>AP027113.1:13289724-14638891 GCA_028142955.1 Pinctada fucata | reverse complement strand
TGCCACTACATGGCCTTATGTCAGGGTAACTTCCACACCTGAGCGATTTTCACACCTTCCATCAGAGGGGCATATAGCAGCTACAGAGGGGGATGAAAGTGACAGAGGGGGAATACAATAACACTGTGTTTTCTGATTTACCTGTAGAAAACACCTGAAATAAATACACTGCGTTTTTTGTTTTTTCCCTATTACACCTGGACCTGTCTGTAAGCTCCTACGAAGTGCTCCAAAAATCTTCCTAAAATTTCTAAATCACCATATCAAATAAATCTTATTGAATCCTCTACCAGCAAAAAAAAAAAACCAATCTCTTCTTAATAGTTATCTGGGGTGCAGGGATTTCCGAAGATTAAATATAAATTCTGTAAGTAGCTGTTATCACTGTGTCGAGTCGAAAGGCTATAAATTGTCTTATTGATGTCAGGCAAATTGAAATTGAATAAAAAACTGTTTTTCAAGCTACTTGTATAAAAACAAACCCTTCCATTATCCATAACACTGAAAGGCGTACAACTGTAGCTGAACTTAGTGACTTTCCTTGCATTCAATGTTTCTTTTGGAGAAATGAAAGTAGAATTTCAAATTGTGTTATTTACTTATTGGACACAGAATCGTCGTTTATTTCGTTTACTATGATTACAATTGATTGGTATTTTTAACAAATCAGCTCAAAATGATATGATATTGATAAATGTTAGCTTTCTTCGGGCAATACTTCTCATATCAGGAAATATACTGTACATTGTACATGTATATATCAATCTGATGATATAAAAACTTACCAAATTTCAATTCAATGGGTTTATCTTTCTCTGGGAGGTGTACACTGCTTGGTATGACATCAGAGGTGTATGAGCATTTCACGGCAGACGTGCTGACAGCCCGCTGGGACAGCTTGGCACACTTGGGCAAAGCCCGTAGTATATTTTGAGATGACATCTTTCTGAAAATTGATTTAGTTTATGTTTTATGAATCTATCATTATTCAAATAAGACAAGTACATCAACATGATCAATGGATTTGTATTTCTCTTGAACTCTGTCACAGAACCTTCTCTACACATACACAGTGACACGAGACCTATGTTGTTGTCCTACTTTGTCCACCTGAAAGCATTTAGCAGTTAAGAATGCATGTAATTACTTAAGAATAAGATATTTAATTATAAATGCTTATTGGGTTCACTTGTGCCTCTCTGTAGAACATTTTTGCCCACCAGAACAATCAAATGACGTCATCCATACCATTGCATGCTATGACTTGGAGTAGAATTATGTCATTTGATTTGGTGGGTAAAAATGTTGTATAAAGAGACAAAAGTGAACCAAATGGACATTTTATTGTGCTGTTGTGGACCCAACCATCAACAAGGCGAGACGACCATGGCAGGTGCAGATGCACAAGAACTCTTTTAGGAAACAGTCGTCTGTGCTTAAGCTAAGGCAAATTGGCAAGTTTGCATAGTTGTAGTGATGTTTTATTTGTATTACTGTAAATTGCTTTATTTTCGTCAGTACCAATTTTCGTCAATTCGTTCAAAATGACCATTTCGTCAGTATGTAAATTCGTCATCCAAGGGTCCCTAAAATATAAATTTTGTCTGTTCAAATGCCGAATTAACATTCAGGTATAGGCAGTACGCGTTTGTTTTCATTGTTTGTTTAACAATTATTGGTATACAAACAATGAGAGACATGAATACCACCTAGCTTGTTGCGAAAACATATCATTTGGTAATTAGAAGTACATTATATGCGACTTTGTGTGCTTATTCAGTTTTCAATGATTTATCATTTGCCTGTCGTATTAACTCTTTTAAAAGATTCAATTTTTCCTTTCTACACTATATTTCGTCAGAAGTATTTATATTTGTCGTTACGTAATTTCGTCAAGGGAGGCACTGACGAAAAAAAAAACAATTTACAGTACTTTGTCATTCCCATTAGTAAAACTTACTGTCAGCACAGCTCACTTGGGAAATAAACGCGATTTTGACTACAATATGATGCAGAAATTTAAATGAAGTCGATACCATTCAACAGATCTCGCTTAGTCGTAAATTTTGGTATATGATATATGATAGTGAATACACCCAATCAAACTATATAGACATAACAAGTTTTAGATGGCCATTTCCCATGCTAATTTTTCCTGTGACTTTTTTTTTTAAGTTTTTTAAACTTATATACCAAAATTTACGACTTAGATTCTATCTATTCAATGATGTAGATTTTATTTTAATCGTTGCAAGACAGAGTTATCAAAATCTCGTTTATCCAGTTTCCGAAGAGAGCCGCGCAGACAGTAGAGGCCACGTCACTAACCAGGAGAATGGGATCCTCGTCGCCAGTGAATTAACCGAGCACTCGTGCCCTGACCAGGATTCGAACCACTGTTGTTGGCATGGAATACCAGAGCATTACCGAGTGAGTTAAAGGGTCAACCCGATAGCTCAGTCATTTAACACTCTGAACTATCAGAAGATCGTAATCCCACAACAGCACAAAAGGCTCAATTATGGTTTTGTTCTCATCATTTGAAAGATGTCCGAGTGAGTTCTGAGTGTAGTGGCTTCCGTTAGTTGCAGGTACCAATAGTTCAGTACAAGTTCCAAGACTGAGCTATCGGGATGTCCCTTAAGCTCACTCGCCAACGAGTCTGACTGTCACCCGGACGGCCGGGGTTCGACTCCCAGACTGGGCACCTGCAAAACTACTTCCTACTTATGATAAGGGCCCTACTTATGATATGGGCCATAGAAACTCTAGGAAAATGGCTCATTCATAAAACGTCCTTTCCAGCAAGGGAAAATATCGAAATATCGAGGGACAGAGGATATTCGGACTCAAGGTCAATAAGACTGTGTTGTGTTGATCTCAGCACTTGTTTCGATTCATGGAAAAAGGGAAATTAAAGAGTATCTCGAAAGAAATGTGAAATTAAGAACAAGAATGAGTCTGACTGCGTAAACTGAAAAAATACTTCACTTTTTTCCGGCAGTGCCCTTTCTGCTGTTATGTATAGCCGGACATGGATTAACGAGATTTAATTCTGCAACTCGGATTCTTACGGATAGACTTCAAAGACGAACTTTTAGATAACAACTGACGGATCACTGACTGACTGGCTGTCTGACTGATAATTTCAATGGAAACTGAGGAGCTTCTTTAATTTTTGTCTAGCGCTAGACAAAAATTAAAGAAGCTCCTCAGTTTCCATTGAAATTATCTGACTGACTGATTGATTCATTGACTTAACTGACTAACTACTGACTGCATGACTAATTCACTAGCACAGGCCGTAAAAGCGCCTGGTATGCGTGTGTATGTGTACGACCTGTGAATTGTATTAACAATACACAAGTCGTACACATACGCACGCATACCATGCATTCACTGACTCAACTCCTGGTTCAATTTCAATTGACTTATGTCTCTAACTCTTATGTCGACTCACTCACTCACTCATTCACTCACTGACCTCGATTTCAGCTTACTCATGGCACTGACCGATTGACTGACTGACTGACCGACTGACTCACTGATTGACTCACTGACCAGTCGACATGGCTGACTACCTAATTGAATGAAAGATTACGGTAACTTAAGGATTACGAATACCGGTACTTAAGGGATTCAAGGTCAAAAGCTATTTAAAAACGCTTTAATTGACCAATGTATCCTAAATGAAGAAATATACAACAAGAGTTCATCTCAATCCAGGTTTTTTATATATTCAATGGTCTGATGAGCATAATGGTCTAAAACAGCAATAAGCGGACGTTACATTTCTAATGGTTTATGCCATAAAAAATCTGAATTCGAAGCTTTTCAATATTCCCTTGATATTTACACGAATGACATTCGAGTTTTCACTTTATACTGAATATCTTTATTCATTTAGAGCAAAATCTTTATCAGTATAGACAAGTTTCAGAAAATATTCGCCATTTTGCCTCCATGTACCCCATGAATAATAACGTAAGAATACTCAACAGTACCATATAAATCGCACATAAAACAATAAAATCAAGGTCAAACCATGCAAAAATTGTTGTTGATATATTCTAATCTACATAAGATCAATTGATTTGTAAAGAAAATTTTATATGTATCCATATAAATAGTAAAGATACAATGATATTCATCACCCCCCACCCCCACCCCCAATTTCGAAAAAAAGGATATACGGCATCCTATAGCTTCTCTCTGATATATAGGTTTGCTACCTTAATATCAATAAAAAAAAATATGAATAAGTTTAGGCATACACTGTTAGACAATTTCATGGTAATGACCTAGCTTGATCATTGAGCTTGATAGCTCTTTTACGTGTATGTATATATATATATATATATATAAAAACTCAACGACATTCTGAGATTCATGTACAAGACGACGCGAAGCATAGCATTCCCTTGCCTAGTAATAAAAACTTGGACTTTTCATAGTGTTTCATTCTGAGATGTTTTAGATTTTTTTTCACAAGCTCTCTTATATTTTAACCTCTGAGCTTGAGTTTCAGCATTTGACCTTGAAAATCAATCAATTTAATCCAATCACCCAATCCCTATAATAGTCATGGAAAATTGATGACGTCATCCGACTATTGGTCCTTCTTATAATAACTGACTGATTGACTTTATAAGTGACTGATTTTCTGACTTACCGACCTGACATTGCCTGACTGACTGTATGCCTGTATACCTGACTGACTGACTGACTAAAAGACTCACTCACTCACTCACTCACTCACTCACTCACTCACTCACCAGTCGAGACTCGACATAACAAGTTTTGACATTATTTCTTTCTGTGACGTCAAAGAAAAAAAGTTGCATCCAATCTTGTGATATTGAGTCTTGATTTGTATCAAATTCAAGTCTAAGTACGTACTGCGGAAATGTGAAAATCGTCTATTGAATGACTTATTGACTTAATAATTATTGACTGATCGACTTTATAAGTGACTGATTTTCTGACTTATTAATCTGACACTGCCTGACTGACTGAAGGCCTGAATGACAGACTGACTGACTGGCTAACTAACTGACCTGACTAACTATCTGATTCACCGACTCACTCACTCACTCACTCACTCACTCACTCACTCACTCACTCACTCACTCACTCACTCACTCACTCACTCACTCACTCACTCACTCAACTCACTCAACTCACTAATTCACTCACTGATTGACTCACTGATCAGTTGACATGGCTGACTACCTTATTGAATGAAAGATTAACTTAATAACTGACTGATTGACTTTATAAGTGACTGATTTTCTGACTTACCGACCTGACATTGCCTGCCTGACTGAATGCCTGTATACCTGACTGACTGACTGACTGACTGACTGACTGACTGACTGACTGACTCATTGACTGACTGATTGACTGACTCATTGACTGACTGACTCACTCACTCACTCACTCACTCACTCACTCACTCACTCACTCACTCACTCACTCACTCACTCACTCACTCACTCACTCACTCACTCACTCACTCACTCATTAACTCACACACTCACCGGCTGACTCAAACATTCACTGACTCAAATCCTAATTCAATTTCAATTGACTTATGTCTCTAACTCTTATGTCAACTCACTTTCTCACTCGTTCAATCACTCACCCATCCACCTGCTCACTCATTCACTCACTGACCTCGATTTCAACTTACTCATGGCACTGACTGATCAATTGACCGATTGACTGACTGATCGACTGACCGACTGACCGACTGACTGACCGACTGACTGACTGACTGACTGACTGACTGACAGACTGACTGACTGACTCACTGACTCACTGACTGACTCACTGACTGACTCACTGACTGACTCACCCACTCACTGACTGACTGACTGATTGATTGACTCACTGACCAGTCGACATGGCTGACTATCTAATTGAATGAAAGATTAACTTAATAACCGACTGATTGACTTTATAAGTGCTTGAATTTCTGACTTACCGACCTGACATTGCCTGACTGACTGAATGCCTGTATACCTGACTGACAGACTGACTGACTGACTGATAAACTGACTGACTGACTGACTGACTGACTGACTGACTCATTTACTGACCGACTAACTAACTCACTCACTCATTCACTCATTCACTCACTCACTCACTCACTCACTCACTCACTCACTCACTCACTCACTCACTCACTCACTCACTCACTCACCAGTCGAGACTCGACATAACAAGTTTTGACATTATTTCTTTCTGTGACGTCAAAGAAAAAAAGTTGCATCCAATCTTGTGATATTGAGTCTTGATTTGTATCAAATTCAAGTCTAAGTACGTACTGCGGAAATGTGAAAATCGTCTATTGAATGACTTATTGACTTAATAATTATTGACTGATCGACTTTATAAGTGACTGATTTTCTGACTTATTAATCTGACACTGCCTGACTGACTGAAGGCCTGAATGACAGACTGACTGACTGGCTAACTAACTGACCTGACTAACTATCTGATTCACTCACTCACTCACTCACTCACTCACTCACTCACTCACTCACTCACTCACTCACTCACTCACTCAACACACTCAACTCACTCATTCACTCACTGATTGACTCACTGATCAGTCGACATGGCTGACTACCTTATTGAATGAAAGATTAACTTAATAACTGACTGATTGACTTTATAAGTGACTGATTTTCTGACTTACCGACCTGACATTGCCTGCCTGACTGAATGCCTGTATACCTGACTGACTGACTGACTGACTGACTCATTGACTGACTGACTGACTCATTGACTGACTGACTGACTAACTCACTCACTCACTCACTCACTCACTCACTCACTCACTCACTCACTCACTCACTCACTCACTCACTCACTCACTCACTCACTCACCGGCTGACTCAAACATTCACTGACTCAAATCCTAATTCAATTTCAACTGACTTATGTTTCTAACTCTTATGTCAACTCACTTTCTCACTCGTTCAATCACTCACCCATCCACCTGCTCACTCTTTCACTCAGTGACCTCGATTTCAACTTACTCATGGCACTGACTGATCAATTGACCAATTGACTGACTGATCGACTGACCGACTGACTGACCGACTGACTGACTGACTGACAGACTGACTGACTGACTCACTGACTGACTTACTGACTGACTCACTGACTGACTCACTGACTGACTCACTGACTGACTCACTCACTCACTGACTGACTGACTGATTGATTGACTCACTGACCAGTCGACATGGCTGACTATCTAATTGAATGAAAGATTAACTTAATAACCGACTGATTGACTTTATAAGTGCTTGAATTTCTGACTTACCGACCTGACATTGCCTGACTGACTGAATGCCTGTATACCTGACTGACAGACTGACTGACTGACTGACTAACTGACTGACTGACTGACTGACTCATTGAATGACCGACTAACTCACTCACTCACTCACCCACCCGCTAGCTCATTCACTCACTGACCTCGATTTCAACTAACACATGGCACTGACTGATCAACTGACCGATTGACTTTCTGACCGACTTACTGACCGACTGACTAACTAACTGACTGACTGACTGACTGACTGACTCACTCACTCACTCACTCACTCACTCACTCACTCACTCACTGACTGACTGATTGACTCACTGACCAGTCGACATGGCTGACTACCTAATTGAATGAAAGATTAACTTAATAACTTACTGATTGACTTTATAAGTGACTGATTTTCTGACTTACCGACCTGACATTGCCTGCCTGACTGAATGCCTGTATACCTGACTGAATGCCTGTATACCTGACTGACTGACTGACTGACTCATTTACTGACCGACTCATTTACTGACCGACTAACTCACTCACTCACTCACTCACTCACTCACTCACTCACTCACTCACTCACTCACTCACTCACTCACTCACTCACCGGCTGACTCATACATTCACTGACTCAACTCCTTATTCAATTTCAATTGACTCATGTCTCTAACTCTTTTGTTGACTCACTCACTCACTCACTCAATCACTCACATATCCACCTGCTCACTCATTCACTCACTGACCTCGATTTCAACTTACTTATGGCACTGACTGATCAACTGACCGATTGAGTGACTGACCGACTAACCGACTGACTGACCGACTGACTGACTGACGGACTGACTGACTGACTCACTGACTCACTGACCAGTTGACATAGCTGACTTCCTTATTGAATGAAAGATTAACTTAATAACTGACTTTTTGACTTACAATTGCTTGATTTTCTGACTTACCGACCTGACATTGCCTAACTGACTGAATGCCTGTATACCTGACTGACTGACTGACTGACTGACTGACTCATTGACTGACTGACTAACTCACTCACTCACCGGCTGACTCATACATTCACTGACTCAACTCCTAATTCAATTTCAATTGACTTAAATTATGTCTCTAACTCTTATGTCGACTCACTCACTCACTTAACCACTCACCCATCCACCTGCTCACTCATTCACTCACTAACCTCGATTTCAATTTACTCATGGCACTGACTGACCAACTGACCGATTGACTGACTGATCGACTGACCGACTGACTGACCGACTGATTGACTGACTGACAGAATGACTCACTCACTCACTGACTCACTAACTGACTAACTGACACACTGACTGACTGACTGACTGACTGAATGACTGATTGACTCACTGACCAGTCGACATGGCTGACTACCTAATTGAATGAAAGATTAACTTAATAACTGACTGATTGACTTTATAAGTGCTTGATTTTCTGACTTACCGACCTGACATTGCCTGACTGACTGAATGCCTGTATACCTGACTTACAGACTGACTGACAGACTGACTGATTGACTGACTGACTGACTGACTCATTGAATGACCGACTAACTCACTCACTCACTCACTCACTCACTCACCCACCCGCTAACTCATTCACTCACTGACCTCGATTTCAACTTACTCATGGCACTGACTGATCAACTGACCGATTGACTTTCTGACCGACTTACTGACTGACTCACTGACTGACTCACTGAATGACTGACTGACTGACTGCCTCACTGATTGACTCACTGACCAGTCGACATGGCTGACTACCTAATTGAATGAAAGATTAACTTAATGACTTACTGATTGATTTTATAAGTGACTGATTTTCTGACTTACCGACCTGACATTGCCTGCCTGACTGAATGCCTGTATACCTGACTGACTGACTGACTGACTCATTGAATGACCGACTAACTCACTCACTCACTCACCGGCTGACTCATACATTCACTGACTCAACTCCTAATTCAATTTCAATTGACTTATGTCTCTAACTCTTATGTCGACTCACATACTCACTCACTCAATCACTCACCCATCCACCTGCTCACTCATTCACTCACTGACCTCGATTTCAACTTACTCATGGCACTTACTGATCAACTGACCGATTGAGTGACTGACCGACTGACTGATCGACTGACTGACTGACTGACTGACTGACTGACTCACTGACTGACTGACTCACTGACCAGTCGACATGGCTGACTTCCTAATTGAATGAAAGATTAACATAATAACTGACTTATTGACTTATAAGTGCTTGATTTTCTGACTTACCGACCTGACATTGGCTGACTGACTGAATGCCTGTATACCTGACTGACTGACTGACTGACTCATTGACTGACCGACTAACTCACTCACTCACTGACTCACTGACTGACTCATACATTCACTGACTCCACTCCTAATTCAATTTCAATTGACTAATGTCTCTAACTCTTATGTCCACTCACTCACTCAATCAATCACTCACCCATCCACCTGCTCACTCATTTAATCACTGACCTCAATTTCTACTTTTTCATGGCACTGACTGATCAACTAACCGATTGACTGACTGATCGATTGCCCGACTGACTGACCGACTGATTGACTGACTGACTGACTGACTGACAGACTGACTCACTGACTGACTGACTCACTAACTGACTGACTCACTGACTGACACACTGACTGACTGACTGACTGATTGACTCACTGACCAGTTGACATGACTGACTACTTAATTGAATGAAAGATTAACTTAATAACTGACTGATTGACTTTATAAGTGCTTGATTTTCTGACTTACCGACCTGACATTGCCTGACTGACTGAATGCCTGTATACCTGACTTACAGACTGACTGACAGACAGACAGACAGACAGACTGACTGACTGACTGACTGACTGACTGACTGACTGACTGACTGACTGACTGACTGACTGACTGACTCATTGAATGACCGACTAACTCACTCACTCACTCAATTACCCACCCGCTAACTCATTCACTCACTGACCTCGATTTCAACTTACTCATGGCACTGACTGATCAACTGACCGATTGACTTTCTGACCGACTTACTGACTTACTGACTGACTGACTCACTGACTCACTGACTGACTGACTCACTGATTGACTCACTGACCAGTCGACATGGCTGACTACCTAACTGAATGAAAGATTAACTTAATGACTTACTGATTGACTTTATAAGTGACTGATTTTCTGACTTACCGACCTGACATTGCCAGCCTGACTGACTGACTCATTGACTGACCGACTAACTCACTCACTCACTCATCGGCTGACTCATACATTCACTGACTCAACTCCTAATTCAATTTCAATTGACTTATGTCTCTAACTCTTATGTCGACACACTCACTCACTCAATCACTCACCCATCCACCTGCTCACTCATTCACTCACTGACCTCGATTTCAACTTACTCATGGCACTGACTGATCAACTGACCGATTGACTGACTGACCGACTGACCGACTGACTGACGGACTGACTGACTGACTGACTGACTGACTCACTGACTGACTGACTGACTCACTGACTCACTAACTCACTGACCAGTCGACATTGGTGATTACCTAATTGAATGAAAGATTAACTTAATAACTGACTTAGTGCTTGATTTTCTGACTTACCGACCTGACATTGCCTGACTGACTGAATGCCTGTATACCTGACTGACAGACTGACTGACTGACTCATTGAATGACTGACTAACTCACTCACTCACTCACTCACTCACTCACTCATTCACTCACCCACCCGCTAACTCATTCACTCTCTGACCTCGATTTCAACTTATTCATGGCACTGATTGATCAATTGACCGATTGACTGACTGACTGACTGACTGACTGACTCACTGACTCACTGATTGACTCACTGACCAGTCGACATGGCTGACTACCTAATTGAATGAAAGATTAACTTAATAACTTACTGATTGACTTTATAAGTGACTGATTTTCTGATTTAACGACCTGACATTGACTCACTGACTGAATGCCTGTATACCTGACTGACTGACTGACTGACTTAAAGACTGACTCACTCACTAGTCGAGACTCGACATAACAAGTTTTGACATTATTTCATTCTGTGACGTCAAAGAAAAAAGTTGCATCCAATCTTGTGATATTGAGTCTTGATTTTTATAAAATTCAAGTTTAAGTACGTACTGCGGAAATGTGAAAATCGTCTATTGAATGACTTATATATTGACTTAATAATTGACTGATTGACTTTATAAGTGACTGATTTTCTGACTTACTGATCTGACACTGCCTGACTGACTGAATGCCTGAATGACAGACTGACTGACTGGCTAACTAACTGACCTGACTAACTATCTGACTCACTGACTCACTCACTCACTCGCTCACCATCCCGCTCACGACTGACGCACTGTCTCGTAATACTCGCTCTCTTGCTGACGATAACAACTGACTGATAAACTGACTGACTGGCTAACTGACTGGCTGACTGACCGACTCACTCACTCACTCACTCACTCACTCACTCACTCACTCACTCACTCACTCACTCACTCACTCACTCACTCACCGGCTGACTCATGCATTCACTGACTCAACTCCTGATTCAATTTCAACTTACTTATGTCACTAACTCTTATGTCAATAACTCACTCATTCACCAGCGCTCACTCATTCACTCATTGAACTCCTGACTCAAATTACCCATGGCACTCACTCAATTGCTGACTCGATAAAATCGGACTGATCAACTGACTTACTGGCTGGCTTGCTGGTAGGCTGGCTGAATGACTGACGGATTAACTTACTGACCGACTGACTAACTGAATGAAGGAATGACTGACTGACTGTCTGACTGACTAACTCACTCGCCCACTAGTTTACTCACTCTCTGACTCATGACACTAAATCTCTCCCTCCCTCCCTCACCTAGTCACTCAATTACTCACTCACTTGCTCATTACTGACTCGTGGCACTCACTCACTTTCTGACTCGACCGACCGACTGACTGACTGGCTGACTGAATGACTCATTGACATTCACCCATCCACTCTCAACTGACTTACCGACTCATGGCACTCACTAACCTGCTCACTCACAAACATCCTCGCATACACTTACTTACTCATTCATGGATTATTTTGAACATATTGACAGAATTCTTGTATAAGTTTTTTGCCAGATAAGGGAAGATTCACTCAAAGACTCACTCACTCAAATACTCGATTGCTCACATATTCACTCACTCGTGCACTCAATGACTCCATTACAGACTTACTCAATCTTTCACTTCCTGATTTGATCGCACGCAATTAATTGATTTTTTAATTAAATCACAGATACTCAACTGACTGACTGTTTAATAAACTTACCGACCTGACTGACTGACAGACCAATTGACTAACTTACTGACTGACTCACCCACGCACCGGCTCACTCACGCACTCACTCACACACTCACTCACTCACGCACTCACTCACTCACTCACTCACTCACTCACTCACTCACTCACTCACCTTTCTTTACTCCATCACATTGAAAACAACAATTGAAGCCCTTTCAAAACGCAAGATCACAACTTCAGCCCATGCAGCATGTCTGTTCTGAGTTGAATAAAGTCACCTACCTAACACTGTGTATAGCCGACACCGGATATTGGTACTATTTGTCGGCGTATTGGTACTACTGAGGCGAGAGATTTTAACAAATGAGGCGTGAGTGTCCCTTTCTAACATCGTTTTTCATTTGAATCTGGCAGCTCCTTTCAAAAGCAACTGTATAATGCATTAAATACTACAGAAAGTCATCCTTGAAGTTATATGAGGAAGATATGTCTAAGTAGAAGACTTTTTAACTTTTAAAAGCAAAATGCATCACCTAGTACCTTAAAATTTTCCATACTGAGAACTTTATTTGGATTTAAATTCGCATATTGCACTTTTTTCTAGACTTGCTATATATCTATGTTTTACGATTTGATCACTGTATCATGATTTCATTGATTTGTAAAGATCTTACTAAGAACAACGTGTATTTTTCCCAAAAAGAGACACGCCAGGTGTACGGCATATTGCTGGACGAAAAAGAATTGACTGTACGGCATGTTGAAATAGGTAGTGTACGGCGACTTGCTTTTGGGGTCGGAGTTGCAAAGCAATTTCGGGGCTTATGGAATGAAGATGACAATCCACCTACTATGTGTACCTGTCCGTCACTTGATCCATCATCTGTCTTTACACATTTTTGTTACGAAAGAGTTCAAGGGTGTGAATGTATTCATAAAACATTGGTACTCACAGCAGGACAAGAACCCCAATATGCTAATTTTATTGTTTCTACCATGCGCGGATCCAGAAGGGTGGGGGGACCGGAGGTCCAGTAGTAAATATTTACTAATATTTACTCTTTTTTATATGGAAAATGATCGTTTTACCTATAATTTGCAAATTTAAGGGGGGGGGGGGGGGGGGGGGCGTGCGCCCCCTACATCATCCCCTTGAATCCGCCACTGCACGTGGAAAGCAGCACCTGTATGTCAATAAGTGGTTTTAGCTCACCTGAGCGAAGCTCAAGTGAGCTATTGTCATAGTGTGGTGTCGTCCGTCCGTCCGTCGTAAACTTTTCACATTTTCGACTTCTCATGAAGAAAGGAAGGGATCTCCAACAACACTAGGTTGCAGAACCAAAAAAAAAAAAAAAAAAAACTAGGTTGCAGAACCCACAGCAAAATCCCAAAACACCCATGCAAAAAACACAGAACAGATACCCACAGAAAGAGACGCAAAAGGGACAAGGAACACCAACTCACAACATAGGAACATGAAACATAAAAGACTACACATAAACCAACGAGACCAATGGCCCCCAGATAGCATGCTGATGTTGGCCCAACGCAAGTCCATCGGTGACATTTACGTTGGGCCAATATCGGCAGTGAATGTTGGGCCAATGCAATGTTGCTCATCGGCCCAACGTTGGCCCCACAAGTTGGGTCGCTGTTGGGCCGATGTCAGACCTCGGATGTTTATACGTTGGCCCAACGTTGGTCCAGTTTAACATATATATGGGATTTACGTTGGTCCAACGTCAATCCAACATTGTAATAATATGTTGGCTGAACGTTGGCTTTTTGTTGTTAACGTTGGCCGTAGATCCATTGGTGATCTGAAAGTAGAAAATAAATATCTTCATATTTATTGATCCACAAGTCTGAACATAAATCACTCAATGTTAACTATCCGACTTCAAACACAACTGTGGTCATTTGGTATCTCCACTTTTCCTTTCTTTCTCATCAAGTCGAATACTATCGCCAAATCATTCGATCAACCGATCTCCATTTCAACGTGGTATATTACTGCAGAAGAGAAAAGATACAAAAATATCAGATATTTAAATAAATTAACATGATTAATGATACTAGTTAATTTGATTTCTACAAATGCAATATGAACAAAAATAAATAAAGTAATACATACGAATTGCTAACAATCATGAATAATAATAAATATCATAATGTACTTACTTTTACTGCCTACACTTTACAAAACTTTAGCGTCCACTGACCGCTCTCGCTCTATTTCAAATGTATCTTTACTTAAAACCTTGTAGTTTGCGTCCCAGATAAGAAACGTCCGGTATCAGATTGTGCAATCTAGCTCCGTTGCCTTAGAAACTGGTCAGACATCTGGTGTTCATTATGACTTGACCGGCCAAGCACTGACCTAGATCTTATCTCTGCAGTTACTTCGGTAGTTAGTTTTATGATGAGTTGAATTTTATAAAGTAATACAGGAACCTTGAATTACTGACATATTATATACATGTATGTATCATTGTGAAATAACTATTCACATTATAGACATGATCTAATATTTTTTATGAAAAATTGTTTTTTTTTTAATGTTTTCTTTACCCAATGTTTACGTTGGCCCAACGTTGACCCAACGTCTTACAGTACCGCAAAAAGTATGTTCTCTTTTGACGGACACAAATTTCTTATCTAAAGACTTGTTAAGTATTTGAAAATTTTTGAAAACTTCATAGTTCAAGACTTTTCGGAAATGAAAAATAAACGATATTTTGAAAATTAACCTTGGTATAACATACGTAGGTCCGACGTAGGCCCAACGACAACCCATTCATACCATTATTGCAAATAATGTAAAGATGTTAAAGAGGAATAAATTCAGTTAATATTGTCCAGTTACAAAAGTCAGATTAACTTTTTATTAAATTAGATTTCATTTGAATCTTTACATTTTTTTCTTTATTTTGGACCAACGTTGGCCCAACATTGAACCAACGTCGTAAATTAGATTATTATTCTTTTGACTCTTATGGCTTCGTTTTATTATTTTGAAACAAAATTTTGATCTTTTTCAATGATGGTGTGTATTTCAAATCTCATTTGTAAAAGTAAATAATTCGATCGGTGCTTTTATCTTGAACATACGAGGTTGGACCAACATTGGCCCAACCCCAGTCCAACAACAGCGATAATTCATTGGTATGTCCGACAAATACAATGTTGGGCCAATGTTGATCCAACGTTGACATGCCAACGCCAACCACCGGCCAACCATACAACAAATTACCAACATTGGCCCAACGTAGTCATGCTATCTGGGGGGCAACCGGTGCCGACTTAGGACGGCCATCTGCCACGTAAATAGCAGACGGTGTGGTTTTCCTGGATTACGTGGGCACAACCCTCCCACTATTCCGATTTCCCAGAGGTCTCGAAGAACGCACAATTATGGTGTAAAACAACCTCCTCACTGTTAGATGACCACACACAAACAAGACCGTACCCACTGAAGGGATTTTGATGAAACTTTTCCTTAGGGGGAGGGGGTCATTGTTTTGGAAAAAAATATCAAATGATGGCTTTTTGTTGAAACTTGTCGAGTCTGCTTCGAATCAGTAAATGAAAGTCAAGTTCAAAACTAGCAAGGCATCGCGCTTCGTCGATAAATCACCTCGTCGACGCGAAATATAGGCAATGATTGCTATTTGTTGAAACTTGTCGAGTCTGCTTCGAATCAGGAAATGAAAGTCAATTTGACAAACACAAAAGCCGAAACTATGTTCGACCCCCCCCCCCCTTCCCATAAAAAAATTGGTCGATGAAATATCTTCCGACAAAATATTGGGTCAACATGAAGATGACCATGCAAATTATTCAGATGGCAATTTCTCGAGACAAGTAATATCTTACGAGTGCTCGAGGCTCACGTGGTTTTGGGGCTTTGTATATATAGCATTCATACGCATATGTATATGCATCTTAAGAAAGAAATTTAAAACTATAAGTTTATCTGCACGAGTCTTTAGCTTGAGGATTTTATCTGTAAGGAATCCTACTACCTGTTTTTCAACACGCCGTACAGTTAGCTAATTACATGCCGTACACAAACAATTTCTTTGTTGAGCTCGTATGTAAAATAAAGATGCAATTTCTACATTACCCTTGATGAATATTTAATAGTTATGAACTTCTACATAGACTGTGCACAGAATTATGATCTGCAATAGTACTTTCTTTCGTTAAAAAGAATATAAAGTTCATACATGTGCAATTTTATGTGTACTAGGTACCCCATTTTGTGTTATTTTACTATTATCGTCGGATCAAATCCTTTGTTTTGAGGGTTTCGATGTTGAGTTTACCATCGCAGAATTATTTGCTTGAAGTTCACTCCATATAAGATCATATTTTCTTCACAAATCATTGTCAAATGCTAAGGTAATACCTATGTCATACTTGTTTACCGCCTCGGTAGTACCAATACGCCGACAAATAGTACCAATATCCGGTGTACGGCTATACACAGTGCCTAAGCCATTGTTCAAAACTTGGACAACTTTTCTGCCCAAGTAAATTGATGACGACAAAAAAGATAGAGCGTGTGAAAATATTCGTAGCTTGGTTGTAAGTATTTGCGATCTTCCGTATTAGCAACCAATGCAAACAAGTTTTGCCCCCACCCCATGCCCCTCCCTGACACTGCTTCTAATTTTCTACATGCAGTTCAAAATATGCTTCAGGGCTTGGCACCATAAACTAAGAATTGACTTAAGTCAAATTTTCAAAATACGATACATAGCAAATCAGTGAAAAATTGAAATATCGAGCTCATTCATTTTATTCTACTCTGAAAATAGACAAATTATGTGAATAAGTTCAAGTCATCTCTAGTATTATAATGCGATAAAAGAAAATAAAAATTTAGACTTAAGTCAGTTCTTAGTTTATGGTGCCGGGCCCAGATGCCACCAACTTGCTTCATTTTTTTGTTTCAAATTTTCGGGGGGGGGGGGGGTAAGGATCCCTCACATACCCTCTCCCACTCATCACTCGGCCCTTTGAACCTCGCGTCATCACATCAAAAAGTGTAAGTGTTCCCCGGCAGTTGGGGTTCTGAATCCGCCCCTGTGCATAACTATAAGACTCATTCCTCGTTACAGACATTCCGTTTACGTTTTAAAATACCGGTTCATCTATTTTAGCTCAATTTTTTCCGTAGGCAGCAAAATGTTTGTAATCGAGGTGATCTTATCTTGCACATTTTCAAGCGTCAGTTTAACATTGAAAATGAAAATGACGTATTGGAAAACAAAAATCATCTGCCACTTTTCATAGATTTTTCGGTCTCATTGTTGAATGACGCATGCAATCTAACTTTATTCGATTTGTGTTAGTCTATCTAAATATTATGAAACAATGTATCGGGATCTAGTGCTAACTTGTAACCCGAATGTTTTCTGACTGCCAGTGTTAGATGAAGTTGCGATTCGTCATGTGTGTAAATAAATAAAGCCTCTTAAATGATAATGTGATGTTCAGATATCTAAAACACAAACTTAGAATCATGCCAGGTCAATTTAGAAGTCACGTTTGGGACCCTCTCCTAATTGTTACACAGATTGTCACGATGCAGTGCCAGTTTTATTTCATACTTGGTTTATGGACCGGTCTACTGGACTTGATTGGAAAGTTCGATATATCACTTGAACAAATTTTCTCACAGACAGTAAGTATGAGGAAGAGTGAGAATCATATTGTATATTTATTTCATGACTGCTTATTGTCCACGCAGCTCATTCACTTAGGAAATTAGAAAATTGAAGTTTTGTCTTATTTGTCGGAATATTTTCCGATTAAAATTTAAGTTGGAGGATAGATTTCGAACTCTTGTAACTAATGATGTAAGTTATATGACCCTTCGACTTGGTTACTGGTCGGGTATATATTATCGCTGGGCACATATTATCGCCACTTCATTTATATCTCCGCATATTGTTGATGTAGAAATTTCATTTTTTCACCATAATTACATCTTTGAAACATGAAATGGTATACAAAATTTCAAATAATTTCATAACCTGCAAATATTGAATTTTATGATAGAAAGTCGGTAAATCTGAATGTATTTTCCCGGCTTCTCTTTGGTTTTTGAATGTTTTTGGTATGAATTTTTCACAGACGAAAAGAAGAAAGTTTAAAGATACAAATAATATCAATTTTATCGAAAAATGTGAGATTTTCAGTAAGAACAGATTTAGGTGGCGATAATATGTACCCTTCCTTCTTTCAAACTTGGCTTAACCCTGACTTTCACAAATCACCAATAAACAAGAACAGATGATCAGATTTTCATGAAAATTAGATGAAATGTGTATCAAGGGTTCTTCTTCCTTCTGTGCAAATTTCATCAAATTTCATAAAGAAATAACAATTTTAGAGCAAAAAATGTTGAAAAAAGTGGCGATAATATGTGCCCGACCAGTACAGCGTAATTTTGCTGTCTTCTCTGAGAAGACGTGCAGCAAAATATCACTACCTACATGTACGACCAATACTACGCTCACAGTAACAGAAAATGTTTTAGATGCAGAATTTCCTATGTTAAATTTAGGGTGACGTCATTGATGTTCTCCGTAGGCTCAGTGTTAAATATTGGCAATTTCATTTCTGAAGTGAGCTGCTCGGATAGTAGGGAAGTAACTCATTGCAATGTTAGAGACCCATGACCTAGCTTCAATATTTCGCCTTTCTGACACATGTTGTTCCTATTTGGTTATTTTTGTGTGTGAGAGGGATTCAATTCTTTCCCATATACTGCTGTGGCGCAAGCTAGCCCATTGTGTACCACAATCGCATGTTACCGCATGATGACAAGTATAAATCGGACATATTATAATAAACCACGAAAGACAATGAGCTCATGTGTCAAAACCTACCTAATAACAAATATTTCTGCCATTATAACGGTAATATCCACATTCTATGACCATGATTATTTTGAGCACCTTGACGGGATGATTATTTTGAGCACCTTGACGGGAAAATGCGTCCAGAAAGAATTCACACATGATTCAGATATTCATCATGGAAAAACGGGATCTTGACAAGGAATTTTACCATTATGAAGACTTAAAGTATTTAGTTATGTTGTAAGTTGAAATATCACCTTGTCATCAGGCGTTAACATTCGATTGTGATCAACAATCTGCTTGCGCCACAGCAGTCTATGGGGAGGAATTGAAGCCCTCCACAGTTTATGAATGAGACCAAAAATCCACAGGACAATTAAAGGAAAATGATGTGTTATTATCTTGGGACAAAAAATCATCGGACATTTTGTCCGGCTCAGAACCAGAAACTGTCGGACATTTGAAAAATCCACCGGAGATCGCCAGCAATCCGGCACTTTTCGTAAACTCTGGCCCTCTCACACACAAAAATTACCGAATAGGAACAACTTGTGAGATGGACGAAATGTTGAAGCTAACCCATGACCATGTTCAGTGGCACTGCGTTTACTTTTCCGTTTTTCATGGTTCACAATATCTGAATTTTTCCATGAATACAATACGAAAATATGAAAAATTTTATTGAGTACCTATTACAATATAACAGATATAAGCCATCAATGGTCAATAGAACGTGTAGAATGTATACTCTTGTGAACTTCCAAGATAGTTATAATAATATAATTGTCATACTAGATGTAAGTTACACAGCCAATTGTCTCGCATGAAATTTATATGAAATAAGCATCATGTGAATTTCATCATATGAAAGTTCATGTGAAATTAATGAAAATTTCATATAAATTAATTCACACAAATTAACTTCATATGAATATCACATGAATTTTTCAATGTGTTGTTGAACTTGTTCATGTGAAATTGAATTTACATGAAAGTCATGTCAGAACTTCACATGAATTTCATGTAAATCTCATGCTCATTTCACATAAATGTCATGTGAACTTTTAGGTAAAATTCATTTAAATATCACATGAATTTCATGTGAAGCACAATTGGCTGTGTAGGTTTTTCTGTGTGTTATCAACCCTGGCTTACTTCATTTATAAGTATCTCAATTTTCATTGTAGGAGTACAGTCTTTTAAACAACCTAGGCAGAGTGAATGTCATTGCCTTCCTGTTGAACAGTCTCACAAGGTAATGTTTATGGTAATTTTAACCCAGGATTGAAAGTAAAACCTGTAATTTCTATTTTTAGAAATACTGGTTTAGTATATAACATCTAAGGGTTATACTGTCATCTACAGTACATGAATGTTAAGATCAAGGTCATACTTTAGACTCAATATTTGAAACAGATTCTCTTTGTCATGTTTGTTTTAACGCATTCACTGGATAAAGCCCATTAAAGGTACATGTACATGTAGTTGAGCTTTTTATTTCATACATATTTTCACTTTGTGGACAAATGATACCTTACAAATTTTGAGGTTGGGTCAAAAGACAAGGTCACTCGATGGTCACTCCATAGATGATTTTTTAAAAGTAATTTAGTCAAGAGTACAAGTCAAATTTGTCCTAAATTCCTATAACAAATCTGTGTAAGGAATAGGGGTGGGGGGGGGTGTCATGATTTGTCAGATTTCTACTTTAATGAATGTGTGCTTCACTTGATTACACTGCTAACAGTAATCCAATTTTGTGTTCTCTCTTTCAGTGCTATTGCATTATGGTACGTGGTACAACGAACAAAGTTATGTTTAGACTTTGCTGTCACGGCTCACCTAGTTCATTTGGTCATCAGTAGTATTTTTAACGCCCATTTACCAAAGACTGTGGCATGGTGGATATTAAATATAACGAGTGTAGCGTTAATGACGGTACTCGGAGAGTATCTATGTATGCGGACAGAAATGAAAGCCATTCCGTTATCTATGGGAGCCAAAGTGGACCTATAGATACATGTATTAGTGTACATATACCACCGTGGGAAGTTGTCACTTCATCGTTCTATCAAAATGTTACATACATGTACATCTATCTTTTTGAGAGAGGTGGATGATTGTTGAAAACTAGTTACCTTTTTACATTAATTGTGATCCAGTTATTTTGGACAGCAAAACAAGTACATATACCTTTTCTGTAAAATGACGTCAAGACAATTGTGGTAATTTCTGATTGCGATGTAACAAACTTCAGTTTTTGATTTAATTGATGTCTACTAAATGCCATTCACATGTTTTTGCGGAAAGGTCTATGAACAACATACTATGTACATGTAGTTCATGTTATTTTTTTTTTAATTGATGTCTACTAAATGCCATTCACACACTGTCAGTTATTATGAAAAGGTCTATTTATAGCGTACTATATTATTTATGCCATGTCTTACATGTAACTTATTCATTAATTTTTCCTTGTGATTTTTGAAGAAAGTTCATATCTTCATGATCTTTCAGATTGCAAATAATTCTCTGAGTCAGACTTCATTATTAAGTTCTCATAGATTTTCAATATCTCTATAATGGTTCCTAGTTGTCAAGTTTGAACCTGACACCAGCAACTGAAAAGCTGTAATTTGTACATGTATCTGCCATTGGTATATGATACAAGATTTGGATCAAAATTTATTACTGGATAGGAATATTTGAATTTGGTTTAAACAGTATTTTTTCATAAATGTTATGCAAATAATATACATGTATGATTACAAGACAGGCTTCTCAATAAGCCTAATTTGGGACCAATATTCAGCCCCTGTCAGAATGCAAAATTATTATAGTATCTTTTTTTCCCAATTTATTGACCATTTTTCCCATTTTGAGACTTCATGGAAAATTCAACAAAATGAGTTTAAAATTCCTATTTTCAAGTGAAAAGGCATCCAAACTTATTTTATAGATTTTCCCAATTAACGAGAAAATGCCGCTATTTTTCCCAATTTCAAAGGCTCCGGGCCACAGTCCCAAAAATGGGTGTGAGAGCCCTGCAAGAGATACATATTCGGGATCGAGCAACAAGAGATATTTGAATTTGCATTGTATCAGATTATTGTAATGGGTCTGTTAATGGGATGCAGAGATACCGGTAGGTACATGTTTTGTACTACTAAATTATACATGTATTGATATTCTAGCTTTTCAATAGGCATTAAAATTTGAATGAAACTTTTAGCAGCAAACAAATAGTTATTGTTATACATTGGTATGCTCATCACTGTGTGACAGTCAATTTTAGTCAGTGTGAAGTCAAAGACCTTTGTGTCGTCAATTATTTGCCGTAAATCTACACATGTTTCTCTAGCTAACTGCATTGTTTTTACTGGTGAATTCATAGGGACATGCATTGTCTGTATGATCTTTCGTCAATAATCTATTCTGTACAATATTCTGCAAGTTAAATAATGATAAGATCTCTGAAGTGTCAGGCTTCAAATATATGTATACATTTTTGTATCAAAACTTGTGCTTGTGCAATTGAGATTACAATTGTACGTTTACATTTTCGATTTTCAAACTGCAGCAATGTTTTCCTTGGCTCATAGCTACAAAAAAGCATTACTGGTATTGAATTGTTGATAAAGAAGGATGCTGTAGTTGTATGTTTGGAATTTGAGTGTCAATTCCAATGCATTGTTACATTTATTGTTTAAACTTGAAAAAGAAATGCATTAATATGCCAAATACTGTTGTTAAATGAATAAAGGTAAATATATGTAATTGTATTAACTTTTCTTTTACTTTTACAAATGTATCCATGCATTTGTCATCATACACTGCTAAAAAAAATTAAGGGAGCAAGGTTTCTAGTTTCATTTTTCTGATATTTGGCTTCGTAGCTGCTTTTTCTATGAAATTAAAAAATAATTTTTTAGACAAAATGAATGGCTATTTCTCACTTACCGGTGTCTGTATCAAGGAAATGCCTCTTTAACACTATAGGCAATGAGCAATTGGTTGCAGAGATATCATGAAAGAGAGAGGAGAACTTTTGCTTGCTAATAAAGGGATTTCAATGAATGAAAAGTTATTAAAATGTATTTACTTTAAAAATTTGTTTGATATAAGGACTTGAGGAATTAAGTCTGTCTACTCAAATTCGTGACGAGATAACAATTTATGTCTTGGATGGGACTTCAACAATCCTTTGAACTTTGACCTTGCAGATATGGTACAAAAATCTTTGTTCAAGGTCATGACACTCCCTCTGGTCCTCGGCAACATTAATGTGAAATATTTTTAAAATCCATACAGGATTCATAAGGTACCATGTGACCTTGAAGATATTTTATTGATCAATTATTCCTTGTCAAGGTTTAAACCACAAGTCAAAATTGAAATGCCATACTGCATTGCTATGTACTCTGTCCTAATTCAATCGTAATATTACCAAATTACACTTCATAATCCCCTAGTTCATTTACAAGAGTGATGCGGTGTGTGCATCACAATTTTTTTCACAGCTAGAGGGTGCGTTTTTGATTGGATCTTTACCAAACTTTAAACACTTATTATTTATGAGAAGGAAAAACCCTACAGATTTTCAAGGTCACAGACTGGGAATGTGTAAATGCAGCCTAGAGGGTTCAGTTTCGATTTGATCTTGACCAAACTTCATTCACTAATTACTAATTGCATGTTATGACAAAAGGAAGAACCATAATTATTTTCAAGGACATGGGTCAAGGTCACAGAACTGAAATGTTAAAAATCCTTGTACATACTGCCTATAACACACTGCAAATTTTCTCTTCTTCCTCTTGTATTGGAAAAGCATGGTCATGTTTTAAAATATTTGTGTATTCATATGCATACCAGCTAATGATGTAAACTATTCTCATTGTTAACTTTTAAGGACATTGTAGCTTTCCCACTTTAAGTGGCAGTGACCTTGATCTTCGACCTTTAACCCAATATGAGTCTTCCTATGGTAGTCCTGTCTGGCAAGTGCGAAAATCCAAAGGCTAATGGCGATGGCTAGAAAATGTAGACATGTACTGCCCACCATGTATATTGAACCAAACAGACAGACAGACAGCACCATAGCTTTATCAACCATTTTTGGTGCTGGAAGAGACACCGCATTTAAAGATAAAGAAGAAACATGCACACATATCTGATTTACTGTATAATGACTTTTTTCGCATTATCAACTTCTTAACAACATTCTTTAATGAATATTACAAAGAATCTACATGTACAACACACATACATGTATAAATGACATTGTAAAATATACAAACAAATTAATTAAAATTTAGAAAATGTCATTATTTCATGTCTACAAAATTTGCATGCGTAAACAAAATAATGTAAAATTGCACAGAACCAGTACAAAATTGTAAACATATCACACATACTGAGTTCCTAAATCAAATGTCAACAAAGTACATTTTACATGTATATAAGCACTGAATATCTTAAATGATTGAAAATAGAGAAGTTTAACGAAAATGGCAAAATTCAATGAAAAGAAAGCAAAATTCAAAGATAAGAAAATTCAGCTGTTAGATTGTTAGACCGTCATAAGAAGGTCCCTCCCGATCTGTACTGTCTCTCTGTACTTGTAGATGTTCTAATGTATTCTGAAAATGTTTATTGATTTGCTCCGTCTCTTCATTGGCTTCTAGACTCGGTAACGTGTCTTTAATCTTGGTGATGAGTTGGTTCAACACTTGGATGGTGACCTGGATAATTATGAACAAAATGGATTGGGGAAAAAGAATGGGTAATAAATGCAGAATGGGTTACAATTGCATTTGGTACTAAAAGTACTATCAAATACATGTACATGTATATTTGGTATATTCTTTTACAGCGTTGTTTGTCTCTCAGGATAAGTTCTGACATAAAACTATATAATCTCAATAAATTCCGATAGGAAAATCATTTTTACACTATCTCTTATTAGTAAATTTATTTTACATCAGTTTCTACGGAATTTGAAGTATTTTTGAATAGATTACATGTATTCTGTCCAAGAAGAATATACATGTATATAAATTTACATCAGTTTCCATGGAATTTGAAGAGTTTCTGAATTAATTACATGTATTTTGTCCAACAGGAATGTATCTGTCAAAAATTTAACTAACCTGGTCATTTCCTCTCTCGTAATAGTAAATGTAGTGATTAAGAAGTTCAACAAACAGCTGTACTTGGACTGAGCTGTCCATACATTGATTGGCAACCTTTACTCCTTTCTTTAAACAGTCGGATGCTCTCTTTCCATCTCGTAACTAAAATGAACAACAGCATACCTATTTCATATGATTTACCTTAGATGTACAAATACTATTGATAGGGATGTCTTTCTCCTTATTGAGTCTTTGCGGAATAAAGAGTTATTTCCCCTTTGAGACGGTATCTAACGTAATACCATTATGACGTCATGAAAATGATATGGTAACAACAATTTTATACCATCGTTTCCAAGAGTTTAGGGACTGTTTTCATAGAATTTGATGACGTCACAATTAGTCTACGTCAGATACCATCCCAAATGGAAAGTAAGTCTGGTCTTCAAAATTACCGATTATAAGAATTGTCATCATTTCTTTATCATGCTTTACATCAATAGGCTATGATTTTAAGTTGCAAATTTTAATAGTTGACAAATGGAATAATATTTTAAGTATGTAATCAAATATATTATGCACACATACATGTATATTACTGTATGTTTACATGTACTTATTTTAGCGGCATTCATACAAGTAGCGCTTTTAAGACTGCGCTAATTCAAAACAACCCTAAATCATTTAACTCTTATTTATTATAATGGGAAATAAGTCACTAAAATTTGGTTTCGCTAAAATAAGAACACATACAGTATCTATGCAATATCTCACCTCCCCCTCCTGAGCCGTAGATTTTCCGGACCAGAACAAGTGTGAACACGTAGACACTCCCCTACACTGATCTGGCTTCTTCAGAAGCTTTGATGCCGCTAACGCACACTGAGTTCTCAAAGGTTCGTGATTTTCGTCTCCAAAGCATGACATTTGTTCCAGTGTTCCGATAATCAGTGTAATGGCAGCTAGCTGAGCCTTGGAGTCACTGATTTCATCCTCGTACAGTGAAAATGCCTTGAAAAAGAAAACGAAACTAAAACATAAAATTCATCTTGTCAATAACAGGTAAAAAGTCTTTCTTTTTCCTCAATCAAAACAATTTTGAAATGGAGGAAAGAATATGACTTAAAAGGGTAATCAATTGACTGATAACATTTTTAACAAAAGATCGACATCTTACCGGACATTAAAATTTCAGTAAAACAGAATTCAGAGTCAACAGTACCTGTGACATGAATTCATATGCTACAGTCTCATGATTTTCAAATTCTATTTGTCCTGCTGTCAAGGCTCCTTGAAGAAACAGTCGTAAGGGAACCTCGGCCATCTCTGCCTTGATAAGAGCTCCGATTGTCTGATGACAAAACTGGAAAATCTTCTGACATTTCTTCTCCCAGTTCTCATCCTTCATAATGAAAATGTTCACATTGATATAGTTACATGTAACATGCAAGAACATTCTACACATTACTTTAAAGACAGCAATGTGAGTATTTGTAGATATGAAAGTGTTAAATAATGGATCTCTAGGGAGATACGGTTCATGCACCTTCAATGGGGGGACAGAGGGGTACCTCACTCCCCCCTCCCATCCCCTTGCCTCCCCCTCCCATCCCCTTGCCTCCCCCTCCCAACCCCTTCTCCCTCTTTTTCACCATTCCTTTACCTCCACCTCCCACCCCCTTCCTACTGCCCTCTTTCCCCCACCCCTTTATTCCCGCCCCCTTTCTCCCCCTTCCCTCCCTCCCTCCTTCTGTCCCACTTCCTTCCCCTCCCTTTCACCCTGTCCACCCCTCTTAAATACATTTGACATCATACAATGCAGTTTTATTATTTTGTCCTGTCATAAAGTGAAACTGGCTAACCATTCTGAAAGCATTTACTGCTAGTACATGTACATGTATATATTTCACTGAATAGTTAATGTATTCAATTTCAAAACTGTTCAACACTGTTCCATTTTCCTAAATTTTAAATTGTCGTCTGTTCAGACTGGAATACCCCTTACATGTATTTCCAGGTACACAAAGTTTACACGTACCGCATAACTTTACCTTATCTTCATTATGAGAACATGACACCATTTTCCAGATAGAGTTTCTTTTCTTTGTAAAAGTTTACATTGAAGCTATTTTTGTGAATGTACCTCATCCTGTGAGTCCCTGTACCTCATGGCCAATTTGTAAGCCTCGAACACGATGGGAGGTAACGTAAACTTGATCCGCTTATCTCCCCCTGCTCCAAAATGTTTCCTGGCTGTATTCAGAATCTACAGACACGATAGAAACAAAATCAAGATGGTATTCCTACATTAAAATCTAAGCAATCTTGTATGTGCATGCTCAGATATTTCGATTTCATTTATTTTTCAAACACAGGAATATTGAATGCACCTTTAAAACACAATTTGAATTCAGTTACATATAGATCGATGGAAAGCAGATTATGACTGCCACAGATTTATCTGACAGGTCCAATAGATAGTTATACCAACACAGGGTGGCCACAGATTTTGATAAATGAAATTCATCATTTCATTTTCCCTGTTTTCAAGAGTTTGTGGCCACCCTGCAACAGATGACAACAGCAGACTAAATAAAATTACAAGACTTGAATTGGCTTAGATCCACCCCTACTGGTAATGAATCAACATCAAGATTTGTTTGTACTGCTATCATACCATGTACTGTTGATTTGGATCCTCTGCCTGGAGCAGGTGAACAAATCTTCCCATAATGCCTTGTTCCTCGGCAAAGTCCTCTGGATCATCCCCGTCCTCCGGCTGGTCACTTTGGTCTGTCACGAGCACGCTCACTATACTCAGTATACTGTCAACCTACAATTACCAAAATGATTCAATCTCCCTTTCCTTTGAGCAATGATGCGTCAATCATTAAAGAGCCTTTTCAAAAAAAAAAATTCCTAAAGTCTAAGTGCCAAATGTTTTCCATAGTCATTTAAATTCTGCATATAATTCAGGGTGTAACATAGCGTGTTTGAATGATTAGCAGGTATAAATTGCATGATTTATAGTCGCAAATTAAGTTTTACTGAAACAGGTAAGCAGAGTGGCAAAACAGATACTTGCAACTATAAAATCATACACATGTAATTCATGCCTGCAAATCATTGAAACAAAATCGAGTGGTACTGCATGCTATGGATTTTGATGATTTTTCTCTATATTGGAGATACATGTATGTAATGCACTGAGGGTGAAGAAAAGGCCTTTGATTATGACATTCAAGTTATAAGGTTAAAATTAGTTCCCATGTACAGTCTTACAGATGATTAAATAGTCCATCTTCAAGTTTCCAGTTGCGAACGTTAAAAAATTTGCTTTTACACTATGGACATCAAGTATCTTGCCAAACTTCTGAATTGTTACATCATAACTAATCAAAGGTTTTACGTTATTTTTCCAGTGATTCGTGTATGACATCATAATGGAAAACGTCGCCAAAGTTTGTGATATCCGTAGTCTAGCTATAAAATGAAACATCTCGAAAATCGTCTATTGTAAATACCTCATCCTGTGATGGTATGGACGTTTCATTCTCCAGTGCGTTCAGTATGATATAGCTACTCATCGTCTTCCTGCTCTGGTAGTCAAAGTACTCAAACAGCGGTCCAAAGTGATTCAGCTGTAACACACGTAGTATGTTGTTATAGGAATCAACAGGGATCTTCATCAGACGAATTAGCTCCTTGGATACTGCACTGCCATGCTCCAAGCTGTCAAAGAGTATCGGATAATATGAGTAGCTTTGTTTCATGTATTTCTATAGGTACATATACTTGAATGATTTACATGTACTTTTGTGAGCATGCAAAGTTTGATACTCTTTCCCTTAATTTACACAAAAATATACATGTATTTGATACCTCAGTCTTCATGAATTTTTTTCTGAGCCACTAGCTGAAAGACCAGATATTCGTATGGTTTGATAGACAACATCTACTGGCCCAGCAAAAATTATAGTAGCCTCAGGTGTAAGGCTAGCTAGTTTTTGTGAAGACCGTTAACTTTATGAGATCGAGTCCTAATAATCAGCTTGTTTGAAAATATCAGGTGCTACAGCACCAAATTGTATTCACTGATTACAAATCTTCCTTTCAAGTTCAAGATCAAATCTAGTTACATGTATTAGTAGTAACTATTCACTATTTTCCCGACATCATATGTACTTATCTTACAACACAGATGTGTGTTAGGACATACTCGCGGTGTTCTTTTTTTTTTTGGAAGGACCTCGAAAATATTGCGAAAATAAAACGCTTGCAAATAAAAGACGATTTACAGTATAACTTACTGATCTAGATTAAGCCTGTTGAATATTTCCTCCGTCGTCTCCAGGACTTTGTCCACATATTCTGTTTTGTCAGGGTAACATTTCAGGGCTAAGTTTATCAGGGCCACTTGTAACGATACAATGTCATCAGGGGGCATATCAGGACGATTCTGTAAATACACATTAAGTTTGTATGATAAGAATAATACTACTGTGACATGTATTTTAATTTCTATAACATAAAACCCAAATTTTTTTCTAATTCCTCACGTGCTATATCATTTTGGACTCGGGGAGTATTCTTGTTAGATAAAAACCCAAAATCAATAATAACAAGGTCACGAATGACATCAAAACTCAAAATGATATCATTGGCAGATTTTCCACTCAAACTTTGTTAACTACCAAATTTCCCTTCTATTCTTGTCTATCATGTCACAGTGATAAAATTCGTAAAGTAATTATTACACCTGAGTGTGTGATTTAAATCCTCCATCAATCCATGATGATTTTTAATCACACGACTCATCTTTTTCATTCTGTATAACGAAAATCATTTCAGATCCTTTACATTTACAGTCAAATCTGTCTTATGTGACTTTGCAAGGTCCGACAGAAAATAGGTCACATAAGACAGATGGTCACTGAATACAGGTTCAAGCTGATCTGACTTTGATCAACAAAATTTTCGTAACTATTAAATGAATCACTGCATATATCAATTCGTGTATTTACTAATCGTATTACACATATAAAATCACATTACATTTCACTTATCACAGAAGATTTAATTATGACAGACACTGATGAAGAGATTTAATGTAAAATATTATGTTGTCTGGGTCCTTCGCAACACTAAAAGTCGTAATATACAGGTTCGGAATTCGGTACGGGACAGAAAAATCTCGGTCATTGTCGCGTTAGACAGGTTGTCGCTATATATAGGTTAATTTGATAAGAAAATTGCTCTGGAGGAATAAAAAAGGTCACATAAAGCAGGAAGTCGCTAAAAAGAGGGTAACTTTAAGACAGGTTTGACTGTATGTACTATAAATGTGGAAATTTTCACGTGGAGGTAATTTTTCGCTTATTTTGCAAATCTATTGATTTCGCGAAAATTTCTCCCACACGAAAATAACCTTGCTGCATTCTGACAATGGCAGAGACTTTTATATCACAAATATTTCCACCAAGCGTAACGTATTGATGTAATCGCGAAATTTTCCCCCAATAAAAAATAACCATGTTTACAGTATTACATGTATATTCAACTAAATACATGTATTTGATCAGCAACTCAAAAGTACCATATCATCCAAATTATTTCGTACCTGGATGACTTGTGCCACTTGCTGTGAGAAGATGTCAAACAATTGAATCTCTGGTGGTATACCTGAACCCTCCTCATTCTGGGCAAACTGGGCAAGTCTATAATTATAGTAAATACATGTACATTATAGTAGAACATGCATGTAGATCAAGGCACTGTATAAGTAGAATCATTTGCAAGCCGGTACAATGAACTTTCTTTCATTGTTTTATAAAAGTAAGCCTTTTACCAAAGATTTGCTGATTTACCCCTGAAATCATAGAGTTAAGCTTTAAATTGGCCATTTATGTTTGCTTAGACCAATTTTCACAGCGTAGCAAATTTTAATGCACAATGTAAAATTCTACATATACAGGAGTAGGTCACTTGCACCATTTTTGTAACTGTTGGTCTTTAAGTGCTGGTCTGTAAATCAGAATCACTTAGCATGCTTAGTGTACACAAGTTTATATTTTCAATATTCATCAAAATTTAATCATGAATTCACAATACATGTATTTCCTTGATTAATTTGATATTCCTGAATGGATATCTGCATCTTACACTTAGTAACCATTTATGTCAAATTTCAGAAACTAATTAATTCGTTATCAAAATTGATACCTGTCGACCAGCGCTATGATGATATTTTTGACGTTAACACTCTCATGAAGTTCTGCGCAGGCTCTCAGGAATGAGTTCAGGGTTTGTAGATGAAAATCATCAGGGAATACCTGACAAAATATCATTTAATACTGTAAGTATCAACTCTACTAGGCGTAAAAACATTAGGGAATCTTTTACAAGTAAATCTTCTTTTACATGTACATGTATGTGCAAAGTTTTAAAGAAATTTTTCATATACACATTAGTTACGATATCAATTCTCTTTTAGGTGTAAAACATCAGAGGAAATCTGTCATGTCAACTTAAGCGTAATCAGGATCTAAGAATACATTCTATACATCTCCATTTTTTTCCCATGAAAATATACATGTATGTACATGTACAATAAATCTACTCTGGAATCTGTTATTTCCCATTTGATACAGTATCTGATGTAAAACCATTATGACGTCATGAAAATGACCCTTCCGAACGCGGGAAAAAATTGAGAAATTCCATGACGTCACAATGTAATTTCGATGTTTGACCGATGTTCAAAGCTTGTTTGTCCAAGGTAAAAGCATTGTGACGTCACGAAATTTTGCATTTTTTACCCGCAATCGGAAGGGTCAGTTGGTATACTTTCCATAGAATTTGTTAACGTCACAATCAGTATACATGTACATCAAATACCGTCCCAAGTGGGATCGCATCTCTAGATTTCGAAATAAGCAAATAATTCAGCTCTCTGATACAATTAAAAAAAATTCTTTTCACTTAAATGAGTTGACACCATAAACTTTTATTTTACTTGCCCTATTAACATACCTGTATGATACACTCCATGAGATATTCCTGCGCTATAGGATCTCTACATGACACAACCTGCTCCAACACTCCAGGTAAAACAACCTACATGTACATGAATATTTTTATTTTCACAATAAACATATAAATCACAGTCATAATATATTTTATCTCTTTACTATGTCATCTATAAGTACGATCTTGAACTTATTTGAGTGCAAGAACTTCAGTCATTTCTATCAAATTTTATTTCAATTTCAAATTGTAATTTTTTGACCAATCTAATATTTTTTCAATATCAATACTTTACGCTTTTTTTTTTAAATACTTTTCAATATTTCTAATTTTGATTGAAATACTTCCTTATCTTTCAATATTTTTCAATAATTTGTGATTTTTTTTTAACTTTTTAATTATTTTTAGTACAGGATAACATCTTCTTTGTCATTTTTGAAACTTTCTTAGTTTTTGATATTTTTCAAAATACTTTCTATCCTTTCTACAGTTTCCTATAACCTATACTTTATACTGATCTAACCTTTTTATATTTCTCTATGTCTATACACTCCAGCTGGCTGAGTCTGACAAGGTTTGTGCCCACAAGGATCCTAAGTTCCCGTCTCTCCTGTTCCCGCTTTGTCCTGTCCCGCGTGTGGCCCTGATGCTGCATGCGGACCCACAATTTGTTCATCTCAGAGAAATTCAGGAGGATAAAATCTATGGAATCCATTACTGTTCCTCCTTCATAATCATTTCTGGAAAAGTTCACAAATAGCAAATTATGCAGTAAAGTTTATCACAGAATATCATAACTTAAATTCTATAATCATTGAAATCATATCATAATTCAGGTAATTTTGGAGTTCTGAAATTTTACTCAGTGGTTGATTTCTTTCATATTTGTAACAACATATTTCCATGTACATGTATGTGTTAGTATATGCGGGTCTGACAAAATATGAATTGAATCATACAAATGCAATAATTTTATGTTGTTTTTAATCCTTTAAAAAAGTCCATTATGTGCTGTAAATAGCAGGTACACTTTAATACTGCAACTTTTTGAGAACATTTAAAGATTTCTTTGAAAAAAATTATTTGACGTTATGAAATACATGTATACATCTTTTTTAAGTCAAGTAATTCATGAAATTGTAAAAACAAATGTGGGGCATCATGATGCCTTAAAAAAGTAGATGCACTTTCAACAATAAATGAATACGACATAAAGCATTCATGGAGTGCTCACATAATTGTCATATTAGTAATATTTTACATGTTTTACCCTTTTGCCATTTCTTCCTCACAGTCTGGGAGGACATTCTTAGTACATGTGAGGAGGTAGTTTCTGAGGAAGAGTCCTCGTAGAGGATGCTGTACTCCTCGACACATTTCTACTAAGTCCTTTAGGATGTCCTTACGTGACAGCTCGTTAGATTTGATATAAACCACGCCTACTGTAATCAACAAGTACCTGTAAAATTGACATACAAATCATATTATTCATAATCAATTTGTACAATGTTAATATAAGCTGAGCATAGGTCTTTGAAGTTTGAAGTAACAATAAACTTGTCTAATTCTTAAAGTGGTGTCTTAAGTTAACAACAGTCGACGCAAAACTTTTTTTTTAATGCATCGGACATATGCAAAACTACATCAGACGTTAGCTTAGAAATAATTGTGACCAATGAGGGTGTAAAAGGGACCGTTCTTGAATTTGCTGAACAGGTCCAGTGTTTGCAATAATTGATAACAATATTGCTTAAAACTATCCCTATACATGTATATGTATAATATACAGATTCATGAGGATTTTACACCAGAAATTGCACCATGCAGTACTTCTAAATGGTTTTTGTCTTGCTCTAAGAATATAAACTAAATATCACAAGGGGATTATTTTTTTCAAAGGCCACTTTTTGCAGCCAAATCAAGATGACATTTGAAAGCCCATTGCTCTGACAGATAAAACTTTTTTGATGAGTAAAACTACCCTGTTAGACTTACAGCCTGGGTACAATGTTGCCAGCATACTGTACAAGCTCGTACAAATCTGCTACTTTTCTCCCCTTCTGGAACTCGTCCACTAAATATAGCTCTAGGTGCCGCAGCTCATCAGAAATAAACATGTCTAAATCATATTAAGGCAAATATACTTAAATTGAATATTGCAATCTACATGTACTAACATTTCACCTCAATAGAGGATTACCACATTTGACTTGTTTTTTACACATCCTAAGACCTGACATGACAACATTTGAATAATTGTAACTTTTAACTGTGATGTGGTATTTGAACTACATGTATGACCTCACAATTAGAAATAACTTCAAAAGTCTTGGAGTGTCTAAAATGCAAGTTTAACGGTAATATCAAGAAGGTCTATTAGAAAAAAAAATCTTTAAAAATTTGAGCTATGGCAAAAATTCTGTGAAAAAGTTATAGCTAGGATAAAACCCCGACACTGACGGGCAAAATCACATGAAGGGTATGAAAATATTTCATGTTAGAAACAAGTAAAATTGAGTATAGAATTCAGACAACATACAACAAAACATTTTTTTTAAAACACCACAGACATGTAAACAATACACAGATGAGGACATTTTTGAATATAGACACATAACATAGATGAGTATATGTCGGCCGATCCACGGTCCTCGTGAGGCTCGTACCAGCAACCTTTCGGTCACTGGCCCGACTTCCTAGCCACTAGACCATGGCGCCGATGATACAACAAAACATGACAAAAAGGATACAGAGTTCATAATAACTCTTCGGTGACAGAAGAGATGTGCGTAATTCTCCGAGCATTGTTGACGCATGCTTTAGTCCATCCATAAGCTTGCCTTTGTCCTGTGAGATAAATTGTTCAAAATATAAAGGTTTAAATTTGTAAATGAAAAGAAACAATCAGTTTCAGCAAAATTTTGGCCTCCTGGCCTTTGTCAAAATAAAACGCTCGCAAATAAAAGATGGTTTACAGTAATTTTTATCGTAATCTTGAATTGACAGCATTTATAACTACACTTCAATAATATGAATCCAGCTGACTTACAAAATGTACTTGTAATTACATGTACACATAACACATAGATGACCACTTACCAAACATCTTTTCATTTGAAAACTCTGGTTCTTGACAATGTTGATTCCCTCCTCCAGTAACTTCTCCTGCTCCTCTTGAGGAGACAATTGTGGTGTGGAAGGCTGAAATCACAAAAAAACTACAATGAATATCAGTCATATGCTAAACTCTGGTTCTTGAAAATGTTAATTCCCTCCTCTAGTAACTTGAGGAGAAGTTGTGGTGTGGAACACTGGAAGGCTGAAATCACCAAAACAAAACCTGATGAATAAACTGTGGTCCTGGATAATGTACATGTACGTTGATTCCTTTTCTAAATTATATTGTAGCAGAGACTTCAAGTAAACATCCATATGTACCAATATTATGTAAATGTTGGGCACAACTGCTGGTTTGTAAATATATGAAGACACACTTTACAGGAAAAGTGTTCAGTTTGTTGAAGGTGGCCAGAGAAGGGAAGAAGAAGAAAAAGAAGAAGACAGTTCCAGTCAGTTCCTTCTCCTGTTGACCTCCTCAGATCACGATGTGGCAATATCGATGCTTGGAGATTGGATGTAAGCCACTCCTCTGCACGTCTGCTTTCATGGTCGTATGTCAAAACAACCATGGTGATCGATTTGAAGCAGCAGATTTATAAGTTGATTGGAAACTGTCATTTCTCCATTTTAGAGAAGAATTTTAAGCAATGGATGTACAATGTAATAGATGGAAGGGATTATCTATTCCTGTCCGGAAACTGTTCTGACACCAGTAAACATGGTAAATAAAAACAGTACTGTATAACAAATAGGGCTGGGATGAACTGCACCCAGCCGATCCGATATGATATCCAATACGATAGGAATCGTTATACTAAGTTAATTAATAAAACATTCTCAAAAAGCTATTTCAAATTGGTAACCACACCATTTGCTAAAAGCAGATGACTGTCCAAAGTCAGCACCAGGTGCACATTGGTCTCCTTTCTTTTATGTGTTGTCATCAATGTTTGATGTTTCTGTACGTCTGTTTTGTAAGATGTTCTAGTGAATATTGTTGTATCTTTTTGCAATTTGTAGTTTTGTATGATGTCATTTATGGGTTTGTTTCGCTGGGTGAGTGCAGGGTGGTCATGCTGGAAATCATTCCCTTTCCTTGATAGTATTTATATTCATCATATAAGTAGCTTTTTTCATTCAACATCTTATATCTATTCAACACTAGCTTTCTGTTTAGAATAAAGATAAGAAAAATAAATAAACGATTTGTTATTTGACTAGAAGAAATGGAAAACAAAATCATTTAAAATAACAATAAGAAGTCATGAAAAAATCATATTCAAAATCAAAGGTCTTTTGATTATCATTTTGTCATGTTTATACAATGTATATAAGTACACTGAAGAAAGATGGATTTAAACTTATTGAGTACTTGAAAATCCAGAAAATTCAAAAGCATTTTTTTGGGGTAAATTTTAACTTAGGTATCGTCGGGGTGTATCGATATTTGGATTGCGAAAAAAATATTGTGATGAGTATCGTCCCAGCCTTAATAACAAATGATATATAGAATTTCACAAAACGAACACGAGGAAAGGAAAACTATCTTTCTCTTAGACTGTAATAAATGCACTGACCTTCAGGGTCACATTTTGCCCCATAGGGAATAAAAAATTTGAGGGATAAAATTTGTCATGTTTTCGAGGAATTTTTTCTGCTACTGGTGTCCAAATAGTTTCCGGACTGTAACAGTTTCAGGACAGTCGCCCTAATCTGTAGTACTTTGAAGGAACTTATTTTCAAAATGGCTCAGAATTCAAATCTCAAATCATGTAAACAAAATTTTGCCTCTAAATTCCTTTATCACATCACTTTTTCACCCCTTTCTGCCAATTAAGTTTAATATCGCGCACTGGGGGAGGTAGCCGAGAACCATCGTTTTTTAAACTACGGCTACACGATTTGTTTCTATTTCCAAGATTATTTTTACAGTCATTTGTAGAAATGATTAAAGAAAACAATATCTAAAATTCATCCAGTTTCTCCTGAAATTGATGAAGATAAGACAGCTTTAAAATTAGTTGTTTGGAAAGTTGTCCAGTGATTTGAGAAAACGTCAAAAATATAGGGTCATTAGACTAAATAATCTAGTTTCTCCGCTGACGCTAAAAGAGACTGAACCCCACCACGTTTGTTATAGAACGAAGTCTGATGACCAATCAGAACGAATGAAACAAAATATCATGTGATCAACTTTCTTTATCCTTCGTTCAGATTGGTCAGTTCTCCGAACTTTCGCTTTGCCTGTTTAGTTTGGTAGGGAGTTAAAAATTGGCAAAAAATGCAATAACGAAGCTAGAAAAAAACGCGAGGTGGGTAGAGATAGTTAGATAAATGTTTTCTTTAGTCCCGCCAACAAGAAAATCAATATTTCATACCTTCAAAATGGAAAAATCGTTGGGCAACAGTTTCATCCGACTTGGTATTGCAACAACCATAGTGGGGTTCAGTCTCTTTAAGCGGCAGCGGAGAGACTGGATTATTCTGTCTATACTGGTGTCGGAACAGTTTCCGGACAGTAACAGTTTCCGGACAGTCGCCCTTTTCAAGTACTTTGAAAGAAATTATTTTCAAACTTTTGTGACAATTTTGTAGATTTTTAAATGCAGAATTCAAATCACGAATCATATAAACAAAATTTTGCATCTAAGATGCTTTTATCACATCTCCTTTTTACCTCTTTCTGCCCCGTTTTATATCGCGCTCTGGGGGGAGTCGCCGAGAAACATACTATTTTAATCTACGTGATTTGAGAAGTTTTGGTTCTATTTACAAAATTATTTTTACACAGTCATTTGTAGAAAAGATTGAAAACAATATCCAAAACTCATCCAGTTTGGGCTGAAATTGATTGAGATTGACAGATTTAAATCAAGGTGTCCGGAAACTGTTCCAGTGATTTGCGAAAAATGGCCAAAATATTGGGTCATAAAATCGGTCTAGAAACCATATTTCTTGAGAGATTTAATATTTTCTTTCAAGTCATGAGTATCTATGGGAAGGGCATAGCATTATTTGAGAGAAATTTGAATTTTTTCCATTGATGGACGGAGGAGTTATCCCCGAAAAACCTTCAAAATCGTCCGGAAACAGTGTTCCTGGTGAACACCAGTAGGGTCATGAAATCGGTCTAGAAACCATATTTCTTGGCAGAATTTTCATTTTTTTTCCTACACGAGTGTCTGTGGGTAGGACAAAGCATCATTGGAGAGAAATTTGAACATATTCCATGAAAGGACCGAGGGGTGCCAGTCAAATCGCCCCAAGTACAAATCGCCCCAACTCGTACGCCCCGGTTTCATTACGCCCCAGACGCAGGTCGCCCCATCTACTTTTGGGGCGTTTTGAACAATATTCATAACGCCCCAACGTAAATATCTGTACGCCCCATGTCCATATCATATCGCCCCAAACCAATTTCATTACGCCTCAAGCCCTTACCAATACGCCCCATGCCCTAACCATATCGCCCCAAACCAATTTCATTACCCCCCAAGCCCTTACCATTACGCCCCAACCCCTTATCACTACGCCCCAGTTCGGTTTCAATACACCCTAAGCCTTATTCATTACGCCCCAGGTCTGTTTCATTATGTCGATTATGCCAATTAAGTCGATTTATGCCCGTCCATTTTATTCATTACGCCCCAAGTCCATAATCTAAATAGAGCAACGGGGAAGCGGTTACACACCCGGTGTCTGGTGCCTAACGAAGAGCAAAAAAAAAAAAAAAAAAAAAAAAAAAATGAATTAAAAAAAATGCACACACCAAAAAATAAAGTTTCTGATCATGATTGTCAGTATTGCTTCTACCTATAAATAATTTAAAACAGATGGTAGGCGAGCAGTAGCAAGCTTAAACTTTTGAATTTTCACATCATATAAATATTACTTTATTAATCAACAAGATATTTATTTATTTCTCATAAACCAATGACTTACAAAGGTATCGAGAATACATATGTACAATATATACAACAAAACATATAGGTATTCAAAGTAGCTCATGGAACAGATAACATGGATAATATGATGAACTATGGAGGACATAGTATTGTGTTTACTTCATTTATGAATTTACAAAGTTTACGTAGAGTTAGATGATCTTTTGTTTTAAACAACTGCTTAAATTTTAGTGTATTTGCATTTTCTCTATAATAAGTACTAAGACACTGATTTCTTGCTAATCTAAAAAAGGAATGGATTAATCTTAAAAAATGACTGTCAGTTTTAAACAAATGGTGAAATGGCGAGCGATAGGGAGCCAGCGATTTTTTTCTTATCAAATGGAAATAAAGTCCTCTATTCGTTTTTTTTTTTCAGTTTCATTACTCATGTTAATCTGGCAAGCGGAAACGAGCCAGGGAAATTTTTTGAAATTCTTACGGCAAAATATACATGTATATTATCAAAATGAAAGATTTCCAATACAAATTCATGTTATATTTTTCAAATGCGAGTATTATGACAACAAAAGGGAATTCCGTCTTTAACCTTATAAAATATGTATATTTATATTTTTGTAACTATGCTTCGAAAATTCCAGGGGGGATCCGGAACTACCCCCTCTGGATCCGCGCTTGAAGTTAGGTTTGGGGTGATCAACCCTTTGATGTATCCCAAATTATACAGTTATTTTGAAAACATCTATTGGGTTGATCTATTTTTTCAACGACATTATTGTGAGTTTTCTGTTTGTTTGTGATTATATCATTTTTGTAATTTTAGCTTTTTTATTTCGTTGTTAAAAATAATATAATTTTACACCGGATATGACACCTTTTCGAATTCACTGCAAATAAGTATTGGTGTTGAAAAAGGCGGATGAATCAAGGACACCTGTCAGGTAAATAATCAACAGAGGTAACAAACGATTGTATATTTGCTATTAACTTACCATGTCTTGCTGAGAGACAATTTGCTATTATGCGTTTGGCACTTGACAATTTTTTTTCATACCGGATGATAATATTATTTTTTTTTGCAAAATACCAAAACCGACATCAATTAATTTCTATTTGTCTATTTACATGTTGTAATTCATTTATGGATAGATTCTTTTATCATATCGTTTTATATTATTCTTGAAGAAACCGCTATCCTGATTGTCCATCAAAGAATTGAAAAATCTGGAAAATCATAGCCCACTGAAAATTAATTGTTCTCCTAATCACTGGCTAGCTTTTTTTTTCATCACTTCAACGGTTCTTTTGAAGCTTATGTAGTGTGAATGATATAGTAACCGACTACATATAACCGATTCAGTAATTGTACTTTTGAAAAAAGTTTATGAATTTTATGAATGTTGTAAATCATGGATACATTTCCGAATCGAAAAAATCGAAAAAAAAAAGCAAACAAATAATGCCTCAATTAATGGTGTCGAAGCGGGGCGTATTGATCTGGGTGTGGGGACGGGATGTACAGAAAATGAGTATAGGGCATAGAACACATAAAACAGAATTTTATCTAAAAAAAAACATTGGGGCGTACTGTATAGGATATGGGGCGTAATGAAAAGTATTTGGGGCGTATTGAAGTTGGTATGGGGCGTACTGAAAAGGGTATGGGGCGTACTAAAAAGGATATGGGGCGTAATGAATACATGTTGGGGCGTTATGAACACCAGTTGGGGCGTACATTTTATTGCTTGGGCCGTAATGAATTGGGTTTGTTTCGCCCCAATAACACCATGGGGCATTATGAAACTGGGGCGAAACGACCGTGGGGCGTACTAGCTGGGGCGATTTGTCGTCGGGGCGATATGACTGTAATCAAGGACCGAGTTATCAGAAAAACCCTCAAAATCGTCCGGAAACTGTTCCAACACCAGTGCAGTTCCTTGCTTGAGATGAATCTTTGACATTTTTAATGGATTGCCTTTATCTCATAACTTACCATTCTTCCTACAGACTAACTTAGACGAAGAAATCAATAAAATTATGATGATTTTTTTCTCTACAAACCGACACCCACCATTTCTAGGTCATGTGACTTTTCGAGGAAAAACTAAAAGTCAAATCGGGAATGGATCATGACGACGTGATACACAAATTTTTTCGAAGTTTATGATATACACAGAAAGAGCTCAGCATAGGTGACAAATGACATTAATTTCTTTTCATTTTGCTTCGCTTTGTATTCAAATTTTTTCAGAGTGTTTTAGGACAACGAATAAAAGCCCGAAAATATGTAAATGCATGGGTGAAAGCCTGAAAGGGATGCATGGTGAGGGGGGGGGGGGGGGGGTTGGAGACTGTCATTTTAGTAGTCAGTACATCTTATTAAATGAAAAGAACCTGATCTCCAATAGGACCCGGTATAACGGCAGCCAAGAGACTGGATTATTCAGTCTACTGATTACGTAACCCACTGCAAAATAAGAAACAAACCGAATAATGCCCAAAAATGAAAACAATATCTCGTAATCTCAGTTTGGGAAAACTCAAATTTCGGCATGTTGTCAAATTTGGCAGCAAAAAATCAGGACTGAAAAAAGTCAGATTGAGTGTCTGATTTAACTCTGGGAAAACTCAGATTTATAATTTATTTAGTGAAAAGTTGCTGAATTCGGCAACCTTATGCAATGAGTTGGTTGAATTTGACAATTTTGACGAATTTTGAGTTTTCCACAACTGATCTGCAAGCACAACAAAGGACTTGATACCAATTAAGGGACATTAAGGGATGATGACTTGCATATATCAAATACAATTAACATGAAAAACTTAAAACATAAAAGACTATACATTAACCATTAAGATCAATGGGCAATCATGCAGTGCTTACTTTGGACAGTCATCTGAATGTAACTTACTGTGTGGTGTAGGTATCAGGATGAGGTGGCTACAACCCTCCCACTTGTCTGCATGGTTTATAATTACATAGAATTATAGTGATATCTAAGAACGCCACTAATCTCTGTGTATAACAGCCTCCTCACTGTAAGATGTGGATCATTACACAAACAAGACATTTAATTTGACATACCAGGAGCCCATTAGTATCAAATGGATGAATTTGTAAAAATAATTGATATCAAAAGCGTAAAGGCATTCGAAAAAACAGACAAATTGTAAATTAATTGATATCAAAAGCGTAAAGGCATTCATTGATATCAAAAGCGTAAAGGAATTCGAAAAAAACAGACAAATTTGTAATTTAATTGATATCAAAGCGTAAAGGCATTCGAAAAAACAGACAAATTTGTAAATTAATTGATATCAAAAGTGTAAAGGCATTCGAAAAAAAACAGACAAATTTGTAAATTAATTGATATCAAAAGTGAAAGGCATTCGAAAAAACAGACAAATTTGTAAATTAATTGATATCAAAAGTGTAAAGGCATTTGAAATAACAGACAAATTTGTAAATTAATTGATATCAAAAGTGTAAAGGCATTCGAAAAAACAGACGAATTTGTAAATTAATTGATATCAAAAGCGTAAAGGCATAAGAAAAACAGTGTGTGCTGAGACTGCTGGCTGGAGGGTGCTTGTGGATGCAATCACCTGAGGAGTCGAGAATGATCTGTCAGATAAGACAGGTGGTCAGGGTCGGGCTGTCTCCTCTGACGAGGTTTTAATATAGGGCCTGTTTTGGAGTCCTGTAGTCACATTCGGCCAGTGTGCATCTCTTAAGAATGCACTGATACAGAGCTGTAGATTAATCAAGTACTATGCAGTTTGTATGTCCTTCTGGTGACTGACATGTACCTATATGTCAGATCATATCCACAGGCAACTGAGTGACATGCTCGTCTTTGATGAAAATGTCCTGTCAAAGCAATTTTGTTGACAGGCTACTAATAGCAATAATGTATCCATAATGTGAAAGTCTGAAATGGTGAGCAGAATCATAGTGTTAGTTGATAGGCCAATGATCTTGACGTCATAGTAAAAAAGCCTGCCAGCTAGCACAGTGCAATGTCAGACTGTCGGCTATCCCTCTATTGCACATGTAGTTACAGTACATTTTATAATATGTCTTTGATTCCACCATTTGTCCACATCACACTTATACTATTTTAAATTTTTCAGGTGTCTGAAGTGATTGGTCATTTTTGGAAGCTGCACATTGTGCTCATTAGATGAAAGAAATTTTAAGCCCTATTGAAGAACATGGCAGAAGGTATGTAACACCTTTAATAGACCTTCTTCACATTACTGCTAGACTGGCATTTTAAACGCTCCAAGACCCGACATCACTACTTTTGAGGTTATTTATGATTGTGACGGCATACATGTAAATCTGCTACGATGTCATAGTTAAAACTTAATGATATGCAAAATCTTGTGATGTCGGGTCTTAGGATGTGTAAAATGCATGTCAACTGCGGTAATGTGAAGATCATCTATTCTATGTTTTAGTCACTTTGGTCTTTTCCATATACGGAATAGCTGATTTTCTAGTCACATGGTCAAAAATTTTGGTATCCATGGAAAGGTTTTGTCACAAGGAATGCACATGTGAAATATGAAAGCCGTATGACTTACCATTCAAAAGTAATGCCCAAGGTTAAAGTTTTTCAAAAGTAGGTCAAACTCCAAGGTCAAGGTCACAAGGTCAAAAATTTTGGTATCCATGGAAAGGTTTTTTCACAAGGAATGCATTTGTGAAATATGAAAGCCCTATCACTTACCATTCAAAAGTTATGCCCAAGGTTAAAGTTTTTCAAGAGTAGGTCAAACTCCAAGGTCAAGGTCACAAGGTCAAAAATTTTGGTATCCATAGAAAGTTCTTGACACAAGGAATACACATGTGAAATATGAAAGCTCTATCACTGACCATTCAAAAGCAATGCCCAAGGTTAAAGTTTTTCAAAAGTAGGTAAAATTCCAAGGTCAAGGTCACAAGGTCCAAAATTTTGGTATCCATTGAAAGGTCTCGTCACAAGGAATATACATGTGAAATATGAAAGTCCTGTCACTTACCATTCAAAAGTTATGGCCAAGGTTAAAGTTTTTGCGGACAAACAGACAAACAGACAGACGGACAGACTAAAAACTACATGCCCGAATCTTCGATTACGGGGGCATAAAAATCACAAGACTTCATTAATTTCATTTCTATGATTGTAAAGTATAGGCCCACATAAGAATCAGGCAGGGGTGATACATCAAATTTTCAACTGCCTGATCCTTACGCATGTAACATTATGTATAATACAGTATATTTTTTCCAGGAGGGACAGATCCATCTCTGGCCGATTTGATGGATAAGTTTGGTAACGTCGAAGTAGTAGAAATTAAACGTGGTGAAACGGAGCAAGGAAACCAGGACGTAGAAATCCAAGTTGGAGTTAAAAAGTCACATGGGGATGATTCGATTGCGGACAATAGTGCTTTGTCTTCTCTCTTGAACAAATTTGTAGAAAAATTAGATGAAGGGGCATTTGCAAAGGAAAAAAGCATTGATATTGAAAATGCTAAGCCTGATAGTTCAAAATCTGGAGGTAAGTAATTTACATTTAATCAGTCCCCTACTGGCAAAGTAGGAGGATCTTATTATTATAGTTAACATTCTGTCTGTCAGTCCATCTGTCAGTCCATCATTCTGTCTGCTAGTCACGTTAATTTTCCAGACTTTTATTTTGCTATTTGTGGAGATATTTATCTGAAATTGGTTAATACTATAAACATGGAAATTTTCATGCCGGGGTAATTTTCGCAGATTTCACAAATCAAGGAACTTTGCAAAAATTTTCTTATATACTATATATTTTCTGAAAGGTTATAATGCCCACAGCTCAGAAACATTAATTGGGCTAGAAAACAATGGGGAATAACTTATCTTGTCTTTTATACATTTTTTTAAGCATGACTATTCATACAGACAGTACATGAAAATTTGTTCAGAGCTTATTTAAGGCTGTAACACTTTTCTATAGTCATGCATGCGCAGAACAATATTGAATATTGTTTACTTAGTTTATAATATGAATCCCTGAATTAAATGTAGGCAAACATGTGCGGATCCAGAGGGGGGGGGGGACCGGGGGTCTTATATAACTGTCTTGGGTCTCATGAACTTGTATTTTCAACAGTGATGTAACCTTCCTCATCTTTTTCAAGGTTTTGTCATTTTTAGATATCAGATTATTTGGGAAAATGACTCATCTATTTATTCTCATGAAATATAGACAAAATGTGAATCAATAAAAATTTTCACGGCTCGCTCCGTTCGCCATTATAAGAAGTACAATATTCAAAGTTATAAATAATCAATTCGATAGAATCAAGACAAGTTGATATTTCATATCCAAATAATTCCAATTCTTCATGAAAATAACCGTGAAAGGAAAGCTAGCTAACAATAGCCGCCCTCAAAAGTTGCCCCCTCCCCCATGTCCCCATGATGTGCACCGAAATATTCCTACATGATAGGTAGACTTCCTACAATTTTGGACCCCCTCTGACCAAAAATGCTGGATCCGCGCATGGCAAAAATAGAACTGACAATTTATTTAAGGTATGCATTTTCCAGTATCCTTGAAGGGAAAAAGTTCCTCTTGAAGGGAAATTTTTGAATTCATATTTACTGTAATGGAAAATTAATTTTGTCTTTTTTTCAATTTCTTCCTAGATTCCTTAGAAGATTTAATGACAGATTTACACCGAGGCATTAAGTCATCTGATTGGATGAAGCATAATATAGAGAAATGGAACTCTGAAAACACAGAACTTTCAAAGGTATTCATGGAGGAAATCTCAAAGAGTCCGCAATCCTGAGTCTTCTGTTACTATGGTTACGCAGGCAAAGCTTAAATTTTTATTAAGTGTTCAAGGCTGTCATACAGGAGACCTGCCTATAAAGGAGTTAGTTCTCTGTGTTTTTACTGTGCATCTTAACCATAATTTTGCAAAGTTGTTACAAAAAATTAAGTCATAAAGCACTGCCGCCATTTCAAGTTTATTATGTGTAACATTTAATTTCTTGGCTGCTTCAAGTGAGAATCATGGTCATCTGTGACAGATGTAACTGTTTATTTTGATCTCTACTGTGATAGGAATTTGCATTATATCATAGACCTATTGATTTGAAATTAAAACATTATAGCATGCAGCTTTCTTGTGCCATTTTAATGCAACATGATTCATTAAGGATGAATTTGTGATAAATGAAACACATGAAAGACGTTATAAATTATTGAAATTAGAAAGAAGTCCAACAATTTTTCCACATTCCCAAACATAACTTCTTTTTAAATTGCTTAAATATCCTCTTCTTTATAAAAAAAAGTTCTGAAGTTTTCTAAATATTGGATGAACTATTGATCTGTCCATAGTCTAGTGTAAGAGAAGTTGTAATTAAGACTACATGTATCTACATGCACAAAACATAACAAGAATATGAAACAAATCAGATCATCTGCCCATAAAAAGCATCATTTTCTCTTAATATTTAATCTTGTCAATGTTATTGATGCTACAATATGTACATGTACATGTTGTTAAAATATGTGGCTTGATAAAAATGAATAAAATATAAAACTTAACTCAGTATGACTTTGTTCAACTTGTATTGCATTTGTATTGCTTCTGAAATCAAGGTCATGTCAAAGTACATGTCATTGAATAATGTGTTTTACATCCTGGTAGTTTCTAAAAGATACCCGCCTGTCATGCATTTGCTATCATGAGAAAATTCCTATAAGCATAATAAGGGACTGAAAATGAACATGTAAAAAATTTCTCTCAAGAAACAATAATTATGGTATTATGCAGTGATACTGTCAGAGGTGGTCTCTGGTCTTGAACACACTCTAAAAAGGATTTCTTTTGTTTTATAATGAACCTTTATTTTCTGATTAGCAAAATGGATGCTCATGTATGAGTGTTTTTTCTGAATATTTCTCTTAAAAGAAATCCTCTAAACAGAATCTTACTATGGCCTCAGTCACTGAAAAGAGGAGTCATGTAACACTGACCAATGAACTATGGGTGCAGGTCCAAGGATTCTTCATTAAACATTCACTTAGAAATATTCTGTTTAGGACTTGTAAGTCCCCATGCTATACAGCTCAATTTCTGAAAGAGGTCAGGTTTTCCAAAATTGAGTCACTTTTTGTGTTGCCTGCATGGCCAGGGACAAAAATAAACATTAAAGATTTTAGTACTGCCTGGTATCTGTCTGTCTGTCTGTTGCACATGTTTTCTTATAAATGACCATAACTTTCATATAAATTACAGTACTGCCATCAAACATGCAGGGATGTTCAAGCATGCTTAGATTATTGAATTTGAAGAGTTTAACATTTGTACCACTTGGTGAGTGTCACGGCTGGTCGACCAGGAGTCCCTGAGGGCAAATTTTGGTATCCATGGAAAGGTCTTGTCACAAGGAATACACATGTGTAATATGAAAGCCCTATCACTTTCCATTCAAAAGTTATGGTCAAGGTTAAAGTTTTTGATAAGTAAGTCAAAGTCCATGGTTAAGGTCACTAGGTCAAAAATTTTGGTATCCATGAAAAGGTCTTGTCACAAGGAATACTCTTGCCATTCAAAAGTTATGCACAAGGCTAAAGTTTACGTGACTGACGGACAGACGTACCGGTTTCATGTCCCCGCGCTTTTGCGAAAGTGAGGGACAACCGTTTACTAACAACAACGTCTGCTTCACGGGAGACCTTGTTTGGACGTGTTTGGGTCGTGATCAAGCCGTAAAGTGCAGTGTGACCGGACCTTTAGAAAGGACAATCGACAACATTTTTGTGGTGTTTGGAGGAAAGGTCTTCCAACAAATTGTCAGAATTCCAATGGGGACCAATTGTGCCCCACTCCTTGCCGACATTTTCCTTTACTCGTCGAAGCTGAATTCATTCAATCTTTGGTCTCTGAAGGGAAAAGATACTTAGCTTCTGACTTCAACTTCACTTACAGATACATAGACGATGTGTTGTCAATCAATAATCCAAAATTCGCGGATTACCTGAGCAGTATCTATCCTTCGGAGCTAGAAGTCAAAGAAACTACAGAGACAAATAATTCGGCATCCTATTTGGACATAATGTTGTCCTACGACACTGATGGTCACTTGAACACCTCACTCTATGACAAACATGACGACTTCAATTTCAGCATTACAAACTTTCCTTTTCTGAGTAGCAACATCCCTTCATCGCCTGCTTATGGCGTGTTCATATCTCAGTTGATACGCTATGCCAGAGCAAGTACCAAATATACGGATTTTGTTCTGAGAGCTAGGCGTCTTTCAGATAAGCTTCTCAGTCAGGGATATGTTTATGACCGACTAACATCGTCACTGAGGAAGTTCTACGGTCGATATGGGGAACTCGTCATACACTATGATGTCCCACTCTCCAGAATGGTGGATGATATTTTGTCATAGACCATTTGAACCATCCAACCAAAGATTGTACGCTATGTCTTCCGAAATGGAAAAAAACCGGATGTGACAGTTCTACCGAATTGAAGCGACGGGTGTTGCATGCAAGCAGGAGATGCTTACTCTTCCTTGGCACCTGGTCTCACTCCCATATCGGGAGTTCGCTTCTTTTCATGTGGTGGGGGTTTTTGTTTGTTTGCTTTGGTTCCTGCTTTATCCTGATTTTGTATGCCTTCGGTTTATGATTTTCTGAATTATCGATTTTGTGCTGTATACAGGGATATGGTCATTATCCATATTTGTCATTTGCTGTGTTTACATGCACATCTCATATTTGTAGGTACGATTGTTCCACATATATTTCCATCTCTTTGTAAGTTGGCCAAAAACTTAAAAATAACGCGAATACAACAGTTCATTAACATGTAGGTACGGTATATATGTGAATAATGTCAGAAACAAAGAAATGCAGCAGAGCCAGACTGTAAGCTAAATGATACACTTAAAGTTCAATCAAATGAGACGTTAGCCAGACTTTCAAGTACCTGACTTCTGTATGAACATGACTATCCATACAGAACAACAGAAAATCAACAAATTTCAACTGAAATTAAAACTGACATCTGGCTTGTATAATATTTTCATCTTCCATTCAAAATACAGTACTTCAATTTTGATATAAAAATATATAGTAAACAATATAGACTTTACAAGGTCAAACACTACCCAGAACCTACAGTACGTACATCTTTTTTCTCATACAGTTCAGTTCCATTTTCAACCCTCAGACTGCTACACCATATAGAGGGATCGAAACACTTGCACTTGCTAGATGATTCTTGGAACGTGAAGTAAGCACAGTTTGATAATGACTTACATATTCTGCCACAGCTCAGTAAAGTGGTGTAATCGGTCTTTATAGGACTCGCAACAGGTTCTGTGTCCCTTTCAATTATTTGAAAGTCAGCCTCAATTAGATTGCCTGATTAAGATAAAAAGAACATTGCATTGCATAATGAAAAGAGGAAATACATACATAAACATACGCAATCACTTATAGATACATGAACTTTTGCATTGGTTAACAATTAGTTCGTTTTCTCGGGAATGTAAAAACAATTGAGCAGATCGAGAAATTGCGAATAGAAGGTACTCAGACATTTGTTACATTGATTACAGTGATTTACACCAAAAGCTTAAAGATATGTTTGACAAAGATTTGAGCCCACTCAAGTTCTACTTCTATTGTCAGAGAACAGACATATGAAACAAAGGATGGGATCTCAAACAACACTAGGTTGCAGCACCCACAGCAAAACACCCAATGCAAAGACACAGAGCAGATGTGAAAGTTACAAGGCAAAGCTACTACTGCCATTGCAACTGCTGTCAGCAGGCCATAGCTTAAAAGCTGCCAGAGAACTACATGGTACGTTCTAATACAGCTACCAAAGCTATATCTACTGCCTCAAAACTACTGTTGTCAGGAGACTATAACTACTGCTGCATGAGAACTAGTTCTTTAGATACCCACCAAAGAACTATACCTATAAAATCCTAGAAGAATGGCTTTAGAGTGCAATAACAACAGCTAGAGAGCTACAACCACTCACTGTTCAAAGACATCATCATTAACAGCTACCAAAACCACAGCAACAAGATGTACTGCTGCCAACGACCAATCAGTAATCACTACAGCTAAAATTATACATGTAGCTCTATTGCGAATTACCTTTGGCTACTTCAGGAAGATATCAAATGGGTTCTGCTACACGATAATTAATTGTGGCAGATGGCCGTCCTAAGTCGGCACCGGTTGCCCATTGGTCTCGTTGGTTTATGTGTGGTCCTTTGTGTTTGATGTTTCTGTGTTGTGCGCTGACGTTCCTTGTCCCTTATGCGTCTCTTTCTGTGCTTGTCTGCTTTGTGTTTTTGCATTGGGTGTTTTGGGGTTTTGCTATGGGTGTTGGAGATCCCCTCCTTTGTTTTAAGTTTTGCTGTCGGAGAAGAATTATTATTGCCAAAGAGCAGAGTGCCTAATGTAATTTTATCTAAATTGTAATTGTCAGAAGGCAAGATTACCGCTGGTTTACCAAACAAATGGAAGAGTTGTGCGCACGTATTCCATATAACCACACAATATGATACTTAATTAGGTGGCAGATAGCTGTTCTAAGTCGCCATCGGTTTCATTGGTTTCCATGTTTATATTAGATGTTTTGAAGTCGTCTTTGATGTTTTTTCTTCCTTGTCCCTTTGGTGCCTCTTGTCATGACAAATATGGATAATGACAATATCCCTATATACAGCGCAAAATCGATAATTCAGAAAATCATAAACCGAAGACATACAAAATCAGGATAAAACAGGAACCAAAGCAAACAAACAAAAACCTCCACCACATGAAAAGAAGCGAACTCCCGCTGTATGTCTGTCTGTCGTGTCTATCCACTTAGTGTTTTCGCATTTTGGTGTTTCAATTTTTTTTCACTGTGGGTGCTGCCAGGTTCTTTTGGAGATCACTCCCTTTCTATCATGTTATTATATTGGTGGTACAGGGGGATGCTTACTCCTCCCGGGCACCTGGTCCCACCTTTAGCTTGCTAAGGGTCCGTCGATGCTCAATTTGTTGCTCTTTTGTGAGTGCTGTTGAGATTATCGTCAGGATCTTCTTTAACGTATTCATGTGCATGTGGGTGGTAATAATGTCTGGATGCGGATAGCCAAACAGCGGATGCTTACTCCTCCCGTGCACCTCTAGCTTGCTAGGGGTCCGTTGATGCTCAATTTGAAGCTCTATTGTGAGTGCTGTTGAGATTGTCATCAGGATCTTTTTTGTCTACTCTTACCTGTATATACAGCATGCACGGGTCCATCTCCCTTGAATTAAAGATCAGAATCATTATAAGACAAGCAATTAGTAAATTTACAGTTTCCATCACGTAAATCAATTAAATACGAATCTAAAAAAATATATGATATAATGGTAAAGAAAGTATTAATGACACATTAAACTTGTATGACGATCAATTTAAAAAGAATTTGATTAATTCATTTTCTCTTCCCTGAAATTAAAAGCTATCAAATATTTTACCGGACAATTCCCTGTCTCACATAGAAATCGACCAATTGAAGAAGCGTATCCAAGTAATTTTCGTCTTCCATATATAAAACCCCAAAGAGCTCCCCCTTCGACCAAAGTGTGAACTATATGGGCTCCTTCAGAAATTGGAACATTTATAAAGAAATATTCGCCTACGGGGGTCCATTCCGTAGTTAGCTGAGCTGTATCAAGAAAAGTAGATTCTATGGCGATATTATTTGCAATCAACACTAGGCGATGCAATATACTTCCATAATTGTAATTTGAAGGTGTTGAAAATTCATATGAACTCATAAATGCAGCCAATGGCGTTGTAAGCAACATATAAGGGTCTCCGAACTGTGTTGAAGGCATACCAAACTGAACAACGGAAATGTCTTTGTCGGCTGTAAAAACAGATGCAGACGACAAATTCAGGAAGAAGTCTATTGAGTCTCCAGCGTTATGTAGAGTGTATGGAGTCGTCGATCCGTCATATTCTCTTATGACATTTGTGTCACTTTCTGTGCTATATATCCTCACGATTTCTCCTGATTCTGTGTCATTGGTAGAAGAAGGGACCACGATATATTTCTTCGACATGTACTTCACTGGAACTAGTTGTTCTGCGACATGATCCCCTGTCGTTCTCCCATAATAAGACGCGTCACGAAAGAATGTATTCCCACTTACAACAACTATGTCCTTGTTTGCTGTTACCATTGTCCCGCTAAGCTCAAAATGTTTGATATGAACAACTTCATATTGGTTTAAATCTATTCTGTAGACGTTCCCAGAGAAGGTTTCGCCGTTTGTAAACGCGATTGTTACACTTGATTTGAAATGGAATGTCACCAACGTACCATTATTAACGGCTGCAACAGCAACCACCGGTACATTCTCGTGGACGTTAACGTCGCTTTCTATGGCTGCAACGATGTAGTTTTGGCCAATCTTGTTTGTTGGATAAGCCAGGAACATGTCTCCCGAATATGTTCTGGCATTTGCGGCGAAGACAAATATTTTCCTGTCGGATGTAACCCTTACAGATTTCACAGCAATTTCATTACCTAGGAATTTGAAATCGCCCGGAACTTCTATGGTCGTCACTTCCTGCCATCTTACTTCAAGTTCTCTATCAAAAGTAAGATTCATTGAATCTGCATGTGGTGAAAAACACCGCACATTAGCCGGAACGTCAGATGTTGTTGAAATATGTATGTATAAGAAACCAAATGTAACGCTTTCATGGTTTTCCGGAAATATCAAGACGAAGTCTGTTCCTTCGCCATTATTGCATACCTATATAATAAAGTTAGAAACAATCATGTACGTATAGAATGATTCTTATATATTAAATATTCGAAATACGTGTCTGGTGCATGAAAATTGGTTTAAAATTTTCTTCAAGAAGGTATAGAGTTGGAACCCTTCCGTATTTTTATAAAGCTTCATTCCTGTATCTTTTATCTTAATTTTCCCTCTTAAGAATTTATAACCCTTTTCCCGTCGATTCTTTATGTCTGTAGTCGGCGTGTGATATGAATTTATCATGACATCATCTGAGTAAAATTCATCCAACAATCTAAAGATAGATCCCGTCTAAAATATTACTTTTTTAACTAGAAAGGGCACTGTGTACATGTCCTTAATGACCATTATATTTTCCTTTGACATTTTCTTGAACTTGTTCTTCGGCGAGCGCATAGCAGTCACTCTCTGTGTATCTGTGTGGATCAAGAAAATCTTTGCAAGTGGTGTTATCAATTGGCGAGTATAAGCATTCTAATTTCTAAAATAAAATCGAAAACGTGGGTCCTGTTGCATCATACCCCATCCACCCTGCTACGATTTTCGGTACATTTTGGAACATAATAACTTTCAAACTCTTTGGTATTATTACATTGTTTAGATTGATGATCACTGACAAGGGTTAAGTACCCGAAAGGCACATGTCTGGTCCATGCTGCCTAATCTATCTGTTCTTAAATGATGCTATTAAACTAATTTGAAGAGTTTAATATTCAAAAGACTCCCTTGAATTCAAAACTACATTGATATCTAGAACAATAAAAGAATTAAATAGCGCAAGGCCAAAGAACATCCTGATATTCGTAACAACCAGATGTTCGTTACAACCTGATGTTCGTAACAACCTGATGTTCGTTGTATTCTGAATTTTTGTTCTGCTGTGTTCAGTGCAGAGTGGTCATCCTGGAGATCATCCCGAAATTCTTAAACAGAAACTTCGTTGCATCGAGATCTATAAATCAATATTGATATAATAGTTAATCTATTGCAATTAATCAGTTCAGTGAACATATTGCACATTTATCAAGGGATCTTTCATCAGAGATGATCCAGATCGAAATAGGGGAAAGACGAATAACAAATAAATGTGAGAAATTCTAAACATAATCTAAAATTGAACCAAGGATCGAGCTGTGCCTGAAAAGTGGGAGGGTTGTGCGCACGTAATCCAAGGCACCACACATTCTGCTATTTCCGTGGCAGGTGGCCGTCCTAAATCGGCACCGGTTGCCCATTAGTCTCGCTGAATTATGTGAAGTCCTTTGTGTTTGATGTTTCTGTGTTGTGCGTTGACGTTCCTTCTCCCTTATGCGTCTCATTCTGTGCTTGTCTGCTCTGTATTTTTGCATTTGGTATTTTGGGGTTTTGCTGAAGGTGCTGCAACCTGGTGTCGTTGGAGATCCCCTCCTTTGTTTTAAGTTGAGTAATTTTGAATTTAAAAAATATATTTCAAGTCAAGAGCTTTATGCTGCCGATAATCTAGTCAGAAAGTCAAAGTCCGGACATCACAAAATTTGGCAATTTTTGTAATAAGAAAACGTGACAACGTTAAAAATAACGTCACAATTAAAAACCGTGCCAAAAGATGTGTTGTCCGATGTCTATGCGTTTAAATCTAGGTTTAGAAAAGTCGTAGGTATTTATACTGGCATCTGGACTGCATCTAATAGATTGTTACACCACCTGTCCTCTCTGAATGTCAGTTGGACTACACGGGTGATAACATATATGAGCTCGCTACAGCCGGCAGAGCACGGACTGTATTAATTACGCACGTCCTCTTCTTATATCCATTTACATATTCATCTGTGTTGCTTAGACTCCTGCGTTTTGCGGTCTTGTTTGTGTATGGTCATCTAACAGTGAGGAGGTTGCTTTACACCATAATTGTGCGTTCTTCGAGACCTCTGGGAAATCGGAATAGTGGGAGGGTTGTGCGCACGTAATCCAGGATAACCACACCGTATGTTACTTACGTGGCAGATGACCGTCCTAAGTCGGCACCGGTTGCCCATCGGTCTCCTTGGTTTATGTGTGGTCTTTTATGTTTAATGTTTCTATAATATGAGTTGGTGTTCCTTTCCCTTTTGCTTCTCTTTCTGTGGGTGTCTGTTCTGTGTTTTTCTTTTGCATTGGGTGTTTTGGGGTCTTGCTGTGGGTGCTGCAACCTAGTGTTGTTGTAGATCCCCTCCTTTATTGTATGCATTCGGTTAATTATTTTCTGAATTATCTATTTTGTACTGTGTATTGGGATATGGCTATTATCCATATTTGTCATTATATTATTGATTTACCAATAGTAAATAGTTGAAAAAGGAAATGGTGAGGTCGAATTTTTGGCAGTATTTCCAAAAAAAAAAAAAAACCAAAAAAAAAAAAACAAACAAACAAACAAAACAAAACAAAACAAAAAACGATGCCAAAAACAAAAGCCAAATGTAATTATGTAAAATATGACAAAATAAGTCTTTTGTAGACAAAAACAATGTCCATGTTTAACGTCTTAAATTCATTAGCATCATTTTAGAGCAGATAAATTTACAGCATGGACCAGGCATGCATTTTTCGGTTAATAAACCCTCGTCAGTGACTGTAATTGATATCTTTTTATTCCTTTTTTATATTTGAAATAATGGAAAACGGACATTGTTGTTTATTTTTGTTCTGTTTTGATAAAGTTTCCATTGATTAAAACATAAAAACTCCATTTATTGATTCATTATAATGATTTGTTTGAGAACAATGAAAAAATGTATTTTGTGTTGAAGATATGGAGTATTGAAGCAAAATGTATTGTACTGTATTGTATTGAAAAATTTATTTCAATATGCAGCACTAGCAGAAATGAGTAACTTTTCACCTTCGATATAGATTCTATTTACCTACTTTCTATCTTTCCTTATTCTATTTCCTAATTGAAATCGACTATTTAGCAACTATTTAGGTGTTGCCAGCAAACAGGAGATATAGACTCTTTCAGCACTTGATCTCGCTCCCATTGCGGGGATTCACTTTCGCTTGATACATGCATGAGTGAAATTGAGTTACATGTACTTTATTTCCTCTTCATTATCTTTTGTCGAGTTAACTTGAAAAAAAAAGTTGTTTAAAAACTCTCCGTCACAATATTTAATGAAACCCTCTAACACTAAGGGTAATATCCCTTATTACAAAGCTCTGTGCTTGGCAGGTATTTGGCAGAAAGGACTAGGTGCGCTAACCCCTTAAATCGGCACTATAATTTTGACGAAAAATGGTTTTGATAAAAGAACTATTGATCATCACTTTTTCAATTTTGAATGTTTGAGAAAGATCGCGTCATATTTTTGAGCCCTCGAGATCGTAACGTCACGCGCGTGATGTATGACGTCGTGTTCTGACGTCATTTGCCCCGAATAACGCAAAACAAAAGAAAACCATCGTATACAAATCTTCAAAATTCATCTATGATCCAGGCCTCGCCCACGATATTTTTTGATAGGCCGATCAGAAATCCATCGATTTGTACACAAATTATCATGGGCAAGGCCTGGATCGATACTAAATTTCAATTATTTCTATCGAAATTTTGCTTATCTATTGATATTTTCAATGCTTTCAACATGTTTAGACGTTTTTAACGACGTATTATGCAGTATAGGACTGTGAAGGTGTGACAGCTGTATAAGATTTTATGCAGTTTTCAACCAAATTATAAGTGACATTTCTTTCTTATAAAAAAATTGTGGACACTTTCACCTATCCAGTCTTGAAGTCTGATCTTAACTCTTTATTCTAAGAACAAAAAAGTATACCTTGTGTTTATAAATCGAAAAATAATTACACATAAAGTACACAACCCTCTGTTTACGTACATGCGTGCATGATTACCTCTTAGGACCCCCATGGTCAGAATCGCATCGAATTTGATATAAAGAATGGTTTCACATATGTATTATTTTCTGAAATCTCTTCGTCTATCCTCAAAGATTATACTTATATCAAATTCAAGTTTATAATGCTTGTCATTGTCAACATTTCATAGTAAACACGTGATAGCTCTGACGTCAATTTTCGTGACCTGAGGTGTGTTAGGAATTTGATTGGCTTATACAGCCATGTGACCTTAAATCAACGTAAGCTTTCCTTACCATACACCATACATTTGACATTTAAAAAACTAGAATATTATGGATATATGAACAACTTTGAAAATAAGGCCGATATGGCAGGTTACCGCACCTACTTCTTTTATGTCAAGTTTAGACTTTTGCTCCTCATAATTATAATTTTTTTGGTTTTCCTATTTTTCCGCCTTGAGCAACACTGATGAGACATACCTTTTTGAAATACGCATATGGTGCACTGAAATCTTATGATAGCACATTTATTTCCATTTTGACAATTGTGAAGCTTTGATTAAACTGATTGGTGAATTGACGGACATATTTCCATTTCCTGGATCATATTATAGTGTTATTCTTACACTTACTATTTCCACATTTGTTACTTTAGATGCATGCACTGCTTTGATACGAACGGAGCACAGACTGTATTTCGTGCACCTTCTGTATTTATATCCAATTTCATATCCGTCTCCGGTTTCTTGAGCCGCTGCGTTATGCTGTCTGTTTGTATGGTCATCTAACAGTGAGGAGGTTATTTTACACCACAATTGTGCTTTCTTCGAGAACTCTTGGTAACCGGAAAAGCACGTAATCCGGATAACCACTTCGTCTTCTACTGGCGTGTCAGATGGCCGTCCTAAGTCAGCATCGATTGTCCATTTGTGTCGTTGGTTTATGTGTAGTCATCTTTGTTTGATATGGTGTGTGATTTGGTGTTCCTTGAACCGTTTGAGTCTCTTTCTGTGTGTGTGTTTGCTCTGTGTTTTTGCAACGGATGTTTTTGGGTTTTGCAATGGGAGCTTAACGGAGTGTACATGGACATCACCTCATTTCTTCTGAACTAACGTCCTTAATCATATACTTTTTTCTTTGATTGTCAAAATAATCTGTATTTGTTTTTCGGTATGTATACAATTCCTAATACAAATCATGTCTTACCTTAGAGTTTGCATTTGCAATGGACAGCAAAAATTGCAATACCACTGCAAAACGAATAATTTTCCTTTATTTCAAAAATAAAAATGACAAAAAATCATTTGATGGTACTTTATATGAAAGATTTTGTTTCCACGATAATTAGAAATATTGAAGAGTCATTAAGGCAAGTAGGTTGCGTCTCGTTAAGTATCAAATGTTCAATTCTAGACAATGCCAAAGCATCAGCGGACATTTATCTACAGATAAGCATAATTCGATAATTGCAATTTACTATTGAGTCTTTATATTTATGTCAGGATCAATTGAACATCAAATATTTACATCTGAAAACTTTTTTGTGACTTTTATTTCAGCAAATGATGGGCTCTATTAAACATAGTAAGTATAAAAGGATGAGACAATGTTAAACAGAACATTCTGTAAGTCGATCAATAATGTGCCACAATATATTTTATGCCAATCAGATGATTGAAAAATACATTTGATATAATTTGACATAATATAATGGTATATAATCGTAACAGGAAATTTGGATTTTTTTATCAACAATTCCCAAGGACGAGAAATCATGCCGAGAAAATAGCGAATTTTTGCAACCCTCAAGAATGCGTTACATGAAGACATCTATGAAATACTGGTTAGTAGAAGAGATAAGGATATCAAATCAAAAAGTCGTCTTCCTGTAAACCCCTAATATTGAATAAGATAACTAGGTGACAATTGATCTTGCAATGGGAAGACACGCAATAAGGTAGATGTTCTTACAAATGAAGTAACCATATTTAATTTCGGTTGGTCGTTTCTTCAAACGCATTTTAAAGTTCATGTTTACAAACATTTCTCAAATTTCTGAAACCAGAATCCTGTAGCATCCCAGCCATTTTGATTCATCATTGGTATATTTTGGACATAATTTTCACATATTTTGTTTGGATTGAGGATCACTGACCAGGGTTAAATACCCGAAACTTGCATGTCATGCCGTAAATTTATCTGCTTTTTAATGATGCTTATGAATTTGAAGACGTTTAACATGATAAAGATGTAAATCCCCCTGTTTATTATAACGGAGCGAGTTACTACTTTATTGCGACTTCAAGTAGACTGTGACGCCATCCCTTTATCGAATCATTTCTTTGAAAAAATCAGAATACTCTATATAACCTTAGAAAAAATACTGATCGAGGTTCATCAGCATCGAGATGAGTTATTTCTTTACATTTTGGATAGTGTGAGGTAAATCATGAATCTTTTGTTTCTATAATAAACAGATAAATATCAGAGAGGTACTCATCAGATATTCAGTCTCACTGTCGAGAAGGTATGGCACACTTCATTGGAACAGTTGCGAACCAAGAAATAAACAATATTCCGAAGTGATACTCAGGGGCACCTCTTCACAAAATTCGAACGCTTCAAAATCACCAACCCGTTTCATTATTCAATGGATGATGATCAGGTACTTGTAGCTACAATCCTTGACGATTAAAAAGTTCTTTTGTTTAAAAAAGAATAGTATGCAACCAGCCTTAAGGACCATAGGGATTTATCGCGCTTTCCGGTTGCTTCATGTACTATGAGTAACATGACCTATAATAATCAAGCAACTGGGAAGTGCGACAAATTCCTATATTCAGGACAGTAAAGCAATGTGATGCAGCGGGCATGCCTGTTTCAGATAATATTAGATACCAGTGACACTGGTCGCCATATCACTTTCTATATAGACATAACCTAAGACAGCACATGTTTTGTCGATATCGTTTTCATTTTCTTGCGTGAACATTCACGGCGTGTGCGGCTAGCCAAACAGGGGATGCTTACTCCTTCCGGACACCTGGTCCAATCTCTGGCTTGCTAGGGTTCCGTCGTTGCGCAATACGGTGATCTATTGTTAGTGCTGTTGGATTGTCGTCAGAACTTTCTTTATCTCATTAATATCCAACAAGAGTAAAGTATGACATCCTCAGTATTAGAAATTTACTGGAGAAATTAGAAAAAAACATAGTGAGACCAACAGGTTTTGTTTCTTTGCATTGACGTCTTCTTTTGATTTCCCTTCTCTTTCTTTCATTTTTTGTATTCAATATCTTTACCTTGGAAGTATGATTGGCGAATGAAAAATTGAATCAATAACTTCCTGTTATCTTTGCATACGTTTCCTTAGTGAGCTAACCGGATACGGTACTCAGGTCGTTGTACACTCTACTCCGATAAAATTTTAGGTTTTAGAAGTTCTTTTAAAATCAAAAACACCAGGAAGAATAAAATGAATCGCTGGTTCTTGCCCATAATTGCCCTAAATTTACAGGCAACTAAATAAATGAAGTTACGACACAAACAAGACATAATTTTAATTATTAACTGTTCGGAATGTTAAACGTCTTCAAAATCAATAGCATCATTTAAGAGCAGACAAATTTGCAGGATGAATTAGACGTGCACGTTTCGAGTACTTAACCCTCGTCAGTGGTCCTCAATCTAAACAATTAATATGGCCAAAAAGTGTTAAAGTTATATCCAATACTCATTGTTTAAGCATTAGGATCACCGATGAGAGTTCTAGAACCAAAACGTTCATGTCTGGTCTATTCTGTAAATTTGACCTGTTTCCATAAATTATGCGAGCACTTTGAAGTCTTATTAAACATTCGGAATCTTTATTCAAGAAATTTTGCCCCCCCCCAATCAAAAACGACAAAGCAAAATAAGAAAAAGTGAATTTGCTAGAACTATGATAAAAGCAATTGCTATTAGGAAAATGGTTTGCGACCCCAGTCCCTTATAAAAATAAAACAATGAAAACGGTGTATTTGTGAAACAGCGTACTCGTTGGAAGTTATGTCTTTTGTATTTAGAATACATTTATATGCAAGAAAATAGATACAATAGTTTGATAATGAACAACTTTGCATTTTATCAGATTCATCAATTATATACGTATCTTGTTTTAACATTTAGGATAATTCATGTTTTCCCACCCTCGAGAGTAGGTTTTCACCTCATTTAAAACATTTCTATAACGTCACTGTTTTGTTTTTTCAATACCTTCATATGAGTATTGTATTTTTGTCACTGGGAGTTACCTGTTGGCGGTCGCTCATCGTCGGAAACCCATGCTCTGTCACGTAAACTCACCTCCCATGGGTCATAACGGCAGAATTTTTGCTGGACAGCACTACAAAAATCTAATGCGAGAACTTGTCATCGGATGAGCTATATAAAGCCAATATAAGTCAAATTGTTTTGTTTTGTAACTCTTATGAATAACAAATATAAACTACTGCCATTATTAATTTAAACAATTTTTGATGATGAAATGATAAAAAAGATAATGTATTTGCTATTCATAACATGTACAATGACAAGTACTCGCATTAAATTTTTGTAATGCTATCCAAGGAAAAATCTGCCGTTATGTGCCTGGGTTTCCGAGGATTCTGGTCACTAGGGCAATTAAGAATCGACTTTCCATCCAATATGGAACAAGAAAGGACAATATATTCTTAAAAGAAAGTATTGTTAGAGATTCCGCCCTTTCTTCCACACAGTGACGACGACTTGAAGAGGATAACAACAGCAAACAAGATCAGTGCAAGCAATTTAAAAGAATCCCACGAAAAAAAAAAGGAATACGTTTTTAGCTTTTTTTATTGTCATAGCGCGCCGTCCGTCGTCCGTCGTCATCCGTCGTCATCCGTCGTCGTCCGTCCGGCGTAAACTTTAAACATTTTCGACATCTCCTCTGCAACTGCTGCACAGAATTTCACGAAACTTCACAGGAAGCAAGTACTCAATGCCCTCTACCAAGTTGTGTTTTACGAGCCGATCTGAAATCCAAGATGGCCACCACAGGCTCTGATTGGCTGACGCATTTTCGACTTCTCCTCTGAAACCGCTTCACAGAATTTCATGACACTTCACAGGAAGCAAGAACTCAATGCCATCTACCAAGTTTGTATTTTTCGAGCCGATCGGAAATCCAAGATGGCCGCCACAGGCTATGATTGGCTGACACATTTTGGTCTTCTCCTCTGAAACCGCTGCACAGAATATCTCGAAACTTCACAGGCAGCAAGAACTCAATGCCCTCTACCAAGTTTGTGTTTTTCGAGCCGATTTGAAATCCAAGATGGCCGCCACAAGCTCTGATTGGCTGACACATTTTGGACTTCTCCTCCGAAACCGCTGCACAGAATTTCACGAAACTTCACAGGAAGCAAGCACTCAATGCCCTCTACCAAGTTTGTGTTTTTTGAGCCGATTTGAAATCCAAGATGGCCGCCACAGGCTCTGATTGGCTGACACATCTTCGACTTCTCCTCTGAAACTGTTACACAGAATTTCTGGAGACTTCACAGGAAGGAAATACTCAATGCCCTCTACCAAGTTTGTGTTTTTCGAACTGATGGGAAATCAAAGATGACTGCCACAAGCTCTGATTGGCTTACACATTTTCAACTGCTCCTCTGAAACCGCTGCACAGAATCTCTCGAAACTTCACAGGAAGCAAATACTCAATGCCCTCTACCAAGTTTGTGTTTTTCGTGCCGATTGGGAATCCAAGATGGCTGCCACAGGTGAGCGATGTGGCCCCCTTGGGCCTCTTGTTTAAAAACAAAACAACATTTTGTAAACTATCCGTTTATTATTTTACTTGTGAAATTTTGACACTGATAATTCCCTTCGTATTCGATTGATTTGTCTTCTTTGATAGTTGATCGTATTTCTTCAGTGAAAAAAATAAAGAAATCAAGTAATACGACTATTATGCTAATAGGCCACTTGCCAAGATTCATAATGGCTGACAAAAGGACGAAAAATGTCCGAGGAAGGCAATTTTTGCGCATTTTCATTGTTACGTCACAATGGAATTGCGTCTTTTAACAGTGACGTCATAATGTAAAGCAACGCCAATACATGTTGACTCGAACATTTTGTGCTCTCTAACAAGATCGGAAAATGGTCTATTCTCTATTCATATTAATAAATCACAAAACACACATGATAAACAATTGGTTATTTGTTTAAGCTGTATTCAATGTTTTCCACTGCTATACCTTTCGGTCCTCTTAAAAAGTTAGGTAAACCACGCATGAAATTCATTTTTCGTTAAAGATAAAGCAGGATCGGATCAAGTATAAAAAGAAGAAAAACGATGACAATTATCATAAAACGTGTATCAACCTCCGCTGTCAGATTAGAAATGCTTTGAATTAACAGTAACTCAGGTGACTTGACACCAGTAAATATCAATGATAGCCTGATTAATTATTTGAGTCATGTTTGAAGTCGGGAAAATGCTTCGAAGCGAATTCACAGGAAAGTACAAAACTCTTCCTTTCCCCTACTTTCCCTTACTTATGAATGCAATAATTCTTTCTTATCTTTGAGCTAGTAAAACATATATATTGATAAAATTACATGCACACACACAGATGGTCCGTGAAAATACATGTTTTCCTGCTGACTTTTAAAACTGACGTCATTTCGTATTAGTTGTAATTTGTCAAAGATAACTGTCGGATAAAACATTTTCGAATCACACACATATATGATGACAAAGTAGTGACTTCAGGGAGATAACCCTTAGTTTTAGAATGATTTTTTTAAAAATTAATTGATGGAAAACTTTCAAAATATATCTTAAGTCATGTAATGATACACCAAATTTGTTTTGTTAACACTTCGTTTCTCATCGCTTTATCAAATGGCAAAGACAATTTTCGCAGCGATAGACACAAAAATATATAGAAACCGGATGACTACTGTTGCAAGCAACAGACGGATTTCTCCTTTATTAGATCTTCCTAGGAACTGGAATTCTTAAATCCGAATGAAGAAGATGGAAAAAGAAATATGTTTATTAGTTCCTTATTTAGAAAATAAAGTTGTTAATCTGTTGCTGAAAAGTGAATGACCTTGAAAATGACATTTTGACCTTGAACCAAGGTCACGATTAAACATCGATAACATGTGATTATAATCTTAATCTAATGAAAGCTTAATGTTTTAACGAAAAAATTCTATTGTGACATTGAAAATATGTTAATGACCATGGGTTATGTCAAGGTGAAAAAGAGCTTGATGAAAGGAATATATGTATGAAGTTTGAACTCTGTAGGTCAATAAGTCTTTGTTCTAAAGGAAAAAGTCTTTTGTGAATTTGAGAATTAAAATTTGACCTTGGTTCAAAATCAAGGTTAAAGCGAGTTGTTAAACAATTATATGTATGAAATTTGAACTCTAAAGGTCAAGTAGTTTTTGTTCTAAAGGCAAACGTTTTTTGTGACCTTGAGAATAAAAAATTGACCTTGAAAGTAGGTCAACATCAAATGGCAACCAAAAGCAAACTCACATCCGAGGTTTTACTCATAATCTCAAAAGACGTAACATTTGACCAAGTGCCAATTTAAAGTTCCATTTTCAACTCGAAATAGTGCGAAAAAAACGCAAATATTTTATCGAGCATATAAGGGTAAAAAAGTTCGCATTTGCCAAAGAAGAAGACAAAAAAAAAAAATCGTTCAAACCGTATGGTTTAGCAGTAACAAGAGTTTGAAGATTTGACATTTGATGGATGAACTTTTCGACAAGAAAAAAATTAAATCGAGATCTTTATTTGCTCTTTTACAAAGTACATGTACTTTTCATTTTATCCTATGATGCAGTGTTTTTATGTAAAGTGTTTGGAACATTTAGTGGGTAAGAATAATAATAATAAGAATAAAGCAATAACAGAAAGGATTCCGTCGGAATAGTTAGAATCCTTAAAAATGCTAACAAATATAATCTTATGCTTTTGCATTTTATATCCTTATTTGAGAAGACTGTTAAAATGTATTTCATTTTGAAAATATAAAATGTAATCAAAACGAATAATATGTACACATTTAAAAGATGTAAGGATTGTACAGTTTTACACTATCCCGAGGGAACATTTCCGCTTGCACCTTCAGTTTTCATATCCCTTTTCTCATACAGATCTGTTATATTTTCAATTCTCAAACTGTTACACCAGATATAGCTATTGAATGTCTTGCACGTATAAGTTGACTCTTGGAACGTGAAGTAAGCGCAGTTGGACAATGACTTGCATATTCTTCCGCAGCCTAGTAGTGTGGTGTAATCGGTCTTCAAAGGAATCACACTAGGAACTGTGTCCCTTTCAATAATATGAAAGCTAGCCTCGATACCATTGCCTGAATCAGATAAACAGAAATCTGCTTTCATAATGATACTACAGAGTATAAAGTATATAATCATTTATATTATTTCCATAATATTTCTCGTATAGATGAAAACAAAAACACTCAAACATTGACCCCTCCGAACGTGGGAAATATTTGAGAAATTTCATGACGTCACAATGCAATTTTGATGTATGACCGAGGTGCAAAGCTTGTTTGTCCGAGGTAAAAGCACGGAATTTTGCATTTATTCCCGCAATCGGAAGGGTCAGTTTGTTAATCACTAGAGACACGCTATGGTACATGAAAATCGTCTGAATTCAAAGGGAGGGGATCTCCAACCAGACCCTGTTGCAGCATCAACAGCAAAACACCAGAACACACGATGTGAAAACACAAGAACGAGCATACTAAGAGACGAAAAAGAGATATACGACATTTAAACATCAAACATAAAAGACTACACATTAACCGACGAGACCAATGGGTAACCGATAAAGATCATTTCGTGTATAAAGAGCAGATCGAGATTTCATGTAGAGTCCATTCGACAATGTAATAGTAGGAGGGATAGTGAGAGAATATTCATAAATGAAATTGCCGGGTTCGAATATCGTTGAAAGGATTCTTAAGCATAGACGGAAGCAACTTACAGCATGACAAGGGAGCTTTCGCTATACTGCCAAAGCTTCCTTTAAGAGAAAATTTTAGCTACTGCTGAAAGAATTATATGGCTATAACTTACAGAGAGCTTTTGCTACAACAGCAAGAGAGAGGCACTTATTGTTGTAACCAGAGAGCAAAAAAAAAATTTTTAGTATTACTTTGGTTTATTTAGAACATCAAGTTTTATGTTTCAATTCCTACCTGTATGTAGAACTTTCACGTCACCATCTCCCTTAAATAAATATTAATCTAATTATCAGATAGTTAAGATTTAAAAAAAAATATATATATTAAGGTCCGTTAAACAAATTAAAGACGATTTCAAGAATATAAGATTTAGTAAAATAGAACTAACATTAACCTATTATCATGTAAATCAATACAAACATACTTTTTATTGTTCCTTATACATATTCATAAGTTTGTCTTTCTCTGATATGTATCTAAAATCTTTTGTTTGAGTATGCATGTACTATCTATTTTACCGGACAATTCCCTGATTCACACAGGTATCGACCTATTGAAGATGCGTATCCAAAATGTGTTTTTCTTCCATATATAAAGCCCCAAAGAAAACCACCATCCACTAAAGTATAGACTTTATGGGCGCCTTCAGAAATTGGAATATTTATAAAGAAGTTCTTTCCGATGGAGGTCCATTCCATCGGATTTAGCTGTAGTATATCCAGAAACGTTGATTCAGTGGCAACATTATTTGCAATCAACACTAGGCGATGTGATATACTCCCATAATTGTAATTTGCAAAATGTAATGTGCAAAATTCATAGGAACGCATGAATGCATTAAATGGCGTTGTAAGCAACATATAAGGATCTCCGAGATGTGTCGAAGAAACACCAAATTGAACAACGGAAATGTCTTTGTCGGCTGTAAAAATAGATGCAGACGACAAAGTCAAGAAAAAGTCTATTGAGTCTCCAACCTCATGTAGAACGTAAGAATTCGTCGATCCGTTGTACTCTTGTATGATATTGGTTTCACTTTCTGTGCTATAAATTCTCACAATTTCTCCTGATTCTGTGTCATTGACAGAAGAAGGGACCACAATATATTTCTTCGACATGTACTTTACTGGAAGTAACTGCTCTGCTACATGATCCTTTGTCGTGATCCCGTAATAAGACGCGTCACTGAAAAATGTACTTCCACTTACAACAACGATGTCCTTGTCCGCTATTATGATTGTGCCACTCAATTTAAAATGTTTGATATGAACAACTTCATATTGATATAATTCTATGCTGAAGACGTTCCCAGAGAAGCTTTGGCCGCTTGTAAACGCGATTGTGACGTTTGATTTGAAATGGAATGCAACCAACGTTTCATTGTTAATGGCTGCAACAGCAACCACCGGTACATTCACATGGACGTTAATGTCGCTTTCAATGGCGGCAGCGATGTAATTCCGTCCTATTCGAGTCGTTGGAAAGACGAGGAACATGTCTCCCGAGTATGGTCTAGCATTTGCGGCGTATACAAAAATTTCTCTGTCGGATGTTATTCTCATAGATTTGACAGCAATTTCATTACCTAGTAATTTGAATTCGTCAGGAACCTCTACAGTCGTGACATTCAGTCTGCTTACTTTAAGGGCTCTATCAAATGTAAGATTCATCGAATCAGCGTTAGGTGAAAAACACCGCACATTGGCTGGAGCATCAGATGTTGTTGAAATATGAATGAACAAGACATTTTTTGAAGTGCTATCATAGTTTTCAGGAAATATCAGGACGAAGTCTGTTCCTTCGCAATTTTTGCATACCTATAACGAAAAAAAGTCCCTATAAAGAATTCATATCCTTTTCCCCTTATCACTTTATTGTCCTTTATTTCTATTTTGTTATTTAAAAATGAAAACTCAAAAACAGCAGTTACGATCATCATTGCACTTTATTCCACTTTGTAAAAAGAAACATATTTTCAGTTCATTGCTTGTTTCAGATCGACGTCATATCGGTATTTGTAGCCATGCACATAATAAAAAGGAAGAAATATAGAATCGCATAGTGATTGAAATGTGTAAAAATTAGCGATTTTTGCTTCCACCATATTTGTATGACTACAGTTTCGACCATCCGCTTACCCCAGTGAAGAAGGAAGAACTTACTATCCCTGTATACCTATGTTCACCACCCTTGCGGGAGTTTACCTTTGCTCGAAATAGTTGCTCTCAGTACTGGTTTTTTATCGCGTTCTGAAAATAAGAATCTTTGGCTTCACCACATTTTAAGTGACGGGAAAAAGAATGTCCATTGTGCTTTCCGTACACTTATTTCGTTACTTAGTAACGTAGATACTTTGCTATGGTTGTTGTATGGACGATTTATTGTACACAGAAGTATCCCTTTTTGTATTTTTAGAAAACACTTAAATGTATCCCATCTTACCCGAGAATTTGCATTTGCCAGGGACAATAAAAATTGCATTAACAGTGTAGAACGAACCATTTTCCTTTAACACTAGAACTCAAATGATAAAAGATAAGTTGATACGTTTTTATGAGATACAGTCCTACATAACATGCGCAACATTGAAGAGTCATTAACTGTGTAGGGTACGACACAACAAACATCAAATGTTCAATTCTAGACAATGCCAAAGCAATAGTGGAAGTTTATGTTCAAATAAATATGGATCGATAATTGTAATTTTCAAACGACATTTTATATTTATGTAATGATCTATTGAACGTAAAATATTCCTTTTTGAAATATGTTTTGCCCCATTATGTCTGAAATTGATGGGCAGTAAGAGAGGATCTCATATACAAAGGACTAGACAATGGAAATTAAAATAGATAATTTGTATCGACCACTGCGTGAGCCTTAAGTGAGTGCTAGTTGAATTTTTACCTTGCAAATGAGGGAGCGCTCAACTTTCCGAAAAAGGAAATTTAGTTGAGGCTCAATTTTTTTGTTCTCCACAACTGCCTCATTTGCATACTCAACTAATGCCCAACTTTTGAAGCGCTCAACAGATACTCAACAATCTAAACTGAGTGCTAGTTTAATTTTTACCATGCAAATGAGGGAGCGCTCAACTTTCAAAAAAGGTAATTTTGCATTTTGATACTCAAGTAAGGCTCAACTTCTTCGTCCTCAACTTTCTTTCGAATACTCAACTAAGGCTCAACTATTTCACACTCAACTGTTCCTCTTTGAATTATTTTTTGATTAATATTTTAGAACACGGCATTTTTTTCAGGGCCCATCGGGCCAGATATTTTTTAATCCATCAACGAAGTTCAACATACCGATTCCATTGAGTATACTAATCAAAATGTAGATGACTCCGCTTATGAATTTATACATGAATGGCAGCTACGCCACTGCTTCTTAAATGTTCGAAGTGCGAAGTTCGTCACGGTGGAAAATTTCTTTTGAAATGGGACATCAAGGTGGTAAATGGAGTACTTGACAATGAAATTACAGATATTCTGTTTCTACTGTTGCTTTTATGCACTTGAAAAAGTTGTCTCAAATCCTCAATTAAAACAAGATTCCTTTAAATCTAAGGGCTACCTATCAAGACTAACTTTTCTTTCACAACAAAGTATATTTCAATTTATAATCAGTCTTTTAGAATAGAAATAGATCCATGCTGCAAATTTATCTGCTCTTAAATGATGCTATTGAATTTGAAGACGTTTAACAAAGAATGTTGAAATGGGCTATGGCGTAGGTCCGTATGTATTTTCATTAGTTGAATAATTTCATGAATTGAATCCTTGAAAATCATAAAAATTATTCAATTAATTCCCAATTTCGTCACTGGGTCCAATATGTTACCCCTTCTTTTAAATAATAAAACGAGAGGAATAAAGCTTTCTTTACAATCCTGCTTAGTTATACAGTATTTTTACATATCTTTAAATTCATCATATTCCTAGCATCGTTAATTTGCAGCATGTACCAGACATGCATGTTTCGGGTTCTAAACCCTCATCAGTGATCCTCAACCCAACATCGAAATATGACCAAAGACTGTGATAGTTATGTCCAAAAAATACTAAAACACGTAGCAGGGTAGGTGGGATATGATTCTACAGGACCTATAACTTGCTTTAAATATGTAACATAATTCATGTGATACTTGATGTCTAAACAAAGGAGGGGATCACCAACAACACCAGGTGCAGCACCCACGGCAAAGCCACAAACACCCAATGCAAAAACACAGAGCAGAAACGCACAGGAACAGACGCAAAATGGTTATGGAACATCAACGCACATCACAAAAACATCAAACTCAAAGGACTACACATAAACCAACGGGACCAATGGATAACCGGTGCCGATTGAGGACGGCCATCTGGAACGAAAATAGCAGAAGGTGTGATTGTCCTGGATTATTGTTTATATTTTTAACTAGTAGAGTTCGACATGTTTCTAAGGTGCTGTGTTATTGTCTCCATTTGTCCGATTATTCTCTTCTTTTCTTTTTTCGTGTGAAAGTTCTGTAAAGGGGAATCTCATATCCTTTATTACATCCCCGTAGCGACCAAAGAACTTCCTCAATGATGATTTCAGCCGTTGTGTAACATAACCCTGAACAAGTAGCTTACTTGCAAGCCGTCTGGCTCTAATGATGAAATCTTCATATTTGGAACATGTACTGACGAACCGTATCAGTTGAGAAACAAAACACCATAAGCAGGAGAAGACGGAATGTTGCTACTCATGCAAGGGAAGTTAGTTATGTGGAAACTGAAATCGTAACGCTTGTCATACAGTGAGGTGTTCCAATGGCCGTTTGCGTCGAAAGATAGGAGTATATCCCAGTACGAAGCGGATCTGTCACTCTCTGTTGTTTCCTCAATTGATCTCTAGTTCATGAGGAAAGAGTTCATATAGATGATCCGCAAAGTTCGGATTATTGATGGACAACACGTCATCTATGTATCTAAAGGTAAAATTGAACTGAGATGCGAGGTGCTTTCGCCTAGTCGTGGTCTGTATGTAGTCAGCTTCGTATGAATATAAAAGTAAGTCCGCAAGCATTGGGGCGCAATTGGTACCCATGGGGATGCCGACTATCTGTTGGAATACGGTTCCTCCAAACACAACAAAAATGTTGTCAATCAAACTCTCAAGCTTCCGGATGATATCGTCTTCGGAATACTTTTTGTTTGAATCAGAGTGTTCGTTCATGAAATAAGTAACCTCCCGCCCAAGCACGAGGTTTTTGTATCTTCTATTACCATTTTTTGAAAGAAAGGTGTTGCGAATAATATAAGCCTGTAGATATAGATTAGAATATTGAACGTAGAAATACTTTTTGTTAAGGCAAAGAGTCTAATGGAACTTATGTTTATAGAATTCGAAGATAACGAAGCATAGGAACAACGTAATGAATCTTGATTCATCATGTGCGTGTGTCACTTTGAAGGTAACCGCTGTGAAGGTCTACTTTATTATCATTGAAAATCGCTCATACAACAAACACAAAGTGCACTATTGAATTAAAACAGACTTGCAGTCAGGGGACACCATTTGCAATCAGGGGTGTAACAATATATCGATATATTGCGATCTTTTATAAATTCGTATGATATTGTGATACAAAATGAGTATCGCAATCTATCGCGCGCAATATATCGCACTCCTATAGATAATATGAATAAATAATTGAATCACTTTGATTTGTAACAAACGTCACTCACATTCGAAATGGATGACAGAAGCAATCAAAGGAGTTAAAGAAGATCCTGACGGATTCAATTACTTATAATTGTTTCTCTCAAGAAAGTGACATTGACGATGTAGAATTCAATCTGAAAATACGAATAGTATTAAAGGAACCTGGTTTTACATAAAAAATGATCAAAATGAAAAGAAATGATATATGGCAATATATCGCAATACAGGAAATGAAATAGAGTATGATCGCGATAAACATTTGGCGTATTGTTTCACTCGTAATGAGTATGTGCATCCGATTGTTTGTGTGTCTAATAGCCCTTGTTTACATAATAGCTTTATTTGTATTCATCTGCATTTGTATTTCTTTATAACGATGGAGCATTTGTATTCGAACTTGCTGTACTAAAGATTTAAACTTTTGCTTATTTTCAGCTTTGATGTTACCATCAAAATTAGGGTTCTTAGAATCTTTCCATATTTCTTCAAAAAAGTTACACTGTTGCTAATTCGAGTAATTTCAGACTAATTGGTAATGGAAGTTGATATTGACTACCAGCATGGAACCCTCGTCCTCTTTGAATCTGACATGCTTTAAAATGTTTTAATGTAAACGTCTTCAAATTGAATAGGATCATTTAAGAACAGATAAGTTGGCAACATGGACCAGACATGCACGTTTCGGGTAATTAACCCTCGTCAGTGATCCTCAAATCTAAACAATGTAATATGCCAAAAAAGTATGAAAGTCACTATGTCGAAAAAGCGTACCGACCGACGTAGCGGGATGAGTGGAATATGATGCTACATGACCCATGTTTTAGAAATTTCAAGAAATTTTGATAACATGTGACCCTGTGACATTGTATTTAAATTATATCAAATGAGGAACACTCAACCTTTGAATTTGCCGAAAATGCATGTTTTCGAGTTTTAACGTGTATTTGTCTTCAAACGCAAAGGATTTCACGGGTTATGTAATGCTTATTCATTTGACTGGATTCCGGATCTTTGGATGTAACCGATATGGACTGTATATTTTAATACGATTTGCTTTTTCTGTTTGATATATTGTATGTCAGATTGATTTTTCAGTGTATCATCAAATCTTTATTCATTTTCTGTTTAAATTGAAGCAATTTCCCAAAATATCGTTACGGCTGTTGTTCCATGGAAAAAAAGTTTCTCAATCCGCGAATGTCGAAAGATTAATTACTTGGTGAGTGTCACTGCTGATGGACCAAGAGTTTCCGAGGGAACATGGAGCCAAGTTCGATCAATTTCGGTTGATCGTCTTTCTCTTCAACGCATTTGAAATTTTCTGTTACAAAATTTCTTGAAATTCCTAAAACATAGGTCCTGTAGCATCATATCCCACCCATTCTGCTACGTCTTTTGATACATTTTTGTACATAATAGTTTTCATGCTTTTGGTCGTATTACATTGTTTAGACTAAGGATCACTGACGAGGGTTTAGTACCTGAAACGTGCATGTCTCGTCTATGCTATAAATTTATCAGGTTTTAAATTATGCTTTTGAATTTAAAGCATTTAACAACGGAAGTGTTTCAACTCTATACCTTCATGACGAAAACTCCAAACCAATTTGTCCTGCACCAGACAGGTGTTTCGAATATTAAATTCTCATCAGTGATGTGACAGTTCTATTGAATTGAAGCGGCGGGTGTTGCATGCAAGCAGGAGATTCTTGTTGGAGATCTCCTCCCTTCTCTTCCTGGGCACCTGGTCTCACTCCCGATTCTAACTCCCATATCGGGAGTTCGCTTTTTCATATCGTGGAGGTTTTTGTTTGTTTGCTGTGGTTCCTGTTTTTTACTTTGGTTAATCTTCTGTCTCTTCGACGCATTCAAATTTTTCTGGTACTAAACTTCTTGAACTTTCTAAGACGTGGGTCCTGTAGCATCATATCCAACCCATCCTGCTACTTCTTTCGGTATATTTTTTGACATAATAATTTTTATCCTCTTTGGTCATATTACATTGTTTAGTTTGAGGATCACTGACGAGGGTTGAGAATCCGAAACGTGCATGTCTGGTCCATGCTGCAAATTTATAAGTTTATAAATGATGCTATTGAATTTGAAGACGTTTAACATTTGTATGCCTTTGGTTTCTGATTTTCTGAATTATCGGTTTCATGCTGTATACAGGGATATGGTCATTATTAATATTTGTCAGTGTTAAAGTTATATCCAATACTCATTGTTTTAGCTTAAGGATCACCGACGAGAGTTCTAGAACCAAAACGTTCATGTATGGTCTTTTCTGTAAATTTGACCTGTTTCCATAAATTATGCAATCACTTTGAAGACTTATTACATTGAATTGAAGCGGCGGGTGTTGCATGCAAGCAGGAGATGATTACTCATCCTGGGCACCTGGTCTCACTCTCATGTCGGGAGTCCGCTTCTTTTCATGTGGTGGAAGTTTTTGTTTGCTTTGGTTTCTGTTTTATCCAGATTTTGTATGCCTTCGGTTTCTGAATTTCTGAATTATCGATTTTTTGCTGTATACAGGGATATGGTCATTATCCATATTGGTAATTCGGTATCTTTTTTCAACAATTTTTGCCCCCCCCCAATCCAAAAACGACAAAACTAAATAAGAAAAAGTCAGTAAATTTGCTAAAACTATGATAAAAGCAATTGCTATTAGGAAGATTGTTTGCTACCCCACCCCTTATAAAAAATAAAACAATAAAAACGGCGTATTTGTGAAACATCGTACTCGTCGGAAGTTATGTCGTTTGTATTTAGAATACATGTTTATGTAAGATAATAGATACAATAGTTCGACAACGAACAACTTTGCATTTAATCAAATTCATCAATTATAAACGTATCTGTGTTTTAACATTTAGGATAATTCATGTTTTCCCGCCCTCGAGAGTAGGTTTTCACTTCATTTAAAACATTTCTATAACGTCACTGTTTTGTTCTTTCAATACAAATAACTAGATATTGTGAAACGGTTCTAAACAGGAACGATGTAAATTTATTTTGGTCTATTAAGAATTCAGGGGATGTGATTGAAAAAATGAAATCTGGAAATTTCCAAGCCAATACGATTTCTTCATACGACTTCTCTAATATGTACACCACACTTCCTCATGACAAAATTAATGATCGATTATCTAATCTCATTAAATGGTGTTTTGATCGAGAGCGAAAAACTTACATTTGTACATCTGAATCGAAGGGTTTCTTTTCCTCGACAGACTACAAATAATACAAATCATGGACATGTAGTGACCTGTGTAATGCCTTGTCCTTCCTCTTGGACAATATTTATGTTAGATTTGGTGAGGATCTATACAAGCAGGTTGTAGGAATTCCTATGGGTACTAACTGTGCGCCTCTTGTTGCAGATTTATTTTTATACACTTATGAAAAAGAATTTATCCAAAATCTTCAAAAGCAAAGAAAATTTGATGAGCTGAAATGTTTCAATAATACTTCTAGGTATCTGGATGATATTCTAACCATGGACAATCCTGCTTTTGAATTATATAAGAATGAAATTTATCCACAAGAATTAACCCTTAACAAGGCAAACCTTTCAAATACAGAAACACCCTTTTTGGACCTAAATATCAAAATTGTAAACGGAAAGATTCATACAAGTGTATATGACAAAAGGGATGATTTTGGATTCAACATAGTAAATTTCCCTTGGCTTGACGGTGATGTTCCAAGATTACCGTCATACGGCATTTACATATCACAGCTCATCCGGTACGCTAGAGCATGTACTGCTATTTTGGATTTTCACAGTAGAAATTTACAAATTACCAAAAAACTTTTAGGTCAAGGTTTCCGCTTTCGTAAACTAGTTAAGACTTTCTGGAAATTTTACAAAAATTACAGTCAACTTCTTTTAAAATTCGGATCTATACATGCAACAGAGTACATTACTATGGGTATTACACAACCTGTCTTTTACGGTGATATGATAAACAAAATAAAAAGGATCAAAGGTAGGCAGCATAACCATCGAAAATGCGTCAGAATCATCAGACGCCTTTTATACCGTGGATATGATCCTAATGTCACCAGACGGACACTAGGCTTGGTACTTGACCAATCTACAGTCTTGTACAAGCGCATCCTTGAGACTTGCACTCTGACTGACTGTGACGACGGGACTCCATGACGGGTCCTGTCCAAACCTCTTTAGAGAAGACAGGGCCCCGACCACCTGTCCTCTCTGAATGTCAGTCGGACTCCTCGGGTGATTACATACATGAGCTCGCTACAGCCGGCAGAGCACGGACTGTATTACGCATGCCCTCTTTTTATATCCATTTACATATTCATCTGTGTCTCTGGGGCCTCTGCGTTTTGCCTCTTGTTTGTGTGATGTCATCTTACAGTGAGGAGGTTGTTTTACACCACAATTGTACGTTCTTCGAGACCTCTGGGTAATTGGAGAAGTGAGAGGGTTGTGCGCACGTAATCCAGGATAACCACACCATTTGCTACTTGTGTGACAGATGGTCGTCCAAAGTCGGCACCGATTACCCATTGGTCTCGTCGGTTTATGTGTAGTCTTTTGTGTTTGATGTTTACATGTCGTGTGTCTCTTTTCCGTCTCGTGCTGTACTCGTCTTTTGTGTTTTTGCATCGGGTGTTTTGGTGTTTTACTGTTAATGCTGCAACGGGGTCTTGTTGGAGATCTCCCCCCTTCTTTCAATACTTTCATATGAGTATTTTACTTTTGTCACTGGGAGTTACCTGTTGGCGGTCACTCATCGTCGGAAACCAACGCTCGGTCACGTAAACTCACCATCCATGGGTCATAACGGCAGAATTTTTGCTGGACAACATTACAAAAATCTAATGCGAGAATATGTCGTTGAATGAGCTATTTAAAACCAATATAAGTCAAATTGTTTTTGTTTTGTTACTCTTTAAAAATAATAACAAATATGAACTACTGTCATTATTAATTAAAACAATTTTTGATGATGAAATGATAAAATAGATCATGTATTTGCTATCGATAACATGTACAATGATAAGAACTCACAATAAATTTTTGTAATGTTATCCAAGGAAAATTCTGCCGTTATGAGCTGTTTTTCCGACAATGGTGGTCACTAGGACACACAAAGAATACATTCTTTTGAGAATCGACTGCCCATCCAATCATGAACAAGAATGGACAATATATTCTTTAAACAATGCACTGTTTGTTTCTCAGAGTGACCAAGAGCTCGACTTGAAGAGGATAACAACAAGCAACAAGATCAGTACACGCAATTTAAAAGAATCCAACTAAAATAAGGAAGACTTTTTAAACAACACACAATCTTGTAAACTATCCGTTTATCATTTTTCTTAAAATTAAAATTTTGACACTGATAATTCCCGTCGTATTCGATTGATTTGTCTTCTGTGATAGTTGATCGTATCTCTTCAGTGAGAAAATATAGAAATGAGATAATACGACTATTATGATAATTCTCTATTCATGTAAATTCATCACAAAACACAAATGATATACAATCGACTATTTGTTTTAGCTGTATTCAATATTTTCCACTGCTATATATTTCGGTCCTCTTAAAAAGATAGGTAAACCACGCATGAAATTCATTTTTCGTTAAAGATAAAGCAGGATCGGATCAAGTATAAAAAGAAGAAAAACGATGACAATTATCATCAGTTAAGATGAATGAATGATTGATTGATTATTTGGGTCATGTTTGAAGTCGGAGAAATGCCTCGAAGCGAGTTCACATGATAGAGCAAAGCTCGGCCTTTCCCCCTTACTTATGAATGCAATAATTCTTTCTTATCTTTGAGCTAGTAAAACATATAATATTGATAAAATTAAATGCACACTCACACACATACACAGATGGTCCGTGAAAATACATGTTTTCCTGCTGACTTTTAAATCTGACGTCACTTCGTATTAGTTGTAATTTGTCAAAGATAACTGTCGGATAAAACATTTTCGAATCACACACATATAAGGAAAAAGTAGTGACTTCAGGGAGAAAGCCTTTAGTTTTAGAATTATTTTTCAAATTGATTGATGGAAAACTTTCGAAATATATCTTAAGTCATACACCGGATTAGTTTTGTTAACACTTCGTTTCTCATCGCTATCTCAAATTGCAAAGACAATTTTAGCAGCGATAGACACAAAAATATATAGAAAATGGATGGCTACTGTTGCAAGCAGCCTTTATTAGATCTTCCTGGGAACTGAAATGTTTCAATCCGAATAAAGAAGATGGAAAACGGAAATACCTTTATTAGTTCCCTATTTAGAAAATAAAGTTGTTAATCTGTTGCTGAAAATTGAATATCCTTGAAAATGACATTTTGACCTTGAACCAAGGTCACGATTAATTTTGATATCATGAGATTATAATCTTAATATAATGAAAGCTTAATGTTTAAACAAAAAAGATCTATTGTGACATTGAAGCCATGTTAATGACCTTGGGTTAGGTCAAAGTGAGATAGCTTGATGCAAGGAATATATGTATGAAGTGAAATCTGTAGGTCAAAAAGTCTTTGATCTAAAGGAAAACTTTTTTGTGACCTTGAGAATTAAAATTTGACCTCGGGTCAAAATCAAGCTTAAAGCGAGTTGTTAAACAATTATATGAATGAAGTTTGAACTCTAAAGGTCAAGTAGTCTTTGTTTTATAAGCAAACGTTTGTTGTGACTTTGAGAATAAATAAAAATGATCTTGAAACTAGATCAACATTAAATGACAACCAAAAGCAAACTGAAATTTACTCATAATCTTAAAAACCGTAACATTTGGCACAGTGCCAATTTAAAAATCCATTTTCCACTCGAAATAGTGCGAAAAACCGTAAATATTCTGTTAAGCATATAAGCGTATAAAAGTCTGCAAATTTACCAAAGAAGAAGACAAAACAAAGACGTTCAAACCGTACAGTTTAGCAGTAACAAGAGTTTGAAGATTTGACATTTGATGGATGAACTTTTCGACAAGAAAAAAAAATTAAATCGAGATCTTTATTTGCTCTTTTACAAAGTACATGTACTTTTCATTTTATCCTATGATGCAGTGTTTTTATGTAAAGTGTTTGGAACAGTTAGGGGGTAAGAATAATTATACTAAGAATAAAGAAAAGGCATTGCAATAACAGAAAGGATTCCGACGGAATAGATAGAATCCTTAAAATGCTAACAAATATAATTTGATGCATTTGCATTGTATATCCTTATGTGAGAAGACAGTTAAAATGTATTTCATTTTGAAATTATAAAATGTAATAAAAACGAATAATATGTACACATTTAAAAGATGTAAGGATCTTACATTTTTACACTATCCTAAGGCAACATTTCCGCTTGCAACTTCAGTTTTCATATCCCTTTTCTCATACAGATCTGTTACGTTTTCAATTCTCATACTGTTACACCAGATATAGCTATTGAATGTCTTGCATGTATAAGTTGACTCTTGGAACGTAAAGTAAGCACAGTTGGACAATGACTTGCATATTCTTCCACAGCCTAGTCGTGTGGTGTAATCGGTCTTCAAAGGAATCACACTAGGAACTCTGTTCCTTTCAATAATATGAAAGCTAGTCTCGATACCATTGCCTGAATCAGATAAACAGAAAACTGCTTTCATAATACTACTCAGTATAAAGTATCAAATAAAACTAATATTTCTCGTAAATATAAAAACGCAAATACTCAAATACACAAATTTTCGGCCCCTTGGCTTTTATCAAGTATAAAACGACGATTTTTTTTGCAAAGAACGCTAGAAATACAAAGATTGATTTTACTGAGAATTATTATAGATCGTCGTCTTTACACTTGATAAGGGCCAAAGGGCAGAAAATTTGTGTATTTGTGGGTTTTTTATCTTCCCTTCCCTCTGGAAGAAATATTTCAATCTACTGCAATTTCTCGAATAGTTTCAATCAATTTAAGGTACACTATTATTATTCAAATATTGAGATGTATAAGAAATAGATCAACATTTTACTTATCACCGTACAAAGACAAAACTTTAAAACAGAAAACGACATCAACTTGTTTTTAAATGTCCTGCAAGGAAACTGCAAGAACTGAAATAAACATTAAAGAAGTACCTATCAGTTACTCAGTCTCAAAGTCGAGAAATGTAGCATTTAAAAAAAAACTTCTTGTTAATATGCTTTCAAGATCACTGACGAGGCTTTAATACCCGAAACGTGCATATTTGGCCCATACCGCAAATTTATCTGTTCTTAAATGATGCTACTGAATTTGAAGACATTCTACATTAAAAAAAATTTTTTTAGGTTCTCATATTCATTCACGTGACATATAATATACTGATAATAATAAGAAGAGGGTTTTTGTTTGCAACAAAGACAAGGACACCGTTCACAATGTATGTTCTTTACTTTATTCGAGACCTCTGGGTAACCGGAAAATTTGGAGGGCTGTGCGCACGTAATCCAGGATAACAACACCTTCTGTTATTTCCGTGGCAGATTGCCGTCCTAAGTCGGCACCGGTTGCCCATTGGTATCGTTGGTTTATGTGTGGTCCTTTGTGTTTGATATTCCTATAATGTGCGTTGGTGTTCCTTGTCTCTTTTGTGTCTCTTTCTGTCAGTTTCTGCTCTGTGTTTTTGAATTGGGTGTTTTGGGGTTTTGCTGTGGGTGATGCAAAATGGTGTTGTTGAAGATCCCCTCTTTTGTTCCACGCTCAAATTTTCACACTACATATACATTTGATAATACTACCTACACGTAGTCTTGAAAGATATTTATGATAAATAAATTATAGCAAACGTTGTAAAGAGATTTAGAGATTGATGAACTTCTGTCTCAAAATCAGGATAAAACAGGAGCCAAAGCAAACAAATAAAACCTCCAACACATAAAAAAGAATTGGACTCCCGATATGAGAGTGAGACCAGGTACCCAGGAAGAGTAAGCATCTACTGCTTGCATGCAACACCCGCCGCTTCAATTCGGTAGAACTGTATGATAGATATGTATGATAAATAAATTATAGCAAAAATGTTAAGAGATTGAGAGATTGATGAGCTTCTGTATGTCTTATAAATTATAGAAAACTCCCCATTTTTTCTAATTTTGATTTTCCTTTAAATATGAATTTATCAATTTTCTTGTAATTTAAAAAGTATATTTTTGAACCGCTGAAAGATGGAATTAATTGTTTTATTTTATTTTAGTATATAAATGATTTGAACACGCTAATTACATTATTAAATTCTTTTTCAAAATCACTTTCAAATAGAACATCCTCTAAGGCTAAAGACATATTTGAAATTAATTCTTCGTTAACCCAATTACACAGTCCCCTCCCAAATTGGTATTACTAAATTACATTCCCAAAACACATGTTGTAAAATTTCTATGTCATCACTACAAAAGTCACAAGTACTTGATTCCTTTATACCTATTTCATGTAGATATTCGTTCGATATTCGTTCGTTGCTAATAATCTTTGAATAATTCTATAATTAAACCACCTTATCTTTATATCTTGTGTTAATTTAAAGATCATTTTGTGTTTATTTCCCCATCATTTTTCATCACATATTAAATGCAGTTTTGATTTCCATTTCTGCTGGCTAACAGGTCTACAATAAATCTTCTTCATATACAATTATTAAAAATCTTTATCGCCTTTCTTCTTTTTCGTAATGATTCTCGTTATCTTTGGTCTATTTGGAAAAATGTATACAAATGTTTCTGATGACCTATCAATAAGTTATTTTACAATATTTATACATGTAATACCAAATTCTAATGCACTCTGTTTGCAACGCGCACTTTGATTGGTTGAGCGATGAAAAAATGCAAGGGGATTCACGTTTCACTGCAGTTTCTGTTATGACGTCATACGTTCCCATGCCGACGTCGTTTAAAACTGACGTTTTCTAGCGTATTACTGACCATTTGCATTAGAATAGGGTTACCATACTGATGTTTTACAAAACCTGACAGGATATCGCCTCGCGGTAAAACTCAATTTCTGACAGGGGATTCGCCGATACCCTGTCAGTTGCACACGCATTGTAATCCTTAAATAGAGTGTAAAGACCAACTTCAAATCGAATTTATTACTGAAACCTACGTATGTCAAAAGTTGTCCGTTCTCAATCAATATATCACCAAAAAATGAATATATTAAATTCCCTTTTTAATCCAATCTGTAATTATAGATAAGGTTTTGTTATCGAGTTTGATCTTTTCAGTAAACCATAAAGTTTGAGAATGAATATTTTCCTCTTTTTGTGTAATTTCTGTAATTGAATTGCATTTAAAGCATCTTTCCAAAAGGGGTTTTAAATTTTATCATATACAAATTTTATATTTTCTCTACCAAATTGAAATATATAATTAATGTGACATTCTACATTTTTACGTTAGGGAGAAAAGCCGAAAACTATCCATTATGTCAGAGAAAGTACTGATCGAGGCCCGTCAGGGCCGAGATCAGTTCTTTCTCTGACATAATGGATAGTTTGAGGCTTTTCTCCCACTTAAAACATGACATCTTTTGTTTTAATAATGGACAGTCACATGTAAAATCCTTTCGCAGAATTTGGACACCTCAAAATCAAGAACCGTATCATTGGTCAAGGGATGAAGATCAGGTGCACGTAGCTTGAATCCCTGGCCAGTCAACCGATCGCTTTCTTTTGTCTTAATAATGGACACTTTCATGTCAAGGTCAATCACTGAGTTGTTGAGTGTCACACTGATGCCCTTTGCCGTGTGGAGCTCTTAAAAAAGTTCCCCGCGAGTGGTTCGACAGTAAGTGTTTTGAATATTTTCCCTGACATGGTCGCCATAGCATTTTCTATATAGACGAAACCACAGACAGTGCATGTATTCGTATATATTGTTTTCATTTCCGTGCATGAACATCGACGGCGTGTGCGGCTAGCCAACAGGGGATGCTTACTCCTCCCGGGCACCTGATCCCACCTCTAGCTTGCTAGGGGTCCGTCGATGCTCAATTCGGTGCTCTATTGTGAGTGCTGTTGAGATTATCGTCAGGATCTTCTTTAACTCATTTGTGTCACACTTATGCCCTTTGCCGTGTGGAGCTCTTAAAAAAGTTCCCCGCAAGGGGTTCGACAGTAAGTGTTTTGAATATTTTCCCTGACATGGTCGCCATAGCATTTTCTATATAGACGAAACCACAAACAGTGCATGTATTCGTATATATTGTTTTCATTTCCGTGCATGAACATCGACGGCGGGTGCGGCTAGCCAACAGGGGATGCTTACTCCTCCCGGGCACCTGATCCCACCTCTAGCTTGCTAGGGGTCCGTCGATGCTCAATTCGGTGCTCTATTGTGAGTGCTGTTGAGATTATCGTCAGGATCTTCTTTAACTCATTTGTTGAGAAAATAATTCATTTCGATGTAGCAACGCTTGTGATATACACCGTATTTTTCGTATGGATCTCGTTTTTACTTTTATCAAATTAATGCTTTTAAAAAACTAATTGATCATTTTGAATTGAAGCGTCATGTTTTGGATATAGACTGTAGCGGTGTTTTTAAGTATTTTTCTAAAGACAACGCGAAACATAGGATGTAATTCATCTTGGATTTCAACATTTTGTGGTTTTACTTACTTTATTTTACATGTATTTGATTAACTTCTACTTCATTGTATTTTCGGACCTACGAGCTTGAAATATATCCCCATAAAAATTACGAAATCCGAGCATCGATGGAATCTTTTGTTTATCAATATAGAGGAACATGTTTTACCCCAAAAGAGGAATATTTATGGATATGGAATTTGAAATCGAAATTATCAAAGAAACTTGGAAAACAATTTTCGTTGGGACATATAGTTCTTTCTGTGTGATATTATGTCATCATAATAAGGATTCTTTTATCCGAAAATTTACCTGTGACTGTCCATTAAGTTACCTTTAACTGTCCATTATTTTTAATAATGGACAGTTTTGCAAACTTAATGGACAGCTACAGGTGAACTTTTGGACGAAAAAGGATCATGTTGAGACAATGTCACATAGAAAGAACTGTCTAGACAATGGGATGACGTCATAGTCATGTTTTAACACTTGGTTAGTGTCACTGCTGGTGGACAAGGAGTCCCCGAGGACACATATAGCCAAGTTTGATCAACTTTGGTTGATCCTTTCTTCAACGCATTCTCAAAATTCTGTTCTCAAAATTTCTTGAAATTATAAAATGTGGATTCTGTAGCACCATATCCCACCCGTCCTGTTCCGTCTTTCGGTACAATTTTGGACATAATAACTTTCACACCCTTTGGTCATATAACATTGTTTAGAATGAAGGTCACTGACGAGGGTAAGATACCCGAAACATGCGTTTTACATTTTATATACCGACAAGACTGTGTGCGGCTTATTTTAGACATCAGGAAATCTTTTCTGATGATGGTATTTCTGTGTCATTTTATTCAGTCTTACAAAAGAATGATTTAAAATTCAGAGTTTGGGAAAAGTTTGAACAAAATGTCAATATGTGTCAATGTGCTATAGATGTTTAAGTTGTGATATCAAAACAATTCCAGCAATCATGGTTATGGAGGCAATGATTAATGTTACTGCTTCTACTGCTACCACTAGTCAAGGTTATAATGAATGAAATATTATTGGTGGCTCATAGTATTGTACATCGTAAAACTATTAGGAATCGATAATCGAAAAATAATAAAATGGAGTAAATCGATCGATTATCGATTTAAATAGGAAAAAACAATTTCCCATGAAAGAAATTGATTAAATAAGGGAATCGATAGAAAGTTTTTCTGCTTATAATTAAGAAAATTTTGCTGAAAACAAATATGAAACATTCAATTTCATAGTATCTGCCTGGTTACAGCTAAATCAACAAGAATGGAGGAGATCTCCAACAACACCCGGTTGCAGTACTAATAGCAAAAAAAAAAAAAAAAAAAATCTCAAAACACCCACCGCAAAAATACAAAGCATACACGAACAGAAAGAGACGGCGCAAAAGGTACAAGGAACACCAAATCAGATAGAAAAATCAAACACAAACACTCCACAGAAACCAGCGAGACCAATGGGCAACCTGTGCCGACTTATGACGGTCATCTGCCATGTCATTAGCAGACGATGTGGTTATCCGGATTACGTGCGCACAACACTCCAACTTTTACGATTACCAAGAGGTCTCGAAGAACGTACAATTGTTGTGTAAAATAACCTTCTCACTGTAACATGACCATACAAACAGACAGCATGTCGCAGGGGCCAAAGAAACACAGAGATGGATATGTAAATTGATATAAAAACATAAGGCGTACGAAATACAGTCCTTGCTCTGCCGGCTGTAGCGAGCTTATGCATGTTATCACCCGAGGAGTACGACTGAGATTCAGAGAGGACAGGTGGTCGTGGCCCTGTCTTCTCTAAAGAGGTTTGGACAGGGTCCGTCATGGAGTCCTGTCGTCACAGTGCAATTTTAAGAATGCACTTGTACAAGGCTGTTGATTGGTCCAGTACCAAGTCAAGTGTCCATCGGATGACCGAAGGACCATATCCACGATATAATATAAGGCGATTGATGATTGTAACACAATTTTGATGGTTATTCTGTCTACCTTTTATCCTTCTTATTTTGTAAATTATGTCACCAAAACTTGCAGGTTGAGAAATACCCAGAGTAACTGTACATGCTACATAGAAAAAAAGTAACGCTACATGCTACATGGAAAAAAGAGGAAAATAAATAAATTAACACAAAACATCGATTGTTAAAGAAAAAAAAATGAAATTGAGAATCGGAATCGAAAGACTTTTAGCGATCGACAATCGATTATCGGCGACAATTGACCCTTCCGAAGGCGGGGAAAATATGAGAAATCCCACGTCAAAATGCAATTTCGATGTTTGACCGAGTTTCGAAGCTTCTTTTTGCGAGGTTAAAGCATCACGACTCCAGTCATTTTTCCCACAATCGGAAGGGCTATTTGTTCATCGCTAGAGGCACGCTATGGTAAAATGTCTGAATTTCAAGGAAGGGAGGTGATCTCCAACCAGACCCTGTTGCAGCACCAACAGAAAAACAGCCGACGCGAAAACACAGTTACGTGCATACAAAAAGACATTTAAACATCAAGCACAGAAGACAAAACATAAACCGACGACACCAATGGGTAACCGATCAAGATCATTTTGTGTATAAAGAGCAGTTCCGAATTTCATGTAGAGTCCATTCAACAATGTAATAGTTAGAGGGATATTGAGAGAAAATTCATAAATGAAATTGCCGGGTTCGAATATCGTCGAAAAGATTCTTAAGCATATACTTACAGAATAACAAGTGAGCTTTCGCTATACTGCCAAAGCTTCCTTTAAGAGAAAATTTTATTTAGCAACTACTGAAAGAAATATAAGGCTATAACTTTCAGAGAACTTTTGCTACAACTACAAGAGAGAGAGGCATTTATTGTCGTAACCAGAGTGCAAATATAAAATTCAGTATTACTTTGGTTTATTTAGAACATCAAGTTTTATGTTTCAGTTCCTACCTGTATGTAGAACTTTCACCTCACCATCTCCCTTAAATAAATATTAAACTATTTAACAGATAGTTAAGAATTTTAAATAAAGATATTAAGGTCCGTTAAACATATTTGAAGACGATTTCAAGAAAATAAGACTTAGTAAAACTAACATTAACCTCATATTATGTTAATCAATTCAAACAGGCTTTTTATCGTTCCTTATACTTATTCATAAGTTTGTTTTTCTCTGATATGTATCTAAAATATTTTGTTTGAGTATACTATTTATTTTACCGGACAATTCCCTGTCTCACACAAGTATCGACCTATTGAAGATGCGTATCCAGAATGTGTTTTTCTTCCATATATAAAACCCCAAAGAACACCACCATCTGCTAAACTACAGACTTTATGGGCTCCTTCAGAAATTGGAATATTTATGAAGAAGTTCTTTCCAATGGAGGTCCAGTCCATCGGATTTAGCTGTAGTGCATCCAGAAACGTTGTTTCAGCGGCAACATTATTTGCAATCAACACTAGACGATGTGATATACTCTCATAATTGTAATTTGCAAAAGTGAAAAATTCATAGGAACGCATGAATGCATTAAATGGCGTTGTAAGCAACATATAAGGATCTCCGAGATGTGTCGAAGAAACACCAAATTGAACAACGGAAATATCTTTGTCGGCTGTAAAAATAGATGCAGACGACAAAGTCAAGAAAAAGTCTATTGAGTCTCCGACCTCATGTAGAACGTAAGAATTTGTCGATCCGTTGATCTCTTGTATGATATTCGTTTCACTTTCTGTGCTATAAATTCTCACAATTTCTCCTGATTCTGTGTCATTGACAGAAGAAGGGACCACAATATATTTCTTCGACATGTACTTAACTGGAAGTAGCTGCTCTGCTACATGATCCTTTGTCGTGATCCCGTAATAAGACGCGTCACGAAAACATGTACTGCCACTTACAACAACGATGTCCATGTCTGCGATTATGATTGTGCCACTCAATTCAAAATGCTTGATATGAACAACTTCATATTGATATAATTCTATGCTGAAGACGTTCCCAGAGAAGTTTTGGCCGTTTGTAAACGCGATTGTGACGTTTGATTTGAAATGGAATGTAACCAACGTTTCATTGTTAACGGCTGTAACAGCAACAAACGGTACATTCACATTGACGTTAATGTCGCTTTCTATGGCGGCAACGATGTCCTATTCGAGTCGTTGGATAGACGAGGAACATGTCTCCCGAGTATGGTCTAGCATTTGCGGCGTATACAAATATTTCTCTGTCGGATATTATTCTCACAGATTTGACAGCAATCTCATTACCTAGTAATTTGAATTCGTCAGGAACCTCTACAGTCGTGACATTCAGTCTGCTAACTTTAAGGGCTCTATCAAATGTAAGATTCATCGAATCAGCGTTAGGTGAAAAACACCGCACATTGGCTGGAACATCAGATGTTGTTGAAATATGAATGAACAAGACATTTTTTGAAGTGCCTTCATAGTTTTCAGGAAATATCAGGACGAAGTCTGTTCCTTCGCAATTTTTGCATACCTTTAACGAAAAAAAATCAAGTTATTACCTTTTCCTCTAAACACTTTATGATCCTTTTGTTCTATTTTGTAATTTAAAAAAAATAAAAACAAAGTTAACTTAAAAACAGCAGTTACGGTCATCATTGCTTTTTTAATTCCACTTTGTGAAAAGAAACATATTTTCAGTTTATTGTTCGTTTCAGATCGACGTCATATCGGTATTTGTAGTCATGCACATGATAAAAAGTAAGAAATATGGAATCGCATAGTGACTGAAATGTGTAAAAATTCGCGATGTTTGCCTCCACCATAATTGTATGACTACAGTTTCGGCCATCCGCTAACCCTAGCGAAGAAGGAAGAACTTACTTTCCAAGTACACCTTTTTTCACTACCCTTGCGGGAATTTACCTTTGCTCGAAATAGTTGCTCTCAGTATTGGTAATCGCGTTCTGAAAATTAGAATCTTTGGTTTCACCACATTTAAGTGACGGACAAAAGATTTGCCAAATGTGCTTTCCGTACACTTATTTCGTTACTTAGTAACGTAGATACATTGCTATGGTTGTTGTATTGACATTTTATAGCATGTCGTTTTGGTTTTATTGTACACACAAATGAGTTAAAGAAGATCCTGACGATAATCTCAACAGCACTCACAATAGAGCACCAAATTGAGCATCGACGGACCTATAGCAAGCTAGAAGTGGGAACCAGGTGCCAGGGAGGAGTAAGCATCCCCTGTTGGCTAGCCGCACCCGCCGTCGATGTTCATGCAAGAAAACATCGAAGAAAACAATATATAAGATAAATATCCTTTTTGTATTTTTAGAAAACACTTAAACGTATCCCATCTTACCCGAGAATTTGCATTAGCCAGGGACAATAAGAATTGCATTAACAGCGCAGAACGAATCATTTTCCTTTATCACAAGAACTCAAAGGCTAAAAGATAAGTTGATACTTTTTTTCATAAGATACAGTCCCACATGACATGCGCAACATTGAAGGGTCATTAAGGGTGTAGGTTACGACACGACAAACATTAAATGTTCAATTGACCCTTCCGATTGCGGGAAAAAATGCACAATTTCGTGACGTCACAATGCTTTTACCATGTGTTTACCTCGGACAAACAAGCTTCGAACCTCGGTCAAACATCGAAATTGCATTGTGACGTCATGGAATTTCTCAAATTTTTCCCGCGTTCGGAAGGGTCAATTCTAGACAATGCCAAAGCAGTAGAGGAAGCTTATGTACAAATAAACATCGATCGATAATTATACTTTTCAAACGACCCTTTATACCTATGTAATGATCTATTGAACATCATATTAACATTTGAAATATGTTTCTGACCATTATGTTAGAAATTGATGGGCAGTATGAGAGGATCTAAGATTAAAAGGACTAGACAATAGAAATAAAAATAAATCAATTTGTATCTACCATTACATAAAGAATTCAGTATGAAAAGTTTAAGAGGTATAAGTATGCCGAAGAGACAAATCTTTCCCAAAGACCAATTTCTAATGACATCTTCATGCACACTACTGATGTATAAGACATTTTTCTACGAACTTCGCACTTCGTACTTCCAACTTCACACTTCGTACTTCGAACTTCGCACTTTTTAAAAGTGGGTTGCCAACAGAAGAGCGCAAGTAGTACACGAAGTCCAATGTATCGATTCTATTGAGTATACTAATCAAAATGTAGATGACTCCGCTTATGATTTTATACGTGAACGGAGGTCACGCCACTGATTCTTAAATGTTCGAAGTACGAAGCACGAAGTTCGACGCTTCACGGTGAAATATGTCTATTGAAATTGGACATTAATGTGGTAAATGCAGTACTTGACAATGGAATTGCAGATATTCTGTTTCTATTGTTGTTTTTATGCACTTGAAAAAGTTGTTTCAAATCCTCAATGAACACGAGTTTACTCTAAATCTAAGGACTACCCATCAAGACTAACTGCTCTTTCACAGCAAATTATATTTCAATTTATAATGAGTCTTTTAGAATAGAAATAGGTCCATGCTACCAATTTATCTGCTCGTAAGTGATGCTATTGAATTTGAAGACGTTTAACATGGAATGTTGAAATGGGTTATGGCGTAGGTCCATATGTATTATCATTACTGTCCTGTTCACTAAATCCAGAGCACCCTGTTTCCCCGGTTTTCTCTAAAATATGATACTGTCATCTTCCAAAAAGATATCAGTTTCATAGTACTCCTTTAGTCGTAACAGAAAATACTATTGTTTTGGCTGTACGTCAATTAAGTTAGAAATAGGACGGAAACTAAAAAGTCTACGGGGATTTTCTATAGTAAAATCGCTGAAATTGCGTGAATTCGGGAGCGTTGACGTTACTGTTTACAATTGTTGACACAGAGAACAATATGGCGGCGGCTTGAAATTAACATGGGAAATTCCCGTAGACATTTTATTTTTCATATTGCATTTTACAGGCAGCCGATGGGGTAAGTTGAAGTTAATTTCCAGTTACGACTAAAGGAGGTCATTTCTCGGAAACTGACAGAATAAATCGCCGAAAAAGGGTTCTCTGGATTTAGTGAACAGGACAGTAGTTAAATTATTTCATGAATTGAATTCCTCAAAACTATAAAAACTATTCAATTAATTATGGTAATTTTCTTATCCAAATTCCGGTTCTGGGTCTAATAATATGCCCTCCTTCTTTTAAATAATACAACGAGAGGAACACTCTTCAATCCTGTGTAGTAATATAGAATCGTTACAAATCTTCACGTTCATAGTATCATTAATTTGCAGCATGGACTAGACATGCCCGTTTCATGTACTCAGTGATCCTCAACCCAACATCGAAATATGGCCAAAGACTGTGATAGTTATGTCCAAAAACATACTAAAAAAGTAGCAGGGTAGGTGGAATATGATTCTACAGGACATATAACTTGCTTTAAATATGTTACATGATTCATGTGATATTTGAATACATTTAAGGTAGAGCATCCCTCAGGTCTCAGATGCTAATATTTCAAAAATTTCAACTTTTGCAATATTTTCTTTTTCATATATTCGAAATTTGTGCTAGACCTGATATACAAACCTAATAAAATTTGTGGTTTCATGATTATCATGAGAACGTAAGGAGTCTGAACTTTAACATTGGACCCTATGGGAAAAGTATGAAAACTATAAAATTTTCTTTTCCCAAAACTATGTTAGTTTGATACTCTGAACAATATTCTGAAGAGATAACATAGGGTATCCAGGCATAAAATTTTCAAAATTCTGACCTGAGGGATACTTTACCTTAAACTTTCATTTTACTGGACTCTGGGGATTGTTGATATATGTAATTAGTAGCGTCCGCCATGTTTCTATGATGCTGTGTTATTGTCTCCATTTGTCCGATTTTTCTTTTTTCTTTTCTTTTCTCGTGTGTTCTGTTTTATATTTTGAGAGAATTTCTAAGCTTATCAATAGTGACAGGTTTTGTGTCTGACTTTCATTAATTGATTGATATCACAAAGTACATGCTCTTAGTTTAACAAACAAGATTGATTTATATAATGGAGGTAGATAAAGGACGTGTCAATGGTAATGGACAGTTGCTTTGATAATTTTCTATCTACTTATTGCTTATTATATATGAAAGTAATTGAACGTGGAATTTCTCTTTGTAAAGACAAACAGTCTAATGGAACTTATATTTATAGAATTCGAAGATATCGAAGCATAGGAACAACGTGGTGTATCTTAATTCATCATGTGTATGTGTCACTTTGAAGGCAACCGCTGTGAAGGTCAACTTTAACCGCTCAGACAACAAAGGAGGGGATCTCCAACAACACCAAGTTGTAGCACCCACAGCAAAACCCCAAAACACCCAATGCATAAACACAAAGCAGACAAGCACAGAAAGAGACGCGTAAGGGACAAGGAACGTCAACGAACAACACAGAAACATCAAACACAAAGGACTACACATAAACCAACGAGACCAATGGGCAACCGGTGCCGACTTAGGACGGCCATCTGCCACGGAAATAGCAGAAGGTATGGTTATTCTGGATAACATGCGCACAACCCTCCAACTTTTCCGATTACCCAGAGGTCTCGAAGAACGTACAGTTGTGGTGTAAAACAACCTCCTCACTGTCAGATGACCACACACAAACGAGACCGCAAAACGCAGGGACAACAAAAAACAATCAAAGTACACTTATTAAATGATAACAGACTTGCAGTCAGGGGACACGATTATCAGGGGTGTAACTATATACCGATATATTGCGATCTTTAATAAACTCGTATCGTATCGCGATACAAAATGCGTATCGCAATATATCGCACTCGTATATATTAGACGAATAAATCTTTAAATCACTTTGATTTGTATCAATTTAATGTCATCACTTACAATCGAAATGGATGACATAAGCAATCAAAGGATTCAATTACTTATGCGTGTTTCTCTCAAGAGAGTGAAATTGACAATGAAAAATTCAATCTGAAAATATAAATAATTTAAGAGGAACCTGGTTTTACATAAAAAATGATAAAAATGAAAAGAAATTATATTGTTGTGGGTCATGTATTATTTTAGTTTTACTTTATGTGTAGGTACACATGTACTTAGTCATATTATATTATGATTTCATAATAATTCTTTCTAGATTTTACTATGTCATGTTTATTTCATTAGAGAATATTCCAGTATGTTCTTTGTTACATCATTATCATCACATGACTGTGATTTCTAGAATTTACTCTATTGTTAATCATGGGTAATGAGTCATTGTTCTAGAAGCTTCTGGTAAATTCATTGGTATTAAGTATAAATACCTCTGAGGAACTGTGTTGAAGGACATTCGTACACATTCGTAGACACGATTCATTCATCTATTCTGATATACTGGGACACTTTATTTGTTGAGACTTTAATCCATTTAACAACGTTTGGACACCGATCTTTCGAGAACGTTTGTGATTACCGGAAACCCATTCGATAGACTTTGTGGACCGTAACGGACACTTTGATCCGGACATTGTATTGTAAGTTGTAATCATTTGAAATATATATATTTTGTACATAATTAAACTTGTAAATTTATATTCTGTCTTTGTCTGATTTTTGCTGGCGTTTTGGGGTATTCTGACCCATAACAGAATTGGGGGCTCGTCCGGGATAGTAATCTCTGCATATTTGCATTTTTACGTAAAAGTTCGTTTTTGACAAAAGGAAAATTCTCCAAACTTTTGCCAGCAGAAATCAATCATGGTATTTTCGGTCACTGAATTTTTGAAATCGCCGACTGTAGGTGAGTTCGAATCATTGAAAAAAGATGATTTGATTGGTTTAGGTCTTCACTTGAAGTTAGATGTAAAATCTTCTATGAGAAAACAAGAAATTAGAAATATTGTGGCTAAAGAGCTTTTAGCTAAGGAAATCTTTTCGTCATACGATTTTCCTGTTGAACCTGTTTGAAGCGAAACCAAAATGTCAAAATATGAGTTTGAATTAGAGAAAATGAAATTACAATTACAATTTTAAAAAGAAGAAAAAGAAAGACAATTTCAAATTGAAAAAGAAGAAAAAGAAAGACATTTACAATTTGAAAAAGAAAAAGAAGAAAGAGAGAAACAGGAACGTATGCACGAGAAAGAACTCCAGTTTGAGTTAGAAAAGTTAAAATTAGAGAAAAGCGCTAAGGAAAATCCTGTTCCTTCGCCTGTCAAGTCTGAATTCGACGCCGCCAAAAACATCAGATTAGTACCAAAATTTCAAGAAAAGTCCGTGGACAAATATTTTCCACATTTTGAGAAAATCGCGGCCAATCTGAAGTGGCCACGCGATTTTTGGCCAACTTTATTACAAAGCGTACTTATTGGCAAAGCGGCTGAAGTGTACTCGGCGCTCAGTATTGCTGAGAGTTCAGACTATGACAAGGTCAAGGACACGATTTTGAGGGCATATCAGTTAGTACCTGAGGCGTACAGACAAAAGTTTAGAAAGTACAAAAAGTTTGAAAATCAAACATATGTTGAATTTGCTCGAGAAAAAGAAGATTTATTTGACCAGTGGTTTCGATCTAAGAAAATTCCCAATTCATTTGACAATTTGCGTCAAATAATTCTGATAGAAGAGTTCAAAGAGTGTGTACATCAAGATTTAAGAACTCATTTGGAAGACAAAAATGTTAAAACTCTTGAAGAAGCCGCTGTTTTGTCTGATACGTATGCTCTCACTCATAAGAAAAATTTTGTGTCAAAAACTCAATCTAGCGATAGCGCAAAAACGTCAGATGTTCCAAAGAAAAATTTACAAGAGTCTCAGTCGTCCATTAGTTCCCAGTCACCATCTCAAGGTGGTTCTACGTCCGGTCCTAGGTCCGAGCGTTCTGAGGCATCCCCAGGGGTGGGGTCGCTTCCTACATGCAATTATTGTAAGAAAAAAGGTCACGTTATTGGCGAGTGTTTGAAGCTTAAGAAGAAAAAAGAACTTAAGTCACAGGCCTGTGCGTCTGTTAGAAATGATAGGAAAGCCTTAGATTCGATTTGTTCTGACACTCCTGAGATTCAGGGTTCTAAGTCCAGTTCTGATGATTTTGTGGAGGATCATTATAAGCCCTTTTTGTCACAGGGATTTGTTTCACTCAGTGATTCTAGCGAAGCGTTGCCTGTTCAGATTTTGAGAGATACTGGTGCTGCCCAGACTTTATTGTTAGAGGGTTCATTGCCTTTGTCTGAGCACACTTTTACTGGTAGGTCAGTTTTATTACAGGGTGTGGAGCTAGGCGTCATTGATGTTCCCCTTCATAAAATTTATTTGAAGTCAGACTTAATTACTGGACCTGTTATCGTAGGTGTTCGACCTACTCTTCCAGTTCAAGGCGTTTCCTTGTTGCTTGGCAACGATTTAGCTGGCGGCAAAGTTGTAGCCGATCCGATTGTTTGTGAGAAAATCACGTCTGATGTCGTGTCCGATGATGAAGACGACGACTTGTACCCAGCCTGCGCAGTTACCAGGGCAATGGCCAGGAACAGACAAAAAGAGGCTGAGAGTATTTCTGCACTTAACGGGGACCATCCCTCCGAAGATATAGACCTTTCTGACACATTCATGTCAACCATTGATGACAACGTACCTGAGACGTCAGTACCACTTCATGTTGACAAGTCTCCGACAGTACCTAGTGATGATTCCTATCCGCCATTAGAAAGGGATACAGATGCCTTAAGCCGTGAGCAGCTCCTCTCCGAGCAAACTAAAGATCCGGAGATCATCCGACTAAGTAAGAGAGCCCTTCCCCGAGAAGAAGCGGACAAAGTCGGAGAGTGCTTCTACATACAAGATGGCATCCTCATGCGGAAATGGAGACCACCCGATGCACCCCCTAATGAAGTGTGGCGGGTCGTTCACCAGATAGTGGTTCCAGTAGCGTATCGCGGGGACATCATGAGTTTAGCTCACGACACACCCATGGCAGGTCATTTAGGTGTCAATAAGACTTATAATAGGATTTTAAGTCACTTTTACTGGCCTAAGTTGAGAAAAGATGTGTCTGAGTTTTGTAAGTCTTGTCATAGTTGTCAGATGGTAGGTAAACCCAATCAAGTTATACCACCTGCTCCCCTCCAACCCATTCCAGCCTTTGAGGAACCTTTTAGTAGGGTGTTAGTTGATTGTGTAGGTCCTTTGCCTAGGACTAGGTCAGGGAATCAGTACTTATTGACAATTATGTGTACTTCGACTAGGTTTCCTGAAGCCATACCTCTTAGGAATATTAAGGCAAAGACCATAGTTAAGGCCCTTACAAAGTTTTTCAGTTTCGTAGGTGCTCCCAGGGCTATTCAGTCAGATCAGGGTTCGAATTTTATGTCAGGATTGTTTCAGCAGGTTATGCATGAGCTAGGTATCAGGCAGTATAAGTCTTCTGCGTACCATCCTGAGTCCCAGGGGGCACTTGAACGCTTTCATCAGACCCTTAAAACTATGATGAAAACTTATTGTCACCAGTATGGAAAAGACTGGGATGAAGGGGTTCACCTCGTGTTGTTTGCGGCACGAGAAGCGGTTCAGGAGTCCCTGGGGTTCAGTCCCTTTGAGCTAGTTTTTGGGCATACGGTCAGGGGACCATTGAAGTTATTGAAAGAAAAATGGTTGACTGAGACTAGCGATTTGAATCTCTTAGACTACGTGTCTAATTTAAAAGAGAAATTATATAATGCTTGCAAATTGGCTCAAGAAAATCTCAAAACATCACAAATGAAAATGAAAACATGGTATGACAAAGATGCTAGAAACAGAGTTTTTAAACCAGGCGATAAAGTTCTTGTATTTTTGCCTATCCCTGGTCATCCTTTGCAAGCTAGATATTTCGGTCCTTATGAGATTGAGAGTAAAATTAGTGATGTTAACTATGTGGTTAAGACACCAGGTCGGCGAAAAGAAAAAAGAGTGTGTCATGTTAACATGTTGAAAGAGTATTTTGATAGAAGTGACCGAAATTTTGTAAAACCAGTTTCCACTTTGGCCAATGTAAATACATTAGAAAATTGTGTTGAACCTGAATGTAATGAAGAGACTGTCGAAAAAGACTTCGCTCAAAGTGTCCGTTTGAAGAATTCCGAAATTCTGACTAATCCGGAAGTGAAACTCGGACATTTGACCGTGCATCAAAAAGAGGAAGTGCACCAATTAATGCGGGAATATACGACCATCTTTCCGGACGTTCCAAAAAAGACGAATGCATCTCATCATGACGTCATTGTAGGTGATGCGTCACCTATCAAACAGCATCCCTATCGGTTAAACCCGATAAAGCTTCAATACATGCGGAAAGAAATTCAATACATGCTCAAAAATGACATTATTGAACCCAGCAATAGTGATTGGAGTTCCCCATGTATTCTTGTTCCGAAGCCAGACGGAACTTACCGATTGTGTACGGACTTTAGAAAAGTCAATTCAGTCACCAAAACTGACTCTTATCCGATCCCACGAATCGATGACTGTATCGATAAAATTGGCAGTGCAAAATATGTCAGTAAATTTGACTTGCTTAAAGGCTATTGGCAGGTCCCACTTACAGAGAGAGCCAGAGAAATATCGGCATTTGCGACTCCAGATGGGTTATACCAATATAAAGTAATGCCCTTTGGTATGAAAAACGCACCAGCCACATTCCAGAGGATGATTCATTCGCTCCTAAATCATCTCGAAGGATGCGAGGCTTACATCGATGACGTCATCATCTACAGCGACACCTGGGATGATCATCTCCGCATCATGCGTACCTTCTTCGACATACTGGCGAAAGCAAACCTCACAGTGAACCTTGCGAAAAGTGAATTTTGTCATGCGACTGTAGAATATTTGGGTCACAAAGTAGGTCAAGGTTTTGTTACTCCTATCATGGCCAAAGTTGAAGCTATTTCAAAGTTCCCGATTCCTACCAATAAGAAAGAGATAATGAGATTTTTGGGAATGGCAGGATTTTACAGAAAATTTTGTCCAAATTTCTCGTCAGTTGTTGGTCCACTTACCAATCTGTTACAAAAGAAAGTGAATTTTGCATGGACCAATGACTGTGACGAATCTTTTAAGAAAATCAAATGTGTTCTTATGAAAAGTCCTGTCCTGTCAGCTCCAAATTTTGATAAGCAATTTAAGCTTACTGTTGATGCCAGTGACGTAGGAATCGGGGCTGCTTTGTTTCAAGAAAATGATGATGGTGTAGATAGAGTTGTTTGTTATTTTTCAAAGAAATTGACAAAATGTCAAAAGAATTACTCTACTATTGAAAAAGAGTGTCTTGCATTATTGTTAGCTTTACAACATTTTGATGTTTATTTGAATGTTACTTTACATCCCATTCTTGTGTATACGGACCACAACCCTCTCACATTTTTGCACAAAATGTCAAACAAGAATCAAAGACTTACAAGGTGGAGTTTATTGTTGCAAGAGTACAATATCATTATTAACCATATCAAGGGCAAAGACAATGTGATTGCAAATGCACTATCGAGAGTTTCATGAGTGATTTTTGCAGAATTTACCACCTAAGTTTTCATTGACATTCAAACTTTTTTTAAGGGGGGAGGTGTTGTGGGTCATGTATTATTTTAGTTTTACTTTATGTGTAGGTACACATGTACTTAGTCATATTATATTATGATTTCATAATAATTCTTTCTAGATTTTACTATGTCATGTTTATTTCATTAGAGAATATTCCAGTATGTTCTTTGTTACATCATTATCATCACATGACTGTGATTTCTAGAATTTACTCTATTGTTAATCATGGGTAATGAGTCATTGTTCTAGAAGCTTCTGGTAAATTCATTGGTATTAAGTATAAATACCTCTGAGGAACTGTGTTGAAGGACATTCGTACACATTCGTAGACACGATTCATTCATCTATTCTGATATACTGGGACACTTTATTTGTTGAGACTTTAATCCATTTAACAACGTTTGGACACCGATCTTTCGAGAACGTTTGTGATTACCGGAAACCCATTCGATAGACTTTGTGGACCGTAACGGACACTTTGATCCGGACATTGTATTGTAAGTTGTAATCATTTGAAATATATATATTTTGTACATAATTAAACTTGTAAATTTATATTCTGTCTTTGTCTGATTTTTGCTGGCGTTTTGGGGTATTCTGACCCATAACAATATATCGCAATATATCGCAATACAGTAAATAAAATATGATCAAAATACATCGCAATACTCTTTTGGCGTATCGTTTCACCCCTAATGAGTATGTGAGTCCGATTGTTTGTCTATCTTATAGTCCTCGCTTACATAGTAGCTTTATTTGTATTCATTTATATTTGTATTTCTTTATTGCATTCGACCTTGCTATACGAAGCGTTTTAATTTGCGTAATTTTCAACATTGAAGTTATCATCAAATATAGGGTTCTTAGAATCTTTCCATATTTTTACAAAAAAGTTACACTGTTGCAAGTTCGAGTAATTTCAGACAAATTGGTAATGAAACTCTCGTCCTCTTTGAATCTAATATGCTTTAAAATAGTTTTGATATGACCCTGTGACATTGAATTTAAAGACATCAAATGAGGAACGCTTAACGCTTAAATTTGCCGAAAATGCACGTTTTCGAGTTTTTATGTGTATTTTTCTTCAAACGCAAAGGATTTCACGGGATGTGTAATGCTCATTCATTTGACTGAATTCCGGAACGTTGAATGTAACCGATATGGACTGTATATTTTAATACGATTTGCCTTTTTCTGTTTGATATTTCGTATGTAAGGTTGGTTTTTCATCAAACCATTACTAATTTTTTGTTTAATTTGAATCAATTTCCCAAAACATCGTTACGGTACTTGTTCCATGTAAAAGGTTTCTCAATCCGCAAATGTCGAAAGATTTAAAACGGAAGTGTTCCAACACTATACCTCAATTTTTCTTGCACCAGACACGTGTTTCGAATATTAAATTCTCATCAGTGATGCTTCCAGCGGTGATACCGAAATTCATTTCAGTAGCGCCCTCTTTAATGTTTTGAATTTAGATTTGTATATTTACTTTACAGAGAGTGCGCGGTTCCAAATTTCCTGTAGGGTCGATTCAGTAGCATATCCAAATAAAATATATGTTCGAAATAGCATCGGAGGGATTGTGCTATGATGTTAACCTTCTTTAATTTCGGTGATAGTTTTGAATGGAATGACAAGTTTTATACAAAGCAAAATAATATCTATGATGTCAAATCGATAAAGGGCCAAAACAAAACGTCTTTCAGGCAAAAGATATGGAAGGAAGTAATTAATACACTTTTAGACATCAGGTCATGGGGAACGATTTTAACTGCTCCACACTGCAACATGAAATAAGTGTTTATAATACACGTAATAATACGGAAGTGTTCCAACTCTATACCTTCATGAGGAAAATTCCTAACCAATTTTTCCTGCATCAGACACGTGTTTCGAACATTAGATTCTCATCAGTGATGCTTCTAGTGGAGCCATAAAAATTCATTTCAGTGGCGCCCTCTTAAAAGTTTTGAATTTAGATTTGTACATTTACTTTACAGAGAGTGCGCGGTTCCAAATTTCGTGTAAGGTCTATTCAGTATCATGATAAACGTCTTCAAATTAAATAGCATTATTTAAGACCAGATAAATGAACAGCATGGACCAGACATGCACGTTTCGGGTTCTTAATCTTCGTCAGCGATCCTCAGTCTAAACAATGTAATATGGCCAAAAAGTGTGAAAATTATCATCCAAATAAAATTTTTGTCCAAAATAGCATAGGATTAAGTGAGAGTTTTAAGTGGATCAATATATTTGAAAGGAGTTCATATTTGTTTACACATTTCCGTAGAAATAATGATTATCAACACTCACACCTTTTTACCATAACAGAGAACTTTTTCAAACATGTCGCAACTATTACCATTTTTGAGAATACTATTACCATTTTTGAGAATAGTTTTCTTTTTGACGATGATTGATAGTTCTAAGGTAAGAGTTGTAAATAATTTTTCTTAATTCTATTTTTATTTGTAACGTTAAAAATTGTAATCAACAGATGTATTTCCTATTGACATATGGAACTTTTGATGATACGCTGATATTTTTCGAAAGGTTTTCAAACATCTTACTTTACATTTTTCGAAAGGTTTTCAAACATTTTACTTTACCGTTGGCGTGATGGCGATGTTCCAAGATTGCCATCATACTTCATTTACATCTCTCAGTTCATCAGAGACGCCAGAGCATGCTCCCATGTTTCGGATTTCCACGATAAAAATATACAAATTACAGAAAAAACTGATAAGTCAAGGATTTAGATATCATAAACTTGTAAAATCGTTGCAATAACTACTCTGAACTTCTCTCAAAATTTGGAACGACTGCAACATCAGAGTATGTATCATTTGTTATTTCATTGTCTTAATTTTACGGTGACCTAGTAAACAAAATCAGAAGGATCAAATACATATCAAACTTCAACCACATAGTTAAGAATGTAGTCGGTCGCCTGCATTACCGAGGATATGATCCTAAAGTCATCACAAAAACACAGGGCACGGTACTGGACCGATCTACAGTTTTTTTAGAAGTGTCTTATCCAACATTGCACACTGGCCAACCGTGACGACTGGATTCCATGATGGGCCTTGTTAAAATCTTGTCAGAGAAGACTGGATTTTGATTCTCTGTCCTATCTGAAAGTTGGTCGAACTTCTAGGTTGATTGATCTTGAGCTCCCTTTACCCAGCAGAGCATAGACTGTTATACGAATGCCATATATTTTTTATCCATTTACATAGAATCTGTGTTACAATCGGCCACTGCATTTAGGTGTCTTGTTTGTAATGTAACCTTACAGTGAGAAGTTTGATTTTTATACAACAATTGTGCGTCTATGGAGACCTCTGTGTATTCGGATAAGTGGGAGGGTTGTGCGCATGAAATCCGGATAACCACACCATTTGCTAATAGCAGATGGCCGTCCAAAGTCGGCGCCGAATGCACATTGGTGTCATTCCCTTTATGTATTGTCATTAATGTTTGATGTTTCTGTACGTCTATTTCGATTGTTTTGTATGATGTTCAAGTTCATTTTGTTGTGTCTTTTATCCGTTTCGTCGTTTTGTCTGACGTCATTTATTTGTCACTTACTTGTTGTTTTGTTTCCCTTGGTGAGTGCAGGGTGGTCATGCTGCAGATCCTACCCTTGTCTTTAGTTTGAGCAACAAATGGTGGTTACAAATATAGAAAAAAAAGGATGAAATAGTACTCAAGTGTTTCAAATGGATAAATTGGATATGAAAAAATACGTATAATTTAAAGTAGTTGAAATTCCGATAAATATCAAAGAAGTACCTAGTATCAGTTATTCAGTCAGGCAAAAATCATTAGCAGTTCAATTTGAACAGTTGCGAACCTCGGTATGAATAACATTTAAAAGCTTATCAGACATCACCAAACACTTTTTCTAACAAGTATTAGATTCAAGGTTGAGCTTTCTATTTGAATGAATATGTTAGAAGGATCTTTAAAGGTTATGCAGAAAAGCAGGTTTTCTTTTGTTTTTCTTTTTCAAGGAAAAATGAACATAAACTTACTAGTATGTAACATTTAGACTATTCAAGATGTAGAGACGTTGTTCTTTACATATTTGCATTTCAGTCGATTGTGACTACTTTCTTTTTGTGAAAAATATATTTTCCAAAAAAAGTAATTAGTTAATAGTCCCTTTTCAGCTTATCGGTGTGTTCTTTCCGAACCTAGATTTTATACATACAGACACCAGACATGATATCATTTGGCATTTTTTTTTTACTGTGACGTAATATTCAACCACGCCGTTTAGGTGCGTTGTCATAATTTATATTCTGACGTCATAGTAAAATCATTGTGATGTTTATTGCAAAAGTTAATTCGGAAGGCGCACATAGTCCATGATATCAAGGGAATCGAATGAAATATAGAGATCCGTAAACTGGTACATGTATCATGTCGTACGATAAAAATCGAAGGATAAGAGGTCCTTCCAAACTCAGGAATACGAGGGCATTGAAGTGGTCCAGCGCATAACATTATTGGATAACATTTTAAGGTATCCGTTGTACAATAGAGTCATTTTACATAGCGTTTTTATCATCTCCATTGTGAAGTATGGTATATTTTATGCCTGGTAAGGCACTATAATATATATATTGTCTTAAAGTCTATGATGCCCTGCGTACAGATATAAAAGAAAGGAGGGGATCTAGATTTTAAGACTCCCAAAATCAAAGGGGGAAAAACTCTTGTACAACTAGTTTATTTTGCATATGTTATATAGAGAAAATAGACAATTTAAATGCTTAATCAGTTATAACCCTTTGTTTTTCTGGCCCCAAAATTATTGTTTCTGAGCAGTGGGCATTGTAACCTTTCAGAAAATATATAGTTTACAGTACCTTACCAGACATGAAAAAATGTCCTGTTGTACACCGGATACCTTAAACCAATTTTAATGCACCAGATACAAGTAAATCAATATGTCAGCCGAACATCATTGGCAAACATGTGCATTTCAGAAGGTTCTCTACCTATACGGTGGAATGCTAAACGTCTTCAAATTCAATACCATCATTTTAAGAGCGGATATATTTGCAGCATGGACCAGACATGCACGTTTCGGTCACTTAACCCTCGGCAATCAGTGATATGTGTGAAGAACTTTTTCTGAATTTGAGTAATATTGTAGCCCTTTAAGCCATCACTGCACAAAAAAACCCCACACACAGTTCATTTGATCAAATGAAAAAAAAAAATAACGAAAAATTTGCACTAGATATTGAATTCTTTTTCTGAATAGTGACTGAATGGATGCTAGAGTCGAAGTCTAAATTCTGATTTACATCGATTAAGCTTATTCAACTTTTCATAAACGATTTTATCTCTCTGGCACAATCAACATTTTTTTCTAAGACACTGTTTTTTTTATTAATCTGGGCAAATATTGTTTCAACGTACAAAGAAAGATAATTCTTGAATGGGGCTTTATATGATAATGAATTGATCAGTCTGTTGAATTTTGTCGAGTATGATGTTTGAATTGCTCTGAATATAACCAAACATGATATCTGTACCTGATATGTGAATGAAAATGTATATCGAGACAATCACCAAATTTGATGGGCTTTCTTGGAGCTGTTGCGATGTAAACAGGAGATTCTGAAGCTCTCTCCCCGGGCGGCGGGCACCTGATCTAACTTCGGAATATTGTTAATTCTAGGGTTCGCAACTGTTCCAATGGAAATTTCAATGATTTTGCCCTACCTTCTCCACTTTGAAACTGAATAACGGATGGGTACTTCTTTGATGTTTATTTTATTCGTTCTAACTTTTATAATCATTTTACAAAATGTAAAGCTCTTGATATATCATTTCTTTAATACACTGATTTCTTATTAAGAGGCCATTAACATATATTTTCTCCTGAAATCTGATTTCTCTTCAATAGGATTGTACAGACAATGAAGGAAGGGACTTCATCGTTATATTTCCTAAAAACTGGTCTAATGATTTAGACGGATTATACATATTTATCACGACAAGATCTGTGAGCCCTGTCAGCGTACGCTGCTTTACGCCACAACCATATATGAATGTTTCCATTGACGTCGCGATTGAAGTGCAAAGCACCCAAGTTCAATCCATAGAAATCCCTTGGGAGTTTCAACTTGAAAGCACTGAAATAGTTAACAAATCTATAAGAATCATATCTAATCAAGATATTATTGTTTATGCTGAGAACTCGAAAGAATTTTCCGGAGACATGTACCTAGTTTATCCAACCAATCGGCTTGGGGCAAATTACATAGTAGTGTCACATCAAAGTGATGTAAACACGAACTCTTATGTACCATTCGTTGCTGTTGCATCTATCGCCGACGACACTACAGTGATATTCGATTTCAAGGTAACTCTAAGTATTCAGTTTGCAAACGGATCGACAATTACAGGGGAATCGATTACACTGATGTTGCACAAATACGAAGTTGTACAATTGCTACATCACGACCTATGTGGTACAATCATTACGTCAAGCCAAGACGTCGTTGCTGTAAGCGGAAATACATTCTTCCATGACCAATCATTTTTTGGGAAATCAACAGGAGATCATTTATTGGAGCAGCTTTTCCCAGTAAAGTATATGTCGACCGAATATATAGTTATTCCCTCATCAACTGATATCCAGTCGATCGAAATTGTGAGAATATATAGCACCGAAAAGCATACGAGCATTACAAGGGAAACATCTGTTTCGAACACTTCTTTCTTCCTGGAGAATCCAGGAGACTCAGCAGATTTTGTCCTTGAACTTATTTCACCTTCTATTATAAGGGCAGACAAGATTGTATCAGTAGTTCAGATTGGTATCGCTGGAAATTCGAACGGAGATCAATATATGTTAATGACGTCACCGGTTTCTGGTTTCATGAGCTCGTATAACTTCTTAGTCCCATTCGGATACAAGCACTCTGATTTTACAAGTGGATTGGTTCTTATTGCAAATGGAATGGCAATTTCGTCTGCATACTTAGACAGCGTTCTTATACAGCAATCAGACTGGAATCCTATTGGTCAATACTTTTACATTAATATGCCTATGTCCAATGGTAATCATTCAGTCCATACAACAGCTGTTGAAGGTGTTCTTGGAGGATTTATATATGGCAGAAGGTTAAATACCGCACATGCTTCATCTATTGGACGATCCTTCTATGAGGAATACAACAGTCAGGTAATGACATTACAATACTGTAAAAATGAATCTTGTAAAAACTAAAAAGACGAAAGATGTGGGTATACGGGTCTTGAAGATTAAAAGACAAAGAGTGTTAAGAATGTTGAAAAAAAGAACAAAGTCATTCAAAGAGCTTTTGTTTGTTTGTTTTTTTCTTACTCTATTGTGGGTTTTCTTGTGTTTGCATGGAAAGTTGTAAGTAAGATCAATATTTGCTAGTTAGAAACAATACTTTGCCTTTTTCACTTGCTTTTTGAAATGCATCTATCAACTCCTTATAAGATTATTGTCGATTTAAAAAGTATGAAATTGGGAAAAAAAAAGAATTGATGATAACTGGTCTTGAATAACTAAAATTCTGATTTAAAACATTGAACTTCTGAAGTATATCAAAGTAAGGGAAGAAAACACGAACAATTCAAACTATTTTAAAAGACATATTGTTCATTGCTGTTTATCATACGCTTAATTCTTATATGCAATATCACATTTACTTCACAGGGGAATATAACGTTGCTAGATGTCGAAACAGGTACGTACGGTATCTATGAAAAGTAGATACTTTTCTTGATAGAATAACTAAATATCTTAGAGGAAAGGAGAGGATCTCAAACAATACTCGGCTGCAGCACCCATAGCAACACACAAAACACCCTTTGTGAAAAGACAGAATAAGGAACAATAGCATATTCAACACAGGAGACTACACATAAACCAAAGAGACCAATGCACATTTGGTGCAATACATTTACAAGTTACCTACTAGTAGTGTTTTTAGCAAAAAATGATTTTTTCAATTCATGATTATGCATTTTGATTATATTCTGGATACAGATTTTCTTTCTATAAAGACTCAAACAATTGATTTATCCTGAAACTGACATTAAATATTTTGCATACATGGTACATTTTGCCTTCTTTGAAGATTATCACAATACCGATAGGAACAACAATGTCTACAGCAATGAACAACGAAATCCACATAATTAATGTTTTTCAAAATACAACGCACAGTTCATAAAAGAAACCAAACTCTTGACACCTGAAATTATTCAAATTTAAAATCTAAAATACAAAGCTACCTCTTTTGTTCTCAAATTAGATATTATGAAGTTGCAACAGGGAAATTCATCATACTTGAAAGTGATTGATTTAAAACTTGAAGATGGTTCAATATTCTTCACAATCAGTGATCAAACACAAAAACCAACACCAGATTCAAACAATAAGAATATTCTTATATATTAATACTGTAATCGTGGTTATTTTCGCTGGGGGGAAATTTCGCGATTTTAAAACATCAAGACGTTACGCTTGGGGGAAATATTCGCGTTAAAACATTTCTTCCGTTGTTAGATATACCGCGTGGGGGAAATTTTTCGCGAAGTTAATTGATTCACAACAAAAAAACCGCGAAAATTACCCCCATGCGAAAATTTCCACGCTTACAATATATAAAAAATCAGATTCAAACAATAAGAATTTTCTTATATATCAATATTGTAAACGTTGTTATTTTTGCTGGATGAAATTTTCGCGTTTAAACATCAAGACGTTACGCGTGGGGGAAATATTCGCGTTGAAAAAATCTCTTCCGTTGTTCATTTATTCGCAAAACAAAAACGCGAAAATTACCCCCACGCGAAAATTTCCACTTTTTCCACTATACAGTATATTAAGAATGAGATGTGAATTCAAACATTGAGTTTTCATTCAGTAAGAAATGAGCCATATAATTTTTTTCCTTCTTTGAAACAGGAAAGATAATTGTAGACAAGTTTCAACGAATAGGGACGGAGGAGATACCAGATGATATTCCATTACAGACAGTTTTTTCCTCTACTTTACTAGGTTGCAGCTCCCAGTGTTTGGGGCGGTCGAACTGTGCCTATTTTACGTATCAAAAATCAATGAAAACGTGTGAAACATTCAGTAGGTATGCGGGATGCAAAGATTTTCGAACACAAAATGGGACAAGTCTTTATAAAAAAATCGACATACATTAATCTTTGTTTCTAGATAGACATACAGCTGTAAAGTTTTCTTTTTGCTTACCCGTTGATCCGTTGAAAGATACTTTCAATTCGTAATATTTTAGTTTCTCACTCTATAATGTCATATAGAAAAGGGTCGGATGACTGAAAATCCAAATGATAAAAGAAATTGTAAATTGTGAAATGGAAAGATTGTCCGATTTCATAATTTCTTATACTAGACTGACATGACCCCTTTATTTGTTTTGAGGTTTGTTCATGTCCTGCTTCCTATTCAAAGTAGGTGTAAACATTTTTTGTTGATGAGGCCGGAGGTAGAAGTCCCTACATCTTTACAGTCCTATTTTGAGGAGGAATATTGTAACGGTTTCTTTGTAATTGTTGACGTTTGATTACTTAGTGATCTTCCTCGGCATCAAAGTAGGACACCACGTGACGAGTATACTGCGAAATCATTGGCTGAAATTAGTACGATGCAGAGAGTAGATGAATATGGAAGAGATCTTCATCAAGACTAAAACGCACTGACCACAGCGGAACACACCCACAGAATGAAAAAAAAGAAACTAAATACAAAACAACTTAAAGACGGGAATGGCAAGATACACAATAACACCGGACTATCCAAATTAGACGTACCGTTACAATACAAACGATACTCAATACATAAATAGAGAAAGACAAGTGATCCATAGTTTTTACTTTACGACGACCTCACATTTATCAAATTGAAATAAAAATTATATAGTAAAAACAATAGTACAGGAGCTATCTGAGTCAGGTTATAATATTGTACATACTCTGTAGTTTACACATGTGTGTCGTTTTTCTCTTTTTTTTCAGGCTTAAAATTGCTGAAAGTTCTCTTTTTCTGCAGTATACCATTGTAAGAACGTCATTGTGACATTATGATGATTCAATAAATGAGACAACTATGAAATGTTAACATGTTTAATAAAAGATCTTAAGAAAAACACCAATATCATTGAATGATTGGAAAAAAGCTAATAAGTTAAAGAAGATCCTGACGATAATCTCAACAGCACTCACAATATGGCACAAAATCGAGCATGGTAATCATTATGTAATGTTGATTTTCTCTTATTACCATGGCTACAGCTCGATCAGTCTGAGACTCTGATTTGGGATATGTGAAATATGTTTTCTTCTCCTTTGTCCTCTACATTTTCAGTATTGCAATGTGTATTCTATATATTGTAAACCGATTTGCAAACCACAACCGTCCAATATTGTATCAATGCAATGTTCCATTCTCAGTACCCTAATATTTTGTAAGTGAGATTATGAGACCATAACAATTCGAAGCTGAAAGATAAAAATAAAGAATTTATGTGTTAAACACATAGTCGAAAATTGTGCGTGTGTTTCTTTTGCTATTTCAATTAATGAATTTGAAATCAGACATTTTTATCATGTTTAATGTCTTTAAGCATCATTTAAGAAAAGACATATTTACAGTATGGACAGACAAGAACGTTTCGGGTACTTAACCCTCATCAGTGATCCTCAATATAATCAATGTAATATGACCAAAGAGTGTGAGAGGTATTACATGTATGTCCAAAAATGTACCGAAAAACGTTGTAGGATGGGCGGGATATGATGCAACAAGACCCATGCTTTAGAAATTTCAATACCAGAAATTGCAAAACCAAAGAACTAAAGCATTCTACAGTAATGAAGCGAATCTCCACGATAGGGATCAAAGTGTCGGGTAAGGGTAAGTATGTCCTTCTTGCAAACACATTCAATTACGATCGCTACAAAGAATTTACATTTCGACATTTGACTTTCAAGAATGATTAAGGATATTCTTGAGTACGAATGTTAAACGTCTTCAAATTCAATAACATCAATCAAGAACAGATAAATTTGCAGCATGGACAAGACATGCACGTCCATTCCAACTGACCGTCTTTTAACGATTTTGACATCACCGGATTTGACACGTTTCTATTTGGCATTCGCGGCGGGTGTTGCATGCAGCAAGAGGTATCTCACTCCTCCCGGACATTCAGTCCTGCCTCCATTGGGGGTTTGCGATTGCCTTGTTCATGGAAACAATTAAGCCATATTCCCCTAGATCTTTGATTTCAGATCGAACTACGATTGGTACTTATTCGCTGGTATACCTTTAATTATGCTACTTAGGAATTTGACGTGTTGATGTCGTCAGATAGGAATATTTTCAAAACTCTGCATTTATCATTGTCTTTACCCATCAATTCTTGTGCCTATATGGTTTCAAAAATAAACTATTAACAATGGAAATGCTATATGCCATAAAATGCATTTTAGAAGACTGAAGGGGAGGGGATAAATATCATCGTCATAGGGGTATAGAAAATATTATTTAACAGGGAGGATTGTAGTACAAGAGAGACGGGGCTGCTCTATTCTGTATTAATTTTATTGAAAATATAATCAACAAAAATGAGAAAAAAATAAACCTTTTTTCAAGGGGAAGGTGGATGACGCATTTCAGAAATGAATTTAATCCCTCTTCAAACCCTACGCTCTTATTTCGATGCACTCTGTTCATTTCCCTTTAAACTATTGGATCGATGGCTGGAGATGCTGACTCTTCCTTGGTACCTGGTCTCACTCACTTATTGGGAGCTCGCTTCTGTTCATATGATGGAATTGTTTGTTTGTTTGCTTTAGTTCCTGTTTTATCATGATTTTGTATGCCCTTCGGTTAATGATTTTCGAATTTACTATTTTGGTCTCCATATTGGGATATGTTTCTTGTCCATATTTTTCTTACTCAATTATTTGCTTTTGTTGCTTGTTGACCTCATGCATAGGCCTGACTTGGGACCACCTACCCTCCCACATAAGACCCTTCGCCGAATCTGGGATTCGAACCCGGGACGTTAGAGGTAAGAAGCGAGCGCGCTACCACTGCGCTAATCCGGCCTTTAACTCCGTAGACTCTCTAAGCTCTAGTATTGATGGATAGAGACAATAATACATGCGAATCTTGTCTTTACACGTTCGTTTTTGTTAATTTTGCAATTGTCCCTCTATATGACTTATTTTCTAAGCTCCTTAATCTTTTACGATTCGATTCGTTTCGGTCTGTTTCGTATTACTTTATTTCGTGTCGATTTGGTTCATGTCGTTGTTGTTTCGTTTTACACTTAACAGGAACAAATACTTCCGAGATAACTTGAGTTAAGCGGACGAATTGAAGAAATTGTATATTTTTGGTACTTAATTTTATTGTTTTAGCTAATAAACAGTATGTATAAATATTCTCAAAAATACACATTTCAAGCATAGCTAGTGCATTAATTCATCAATATTTCAATCAATTCCCCTATAAAGCAACCTGTCTGTGTTTCCGTCTGTTAGGCTGCAGCCTACATTCATACCATATAAAAAGCACGTAGAAACAGTTTCTTGAAACGCAAAGTAAGAGCAATCCTCATGACCTCTGCATTTTCTACTACACTCTAGTAAAGACAGGGCATAACTTGAATGAAAGGGGTCAATAGATGGTCTCATTTCCTTGTCCATTTCTTCATATCTGATCAGAATGGAACCAGCTAAAACTGAAATGAAAAAATAATGCCTAGAAAAATTATTAGAAAAAGAATATATCCAATTTTTTTATGCGAGTTACTAGAATGACAAATATGGATAATGACCATATCCCTGTCCACAGCACAAAATCGATAATTCAGAAACCGAAGGCATACAAAATCAGGACAAAACAGGAACCAAAGCAAACAAACAAAAACCTCCACCATATGAAAAGAAGCGAACTCCCGATATGAGAGTGAGACCAGGTGCCCAGGAAGAGTAAGCATCTCCTGCTTGCATACAACACCCGTCGCTTCAATTCGGTAGAACTGTCACATCCGGTTACTTCCATTTTGGAAGATATAGAGTACAATCCTTGGTTGGATGGTTCAAATGGTCTATGACAGAATATCATCCACCATTCTGGAGAGTGGGACATCATAGTGTATGACGAGAATGTTACTCTTTCTTATATATACATTCATAAAAGACTTTAAAGGAAGGTGTTTTTACTCATTTTTCTTAAGACCAAAATAATATTGTGAATTATCTGAAATAAAAACAGACATTAGCATCGATTTGATACGTTATCAAACCTTTAAGAAAGAGAAATTTAATTTATCAATTTTCGATTGAGAAATGATGAGATTATCAAACTTACCTAACCTGTCCAATGCGTTTGACTCCACGTTCTTAAAAAGAAAACTAAATATTAGCACAAATTTTGTACAAAGATGAAAAGACATTATGATTATAGCGAGCGGAGCTCGCTGCAAAGGCCCGAAGGGCCTTTGCGAGCGAAGCTCGCCCTTATGGTAACGCGTAACACATATCTTATTGAGAAAATATGCTGAATCAAAGAATGAGAATGTACTACTATGCTTTCAAAAACTTTCGTCCCCTCGCAGACAGAGTTGCTGCGGAGATGCTGGATATTGCCATTTAAATTTTTTTTCCACTCCAAGCAGGCGTATATGTTATACTCAATTTTATTTATAAGTTAAATTTATTGAAAACATTTTTCGTAAATCAGGTAACGATAAAGCATCAACAAGGTGGCGTAACCACGGGGAATCCGACATTTCCGGTTTTAAACGAGACGTTTCGCTCTGATTGCTTTTCTCGTCTCGGGTGGTTTCGTACTGTCAGAAGTCGGAATATGTTTGTTTTTTTTTTTTTTTTGTTCTTAAGTAATTTATTTTCAGCTAGCCTAAACATTATTCTTGCAAAATAAAAATGAATTATAAAGAACCATATTTTTAAAGAACCATACTTTAAGCCCCCCCCCCTTAAAATGTTCATCTGCTGATCTAGATCAATTTTACAAATGCTTCCGTGTTTCCATTCGCCTTATACTACCTTTATTGGTAATCATCAAACAGAAAGTTTTGTAAGATAAGATAAACCATCATAGTCAAAATAAAAAAGAAAGATCTTTTTTTATTTTATATAATCATATCTATTTTCTCTCCGCTCGCACAAAAAGGTTTGCCTTGATTCATATTACTCTCATTCTTGTCGATCAAACAGTTTAGTAAATGTATCAGAGCTCCATGGGGTTAAGAGTTTGATATAATGGTCATACCCCTTTTGTGATAATACGGAAGTGTTCCAGCTCTATTCCTTCTTGAAAAAAAATTCAAACCAGGCACTTGTTTCGAACATTAAATTCTCATCAGTGATAATTCCAGCGGAGCTACCATAATTCATTCTAACAGTGCCCTCTTGTTTCATTTTTTCGTTTAAAGGAGTAAAGCCAGGAAGGGCCAAAATCGGCCTGGTGGCAAAATTTATTCATACTGTGTTATTTCACGTATGAATACATGTATTATTGAAAACCAGTGTTAATTTTTACGGAAAAGCTATTTTCACCTTAAAATTAAGCAGAAAAAAGGGTTTAGAAAGATACCGTCATTTTAGCCATTTCATTTTGATCGAAATTACCAGACCATTAAAGCGACTTCGTGGCTCTACTCCTTTGTACATTTGCTTCACAGAAAGTGCGCGGCTCCGAATTTCCTGAGAAACATATAAAAAAAATTGGAAAAACCAACACCATTGCTTCGTCATGACCGAATACAAAAGGTAAAATTCAGTAAATATGGATTTCAATTTTAGCTAGCTAAACACCGTACATCTTCCTCGCAAGTATGATACAAAATAAGTAAAGTTTCAAAGTTATGGCTTTTGAATTATATGTGATACTACTGATACATCTTTGAAGGAGAACCAACAAATACGTTGCCTCGGTTGTACACTTAAACCTACTGCGATATATCTCGAAGCTTTTCTTTTGTGAATATTCAAAATCGACACGGTTGTTAGTCGACAAACTACTGCAAATCGCATTCAATTAATATAACGAAAAAACTGACACAAATCAACCAAATTTTGCCAGAGATTTATGAAAAAACAAATTATACAATGTCATGTACCTGACATATTTTATTTCCATCCAGATGCCCACCAATAGACGCAGCATAACCAAAGCTATGTCGTCTGCCATGTATATATCCGCCTAGAGCGCCTCCCTTCCTTGTAGTCAAAATTGTATGAGCGCCTATATCTACCGAAATCCTGGCGACGTAGTATGCACCGACTTTTGTCCACACGCTAGAATTTAACTTTTCACCATCCAGTAGTGCTGAATCATGACCCTTTTCATTGGCTGTTAAGACAACTGTACTTTGAAAATCAGATGCCTCGTGAGTGTGAGGGACTAAGAATATAAGGTAAGTTGAAAACGATGACATAGGATTCGTCATAAGCATGTATGGGTCGCCATTGATATCCGGCCTCGGTATACCTATTTGTGCAACCATTATCTTTTTGCTCGATCTTAGAATCATAATGGAACTGCCGAGTAACAAAGTCAAAGACATGCCAGGCCCATCTAAGCTAAATGTTTTATTCAAACCTCCAACTTCTTTCGTTATCTCTGTTTTAGACTCAATACTATAAACTCTGACAATTTCATTTATGTTCAAATCGTTCATAGATGGGACTAAGACGTATTTGGTTGACCAGTATTTCACAGGCAATAATTGTTCCGCAATGAAGTCCCCTGTTGTGCCATCAACGTCGTCTTTGAGCATCAGAAATGTATTTCCACTTAGAGCTAGTATATTTTTGTTTGCACTTATAATAGTGCCACTCAATTCTGTGTGTAAAAGCTGGATGGCCTCATACTGTTTTAGAAGGATAGAGAAGTAGTTTGTGAAGTTTGCTCCACGAGTGTCATTCACAAAAGAGAACGTTAGATTTGTCTGGAAGGTAAAAACAACCAAAGTATCATCTTCTACAGCAGATACTGCGAGCGCGGGAAAGTAACTGTCAACTCTTTTCTGGTTTTCATGAGTCGCAACAACATAGTTAGTCCCTAGTCGATCTGTAGGATATACAAGATAGACATCACCGGAATATTTCCTCTTATTGACCGCATAAACAACTATGTTGTGATCGGATATAAGCCGTATGCTTTTATTGCTTATTTCATTATCCATCAGTTCTAATTCTATGGGAATATCTATCCGTGTTACAACTGATTTCTCAACCGTGTAAGATGCGTTGAAATAAACAATGTTTGTTTCGTAGGGTGTGAAACAGTGTACTGTTGAGGTTTCCATGGAAATCACATCTATGGATAAAGTATCAGATTCATCGTTTTGGATGAAATTTTGAATGAATACAACAAGAAAATCCTTTCCCTCGTGACTCGGACAGATCTGCATGAAAGAAAATATTTTTAGATGGCAGGAATGTAACATTAAATCAGGTTTTACACTTGTAAGCATATTAGGAAATATGTATGTAGCCTTTGACGCATTCCAACACAATAACATATCTTCCGTAAAAACAATACAAAAACAAAACACTGTAGGCAAATATCTATCAATCAGATAATCTATATTTTTGTGTGATATTTTTTTCTGAAAGAAAAATTACTACAAATCACAAATAAAAATGAATCTAAATTACATGGTTTGAAATATTTTGTAATAAGTAATTTTAAAAAAGATTTTACAAACCTCACAACCATAAGACGATGAAAGTAACATCAAGACAACTAGTGCTGAAACTTTCATCATATTGATGTTTGAGTTCCAACAGCTTTTTACTTATTCTGTCATCAAGCAATTTGTGATTGCTTTTAAAATTTCAGCGCAACTTTCGACTAAGTTAGAAGATGAAAATAAATTGAAATGGGAGCAATTAAGTTTTTATAGAAAACATTAAAATGCTCAAAATGCTGTTAAGAGAAATGAATGATATTGCATTTATCTTTTACGAAGCATTCGATTTATGAAGTAACTTATGTTTTGTGATGATATCATCACAAAATGTACTGTTTCCGGTTCATTCAGTATGCAACTCGTTCGGATAAATCTACCCAACGATTCTGAAACATAATAAGTTTAAATTCAGATTATTGACAAATACGTGCTGTAAAGCATTGATGCTAAAACAGATATGAAGTTTTCATTGAATCCATTTATAAGGGTCCATGAAAGCAATGTTATGTGATTGTTGCGACTTCTAAAAGCAAAATTGATTTTCTTGAAAACGGACATTATGTAATATCAGAAAACTTTTTTTATGAAAGATTTTCAAAACTGGTGATAAAATGTATTAGATGGATAGCAATCACAATAAGATTTCGTCACTGATTAACATATCTTCTTGAAATGAGCATAGGTGCACTGTGATTTTGTTTTAATATGAAGAATTCGTATAATATTTTATCCAATCAGAATGACGTCATCGCGCATATGCTACAATTTGAAGCTGTATGACGTCCTTTCATTATTCTGAATGGATGAAATACCATACGAAAAGACAAAAGTGATCCAAGTGAACCTTATCGTGAAAAGAACTATTATGCTTACGACCTAAAGAAATTAACCTGCATATACTTTTTCTACCATGGGATTTTTTAAGACAGTAAATGAGCAGATGGTGTTTTTGCGTTGTAATCGCAAAATGCAAAGTTCATTAAAGCGATTTGCTATTTCTTGTTGCGCGCTAACTTAAGCCCTGGTCTCAACCCGTCGTGCGTGTTTTTTGGACGTGCGTGTTTGGAGAGAATACGCGCATTACGTTTTTCTGAAGACGCAAGGATGGAAGTAATCAAAAGCACGAAGGGAGTGCGTCATCGCAGGTCGCATGTGCGATTATATGGAGTGATTAAATGCATCATATGCTGCGCACGTGGCAAGTACGTCGTACGTGCAGACAACTTGCGTGCAACTTGCTTAAAACGTACGATCTCCGTGCAAATTTCGCGTTATCGTATGATTTTTGTATTTACACGTACTACTAACGCACGGGTTCATCACTCCTTTACGTGAAAAGTGCGTTGCACATACCTACAACGTACTTACAACAAACGTGTCATACTTCTTGATAAATCAGTAGACCGAACGTTAACAGGACACGTTTTTGCACGTAGACAGCACGTACTTGCATGTACAGCGGTTTGTGACTACCGCTTACAATAGACGATTTTCACATTACCGCAGTTGACTTGCATTTTACATCATAAGACCCGACATCACAAGATTCAACGTAACTTTTAACAGTGATGTCCTGGCAAAATCATGACGTCACAATGAGAAATAACGTCGAAAGTCGGATCTTGTCGTGTCTTAAATGCAAGTGTAGCGGTAATATGAAGAAGGTCTTCCAATTATTTCTAAGACCAGACATGACATATTCAAACAAACATTTTAACTATGACGTTATAAATAAATCTATGGTAATCACGATATCAATGTCGAGGCACCTGTTATCATTTGTGAGGTCACAATTCAAAAGCCCGCAAAATTATGTCATGGCGGGTCATTTACATTCTAAAATCTAGGTTCGGAACGGTAATTCTGATAATCAGGGAAATATCTATTGTTTATATGCAATAACCATTGTGAATGAAAGTTAAATGCAAAATCAAAAATAGAAAGTGAAAAAATCGAATACACACAACACACAAAAAAGATAAACATAGGGTAGAGATCCCAAAGAGTGAAAATAATAGACAGAGACAGTAACACAGCACATTAGAAACACAGAGGTGGGACAAGACTTCCTCCAACTTGAAATTGAGAACTCTCAAATTTTACTGGGGTGAAATAAATAAATCTCACCCTCTGACGTCATCGCTCTCACCCTCTGACGTCATTGGTAAAGCTTCGAATGTGACGCCATGATTTTAGACAGCAAACGTTTGATCGTAACAGACCTTTACAAGTCGATGAAATGGGAGTAAAACAATCAAACTCTATCGCCAGGAAGGAATGGCAAATTCTCAACCCTCATGTACAAAATTTTGCTGGTCATGGACTTGCTCAATTATGTATACTCAGATTGAAAAATCACCATCCCTCTCTCACGGTAGTGTTATATTAAATTATTTTTCTTCACTTTTGTTCGTACCCTGTGATTTAGCCTATGTGAGACATATAAGTTGTTTCAAAGGCTAATTCATTTAGTGATTAAACGTAATATACCATTCAGCTGTTCCAAACAATGAATCAGGGGTAAAGTATGAAAGAGGCGTTCGGCTTTAGAAAGAACTTCCGGTATATGGCAATGAAATGGTGATGGAGCTAAAGTTTGACATGTGATTTGGCAGATGGGGGAAAAACTATTATGAAATTCCATTTATTAGTAAGAAAGGCACGATCTTTATCTATGCCATCACTTTTTTGCTACTGGTTAGCATTTTGTTTCGACAATGCGTAGCAACCGTTGTCAAGGAGTGATGAAAAGAGCGTAGCTAATTAGAAATGAAAAAGAAATAGTTTCTTTCACTTTTAACTTTTGATGGAAACTTTGCAGCTTTTTTCTCGTTCTGTTACGCTCTACTCGGGAAAAGATGAAATATCCGTCACTCGTGTAAATTTTCATTTCTCACTCAAGGATCGAGATAGAACCTATTAATGCAATGAACACTTTTTAAAGTCCAGTACAAAAGCGGAATCTGTTGTAAGTTACACATCTATATAACGCACTGTACAAGTTCCAGCGTTAGTTCAAATATCACCTGAATCATGTGCATTTCCATAGTGAAATGTCTTCAAATTCATTAGCATCATTTAAAAGCAGATTTACAAGCAGCATGAACCAGACATGCACGTACCGGGTATTTTACCCCCATCAGCGATACTCAATTCAAACAATGAAATATGGCCAAGTCTGTGATAATTATGTCCAAAATATACCTAAAAACGTAGCAAGATGGCTGGGATATAATGCTTCAGGACCCAGGTTTGAGAAATTGGAGAACACTTTGTAAATAGAAAATTTCGAATGCGTTTGAAGAAATGAGGGGATCTCTAACAACACCCAAAGCCGCCAAAACATTCAATGCAAACACAGAGCATCACGCAAAGAAATAGACGCAAAAGGTTAAAGAAACATCAAATCACATGGAAACATCAAATTACTACACATATATCAACGAGACCGATTGGCAATCGTTGTCGACTTGGGACGGTTATCTGTCACACCAGTAGCAGAACGCATTACGTTCGCACAACCCTCCCACTTTCCTATTACCCAGAGGTCTTGAAAACGCACGAAAGTGGTGTAAAATAACCTTATCACTGTAAGATGACTATACAAACAGAAAGCATGATGCAGGGGCCCAAGAAACACGAATATGGAAAATGTAAATGGATATAAAAACAGGAGGCGTACAAAATACAGTCCGTGCTCTGTCGGATGTAGCGAGCTCATGCATGTTATAATCCGAGGAGAACAAATTAGATTTAGAGAGGACAGGTGCCCTTTCTTCTCTAAAGAGGTTTGGAAAAATGGCATAGCCTGAAGTCCTGTCGTCGCAGTCAGTAGAGTACCAAGCCAAGTATCCGTCTGCTGACAGAAGGATTATATCCAAGGAATAAAAGGCGTTTGATAATTCTAATACAATTTCGACGGTAATTCTGTCTACGTTTGATCCTTTTTATTATGTTAATTTTGTCACCATAAAATGCAGGTTGTGAAATAGCCAAAGTAATGTATGGGTCCGAATTTCAAAAGAAATTGACAAAACACTTTTTGTAAAATTTGCAAAAAATCTTTACTGGTTTAAGAAAGCGAAGACCTTGACCTAAAAGTTTCTTCGTAATTACTACGAAAAGCGACATATAAATGACATCAGACAAAACTACAAACCATAAAAAGATACAACAGTATGCACGAGAACATAATAGAAAACAATTGAAACAGACGTACATAAACATCAAACATTTATGACACATAAGAGAAAGGAGACCAATGTGCACCCGGCGCCGCCTTTGACGGCCATCTGCTATTAGCAAATGGTGTGGTTATCCTTATTACGTGTGCACAACTCTCCCGTTTATCCGGATACAGAGAGGTCTCCATAGACGCATGGTTGTTGTATAAATATAAAACTTCTCCCTGTAAGATGACTAAAGAGATAAGACTTGAAAAAAAAGAAAATCAGCAAGACCGCGGCAAAGAAGGCAGAAGGCAGAACAGAGAAATAGCGAACAAATGAACGAATGCAATAATACAGCATAATAGAAACACAAAGGATAACACTATTCTCATAATATCGCCTTGCCTTCTCCATGTTCTCGACTTTGAGACTGAATAAACTGAATAACTGTTAGATGCTTCTTCGATGTTGACCAATCTCCATATAGTCCAATTTATTGTAGGTGATGTTGCTAAATTGTCAATATTGAAATATATGTTCTTTAGTACCAATTTTGTTGTACTAGACACGTAAATATTAAAAATGGTGTTGAACTATGACCTTAGATTGGATACTTTAGATAAATTGTATGAAAAATATTGACCTACACTTTGCCTTAAAACTTCTATTCCTCTAATTTCAAATCCTGTAAAACAAAGTAATGTCTTATTGAACCTGTCATTTCAAAACAGAAATACAGTGATTGAACACTGACGGGTACATTTGTACTTCACCGAGTAAGGAATACAGAGAATACTTCCACAAAGTAAGAAATAAAAAAGAAAGATTCTACAAAGAAGGAAAAGTACATCCCAAAAGGACATGTGATGAAGCACGTGGATGGTAAGCTTATCCTGTTTACTAGTATCGTCCATTACTTAGCCATGCAGCAGAAATCCAATCCGGTTAATATGTCAAATTCGAAGTTTGTGATGCATTTTGAAATATTGGATTTTTTAAATGTTTGAAATGGTTAGAGATAAGTTTAAAAATGTACGATTTCGAACACTTCAATTTTCCTATTGTCCAAACTCATTTTCTTTGGAATTGTGGAACAGTAAAACACTTTCCCTGCGATTGAATGTTTCAACTATATTAATTACTTTTATAGCTTTGCCGCCTGAAGAAAGCTTTGTAGTGGTAAAATTTTGCTTTTTGAAGATGAGTCATTTCATCTCAAAATATAATCGGAATTAACTGAGGTCAATAATCTATCACCATTTCTCTGATGTTCTTTAGGTTTGATAGTCAAAGTTCAAAAGAATTAGTTGAGGGTGCTATTCTTGGAAATGTTTTCGAATTCAATAAGACATGCTTTGTTTTATATACTTTTTTTAATTCTCAAAACGTGAATCTATAATTACTCAAAAAACTAAACCAAACAAAAACCAAAAAAAAAAAAAAAAAAAAAATAAATAAAATACTCAAAAAACAAAACAAAACAAAATAGAAAAGGAAAAAAAAAGCAAAAACAAAAAAAGAAAAAGAAAAAACAAGATCATCAACAACAGCAGCAAAACAAAATAATAACCCCCAAAAACAACAGTAATTTTGTACAATGGCATTTTGGTCCTAGCGTCTAGACACTAATTTCTTGTTGCAGTGTGGAACAGTTAAAATCGTTCCCCATGACTTGATGTTTGTTAAGAGTATTAATTACTTCTTTCCAGCTGTGTCGCCTGAAAGAAGCTTTGTTTGGCCCTTCAACAAGTTGAAATCATATAAATCTTTTTGCAACTTCGGAGACTTGCCATTTCATCGAAAATATCATCGAAATTAAAGGAGGTTAACATCTTAGCACTATCCTTCCAATGCTATTTTGAACATTGATTTTATTTAGATATGCTACTGAATCGACCCTACAGGGTATTTTGAGCCGTGCACTCTCTGTTAAGTAAAAGTACAAATTTAGATTTTAAAAATAAAAACAGAGGGCGCTAGTGAAATGAACTTGGATAGCTATGAAAATCACTTTAGCTGGAAGCATCACTGATGAGAATTTAATATTCGAAACACGTGTCTGGTGCATGAAAATTGGTTTTATTTTTTTTTTCAAGAGGGTATAGAGTTGGAACATTTCCGTATTATTTTTATCATGGCACCAAAAGAACGTAAATAACTAGTTTACGATTGAAACTATCCCTGAACGTACCAAACATCACATGTGCGTTATGTTTCATCAGTGACGTAATATAAATTAGGCTGTGTATGAAAATCACTTTGGCTTGAGGTACCAAAGATGAGAGTTAGCCATCTGACACACGTGTCTTGTTCGGATTAATTGGTCTAAAACTTTTCTGTAAGAATGTAACGAGTTTGAAAACTTAATTTTTCTTCTTAACTGAATTATTTTCCAGTGAGATATCATATAATGTTTTTGAAATTTTCTAATCTTCCAACTTTGGTTGCAATGCCAAAGTTAGATGCTCACAAATGTTCTCTTGGGTCAGTAGTTTTCCGGCTTTTCTCCTTGCACTATGAAGGAAGTCGATATACTGATATTCAAATGTACATGTATTCTCAAAACCGTTGTAAGTTATTAAATCTCGTTATCGATAGTTTTATCCTAGCGAGACCATATACATAATGCGGTGTCATCCTGATTGTCCAACATTTATATAAAAAGGTAAAAATGTGGTATATTTTTTGTTGGACAATCAGGATTTTAGGTAGTACCAATTACATTGTTTGCATAATTACTTAATTAATTGATCTCATTGATCTTGCCGCTAATTGGCTCAGGTAAATGTTGGACAGATATGGCATAACCTCATGAATTTAAAATAAATAAGATAAAAGACGTATACTAAATACATGTATCTAAAGTATTTTTAAAACTTTTTTTAAAGTACTTCTACCAGGGACGTATATATACGTATAATGCGGAAGTGTTCCAACTCTCTACCTTCTTGAAGAAAATTTGAAACTTATATATTAAGAAAGAAACGCGTGTTTCGGATTTTTTTGAAAAAGATCATGATGATAATTTCAACATTTATGTTTCTAAAGGTCAACTTTGACTATTCAAGATCACCTCTAGCCAGTAGACTCATGGACATGCAGATATTGTCTTTCAATGTTTGTTCTCAGCAATGATTCCTCTTTACGTCTTTTCTCTTTAAAAATAAGTTTTATGTTTTGTTTCGTTTCGATCTGTTTCGTTTCACTTTACAGGGGCCCGTTTTCTTGATGTATCTATTAGTGACGAATAATGAACAGTCAAAGAAATATAACTCCTTTAGAAATTTATGCAGACTATATTTCATTTTTAAAACTATATCCGACCAAAAAAAAAAGAAAAGAAAAAGGAAGAAATAGATAAAAGAAGAAGAAAAAAAAAGAATAACATATAAAAAGGGGAACATCAAATATAAGCAATATGTGTAATACATTCCTTCCAATAATGAATCGCAAACAAACATACATACATTACAGCCGTATACACATGTAGAATTGTTACTTGTTCTGTACGCTAAACGAATCAGTCTTCATCAATGTTCATTATAAGACGCAATGTCATGAAATATTACACTGGGAACAAAATTACTGATATTTCTTTTGAAAATAAACAAGAGGCCTAAGGGGGCCACATCGCTCACATGAGTTGCAAACAAAAGAATGATAGTGGACAATTCGGTGTAGGCCCTGTAAGCCAATCGTCAAAAAACAAACAAACAAACAAACAAACAAAAAAAAAAAACATTGTAGAGGATCATGAGTACTTGCTTCCTGACACCTTTTGCGAAACACTGTACAGCCAATGCTGAGAAGAAGTCAAAAATGCCTCAGCCAATCAGAGCCCTCGGCGGCCATATTTGTGGACCGATCGGCACAAAAAAATACATACATGTACTTGGCAAAGGACATTTAGAACTTGCTTCTTGTAAAGTAACATCAAATTTTATGCAGCGGTTGCAGAGGAGAAGTCGAAAATGCGTCAGCAATCAGAGCTCTTGTTGGCCATATTTTTCGACCGATTGGCCCGAAAAACACAAACTTGTTAGAGGGCCTTGATTACTTGCTTCCCGTAAAGTTTCATGAAATTCTGTGCAGCGGTCGCAGAGGAGAAGTAGAGAATGCGTCCGCCAATCAAAGCCCTTTGTGGTCATATTTGTTAAACGATAGGCACGAAAAACACAAACTTGGTAGAGGACCTTAGATACTTGCTTACTGTAAAGTTTTGTGAAATTCTCTGCAGCGGTTGCAGAGAAGTCGAAAATGCGTCAGCCAATCAGAGCCCTTGTTGGCCATATCTGTTGACCGATTGGCACGAAATATACAAACTTGGTAGAGGACCTTGAGTGCTTGCTTCCTGTAAGGCTTCGAGAAATTCTGTGCAGCAGTTGCAGAGGAGATGTCGAAAATGTAAAAAGTTTACACCGGACAACGACAAATAACAGACGACAGACGTCGGACGGACGCGCAAATAATCCAGGATAACCACATCTTCTGCTATTTTCGCGACAGATGGCCGTCCTAAGTCGGCACCAGTTGCCCATTTGCCTCGTTGGTTTAAATACGTAGTCCTTTGTGTTTGATGTGTCTGTGTTGTGCGTTGACGTTCCTTGTCCCTTTTACGCGTCTATCTGTGCATGTCTGCTCTGTGTTTTTGCATTGGGTGTTTTGGGGTTTTGCGGTAGGTGCTGCAACCTGGTGTTGTTGGAAATTCCCTCCTGTGTTTTGTAAATAAGGATTGAACAAATAGATATCAGTCTTATTAACGACCACGGGATTTTTCAGTGTGTTAATTCATTACAAGCACATATAATAAAATGAATTTAAAAATTCTTCAAAATCAATACTACACATGCATGCTCTGTGGTGGAGCCAAGTTTCAATTCATTTTCCCAGCAACTTCCACCGATCGACACAATTAAAACGACACATGTCAATTAAACCGCGACGATTTGCATTCAGTGAGAAGAGAAGGGAGGGTATCTCCAACAAGACCCCGTTGCAGCATCAACAGCAAAACACCAAAACACTCCGATGCAAAAACACCGAAGACGAGTACAGCACGAGACGGAAAAGAGACACACGACATGTAAACATCGAACACAAAAGACTACAAATAAACCGACGATACCAATGGACAACCGGTGCCGACTTTGGACGGCCATTTGTCAAGCAAGTAGCAAATGGTGTGGTTATCCTGGATTACGTGCGCATAACCCTCTCACTTCTCCAATTACCCAGAGGTCTCGAAGAACGTACAATTGTGGTGTAAAACAACCTCCTCACTGTTAGATGACATCACACAAACAAGACCGCGAAACGCGAGGCCCCAGAGACACAGATGAATATGTAAATGGATATAAAAAGAGAGCATGCGTAATACAGTCCGTGCTCTGCCGGCTGTAGCGAGCTCATGTATGTAATCACACGAGGAGTCGGACTGACATTCAGAGAGGACATGTGGTCGGGGCCCTGTCTTCTCTAAAGAGGTTTGGACAGGGCCCGTCATGGAGTCCCGTCGTCACAGTCAGTCAGAGTGCAAGTCTCAAGGATGCGCTTGTACATGACTGTAGATTGGTCAAGTACCAAGCCTAGTGTCAGTCTGGTGACATTAGGATCATATCCACGGTATAAAAGGCGTTTGATGATTCTGACGCATTTTCGATGTTTATGCTGCCTACTATTGATCCTTTTTATTTTGTTTATCATATCAACATAAAAGACAGGTTGTGTAATACCCATAGTAATGTACTCTGTTGCATGTATAGACCCGAATTTTAAAAGAAGAAGTTGACTGTAATTTTTGTAAAATTTCCAGAAAGTCTTAACTAGTTTATGAAAGCGGAAACCTTGACCTAAAATTTTTTTGGTAATTTGTAAATTTCTACTGTGAAAATCCAAAATATCAGTACATGCTCAAGCGTACCGGATGAGCTGTGATATGTAAATGCCGTATGACGGTAATCTTGGAACATCACCGTCAAGCCAGGGGAAATTTACTATGTTGAATCCAAAATCATCATTTTTGTCATATACACTTGTATGAATCTTTCCGTTTACAATTTTGATATCTAGGTCCAAAAACGGTGTTTCTTTATTTGAAAGTGTTAATTCTTGTGGATAAATTTCATTCTTATATAATTCAAAAGCAGGATTGTCAATGGTTAGAATATCATCGAGATACTAAGAAGAATTATTGAAACATTTCAGATCATCAAATTTTCTTATCTTTTGAAGATTTTGGATAAATTCTTTTTCATAAGTGTACCCATAGAAATTCCTACAACCTGCTTGCATAGATCCTCACCAAATCTAACATAAATATTGCCCAAGAGGAAGGACAAGGCATTACACAGGTCACTACATGTCCATGATTTGTATGATTTGTAGTCTGTCGAGGAAAAGAAACCCTTCGTTCAGATGTACAAATGTAAGTTTTTCGCTCTCGATCAAAACACCATTTAATGAGATTAGATAATCGGTCATTAATTTTGTCATGAGGAAGTGTGTTGTACATATTAGAGAAGTCGTATGAAGAAATCTTATTGGCTTGGAAATTTCCAGATTTCATTTTGTCATCAATCATCAGCCCTTGGAAGACAGACCAGACCGACTACAGCGACCTCTGGCAGTAGTGAGCCTCGCCGTGCAGGATGGTACCCTGATTATACGTTTCGTACATTTTTTGTATAACAAACTCTTTCATTAATCTTTAAGCATTGTGAAATCTAGTCTTATCTCACTTCCTTTGATATGAAAACAGTAGATCCCAGTAGACTTGAGGGGAGCTAGAGGAGTATATCTTGTCTATTTCTTTCATACATTGATTGTACTTTACAATTGTCTTTCTTTTGTTACAGAAAGGAGAGGCCCAACCTCCAGCAACACTCGGCTGCAGCATCCGCAGCTAACCCCAAAACACCCAATGCAAAAACATTGAGCCGACACGCACAGACGGAGTTGAAAATGAACAATGAACACCAGTGGACAATTAGTGACGACTTAGGATGACCATCTGCCAAGTTAGAAGCAGGTAGGGTGGTTATCCGGATTACGTTCGGACAACCCTCCCATTTTTCCGATTGCCAAGAGGTCTAGAAGAACGCACAATTGTGGTGTAAAATAATTTCCTCGCTGTGAGATGAATATACAAACAGACGGCATGGCACAGGGGCTCAACAAAAACATACTTGGATATGTAAATGGATATAAAAAAGAAGGCAAACGAAATACAGTCCGAGCTCTGCCAGCTGTAGCAAGCTCATGTATGTGAACACCCGAGGACAAATCACCGTGTTTATTGTCTCTCTGACATAAAGGGTTAAGAAATATATATAAGTGTTATATAGTGGGATTTAGCGATGAAAAATACATGAATGCAATATTCGAAAAAATTGAAAATATTAAATATTAGTTGACTTGTCAAAACAAATGTACAATTATATAAAGCGCCTTATCAAAAGTATTAGTGCTGAAGTACAAAATCGGAAGTTATGAATCAGGTGTGTAGTTTTTGGTACATTAGCCTTTGTCGTCGACCAAATTGCTCTTTCGAACAGACTGCAAATTTGTTGAAGATTTCACAAGAGTATGAATCTAAATCAAAGGAAAAGAGAGCACAATTCTCGATGTTCTGGCATTGCTTAGCGCAGTCCAAAGTAGAATTTGCTGGTGATACTGCCATTGGTTGTAATGCATCAATATATAGAGCAACATATTGTTGAAAAGTCGTTGTAGAATTTCCTACAAATAATAAAAGAAAAATACATCACGAAACCGTACACAGTTGAATATAAAAAACCCAACTATTTCACAATTTTTGGTAAAATTACTAGTATATATGCTTATTATTTAGATCACATAGATCCCATGAATACCTGTTTTACAAGGTATCTATGTTTGTTTCAAACTTAAGGTTAATTCCGACTTCTGAAGAGTATGCTTCATGTCATAGCCAAAACTAAGGGTGAATATTTTTGACAGAAAGGAAGAGATCTCTCACCAGAGTCGGCTGAAGTACCTTAAGCACAGCAACAAAACACCTGATGAGAAAACAAAGAGTACAGATGCACAGCAAGAGATGTGGAAGAAAGCTGAATTGAGTCCTGCGTCACTACAACACAGTCAGGTTAGAAAACAAAATGGACTTAAAACATTTCAATCATCGGGTCGTGGGGAATGGCGTTACCACTGCAACACGAAATAATTGAATATGAAAGAGAGGAGGGGATCTCCAACCAGACTCGGTTGCAGTACCCACATGCAGCAAAGCACCAAAATACCTGATGTGAAAACACATAGTAGACAGCAACAGACGCAGTAGAAATGTTAAATGTCTCAAAAATTCATTAACATCATTTAAAAGCAGATAAATTTACAGCATGGACAAGACATGCATGTTTTGGGTATTTAGAAAGCTGAATCAGAATCCTGCGTAGAAGACACCACAACACAGTTAAGTAAGAGAACATAATGGAATTAAAACACTTCAAATATCGAGTCGCGGGGGATAGTATTACCAACTCCCCACTGCAACACGTAATAAGTGTAGATATGAAAGAGAGAAGGGGATCTCCAACTAGCAAAGTACAAAAACACCTGATGCAAAAACACAGCTAGAGTAGAAAAACACAGCAAGAGGCGTGGAAGAAAGGTGAATTAGGTATCAATGTTAAATCACCACACGTTATACGGTGTTTTTGTCTTCTTTTTCTTAAGAACGCAACATTAACAGATTTAACACAGAAAATAGAATAAGAATCAATGCAAGAATAAAAGTTAAGTATCTATCATTCTGTTTCGAATATACTGCAATAGACATGTTACGCTCCTTTTCATGAAATTTAAAAAAAATAAGAATCCTGCTGAACTAATTTAATAGTGTGAAATTTCCCTTCCTTATTGTATTTACTTACCTGTTTGTTGACGTTGCAATTGAACATCTCCCTGTAGAAATTAAAATAAATATCTTAGCAATTGTTTTTCTTTTCTTTTGTTCTTATTGTAACCAGAATATACTGCACTGAAAATGATACCAGGAGACGCTGACTCTCCCTGGTCTCACTTCGGAATGTTGTTCATACCGGGGTTCGCAACCGTTCCGATGGGAATTCTCATGATTTTGCCTTGCCTTATCGACTTTGAGCCTGTATAACTGTTAGGTACTTGTTTATACCAATAAAATGATATGCAATTTTTGCCCAGTTGGGAGGGTGACATAATAATTTTTTCAACCCAGAAAAAATAATGTACCGTCGTGTTCTCCCTCCTCTGGGCAATAACTTGTTTATTTACAGCCTATAGTAGTCATCATAACAACTCAAAGTAGAGAGTTCAGGAGCGAGCTTAGATCCCTCAGAGTCGCATGAACCAATTAAATGAGTTCTCAACACCACTCACAATAGAGCACAAAACTGAGCATCGACGGACCCCTAGCAAGCTAGAGGTGGGACCAGGTGCCCACGAGGAGTAAGCATTACCTGTTGGCTAGCCGCTACCGGCGTCGATGTTCATGCAAGAAATGGCATCAATGTATAAAAATACATGCACTGTCCGAGGTAATATGTCTATATAGAAAGTACTATGGCGACCATGCCAGGGAAAATATTCAAAACACCTACTGTCAAACCCTTCGTGGGAAACTTTTTTACGAGCTCCACGCGACAAAGGGCATAAGTGTGACACAAATTATCACCGAGCCGCGAATAACTTGATTGGTTTATGCGACGAGGGGAATTAGTAGGGGAATAAGTAGGGGACGAGGGGGACGTTCCATCGAATTTTGAACATGCACGGCATTCTTTCGGTGCTTTTCTATATAGTCTATGAATATAATGTGTAGCCGCTCACTCTTGGAAAGAAGTACAAAGATACGAAGAATGAATGAAAACGTCAGTGAAAGAAACATCAGTAATACCGTATACCACTCACCGTATTTTACAATTTTTGTGTGGTATGCGGTCATCTGAATTAGAAATATTAAATGTCAGCGCAACACGGTCAAGAAATCGGAAAATTGAAGTTTTGTCTAATTTGTCGGAATATATTCCGATTGTTGCATATTAAGGGATAGTTATCGAAGTGTCGTAACTAAAAGTATATGTTATATGTCCATCCAACAAATATTACGCTCTCAGTGAAAGAAAATAGTTTGAGATGGGGGTTTTCCATGTTATCTAAGCGTGACGTCGTTGATGTTCTCCATCGACTCATTGTTAGACATCGGCGACGCGAAGCATAAATTAACATAGAAATCTCCCCTTATATATCTATTTGCTATCACTGTGAGTGTAGTATTGGTGGTGCAAACATGTAGCTTGAAGACGTTTAACATGTACATGTACACCGTTACTTACGAGACTTCGAAATCTTTCCATTGGAAAATCTAATTTAACTGCCGACAAAGTTGTCAAAACTTCAATTTTCAGACTTCTGAAGTAAGGTGTGCGGACAGTTAAGTTCAGCACCCTGTTTCAAAAAACTCTCACGGCCTTTTCCAGTTTTTACCCCTTATATCTTTTGAACTATTTAAACAAGCACACTCTTGTTTCTTTATTTCCATTTCACTTATAGAAATTATATTAGAAAACATAATTTGATCTTAATTGAAATGTATTAATACTTTTTATTCTATGACGAAAGTTTCCTGAAATTTTTCGAAAGAATTAGTGTGAAGTTTGTCCCTGGTCAGGAATATCACCAAATAATGACATTATCATTCATTTCGATATTCTTGTTCAGTCATTACATGATAAAATATGAAGATGTATAATAACATACCTATTATTGTGGAAGGTTTATGAAATTATGTGAGTCACTACATGTATTCATAAGACAGCCTAGTAATAACTTTGTGTAAAATGATGGCTACATAGCACATTTTGAATTTAAATACAAAGCCTCTACATACATTGATACTAACTTGATATACCATAATAAAGACAGATACGAACATGCTTTTTGAATCAAATTTATCGATCTCGATAATGGGCATATCTTTCTGGATTCATTGGACATAGAGGCGCGGACCTTACCTTATGAAATTTGTCTGAATTTGTAAATTTTAATACGCTTGCATTCCGATCATACTTCTTAAAGAAAGGATTGGATCTCCAACAACACTCGGTTGCAGCATACAGCAAAACTCCAAAAACACCCAATGCAAAACACAGAGCAGACACCCACAGAAAGTGACGCACAAGTGAGAAGGAACACCAACTCACACCATAGAAACATGAAACACAAAAGACCACAAATAAAACAACGAGACCAACTCATACCATAGTATTATGAATTACAAAAGACCACACATAAACCCACGAAACCAATTGGCAACCGGTGCCGACTTAGGACGGCCATCAGCCACGGAAGTAGCAGACGGTGTGCTTATCTTAAATGGCTTGAATCCCCTTGGAATCAAAAGGATCCATAGAGTTTGTTCTTACCTCACATTGTCCTTGTTCGCAAACGTATGAACCGATTGACATTGCGTAGGCGGATATCTCTCTTTCTCCATAACTGTACCCTCCTATAATGCCACCCGTCGCTGTAGACCGTACTTGATGGAGTCCTTCTGTTACTGGAATGTCCACATAGTAGAACGAATCAAACCTTGTCCAGTTTTCTTGTGGAATAAGTATATCATCTAAAAATGTTGAGCTGCGAGCTTGTTCGTTCGTATAAAGAATGATTCCGTGATTTTGTGCTGAAGTGTAATAGTTGTTGACGTTGATTGATGGTACAATAAAGTTATATGTCTTCACGAATGAAGAGGTCGGATGGGTTAAGTACATATATTGATCCCCATATGAAACATTAACTGGTACACCGATTTGTATCACGGCTATGTTCTTATCACCCGTTACCACCGACGATGAGGACTTGTTGATAAAGAAATCTACAGAGTCACCCGGGTTTTCTAGGAAGTATGTCGTTGTCAAATCATTGTACCTTCTTGTCACTGTTGTGTTTACCTCGGCACAATATATACGGACAATCTCGCCATTGTCCTGGTTGTTTCCAGACGGCACTACAAGATATTCATTCGACCAAGAATGTACAGGAAGAAGCTGCTCATAAACACTGTCTACAGAGCTTTTGTTGAACATTTCTATTTTAAGATGTTCGTTCCCGCTTACAACAAAAATTTCTTTACTGGCGGTGATTATTGAGCCGCTCAGGTTTGTATGTTTCAGTTGAATGGTTTCATACCTTTCCAAAGTCACGGAAAAATCGCCTGTGATCGTTGTGTCATTTGGCAATGTTATTTCAATATGTTTGTTGAACCGGAAATTTACCAGGGTTTCGTAATTTGGACTTGAAACTGCAACAACAGATTCGGATGAACCATTCGTTACATCACTTTCATAAGTTAAGACTATATAGGTCTTGCCAAGCCGGCTTGTGGGATATGCAAGATACATCCCATCCGTTGATCGTCTCGAGGCGGCAACATTAACGATAATATTTTCGGAAGAAGTAATCACCAACGATTTGTTAGAAATTTCAATATTTTTCAATTCGAGTTCATATGGAATTTCAATTGATCTCACTTCGGAAGGATCAATTAAAATCATGTCATCTAAAGACAAGTTTTTATGTGAAATATACGGTGAGTAAATGTTAACCGTCGTTTGTACATCAGCTGTATTGGAGATAGACAACAGAAGCAAGTCCTTGTCATTCCGTTTCGGAGAGTTCTGTGGAAAGTTGATAAGATATTCTTTACCTCCGAAATATGAGCAGATCTGAAAATACAGATGCAAAACTCTACTGCTAATGCAATAGAAAATTTAATAGGAAAAAAACAAATATCATTGAATCCAATTTCCTAAAAGTTGTTCTATAATTTCAACATTAGAACACTTCTGTACACTGATATCTTTTGTGGCCAATATGTAGCCGTGGAAACGGAATATTTGGGTTGGTAGGGGTGTGTTGGCCGCCGGAATCTACATTTAACAAATCCGGGACCTATATTCAGGATATGGTCGGCACGAATCGGCAAATTTTTCAGGGGAGTATTGACTGTGTGTCACTCGAATAAAATAAAACTAAACGATCGGCAATCATATTTCACCTTGTTAAGCTTTACAATCAGTGATACGGCGGGAATTCTACTTGCCTGTGCTTCGTCTCCTCGAATTCAAGTGCCATGTTGTAAGTTTTCACTCATGCGTCAGGTCAAACACGTGACACCTCGACCCATATGTATGGACGTTGTTATGGAAACAACCTCACGGTGTCACATGTTTGACATGACGCATGAATTTAAAATCAAAACATGGCGCTTGAATTCGAAAAGACGAAGCGAAGAATTCTGGCTGTATCATTGATATTAAAGCTTAACAAGGTAAAATATGATTGCCGATCGTTAAGTTTTATTTCATTCGAGTTACACACAGCCAATACTCCCCTGGAAATGTTGCCGATTTGTGCCGGCCATATCCTGAATTTGGGTCCCGGATCCGGATTTGTTCAATGTAGATTCCCGCTGCCAACACACCCCTACCGACCAAATATCCAAGCGTCGTTGGCCGTTTCCGCGGATAGCCAATATGCCGATATTCTATAAGAACTTTCGTTTTCGGTACATTTTGGACATAATAACCTTCATACTTTTTGGCCATATTGAGGATCATTGACGAGGGTTTAGTACCCGAAACGTGCATATCTGGTCCATGCTGCAAATTTATCTGTTCTTAAATGATCCTAATGAATTTGAAGACGTTTAACATTTGTACTACTTGGTAAGTGTCATTGCTTGTGGACAAGGAGTCCCCGAGGGCACATGTAGCCAAGTTCGATCAACTTTGGTGGATCGTCTGTCTCTTTGACGCATTCGATAATTTCTGTTACCAAATTTCTTGAAATTTCTCGAAAACGTGGGTCCTCTAGCATCATATCCCACCCATCCTGCAACGTCTTTCGGTACATGATTAGACATGATAACTTTCACACTTTTTGGCCATATTACATTGTTTAGATTGACGAGGGTAAAGTACCTAAAACGTGCATGTCTTTTCCATGCTGCAAATTTACTTTTCTTAAACGATGCTAATGCGTTTGAAGACATCTTATGTCATTGAGTAGATATGCCTTTCCAACGTAAGATATTTGAATTTAAAACTTATACAGATACATGTACATAACTCGATTCAGAGGATAAATGTAGGAAGTATAAATCAGATAATTCTTTTTAGGCAATACCAATTAGATTTGCAGTTCGTTGGAAATCCCGGTCTTAAAAATTGAATTTCTTTTACTTTTGCGCTGTCCATATTTTATATTCAGAAAAAAATGCAATCGATGTCACTGAAGCGTTTGACGCAATGTGTTAATTACAGAAAATAGTGTTAAGCGCCCCGAGTAAGTTTACTTATCTCGTCCAATATTACAGCAACGTTCGTTGTGAATGTTCGTTCGACAAAACAAGACATTTCTTCCCCTACCGTAAAAACCCTAGCAAATTTAGACGATGTAACCTGAATTGTTCAGTTCTTTTATCATTGACTAACCCTTGAAACGATAATTTTTGAACGACTCCAACAAAGCCGGTTGAGCCGTAGGAGTTCGGGGAAACTGGTAGTAGATGCAAATCTCGTAGTAAACAGGTAAAGGTTGCATTGGTGTTTAATTTAAGTATTAAGAGTTCATAATAGAAACTAGTAAATGCCGTATTAATGTCCAATAATATTATTTTCCCTCGTATCAAACCAAGTGGCGCCCCCCCCCGGAACATCATCAGTTTAAATGTATGACTGATCATCAGTATTGTAGTATTCTTTTACACTATTACTTTGGTCGAAGGGAAGGTCAATCGCAAGAAGATAAAGTTAAACATTCTAGTTTATAACAATGTTTAACGTCTTCAAATTCATTAGCATCATTTTAGAGCAGATAAATATACAACATGGACCAGACATGCACGTTTCGGGTATCTAACCCTTGTCAGTGATCCTCAATCTAAACAATGTAATATTAACTTGGCTACATGTGCCCTCGGGAACTCTTGGTCCGACAGCAGTGACACTCACCAAGTGGTACAAATGTTTAACGTCTTCAGACTCATAAGCATAATTTTAAAACAGATAAATTAACAGCATGGACCAGACATGCACGTTTCGGGTATTTAACCCTCGTCAATGTCCACAATCTGTGAACATAATGCCTATATATACCAAAAGACGTAGCAAAAAAGGCTGGGATATGATGCTACAGGACCCAAGTTTTAGGTTTTAGAAATTTGAGAGAATTTTGTAAACAGAAATTTTCAAATGCGTTTGAAGAAACGACCATCCGAACTTGGCTACATGTGCCCTCGGGGACTCTTGGTCCACCAGCAGTGACACTCATCATGTGGTAAAAGTGTTTAACGTCTTCAAATTCATTAGCATCATATCAGAGCAGATAAATTTAAAACATGGTCCAGACATGCACGTTTCGGATACTTAAACCAAATCAGAAAATGAATCATTATCTTTCATATAACTAGTACATTCAATTGAATTTCAAAGGTCTAGTAGTTGTAGAGTATAAAAGTAATATACATCAATTTAAAACCGCTGAGACAAGTTTTCCTAGACTGTTTAAATGGTTTTAATGTAATCATGGTATTAGTACAAGTAGCAATTGTACATTGTACCATGATATTTTTTTTTATTTTACATGCTTTTCATGTGGCATCATCAAATTAAATTTCTTTCTTTTTTGTCAAAATCAATAACCTTTTAGTCAATCAGATGATATACGTGTATGCACTTATAATTTTGCAATTGTGTGTCATGTTTGATATGTTACAGTAGCGACATTCAGAATATTCACTTTCATCATTTCAGACAAATAACTTCTTGCTATCTGTTATTTCTTGAATGTTTTGTTCACTTATTCAGTTGTTGTTTCTTTGAGATACAAGAAACAATCTTAAATTAGATATACATGATAGTTCGTTTATGAAATGTAAATGCAAATCAATGGGAAAAAATATTTTCACCCGTTCGGTCCTCTGTCAATGGGTATCGGTCCTCGATTTTCATGTACATGTAGTTAGAACCGTGACTTGATTTAATTGCAATTGAACATTTGTGTGTTCATCTTACAAAGAAGAGGTCATTTATACTACAATTGTGTGCTCTTCGAGACCTCTGTGTTACCGATAAAGTGAAAGTGGTGTGCGCATACATTTTGGATAACCACCAATTTTCTACCTTCCTGGCAGATGACCGCCCATAGTCGGCACCAATTGCCCATTGGTCTCATTGTTTTATGTGTAGTCTTTTGTATTTGGTGTTTTGATGTCGTATTTAGTGGGTCTTGTCCCTTTCGCGTCTCTTGTCGTGTATGTTAACTCTGTGTTTTCACTTCGGTGGTTTGACAGTAAGTATTTTAAAGCAATATTAGCTGTTAGGAATTGCAATTTTTTATTTGCTCATTTTCACGTATGTTATTACTCGCAGAAAATGATGACGGTTTTATAAAAAAATTTGATTCAAAAAACGTCGGATTAATGCCTTTCTGGACAAGAATAGCAGTTTTCTGAATTCTTACAGCCCCAACAAAAAGTCAACGTAAAGCCCGCCCATATTCATGGGCCCTTACGTTGACCTTTCTCTGCTTGCTTTCTGTCAATGCGCAATTTGGTCAGTGAACACTACCGATTCCAACATGCACATGAAAATGTGTAAAGGAAGGAATGTATTTTTTATCGATTCAGAGGTTAAGATGGCAAAATAAGGACGATCTTTAGTCACATTACACAAGACTTTACATTGCAGATCATATAGAGCTCAATTTCAAAGATAAATGTCATTAATAAGCTTTTCGCGTCTGCGCAGAATTTGACCTGATTTATCTCAACATAGCACATGTGGTCACTCGGCGGAGATCGGACTTAGTTGCCGAAGTATAATTAAGCAGGCGTCGTAGTGCAGACAGCTCTATAGACGTATGTTTCCATGCTGAGTTTCTTTATGTAACATGTTTATTTTACCTCAGATGACTTGTGTATCATCTTTCAATAACAATTAGAAGGTATTAAGAGACTTTTTGCAAGAAAATAATTTTTAGCCGCTGACAGCCAATATTGCTTTAAGTATTTCTCCCTGACATGGTCGCCATAGCGCTTTCTATATAGACGTTACCTCAGACAGTGTATGCTTTGTATATATAATTTTCAGCTTCATGCGTGATCATCGAAGGCGGGTGCGGCTAGCCAAAAAGGGGATGCTTACTCCTCCCGGGCACCTAGGTCCGTCGATGCTCAAATTTGTTGCTCTATTGTGCGCACTGTTGAGATTGTCGCCAGGATCTCCTTTGTGCTGTGGATGCTGAATCCGAGTCTTTATGGAAATCCCTTTCTTTCATTTTCACATATACATACCTCATTTACTGAAGCTGATACAGGGCAGAAAATAAAACATGCAAATAAGAAATGTCTCATGATGGTGAAAATCTCATCTGCTATTAAAATCTGAATCAAAATCTAAAATGTATTTTCTGGCGTCGGTAGTCTAACAACATATACGTCTCTTTGAATGAAACAAAATAAAAACTGGTACTTCAAATTTAAAATGCGTCACATGTATTTATCTATTTTATCAATATATAGAAGTATGAATGAGTGGTGAGAAGTATGAATGAGTGGTGAAAGATAATTCATCAATGAATTTTTGATCGGCTTGGCGTTTTCAATTACACTCAGCACGAGCCTTAATTTGCCGATAAGCACTTAGTACAAAGTAAGCAAATCACATCGACTTTTAGTTGGTATCTACTTAAAACCAATTAATGTTTTATGATAAGAGAAAAAATCGTACAGATTTAAAAAAAAAAGATTTAAACATAACTGGCATGTCATAGATAACACTATGGAAATGTTATTTTTATAAGGAATTGAAAGTACTTTATAAGAAATGAAGAATAACAAATGGCTTAAAAAGCCTTAAGTATTTTATCAACAAGTTTGATGCTTAATTATTTTGAGGAAAATTGATTGATTTTCTGCCAGATATTTGCCTCTTATATCGTCATAGCATACTGACTTGACCGGACTGATCTTATGCTTACCTGGTCATCAGAAGTGTTCGATTCGTATCATGTGATATTATAATAGACAATGAGAATATACTCTGAGAAAGGAGGGGATCTCCAGCAAGACTCGGTTGCTGCACCAACAGCAATCTTATTGATATACATATATTTTATGACTAATCATTTCTAATTGATATACATGCATGTTATGACTAATCATATCTTATTGATATGCATGCATTTTATGACTAATTATTTCTAATTGACATGCATGCATTTTATGACTAATCATTTAAGGATTGTTTTTCAGCTTTTGCGCTTTATCGGTGTGTTTTGGCAGTAGGGAATGGAAACAAAATATGTAATGCACGAAGTGCTTTTCATGAATTTTGTACTGCCAATACACACCAATAAAGCGCAAAGACTGAAATACAATTCTTATATTTACATTTTACGTGTTAATTAAGTTATTTCTGCAAATATTTCATTCCGTTTCTTTACATTTGAAATATCAGTGCGGAGGGAGAACGTCACTTGACGTAACAGCAAACGAACGTTCGACGTTTTTCACTAGATTCGAAGTAGTACCTTCTGTACGGAAACGTTGTTGACAGATGAGAAACTGAATTTGTCCTTTGGTTGTATTTTTAACATTTCAATTAAATCTGAAAAAAAATGAATCGTGAAAATTCGTGACTTTTGTCCAAGTGAACATAATTCAGACATAGCAGGGTGTTAAACTGGAGAAATTTCACAGAACTTGGAGGGAAAACATTTTAAAACTCGCTTTAACACACTGTTAAAGTGTTTACATCCATGAAATCAATCAGTGTTCATTATACAAACTTCTGTAAAATTACCCTATTTCTTCTGTAGGTAATTGGAATAATACAAAAGTCGAGCACAGCCGTGGAAAACGCGAAAACTTTCTACATTTTCATGACTAACCTCACAATACTGGCTCAAGTCAGTCAAGATTCGCTGATACTCGAAATATTTCTGATACGATTCTCTTACGATTCCATAAGAAGCAAAGATAAATTCACTGTTGATAAATGACACAAGCGAATCAATTCCTCATCTTAAATACTGAATATTTGATCCACTAATGCCTGAATATTCGCTCATCCAAACACGGCATCTTTCTTCAGACAGCAATGCAGTTCGTCCTTGAACTTCGTCTACTGACGCGTGATCGACTTACTACGTCACACTTCTTAGAAGTGTACATGTGGGTGACCTAGAATTTGACACATAAATCACGGGGGGTAGACGGCGTCGTTTGATAATGGATACGTGTTTTGAATCTGTTAAAGCAATAAATAAAATGGGAATTTTATCAGAAATTAATCCGCGTAAGTTTTAAAGTCACGTGATAGGCTCTTGCGTTTATCGAGAAACAAAGCAACAGTTGGCTTGGTACCTTCATAAAAGGGAACCGCAGTAGGAATGTAAATATATCTAATTGATATATATGCTTTTTATGACTTATTTACGGTTAAATGTTATCGATTCGTCTCAGTTGCTTGACTGATATAGTCTGCCACGTCAGGTCACTTTGCTTCGGCAATATAAACTGAACTTTTTAAGATCTAGAGCATAAGTTTGTGTTATAGTACAAGCATATGATCCAGTTTCCGAGGTGACAGCAAATCAAGAAACGGAAAAAAAAATATCCAACAAAAACGTATTGAAATGATCGCATAAAAACATACATGAATATCAATGTCAAAAACATTTATAGCTACCTCATAAGTAAATTACACATTTCAAGCAAGTACACTCATGTCAAAATAGATACAGAAATCAGAACATCATTTTTTGAAATGTTGTCCACCTTATTCTAAAAGTCAAAGCGTATGCCTTACGAAGAAATGAGTGAAACAAACCAAATTGAACAAAAACTGCATCAAACTGCGTTAAGCACGATTTTTTTTACATTCCTGTATGTTTCAATACGAGCATTGATATTCGCCATTTTCGAAAACCAGAGTTACTTCCCATTTGAGACGGTATCTGACGTAGACTGATTATCAAGGCATGAAATTCTACGGAAATAGTCCTAAAAGTCTGGGAAATGACGTTAAAAAAGTCGACGTTACCATACCATTTTCATGACGTCACAATGGTTTTACGTCAGATACCGTCTGTAAGCGGAAAAACTCTGTATTCCGCAAAGACTCAATAATTATACTCTGTCATAATAATTATATATATATGATTAATTATGTTATAATAATCAGATAATAAGGAAAACAGAAACTTTCAGAAATACATGTAATTCATCATCAAAGTACCTATATGCTGACATGACGGATGACAGCATATTATAAAACCTTACGTGAACTCACTTTTCAAGTGAGAGAAACCATAAACTTCCGCACGACGACACGTCCGATGCATCATTTCCCAAAGTACATAGATAATTACAAATAATGATCTGCCCAGTGTAATACCGAATCTACACATTACCACATTTAATATGGAAATGGAAGAATCCCTTGAATTGCTGAACAAAGATATTGCACAGAAGCGTTTGCCTACAACTGCTATATTAAGTGTCTACCTCGTCATCGGAGTCGTTGGAAATTCTATAGTGTTGTTCATATATTCGTGTAGAATAAACAATGAGGACAAGGGTAATAATAGACATTATATACCAAGTCTTGCGTTGTTCGACTTGATTGCTATCGTGTCTCATGCGCTGAGTTCTATTATTCAGAACAATTATTTCGTGACATTCCCATCGTCTGAACTTTGCAAATCATTGTGGTATATCAGCTGGTGGTCGTCTGTAATATCTGGACTTACTCTACTGCTGATTTCTCTTCAACGCTACTTTCTCATCAGTCTAAACCATAGAAAGGAACTATCAAATACGAAACTGAAGATCCTTCTTTTACTGGCCATCATTGTAGCCGCAATTTGCACTTTTCCAACATTATGGTTTGTTGACATCCGGACCAAACATGTTGAGTACATGGACCAAAATATAACAACTGCAATATGCAGTTTTCGAAACGATAACGAAAGCAAAGGAGGAGATATATACTTCGTGTTTATGCTTATTGGGACCGTATTGAATATGGTTGCAACATCGATATTTTATCTAATGATTGGAAAGGTTATTTATACAAAATTCAGGAAATCCCAAAAATGTTCCTTTTTGAAGTTTTTACAGGCTTGTGTAAATGACACCGATGACGCTCAGTCAAGATCAAGTCTAGATCGCATAGAGCGTCCAAATTCACAGAATCAGTCGAGAGCAAGTTTGGATAGCAATGTGATTCTGAACTCACAAAATCAGTCAAGAGCAAGTTTGGATAGCAATGTTATTCCGAACTCACAAAATCAGTCAAGAGCAAGTTTGGATTGCAATGTGATTCCGAACTCACAAAATCAGTCAAGAGCAAGTTTGGATAGTAATGTACGTCGTGACTCACTAAAGCAGATGGAAGAAGAGTCAAACGATAACACGAAAGAAAACAAATATAATATGTCAAATGCTCACAGATCTAGAACTGCAAGTTTTGATTCCATTGACTTTACTGAAACTTTTTCAAACAGCAATGAAAACATAGTCAGAAGTATGCAAGAAGAAAAGTGCAAAGAAAAACGATTGAAACGAACTGCAAGCGCACGTCGAACCAGAAAGGGAAGGAAAGCAAAAACTAGGTTTACCACTATGTTTATGTTGATATTGATAATTTACGTCATTTCTTATATTCCACCCTTCCTCGTTCAATTTGTTACCGGAAATAGTCTGGAAATGTTAAAGCACACATCTACAACGGAGCTGAATGTCATCTTGTTCTTTGAAAGCACAGTATTGATCAACCATATAACAAATCCATTCGTATACGGATACTTTGATTTAGTATTTCGTAAAGAAATAAAAAAGCTACTTTGCATGCGTTAAAACATGTATCATATTTGCATTGTACATATCTGCATTAAATATATTGTTATTGAAATTAAACTAATTTGGAAATAATGTGTAAGAATTGTTGAAAGTCAATTTATCTAAATAAACCTAGAATATCAAAATGTAGGAGGTTAACACATTTGCACCGTCCCTCTGACACTTTGTTTATTTTTTTCAAAAGATGTTTTACTGGCAAAGGTAGTGTTGAAACAATGTGTAACTAATTTGATCTAAAGCATAAGATATTGGTAGTGGGTAATTGGAGAAGTGAGAGGGTTGTGCGCACGTAATCCAGGATAACCACACCATTTGCTACTTGCGTGACAAATGGCCGTCCAAAGTCGGCACCGGTTGCCAATTGGTCTCGTCGGTTTATGTGTAGTCTTTTGTGTTTGATGACAAATATGGATAATGACCATATCCCTGTCTACAGTACAAAATCGATAATTCAGAAAATCAGAAACCGAAGGCATACAAAATCAGGATAAATCAGGAACCAAAGCAAACAAAAACAAAAACCTCCACCATATGAAAAGAAGCGAACTCCCGATATGAGAGTGAGACCAGGTGCCCAGGAAGAGTAAGCATCTCCTGCTTGCATGCAACACCCGTCGCTTCAATTCGGTAGAATTGAATTGATGTTTACATGTCGTGTATCTCTTTTCCGTCTCGTGCTGTACTCGTCTTTTGTGTTTTTGCATCGGGTGTTTTGGTGTTTTGCTGTTGATGCTGCAACGGGGTCTTGTTGGAGATCTCCCTTCTTTCAAAGCACACATGCTTAGTACAGTAAATCTGGCTCTTGGTCTCTGTTCTCAGAAATTGAGCACATCGGTTTTCTTTGTATTTTCAGTTCTAATTGCAGAAATTCGTTGATAAGATTAGTACCCTAGCTTTTTGCATAAAGGCTTCATATTCATCCAGGGGCAATACCTTCAGTAACACCGATAATGGTTCATTATCCGATATATGCATGCCAGTTCCACTGTCATTGGAAAGGTTGTTCCAGAAGGCTCAGTAGATTTCTGGACACAAATTCTTTGAAAGCTTAAAGCTTGAAATTCTCCGTGTTCATTAGTTTTGGATTGAACAAGCAATAATTCGTTATGGGAAATTCTATCTGAATGTGCTACTTGACGATTACTTTCTCCAATATGCACATTGAGAATATCTTAATTTTTCACAATGTTAATCGACATCATAAAGCGTATCAAGTAACGCAAAGCTATATGCGCGAAATAACATAGCTTTAAACCAGATGGATCTTCAGAAATACGTGACATAGTGATATCTTGTAATTGTATTTAACTCTTGCACTAAATAGGAAAACTGAAAATGAAATTTGTTCTCGACTTTGAGACTGAATGACTGATAGGTACAAATGTACTTCTTCATTGTTTATTCCAACAAGAGAGCCTTCTTGATAAGAGCTACAAAGAGGAACAAATTAGAGATAAATTATTTTCCTATTCCGTTGTCAACTTAAGTAGTTCTCATCGAACGCTTGCTTGTTCTATTCGAACACTTCTTTGATTCATTTCGAACACTCATTGATTCTATTAATACACCACATGTTCTATTCGAACACTACCTCATTTAAATATCACGAACTATGTAAATAAATCTTGGTAATATATACCACCGTGGGGTATCACGTGATACACAAATGATATGTTCCACGGGAATCCCTTTTGATTGAACCAAGTTAATACTGTCTAAATCTACTTAATATGAATTTATTTTAGGTCTATCATATGGTCATTATTATCAATTAAATGATGGTATTTTTTTCTGGTCAAGAATAGACGTTTTTCGGAGAACACTTAAACAGAAATTTTTCAATGCTCGCCACATTTTATGATATGGTGCATGGACAGATACAAAATTTTCTGTTAAAGTGTTCTCCAAATATACATCTATTCTTGACCAGAATAAATTACCATTATATAATCTATAATAATGACCATATGATAGGCCTAAAATAAATTCATATTAAGTAGATTTAGACAGTATTTACTTGGTTCAATCAAAGGGGCTTCCCGTGGAACATATCATTTGTGTATCACGTGATACCCCACGGTGGTATACTACGTTGTGAGTAGTGCATATCAGTTTATGACGACGCAGTACGACATGGACGAGGTTGGGCCGTCCGCTCTGGATAATTCTTTTTTACTATTCATTCATTTTTTTCCTTTCATGAATTGAACGCATAATCACGTTGTTAATTAAAGTGCCGCGTCGTTCACTTACGGAAACAAGGTGTTATTCTTTGAATGGTATTAGAAAGGAACATCAATACATCAGACATGCCTGCTCCCGATATAACTTTGCACTCATGTTGTACAATCACTGCAATCTTTGCAGAATCTGCTGTTCATTCTTAGAGTATTGGAAAGTCTACTCGTTAGAGAATAGATAGTTTGTACTACCCAAGAAAAGCAAAGCGTCCATCAGCGCTGACAGAGAGCAACGCTCTGGAATGACTTTCCTAAATGATGTGCATCAGATATGCATGTTTCGGATACCGAATCAAAGTGACTTAAATCGTGTAATTCCAAACGGAAATACTCCAATGAAAGTATTGAAAAAAAAAAACAATTAAATGACGTCATATCAATGTTTTAATTCTTGCCTTTATCATAAGATATCACTATTGATCCAATACTTGCCATTGGCTCTAAAGAAAAATTACAGGAAAATGATAATACGGAAGTGTCACAGCTTCCCATCCAAGTAAGTATTCTTTAAAACTGTTCATGCACTGTGTTATCTTTAGAGAACAAGATGTGTAGTCATTAAACTCCTTTAACTCGAAGGCTCTGATTTTCAGAACCTTACAGGTGTTTTATCTTTATACATGCTACATGTTAAATTGCATTTGTCATTCTAAAAAAATATAGTCCTACAAATTTAAAGTTATTTTCACAAATGATTATCATAAAAGTAAAAGATTAACATGAAACAATGAGTGCAAGAATTAAGTTAACAGTACACGGCTGGTGTATCATTCATGCAGTATAGTTCCATGACATACCTCTTCAAATCTAACCACTTTAGCTACTAGTCATATTAAATGTTTGGGTTACATGGTGCAAATATCATTATGAGTGGCTATGAAATTCATCTACAGGAAATTGCAGATAAGTGTTTAATGGAAATAGGAAGTCAATAAATGCTGATGTCAATAACTTGGACAAGTCCTGTAAGATGGGTATACAGGAAACAACCTTAATAATCTCCTTTACATCACTTCAAATTCAGTTTCAGCCTCATGATAAGGGAATTAGTAAGAATAGTGGCGTTGTTATTACACTGTACAAAAAAAAAATTTACATATAATTTCAATGATGGGAGTTATGATTGATATATTGAAATTTATCAAAATATGTTATTTATGAAAGATTTCTATTCCTCTATCTTTGTACTTGTTTGAACAAATGTCTTCATTTTAAAACCAAAACCATTTTGTAAATCATACATCGTTCATAATCTCCATCGCTTTGATCGACTTGTTCTTTGTACAAATAAGTTGGTAAAATCCATCATAACCAAAGAACCAAAACTCACAACCAGAACCACAATACCAACGTAACCAACATATGTAGCACTGGTTCTAGTATCAGCAACGGACGTTTTCTTTCTTATCGTGGAGGATAGCACGGTGCGATCTATTTTCAGCATTTTTGTTATATTTTTCGTTAACTGCTCGACCAATTCTGGATCGGAGAGGATTGCGGCATAATTGTCTATATTGACGTCCTTTGCACACACACAACCACATTCTAGAGAAGGTTGCGCAGAAGTCATTGAGGTCATGAGAGTGGTTCCTGATGAAGTTATTTCGTTGTTAGTTGCTGAATTTAAAGCTGAAAAATAGAAGAAATATAAGCAATTAGTTCGAGTAGATATTTTTGTAGGACCAGAATAGAAGTGACAACAGAAAATATTTTCCCCTTTAATCGTTCCCCAGGGAACATGGTTATGGAGCTTCAAGTTAAAAGAGAAATTAAAATTGTGATATCATTGCATTACATGAATAATATTAAACTAGTTTTGATGTACATTAAAATATTTCATCGTGCAATTTTTAAGTTCCTGACCAGGAGTCCCAGAGGGCACATGTAGTCTAGTTCGCTCAACCTCGGTTGATCGTTTCTTTAACGCATTCGAAAATTTCTGTTATCAAAGTTTCTTGAAATTTATAAAACGTAGGTCCTGTAGCATCATATCCCATCCGTTCTACTACGTCTTTCGGTACGTTTTTGGACATAATAACTTTCACTCTTTTTGGCAATATTACATTGTTTAGATTGAGGATCACTGAAGAGGGTTAATTACCCGAAACGTGTTTGTCTAGTCCATGCTGCAAATTTATTTGTTCTTAAATGATGCAAGGTTTAACATTCTAGAACAATAGTGTATATAATTAATTGTAATTATAAGACGCATGAATAGGATATGTCCCTCCTGATCAATGAAGAAGGAGATACTTAATAAACTCTTTTATCAAATTTATATATATCTCAGTCACATGTATTCATGAAAAAGGCACGCGTACAATAGTGATCAAATGTACTAGTCATATCTTTAGTGCAAAAGTACACATACGATACTGATAAAGCGAGGAGTTATATATTGCTGAATCCCCCTCTGAAATTTGATAAAAAAACAGCATATATTTTCCTGTTTTCGTGTATGATTTCTTTCAAAATTCAAACCCCTTTCCCACCTGTTGGACCTGACCTCCCTTGAAAACTTTCTAGATCCGCCCATACTGATTAGATACATACCAGACACGTCTTCATTACACTGGTACACGTAGGATACTGATTTCGTCTCCAAGGGACATGGATTTCCAAAGAGACTCTCGCTGACAATCATGGAACATGCCCTCAAACCGTTGCAAGTGTTTCCCATAATGAGTGAAACATCTGAAAATATATAAACAATAAACTATTGATAAGAAAAGTCTTACGATGGCACTGATTGCCCATTGGTCTCGTTGCTTTTTGTGTTGTATTTTGTGTTTAGTGTTTTAATGTCGTATTTGGTGTTCCTTGTCCATTTTACATCTCTTTCTTGTCTAATTTGTGTTTTCACCTTAGCCACAACACTTTTTATATAGACATAACCTCAGACAGTGCATGCAGTTTATATATTGTTTTCATTTTCGTGCATGAACATCGACGGCGGATGCGGCTAGCCAACAGGGAATGCTTACTCCTCCCGGACACCTGGTCCCACCTCTAGCTTGCTATAGGGGTCTGTCGATGCTCAATTTTGTGCTCTATTGTGAGTGTTGTTGAGATTATCGTCGTGATCTTCTTTAACTCATTAGGATGTTTCGATGTTTTGGTGTGGGTGCTGCAACCTAGTCTTGTTGGAGATCCCCTCCTTTCTTATATCAAATTTCCACTTACTTAGCATCCTCCATATGATGCACTTTTTATCAATCAAATATCGGTAAACTGAAGACGTCATAAACGTTGAAACAATTCTTACCTAATGAGCAGTTGGTAATGTTTGTTGAAAATCCACATAGGTCTACCCTAGTTTTCCCATAGTTTGCAGTAACTATCTCCAAGGTTTTATTGGCATCGTTACACTTGATGTCCACCTTATTATCCTCACATGTGCTTTTGTACATTTTACTACCATGACAACCTGCACAAAAATAATTTGATGCATTAACAAGAGTGAACAGAAGATACTTATCTAAAGGGACCAATAATCCCCTTTTACATAGTATGCCTTTATGAAGACAAGAGGGGATCTCCAACAACACTAGGTTGCAGCATCCACAGCAAAACTCCAAAACACCCAATGCAAAAAACACAGAACAGACACCCGCAGAAAAAGACGCAAAAGGGACAAGGAACACCAACTCACACCATAAAAGACAACACATAAACCAACGAGACCAAAGGGCAACCGGTGCCGACTTGGGACGGCCATCTGCCACGTAAATAGCAGTATAAAAGGGAACACTATGCACATTAGCACGGCGCATTTGTAACAGCGCCACCGTCTACGTGTATCATACCTTCTTCCTTTGCATATTTATTTTTTTATTTGGATGTCTAAATTAATTATCAGATGTACACCTTGCTTTTCTATTATCCTATCTGGATGTATATTGGGATTCGCTTTGTTTCTTTTAATATTCATTTTTGTTCCTTTCTGTCCTGAGATTTTTGTTTGGAATTATGAGTGTATATTTTGCGAGATGGTTTAAACGTTGTCATAAGACCGCAGTCTTGTTGAAATTCTATTCCTTCATATCACCTTTCGCTATGTCTTTTACATGATCAAATAAGCATATCAAGATTTTGTTCTTAATGCAAAGCATCAGTGTTAACGTCTGGAAATATCACTTAAAAAGAATTCCCTTGTTTGATACGATACACATATGTCTCACAAGAAGGAGGTAATGTACACCATCAAGACTGCACTGCACATTATTTGAATTACTCATAGCCATTTTGATATATGTACAGCACCTATTCTTTTGATTAGTGCAACCTTTGACCATGTCTATATAATAAATGATGCCCTTCGTGTTTCCATGGTAAAATGTATGTTGTCTCCATCTGTTGCTTCATTTTTCAAGTATCCTGACAGTTTTTCCGTTTTTCTTTTCACAGTTTTGGATCTAATTTTTGTATCTTCAAGGTTTTTCATTCTAAATGTGATTTTTTGAGTCCTGAATTTGACTTTTGCGTTTGACTTTCAGTCACTGATTCAGGGTATTGTATGCAATTGAAATTATGGATTTATTTGAATCTACAATAATGAATGCGAAAAGCGTCTCTTTCAATTTTGCTCAATCGGAAAAGTAAATGATTACATAGGATTATCACGAGTCCATCGACCAAATAAATTCTTCGCAGCTGATTAGGCGAATAGATGAAAATAGATACATTTCTATTTACAATTGATCATGGAGAGCCTTTGAAGGCTTTTAGTCTTAGAAAATACGCACGAAGTAAAATTAGGGAAGATTAAAGGGAGGCACGTTCTATTGTGTTCAGATGCACATAGAAAGATGTATACCAACAATCCAGGAAAATTATTGGTATCGGCAAATATAACACATAATCATACACCCAAATACAGTAAGACAAAGAAAACACTACCCACACCTAGAAGACCGATTAACATAGAAATAAGCCAAGTTAACGTTAAAAGTTATGAGAAAATAAAAGGAAGAAGGAAGGAGCGTACGTTTAACTCGGAAAGGTCAGATACCTTTTGTAAAGACTGACAGATAAAATTGTACTATATTTGGAGGCGTAATTAAATGACAAATGTGGCCGAAAACCATTGGAAGTTGTTGAACTCTACACTTTTTTGAAAATTTAGAATGAAAAGTTATATTAAGATTAACGTTTTTTTTCGAAGAAAGGATATACAACAACACCCGGTTGCAGGACCAACAGCAAAACCCCAAAACACTCATTGCAAAAACAAAGCAGGCACGCACAGAAAGAAACGCAAATGGTTCAAGAAACATCAAATCACATCGAGACATCAACAAAAATGACTACAAATAAACCAACGAGACCAATGGGCAATCGGTGTGGATTAAGGACGGCCATGTGCCACGTCAGTAGCAGACGGTGTCGTTATCCTGGATTACGTGCGCACAACCCTTCCACTTTTACAATTACCCAGAGATCTTGTAGAACGTACAATTTCGGTATAAAATAACCTCATTACTGTGAGATAAACATATAAATAGACTGCATGATGCAGGGGACCAAGAAACACAGATGGATTTGTAAAGGGATATAAAAACAGAAGACGTACGAAATACAGTCCGTGTTTTGCCGGATGTAGCGATCCCATACATTTGATCACCCGATGAGTCCGACTGAGATTCAGAGAGGACAGGCAGTCGGGGCCCTGTCTTCTCTAAAGAGGTTTGGACAGGGCCCGTCATGGAGTTCTGTCGTCACAGTCAGTCAGAGTGCAATTCTTGAGAATGCGCTGGTACAAGGCTGTAGATTGATCCAGTACCAAGTCAGGTGTCTGTCTGGTGACAGAAGAATAATATCCAAGATATAAAAGGCACTTGATGATTCTAACACAATTTAATTGGTAATTCTGCATACCTTTGATCCTTCTTATTTTGTTAATTATGTCACCATAAAATGCAGGTTTTGAAATAACTAAAGAAATATACTTTGTTTTGTTGCTTGAATGGATCCGAATTTCTAAAGAGGTTGACAATAATTTTTGAAAAATCTTTAGAAAGTCTTTACTAGCTTGTGAAAGCGAAAACCTTGACCTAAATGTTTCTTCGTAGTTTGTAAATTTCTACTTTGAAAATCTAAAACATCAGTATATGCTCTAGTATACCGGATGGGTTGTGAAATGTAGATACCGTATGATGGTAATATATGAACATCAATACATTGTGTAATTTGTCGGTAAAGAATATCATCTCTCTTGCACTAACTTTGGAATGTAAGATCACTTTGAACTTTTAAACCAGCCCCACACCGCAATAAGGAATACATGATTGAGTTATAAACCATAACTGTGTTTCAAATTCTGCTGCCGGAGTGCACCCTTCCTGACAATTTTTCTAAATGCTGTGTGCTAGAGATAGGGGGCGGACAGGGGGTACTTCTCTCCCCCTCTCGCTCCTTCCTCCCCCTTCCTTTTACCCTTCCCTCCGCCCCACCCTCCACATGCCCCTTCCTTCCACTGCCCTCCCTCCTCCCGCCCCCTTCCTCCCCCTTCCTTTCACCCTGTCCACTCCATCAGAGATGAGAGATATAGATTTCATTGAGTGCCTGGTGTCGTTTTATCGTGTCGTTTTGATTCTCTGAAAACAATCTCGACATATTACAACGAGTTCACGTATCGGTGTGACATACAGGCAGGTGATGCTGATTCTTCTATAGTACATTGTCTCATTTCCAATTTGGGAGCTCACATCTATTTATGCAGTAGATTGTTCAACATTTAAAAAACTTTTTGCATACTTTTCATGTCTTATTTTCTCTTCGTTTTATAAAAGTCGGAATAGTGATTGTGGTCATTACTAGTATATGGTTTCATTCGTTCGTCAAATGGTAATTTTCTTTTATCTCGTTGTAATGGGTTTTTGATGAATACTGTCTTATTACTGATTATTTTGATGCTGTTAATAATTCAAGGGAATTTACTCTTTATGATCCTGTTGTCACCAGACAGACACTGGGCTTGGTAATTGACCAATCTACAGCCTTGTACCTGCGCATTCTTAAGAATTGCACTTTGACTGACTGTGACGACAAGATTCCATGACTGACCATATGCAAACCTCGATAGAGAAGACAGGGCCCCGACCACATGTCCTCTCTGAATGTGGATCGGACTCCTCGGTTGATAACATGTATGGGCTGGCTACATCCGATAGAGCACAGACTGTATTTCGTATGCCCTCTATTTTTATATCCATTTACATATACATCTTTGCATTACTTGGTCCCCTGTGTAAATTCTGTCTTGTTTGTATGGACATTTTAGAGTGAGGAGGTTTTAACACCACTATTATGCGTTCTTGGAGACCTATGGGTAACTGGAAAGTGGGTTGAGCGTACGAAATCTGGATAACCACACACTTTGCTACTGATGTAGCAGATGACCGTCCTAAGACGGCACCGGTTACTCATTGGTATCGTTGGATTATGTGTAGCCTTTTGTGTTTGACGTTTCGATGTTGTGTTATCGTGTTCCTTGCCCCTATTGCGTCTTATTCTGTGCGTGTCTGCTCTATGTTTTTGCATTGGTTGTCTGGTTGTTTTGATGTCGTTGGAGATTCCCTCCTTTTTTTATCATAAAATAAATCGACACAAAACACCTCTTACAGCTAACTGAAGATTGTGATTAATAGTTCTATGTACAATACATTGTTTCCTGTATTATGTTCCCAAAGGAAAACCTTGAATATATTTAAGAAGACGTCATTTTGGACGACCAAGCAAATTTGATCCTTTTATCAAAAGAATGTATAATACACGAGAGATTTCTCAAGCATACAGCTTTGTGTAATGCTTTACAATAATAAGATGACATAGAAGGACGAAGAAGAAAGAAAACAAAGGACAGTTTTGAGGAGGCGTAAGATACAGTATGCTTTATTGTTTCAATGAAGGTGATAACATTTACCATTGATGGTATCACTTAAAATTAAGAAAATCCAAGAGAGTAGCGAATGAAGCCTCTAAAACAAACAACTTACTTCTCGACTTACTTTTGATAAGAACTTCCCTCTTATTTTATATATATTCAATCGGTGAATGAAAGTAAAACACAAAGGCCGGAATCAAAAAAGAAAAAAAAAAAAGAAGAAAAAAAAGAAACAAACGAACAAAAATATTTAACAGTCAGAAGGCTTTCATATTCTTAAAGAAATATAAAACTGAACTTCTCATGACACAAACTGATGGAGACATTATCATAACTCCATAGAAACACGAAGGATAACTTTATCTAATGGCCAGTTGCAAGCAGGAGATGCTGACTCTTCCTGGGCACCTGGTATCTCATCCATTCTTTTCATGCGGTGGAGGTTTTTGTTTGTTTGCTTTGATTCCTTTTTTTCTCCTGATTTTGTGTGCCTTCGCTATAAGATTTCCTGATTTTCGGAATAATCGATTTTGTACTGTTACTGGAGATATAGTCCTTATGCATATTTGTCATTCTTTCAAAGAATTGAGTAAATTAACATGATTGCTTCCCATTCGTAGACAACGTCTCGTTTTATTGGAGAAATAACTAATAATATGAGGCTAGAAAACATGATGGGGATGTTAAATGTTTTTTAAATGAAAAAAATAAGATTTTGTTGGTATTTGCTATGAATTTAGAAATTGTACCTTTAGATATATGAATATAGGTCCCTGGCGAGAAAAATATTATTATTTGCATTACGTTTTGAATGCATTGATTTCTCTATTTATAGTTTCTGCTCTGCGTATCCATGAGAACATTAAAAATTACGGTTAAGTTACCCTAAGTAGGGCTTCATCTGAAAATGACTAAAAAGTTATGTTAATATGCTGTTTTGAAGCATTCGTAGATTACATTCCGTATCGAGGTAAATTTTCAACAAAAAGCAATACCAAGGTCCAATTCTAGCATAGCTATGTCGACATTGTTTATTGTACTGCGAATATAGTGATCAAGATAAACTTTCTCATGGGCGTTGATTATTCTAGCGAATACAATTTGCCTTTTTTCTCATTCTTATGAAATGTGAGAATTTTGAATTAGCTAACACTACAAAACTGGTCCATCTTTAAATAGTTTTGGTGAACTAAATTATTGAATTATTGAATTATTGATTATTCAATCTGATGATTTCAATAATGTCGAAGGGTTCCAACTCTCTACCTTCTTGAAGAAAATTCCAAATCAATTTACATGCACCAGACACGTGTTTCGAATATTAAATTCTCATCAGTGATGCTTTCAGCGGCGTCACCATAAATAGTTTCAGTAGCGCCCTCTTTAATTTTTTGAAGTTAGATTTTTACATTTACATTACAGAGAGCGCGCGGCTCCAAATTTCCTGTAGGGTCGATTCAGTAGCATATCCAAATAAAATCTATGTTCAAAATAGCATTGGAGGGATGGTGCTAAGATGTTAAACTCCTTTAATTTCGATATTTATCGATGAAATGGCTAGAATCCGAAATAGCGAAACTACCTGGTGCTAAATTTGATTCTGAAACTAAGGAGTATCTCATTAAAGGCATATCTCTGTCCTTAGTTTACTCTTCTACATACATTGATCCTCATGTCCAGAATAAGGCGCTTCATTTATTCACAGATTTCCTCTCTGTCGACCTCTAGCATCAATGATGATTCATCTATTGTTTAAATGCGCATATAGTGCCCTAAATTATTTCGATAGAATATGTATTTCAATTTTTTTATACCCATATCAGTATCTCTATATAAAATCTCCGTAGGAAAAATGCCTGTAAATCCGAATATTTACATTCTGAATTTTACTCCCCATAGACTGCAATATGTTAAGCAGATGGTTGATATTTGCCCATAAATTACTATCTGCAAAATTCATACCGGGCGTCATTCAATTTATCAGAATCCAGATTGTAATATAAATTCCCAATAACATTCATTTCTGAAATATTTGACCAAGTTTTCAATAATTACAGCAATGGTTAAAATAGTAAATCGTTTGTGACGTCACGTCATTGATGCCGTTATAAACTCTACCTATTTCTCCTTTTCTTATAGACATAAATGAATGTAAACATGCCGGGCCACTCGGTTCGTGGCTGCAATATTAAAGTAAGGTATCACAAAACAATTATTGACTGCAAATTCGGGCAACATATGATTTGTTTCCATGGAGCTGTTGCAACGGGTGTTGCGTAGAATCATGAGACGCTGACTCTTCCCGGGCACCTGGTCTCACTTCGGAATGTTGTTCATTCCGGGGTTCGCAACCGTTCTCATGGAAATTCTCACGATTTGGCCTTGCCTTCTCGACTGTGAGACTGAATCACTATAAGGTACTTTTTTATGTTTATTGTTGGACCGTCAGACAAAAATATAGCCCACGGCCTTCGACATCGGGCAATATTTTGTCTTTAGTTCAACAAATTATATATTGCCCTCATTCCCCGTCAATAATTGTATATGTATAATGTTAATTTGTCTATAGAGTTTGATTGCTGGAACCTACGAATATAAAACGTACACTAAATGTAACGAGCATCACGACTACTAGATATCTATTATTTTTTTTCATGATCAAGTGGTTTAAAATCGCGTTTATCTTTATTCCTTCCCATTCTGCTACATCTTTCGGTACATTTTTTGACATAATAATTTTCACACTTTTGGCCATATTACATCGTTTAGATTGAGGATCACTGACGAGGGTGAAGTACCCGAAATGTGCATGTGTGGTCCATGCTGCAGATTTACCTGGTCTTAAATGCTGCTATTGAATTTGAAGACGTTTAACATCTGACACGAATCGCGTGTACAGTAGACTTGATTTGACAAGTCCGACATTGGTAAATCACATTTCTTTTTATTTTATTATAATAATTGTATTTGTCATTTTTATTTATTTAATCATTAATTTACTTTCTGCTCCTTTTGTAATTATATGCATTGAATTTTGCTCTTAAAATCTTGTGAAATCGATTATGTAAAACTGCTTGGGCGTTTAGAATTTACTTACGAAATATCTTTATAAAACAATTCTGATAAAATTTAAAAACAATTTTAGTCATTTTGTCATTAAGATATACAAGCAAAACTTACCAAATCTCAGTAACAAAACTACAATCATTCCAAAAATACAGGTCCGAAGCATTCTTCATAAAATTACATTTTAATCAAGTATATTGATGTTTTTCTTGTCTCGAAAGCAGTTCCCAGGAGACAGGTTACTTCATTTCCATTAGACCTTCACCAGCATAGATATATAACTAGAATAACGACGAGAAAAAAATTAATGAGTTCCCTGTATACTCGGTTGAAATTTATTCTCAGCGTCTTGCCGTGGATCTAATCGCGCAGAAACCTTTGCTTTAACGTAGCAGAAACAATATTTGAATAACATCGGCTCATTCTCACGTGATTCTGCGTTTCATCAACGTAGGGAATTTATATCTCAGCATGTATAATGCTAATTCGACAACTGAAATTACAACTTCATTTTTATTTAGCTAATTGGGTCGGAACAGACCATATGGAGTCAAAGATAAATGACCGGTTCTGTTTACGAAATCGAACAACGGTGCTGAGAAGAATTTCATTAAATTTTATTGAATTATTATGAATTTGGAATTAAGATTGCATAACAACCCCTCCCTTTTCTTTGAGAAATCCAATAAATTTAACAATATGCAGATGGAATTCAAAACTGACGAGCAGAAAGAGTCAAGGAAAGACGTAGCAGGATGGGTAGGATGGGTAGGATATGACACTACAAGACCCTCGATTTTGAAATTTCAAGAAATTCTGATAAAAGGAAGTTTCGGATTCGTCGAAGAATGCTAAACGTCTTCAAATGCAATAGCATCATTTAAGACCAGATAAATTTGCAGCATGGACCAACATGCACGTTTCGGATACTTAACCCTCGTCAGTGATCCTCAGTTTAAACAATTTAATATTGCCAAAAAGTGAAAATTATGATGTCCAAAAATGTAGCGAAATACGTAGCAGAATGGGTGAGATATGATGCAACGGGACCCACGTTTTAGAAATTTTAAGAAATTTTGTAAAAGAAAATTTCAAATGCGTTAAAGAGACAGACGATCAACCGAAGTTGATCGAACTTGGCTACATGTGCCCTCGGGGACTCCCTGGTCCATCAGCAGTGACACTCACCAGATAGTTCAAATGTTAAACGTCTTCAAATTCAAAAGCACAATTTTTAAAGATCACATAAATATGCAGCATGGACCAGACATGCACGTTTCTGGTACTTAACCCTCGTCAGTGATCCTCAGTTTAAACAATATGTAATATGGCTAAAAAGTGAAAATGTCCAAAAAAATGTACAGAAATGCGTAGCAGAATGGGAGGGATATGATGCTACAGGACCCACGTTTTAGAAATTTCAAGAAATTTTGTAAAAGAAAATTTCAAATGCGTTGAAGAGACAGACGATCAACCGAACTTGGCTACATGTGCCCTCGGGGACTCCTTGTCCACCAGCATTGACACTTACCAAGTAGTTCAACTGTTGAACGTCTTCAAATTCAAAAGCATCATTTAAGACCAGATAAATTTGCAGCATGGACCAGACATGCACGTCTCGGATAGTTAACCCTCAGCAGTGATCCTCAGTTGAAACAATGTAATATGGCCAAAAAGTGAAAATAATGATGTCCAAAGATGTACCGAAAGACGTAGCAGAATGGGTGGGATATGATGGTACAGGACCCACGTTTTAGAAATTTCAAGAAATTTTGTAACAGAAAATTTTAAATGCATTGAAGAGATAGACGATCAACCGAAGTTGATCGAACTTGGCTACATGTGCCCTCGGGGACTCCTTGTCCACCAGCAGTGACACTCACCAAGTGGTTCAAATGTTAAACGAGCATAATTTAAGAAAATATAAATTTGCAGCATGAAGACATGTACGTTTCGGGTACTTAATCCTCGTCAGTGATCCTCAATCTAAACAATGTATTAAAGCCAAAACGTGTGAAAGGTATTATGTCAAAAAATGTACCGATAGACGTAGCAGGATGGATGGGATATGATGCTACATGACCATCGTTTTAGAAATGGTAACAGATTGTCGAATGCGTTCAAGAAACATTTCCAATGTTGTCAATAAAGATATCTTATAACCAAAACCATTGCGACATCTGTAGTTATACACTCACGCATGGTCACTTTCAGATTTTACTTTAACTCACAAATTCGTCGCAACGAATAAAAATTCACTAAGAAAAATAAGATGGTCTCTTAAACAGGACTCGGTTGCAGGCATCAACAGCAAAACTCAGAAACACGCAACTGCTAAAAAACAATTGACAAGCACAAAGAGAGAGAGAGAATCATTTTTTGTTCTCATCTATTTAGGAACGCCAGAGAGTATCAAGTAAGACGATTTCATCGTTAGAGCCAGAAAACTTGCAAGCACGCTACTCGTTCAAGGTAAAATTATACAACGGAAGAAATCATTGAGGAAGTTATTCGGTCGCTTCGGGGATCTTAAGTCCTTCCTTCCAGGATGATCAGTGACATTGTGATTTGCGATTGAATGGATGTCAACATCTTCAAACAAGACATCTTTACCTGATATGTACATTAATATGTACATGGAGACAATCACCGAATTTGACAAGTTTTATCGGACCTTTGCGAAGTGTGTTGCATACAAACAGGAGACACTGACTCTCCCGGCCACCTAGTCCCTCTTCGGAATATTGTTTATTCCGGAATGTACAACATTTTCAATGGAAATTAGTATGATTTTGATTTTCCTTCTCGACGTTGTGACTGAATAAGTGATTGATATACTTCTTCAATGTTTATTTGAGGAGAAGCCGGGAAATGTATTTGCTAGTCATATCCAATTCAAGCCATCTTTGTAGTCGTTTTAGGTACAAATATTGGAACAGAACCGTACGTTTTTATTTCAAGTGAGGCTTCTTGAACATTCAAGAAAGAAAACAATGTTTCACTCAATCTGTTTGTGACCGCGTCTTAACAAATTATAAAGGTTGAAAAAGTTAATTAATTTGTTAGAGAATCTTCGATACTATCGTTTATTTCCTGTAAGATCTCTATAAATCATGTTTTCAAAATGAGTAGGAGTCTTCATTGTTGTGCCTGTCTGGTGCATTGGACAAAATGACATGGGTCACCCCGTATCATTCAAGTTGTCTGGGTTACAAACGATTCTCCTAGCAGCTCTTTTCGGATAATAAGTCTTTCAAAGTGTTCATATGACAATGAGCAATGCTTTTAATAGAGTTTATTTGGAATCATTTAGAAAAAAATATGGATTCTTGAGAATGCAGGAGTCCGACCGACAATCTGAGAAGACGGGGCAGCCACATGATTCATTTGATAATTGAATTTATATATTTAAATTAACAAGCATTTAAGAGCACCACCTGCGCATATAATAAATTCCGGTCTTGTACTGGACTCCGGATATTGTTCATTAGATACATTTGTCCTTTCTATGGCCCTGTGTTATTGCCTCCATATGTTTTGCTTTTTTTCCCTTTTCTTGAGTATTCCATTTTATATTTTTCAAGAATGCCTAATGATATCTTGTTTGGCGGAAAGTGTAGAAAATACAATATTAAGTCTAATTAAATTCTCGTTCCCGGTAAGATGTCTTTAATATGTGGAGGTTAATATCCTACTACCATTTCCATGCTATTTTGGTAACAGATATTATTTAACTATGACAGGAAATTGGGAGCCCCGCATTCTTTGCAAAGTAAATTTATGCACAAATTTAAAAACAAGAATAAAACTAGAGGGCGCTACTAAAATCGATTTGGCTGTGACTGAAAATAACTTCGGCATTTAATTACGTAACATTGATGAGGATTTACTAGCCGAAATTCTTGTCTGGTGCACTAAAATTGGTTTGAAATCTTCTTCAAGAAGGTAAAGACTTAGAACATGCCCATATTGTTATTTTTAAAAATTCTGTGCATTGTCAAACAGACACATTATTTAAGCTGCAATCAATATTAGAAAGTAGGTTATAATGCCTGCTCAATTTTGTTTCAACATTGGAATCTTGGTGTTCGGGTATTGTGGTGGATATGTTTTGTCAACTTTTTCTCGTCTCATTTGTGTACGTTCCACTATAAAAACTGCCGCTTCGTCTTGTCGGAGATCCCATTCTCTCGTTAAAAACAATAAATAAATATATTTTCCCTCATTTTAATCCAATTCCCTGAGGTGGCAAAGTTTAAAATGTTGTAAGCAACCCACTGAAAATCCTAACATACAATTATTGTAACAATCATCCACGGTGTCTTACTTCATCACTAAAAGTATAAAACCTATAGATGAAGGAATTCATGAATATATTAATTGTTTCTAATTCTGTATCAAAGCTAACAGTACATTAACTACAATGTGAACATTGAATACCAATAGCAGTTTGATGATTGTGCATCCACTTGTGAAATTGTTACATTCTGATTTTTGCATCTCAATAGACTTTTTCCAGCATTGTTCTATAAAAGGGAGAGAACGGTATTGTTACATAAGTTTATCCTTCCAGCTGAATGACGTTATTTGGCTTCATGCCTCCGTTTAGAAAACCAGGATCGTTCGAGTTGGAAATAAAAGAATTAGAATAAATTCACTTCTCCGTGTATACGAGTAAGAATATCCCCCCCCCCCCCCCGATGATTGCGTATCAGCTTGTAAAATTTTTCATCTCCGATATTTACATTTCCATAGAATTTTTCCAGCATTGGTTTTTAAAAGGGAGAGAACCGTATTGTTAAACGAGCTTATTACTTCAAGTTGGATGCCGTGATTTACTTTATAGTCTCCATTTAATTAGTCTTTGAAGATCTTTTTCGATGTAATTGTTGTCGAGTGCGAAAAAAAAATATTCATTTCTCCGTGTACATCAGTAACAATTAATTTCCCCTCATACAATAAAATTAAGTTCGGGATAAATGTATTATCATGTTGAAATATTTGCTCTATCGAAATACCGTATAACCAGAAATTTTCGCGTATATCAAATTTCGCGATTTTATAGTAAAATGGGATGCCTTTATTTTCGCGAGTACAATTTTTCGCGATTCCTAAATTAAAAAAAAATTAAAACATATGATGTAACTGTTTTATTTCCTCATTGAATTTTTAGTTAGTTCTATCATAAGAGTACACTCAATTCACTTCTCTTAACGTTTAATCAGAAAAAAGAAGAATGGCACATGTACAATAAGAACAAAATGTAACTAATATACAAAGGATCTCGGACCTTAAGGCCCCTTTTTGGATCATCTATATATCGATTGATTATAAAGATTTAGTGTCCCTTTTTACACCAGAAGAAAATTTAACATTTTATGAGTAAGAATAATTATGAAAATTTCGTTTGTAATCTCTTCACAATTTATGTAACGTCTATACAGTTAAGAGGGGTAGCCGAAATATCCGGATAAACCGCCCTCGCTCAGGTAAAAATCAATGCAGATATATATAGATCGATATATGTAAAAGGCGTTTTACATGCTAATTTGTACTTTGTGCACTGTATTTTTTCTCTGATTTTCTCTAATTTCAACATGAGCGCAAAAAAGAATGGCTAATTCCTTTTGAAGGAGAATTTGTTGTATATCTATCTTTCACTAGTTTGTCTGAATTAGCCATTCTATTTTGCGCTCATACCTAATTAAGGTGAAATTTATCATAACAACCTGAGTTTTTTGTGCACTGTTCAACCAAAGCTCACGAAGGGTGGGTGTGTTTTAGTAAATTTTGCAAGCGCTTAGGGTTATATTCTAGCAGAAAGGAATATGAAATTTATTGTTCAGACATAGATCAAACAATTTATATGATTATTTCAGTAAATTTTGAAAATTCAAAAATCCGATTATTATAGCCTTTCCTTAAGGTCCGGGATCCTTTACGATAAACCTTATCAAGCACAATATTTCGCGGAGATTTATTTTCGCGATTCAAAAACACTCGCGAATATAGCGAAAATTAGTATCTCGCGAAAATTCCTGGTTATACGGTAATTTAGTGCACCATATGCACATTTCAGCAAACAATGTAACATCAGTGATGCTCAGGCCGAAAGCGAGGAAATCAATATAGTAAATATATTTACTTTCTATATAGACATAACGTCAGACAGTGCATGCATTTTATATACTGTGTTTTTCATCGTGCATTAACATCGACGGCGGGTGCGGCTAGCCAACAGGGGATGCTTACTCCTCCCGGGCACCTGATCCCACCTCTAGCTTGCTAGGGGTCCGTCGATGCTCAACATAGTGCTCTATTGTGAGTGCTGTTGAGATTATCGTCAGGATCTTCTTTAACTTATATGAAGAGAGAAATTCTAAACATGACTTAAAATGTCAGCCAAAGAACCAGCAAAGGACAGAGCTACAAAATTGTATACCATGAGGGAGATACTCTTTACTTTCTTAACTTTATAATCTTTTGGTCATTCTTTGGAATAATTGAAAAAGATCTCAAATAATACCATGCTACGGTGGAACACACAAGCGCACAAATCAAGACAGTTGTAACAAACCGATACATCACTTACAGTCCGAGAGCTTAAGGCAAAAGATAAAACTCAAACAAATAAGAGAGCAAAGTACATGTCTCATAACCATCTAAGATGCGTCAGAATCATCAAACGCTTTTTATACCGTGGATATGATCCTAATGTCACCAGACGGACAAACTTGACCAATCTATGTATGTACAGTCTTGTACAAGCGCATCCTTGAGACTTGCACTCTGACTGACTGTGACGACGGGACTCCATGACGGGCCCTGTCCAAACCTCTTTAGAGAAGACAGGGCCCCGACCACCTGTCCTCTCTGAATGTCAGTCGGACTCCTCGGGTGATTACATACATGAGCTCGCTACAGCCGGCAGAGCGCGGACTGTATTACGCATGTCCTCTTTTTATATCCATTTACATATTCATCTGTGTCTCTGGGGCCTCTACGTTTCGCGGTCTTGTTTGTGTGATGTCATCTTACAGTGAGGAGGTTGTTTTACACCACAATTGTACGTTCTTCGAGACCTCTGGGTAATTGGAGAAATGAGAGGGTTGTGCGCAAGTAATCCAGGATAAACACACCATTTGCTACTTGCGTGACAAATGGCCGTCCAAAGTCGGCACCGGTTGCCCTTTGGTCTCGTCGGTTTATGTGTAGTCTTTTGTGTTTGATGTTTACATGTCGTGTGTCTCTTTTCCATCTCGTACTGTACTCGTCTTTTGTGTTTTTGCATCGGGTGTTTTGGTGTTTTGCTGTTGATGCTGCAACGGGGTCTTGTTGGAGATCTCCTCCCTTCTTTCAAAAGGCCGCTGAGTTTAACTCTCTTGTTTGTGATGTCACCTAACAGTGAGAAGTTGTATGTTAATACGACAATTGTGTGTCTATGGAGACCTCTGTGTATCCGGATAAGTGGGAGGGTTGTGCGCACGTAATCCGGATAAGCCACCATGTGCTTATAGCAGGTGGCCGTCTAAAGTCGGCGCCGGGTGCACATTGGTCTCCTTCCTTTTATATGTTGTCATAAATGTTTGATGTTTCCGTACGTCTGTTACGATTGTTTTGTATGATGTTCTAGTGAATATTGTTGTGTCTTTTTGCGATTTGTAGTTTTGCATGATGTCATTTATGTGTCATTTTCTTGTGGATTTGTTTCGCTGGGTGAGTGCAGGGCAGTCATGCTGGAGATCATTCCATTTCCTTTTCATTAATCCATGACACAAAAGGAAGAATGCATTTACGTCGACTTCGAATGGCCGTCTGCTACATATCGATATAAGCTTTCTCATTTTACATTGACTTTTTTTGCAGTCAACACTTTTGCCATTCAAATGCTCCTTGAATATACAAGTCGTTTCTTTAAAAGTATGAGCGTGTTGTTAACGAGATTTTTGTTAGAGCGAGGTTTTTTTTTTCAAATGAAATATCATTATCTTATCCTTTTTACGGGCATGTTATCACTTTCCAAATTACATGTATGTTAAAACAGCTACTACCTTATCAATTTATATCATTTTCAAAGATCAGCCTGTTCGATTTTTCAGTAATTCCCTACTTCAATATTTTCAATATGGCCTTGCATTGTAAAATCTCATTTATCTTTCATCGATGGCATCATTCTGATGTTCATTGTCCTTCCGTGTAGGTATTGGAAAGACTTCCTTTGAGACTGTATTATTTGAACACTCATGTATTTGAAGTCTTGTTAATTTGTATTTCAAACATTAAGACATGATTCCTTTGAAAATTCTTTATGGTTTTATTCCCTTTGTTATATCATAACTTCCTAATGAGTGCATCGAAAGATCAAAACCAAGAATGAATTTCAATTTACAACTTGACTTGATAATGATGAAAGCCAACTTGAAATCAAGGACAAAGACAATAAAAACTCAGCAAATTATTGTCGCCTTTAATCCTGGACAGACTTTAATAATAATATATGTATCATATATTGAATATTTTTCATACATATGCAAAGGCCGTATATCAAATAGACAATATGTCAGCGCATCACAAATGTCCCACTTGCAACCAACTGTTGCGACGAGTGTTGCATGCAAACAGGAGACGCTCTCAACAGGCACTAGGTCTCACTATTGAATTTGATGACGTTTAACATTTGTACCACTTGGTGAGTGTCACTGCTGGTGGTCCATACAGGAGTCCCTGAGGGCACATGTAGCCAAGAAAAGGGGATGATCACCAGCATGACCACCCTGCACCCATCCAGTGAAACAAACTCACAAGAAACTGACACGTAAATGACATCAGACAAAACTACAAACCACAAAAAATATACGACAAAAATCACATCATACAAAACAATCGAAACAGACGTACAAAAACATCAAACATTAATGGAAACACATAAAAGGAAGGAGACCAATGTGCATCCGGCGCCGACTTTGGACGGCCATCTGTTATAAGCAAATGGTGTGGTTATCCGGATAACGTGCGCACAAACCTCCCACTTATCCGGATACACAGAGGTATCCATAGACGCATAATAGTTGTTTAAACATAAAACTTCTCACTGTAAGGTGACGTAACAAACAATACAGTTACACGCAGCGGCCTTTTGTATCACAAATTCTATGTAAAAGGATCTAAAAATTATATGGCATGCATATAACAGTCTGTGCTCTGCTGGCTGAAGCGAGCTCAAGATCAATCACCCGAGAAGTCTGACCAATTTTCAGAGAGGACAGAGGATCAAGACCCAGTCTTCTCTGGCGAGATTTAAACAAGGCTCTGCATGGAGTCCTGTCGTCACAATTGGCCAGTGTGCAACGTGGGGAAAGACACTGTTACAAAACTGTAGATTGGTCCAGTACCATGCCCAGTGTTCTTTTGATGACGATGGGATCATACCCAAGTAGCACAAAAATATTTTTAAAACGTTTTAAAAACATTTTAATTTCGTTTTGAAAACATTTCGAAAAAATGTTTCAAAAATATTTCGATGTATGGTTTTAAAAACGTTTTCAAAACGTTTCATGAAACATTTTAATGAAACATTATAAAAATGTTTTTCCAGAATGTTTCTATGAAATGTTGTAAAAATATTTCAACAACATTTCAAAAAATGTTTCATTAATGTTACGATGTATGGTTTTAAAAACGTTTTAATCACATTTTGTGAAATATTTCAATATACAAAACATTTCTATAAAACATTTCAAAACATCTTTTTTAATTCATAACTTACAAATATAAAATATATGACAGTACAAAGATAAATTCCATTTCATGTCAGTCTTCATTTAAAGTTCAATCTTCTTGTTTTAATAAAAGTTCAATCTTCACTGTCTGAGTAAATCTCTAGCTGTCCGAGTTGTTTCTTCAGATACTGCTAAATATTTTACTTTCCTCGCATTCTTCTTCTAAAAATCAAATGAAACATGAAGATTAGAGTACGCTCCTTATAATTTCTGCCTCAAAGATTATCATGATTGTGTGTGATTTTAAAACTATTATTATCATTGTAATGGTGCATTACAATGAAGAATTAAAATACCAAGTAAAAAAATCAATGCCGAGTATGTCGAATATTAATAATATACAGTTTGATAAACACTTACAAAATTTAAGCTGCATGTACAGGAACATAATTCCACTCTCATGAAAAAGTCTTTGTCCATCAGTATGTGCTGCGATAAAAATGTATTATATTTCACCAATTATATGTATGCTGGCATTATAAATGATAAACATGTACTTTGATAATCGAAAATACATAACTTTATGAGGAATAATACGTATTAAACAATTACAAATGCTTTTTACTATGTGTAAATTTATTTACATACACATTTACAGTACACAGAACTTTTTATTCCTGAAATATTAGTATGTGTACTTACCATTGTCCCGAACTCCGATGATTATGATGATAAATACTATGATGAGTATATCACAATTACTATAAAGCAGATTTTTCCAGTATACATATAGAATCCATGACTTTAGGAATGAACAGTATATGTAGGAAATCATAAGTGACCCACTCCTTGTCTTCCCTTTCAAATCCAAGTTACCATGGTTAACTGGCCAGTATCCTGCTGTGTGTGTGATGCTGACCTATATCCTAGATCAACAATTTACTCTCTTATCTCAATCTCTGCACGCTAAAACCGCCTCTCTAGAAGTGTTATGCAACATCCCTTACAGCTTACTATAAAATTCTGTAAATATTATTTGATTACACAGACTTACAAGTATTGAAGAAGACTATTTTAATGATATCATCATAATGAATATGGTGTTTTCTTTCTGTGGAAAAAAATATTTTAAAAAATGACCCTCGGAAATGTTTCTAAAACATCATAGCAACATTTTAACAGTATCTTACAGTTTTACATCATAAAAGCATTTTTAGAAAGCTTTAAAATTAGCCTTTTTTCGTAATTTGTAAAAAATTATTCAAATAACGATTTACAATTTTTTTATCAATATTTTATAACATGAAAACAATGTAAAATGTTTCAAAAACATTTTAAAAATATATGTTTCAAAACATAATTTTCGACAATGTTCCAATATTATGCGACATTTTATAAACATTTAAACAATGTTTTAATGATACTTTAAATCAATGTTTAGTAAACATTTTAACAATGTTTTGACAACATTTTAGAAATAAATGTTTCAAAAACATTTCTACAATGTTTCAACATTTATTACTACTTATGCAACATGTACCCAAAAAAATAAAACATATAAAATTTAGAATATACTTTAAAAACGTTTTTTTCAAATGCTTTCAATATAATTTGAAAAATAATTTCAATAAAAATCAAAATGTTCTGAAAACATCTTGAAAACATTTTCCTATTTTGTTACATAAATGTATTCTCAATACATTTAATAGAAATGTTTCAACAATGTTTTAAAAACGTTTTGAAAATATCTTAAAATATTTCGATTTTTCCATCGCTCATAAATGTTTTATAAACGTTTTAAAAAAACATTTCGCTGTCCCTGAAAAACGTTTTTAAAATGTTTTTAGAACATTTTGCCAGGAATGTTTCAGAAGAACCTTCTTGAAACCTTTTGAAAATGTTTCGAAAATGTTTTGTGTTACCTGGGTATCCTCTGTAAAACAGGCAACCGACAATTTTCTTACATTTGTGGTTGAAGTTCGATCTGCCTTTGATCCTTCTGATTTTGTTTATTTTAAAGTCACCGTAAAATGAAGGTAATGAAATTCCATATGATACATACTCTGATGCTGGAGTTGTCCCAAATTTGAAAGAAGTTCAGAATAGTTATTCTAAAATTTCCAAAAAGATTTTATAAGTTTATGGTATCTTAATCCTTGATTGATCAGTTTCTTTGTAATTTGTCTATTTTTGTCATCGAAGTCCGAAACATGGGAGCAAGCTCTAGCGTATCTAATGAAATGAGAGATGTAAATGCCGTAGGTTGGCAACCTTGGAACATCCCCATCAAGCCAAGGAAAATTAACTATGTTGAGGCCAAAGTCTTCTCTTTTGTCGTAAATCTTTGTCTGAATTCTCCGTTATTGATTTTGATATCAAGATCCAAAAATGGTGTAGCTTTATCATCTGTGTTTGCATTATTATACAGTTAAAGTATACCATTGAGGGAGTTAGCATGATTCTGGTTTCCCGAGGCGACGCGGAGGGGAAAAGGTCTGGTCAAGGGAAACAAGAATCATGCTAACTCCCTCAATGGTATACTTTAACTGTTTTATTATACTGTCATGCGCCGTAGCTCCGCCCCATTTCGCCGTCACGCGCTGTAGCTCTGCCCCGTTTCGAAGCTATATCCCTAGAGAAATAGTCTTCTCAACTAACGCACCCTTTGCAGAGAAAAAGTCTCATCAGGCGAGTTATAGCTAGTTTTAATCAGTATCTTTATATATAGGAAAATACAAGTAGAGGTATAATAATCAATGTTAATTCAGGTGGATAAATTTGATTTTTGTAATAGTCAAAATGTGTGTTATCAATATTCAAAATATCATCCAGATACCTAGGGGTGCCGTTGAAACATTTCAAGTGGTCAAATTTCTGGAGTTTTTTTTGCAGATTTTGCATCCTTTTCATATGTGTATAAAAACAAATCTAAAACAAGAGGCGCACAATTATTACCCATAGGAATTCCAATAACTTGCTTGTATAGAGTGTAACCACATCTTACGAAAATGTTGTCTAAATGTTGTCTAAGTTAGATCAATTTCGATTGATCGGTTCTTCAACGCATTCGAAAATTTCTGTTGTCAAATTTCTAAAACGCGGGTCCTGTAGCATCATATCCCACCCATCCTACGTCTTTGGAAATATTTTGGACATATTTTTACACTCTTTGGCCATATTACATTGTTTAGATTGAGGATCACTGACAAGGGTTTATTTAAAGTACCCGAAACGTGCATGTCTGGTCCATGCTGCAAATTTATTTTTTCTTAAATATGATGCTATTGAATTTGAAGACATTTAACATCTGTATCACTTGGTGAGTGTCACTGCCGGTGGACCAGGAGTCCCCGAAGGCACATGTAGCCAAATTCAATCAATTTCGGTTGATCCTTTCATTCGAAAATATCTGTTATCAAAATTTCTTGAAATTTCCAAAACGTGGGTCCTGAAGCAATTCATACCCCACTTATCCTGCTTCGTATTTGGGTACATTTTTCGACATAACAGCTAGCTTTCACACTCTTTGCTCTTATTACATTGCTTAGATGGAAGATCACTGACGGGGTTAAGTACTCTAAACGTGCATGTCTGGTCCATGCTGCAAATTTATCTATTCTTAAGTGATGCTATTAAATATTAAGACGTTTAACATTCAGGATATTGTTTATTCCAAGGTTCGCAACTGTTCCATTGGAAATTCTAATGATTTTGCCTAAATCACCTTCTCTACTTTGAATAAAGCCTACGCTCACGCAGCAAGATACGCCCGTTGGGATTTTTTCACAACACCAAAATATCTAAGTCCCATAACTCCATAAGGACAAATTGGATGAACCTTAAAATCGAAAGGCAGCTTCCTCTTCAAAGTCTGATCAAAATGTACAAATATCATGAAAATCTGTTGACACATATTCAAGTTATTGCGTTCTATGCACCTATATTTTGCCCTTAGCTTAACATGTATGTGCATATAACCCCCCCCCCACCCCATTACACATAATTTCTGGATTATTTGACAAAAAATTCAAGAACCCGTTATATATGTGAAAGAACATCCTTTCTACTTGAAGTATACAAAATTTCAAAACATTTCAACCAGAAATAGATTTTTAAATAATTTTTAACTATTTTAGTATATTTTCATTGTATTTTAAAATATCTAAGTCCCATAACTCTGTAACGACATATCGAATGAACCTGAAAATCGAAAGGCGGCTTCCTCTCCACAGTCCAATCAAAATGTATGAATATCATGAAAATCCGTTGACGCATATTCAAGTTATTGCGTTCCATGCGCCTATATTTTGCCCATAGCTTAACATGCATGTGCATATACCCCCCCCCCTTCCTATTACACACAATATCTCGCTTATGCGACCAAAAAATTAAAAACCCGTTAAATATGTCAAAGAGCATCCTTCCTACATGAAGTATACAAAATTTCAAAACATTTCGACCAGAAATAGATTTTTAAATAATTTTTAACTATTTTAGTATATTTTCACTGTATTTTAAAATGTCTAAGTCCCATAACTCTGTAACGACATATCGAATGAACCTGAAAATCGAAAGGCGGCTTCCTCTCCACAGTCCAATCAAAATGTATGAATATCATGAAAATCCGTTGACGCATATTCAAGTTATTGCGTTCCATGCGCCTATATTTTGCCCTTAGCTTAACATGTATGTGCATATAACCCACCCCTCCCCCCTTCCTATTACACACAATATCTCGGTTATGCGACAAAACAATTAAAAACCTGTTACATATGTCAAAGAACATCCTTCCTACATGAAGTATACAAAATTTCAAAACATTTCGACCAGAAATAGATTTTTAAATAATTTTTAAATATTTTAGTATATTTTCACTGTATTTTCAAAATCTAAGTCCCATAACTCTGTAACGACAAATCGGATGAACCTGAAAATCGAAAGGCGGCTTCCTCTCCACAGTCTAATCACTATGTATAAATTTCATGAAAATCCGTTGACGCATATTCAAGTTATCGCGTTCCATGCGCCTATATTTTGCCCTTAGCTTAAAATGTATGTGCATATAACCCCCCCCCCCTTCCTATTACACACAATATCTCGGTTATGCGACAAAAAAATTAAAAACCCGTTACATATGTCAAAGAACATCCTTTCTACTTGATGTATACAAAATTTCAAAACATTTCGACCAGAAATAGATTTTTAAATAATTTTTAAATATTTTAGTATATTTTCACTGTATTTTCAAAATCTAAGTCCCATAACTCTGTAACGACAAATCGGATGAACTTGAAAATCGAAAGGCGGCTTCCTCTCCACAGTCTGATCACTATGTATAAATTTCATAAAAATCCGTTGACGCGTATTCAAGTTATTGCGTTCCATAGGCGGACGGACAGACGGACGGACGGACAGACGGACGGACTTCGCCATACCATAATACGTCCCGTCAAATGACGGGCGTATAAAAACTGATGGGTACATCTTTTTTTCAAGTCAAAGGCCAATTACTTCTCCAATAATATTCAGACTAAATCAATATTCAAACTTGTCCTCAGAAGCCTATACATTGATCTGTAAACAAATAATAATTTGGATACATCAATAGACCATTTTCAGATATTATTAGAAAGCACAAAATGTCCGAGTCTACATCTTTTGGCGTTGTTTTACATTATGACAAAAAAATGTCCTAATTTGGTGTTTTCAATGGGCTAAAAGCTATTGATATACGCAATGTTTACAAAAGATAGATTTGTGATTGTTGTTTTACATTATGACAAAAAAATGTCCTAATTTGGTGTTTTCAATGGGCTAAAAGCTATTGATATACGCAATGTTTACAAAAGATAGATTTGTGATTCAGTAGAGAATGTTTTCAAAATGTAAAATCACAGTTAAAAAGTCTATGAAGTACAATGTTCATAATTAAGGCCAATATCAGGTTTTGTGGCCCTACCCTTTTTCCACAAGATTCTTGCAAGAAAATGGTCCTATTGATGGTCGAGATACTTTCCTTAATGTTAACCTACATAGAATCATTCACGATTGCATGACATTATGGAAAATAGGGAAAAAAAAACAATACAAAGGTTTCTGAAGTATTTCTTCTTGATATTTAAATATCTATTTTCATTAAAACAGTAAAAGATTGGGACTGAAAATTTCGAATATCTTCATCTATTTCATAAATAAAATTTCATAATAAAATGAGTAGATATATACATGTATCTCAAACAAATAAGATTTTCTCGTTTATGTTGTTCTTGGTTTCACAATACTATAAACATACAATGAAAAGTGATGTGGAGAAGTAAATGATTCAAGCTGCACACCCTAAATTTAAAAGCAAAATGATCAAAATTTGCCTAATAAATGTAACAAAAATGAACTTCAAGGATGTTCAACAAAATTCAATGATATTCTGAAAATAAGAAACATGTGTTTATGACACACAAGTGCCCCTGTTAGCATCTTTATCATTACCATAGATGTAGATGACTGGTCCAACTTCAAGGTCAAAAATTAAAGAACCAATAGGAGGGTCTTACAAGAAGACAGTCACAATCCAAAATATGGAAGCAATATCACTTATACATAGTTTTTAGTTAGGTCAGTAGAAATGTACAGTTTACAAGAAATACATATGATGTCAGGTAAAATGAATGTAATATCTATTACCATTCAATAGTCATTGCAAAGTATAAAGTTCTGCAGATTAACAAAAGAAAACCCAGACTAACAGACAGGCCAAAAACTTTATACCTCCAAATCATGGCAATAAAAAGTAAATGAAACAAGAATGATAATGCTGCCTAAGAAAAAAAAAACTCTTTCTTTCCGGATCCTTAAAAGAATTTTGATCCAGTCTAAATCTAAAGAATTCTTGTACATAAAATTCATCCAAGATCATGAGAAAAATATCAAGCACTTAACAAGGCTGTGTACAATTAGAAAAAATTGATGACGGTGAGATTTCAATTTCTTTTTCTTAAAATGATATTTGAAGTACAACAAATAAATAACATGAATTTGATTAAAATCTCTTGCGCAGAAACATGAAAAATTTGAGGAAAATCATTATTTTGCAGTAAAACCCCATAAGGTCTCATTGCAAGATGCCATTATCTTTGAGATGACCCCTACATAATACTGAACGGTCAACTTCTATTTTCTTTCCCATAAAATGAATTTTATAATACTGCAATTATATGATCCGAATTTAGTCAAAATACCTTGGGTAGAAGTTCATCATTTTCTAATTAGACCCAGCCTCGTTAATTTTTTTTTCATACAAGAATTTCCCTGACTTTCTTATCAAACATAGGGTAATGAAAGATTACATAGCTTGCTGTAGCAGATTTCAAAGTATGAGTTACTGAAAAGTAGGTCAAAGGTTAAGGTCAAGATCACTATATTAAAGGTTACTGTCTAAAATGAAATTTAGGTCTTCAGTTGGTAATAATTTATCTATGCAATATCAAAGCCATTTTCCTTTTAGTTGAAGAGATATAACACCACACCAATTTGTCAACAGTAGGTCAAAGTTCAAGGTCATTAGGTCAAAGGTGATGGTCTCAAATGAAAGGTCTCGTCACAAGGTATCTATACATGTTTGCGAAATATCAAAGCTACAAGAGATACATCCCAGATTGAAGTTTTTGAAAAGTAGGTCAAGGGTCAAGATCTCTGGGTCAAAGGTCATGGTCTCAAATGAAAGTTCTCATCACAAGGTTTCAGCATGTGAAATATAGAGAAATATGGCCTTATAGTTCAAGGTTAAAGTTTTGTCTAAGTTTAACACTGACGACGCCATTAGGCTTTGGCATTACTTCTTCGGACTTTTGTCCCTACGAGCTAGAAACAATAATATTTTGCAAATATGTAATTCTCTTTGAAAAACAAATGATGCCATATAAAAAAAAAGATCATCAAAAGTTCAAAGTTTATCATATTACTATCACAAGCTTAAAAAGTTTTCAAGAAAACTTTTAAAACAAATTAACAGATGGAATTAAATATCACAATTCTAATCCAACTAATAACTCAACTTTTTTTATCAAGATGGGATGTTAACTTGATGATTCATAACAAGTTTCTCTTGATTTTCACCACCTCTAATAAAAAGTAATATAATAAAATAAGTTACATCTATTATAACAATTTTTGTTACAAAATCTATATGTATATTTTGATGTGTGTACATTCAGTTCTTCAGATCTATTTACTAAAATCAAAGCATCTTAATGTTTTGTTATTTGATAATTCACATAAATACATACTAAATGCATGCAGGGCTTAGCACCATAAATATCGAAAAATTCTCAGACAAAATTTTGTCTTAGACTTAAGAAAATTCTCAGCTGAGAATTTACCTCAAGTCTAAGAAAGTTTTACACCACGATCAAATTTAAGAATATTCTCCAAAGTTAAGAATTTTCTCAGCTGAGACGGCAGTTGCTAATGACGACGTCATCTTTAAGACGCACTTGTTAGGCGACGTCATGCATGTTTTTTCCCGCTTTTTATGATGTGACTCTATTTCTCGTTAAAACGTTTTAATTTTTTTTTAGATTAAACATATTTTATTGTGAAAAAGCAAAAGGATTGGACACAAGTTATCCAACTTAGATCGTCCTCTCCGAAAAACATTGTATAACAATAATTTACATGCATAGAATGAGTAAGGTATACAAGCTAATAAAGTAATATGAAAAAAAGATTCAATAAGTAATTTTACTAAAAGTTCATACCAATAAAGATTCTACATATAGGATATTCGATCAAAGGCAGATATGCACATTCGGAGCAATATTTGTTAGTATTCAAATCTTTTACTTTTTTTAATAAACGTATGGACTGCTTTGAATAAATGTTTATTTTCCGAGTCGGAAATGTTTTCAACGCCAAATAATACATTCTTTATATCAAAGGCAACATTGCTTACATTAAAAACATGTCGGAGATCATTTCTATTATTGATATAATGGGGGCAGTGCATAAAATAATGGGTAGCATTTTCAAAGTTATACCCACAAGAACAATTAGGAGATGATCTTAGATTAACTTTGAAAAGATCACAATTCAACGGACTGCATCCATGTCTAAGTTTGGTATGTAATATATTCAATTTTCTTTTCCGCTTTAGATAAAAAAACGGAAGGTCGCAAAAACTTCTAAACCAAGATTATACGAATGTTTTTACTCACTTTTTGATTCTTCTTTATTGCTTCAATTGGGCAGAAAAGTTGCCCAAGTTTTTTTTTTTACAATGGTTTAGGTGTAGGTGACTAAATTCAAATCAGAACGGACATCTTGCACGCGCAGCAGTTGTGATCTTGTGTACTTATTAACTTAAAGATACAGAGTCCCTAAAAATTTGTTTTATTGAAAACCTAAAACTTATTACGAAGGTCTAGATTGAGAAAAAAAGGGGCCATAAAAATTTTATTTGAAAATATGCAGTAACGACCATAATATTGTCGAATTTGTGAAATTAAATCTCCGTATACCTCTATTGTGAAATCGCAATACATTGAAGGTCAGGCTAGTGGAATGAATTAGAGCTGTGCAAACGGCTTTTACTGCGAATGAATGCGTCAGATTCCCCTAAAAATTTGATATCATACAAATGAGAATGTAAATTTTTTTAACTTTCAGATATTCTTAATATCAAATGGACCGTGCCTAACTATTTACCTCATATATTCTCTTAAACAATAAATTCAAAACGAAAAATCTGTGTTCACCTTATAAATTTGCGGTTCGCTTCGCTCGCCAATCATTGAAGTAAAATGACCAATTGGTTTTGAAAAAGTGGGTAAATGACCTTTTTTCAAAAATTCATGTATTTGATCTGAAATAGATGGCACAAACGTAAAAAAAATTCAATCCCACGTACATGTACATGTATATTGTGCAATGTTTAACATCATAACTGTGTAAAAATATTTGGCTCACCATTATTCTAACTACATGTAATATTGTTTTTCATTTTAGATAAAGATACATGTATTGTGCAAATTTCCCGCCATTTTCCCTTCATAATCCTTTATAAATGAGGTGAATATCACACTTCATCATCGCTACCTTGAGAAATGAATTAATATGATATTATGTTGACTTGTACCACATATATATATATGTCTCAAACAGAAATAAAACGTTTTCTAAATAAAGCCTACGCTCACGCAGCAAGATACGCCCGTTGGGATTTTTTTCACAACACCAAAATATCTAAGTCCCATAACTCCATAAGGACAAATTGGATGAACCTAGCTTAAAATCGAAAGGCGGCTTCCTCTTCAAAGTCCGATCAAAATGTACAAATATCATGAAAATGTTGACACATATTCAAGTTATTGCGTTCCATGCACCTATATTTTGCCCTTAGCTTAATAACATGTATGTGCATATAACCCCCCCCCATTACACATAATTTCTGGATTATGTGACAAAAAATTCAAGAACCCCTTACATATGTGAAAGAACATCCTTTCTACTTGAAGTATACAAAATTTCAAAACATTTCAACCAGAAATAGATTTTTAAATAATTTTTAACTATTTTAGTATATTTTCACTGTATTTTAAAATATCTAAGTCCCATAACTCTGTAACGACATATCGAATGAACCTGAAAATCGAAAGGCGGCTTCCTCTCCACAGTCCAATCAAAATGTATGAATATCATGAAAATCCGTTGACGCATATTCAAGTTATTGCGTTCCATGCGCCTATATTTTGCCCATAGCTTAACATGTATGTGCATATAACCCCCCCCCCCCCTTCCTATTACACACAATATCTCGCTTATGCGACCAAAAAATTAAAAACCCGTTACATATGTCAAAGAGCATCCTTTCTACCTTAAGTATACAAAATTTCAAAACATTTCGACCAGAAATAGATTTTTAAATAATTTTTAACTATTTTAGTATATTTTCACTGTATTTTAAAATATCTAAGTCCCATAACTCTGTAACGACATATCGAATGAACCTGAAAATCGAAAGGTGGCTTCCTCTCCACAGTCCAATCATAATGTATGAATATCATGAAAATCCGTTGACGCATCTTCAAGTTATTGCGTTCCATGCGCCTATATTTTGCCCTTAGCTTAAAATGTATGTGCATATAACCCACCCCCCCTTCCCATTACACACAATATCTCGGTTATGCGACCAAAAAATTAAAAACCCGTTACATATGTCAAAGAACATCCTTTCTACTTGAAGTATACCAAATTTCAAAACATTTCAACCAGAAATAGATTTTTAAATAATTTTTAAATATTTTAGTATATTTTCACTGTATTTTAAAAATCTAAGTCCCATAACTCTGTAACGACAAATCGGATGAACCTGAAAATCGAAAGGCGGCTTCCTCTCCACAGACTGATCACTATGTATAAATTTCATAAAAATCCGTTGACGCGTATTCAAGTTATTGCGTTCCATAGGCGGACGGACAGACGGACGGACGGACGGACAGACGGACAGACGGACGGACTTCGCCATACCATAATACGTCCCGTCAAATGACGGGCGTATAAAAAATTAATGTATCACCCATGCCTGAATATACACTTCAATTTTTGCAGTTCCTTAATATTGAGAGTAATTTCATATGAAAAAAATAAGTCTCAAGTTTGTGAAGATTTCATCTACAAAGCAAGGATTTGGGTTGAAATTTTGAAAATTTTCTCGGGAAAGGCCCCCGAACCCCCACCTGCAGGAGGTGTGACCCCCTCCCACACCCTCCCCCTCTCGGCGCTACGCGCCTCAAATGAAGCCTTTGGCTTCATGTTTGATATATTTGGCGTGCACTTCAAAAAGCACTAGCTACGCCCCTGACCAGGGAAGCGATACCTATCAAATAATTTACTGTTGGATACGGCAAGCATATCTTATTAATACTGGAGGGCTCTCTTGGATGAAGAGCCCTTTTGAATACCTTTTAGAGACCCTTTCACGTTAAGATTTGACTCACTTTAGCAGAAAGATAAAATATTACGTCATAGCGCGGTATGACGTCATATGATCAAAACGTCGCAGATAAACACACAAGTGATGGTTGTTTACGAGAAAGGTATATTTTATCTTCCGTTTCTACGTATTTTTCTGTTGCTATGGCGGCCATGTTGGAATTCTTAAATAAAATCAGACTTAAGTCTAGTTTGAATTGTACTTAAGAATTTCGAGAATTCTGAGAATTTTGAGACAAAAAAGTCGTCTCAAGTATTTTATGGTGTACTTTTTTCTGAGAATTTGTTTATTTGAGGAAATTCTTAGATTTAAGACGGAATTTTTGTCTTAAGAAGTTTTATGGTGCTAAGCCCAGATCTCCTCTTCATTTGAAATGACTATATATGCTCTTAAGGGAAAGTTTTTCACAAAGGTTCAACTTAGAATAAAAACAAGTTCAAGATTACATGTATTTTCAAATAAAACTGCAAATTGCACTACGGGAATAAATAACAGTAAAACATCTGGTATATAAATGCTGCGGACTTTTTTTAAACACCACAGACATATAAACATTACTTAGACATGGACATTATTGATATCTAACACATAACATAGAAGTGTGCATGTCGGCCGAACCGTGCTCTTAGTGAGGCTCGAACAGACAACCTTTCGGTCACAGGCCCAATGCGTTGTTCACTAGACCTCGGTGCCGACTAAAAATGCTGCGGACTTGGTACAAAATGCTTCAGTCTGTTGTAAATGAATGTCAACTTTCAAGATGTCTCTTTCCATCTAGGTATAACATTGATTCTGGAAAAAAAAAGAAAGAAAGACTACATAGTGATATGAAGTCAAACTTTCAATATTTTTAAATGGTACATTACATATTACGAAAAAAAAATAAGCACTGTTCAAGAACAAGTAATTGTGACCTTGATCTTAAAAGTGACTTTGAACTACATTGTGTACTGAGTCTCATCAAGCCTTAATTAAAATCACTGTGAGTTTGTAAGATGTCTGATGTACATGAATACATGTATGTACATTAATTAAGTTATAGCCAAATATGTGAAAGTGTGATTACTGTGGGTCTAGCGAAGGAGTCGAAAATGTGAAAAGTTTACGACAAAGAACAAGGGACAACTTGCCATGACAGTAGCTCATTTGAGTTTCGCTCAGTCGAGCTTAAATAACAAACTTTTGTATTGACTTTTGATTACCTTTATATGACAAAAAGAGAAAAAAAAAAACTTGAAAATATGATGCTTCCATTTAATTTCTGTTGAAACAGGTAATACTATATCACGTACAACATTTTCATACTAATACATTTGTATCTAGAAACAAACCTGCGTAAGTTTTGGGCATCACAGAGGGTAAATTGACAAGTTTGGTATCAAAAGTGAAGTGAAAGTCATTGGTAGTAAAATGAACGCCTTGTGTCGGGTGCACGACCTCTGCATGAACTTTGACCTGAAGAAAGGAATCCTTTGTGTACACCACCTGTAGACAGAGAAAAAGGTGATAACATTCAAAGATGTTGGCCATCACAGAAAGTCTAAGAGTGAAAAACAGTTTTTAATTTCCAAAGGAAGAAATAGAATCGAGCTACACAGAGTAATGTAAGACAGGAACATAAAATTCATTATAAAATACTGAATACATGTTAAGTCAATGATTTTGTACTAATTATGTGTATCTGTCATCCCTAAATATTTGTCTAGAATCCTGAATAGACCTTCTTCATATTACCGCTAGACTTGCATTTTAGACAAGCCAAGACTGGACATCACAACTTCTGACGTTATTTTTAACTAAGGCATCATAAATCTGCTGTGATGTCACGGTTAAAAGTTACGTCAAATCTTGTGATGTCGGGTCTTAGGATGTTGTAAAATGCGAGTCAACTGAGGTAATGTGAAAATCGTCCAAGATCGTTACAGTTGTTTAGCAAAGTATGACATCATTTTACTCTCTTTCTTATTATTAGAAGCAATATTCATTTAGAAATCACGTAAAAAGTCAAAAAAGGAAAGTAATCCAAATCACACCTTTGATCAGACACAGGAAAATCCCTACCTCGTAATTAGGGGATAAACGTACTGTGTTTTGTGGTTCCAACAGGTATATGTTGGATATACAGTTGGAAACGCAGTTATACTGTCGGGGATTGTCCCCGACGGTATAACGTATGTTTCCAACAGTATATCCAACATATACCTGTCGGAACCACAAAACACAGTACGTTTATCCCTATTCTAATTCATGTGACATATTTTAACTTTTTATACCCTTCAGAGGGTCTCACGCATCGCTTTAGAGGTGTCGTTGCTACGGAGGACTAACAACGACCAACAGAAATTATTGCGCTGCAAAATATGAAATACAACTGCTTCATATTTATTACAATGGCGAAAAATCAAAGTGTTATCAATAACAAGCTTACTTGCTCTGCTGTTTACATATGGAGAACGCCATTTACAAGCTCATACCTTGTAGTTTTACGTCACAGTATGACGTCAAAGTAGCGAAGAACAAAGGGAAGCATGACGTCATACACAAAAAGTGCGCTAAAGCTTGTAACGTGCCAATTTACGTAGGAATAAATTTTGAAGTATGTCAAGTGAGTCGGTTTGCGGCATGTATATCGTCGTTATACTGCCTGTAGAAATCCTGTGAACCAATCAGAATGCGTGAAACAAACAGAATGAATTAGAATAAAGATTTGTGACATGCTCTACTCAGCAAGCCTCATTGTGGACTACAAATCTTTGATACTTGGGTGGAATTTCCCTGTCTCTGTAGAAAATGCGAGGCAATATACAGTCATTTTATTGGTATTATTCGACACTTACCTGAGAAGACATAAATAGAAGCTGCCCTATTTCCACCGGTCTCAGAAAAGCTATGTCATCCACTACCTTCACAAATGGACGGCTTTTGCTGAAAAATATTCGTAACTTTGGTATTACTATGGTAATCAAAGAAATTGAGAGAACTAATGATGAAACACAATCATATTATGCACTTCATAACATTGAAAAAAATAGCATTTTCTTCTTGCACTAAATTTTTTTGCATTGCTTCTAAGGAATAAATAGTTTAGAAATTCGATGTTTCTATTCTAAACCTATATAAAGCTTACCAGTACAATGAGGCATTGGCCCATGCCAGCTCATATGCCTTTCTCATTAAGTATCCTCCGAAAATCTTGTTATATAAATTCCTTTGCTGTAAAAACGAAATAAAAAATCTTATTGTAATTTTTCTTGATGAATTTATAGTCAGTTTTAACGTTCAAGATGAATTAAAAACTCGTCTGATAAAATATGTTTTATAAAGTTTCTGTGGCATTTGCACTAAAATTTTTGCAATGAAGTTTTATAATAATGTACATACATGTAGATAAGTAACAGTCATTTTATGAATCATGGGTAACAACTTCAAAATCTTAAATGGTGATATCATTATATTCAAATTTGTTTAAAAGAATGACGTAGTGTCCTCTGTAGGGAAGTTTAATATAATAAATAACAATGAACACTCTATATCCACAAATTTTCGGCCATTCGGCCTTTATCAAATGGAAAAGCAAGAATACTATTACTATTAAAGAATACATTTATTCTATTGGCATTCTATTGGTATTTATTCTACACTTACCTGAGAAGATATAAATAGAAGCTGCCCTATTTCCACCGGTCTCAGAAAAGCTAATAAATACCAATAGAATACCAATAGAATAAATATATTCTTTAATAGTAATAGTATTCTTGCTTTTCCACTTGATAAAGGCTGAGTGGCCGAAAATTTGTGGATATAGAGTGTTCATTGTTATTTATCATATTTGTATATATCATTGAAGTAAAAGTCAGATAATATTTTTCTCACTTCAGCTTTTGAAAATTAACCCAAAGATTTTGATTCTGAACAGATAAGGGAGTGCGGAATTTCCAAAATGCTCGTAAATACATCTACATGTACCTCTGGAAAACATATATGAATGTTCTTTAGAACTGTGTCTTCCATCCAAACAGAGTTCTCTGGTTTTACTCGTACTTTGAATGTTCTTGATCTAGAAAAGCGAGTGAAATAATAATCAAGTTATGAGCTATAAATAGAAAGTCACTAGTTTTTCAGGACAATATTTATCACTCCAAATTAATTCATATACACAGCCAATTGTGCCTCATATGAAATTCATGTGAAATTTACATGAACTTTACATAAAAGTTCACATGAAATTAGAATTGGTAGTGCTAGTAGCGTAGTGGTTAGCGCGGTGGACTATGAATCCATGGGTCGTGGGTTCGAATCTCACCGACGCCGGACATTGCAAACCATTGTAACCTTGGGCAAGTTACTTTACACTACGTTGCACTCTCTCTACCCAGGAGTAAACCGGGTACCTGGCACATGAAACGAGCTGGCAATGTGAATGAAAAGAATTAGCGCCTGAACGGCAGCTCTGCTTGTATACTCCCAAGGGAGTTGAGAATGTACTGGATTGTACAGGTCTCACCAGGGAGGTAATTGTGGAAGTCGTGTGAGGCTAAAGCGAACGAAACTATAAACCCCTACCTTTTACCTTTACATGAATTTATGTGAATTGAGCACGAACATAAAATTTACATGAAATTCATGTGAAGTTTTTTTAAATGAATTGCATGCAAAGTCCATTTTGCTTGAAGGTATCATTTAAGAAAATTTCATGTAAAATTCATGTGAAGTAAATTTCTGTGAAATTCATGTGAAATTTTTTTCACATAAATATTATGTAAAATCCATATGGATTTCACATGAATTTCATGGGAGGCACAATTGGCTGTGTACATGTACAGTCCGGATTACGTAAACTGTCCCCCCTTTAACGTTTTTTCTCCCTTCATGTCTCCAAATTTCGCTTCTATTTTTCCGTCTTCATTTTCCCTAAAAAAATTTCTCTTTCAATTTTCCTCCTTTATTTCGCCTCAAAATTTTGCCTTCAGTGTTGGAAGAGAAAAATGAACATGAATTTTTGAGAAACAGAGGCAAAACGTAAAAGGAAAGAGAAACGCAAAGCGTAAACAGAAGAGAAACGAAAGCGAAATATTCCGCTTTCATTCCGCTTTCAGTCCTTTTGTCAATCAAAGCGAGGCTTCCTCATTTGCATATTAGGGGATTTCCCTAAATAGAGGGTACAAACGCAAATCATGTCGAGCATCTTGTTTATGATTTTATAAAAAGAAAGTTATACGTACAAAACAAAAATAATCATACATGTACAATGTATATAGAAAAATTTTTGGCAAATTCTGAAAGGATTGGGAGTCCTCCTACTCTCGCTCTAGATCCGCGCTTTCATTCGAATAATGTCTCCAGATCAATTACATGTTAATATTTTTATGACAAAAATTATGTCAACAATATGCCTAATTCATCTCATGACCAGGGCTTCACATACCAGGATCGTCAATCAAGCACAGCATTATGTATCGGGAATGCGCCCCCCAATAAAAATTGAAAGAATATAGCTTTTGTCTGTCGAGAAAAGTTTTCAATTGTTTGATAAGACGGCCGTTATTCCTTCCCGATATGGCACCTAGCAATCGATATGATGGAAAGCGAGAAATTTTAGTCACATCATGGAACCAAAGACGGATTTTTGTAAATGGTAAGAACTTCTTTTTCAGAGCATGGAATTGGACCTCCCGCAAATAAAAACAAAATGGGTATCAAATTAATTTGTAATGGCGGAGGAAGAAGGGAGCATAGAGTATAAAAGTTTGCCCCGTATTCACAAATGACAGAAAAGAAAAAAAAAAAAAGAAAAAAAGAAAACCCCAAATATATTCGTAAGGGGGAATCCCCTTACGTGTTTCAAGTAGTTAACAAATTGTTGAAAAGAATATAGATAAAACACACTATCACTCTAAAATATTTTGTATACATTTTAAAAATATCTGACCATTCCAGACACTGTCACTTTTGGACGTAAATACTTGAACGCATGACTGACTCCACACAGGTAGACTACCATGCCTTCCTAAACGACGCCTGTCATTATCGATCGATTACGGGGTATATACATGTAAAGTACAAGGGGTCAATAATGAGAATGGACATATAGATGAATAAAATGACTTGCTTCTTGACTCATATTTTAAAATAATTGTTAAATAACTTCTATAACCTGTTGAAACGGACCTATTTTTTACACGATAAATTTAGCTGTTTTAAAATGATTAATTTTTTATCCAGAGACTCAATATATCTAGACATATTAAAACAATTATCATGGCATATAATTCGATAATTAGTGTGATAAAAGAAAAGAGTGTAAATAAACGTTTAAAAATATTGTAATATTTAGGTTTAAAGCCTACATTGACCGCATTAAACCCCGCCCATGCATATTTCCAAAATGAGGCTGGAGGCGAACATTGAAAGCGAACTGAAGGCGGAATTTGAAAGAGAAACTTAAGCGGAATCGTGAGAGAAACGTAACAGAATATGAAAAGAATCGAAGGGGGAATTAAAGGAGAAACATTTGTCTTTCGAGTTCCCTTTCAGGGTTCCCGTTTATTTCACTTACAAATTCCTCTTCTCTTTCTCCTTTCACCTTGCAAATTTCTCCTCTATTTTTCCTTCTACATTTCGCCTTAAAAATTCCTCTTCTATTTTTTCGTCTTTATTTTACCTCACAAAATTTCTCCTTCGTCTAACAAAAATTCCTGCTTGAGGGGTAGACAGTTGACGTAATCGGGACTGTACATAATAACCATAAGATTTCAAACTAACTTTGAAAAGAGAATAGTATTTTTCTATTTCATGATCAGAAAAGCTTTTTTCACAAGAACATGAATGCAATTTGTGATATCTGCAGAAACTTATGTATGAACACTACAAGTATATGCACGAGAACAAACATCTTAAAGTAAGTTTATATACTATAGCTACATGTACCCTAAATCGAGAGTCTGTAGGAACTTTTCATGTACAGTGACCCTTTCCTCTTCATCAGGAGGCATTCGGAGAAGGTTTTTGTGTGCTTCCTCTTGTCTCTTTGCTTTACTGACTGAAAAATACGAAAACTAAGACATATTCCATGTCACATACATGTATTTTTCTTATCTCTTTTACCTCTTTATTTTCATCTTTTATGTAAATGGAATTTACATCAACTCACCCTATCCACAGTTTCAAAGTGCAATATGGAAAAATAAAATGTCTAAAGGAAATTACGAAGTTAATTTCAGACTGCTGCCATTATATCTGCTCTCCATGGCAACAATAGCAGCACTTAATTGGTATCAAGGCATCCAATATCACATATTTTACTACAAAAAATCTCATCCTTTTTTAAACTAACAGCTAAGATTGTACAACTATTTAAAAAATAATTTTCTGTTACAACTAGGACTGTAATATTTATAACATATCCATTTATCTTAGATTGGAATTATACCACTTACATCATGTCAATATTCTAATTTTATTTTTGGCTTAAATCTAGGCCAAAAAAATAATTATTAGATTCTCAGGCACTTTTTTTTCAAATTATGATGAGGCAGGGAGTTTTTTTTTTTTTTTTTTTATTCAACACATGAGCAAAATAAAATCAAGAAACAACATGCATGCCTTTAGATGTTTAATGGGAAATTCCCAACTGCCAAGATCAAAACGGCCAGCGACGATGCTCTCATAAAGTTGGTGCAAGGTGCATCCTTCACTATATCCACCGATGATCGACCAAGGGAGGATTTGAGTGGTGCCCGCCGCGATTTGCACTGAAACGACATTCATGTTTCACTCATTTTTACGCTTTCATATTCCGGTCAGTTGAATGCTTTACAGAAGTGTAAAACACAAAAAAACGGAACCGAAAATTCCGGAAAGTGCTAAAAAATTCTGGATGCAGCACCTATTTTCATGGTGCGGCCGTGCCTGAGAAACTAATAATTAAATTTTTTGGCCCTACATATATTATTTTTCATTTTTTTTTCCTTTGTATTAGGAAAGGGTAGTGGGAGGGGGGTTCATCCAGAATTTACGAAAGTACACATTATTTACCTGCTCCTTCCTCGAAAAGTCTTTTTTCCTCATCAGTCTCCGGCTGTAAGGGATTAATTGGAGCAGACCTGTCAGGTAAAGAGTATAAAATTTTCACTGGAATGAAAATGTAATCAATTTTTTTTTTCAATAAAAACACCACAGACATGTATACAATACACAAACAAGGACATTTTTTTAGTATACATGTACAGCATAGAAGAGTATATATCAGCCGACATGTGATCCCTGTAAGGCTCGAACCAGCAACCTTGTGGTCACTGGCATGACGCCCTACCCACTAGACCATGGTACAGAAAATATCATATAAATTGTGTACATACATGTAACTTCCTTTCAGTCTCAGTATTAAACATGTACTACGTAATTTACATTCTGAACATTCAAAACCAAATTGTCATCAGTCCTACTACTTACTTTTTAGTGATAGGATTTCTAGCCACCATGAGAAACTTAGCTACCAGGTAAGGCACCCATCCATTGTCATCTTCCTTAAAAATATATCTTCATGTTAAATCAAAATTACATGTAATTTGACTGAACCGAGTTCAATTTTTCTTTTTTTTTTAGAATTATTCAATTTGTCTTGAATCTTTTTCGGAAATTGCAGGCGCTACTTATATAGTGAGCTAAATGTACATTACAATCAATGGATTTTTATGTAAAGGTCACTTACACGCTACATTTTCTCTGATATGTATTGTTAATTGCACTTACATGCTACATTTTCTCCGGTATGTTTTGTTTGAACTTACACGCTACATTTTCTCCAATACTTTTGTTTGAATTTGAATTTATCTCTTTTGATAAAGTGTTATATTAAAGTTTAACAGTAATTGGAAAATCTTGCAACCTGGCAGATGAGTATTCATAATTTACCTGTTCCAGATTCATCGTGATTTCCAGCGAGGATGTACCTGCCCATGTGACGTTACCGGTCATCTTAATATCTCTGTCTTGTGAAAGCACATGGGTCAGCTCTGTAAAGACACCATTGTACAATAGTGAATACACAATGCAGCACTCAACTCTACATTTGATTAATGCATGTTGCATAATTGAATACATTTGTAAATCAATTCCTATCAAATAGTCCAGGCCATTTCACAATCTGATATACTTGGATCACTTTTGTCTTTTTACCTTTTTCAAAAATATATATAACCTACATCATACTCAAACTACTCCAGTTAGCCTATGCATAGCATGCTTGATAAGGCTCGGCACAATGTGACATTCTTTTGATCTATCAAATTCTAAACAGTGAAATACAAGTGCTTGAATGATTTTTCTTCAGTACTACTCTCCAAATTAAAACTTTCAAAGGGCATTATCTCTGTTTAGGGGTTTGTACTCGTACTCCAAAGGAAATTTATGACATTTCACTAATAAAGGGGAAACTATTTACTATTGTGATTAGACCAAAATCCATATAGCGACTAATAATTTGGATTTTGGTCTAATCACAATAGTAAATCTTTATTAGTGAAATTTCGTAAATTTCCATTGGAGTAATAGTACAAACCCATAAACAGAGATAATGCCCTTTGAAAGTTTTGACAGATTGACTTACCAATCCTGTCTACTAATGCTGTGACAATGGAGATGGGAAACTTCTTTGAATCGTCTGTAGTCGCATGAGTGTAGCTTATTAACACTGCAAAAGATGGATCAAAACTTCAAAGTTAACAAAATTTCATGTTTAAGTATACATTGTATAAACAAATCAAGTAGTTCACGATATGAAGACCTTTCAAAACTTTTTCTTGAATTCTAAAATTCTATGCACTTCTTTTCACTTTTATTCACACACACACACCTCACCACCCAAAAATTTCAAATCAAAGGTGACATTTTCTCCGTTTTACCTGCAAAAGTGTCCAGATTTTCAAGTATGCGACCAAATCGTATTCCCTGATTGGTCGTGATATATTTCTGCCTTTCTACTGCGTCACTAAGTGGTATTATAGCTTGTCTGAAGCTATCACTAGGTTTTCTGACAGGTAGATCGTTCTGACTTAGTACTAAAGTGCCCGCATCTTCTGGGAGATGTCGATCTAGCTCTGCTCTGTAAACAAACAAAGAAAATTAAATTCTTAGATTTGGTAGAGGGGAAATTTTAGAAAAAAACCTCAAGATTCTTAAAAAGACCCATCAGTGAACAAAACATGATTTATACATTGTACCTTAATAGTTTATGTCCAATAAAATTCATTTGTATGTGTCACATATTCAAAATCAATACCAAACCGGGCTTTCACACCAATTTTTGGGACTGTGGTTTGGGACTTTGAAATTTGGAAAAATAGTAGTGTTTTCTCAAATATTGGGAAAGATATACCTTCTCACTTGAAATGTAGCATTTCTAACTCATTTTTTCCTTCAGATTTCAAATTGTGGAATAATTGAAAAAATTACGATATTGTTTTGCATTGGGAATGGGGACAAATATAGCCCAAAATCAGGCTGCTCTAAAAACCTTTTAAAACATGTAAAAATGATGTGAAAAATATTCTTAAGTCATAAATAAAAAAACTCATAAACACTAATAAAAACATAATAATGTAATAATAATTATTTTGCCTCTGATTATACCTATTACTTACCCATATACCCTATTTGCTCCCACTAAATCTTTCAGCAGTTCTCTGGCTACAAAATAATATGAGATGATAAGCCAAATCTTTATACATATCATTCAATTTGGATTTAATTAAAGTCAAATGGTACATGTATAATGACAAAAAATTAGGAATGAATTGCTTTTTACATGTTACTGTGCCCTGACAATCAATAACATAAATCCTCTTCTAGAACAGAGTATCATAATAGAGATCCATGAGGGATAACAGTACATTATCGTAAATTTTGGTAACCTTGACCTTTGACCCCTGACCTTGAAAATTTTCAAGGTTAAAGTTTTTAAAAAGTAGGACAAACCCCAAGGTCAAGGTCACTAGGTCAAATTTTGTTGCTTTGTTTGATTCGTCTCATTATGGTCTATCACCATGCCAAGTTTCAAGTTGCTCCTCCAAACAGTTTTCTCTCAACGGACTTAAACGCAACACTAAACCAAAATGTTGACGCACTGACAGACGGACAGACGAACAGACAGACAGACAGATTTTTTTAGTCACTGAAGATATATATTATGTACAAAGCATATATACATACCTTGATTAATAGTTATTATCACAGGATTTCCAGCATAGTTTATGGATGAGGTAGAAAACTGCTTCTTGCCTAAATCTGCTATCACTGTACGAGAAAACAAAGCCTTCAAAGCAAGTGAGCTGAAAAAATATGGAAAAAAAAAAAATCACTGAAGCCGGTCACTGGCAATTTTGTATACATAAGTGATTTACTATTGAAAAGAAAGTTCACAATTACCAGATGATGGGAATGTATATACAGCAGTAAATCCTATCCCATATATATATATCGTTTGATATACATGATATAACAAGTAAATAGCCATTCTAATGCACCCGATTCGTAACGCACATTCTGATTGGTTCAGCCATTAACGCAGTAAACTCATAACTATACCTATTTCCGCTCAAAATTACGCTTTTTGTCGGTGACTAATGATAATGAAATACCAATATTCGGCAATGATCAGGAAACCTTTGATCATGTTGATGTGCCAACAAACTCAGCTGTAAAATAAAAAATGTTAATTCTAACATTCATTTCCATTTTCTTTTCATTTTCATCTTCTGGATTTCATTCTAATTCATTTGATACCAATTAAACTTGACTACAATACTCCATTTTAATGCTAAGTATAACCTTTGACACAATATTAATTAAATTTCTCAATCATCAAAGTTCTTTCTGCTTACAGTATAACTTTTAAATTTTTGTTTAATTCAAGTCCGATTTTATTGAAATTAATTTCAATACGACATTCTAAGATAAGACCTGTTAAAAAATTCAACCAATTCAATTCATAAAATTTCGATGTCACTTTTTTCTGGGAATTCCCTAATCGCATGTCTGTCATCAACCTTTGTTACATCGATGTCAATTTTTGTTAAATCGATGTAACAAATTGTATTGTGTTGGAAAAGGTACTTGCACACTATCCATTCTACAGTTATGCATGGTCGACTACCTTAAAAAACTCATGAAAGGGGAAATTTTACATTTCACTGCAATTAAGACAATCTATACCATGAGGATGACAGCAATGTTATTAAAAGCAGGCCATTTCTAGCATATTACTGACCAAAGAATTAGAATAGGGTTACCATACTGATATATAACTTGTATTACAAAAACTGACACGATATCAATGAAGAATACCTGTCAGAAATAGTTGTATCAATTTCAATTTCGGACAGGGGATTTGCCTTCCCCTAGCGCTGTCAGTTTTTGTGCGAATAGCACATAGCGATTGCCTGATTTCTTCACTCATGGGAGCCCCGTCTATTGAGTATGTATAAACGGTGTTACTCTGTTTACATGTACCTTGGGACTGCGTCAGCGTCATGATCGGTATAAAGTCTGATCACTGTCTGAATCAATGAATTATATCTATATGAATCGAGCTGTCGTGTTATGTACATGCATGACCTAATGAAAAATTGCATCTGTATGTACTGAGATGAACACAGGCAGTGTGTTGGAAACCCCTTTCCATTACCAGGTGATTATCTGTTTTAGTGGACAATATATAAATGAAACGATGCTATTGATAAAGATATTAAGTTGAATCATTGAAACGTAAAACTAACTTCAAGTAGGCTTATTTTGCCCCGCTTCACAAAATAAAATCTGCATGTATACGACGGAAAAATTAGGAACTTCCATCATGAAATATGACATTAACAATAATGAAAAATAAAAGATCAAAACATTCCCGTTTAGGATATATAATGTTTTTATATACTAAAAAGAAGTGAATTTTCCTTCAAATTCTTAGCACACACCTAACATTGAATATGAAAGGTTAAAGAGAGAGTGGGGATCAAATTAGAAAATAAGATTCGTCTTCTTTCCTTGTATATGGAATCATCAATCGATTAGTCATATTGGATTGTTGTATTTTTTAGGGGGGGGGGGGGGTAGATTTAATGTGATGTTATTTAATGTTCATGTTCACTGTCTGACATCATCTTTCAATTCATTACGACAACATTATGCATTTGCATTTTAGTTCTGTCTTTATACGTCCATAAACTAGCCTACGAAGGTGTTCAGAAACAAATATAACTTTGAAAACACAATATTTTGTCATACATTATCAGTAATATTATTCTGGCTATTCGCACTCAGTACCTTTAGTGCTTTGATTTTAAGTTTAACACATGCATCGTGACGCCTGACTCTATTATGATAGTAACTCATGTTTTGTTTACCACATTAATTTAAGTATTTATTAATACAAGTATTATCAGGGTCCTATGAACACTTAATAAGCTGCGCTTTTGTTCGGACTTCGGTGACCTAGTCCCCCCCCCCCCCAACTACAGGGAGCTTTGAGAATATGAGAAGGGGTGGGGTCACTAAACAATCATTACCGTGGTTTATAACTTTTAGGTAATTATTTGGACTATGCAATCTTATCTTATTTTACAGTTGCAAAGAACCCCCTTTTTCTTCCTGTAGACATTTTCTTCCACCCTTCCTCTGACATCAAATGCAACGTGATTAGTGATTTGGGAGTATTGTCACCGCCTGTGGCACATTTGATTTATCTCACCTTCTTCTGGAAAGAAACATTTTCATTTATTCTGCTTCAATTACAACATATTCGTCTGTTTTGTTTTTGTTTTGGTCGTTTGTATGGTTTTAGTGAAAATACATCGTCGGACCCGAGCATTCGCGCACCTGTCCCAAATGTATGAGTTACCTGCCCTTTGAATTTGTCTGCAAAGGGATTTTGAGTCAAAATCCCTTTGCAGACAAATTTAAAGGGCAGGTAACTCCAACAAATATGGAGTTATACCTGCCCTTTAATTTTGTCTGCAAACGGATGTTGACATATAAACGTTTATAAATGAGGGGGGGGGGGGGGGGAGGAGGGGAAGGGGCGGGATTAGGGAGAGAGGAGGAGGGAGGGCGAGATAAGGAGAAGGGAGGAGGGAGGGAAGGAAGGATGAAAGGGATTAGGGAGGAGGGAATGAGAAGGGGTAGGAATGGGGGAAGGGACCCCCCCCCTGTTAATATAAGCATTAACATACACAACTAGTCATTTCAATTTTGAATCCCCTGTTAGGACCACTATATAAGTTGACATTTGGATTACGAGATAATTCTGATGAAAGGGCATCATATTATCATATTAGCACAGGGGCGAGGTATCATCACTTGGTCACAAAACCCTTTCCTCAACACACATAGGCCATCTATGTTTGGTGAAACATATGCAGGTATATTGGAAAAATTTTTCATCTTAGATACAGTTACTGGTTTGCTGACACCGATTTATATGCATGGATCGCTCTGGGTCTAGATCGCAAACACCCTAGCTACACCCCTTGTTTCCATGACCAATAATGTAGCAAGGCGTGCAAATCAGTAACGTGGGGGGGGGGGGGGGGGGGGGAGGAGCTAGGGAAGAGGGATAGAAGAAGGTGATTATCTTTGTTGGAGGCCAGCAATATTTCTTATATTTATTTTATCAAATGAGCTTAATGTAATAACTTTTTTTATATTGCCCAAATTGTGGCATTGACCTTAATTTGGCCTAGAAAATCAGTTGGTGTCATCTTCTCACCATGGACAACTTACATATGCAAAGTTTGATGATAATTGGAAGTAAACGCTGTGACTGCTAGAAAGTCTAAAAGATTTTTCTATTTTTGCCCATTGTGACCTTGACCTTTGACTTATGACCTCGAAAATTAATAGGTGTTGTCTTTTTACTACGGACAACTAACATGCAAATTGTGATGAAGATTGATAGTAAATTGTGACCTCCAGAGTTCCACAGGGTTTTTCTATTATTTCCCACTGTGCCATTGACCTTTGTCTTGAAAATCAAAAGGTGTCCTCTTCTCACCATGGACAACTAGCAACTTACAAACAACTTGCAAAGTTTGATGAAGATTGAAAGTAAACTATGATCTCTAGAGTGTCCACAATCCTTTATGGATCCCTCACACGCACTAACACACCCTCAAACACCCAGTGGCATTACTATATCCCTTTGGCAACAAAATTGCGCGAGGGATTAATTAAAGAGTGACCCTGACCTCTCAACATTGACCCTGAGTGACCTATGTCCAATAGCCTACAATCTGAATAGTAATTGTGAAAACTACAAAATTAATGTATTACACAACTGAGATAAACAGCTCAGGACTTGTCAGTTCTTTGTTTTATTTCAAGTCCTTCATATAAAGTGACCTTGACCTTCCATACATGACCTTTCAATATTTCAAGTTCCAATCCTGAATAATATGGTAAGTGACCTTGTTAAAAGTATCAACAAATTCTCATAATTGGTTAAGAGATGTGAGAAAACAAATACAAATGATAGCGACTCCCTCGAAAACCTTTTAGGAAGATGAAATTTATTGGTAAAAACAGAAAGTTTTCTGTTTGAAAAATTACAGGATTGGTAAATTTTTCAAAGTAAAATTGAAGATTGGAAGTAAACTGTGATCTCTAAAGTGATCACAATCCTTTGTGGATCCCTCACACACAATCACATTTCAGATTCTTGTCAAGATCAAGGGTCAGAATCACAGACAAATTCTACAACAAAATCATCGGAAACAAAATAATTTGTCAATGAATGAACGATTTTATTTGAAAACACAAAATAATGTATAGAAAAGTAACAATGCACATATTACATGTATCACAGGATGTTGAGAATAAAAATTTAAAAACACATGATGAATTGCAAATGAAATAAATGTTCATATCTGGAGCAAGGTAACATAAAAATTCATGAAAGTGACTGTTATACAAATGTGATACATGCAGATAAAGAATGAATTTTTGTGTGAATACTTGTTCCAACTGTAACATCAATTTTACATTGCAGTTTTCATAAATACACAAAATTGATTCTTAATTTGCATTTCAATAAAATCATACAGGGTACAAGTATAAATATGGATTCTTTGATGAATGATATTACGTTAGAAACAGATAATATATTGTACAAAGTTAAAGTAATAATTTTTTAAAATAAACTTTCAGTAAAGAGTCAAATATCAATATTCCTGAGTCTCAATTGCATGTATATGTAAGTTCAGGCAATTTATATTTATCAAAAAAAAAAGGGAAACAAAGGAAACAAAAACAACGATTGTAATCAATGAATTGATTTTTTAAAAATACATGTACAAATGCCCTGGCTAAATTCTTTTTAAATTCTACCATAAGAAAAAAAAATATTTAGAGTTTTGTTTAATCATTTCAGTACAAAAATTCTCCAGACCTCCAGGTCTGTGGGTGACATTAATATGAGAAAATTATCCATAATCGCACAATGCCAAAAGAACAACATAGATAATCTATTTATTTTAAATAACAATGTCGTCCATTTACCGTGAAGATAAATGTCTACAATCTGCTTTTCCGTTGAAGCTGGAATTTGACAATGCCAAAAGAACAATAAAGATGATCTACATAATTTAAAAACAATGATGTCGTCCATAATCTATTCAAAAACATTAATAACATCCATTTTCTGTGAAGATAAAAATCTAGAATCTGCTTTTCCGTTGAAGCTGGGATTTGACGTAGGCTTTGACTTTATGTGATAGCTCCAAATCCTCGGCATCCTGTAAAACAGTGAATGGTGAAGTTTAGCTATCAGACAGGGAATAAAATTAAATGCAAATGTACATGTAATTAAGGAGTGATCCAATACTATGTTTTTTTTGTAACAAATTTAATTTTCACAGCCTCAAGTCATTAACTGTTGTTACAGTAGAAATAAGGAAGGGGATCCTTGCTTTATGAATCACAGCTTTCCAATATATAAATAGAAACATTAAGTAGAATGTGCTCTTATGATAAAAGTACTTTTGGCTGATCTACCCTTTCTAAAAATATTAAAATACATGTTTTTTCTAATTGTCAAAATGTTTTGCAAGTGCAGAAAAATGTCCATACAAAGAACAAAATTGAATGTATTTCTTGCAAACTGAAAAGTTAATCTAAAACCTTGACCTCTGACATGCAAGTTTCATGCAGCAATGCAAATAATTATTCATTTTTACTTCCAAGCATTAGATGTTGAAGTTTTGAAGTGGATGCAGATTTTGCTCGGATAAAATTTCATTTTCACATTTCATTTAATAGTGGCCCCATCTATCCCATACTTCTCTCCTTCTTTTAACATAGCCACAATGTAAATAATGCTTTAGTTAGGATTTTATTATAGCCACTCTGTTGATATACATTGTACTTACGTTCTAAATCTGTTCCCAGTTTTGTACCTGCCCAGATAAACATTCAGTCTACATGCTTCTTTGGAAATGACCATAATTGATCATGTGGATATACTTACATTCTTCATTACTGAGGTAAAAACTATCCTTAACCATTAAAGCTACAGACTGCAGCTATTTTGTGGATATACTTATGTTCTGAAACTGTTCCACCGTTCCGTATCCACCCAGATAACCATTCAGTTTACATGCCGCTATGGATTCACTTACGTTCTCAAACTGTTCCACTGTTCCGTATCCATCCAGATATCCATTCAACTTACATGCCACTGTGGATTTATGTACAATGTACCTTCTCAAACTTTCCACCATTCTGTATCCGCCCAAATAACCATTCAGTTTACATTAAAGCTACAGACTGCAGCTATTTTGTGGATATACTTATGTTCTGAAACTGTTCCACCGTTCCGTATCCACCCAGATAACCATTCAGTTTACATGCCGCTATGGATTCACTTACGTTCTCAAACTGTTCCACTGTTCCGTATCCATCCAGATATCCATTCAACTTACATGCCACTGTGGATTTATGTACAATGTACCTTCTCAAACTTTCCACCGTTCTGTATCCGCCCAAATAACCATTCAGTTTACATTAAAGCTACAGACTGCAGCTATTTTGTGGATATACTTATGTTCTGAAACTGTTCCACCGTTCCGTATCCACCCAGATAACCATTCAGTTTACATGCCGCTATGGATTCACTTACGTTCTTAAACTGTTCCACTGTTCCGTATCCATCCAGATATCCATTCAACTTACATGCCACTGTGGATTTATGTACAATGTACCTTCTCAAACTTTCCACCGTTCCATATCCACCCAGATATCCATTGTGGATTTACTTACGTTGTGAAACTGTTCCACCATTCCGTATCCACCCAGATAACCATTCAGTTTACATGCCGCTGTGGATTTACTTACATTCTCAAACTGTTCCACTGTTCCGTATCCGCCCAGATTACCATTCAGTTTACATGCCGCTGTGGATTAACTTACTTTCTCAAACTGTTCCACCATTCCGTATCCACCCAGATAACCATTCAGTTTACCTGCCACTGTGGATTTACTTACATTCTCAAACTGTTCCACCGTTCCGTATCCACCCATATAGCCATTCAGTTTACATGCCACTGTGGATTTACTTACGTTCTCAAACTGTTCCACTGTTCCGTATCCGCCCAGATTACCATTCAGTTTACATGCCGCTGTGGATTAACTTACTTTCTCAAACTGTTCCACCATTCCGTATCCACCCAGATAACCATTCAGTTTACCTGCCACTGTAGATTTACTTACGTTCTCAAACTGTTCCACTGTTCCGTATCCGCCCAGATACCCATTCAGTTTACATGCCGCTGTGGAAGTGATAAGATCTTCATCACTGAGGTCCAGACTATCCAACAAAGTGTGGTGCTGGCGTAAAATATACTTTTGGTGATAGCTGTAAACAAAAATTGAATATCAGAAGTGAAAAATGAGATAAAGCCTCAAACAGTAAAAGACCTTCGTTTGTGCACTGCATTCACAATTTCTAAACTTCTGCACAGGACAACTTTTTATTTACCTTATGAATTAAGATTCCTTAAGCTAAATTATGATTGTCATATCAGTTATCTGCCATTTGGTATAGGTACCAATCGCAACATTGGGTGCGACTGCCCAGAAAATGCTGAAAACTATTATGATATTCTTTATCTGAAAGAAACAATTTCTACATTTGTAAATACATGTAATAATTAACTTACTTTTCAGCATTATAGAATGTCTCCGCTGGTAAAATTTTGGTGGCAATTGGCCTGGCCATCTCTTTCTGAAGCTTATCCCTGCTCTGTTCTGCGAGAAGTTTCTGTTTAGTTCCGTGATAAAAGATGGCCGACATGTACTGGTTACAATGCTGTGTACAGGGATTATGCCATTTCCAGAACAACTTAAGAAGGTCCTCGTAGGCGATCTTCTCCTGGTCAAAATCCAAGGCTACAGTCTCAGTGTGGTCACCCCTTTGAATATAAAATTATACGCATCTGTTCAATAAAAATCTGCATACAACGAATTAAGTTAAAATTAAACAAATTTTCTGCCAGAGAGAAGGAATGGTAATTATTAAAAAATAAATGTCCCCTTCGGCTTTCCCAGTAGGGGACTAATTAAAAAACATTCACACGATTACTAGGTCCTTCCAACTTGCCATGAAAAAACAATATTTGCACTCGATTAAGGTCAAAGGACCATGCAAAACTTTGAGTATTTGAGTGTTTTTGTGTTTTTATGAATTTGTTTTACATATTTCAAAATATTACTTTAGAAAGCAAGCAATAGAATTGGGTACAGTGCTGTCCTATAGATAGGAAAGAATAGTGCTGGTAAATACTGCATAATGTTATCATGGATTCCCTGGAACTTCTAGTAAAGTCCAGAATGACCTTGACATTGGTATGTCAATTACTCCCCCCTATCTCCCCCAATGATATTCAACACAGATAGTTACAACTGTAACAGGAGAGGAAAAGATATGACCAGACCGGGTATCAAACCCAAGACCTTCTGCTATCAGGGCACATGCTTTTACCAACTGAGCTATCCGAGCACGATACCCATTCCTGTCACACAACTTACATGTTGCGATAAGTAGGGTCCAAACTGGATCCTCCAGTGTACCCCACCCTGGTTTTCATCACACCATGGACACTACCAAACTGTGCCTCGGGAAACCAGAATCAGCTCAAGGCAAAAGTTGCCTTTGACAAGGCACGTCCACTACTTGTGCTAGGCATCCTTATCTCTGAAATATTAAGAATGATGTTTTATATACTGTGAAAATTTTTAATAAGGAGAAGGGATCAATTTTCAAATGACATATACATGGGATTGATTTAAATTAGAAATAATTTTGAATTTGATTCAGAAAATGGGAATGCACATGGAATAGACCTTCTTCATGTTACCGTTAGACTTGTATTTTAGACACGCCAAGATCCAACATCACAACTTTTGACACTATTTCTAATTGTGACGTCATAATTCAGATACGACGTCACAGCTAGTTAAAAGTTACGTGTCGGGTCTTAGGATGTGTAAAATACAAGTCAACTGCGGTAATGAGAAAATCGTCCATTACATAGTACAGATTACATAGATGAAATAAAATATTTAGATTTTTCTTACAACTACATGTGTGATACCATTGCTGCCCCGGCCATGTTTTAAGTACAATTTCACTTGAACAAATGTTACTAACAAGCAATATTTTTGCACTTCAACTTCAGAAAATAAAAAATACTGGAAGAAGGTCACTGTGAAAATATCAAAGTGACATCAACTATAGTAATCAAACTGCTCGACAGAAAAATAATCATATACATTTCTGACAATTAATAATTAATCAACAATTCAGCATACTGCATGTTTAAGACAGTTATTATAAACAAGTAAAATTTTCAATGGATGTATCCTAACACTAGTCTACCATTAAAAAAAACAGTTTTATGTATAACGTCAGAATTCTTTACAAGAATTAATCTGCAGTCTTATTCTCATAATTGATATGATAAACTTGTTTTGTCAGATAAAATTAAACTCCCTTAATTTGTATCATAATTACTTGGACCAATCAAAATATCCTCAAATGTCCGACATTTCATGGAAGTTTTCAAGAACTACGTACTCAAATAGCAATACACTTGATTTTACCCTTTTGGATCGGAAATCTTACATTATTATCATGGGGTCATCTTTACAACGCTGCTGTTGAAAGTTGTCATTAATCAAATTACTGTTAACTCCAGCATGTAAATCCAAAAATTCATTAACATTATAATACCTGTAGATATTTTAGAACTAATCATGAGACACATAATGACTGACAGATAGAAACCTAAGCTAAAAAATGCATGTACATTTTCAACATTGTTCAAAATGTTATTGCTCCATTTATCATGGGGAAAACTACTGAAGACCTATCAACCGGTATCACCAGTAGTTATTTTGAAATATACTGACTTTCTATGCGGAAAGAGGTGGTATAACGGCCTCTGTCTGTCAGCCTCTTGTTTGTCGGGATTTAGAACAAAGTTACGAAATTCAGGAATTGATACAGACCGAAAGTACAAAACTTCAAAGTCATTGAAACGTTTCGCTCGTAATCAAATTGCTGGGGGACATACAAGCTTGTGAGAAACCTTGACCACTGTTTCCTTGATTTTTTTTTTGCAGCAACAAAAATACTTGTCAAGATGAGAGAGCGATGTTTGAAGTTTCTCTCCCTGTTTCCTCTTGAAGAAATAGCAACGTAGAGTCAAAATCCAGACGCCGATATGAGGAAGATGCTTCCTGGTTTAGCTGTGGTTGGAACACCCTCGTCTGTGTTGTCATATGTCCCATTACTGAAATCCTGTGGGTTCAAAGTTGTTGCATTATGGGCAAATACAAAAGAAGAGGCGCATAGCTTAGCTGATCATCTTGACGTAGCATTCTTTTCCAGCAAAGTTGATGAGGTCCGTTCCCAAAGAATGTCACAATGTTCCATTTGTGACAGCTGTTAATAGGGATGTTCGAGAGACGAAAAAGTGACGTCACACTGCGCATGCGCATGAAAATTGGTTGGCAAAAAGTGGTTCTCTTATATATATGTATATAGCTATGTTCACTTCTATTTACTTTATATTCTTTATCAGTACAGTTTATCGCCAGATATAATTATGTTAAGATTACTTCAAAGTTGTTATAATATTAATCGATCGTTTTAATTGCACGTTATATATTTTTTTAAATTTAATTTTTCTCTGTTAATCACTGTGTAAATAGCATTTAGTCTCTCTGTGGTTTGATTTAATTTTTAAAGTCGTGAATGTGAACATCTTATATAATTCATCAATTTAAAATGTCAAGTCCAATATAGTGTATCTCGTATACACAAGACATTGATCTGACACCTGCCACTTACCTTGATTTTTGTCGACTGTCCAGGTAGATTTTTCACCCAGGCGCCGCGGCGGAACCAATTAGAAAGCCATTTCATATTTCAGTTCAGTGATATTTTAAATTGATTAAGGCACGGTCCATTTGATATTCTGGGGGGGGGCTTGGGTTTTTTTCGAAAAAAATTATTTTGCTCTGAATTTTGATGAAAAAAATAAATTTGCTTATGGTGTGACAGAAAAAAATAATCTTGCTCTTACAAGTAATCTGAATTTGAAGAATAACCATAAAATTCGCTGAAAATTCCCGAAAAATTTTCGGCTCGCTTCGCTCGCCGCTGTTTTTACTTTCTATAAAAATGTTATGCCGAGCAAGGCGAGCGAGCCATAGTTTTCTTCTGTAATGGCAAGTTCATATTTGAAAAAATCAAAAGTATATGCATGTGACTGAAAAACAATTAAATTGCTTAAATACATTATCAATATAATTTATAACTATTTATAGAAACATGTATCACCATAGTGTCTAATTTTATATTCAAGCTTGGAAGGAGAATTTAAATAAGTTTTTCACTAGTTTTCATTTCTACATATTAAAACTTGAATCAGGTCCTCTTACATGTTACTTGATCTTATATACATTTTGTATACTGAAAATTATATATCACATATTGTAAAAATCTTTTTTCTCTCTCAGTTTAGAAGTGAATACAAGTTTTACATAAAAATAGAGTAATGTTTAAAGTAATTTAAGTAAAAATAAAGAATTTCTATTGAAAAAACACAAACATTCTTAATATAATTCACATCAATTATTATAAAAAAAATTTCCTTGCTCCAACTTTGCAAGAAAAAAATAATTTCGCCCTGGTCCGATGCAAAAAAAATAATCTTTCTCCGACAAAAAACCCAAGCCCCCCCCCCCCCCCCCTGAATATCAAATGGACCGTGCCTAAGCGACACGGATTAAACAACAAAACCATTTTTTTGTTTTGGTAAATACTAACTTCAAGTCTTTTAGTTAGAAATACAACCCATTTATACATCGATCATAATCATATAAAAGTTGGAACAGTGGATCAATATTCAATATTTCTCACATATATCTCAAGATTTATTTATTTATTTATTCATTTATTTATTTATTTATTTATTTATTTATTTATTTATTTATTTAAACAGGATAATTGTTTAAATAATTCCGAAAATTAGATAGATGGAAGTCCGCAATCTATTCTTGAAATTCTTTTCAAATATTGGATGTTTTAACAGTCGAGGTGCAAAAGATGGAAATAGAATGCTAGGATTTTATATGGTTCGAGATCCCTCTCTTTAATTCATATTAACATTTATCATTTATTTTTAAGGTGTAATTATGCCCCCGGAATCAAAGATTCGGGGGCATATAGTTTTTGGCCTGTCCGTCTGTTTGTCTGTTTATCTGTTTGTCTGTTTGTCTGTCTGTTTGTCCGAAAAACTTTAACATTGGACATAACTTTTGAATGGGAAGTGATAGGGCTTGCATATTTCACATGTGTATTCCTTGTGACAAAACCTTTCCATTGATACCAAAATTTTTGACCTCGTGACCTTGACCTTGACCTTTGACCTACTTTTCAAAAACTTTAACATTGGGCATAACTTTTGAATGGGAAGTGATAGGGCTTGCATATTTCACATGTGTATTCCTTGTGACAAGACCTTTCCATTGATACCAAAATTTTGGACCTCGTGACCTTGACCTTGACCTTTGACCTACTTTTCAAAAACTTTAACATTGGACATAACTTTTGAATGGGCAGTGATAGGGCTTTCATATTTCACATGTGTATTCCTTGTGACAAGACCTTTCCATTGATACCAAAATTTTTTACCTCATGACATTGACCTTGACCTTTGACCTACTTTTCAAAAACTTTAACATTGGGCATAACTTTTGAATGGGAAGTGATAGGGCTTTCATATTTCACATGTGTATTCCTTGTGACAAGACCTTTCCATTGATACCAAAATTTTGGACCTCGTGACCTTGACCTTTGACCTTTTAACCCAGTGACCTCACATACATGTACTTAACAGAAAATAGTGTTCATACTAACAAAGATGCCACTGGGGGCATTCGTGTTTCACAAACACAGGCTTTATTTAATCTTATCTTTCATTTTAAATTCTTGAGTGTCTCTTTTTATCCCAACGAATTTAGGAGTGCAACTGCCCAAACTTAAATGGAAGATGAGAAATAAATCATTGCTTCTATTCTAATCTTGAGGCCCCTCCCCCCTCCTTCCTCCAGCAAGTAAAAAGTTAGATAAGGCATGTCAATTTAAAAAAGAAATTCCATATCCAAAGTAAGAAAAATAAAAGAGAAAAAGAAAATTTTTCATTGTTATTACTATGACCGGCTTTGTCTATAAAATGGAGACAGTCGTGAGAAAAAAAATAATAATAAGAAGAAAATTAGTACTCCTTATTTCATTAAACATTGTCTGTGAGTTAAATTTTTTTCCGTTTTGCGTTTTCAAACAGTTCGACATTAATTTCGGTCAAACTATTCCCCTCTTTCCATCCCGTTCAAATGCTCCGCCTTAATTAAATCACAACTAATATAGCCGGGAACGTTGCATTTTTGAGAGATAGGAGTGTACTTGTCAAAACAACTGGTAATTAGTTGGGTATGTTACACCTAATACAGGAGCATAAAAATGGGACACTATGAATAACACCGGCTTCTTTGAAAAGCAAAATTTGAAAAAGAAAAAATATCGGCAGTTTATTGATTCTTGCCCCCCCCCCCCCCCCCCCCCAATCGAACGGCAGTCTGATATACTAATAAACACAGCGGGATTTCTTTATTGCTGTGATTAGAATGGTCAGTGTCACAGCAGGACTTATCAATAAAATAATAATAGGAAAGTAGCGCTTATTAGAGCATCAATTGTCGATTTATCCCCCGCGGTATCACGTATATTTCCCTTCACTGCCAACCGTTTTTGTCAACCAGCCTCGTTTTCGCGAGACCCGTGACGTCACGGCGAACATCCCTATATATAATATTTTATATTAAAAGCCATTTTCACATAATTAAGTTCCTATGAAAAAGTCATATTTATTGCATTGTTTCCTTTAATTCCATAATGGTATCTATACTGGTGTGGGACCATTTATTGGTACCAATTATGATCGCCACATGGTCCCCAGCTTACATGTACTGTCCGCGCAGCTCACATCAGAAATCGGAAAATTTAAGTTTTCTCTACTTTGCCTGCAATTTTTGCGATTAACATTTATTAAGAGGGATAGATCTCGAACTCTCATAACTAAAGGTGTATGATATATGTCTGTAGGACCAATACTACGCTCACAGTGAAAGAAAATGGTTTTAGATAGGGAGTTTTCTATGTCAATTTTAGCTCGACGTCGCTGATGTTTAACACTGAGTCTATGGAGAATGTCGACGATGTCAAGCTAAAATTAACATAGAAAACTCCCTATCTTTCATTGTGAGCGTAGTATTGGTTGTACAGACATATATCATACACCGTTTATAGTTATGAGAGTTCGAGATCTATCCCCCTATATAAATTTTAATCAGAAAATATGTCGACGAAGTAGAGAATTTAATTTCAATTTTCCGATTTCTGAAGTGAGCTGTGTGGACAGTACATTTTTGTAGCCAATAGGGGACTCGTATAATAAGTAGGACCTGTATTGGCAATAATAATTGGTAGCTAGCTTGACCTAGTTAAAATAAGTGCCTAAACTTAACGTTTTTAATCCATTAATTTGATATGAACATGATGAAGGGACGATCCAAATCTTAATATGAAAATTGGTAGACATATGCATCAAGGATTCTAATTTGCGCTGTCTAAATTTCATTTTCCTGCTTTGAGAAATTAAGACTCCAGGGCCAAAAATGTTTTAAAAATTGGCGATAATTGGTCCCCAACCAGTAGAATCTGATGACCTCAAATTAGGTAAAAAGTTGATGTCAATCGTGCACAGCCTACTAGAAAGAGCAACAGTGTAATGTTGTTCTAATTGTATGAAAAGTTTGAAAATATTTGAAATACATGTATGTCTTTAATTTTTCCAGGTGCTATTAAACAAAGATGTGGACGTAGTGGTTGTGACGTGCCCACCTCATATGCAGGCCCCAATAACAGTCAAAGCTCTAGGTATCTCATGATGGATAAGTTTTGTAAAATGAAATGTAGATAGAATGTTTGATTTTAAAATCTAAATTTACATTTTAATAAAAAGTGTACTTTTTATGCCCCTGTAATAGAAGATTCGGGGGCATATTTTTTTTTTATATTTTTGATGTTTGTTCAACTGTTACAACATGTTTAAAGGTTTAATAATTGGCTTTAGTTTTGGGAAAAAAGTTTTTTTTTCCATTTTTCAAATAGAAATAACAGCATCTGCAATGAAGGAAATTCAGAGTGTTTCACCAAAGCCACATGTAGATTAACTTATATGTACCTCTCATTGAAATAAATGTACACTTTCTGGAAAATTGTCATTGTTCACATGAAAAACTCATAACTAGACAAAGCAGACATACAAGACTTTGTAAAAGGACATGAGCATTGCGGAGTCTTTCCTCCTCCTAACATACAAATATTTGACTGTCCATGACTCAGCAAGCACCTGTTTCTCGGGTTGAGAATTCGCCATCACCTCCTCGCATGGTAGTTTGATTTTGTTAGATTATGTCAGTGTTACTTTCATTACAGGAATTGGGAAGCATGTACTGTGTGGAGCCCCTGCAGGTCCAAATGAGGTAGATGCCTCAAGGATGTTAAACGCTGCAAAATACTACCCACGGCTGATGTCACTAACGATCTACGGTCTACGTTTTCTTCCCACTATCTCCAAAATGAAACAGCTGATTCAGGATGGCTATGTGGGCGACATGATTAATATATGTGAGGTCAGAGTTCAGTTTGAACAGGCAGCAAAGCAGACATTTGATTGGACGTGTGATGAGCTAATGGGAGGAGGCGTTTTAAATACCATCGGTAACAATATAATTGACATCATATCATTTCTGACCAATCAAAAAGCTGTTAAGGTAAATGGCATGCTAAAGACGTATACCAAAACCACGGAGAAAATCAAAGGAATAAGAGAGATTACCAGTGACGATTTTTGTACTTTTCAAATGGAATTAGAGAAGGGATCTTGTGCCAATGTTACTATAAATAGCCATATTCCGGGCTCGTTCAGTCAAGAAGTTATGATTATTGGCAATAAAGGAAGATTGACAGCACGCGGAGCAGATCTTTACGGACAAAAGCATGATGGAAAAAAGGAGAAAGAGGCTCTCTTACATTTCGACCCCATCAATTTCAAAGAAGAGGAACGTCATGGTGTTTCTGACAAAACCCGAGCAGAAATTCCCACGCCATATTTGAAAGGTATCATACAGATGATTGAGACCGTCAAAGAATCCTTTGCCAAAGAAGAGGAACGGCAGAGTTATTGTTGGGAATCTGTGAAAGACGCAGCAACGTTTGAAGACGCACTTTACGTGCAAACTGTAGTTGATGCGATTCGCAAGTCAAGTAAGAATAAAGAATGGGTTAGAGTTGAAGTAAAGAGAGAAGAGCCTAGTGCTCAGTTCTAGTCTACAATAGAATCTTTGTTTTAAACTTTTGAGATCAGATTAAGGATGTGTTCATAGCTCTTTACCATGGTTCATTGTACTTCTCAAATCTTTTGATAATTACGAAAATAAGACAGTACAGTGGTGTATGTACACTATGTTCAATATTCACGAATTAAAATATGTTTTTCTTCAACATGTTCAAGTAGAAACTTTATATGAAATGTCAAGATCTGCAAATTGTTATTTATTTCCTCTCCATTTCAAAGATCTGTATATCATTTTACATGTGTTAGTATTTCTATTGTTTTTTTTTTATTAATATTTATTTATTAACATTTATTTATCTTTTTGTTTGATCACCCATAGATTCCATTGTGATCTGATTGATATCAAAACCAAATATAACCAAACATACATCATGATGCATTTTCAATGTTTATCACATTTCAAATTAGGCCATAGTAATTAAATATTTTGTTTTACGTCTGCGGGCTGATACCTTTTAGCAGAATTGCACAGGAAAAAACACACACAAGTATGCATTTTTAGTTAAAAAATAAACGTTAATGATCTTGAATATCATAAAATGCATATACGGTTGATAATATCAGGAGATAAAAATGATGTTTTTCTTAAAATAAAGTCAGAATTACATTATGTATCACCCTCAATTGAAGAAAAATATTTTTCTTTTACTTTCATATTAATCATGATTGTGTTTTTGTGTTTTCATGCCTGGCAGAATTTAACAAACAACAAACAATAACAATGATTAACAAAATATAAATTTCAATTACTATGGCCTTACTGTCTTATCACCTCTTGTATCCTTCCTTTCCTTCTTGAATAAAGATTTGTAAGGTGAGGTGAAAGTTAAAATGAACTTTGCTTCATTAAGAGAAAGGGAGGGGGGGGGTTATATACATGTAATTTTATTTTTAGTCCCCTACCGGCAACGCCGAAGGGGACTCTTAGTTTCCTCTCGGTCTGTCTGTCCGTCTGTCTGTCTGTCCGTCTGTCTGTCTGTCCGTCCGTCTGTCCGTCCGTCTGTCCCTCCGTCTGTCCGTCTGTCCGAATATCAGTTTTCCGGACTTTTTTCTGCAACGGATAGAGATATTCAGATGAAATTTGATACACAGCTTGGTCTTGGATAGTTACAGAGCAAGTTCGACTTTCATCACGCTTGACCCATTTTTCGACGAGTTATGCCCCTTGATGACTTGGAAAATCCAGTTTTTGTCAGTTTTCCGGACTTTTTTCTGCAACGGATGGAGATATTCAGATGAAATTTGATATACAGCTTGGTCTTGGATAGTTACAGAGCAAGTTTGACTTTCATCACGCTTGACCCATTTTTCGAGGAGTTATGCCCCTTGATGACTTGGAAAATTAAGTTTTTGTCAGTTTTCCGGACTTTTTTCTGCAACGGATGGAGATATTCAGATGAAATTTGATACACAATTTGGTCTTGGATAGTTACAGAGCAAGTTTGACTTTCATCACGCTTGACCCATTTTTCAAGGAGTTATGCCCCTTGATGACTTGGAAAATTAAGTTTTTGTCAGTTTTCCGGACTTTTTTCTGCAACGGATGGAGATATTCAGATGAAATTTGATACACAGTTTGGTCTTGGATAGTTACAGAGCAAGTTTGACTTTCGTCACGCTTGACCTATTTTTCAAGGAGTTATTCCCCTCTATAACTTGGAAAATTAAATTTTTGTCAGTTTTCTGCACTTTTTTTCTGCAACGGATGAAGATATTCAGATGAAATTTGATACACAGCTTGGTCTTGGATAGTTACAGAGCAAGTTCGACTTATGTCACGCTTGACCTTTTTTTCGAGAAGTTATGGCCCTTTATGACTTGGAAAATTCAGTTTTTGTCAGTTTTCCAGACTTCTTTCTGCAACAAATAGAGATATTCAGGTGAAATTTGATACTCAGCTTAGTCTTGGATAGTTACAGAGCAAGTTCAACTTTCGTCACGCTTGACCTCTTTTTCGAATCGATAAAGCAGATAAAACCTCAGAACTGAGCTGCACAGACAGTAAGTTTAATTTAAACTCATATATGTTTAATTGAAGAGTAATTCATAGGCAGAGTTGCAGGACATAAATATATGCCGCCGGTAGGGGACTATATCGCTCAGCGATCATAACATTTTTGACTTTTGGTTAGTTGATGAATACATACATTGAAAAAATATTGAAAATAAAAAAAAGGAAAATTTCTGTTATAAAATGAAATGACTCCAGTTTTTAAGGATGCAATTACTTTAATTCTGGCTAAAATTCATAAATTTTGAATGTTGAAGAGAAAGTCTACGTAAATATTAACTTTATATACGTGTATGACCACCTATCTTGAAGAGCATTTATTTCAACTTCACATATTTTTCATTTTTTTGACTGATGAACATGATGAATGTCCTATTTTTCATTCTTATTTAAAATTCATATTCATGAATAAATCCATGAATTCTGAATGTTCAATGATTGAAGGAAAATTCTTGATATCAACTTTATACATGACCACCTATCTTTGAGAGCATCTATCAATTTCACATATTTTGACTTCTTGACTGATCAAAATGATAAATGTCTCATTTTTCAAACATGTATATCAAATTCATATTCATTGATACTCATTCTTCATTTCATCTTATTTTTTTCATTCCATTGATTTGTTGTTAAAATCTTGAAACTATTCCCATGAATCTTGTTCCATTCACAATGTTGCCCGCACAACTTTAGTATAGTGGTACCAATAGTTAAATTCACATATACATTCATTTTATGGAAGCTCTATGCATCTTGATGTATTTTGCTTTTTAATTTCATTGGCAGAAGACTGTTAGGATATTAAAATTTCATGAAAGATGCATGCATGCAGATGCTCTCAGAAATTCCTCATGTTCATGTAACGTCCATTTTGAAAGAAATATTGCATACAACAATAAGCCCTTGATTAGGCATTTCCCAGTATCAAGCAAAACTTTCAAGATATGCTGAATACATTTCCAGCAAAATCATGCTAATACTGGATGACCATTGTGCATGCTTTGTGAAAATATGCGTTATGAAAATCTATTTTGGGCCATTTTGTTTTGTACCTTTTTAAACTTAGAAGAAGACATTTTCCTTAGTTAATAAAATAGAATTTTCCAATGAGAAATTGAGAATTTTAATTGTAACAGAAGTGGAAAGGAGGGAGGGGTGCATATACCTACATGAATATGTTTATACCATTAATGAAATTATACCGTTTATTGTTAAACCTCGGACATGTAGATTTATGAACCAAGAGGAAGATTTTTTTAGGTCAAAGGTAAAACAAAGTGACATTGCATCTAAGTATTTTTCATCCGAACGATATTTTTTTTCTTAAGGTTTTCTTTTGTAACTTTGTTTCACAACATATCAAATATACTACATTGTATATGAATATCTTGAATCTCAATCAAATATCATTTTGTTTGCGTATTGTATATGACTTGAGGAAATTGATTTTATGATTACCGGTATGTATATATATATTCTATAACTTTTCTTTAAAAATTCCTCTAAGACTTTTCAGTGGTGGATTTTTACATTGTATTTCACTTGTGCTCAACACTAAGATATGAATGGAAAACATTTAATAGAATAAAAGAAGAATAGTACCTATCAGTAACCTAGTAAGCTTATAATTTACAGTGTTCTAGGATTCCATTACCCATTACCCGAGGTAAGTGAAAATTAAGGTCGGGTAACTGGAAAATAGATTGCAACTTACCCGTTGGTAAGTGAATTTTCATGGTGATGTCTAGGATGCACGAGAGAAAATTAACATCCCCTTTTTATTCCGACATTTTGTTTGTAGTCTGGGATGTATCACTGGGTTGGGTGCACCCCCCCCTTGATCCTCCAAAACCGGCCTAACTTTGTAGCATTTTTTGCGCTCTTTCAGGTAAAAATTTGTCTCATGGAAATTTCCATTGCAAAAGGGGTGTTTTTTGGGAAAAACATGATTTTTTAGTCAAAAATCACTGAAAATAGGAAAAAAATTATAACTCTTATATGGTTGATATTTTTAAAAATTGAAAAGTGTAAATATATAGTATTTTTGATGCTCTTTCAGATGAAATAAGTTGCAAGTTCCAATTCCTATTTTTACTGTGTGTTTTGGGGTAAAAAAGTCGAATTTTTGCCAAAATTCACAGAAATTTGAGGAAATTTTAATTTATTTCTGCTTCTCAGCTCCTCAATATTGCATATGATCGTTCAAAGATGATTTAAAAAACATCTTTAAAGTCTCTTCTTTCAAATGACATATATTTTATATTCTTATTTTTTTGCAAAATCCTCGAAATTAATTATTTTATACAGAAACCTGTGTTTTCAATCAGAAATCTCAGATTTCTGTATATTTATTTAAAGAACCCTTATTTGTTATAAAAGCAATGATTGAAAGCTATTTTCTAGTGTAACTTTTCACACTCTATCAGATTATATAGGTTTTACTAACATTTCATTCAAAATCAGCGTGTTTTTTGGGGAAAAACGTATTTTTTCATTTAAAAATAGCTGATTTCTGGAGAATATTTATTAAATCTATAGAAGTTCTTGAAATGATAGCAGGAATGTATTTTGAACTGTAATCATTTAGGTTCACTCATAAATTACATGTATGAAACATAAAAGGTATATTTTCTACTTAATTTTGGGGCAAAATGCCTGTTTTTTGTCTTAAAATGACAGATTTCTGGAAAAATTTTATTAATTCATTTTCTTTGCTAAAACTATACATTTAAAGCTATTATCATTATAGAAAGTAATCATCTTGTCAGATGATTGTGAAATTAAATGTAATAATCAATTAAAACCATCATTTTTGGGTAAAATATGCATTTTTATGCAAAAACCACTTATTTTGAGAAAATAAGTACTAGCTCTTTTTATTTGCCTAAATTGATATGTTTTAGCTTTGATATTATGCTGTTTCTTATTATAAATGGAAAGAAATGTTATTTGATAACTGAAATTTAATTTATATCTTATTTTGGGGCAAAAAATCTTATTTATGTGAAAAATTCACTTATTTCTGTTAATATTTTTTAAAATTTATATTTCTTATTTAATCAACACTGGAGAGGTTTCATATAATTGGATGGCTTTAATGTGATCAAATTTAATGAGTTAGAAGAAATTTCTTTGATTATCTTGCTATTTTGGGTGGAAAATCTTGATTTTTATTTAAAAATCGCTAATTTCTGGAAAATCCTTATTACTATGAAATCAGACGTTATTATTTATATTCAAAAGAGTTCCTGGGGTATATCATAGCTTGTTCTTGTAAGTCATATGCATTTGAAATATCCTCTGTTAATTCAATTGATATTTTGGGGCAAAAAACCTAATTTATGTGCAAAATTCACTTATTTCTGTGAAAATTGTTTTAAATCTATATTTTTTATTCAATCAAAGCTGGTGAGGTTTCATATAATTGGATGGCATAAAAGTGATCAAGTTTAATGAGTTAGAAGAAATTTCTTTGATAATCTTGCTTTTTTGGGTGGAAAATCTCAATTTCTATTTAAAAACCACTGATTTCTGGAAAATCCTTATTACTATAAAATGTGTCGTTATTATTTATATTCTAAAGTGTTCCTGGGTATATCATAGTTTGTCCTTGTATGTCATATGTTTTTGAAGTATCCTCTGTTAATTCAATTGGTATTTTGGGGCAAAAAATATGTTTTATATGAATATATAGCCTATATCAAGAAACTTACTATTGAAAGTCTTATATTTCAGTTGAATAGGGAATACAGAGGATACTAATCATAGTTTGAAATATGATACTTTCTATGGTTAGTTTCTTGATATAGGCTATATAAAATTCATAAAAAATATATTTTTTGCACCAAAATACCAATTAAATTAACAGAGGATACTTCAAATACATTTGACGTACAAGGACAAACTATGACATACCCAGGAACACTTTAGAATATAAATAATAACGACACATTTTATAGTAATAAGGATTTTCCTGAAATCAGCGGTTTTAAAATAAAAATTGAGATTTTCCACCCAAAAAAGCAAGATTATCAAAGAAATCTCTTCTAACTCATTAAACTTGACACTTTTATGCCATCCAATTACATGAAACCTCTCCAGCTTTGATTGAATAAAAAATATAGATTTAAAACAATTTTCACAGAAATAAGTGAATTTTGCACATAAATTAGGTTTTTTGCCCCAAAATATCAATTGAATTAACAGAGGATATTTCAAATGCATATGACTTACAAGAACAAGCTATGATATACCCAAGGAACTCTTTTGAATATAAATAATAACGTCTGATTTCATAGTAATAAGGATTTTCCAGAAATTAGCGATTTTTAAATAAAAATCAAGATTTTCCACCCAAAATAGCAAGATAATCAAAGATTTTTCTTCTAACTCATTAAATTTGATCACATTAAAGCCATCCAATTATATGAAACCTCTCCAGTGTTGATTAAATAAGAAATATAAATTTTAAAAAATATTAACAGAAATAAGTGAATTTTTCACATAAATAAGGTTTTTTTGCCCCAAAATAAGATATAAATTAAATTTCAGTTATCAAATAACATTTGTATCCATTTATAATAAGAAATAGCATAATATCAAAGCTAAATCATATCAATTTAGGCAAATAAAAAGAGCTAGTACTTATTTTCTCAAAATAAGTGGTTTTTGCATAAAAATGCATATTTTACCCAAAAATGATGGTTTTAATTGATTATTACATTTAATTTCACAATCATCTGACAAGATGATTACTTTCTATAATGATAATAGCTTTAAATGTATAGTTTTAGCAAAGAAAATGAATTAATAAAATTTTTCCAGAAATCTGTCATTTCTAGACAAAAAACAGGCATTTTGCCCCAAAATTAAGTAGAAAATATACCTTTTATGTTTCATACATGTAATTTATGAGTGAACCTAAATGATTACAGTTCAAAATACATTCCTGCTATCATTTAAAGAACTTCTATAGATTCAATAAATATTCTCCAGAAATCAGCTATTTTTAAATGAAAAAATACGTTTTTCCCCAAAAACACGCTGATTTTGAATGAAATGTTAGTAAAACCTATATAATCTGATAGAGTGTGAAAAGTTACACTAGAAAATAGCTTTCAATCATTGCTTTTATAACAAATAAGGGTTCTTTAAATAAATATACAGAAATCTGAGATTTCTGATTGAAAACACAGGTTTCTGTATAAAATAATTAATTTCGAGGATTTTGCAAAAAAATAAGAATATAAAATATATGTCATTTGAAAGAAGAGACTTTAAAGATGTTTTTTAAATCATCTTTGAACGATCATATGCAATATTGAGGAGCTGAGAAGCAGAAATAAATTAAAATTTCCTCAAATTTCTGTGAATTTTGGCAAAAATTCGACTTTTTTACCCCAAAACACACAGTAAAAATAGGAATTGGAACTTGCAACTTATTTCATCTGAAAGAGCATCAAAAATACTATATATTTACACTTTTCAATTTTTAAAAATATCAACCATATAAGAGTTATAATTTTTTTCCTATTTTCAGTGATTTTTGACTAAAAAATCATGTTTTTCCCAAAAAACACCACTTTTGCAATGGAAATTTCCATGAGACAAATTTTTACCTGAAAGAGCGCAAAAAATGCTACAAAGTTAGGCCGGTTTTGGAGGATCAAGGGGGGGGTGCACCCAACCCAGTGATACATCCCAGACTATTGGGTGAGTTGCCTTGCTGGGTAAGCATATTTTTGGTGGACACTCAGGGTTTTCTTTTTATTTTGGGGAAGGTGCCTGTGCCTGCCTATTTGGGAAAATTTGCGACATTTTGCTAAAATTGGGAAAATTTTTATACAAATTCTCACCACAATAAAACCCTAAAGTGTAATCTATTAACACTACAAATCCATTGGTTTGTTTGAACTTAACAAGGGATGAATGAAAAACTTAAAGATGCACTTAGAAATAGCACATTTTGTGCTGACTTCCAGGTTTTAAGTCTCATTTTTTCAGGTGATTTTTTCATAATTCCTCTTTGGGAAATTAAGAGTGATTTTTTGGGAAAAAGAGAGGAAATTTGGCATTGGGAAGGGGCCGAAATTCGGCCCCAAAACAAGGAAAAAAAAACCCCTGACACTTACCCGTTGGTAAGTGGATTTTGAATAACATCCTAGAACACTGTCATAAGAATATGATTTTCTCTTGATCACCATGTACTCATTTTAGTTGTGAAGTCTTTTATGTGAAATTAATGTTCTCTGAAAGCTTTGTATCTTACATCTGTTTTTATGCCTCCTTTTAATATACTCTTCAAAATGGTGCCATAGAGTGCTAAAGCTCCCCTCAGGAAAAATCAGTGCTTATAGTTATGATTAAATGCTGTTAGGGATCATACATGTATTGTTTGGAATCTGTCAGTGTCCATCTAATAATCTAGTCTTACATGTACATGTATATTTGAATTAATGAAAAAATATTTATTTATTTATAAATTGTCCAGAATGTTAGGGAACATCAATCACAAGGTCAAGTTCACTGTCAAGGTTATGTTCATACAATGTCATTTTGATATTTTTTTTGAAAATTTAATTTTCTGTTCAAAGTAAAGTGCTATTAGATATACTGTCATTTACCATTCTTTTACAGTCAAAATCCCCAGTATAAAGAAAAAGAAATGGTTGGTTCAGCCAGTCCTGGGCTAAAATATTTTGATATGCCCATCAGAATAAATACTTACATTGTATGACATATTCCAACTGTAAAATTATTTGTCTATGTCGTGGGTAGGATAAGAGCAGCATCTTTATTCCTCAGAATTTTATACTTGCCAAAGTGAATTGCCAAAACAAGAGAATTATTAGTAGCTTCTGAATTTTGAAGGTCAGAAGTCAAGGTCATACATTAAAGGCCATGTATAGTAATTCATATACTTGTGTCTCACTCATTGTAAGCAATAACACATAGTTTAACCTTGTGGGCAAGGCTTATAGGCTGGAACATTGGCGCAAGAATCCTCAAACTTTATCAGTAGAATACTAGGTTACTAGTAGATTGTTTCTAAATGTCAGAAGTCAAAGGTCAAGGTCACAGCTTTTAAAAGGTATAAAAATCCCATTTACCATGTTTACCATCAGTTTAACAATTAGCAAATGAATATTATCTAATAGTATGTAGTAACAGTGCTACTTTCTGCAAATCTACGTTTAGTCATACTCAGAAATTATACCGGTATTAACATTTACTTTGCTCTTGATCATAACGTGATTATAATGTCCCATGCAGCATATAGTTGAATGTAGATATAAGGCCATATAAAATTGATTGGTTGTTTCTCAGATATGGCCGCACGCTATAATTTGCTGCAGTCGAGAGCCAATTATCTGAGAAACAACTAATTTATTTTTACATGGCCTAAGTACAAAGACCACACACTGCCAAATTCTTTCATATTTAGCGTTTCATCAACTTAATTCATGTCTTTTTTTTTGAAAAAAAAGTCTTTTCTAAGTTTTTGCGATTCATTTAATTTCAAGGCTATTGATATAACTTTATATATTAATTTGTTGTCTTTCAATTGTTATAAATTCCATCATGATACCTTTTTGTACCAAGTTCTTTGTACTTTACGTCACATACAGTCAGTTCAGCTGACATACATGTGTCTAATTAAGGAACCATATCTTATTTCTTTTGCACATTTTTCTGTCACAATTCATCACATGACAATCAAAAGGCACACTATATTCAGTTTTTAGCTCACCTCACAAAGTGAGAGGAAGCTTATGCTATACCCCTTCATCTAGCTAGCTGCATCGTCCTCCGCAGGGAGGCCAAACTTGCATAGGTGATGCGTCTTTATGAGTAGATCACAAATCTACGTTGAAATGAAGGTCATTTAATTTACCTATATTTTTCGCTTGAGTGCAAACGTTAGGAAGATTTGGGTATCAATGTTAAGAAGGTTTATTTCCCTATTATAAGTGGTAGGGAGGCCAAACTTGCATAGATGATGTGTCTTTATAAGTAGATCACAAATCTGCATTTAAATTTAGGATTGACCTATATTTTCCACTTGAGTGCATATGTATGGAAGATTTTTGTATCAATGTTAAGAACTTTTATTTCTTATTTATAAGTGCTAGAAAGGTTAAAATTGTCTTTATGAGTAGATCACAAATCTACATTAAAATGTATGTCATGCCCTACATTTTCCGCTTGAGTGCAAATATTAGGAAGATTTAGCTGTAAATGTTAAGAAGTTTTATATCTTAATCTTAAGTGCTAGGAATATCAAACTTACACAGATGATGCGTCTTTGTGAGTTGATCACAAATCTATATTCAATGTAAATTGTAAGGTACTATCTATATTTTCCGCTGGAATGCATATGTTAGGGAGATATGGGTTTCAATACAGAACACCCGTTTCATGCAGAATTCGAGTCAATAAATGAAATATTCTACTTCCCTTTTCTATTTTATTTTCATGTGGTAGGATTTTTGTTGGTTCTCAGTAGGACAGATTTTCAAATTCAAAACTGTAATCTTTGACTACATTTGTACACCCTGTTCGCTGCCATGAGATGAGCTTTGTAATCGTTTGTTTACACTAAGATAAGTAAGTCTAAGATATAATTATATTATGAATGTTCTCATTGCAGCAACTGTGTGTGCTACTTTAATATGTATTCCTTATTTTCGAAAAACAGAGTTACTTCCCGTTTTGGACGGTATCTGACGTAGACTAATTGTGACGTCGTCAAATTCTATGGAAACGATCCTAAATCTCTGGGAAAAGACGGTAGAAAATCGGCGTTATCATACCATTTTCATGACATAATAGTTTTACGTCAGATGAGGTCTCAAATGGGAGATAACTCTGTTTTCCAACAAGATTCAATTATACTTTAAGTTAATACGATGATGAAAAGGAAAATGAGAAATTTAAAACATAATTGTTGTGCAAGAGGAACAGAACTATATGAATGAAGAGTACGTTATTCATAATAATTATCACTGCTATTTGTTAATTGTACCAATATATATATGATATTGTGTAGTGCTGTTGATTTTTCTTTAGGAATTTGTACAAAATAATTCAGTTATTGATAATAACATAATTAATTTGTTTATTTTGTTGCCAGGTATTATTAATCTTACCGCAATCATAACCTGAAGCCATTGATTTGTATCTTACAGACTTTATACATATACATCATCAGACCACCAATATACCCAGTGGACCACACTTTACCTAATATTGTTGATTTATATTTGTACATAATTCAATAGAAATTTACCCCCTGAATTTGAGAAAAAGAAAAAAAAAAATAGGGAGTGTAAAAAGAAAGAAAAAATAACCAAAAAAATTTCATCAACATGGAAATCTTAACTGGATTCTTTCAGACATAATTATACTATGTGAAAATCAAAACACACAGAGAATTACAGTAAAACTTGCTTCTCATGCCTTGTAGTTTAACTTTCAATACATGCATATTTTTGCTTGATGTATTTCTTGATGTATGATTTTTTCTTACATTAAACCTACTAAGATGGACAAGGTCAGGGTGATCTTTAAGGTCAAGGTCACATATGGCTAAGTTCACGGTCACATATGGCTATTATTTACCTGTATTTTAGAACATCAAACTCGGAGGGAGCTTAAGAATGAGTAGAATCAAAAGCCAATGAGCTTGATGCCCTGTTCACACGAGTGCGCATTAAATCTAATTCGCATTAGATTTGATGCGCTTTACTCTAATGTGTATTAGATTCGCATTGCGTTCACACGACACATTCTAATGCGCATTAGATTTTGGTACATTTGCACTGAGAGCCGTATACTTTAGATAGTAAAAAGGTCGAATGCATGCCTGTATGTTGTTTTGCTCATAATAATTTACCTCTTCGTAAGTTGGGCTTATGCATGCATTGCATGACGTCATTGTGAGATAAAATGACATCATAATATAATGTTACTCTGCGTAAGTAACAGTTACTTAGAGGGTTCATTGTGAATGAAATAAAGTATTTTTACCTCTTATTCTATGTTTCGAGGTACAAGGGTGATTAAAAGTGCCCAGTTATGATGGAAATGTACTGTAGAATTCTAGTAAATCATATACGCATGCGCCAGATTTAATGCGAATTAGATTTGCTTTGCTTTCACACGGCAAAATCTAATGCACATTAAATCTAATGCAAATTAAACTAATGCGCATTAGATTCCTCGTGTGAATGCAGCTAAAATCTAATGCGCATTAAATACCATTTAATGCACATTAAACCCGTCGTGTAAACAGGGCATGAGAGTTGAAGATCAACTTCAAGGTCAAGGGTAAATAATCAGGGTCAAACAAACAACAGGTGATACATTTCGCTGTCTGTAGTGTTATATATTTCTCAATTAAATATTTTCGGCTAATATTGTTACAGATTCTGATAATGGACATTGGCTTTAAAAATTTTGACGCAACTTAAAAATTTTATCACTACATGTAATCATTTCTTTGCTGTACAATATTCGATTCACTGAGTGATGATATCCATAAAAAGTATCATATAGAAACATAAAGACTTAAAAGTGGATTCTAACACACTTGTATGCTAGATGTAAGAGGGTTTCATTACACTGTACGTAATTCATAATATATACAAATGTATTCAATGTTTTACTTATAGTAATATACAGGAATGCAGCTTTTCAGAATGCCATAATTTGTGTTTCAACCATCCACCATTTATGGATCATAACTTCTTTGTCTGGTGATAGATACAACTTCAGCTATTGCTTTCTATGTGGGATATTGTACAGTTACTATAATGTATCTTGTTTCTCTATGTACAAATTGTCAGTATTAATATGATATTGTACCTTTATTGTATTGTTGTTTACATAGTATTGAATAAAAATGAGGGAAACAAGGTCTTCTGAATCATTGAAATCCACTCGCATATACGAGAGGAAGCTTGATTGATGTTAAACATCTTCAAATTCAATAGCATCATTTAGGAACATATAAAGCAGCATGGACCAGACACGCAAGTTTCGGGTACTTAACCCTCGTCAGTGGTCCTCAATCTAAACAATGTAATATGACCAAAGAGTGTGAAATGTTAGACGTCTTCAACATTAACAGCATTTAAAAAATTATTATATCCAAAAATGCACCGAAAGACGTAGCAGATGGATCGGATATGATGCTACGGGACCCACGTTTTAGAAATTTCAACAAATTTTGATAATAAAAACTTTCGAATGCATTGAAGAAACAATCAACCGAAGTTGATCGAACTTGACTACAAAATAAAGGAGGGGATCTCCAACAACACCAGGTTGCAGCACCCACAGCAAAACCCCAAAACACTCAATGCAAAAACACAAAGCAGACAAGCACAGAAAGAGACGCATAAGGGACAAGGAACGTCAGCGCACAACACAGAAACATCAAACACAAAGGACTACAGATAAACCAACGAGACCAATGGACAACAAGTGCCCTGGGGGACTCCTGGTCCACCAGTAGTGACATTTGGAAATCATCAGAGAAGGGGTCAATGTAGAAAAGGCGCATGACACCCTTCAAAACCTCTACCTTTACTTTTACATTTCATATATCATAACTCCTTGTTTCGGTGTGAAAATTGACCCCGTTGAATAACGATCCACGGGGTCGCAATTCAAAAGGTCTGTAAAGATTCAACGGAGAGATGTTGAAAAATGACCCGTTATAGCCAGGATCTTTGAACCATGACCCCTCAACGGATTAAATTATTACCCGTCGGTGGAGAACTAACCCCAATATAAATTTATATATCAAAGTTATACGAGGGGTATGTGAAAAGTCCTGAATATGTAGACGTAAAGATTAGCGACATTACCTTAAAATCTTCTATACCAGTCCCCTAAAGTACTCCCCTTTGACTTCTATGCGCTTTTTCAACCTTCTTATCCATATATGGAATGCCGTCATGGCGTGACGGGTTTCAAATTCTAGTCCACGGAAAACTTTTATCAAAGATTCAACTAAAAATCATACGAAGTTATGTCAGGACTGTACTGTTGATATGGCAAAACGGCAATTCTGTTTTCCTGTAAATAGTCTGTTACGAGGCCAGATTTGTGAGCCGGAGCGTTATGATGAAGGAGTATGAATCTTCTGGATCCTGTAGCTGATCGCAGTGTTTTATAGTGTTCAATCTCTAGCCAAAATATTTTCGACATAAAATAATCCGGTGACACTTCTTCCTTTTAGGACCGCAACTAGTATAACTGTCCTTTGGCATCAAAGAAAAGATCGTACATAACCCTCCGTACAGACCTACTACGTCGCGCGATTTGAGGTCTCGGATAATCTCCAACCTAAACTTCATCATGCTGCTTTGTTTCTGGTTCGAAAAAGCAAAATCCATGTTTCATCCCCAGGTACTATTTCATTTAGTCGCCGCTGATCACAGTCTTCACGCAATTTTAACAATTCCAGGGCTGATTCCATGCGAAGGTGTTTTTGGGCCTCCGTAAGTAAATATGGGACCCATCGAGCGCAGACCTTCCTGAGGTTCAAACGTTCCTTTTAAATTGATAAATACTACTTACGAATAAATGTTGATACATGTTATTTTCTCCTGCAATTATGTCTTTTTCACTATAGGTCGACAAAGGCCCTCCTGATCTCAGGTCATCTAAAGGTTTCCTTCCGCCTTGAATAGCTTTATTTACCTTAAAACTGCAGGATATGAAAAAGCTTTGTCCCCATAAACTTCTTCCAAATCGGCTTTTACTTCCGTCGGCGTACATCCGAGTAATCCGCGAATTTTAAAATACGATCTTTGCTCAGTTGAAACTTTATTCTCCTTTTCCTCCATTTTTGCCGCTATATACGAACATACTAATTGTATGACGTCATTTAATTGTTAATGATGTCATCATACTGGTATGCGTGGCACATGATTTACGGAAGATCGCAAATACATCTAACTAAAGTTATACGGATATTTTCGCGTACTTTCTGATTGTTCTCCATTGTCTTGACGTCATCAATTTACTTGGGCAGAAAAGGTGCCCAAGTCTTGAACAATTTTAGGTAGGTGACTATAATGCAAATCAGAACGGACATGCTGCACGCGCTGTAGTTTTGATCTTGCATATTGTGTACGTTTTTTTCTGACTTTTAAAATGATACTAAATACTTACTATTTGGCACTCTACTAATGAAATTATAGGGAATCAATCAGGACTTTCTAAATGCCCCTCTTGTACTGATATATAGTTGTACAGTATTATTGTTTCAGTGAACACAAAGGTACTGATGCTACAGTAATCAAACTTGCACAAGTGACTCCCAATTGGATACCGAGTTCTTTCTTCAGTGAAACGGATGAACACTACGTCTTACTAAGATCTTCCGTGTGAGTGATTCGTTTAAGAAGTTTTAATTAGCACAGGATAGGACAAAGTACAGATGCTGCAGTAACCAAACTTGCACGAGATAGCATGGGGACCAATGACTTACTTTTACTGCTTGAGTAATTTTGTTTAAAATTGCCAATATTGATCAAATTATACTTAGTACATGTACCAACCTTGCATATTGAAAGCATCTTTGATCATACTTTAACATTTTGACCATGCCCTTCTTTTTTCGCTGGAGTGGTATTGCTTAAAATTGTAAATATTTACATTAAACGGACTATAATTCAATGTTGGAATTTGACCCGCACGTAAAGTGTTGGATCAAATTTCTACAATTGAAAATTGACCAGGCTTTAATTATAACGCATATATCACGCATGAAATATTGACCCTATAATTGAGTCAAAATTCCACAACATAATCAGAACTCAACGGCCCAAACGGATAAATTCATATTCAACGAAAATTCAATTGAAAATGACCCGGGTTCATATTTCAATGCGCGGTTCAAAATTAATTCGATCCATGATTTCCGAGCCCCTTTACCCAATTCGTTGTCCTTTTAGCACACCTTTGAGAAGCTCAAGTGAGCTATAGTGATAGCACGCCTTCCGTTCGTACGACTTCAACTTTTTCATTTTCGACATCTCTGCAACTGCTGCACAGAAATTCACGAAACTCAAGGTACTCTAGATAACGAGATTGTACATTTCGTGTCGATCGGTAGCAGAGAGGTCTGATTAGCTGACGCTTTTTCGACATGTAATTTGTAAATGCTATGCAGAATTTCACGAAAGCAAGTACTCAAAATCCCCACAAAGTTGTGATTTTCATACCGATCCGTAAACAAATAAGACCCCAAAGGGCACTGACTGACTGACGCATTATGACTTTTCTGCAACCACTGTACAGAATTTTACGAAACCGTACAGGAAGCAAGTAATCAAGGTCCTCTACCGAGTTTGTGTTTTTCGGGCCGATCGGTGAACTAATATGGCTACCGAGGGCTCTGATTGCCTGACACATTTTCATCTGTTATGACCAATCGATACATGGAGGGGGGCGTACGAATTACATTCAGTGCTCTGCCAGCTGTATCACCCGAAAAGGAAAAAGGGAGAACCTTACGAAATACAGTCCGTGCTTTATCGGCTGTAGTGAGCTCATTCATTTTATCACTCGAGGAGTCCGACCGACATTCAGAGAGGACAGGTGGTCGGAGCCCTGTCTTCTCTACAGAGGTTTGGACAGGGCCTGTCAAGGAGTTTCGTTGTCAAAGTTAGTAGAGTGCAATTCTTAAGAATGCGCTGGTACAAGGCTGTAGATTGGTGAGATACACATGTTAATTGTCCGTTTAGTGAAAATAAGGTCATGTCCACGATATAAAAGGCGTTTTCGATGGTTATGATGTCTACCTTAAAATTTGATCATTCTAATTTAGGTTATTATGTCACCATAATAGGCAGGTTGTGAAATACCCATAGTTATATACTCTGTTGCGTGTACATGTCTAAGTTTGGGAAAAAATAATTCTTTTTATAAAATTTCCAGAAAGTATTAGTTTAAACATATTTATTCATGAAAGAGCATCATAACATGTAATACACAGTAATTAAATATAGGATTGGAAAGAAAGCTTTGAAGCTTATTTAAATTCATCTCCAGAAAGTATTAACTATATTAAACTAAACTATAATTCGGATGGTAAATTCTCATTAGTAATTTTAAAACACGTCAAATGGTGTAGGAGAAATAATCTCCAGCTTTTGAATTTATCTAATGGTATATGGTATTCAACAAATAAATGTCTTTTGATGGGAGTTTGATAACTGCTTAAATATCTTAAAGTGTATTTTCCATGTAATAGATAACCACTTGGTGAGTGTCACTTCTGACGGACCAGGAGTCCCTGAGGGCACATGATGTAGCAAAGTTCGGTTGATCGTCTCTTCAACGCTTTCGAAAATTTCTGTTATAAAAAATTCTTGAAATTTCTAAAACATGAGTAATGTAGGATCATATCCCAGCCGTCCTGTTACATCTTTCGGTACATTTTTGGAAATGATAATTTAGTACCCGAAACGTGCATGTCTGGTCCATGCTGTAAATTGATCAGGTTTTAAATGATGCTATTGAATTTAAAGACGTTTAACATTTGAACTACTTGGTGAGTGTCACTGCTGGTGGACCAAGAGTTCCCGAGGGCACATGTAGCCAAGTTCGATCAACTTCGGTTGATCGTGTCTCTTCAACGCATTTGAAATTTTCTGTTACAAAATTAATTTCTTGAAATTTCTAAAACGTGGGTCCTGTAGCATCATATCCCACCCATTCTGCTACGTCTTTTGGTACATTTTTGGACATAATAATTTTCATACTTTTTGGCCGTATTACATTGTTTAGACTGAGGATCACTGACGAGGGTTTAGTACCCGAAACGTGCATGTCTGGTCCATGCTGTAAATTGATCAGGTTTTAAATGATGCTATTGAATTTAAAGACGTTTAACATTTGAACTACTTGGTGAGTGTCACTGCTGGTGGACCAAGAGTTCCCGAGGGCACATGTAGCCAAGTTCGATCAACTTCGGTTGATCGTGTCTCTTCAACGCATTTGAAATTTTCTGTTACAAAATTAATTTCTTGAAATTTCTAAAACGTGGGTCCTGTAGCATCATATCCCACCCATTCTGCTACGTCTTTTGGTACATTTTTGGACATAATAATTTTCATACTTTTTGGCCGTATTACATTGTTTAGACTGAGGATCACTGACGAGGGTTAAGTACCCGCATGTCTGGTCCATGCTGTAAATTTATCAGGTTTTAAATGATGCTATTGAATTTAAAGACGTTTAACATTTGAACTACTTGGCCATATAACATTGTTTAGATTGATGATCACTTAAGAGGGTTTAGTACCCGAAACGGGAATTGTCTGGTCCATGCTGCAAATTAATCTGTATTTAAATGATGCCTGCACCACTTTATGAGTTTCACTGTTGTGAACCAGAAGTCCCCGAGGGCACATGTAGCCAAGTTTGATCAATTTCGGTTGATAATCTCTTCTACGCATTCGAAATTTTGTCATCAAAATTTCTTGAAATGTCTAAAACGTGGGTCCTGTAGCATCATATTCCACCCATCCTGCTACGTTTTTTTTGTACATTTTTGGATATAATAATTTTCATACTCTTTGGCCATATTACATTGTTTAGATTGAGAATCACTGACCCGAAACGTGCATTGTCTGGTCCATGCTGCAAATTTATCTATATTTAATGATGCTATTGAGTTTGAAGACGTTTAACATTTGTACCACTTTGTGAGTGTCACTGCTGACCAGGAGGCACATATTTCGTTCGATCAACTTTGACGCATTCGAACATTTTTGTTATCAAAATTTCGTGAAATTCCAAAACGTGGGTCCTGTAGGATTATATCCCACACATCTTGCTACGTCTTTCTGTACATTTTTGGACATGATAATTTTCACACTGTTTGGCCATATTCAGTGTTCAGATTGAGGATCACTGACGAGGGTTAAGAACGCAAAACGAGCATGTCGACGTCATATCTGGTTCAAATTCATCTCCTCGTAAATGATACTATTGAATTTGATGACGTTTAACATACATATTTGTATGGGAAAATAACGAAATAAACAGTGATAACGCAATAATTTACACACTGGAAACACTTATGCCCAGTATGCATCTAACATCCGTCCCCATTAAAAACACGTGACACGTAAATGATATTTATCACATGATACACCCTTTATTCAGTTACATAAAGCCATGTCATAAATAAATGTTATGATAACACATTACATATCACTTTGGGAGCGTGGTCATTGGATGAAGCGCTCCAAATCCTTTGTGACGTCACAAAAGAAACGGCGACGTTGGCGCGTTATTTGCAAGAAATGACGTCGAGATTATAATATTTTGACCTTATTTTGATCAATTACGTGATATTTCATGTGATAAAAAGAATCTCAAATGATGTTTCTATTCCATACAGTATTTATGAAACTCGTTGTGTGATTTTAATCCCCTCGCCAAGGCTCGGGGATGTAAAATCCACACAACTCGTTTCATATATACCGTATGAAATAGAAAATCATTTGAGATCCTATATATATTCCATGGAAGTCCCTATCTATGGAACCAGGTAAATACGACCTGAATCTACTTTATATGGATTTATCCATGGCCTATCACATGACCATCATTATCAATTATATGATGGTTATGCATTCTGATCAAGAATAGTGCTTTATTCAGATAACACTTAAGCAGAAAAATTTCGTTTCTCACCACGTTATGATATGAAGCACGAACAGATACACTGTACGACAATTTCTGCATGTTAAGTGTTATCTGAATATACTTCTATTTTTGACCAGATTAGAATACCTATTGTAGTCCTGAAATAAATACAGTTGTACATATTAGGAAGATTTAGACAGTGTCTTCATGGTTTAATCAAAGGCGATTCCAGTAGAACATATCATTTGCGTATTACTTAATATGCAACCGTGGAAAAACGAACTATAACAGTCATCCTGAGGTTTAATCCACAATCGATCGAAGAGATAAATGTACAAAGATTTAATGAATTTCCACAATCAACATGTATCATGAATCTCAGTTAAAGCCACCTTTTATCTTTTTCATGGAGCTTTATTCATTATTTTATACTATCTTAACTATTCGTTGTATTCATATTCCCTCTCGATTCCTGGTATAGATTTGAAGAGTTTCATTTATCTTCAACATGCCTTGATTCATTGCAGCAAACGGCTTGACTGATATTTATGAAGAACACCCTGTTGGGAAATGCCTCTTTCTGTGTACATTCAAATGCATAAGCTGCAGTGGTTTGAATAAACCATATGAGTAAATGAGCAAGTTCTACTATCATTGAATTTGTAATAGAGAATTTACGAGTCCTGTTTCTGCATCTTTCCGTTTTCTATTCTTTTTTTTCTAATGATTCAAGTAAGTTAACGTGAGGGTGGTGGTAGTTATTTTTACAACATCACAGACATGTAAAAAAAAAAAAAGAACACGTATCAAAATATTGTGGAACTGTTCTAAACGGAAATGATGTGAACTTATTTTGGTCTATTAAAAATTCAGGGGATGTCATTGACAAAATGAAACACAATTTTTAAATATGTATACCACACTTCCTCACAACAAAATTAATGATCGATTGTACAGACTCACTAAATAGTGTTACAATCGAGAGTGAAAAACTGATATTTGTACATCTGAATCAAAGGGTTTCTGTTCCGCTACAGAATACAAATCATACAAATCATGGACATATAGTGACCTTTGTATAGCCTTGTCCTTCCTCTTCGACAACATTAATGTAAGATCTGGTGAGAATCTCTACAAGCAGTTTATAAGGATCCCTAATGATACCAATTATGCGCCTCTTATTGCAGATGTATTTTTATACACGTATGAAAAAGAATTTATCCAAAATCTTCAAAGAAAACATGATGATTTGAAATGGTTCATTGGTACTTCTAGGTACCTGGATGATATTCTTACTATCTGCAATGTATTAAAATGTTATTTATCCACAAGAATTGATTCGAAACAAGACAAAATTTACAAAGACAGAAACACCGTTTTTGGACATAAATGTCAAAATGTTTAATGAGATGATTTTGGATTCAACGTAGTAAATTTTCCCTTGCTTGACGGTGATGTTCCTAGATTACCGTCATACTGTATCTACATTTCACAGGTCATCCGGTATGCTACAGCATGTACATGCTGAAGTTTTTGATTTCAAAGTAGAAATTTACAAATTATGAAGAAACTTTTGGGTCAAGGTTTTTGCTTTGATAAACTAGTTATGACTTAATATTTTCAACTTCTTTTGAAATTCGGACCCATACAAGCAAAGGTAGACATAATTACCATCGAAATTGTGTAAGAATTATCAAAGGCCTTTTATACCGTGGATATAACCTTTTGTCAATAGATGGACATTTTGTTTGGTACTGGACTAATCTACAGCCTTGTACCAGTGCATTCTTAAGAAATGCACTCTTACTGACTGTGAATACGGAACTCCATGTAGGGCCCTGTACAAACCTCTTTAGAGAAGACAGGGCCCGTCAACCTGTCCTCTCTGAATCTCAGTCGGACTTCTCGGGTGATAACATGCATGAGCTGGCTACAGCCGGCAGAGAACAGACTGTATTTCGTACGCCTTTTGTTCGTATATATATTTACATATTCATCTGTGTGTTCCTTGGCCCCTGCTGTCTGTTTGTATGGTCATCTTACAGGGAGGAGGTTATTTTACACGATTGTACGCTCTTCGAGATCTCTTGGTTATCAGAAAATTCGGAGGGTTGTGTGCACGTAATCCGGATAACTACACCATCTGCTACTAGCGTGGCGGATGACCGTCCTAAGTGGGCACCGACTGCCCATTGGTTTATGTGTAGTCATTTGTGTTTGATGTTTCTATGTGATTTGGCGTTCCTTAATTGTACCTTTTCCGTCTCTTTTTGTGTGTGTCTGCTGTGTGTTTATTTTAGCATTGGGTGTTTTGGGGATATGCTATGGGTGCTGCAACCTAATGTTGTTGGAGACCCCCTCATTTCTTCTATATTAGCTCTACCCAATGTGTAATAATATGCAAAGTAAATATTGGATATCCCTGCATAATTTTCCCCGATTTTGGGGCAGAGGTACACATTTCCTTAACGACAGGATGGAATCTAAATCGATTTGTATTTCGGTTTAGTTTTCCTATTTAACCACCATAGTGTTATTACATCTACATTTTATATACTGACAGACGAGGATTTTTGCTAACGTTTCTAACAATCTGTTTCCATTTGCATAAAAACGGAAAATGAACAGACTGAAGTGAACGCTAGAACGTCGTAGAGCCGCCATTGTACTATCTTTCTTCCTACTTGGTAATGAGTAAATACATATATCTCACAAAATGAATCTTTTTATAGAGGTATGAAATATGTTTGCGAACGTTTTGCCATTTATGATTTAATTTTCGATTCAATTTGCCATAATGACGTAACAGTAAAGTAAAGTCTGCGTATATTCTAAACAAACCTGTCTCAGAGATACATCGTTCTTCATAAGAAATAAGTTAGTTTAAAATTAAAAAAATGTATATATATATAAAAGAATCATACAATAGTTATGTCCTGGGTAAATGACAGATAACCCTTTACTGAAAATCTGACCAAAAAGGAAACAAAAAGTTAATCGAAAAATAAAGCAGCATACCGTCTTAGCAAAAGTGAATTCCTAAAAGCTGCATGCGAGCCGAGGTGACATTGGAGTCAGCATCTTCGATCTGTTTGCAAGTATACAAGTAATATTTATTGTTTAACGAGATTACAACAATTCCATAAATCAATTAAGCAAAGCGAAGTTGCTTTAATTCAGAGACGAAATTCCATATTTGTACATGAGTAAATGAAAGTCAAACACAAAAACCGAAGCTATATTCCAAAAACTACAGTCGAAAGACTTACGAATTTTGGAAAAAGACAGAACAGAACAGAATTGTCTCACGCAAAAAGAAAAATTGGACAAACAAAAGGAGACAATGACACAGCTGCACAATTACACAAAGGAAAACTTATCTCATAACTCATAACTCACTCTTTATAATTCATAATTAATAAAAGCATAGTACATATGTTTTATACACCTTAAGAAAAACGAAGGATCCTGAGCAGTATCTATCCTTCGGAGCTTGAAGTCAAAGAAACTTCAGAGACAAATAATTCAGCATCCTATTTGGATATAATGTTGTCCTACGACACTGATGGTCACATGAACACCTCACTCTATGACAAACGTGGCGACTTCAATTTCAGCATTACGAACTTTCCTTTTCTGAGTAGCAACATCCCTTCATCGCCTGCTTATGGCGTGTTCATATCTCAGTTGATACGCTATGCCAGAGCAAGTACCAAATATACGGATTTTGTTCTGAGAGCTAGGCGTCTTTCAGATAAGCTTCTCGGTCAGGGATATGTTTGTGACCGACTAACATCGTCACTGAGGAAGTTCTACGGTCGATATGGGGAACTCGTCATACACTATGATGTCCCACTATCCAGAATGGTGGATGATATTCTGTCATAGACCATTTGAACCATCCAACCAAAGATTGTACTCTATATCTTCCAAAATGGAAGTAACCGGATGTGACAGTTCTACCGAATTGAAGCGACGGGTGTTGCATGCAAGCAGGAGATGCTTACTCTTCCTGGGCACCTGGTCTCACTCTCATATCGGGAGTTCGCTTCTTTTCATATGGTAGAGGTTTTTGTTTTTGTTTGCATTGGTTCCTGTTTTGTCCTGATTTTGTATGCCTTCGGTTTCTGATTTTCTGAATTGTCGATTTTGTGCTGTAGACAGGGAGATAGTCATTATCGGATTACCTGAGCAGTATCTATCCTTCGGAGCTTGAAGTCAAAGAAACTTCAGAGACAAATAATTCAGCATCCTATTTGGACATAATGTTGTCCTACGACACTGATGGTCACATGAACACCTCACTCTATGACAAACGTGGCGACTTCAATTTCAGCATTACGAACTTTCCTTTTCTGAGTAGCAACATCCCTTCATCGCCTGCTTATGGCGTGTTCATATCTCAGTTGATACGCTATGCCAGAGCAAGTACCAAATATACGGATTTTGTTCTGAGAGCTAGGCGTCTTTCAGATAAGCTTCTCGGTCAGGGATATGTTTGTGACCGACTAACATCGTCACTGAGGAAGTTCTACGGTCGATATGGGGAACTCGTCATACACTATGATGTCCCACTATCCAGAATGGTGGATGATATTCTGTCATAGACCATTTGAACCATCCAACCAAAGATTGTACTCTATATCTTCCAAAGTGGAAGTAACCGGATGTGACAGTTCTACCGAATTGAAGCGACGGGTGTTGCATGCAAGCAGGAGATGCTTACTCTTCCTGGGCACCTGGTCTCACTCTCATATCGGGAGTTCGCTTCTTTTCATATGGTAGAGGTTTTTGTTTTTGTTTGCATTGGTTCCTGTTTTGTCCTGATTTTGTATGCCTTCGGTTTCTGATTTTCTGAATTGTCGATTTTGTGCTGTAGACAGGGATATGGTCATTATCGGATTACCTGAGCAGTATCTATCCTTCGGAGCTTGAAGTCAAAGAAACTTCAGAGACAAATAATTCAGCATCCTATTTGGACATAATGTTGTCCTACGACACTGATGGTCACATGAACACCTCACTCTATGACAAACGTGACGACTTCAATTTCAGCATTACGAACTTTCCTTTTCTGAGTAGCAACATCCCTTCATCGCCTGCTTATGGCGTGTTCATATCTCAGTTGATACGCTATGCCAGAGCAAGTACCAAATATACGGATTTTGTTCTGAGAGCTAGGCGTCTTTCAGATAAGCTTCTCGGTCAGGGATATGTTTGTGACCGACTTACATCGTCACTGAGGAAGTTCTACGGTCGATATGGGGAACTCGTCATACACTATGATGTCCCACTATCCAGAATGGTGGATGATATTCTGTCATAGACCATTTGAACCATCCAACCAAAGATTGTACTCTATATCTTCCAAAATGGAAGTAACCGGATGTGACAGTTCTACCGAATTGAAGCGACGGGTGTTGCATGCAAGCAGGAGATGCTTACTCTTCCTGGGCACCTGGTCTCACTCTCATATCGGGAGTTCGCTTCTTTTCATATGGTAGAGGTTTTTGTTTTTGTTTGCTTTGGTTCCTGTTTTGTCCTGATTTTGTATGCCTTCGGTTTCTGATTTTCTGAATTGTCGATTTTGTGCTGTAGACAGGGATATGGTCATTATCCATATTTGTCATCCAACCTCTATTAAATAAAAAAAAAAGATTTACCTATTTTCTTCTTTTCTTCTAGCAACATATAAAAGTACATTTTGAGACTCTCATTACATTCTGGTAATTGAAATTTTTATTTTAATGTACACAGCTTTTGGTACCTTGATTCCTTAAACAAATTGTCCATAACCATGAGTATAGTGAAAGAACTCACTCTTCGCTTTTCACCAAAAAGAAAAAAAAATTGATGGTAGAAAAATGTAAACAAACATCATATCAGTGTTCTGCATACTTGTAATGATCTTTTGCGAGCTTGTATTGCTTATAACATTGTTTGCAAGTTTGGAAATAATTGCTATAACCTCGTGGTTATGGCACTGTCTGAAGTTGTATAGAAATTGTCAAAAGATTGCAAAACATTGTAATGTTCGAAGTCATTACATGTATACACATGGTAGAAATAAAGTAGAAATCTGAATGGATTTAAGTGAACGTGTAATGAACCATCTGTGCATCTCAATGCATAATTTTTTTTATGTGGATGAAATGGATAAACTAATATACTCTTATTGCAAATTGCAACGCGTCCCATTCTGATTGGTTGAGCAATGAACAACTGCTACAGATTTACGTTTCACTGCAGTTTTAGCAATTCTTCTAATTTTCAATGTCGTTTGAATATTGTAGCCAAACTGATGTTCCTTATAAACGAAGAGTTTTGCTAATGAAAGTTACACAGTACATGTACATCCATTTTGCTTAAGGGGAATCCACAACTCATACATGTTATTTCACGTGGAACTGTGTATAATTCCACCGTTCATATTCTATGAGTATATACCGTTACACAAAATTTCGTATTATCACCATTTCATCAACAATGCTCTACTAAGACAGTTTCATTTTCTTAAGTTTCTGACCTAAAATTACCTAAAGGTTTTTGTAACAAATAACTTACTTTAATACCTACATTGTATGCATCGAACTGGACGACTATACGTTGGGATAGAACAAATCTTCATTTTGAAATGATTACATTGTAGAATGCAAAGCCCCAAAGACTCATTTGCTTTTAATTTTACGACAGATCAAATCGTTCACAACCATGATAGTATGTATGGGATTCGTGCATTCTCGGACCCTTATTTTCAGTTTACACTATGCTACTGTAACAAATAAATTACATAAAATGTATGAAATACTACTTCAACTAGAGGAAGGCACCTGTGGTCCATTTATCTCGTTCAAGTGTGTGTTGTTTTTTTTTATTGTTTTGATTTCGTTTTGGTATTTGGTCCTTCTTGAGCCTTTGGTGTTTTTCGTTGTGCTCCCCACCCTCTTTATCATAATATTTGGATATTTTGTTATTTTGTATTTTCTCCGGCATCAAAATTATCAACTTCGCTTTTCTTGATAATTCACACTTACTATCCAGAGCACCCTGTTTTAATGATTTTCACAGCTATCTCAAGAATTTTCCAAATACTTATTGTCTCTGTAGATTGAACTCCTTTAGTCGTAACAGGAAATGTGCATGAACTCACCTTTTCAACTGTATTTAACCTGCCATATCAAAAATAAAATGTCTACGTGAATGTCCCATGTTAATTTCGACCCGCCGCCATATTGTTCTCCGTATCTACAATAGTAAACAGTGACGTCATTGCATCCGACGTCACGCATTTTAGCCATTTTTACTATAGAGAAAATCCCCGTAGACATTTTGTTTTCCTTCGTATTTTTAAACTAAGCTACGCACAACTGTTCTTTTTTCAATTACTTACATTTTACATTCTTTTTTAAATTACTTACATTCAATTACTTACATGTGCCCTCGGGGACCAGGAGTCCCCGAGGGCACATGTAGCCAAGTTCGATCAATTTCGGTTGATCGTTTCTTCAACGCATTGTAAAATTTCTGTTATCAAAATTTCTTGAAATTTCTAAAACGTGGGTCCTGTAGCATCATATCCCACCCACTCTGCTCGTCTTTCGGTACGCCTTTTCGACATACTTACTTTCATACTTTTTTTTGCATATTACATTGTTTAGATTTGAGGATCACTGACGAGGGTTTAGTCCCCGAAACGTGCATGTCTGGTCCATGTTGCCAATTGATCTGTTCTGAAATGATGCTATTCAATATGAAGACGTTTACAATTACAACGCTAGTACCAGAGGGATAAGTTTTGGCGAAAAAACAATTGTTAAGATGTCTTCAAAAGCTCATGTATATAAATATGCCTTTTCATTATAAACAAGTTAAAGGTCATGTTTTTATACATTCATGCCCCTACCCCTCCTCTAATTATGAAAATACGTTTTTATCAGTGAATTCAGTGAATGAAATGAGAAAAAGAGGATCCTGATAACAATCTCAACAGCACTCACAATAGAGCGCCGCATTTAGCATCGACGAACCCTTAGCAAGCTAGAGGTGGAACCAGGCGTACGGGAGTAGTAAACATCCCCAGTTTGGTTAGCCGCACCCGCCGTCGATGTTCACGCACGAAAATGAAAACAATATCTACAAAACATGGACAAAGTCAAATACAAGTGCCGAAACCATATTTCAAGGACCTTAATCGAAATTTTAACGAGTTTTGGAAAACAAAAAAAAAATAATACAAAACAGAACTTCGCCACGCGAAAAGAAGATAGGACGTCAGTAGCAGACGGTGTGGTTATAATTGATTACGTGCGCACAACCTTCCCACAACCTTCCAACTGTTCCGATAACCAAGAAGTCTCGAAGAAATTACAATTGTGGTGTGAAACAACCTTCTGACTGTTTGATGACCACACACAAAGAAGACCGCAAAACGCAAGGGTCCAAACCACACAGATGAATATGTAAATGGATATAAAAAGAGGGCGTACGTAATACAGTCCGTGCTGTGTCGACTGTAACGAGCTCATGTATGTTATTACCCGATGAGTCCGACTGACATTCAGAGAGGACAGTTGGTCGGGGCCCTGTCTTCTCTAAAGAGGTTTAGACAGGGCCGGTCATGGAGTCTCGTCGTCACAGTCAGTCCGAGTGCAAGTCTTAAGAATGCGCTTGTAGAAGACTGTAAATTGGTCAAGTACCAAGTCAAGTGTCCGTCTGGTGACATTAGGATCATATCCACGATATAAAAGGCGTTTGATGATTCTGACCTATATATGAATTTGACTTTTACGTGATGTGTCTCTATACAAATTCTCAATTTAATTCAATGTTAATCCATTGCAGAGATATTGACAGAAAACCTGAAATTTGATATTTGATATATATGTCCCAGGGGCACAACTCTGTCAAAACTTTTCGATTAGACCCAAATATAAATCAGTCCTAGAGTTTTATTTGATGTGTCTGTATACCGAATTTCAATTCAATATGTGAAATCCTTGCAGATATATTGAACGGAAAGTTTGATCCCTTAAATTAAAAAAAATTTTCTAAGGCCAAGGAGCATAACTCCTTTTATTTTCGATCGAACCCTAATATGAACTTGGCCTAGATTATTATTTAATGTGTCTGTATACTAAACTTCATTTCAATATTTTCATCCATTCAAGAGATAATGAACGGAAACTGTTGTCGTGGACCAACCGACAGACAGTGACAAAGCAATATGTCCCTTTTTCTTCGTAAAAAGAAAGTCAAAATATTCATAGTCAACCTTTCATAATCGGCTTTGGGAGACTCTACTTTGCTTGTTTTTGTGTAATTTTATGATTCAAAATTTCATGAATGCAGCAATGTTTGGAGTTTCAATACTTATATCCAATAAATATTGTTCATGAACTATAAGAAAATGTAAAAAAGTTCGCTGGGCAAATACATTTTCCACTGGAAACTGCATTTAAAATGGTAACTATGGCAGCATTTCGCATAACGGTTATGATACAATGCACATGTGTATTTTATTAATCTACTTTAAACTGCCCATGTATGATATTGAAGCAAAACTTCGTTCATATATCTACTGGAGACAAATCTGTAAAGAAATGACCTTGATAATTGTTACTCCACCGTCTTTAAAGTAGAACAAAAAGACTTACCTCGTTCCCATGGCAACAGGAAGTCAAATTGGCCGAAACCTTTATTTTTTCATTCAGAGTATACTCAAAGACTTTTTTGGTAATTTCATATGATGAAACAGAGAAGAAAACTCTTGCTTCCTAGTAACGGGATTTCACTGATGAAAAAGTTATTCAAAAGGTATTAACCCATTTAGAGATCCTCCTAGAACGTTGCTCTATGAAGACAGATTTTGGGGCGCTTGAACTGGGTGTTGTATGTGAACCCCTCCTTTCTTTGGTATCTATCTTTGAAGGAGTATGAAATGTCCCACTCTCCAGAATGGTGGATGATATTCTGTCATAGAACATTTGAACCATCCAACCAAAGATTGTACTCTATGTCTTCCTAAATGAAGGTTACCGGATGTGACAGTTCTACCGAATTGAAGCGGCGGGTGTTGCATGCAAGCAGAAGATGCTTACTCTTCTTGGGCACCTGATCTCACTCTCATATCGGGAGTCCGCTTCTTTTCATGTGGTGGAGGTTTTTGTTTGTTTGCTAGGGTTTCTGTTTTACCCTGATTTTGTATGCCTTCGGTTTCTGATTTTCTGAATTATCTATTTTGTGCTGTATACAGGGATAGGGTCATTATCCATATTTGTCATATATCATAAAGCGAGCAGGACAAGAATTTCCTGATTTCAGCCTTAGGCATCCGAGGAAGGAATTTATCATGTTTGTGCATGCATCCGTTGCATTGACTGAACAAATTAAGAGAAAGTGTGCATCTACAACAGCTTTGATAATTCATGTGTTATCTCGTAAAATGATAAATGAATTACACACTGAATGTTTATAAATACCGTTCGAAACGTATCGATTTCCTTACTTGTTGGAGACACTTGTAGAAGAGGGTAGAACAAGAAAGGTTTGTCACAATAATAGTTTTAAAATTTATTCAAAATTGTATTTATAAGCTTCCTCATAGAAATTAGTTTTTTTAAGATATTTTCAAATGAACCAAAAATACATAGTTTACACGATTTGTAAAATGTTGTCATTGAGATTTCGACTATTCATGGATGGCTCATTTTGTTAATGACAGTTAAAATGTTCAAAATGTGTTTGTTTGTACTATCAGTTAGTTATAACTTATCTATAATATTATTAAAACCAATCCGCGAAATAACTTCTTGAGAAAGCGAATGTAAGAGGGAAGGTTGGCTAAAACCTTTCTCTCTGAATTGACCTCAAATTGCTTCAACTTGAGATGTAAGTCTTTCAAAATTGTATGTAATACATGAAGAAATCCAGCGCCTTTTGAGCTCGTTTGTCATAAATAATACCCATCAAATTTGTTGGAAGATGCAAGGAGCTGTAAGAATAAGACGTAAAATCTGCCCTGAAAAAGTTGAAATTTTCAAATGGAATTTGAAGAAATTTTTCAGTAGAAATATCCACTAACTTGATGCATATGTGAATCTAATGTCCTGGTGAATTAATTATCAAAAACAATACCGATATTTGGGTTAAAATGTGCTTTTTTCTGAAATCAATGGAAAACGGAAAAGTTTTCTGCAACATTGTTCCACTCCGAGTTACAGAATGCCACATTTACCAAAGGTGTTTATTATTTTTACCAACTTTCTGGCCAAGTGGGGTTCAGGAACTCGGGGTGGAACAATGTCCCACAGACGAAAAACGGAAATAAGGGAGGGGAGGGGGCTATTTTTAAGAATCTGAATTAAAAGCGGTTACGTAGATAGAGTTGCCCATTTCTTCTTGTCATACGATCTAACAAACATACTACATAGACGAATTGAATAAATGATATAAAGATGTATATTTCTGACCTAGATATCTGATTACAAAATTTTATTTAAACATCCTTATGCATTGCATAAACAATGAAAGGAAACTTTTGATTTTTAGGCAATTTTCCAAAGGGACATAACTCTATCTATAGGCAATTTTCAAGTTTTCAGATGCGACTGTTCAAACCTTGATTTTTACTCACCATACTACGGACATCGATAAAATTGGCAACCTTTGAATTGTTATGTCATACTAGTTTAAGGTTGTTCATTCGTATATTTTTATTTATTCATTTGTGATTTCCGTAATCTTACTCGGAAATGAAACATCCCGGTGATAGTCTATTCTTCTTTGATCAGACCAGAATATGAACTTGACATTAAAGTGATGTATTCCTGTAACAAATCACAATTCAATTCAATCTCAATCCATTGCAGAGATATTGACAGATAACTTTAAATTTTGATATTTTTTAAGTCCAAGGGGCACAACTTTGTCAAAATTTTCTATCAGACGCAAATATGAACTTGTCTTAGAGTTTCACTCGATGTATCTGTATACCGAATTTCAATTGAATATGTGAATCAATTGCAAAAATATTGAACGGAAACCCTTAAAGTTTAGTATTTTTCTTAGGACAAGGGGCATAGCTCCGTCAATTATTTTCGATCTGCCATAAATATGAACTTTACCTAGATTTTTGTTTGATTTATCTGAATACTTCATTTAAACATCTACATCCATTTAAGAGATAATGAACGAAAACTGTTACATTTATCATGGACCAACCGACAGATAGAAGCAAAGCAATATGTCTCCTCCTCTTCGAAGGATTAATTATCGGAGGTTATTAATCCCGGATCAAGCGCCCACAAATTGGCTGTCATAGACTACAGTCTTGCAACATGCCTGGCTTTTGACCATACTGCAACGCAACCGAGTGTTGTTGGAGTTCCTATCTTTACTTGTCATTTAATTACGCCTCTGAATCTGAATAGACTTTACACACTCAATCTTATATTAGACTTGCTCAAGTCCTTATATCAAATAGATTAATGAAAACATACATTTGAAAAGGGAAGCCCCTTTAAAATTATAGACAGTGAGTGATAAGAGGTATGAGGACTTGTCAAGTTTGCATATGCTTAAATGTTAACCTATCAGTTTAGCCATTACAACTGCCATCACTGGGGTGTTGTTTATGAATACATACTATGGCTATCTTACGACTTAAAAATATGTTCTTACTCTAGATTAAATCAAATAAAGTCACGTGTTGCCGAGCCTTTCTTCTGGACATGAAATAATCAATTCAGATACTTTTTATGTAATTTTATATCATGAAACAGAAAAGAATACTAAGGGATTTCACGGATGAAAAAGCTATTTAAATGTGTTTACTTTTAAACTTTATCTAATATCAGGACATGAACAAGTATTAAATGAACATTCGAAATTAAACCAGGGGACACCCCGTTAAACTATTTAAAAAAAATGATTTATTTTGGCTGAAGGTACAACTGATGGCGATTCTTTATCCAAAAATAGCGTGTCTGATACAACCAATTTAGAAATCCTCTTAGATGGTTGCTCTATGACAGTAGATTTGTAGGTGCTTGAACCAGGTACTTTAGGTGATCCCCTTCTTCCGTTCATATTTATTGGAGGAATATGAATTAGTGATAAAGACATTTTCAAATGAATAGTAGAAACGACTAATCACAAGGACGAAGGAACTGTTCGTTATTCGTCGAGGTTTCAACACTTTATGTTAATGATACTTAAAATGTTCAAAATGTATTTTTTGTACTATTTAAAATTAGTTATAACGTTAAATTAAAAAAAAATATCCGTGATACATTTTTGATAAAAGCGAATCTACGAAGGAGGGTTGGCTTAAATCTTTTTCTCTATAAGTTTAGAATTGCGTCAACTTGAGAAGTAATGCTTTAGGAAGTCTTTCAAAATTGTATGTTATGTATGAAGAAATTCATGGAAATTTGAGCTCGTTTGTAATAAAATAAATCAATTAAATTCTTTGAAAGATTCGATTTCTTTTTTACGTTTCGAACTAAGTAAAACAGTTACTATCTGTTTTTGAACAGGAGTCCCTTTATATGTTTAAATGAATATTAAATAGATACGATATAGTCACTTACTATACATAATAATTATTCAAGATGTTGCTTTGATTTTCTTAGGCAAATGTATGACGACAAAACTGGAAGAGATACTTACATTTGCAGTGTATAAACATAAATTTGGGCGCAGTACGTTATTATGAATATACGCATATTTTATATAATTTTATTCGTAGGTTGACCAGGGTTACATTCATAGAATAATGAGGGTCATTGTGCAGTTTGTGATTGCTTTGGCTGGCACCAGACTGTTCGTAGAGGGAACATCCATGCCGTTTACGCACCATTGTAGATATTTGACGCAAAAACACAAACCCGTGTGTGGCGAGGACCGATACACCTATATCAATGAAGATTATGCTGCTTGCTAGTAAGTATTGAGTATTTGTGGAAAACAGAGTTATTTCCTATTTGAGACGGTATCTGACGTACAATCATTATGACGTCATGAAAATGGTATTATAAATTCGATTTTCAGCTCACCTCGACAAAGTAGAGGAGGGCTTATGTTATCGCCCCATCGTCGGTGTCGGTGTCGGCGTCCGCACTATAGCTTAAGCAAAAGGGACAGGTCCATTCCCGCCAAAGTATAAGTCCTACATCAAATAAACCTGCATGAATTATGCATCAGGGGATGCTTACAACAATACATGATACGGAGGCTGCATCTAACCTATATTTCATGCTTGAGTGAGCTGGTAAGGTAAAATAGACAGGTCCATTCCCGCCTTACTATAAATCCTTCACCAACCAAACTTTCATTGATGATGCATCTGAGGATGTTAACAACAATGCCTGGTACGGAGGCTGCATCTGAACTACATTTCCCGCTTGAGTGAGCAGGTTCGGTAAAATGGGTCAGGTCCAATCCCGCCTTACTATAAGTCCTACACCGACCAAACTTTCATGGATGATGTATCTGAGGATGTTTACAACAATGCATAGTACGGAGGCTGCATATGACCTACATTTCATGCTTAAGTAAGCAGGTTAGGTAAAATGAGACAGGTCCATTCCTGCCTTACTATAAGTCCTTCACAAACCCAACTTTCATGGATGATGCATCTGAGGATGTTAACAACAATACATGGTGCGGAGGCTGCATCTTACCTGCATTTCATGCTTGAGTGAGCAGGTTATGTAAATAGTTACAGGTTCATTTTCGCCCTAGTTTATATCACTAGGAGAGGAATTGAAGAATTTAAGTCATAATGCGAAGAATTGAAGTAATGATGCAAAGAATTGAAGTAATGATGCGAAGAATTGAAGTAATGATGCGAAGAAACGATTACTTCAATCTTCGCTTCTTTCCATCATTTCTTAAATTCTTCACATCGTTTCTTCAATTCTTCGCCTAGTGATTTATAGTAGGACGAAGAAGTGAAGAAGCGATGAACACCGTAATATATCGAGGCGCAACGAAGTTTTTACTTGGAAGAAGAAGGGTTTAACCTCTGTCAAACATCACAAGTGGATTTGTACACTATAATGCTTTTTTTAAATAAAGTTTGGAGGGTTCAATAAACCTCTTTTCGTAATTTAGAGGAGTGAAGGAAACAATAAGGAAGATTGTCCAAAGAAGGAACGTTTTGCGCTGTATTTAATTAATTGTTACATCACAATTGATCCGTTTCTTTGAAAATTTCGTCATGATAAATATAAGGATGACAATTATAATCATAATATCAGAAAACAAAATGATAGGACACTTTGATCTCAATGACAGGCTCTAAAATAGGTCTTTTGCAATAAAGGGTGGTTCGAAATGTTTCATTATTTCCAGATGTGCATTCGTGTTTCTTGTTATCCACTATGATTCATTCCTTAGCGAAACCCTGTGTTCCCAATCCTTCGTGTTACAATAGGTCTATATCGCTTTTAAGTTAACCTGAGCGGAGCTCAAATGAACTATAGTCATAACGCTCAATCCACCGTCCGTCCGTCCATCAGCGAGCGTCGGCGTCCAGCAACCTTCGGGGTCTAGCAACCATCGTTCGTTGTTAACTTTAAAATTTTCGACATCTCCTTTGCTACCGCTGCACGGAATTTCACGAAACCTCACAGGTAGAGAGAGAACTCAAGGTGTTTTTCGTGCCGACGGTCGACAAATATGGCCGCAGATGGTTCTGACTAGCTGACGCATTTTCGACTTCTGCTCTGCAACCACTGCGCAGAATTTGACGAAACCTTTTGGTAAGCAAGTACTCTAGGTGCTCTACCGAGTTTGTGTTTTTCGAGTCTATCGGTCAATAAATATTACCGTCGATGGCTCTGATTGCCTGAGGCATAATCGACTTCTCTTCTGCAACACTGCACAGAATTTCACGAAACCTTACAGGAAGCAAATACTCAAGGTCCTCTACCAATATGTGTTTTTTCGTGCCGATCGGTCAATAAATATTGTCACTGAGAGCTCTGATTGGCTGACACATCTGATTGGCTGACACCTCTACTACTGACGCACAGAATTTCACGAAACCTTACAGAACGCAAGTACTCAAGATCCTTTTCTCAGGTTGTATTTTTCGTGCCGATCGGTCAATAAACATGGCCGCCGAAGTCTCTGATTTGCTGACGCATATTCGACTTCTCATCTGCAGCCGCTGTACAGAATTTCACGAAACCTTACATGAAGCAATAACTCAAAGTCCTTTGCCAAGATGCCAAGCCGAGGGCTCCGATAAACTGACGCATTTTCGACATCTCCAAAACTGATGCTCACATTTCACGATACCTTAAAGAAAGTAATTACTTATGGGTCTCCACTAAATTTTCATATATTTCATAATTTTGTTTTTGTTTTCAAATCAGGTGGGTGATGTTGTCCCCTTAGGCCGCTTGTTTTATTGAAATTATAATATCTTTCTATTAATTAAGCGGTGTCAAAGTTGCCTCTCCACCAAGATGTCCGCGTTTGTGTATCTGCCCCAGAAGATATAAGCCAGTGTGTGGAGATGATGGCAAAACTTACATCAATAATTGTATTGCTAAATGTTCGTAAGTAAATTTTGCATCATCACTTTTGTGTGAAACTTTTGTGAAAAAATTCCTGATTTTCATATGCTGTACTTTTCAAATGAAATTTAGTATTTCTAATTATTATTTACAGTGAATAAGAAAAATGAGTATAAAGTCATTATGAAATATGTTTGATAATTCGTTCAAAATATGTAAAACGAGATTACAATCAGTAGGAGGGGATTGGTCTCCAACAAAAACCATTTCAGTGATACACATTAACAATATCAAAGTTAAAAGTCTTCAAATCCAATAGCATCATTTAAGAACAGATAAATTGCAGCATGTACCGGACATGTAAATTAAAAGTCTGTAAATCAAATAGCATAATTGAAAGGAGGGGATCTCCAACAACACCAGGTTGCAGCACCCACAGCAAACCCCAAAACACCCAATGCAGAAATACAGAACAGACACCAACAGAGAAAGAGACGCAAAAGGGACAAGGAACACCAACTCACACCATAGAAAAATTAACAATAAAAGACCACACATAAACCAACGAGACCAATGGGCAACCGGTGCCGACTTAGGACGGCCATCTACCACGTTAATAGCAGACGGTGTGGTTTTCCCTCCCACTATTCCGATTTCCCAAAGGTCTCGAAGAAAGCACAATTTTGGTGTAAAACAACCTCCTCACTGTTAGATGACCACACACAATCAGAAGAATACACAAATTTGCAGTATGGATCAGACATGCACTTTATGCTAGTTATGCAACTGTACGGAAATTGCATAATGTTTTATTTTCAATTACTTCTGTCTCATAAACTGTAATTTGTCATTTATGTCTGGTGTGTCTATCTGACAAATGAATTCTTAGAGGTGTGCGACGACGAGGTATTTCCTACATACACCAAGAAACGGTAAAGGTAGAATGTATGTTTTCAAAGATCATGACAAATATGGATAATGACCATATCCCTGTATACAGCACAAAATCGATAATTCAGAAAATCATAAACCGAAGGCATACAAAATCAGGATAAAACAGTTCCCCGCGAGGGGTTTGACAGTAAGTGTTTTGAATATACTTCCCTGACATTGTCGCCATAGCACTTTCTATATTGACATAACGTCAGACAGTGCATGAATTTTATATATTTTCATTTCCATGCTTCATAAACATCGACGGCGGGTGCGGCTAGCCAACAGGGGATGCTTACTCCTCCCGGGCACCTGGTCCCACCTCTAGCTTGCTAGGGGTCCGTCCATTTTTAACTTTGTGCTCTATTGTGAGTGCTGTTGAGATTATCGTCAGGATCTTTTTAACTCATTAGAATAATTGTAATATTTTATCCAATTTTCATATCAAGGTTTGAAAGCGCATAAAGTTATACAATGACAGTTTTACAATTTAGGGTTTTTAGGTTCAAGGTCTTTTAAGTGAAAAGTCTTTCTTTGTAGACTTAGTTTTTACTCCTCAGATGCCTCCTCGATTTTGTTATTTTTTAGAGCTAGGCAATAACATTAGAGTATTTGTATAACGTTTTCTGGTGGGTACCTTTTAATTGTACAGACACAAAAAATAGATTACATACATTAGACCATGAATTTACCACTCGAAAACACTTAGAAATACATCTTAAATCAGTACATTTCTGTGAATAATTTTGCATACCATAAAATACCTATATCATCATCAAGTGTTAAACGTTTTCAAATTCAAAAGCATCATATTTAAGAACAGATAAATTTGCAGAACAGACCAGGTATATACGTTTCGGGTACCTAAGCCTCGTCAGTTACCTCACTCTAAACAATGTAATACATGTATGACATGTATGAAAGTTATTACGTCCATAATGTACCAAAGTACGTAGCAGGATGGATAAGATATGATAATTAGGTATATATTAGAAAACATATTTACTTTCTATCATATTTGACATTTTCATTTAGTGGCATCAGAGCTGCCTCTAAAGGACGTTGTCTGTCTGACTGTGGCTGTGGCAGAAATATCTTACCTGTGTGCGGAAAAGATGGAGTAACTTATAAAAATCTCTGTGTTGCTAAGTGCGCGTAAGTGAATTGTATTTACAATTATAATTCAAGCGATAAAAGGGTTTTCTTACGTTTTTGATGGTAAGTTATTCTCCTTCAGTGTCTGTCATTATTACAAGCAGTTGCTCATATATGACTTTTTTCGTTTGTGTGTATGATTTCTTTTAAGTATCTGTCAGTTTAACGTACTGTACATGTAGAATCATTCGAATAATATAATCCCTCGCTTCAGCTGTAATCTGCGAAAATCTATCTCAGATGTTGAGCTCCAAATGCATAACCTTTTACCAGCAGAGGCAAATCCTCGAATCATTGTTTATGGGAAATGGATTAATCTTATAAGTTCTCGAAAGAAAATACCAGCGAATGATTCTGCTTCTACACTATGCTCTTTCTTTGTTCAAATTGATTTTTGAATTTGTTAATGATATTGCAGTTGTGAAATGTTTCAAACGTACTAATTTCAATAGTTTTAAATACATTGCATGTATCCCAATACTATTAGAGTCAGTCGTAGCGGTTATTCTTCCTAGTGTGTCATTTTGATACGAAATTAGACGAAAAACATTGAAAAGAGCAAAAAACAAAGGAGGGGATCTCCAAAAACACCAGGTTGCAGCACCCACAGCAAAACCCAAAAACACCCAACGCAAAAACACAGAGCAGACAAGCACAGAAAGAGACGAATGTCAAGGCAGAACACAGACACATCAAAAGGACAACACATAAACCAACGAGACCAATAGGCAACCGGTGCCGACTGAGGACGGCCATCTGTCACGAAAATAGCAGAAGGTGTGGTTATCCAGGATTACGTGCGCACAACAAGTTGTAAATAAAGTACTAAGTACATGCAGCAACAGTTCTCAAGGTCATTCCTGGTTGAAATTCACACCAATTTTTCTCAAAAGCGTCATTTCAAGTATACAACAGTCTGGCAGTTAATAAAATATAGAAGCCTGTGGATATTTTCACAAAAATAATGAAATTATAAAGATTCAATACTTTGTATCATCATTTTGATATATGAGAGAAAAATAGGTTCTGACTAGAGTTCTAACTCAGAACAAAGTTTTCAAATGCACTAGTTCTACGCTCGTATCGATTGAGCTATCAAAAGACATAATAGTGGCGATTTACATACTTTTTTATAAACATTCATTCAAAAACAGCAAAGTTTAAACATAGCATGTCTGTGAAGAGAAACCTACGATTTGTGTTTCCAGGAGGTCGTGCTATAGTTGACTTTCTGTTGGCTACCTTTTCTCCCTTTCATGTAAAAATTTGAAAGTAACAACCCCCCCCCCCCCCCCCGTTTCCCCGTTTACCATTTATATCTACTCCTTTATATAAATGTACAACCAATGACATTCTCTGAAATATAACTATAGAAATGAACGTGTTGCATTTCGCATGTATACACTAGAGAAGTCACAATTCATAAGCTGTACAACCGGGACTGCTGTTCTAGCCTGCAAACTGAACCAGAGGTGACCTTAATTTGACGTCACTTTTTTACCTCGTAAAATGCGATTTCAGACAACGACAATGATGTAATTATACAGGTGCATATACGTATATAGATAAGATTTCATTATTTGTGTTTTGTTAAGGATATGCAACACACGTCGGGTGCATGTATCGTATGAAATACGGTAATGCGCAATACGTGTAATATAAATGAACTTGCTGTGTGTTGCATACCCGTAATAAAAAAAATAAAACATTGATTCATTAAGTAATACTTATGTAATTGTTGTAATACGTTTACAATTTCCGTATCTATAAAAATATTTACCTTCTACAAGGTGTTTGACCTTGTTAAAATAGTTCCTTCTGACTTCGTTGATCTTTCTAAATCTTCAAGTCTTGATATTTTCTTGTAATTAATTTTCACGTTTTGATAAAGCGGTGTCGAAGTGAGACCAGGTGCCCAGGAACAGTAAGCATCTCCTGCTTGCATGCAACACCCGCGGCTTCAATTCGATAGAACTGTCCGGTTACTTCCATTTCGGAAGACATAGAGTACAATCTTTGGTTGGATGTCACGTGATACGCTACCGTGTTAATACTCACTTCAATTTTGTAATACGTATAAATTTTCGTATCATTTAAAATATTTACCATCTATAAGGTGTGTAGCCTTGTTAAAATGGTCCTTCTGACTTAATTGATCTTTCCACATTGTATTCAGTCCTAAAACACAAAGTTCGATATTTTCCTGTAATTAATTTTAACGTTTTGATAAAGCGGTGTCGAAGTTGCCTCTGAAGGAGAGTGCCCGCCTGCGTGTATCTGTGATAGATCTTATGCACTCGTGTGTGGAACTGATGGGAAACAGTACAACAATCCCTGCCTTGCTAGATGCGCGTAAGTGTGTTTATATCATCACTTGAGAATCAAACATTCATATAATGTTTTGAACTTTCTTTGTTTTTTAAATTCAATGTATATAATTTTTCTTACGGTACATTTCTACCATTGTATATATTGTTTTTCCTTCAACAGAAATAACAATATCATTCTTATTCGCCCCTCACTGTCCTATAGACAGTAAAATAGATATCAGGCTACATTTAGATTGCTACTGGTGTGGCAGATTGCCGTGGAAAGTCGGCACCGATTGCCCATTGGTTTCGTTGGTTTAAGTGTAGTCATTTGTGTTTGATGTTTCTATGGTGTGATTTGGCGTCATTTGTCCCTTTTGCGTCTGTTGCTGTGCTTGAACGCTCTGTGTTTTTGCATTGTGTCTTTTTTGGTTTACAGCAAGGTTGTCTTTAGAGTAAGTACTTCCAACATGCATCACCTCTTGTTTACTTCTGTAACACCATTTGCAACTGGTTTTAAATTAGCAGATGGCCGTCCTAACTCGGCATCAATTGCCCATTGGTCTCGTTAGTTTTATATGAAGTCTTTTGTGTCTAATGTCTTTTCGTTTTATTTGTGTTCCTTGTTCCCTTTTGTGTCTCTTGCGGTGTAGTCTACTCTTTTGATTTTGCTTGAGATGTTAAGCTGTTGGTGCTTCTAACGAGTGTTGTTGGAGATCTACTCCTTTCTTGCTTTAGATAGGCAGATAGTGTATTTCGTCCAAATCCATCTGGCTTTCCATTTTTATGTTATATTGGTATCTTTAAGAAAAATTCGATAACTGACAACAAGATTGAAACAACAATACTGGTGCATATACCTAAATAGAATATATATATCATAATTTGTACTTTCTTACGGGTTTCTTGAACAGCGAGTGCATGTATCATATGGAATACGCTATCGTGCGTTACATTTACCATGAATGCACTTGCTGTTGAAACATACCCGTTTCAAAACACAAATTAAGATATTTATTCTCTATGTAATGCTCACTTCAACTTTGTAATACGTTAAAATTTTCGTATCATTTAAAATGTTTACCATCTACAAGGTGATCGTTCCACATTGTATTCAGTCCTAAAACATCAAGATTGATATTTTCTTGTAACCAATTTTTACGTTTTGATAAAGCGGTGTCGAAGTTGCCTCTGAAGGAGAGTGTCCGCCGCCTGCGTGCATCTGTGATAGATCTTATGCACTCGTGTGTGGAACTGATGGGAAACAATACGACAATCCCTGCCTTGCTAGATGCGCGTAAGTTTATTTATATTTTCGCTTGTGAATCAAACATTCACCTTATGAAAAGACCATGTGCCAAGGAACAGTAAGCTTCTCCAGCTTGCATGCAACACCCTCCGCTTCAATTCGGTAGAAGTGTCACATCCGGTTACTTTCATTTCGGAAGACATAGAGTACAATCTTTGGTTGGATGTCACGTGATACGCTACCGTGGTAATACTCACGTTAATTTTGTATACGTTTAAATTTTCGTATCATTTAGAATATTTACCATCTACAAGGGTGTAGCCTTGTTAAAATGGTTCCTTCTGATTTCATCGATCGTTCCACATTGTATGCAGTCCTGAAACATCAAGTTTGATATTTTCTTTTAATCAATTTTTACGTTTTGATAAAGCGGTGTCGAAGTTGCCTCTGAAGGAGAGTGTCCGCCGCCTGCGTGCATCTGTGATAGATCTTACGCACTCGTATGTGGAACTGATGGGAAACAGTACGACAATCCCTGCCTTGCTAGATGCGCGTAAGTGTATTTATATCTTTACTTATGAATCAAACATTCATATAATGTTTTTGCCTTTCTAATGTTTTGTTTTCATTCAATGCGATAATTCTTTTTACGGTACGTTTCCACTATTGTATATTTCTTTCCTTCGACAGAAATAACAATATCATTTTGATTCGCCCCTTACCGCCCTTTACACAGTAAAGTCGATATCAGGCTACACTTATATTGGTACTGGCGTGGTACATGACCGTCCTTAGTTGGCACCGAGTACCCATTGGTCTTGTTTGTGTTTGATGTTTCTATGATGTGATATTTCAAAAATATGGGTCCTGTAGCATCATATCCCACCCATTCTGTTACGTCATTTGGTACATTTTTTGGACATGATAATTTTCATACTTTTTGGCCATATAACATTATTTAGAATGAGGATCACTGACGATCTTAGTACCCAAAACGTGCATGTCTGGTCCGTGCTGTAAATTTACCAGGTTTTAGATGATGCTATTGAATTTAAAGACGTTTTACATTTCAATTATTGCTTGAAATGATGTGATTTGGTACTCCTTGTCCCTTTTGCGTCTCTTGCTGTGTTGTCTACTCTTTGATTTTGCATGGGGTGTTTTGCTGTTGATGCTTCAAACGAGTGATGTTGGAGATCTACAACTTTCTTGCTTTAGATAGGCAGATATTGTATTTTGTCATAAGCCACGTGGCATTCTATTTCTTTTTTATTTTTGTAATATTGCCGTCTTTAAGAACATTTTCCAATTCTTATAAACAAATTGAAAATACAACAAAGTATAACCGATGTATGCCTACGATGTGTGTTTCCATGATGTCGTAATATAATGGACTCCTTGATGGCTATCTTTTCACCCTTTTATGTAAAAATTTGAAAGTCACGGAAAAACAAGTTTCCCCATTTACCGTCAATAAGAAGAAGGCTAAAACGTTCGTTGATCTCTTTAAATCATCAAGTTTGATATTTTCTTGTAATTAATTTTCACGTTTTGATAAAGCGGTGTCGAAGTTGCCTCTGAAGGAGAGTGCCCGCCTGCGTGTATCTGTGATAGATCTTATGCACTCGTGTGTGGAACTGACGGGAAACAGTACAACAATCCGTGCCTTGCTAGATGCGCGTAAGTGCACTTATCTTTTCACTTGTGAATCAAACATTTATACGTTTTGGCCTTTCTTATGTTTTGTTTTCATTCAATGTGTATAATTCTTCTAACGGTACGTTTGTACCATTGTATATTTTTTTCCTTCGACAGAAATAACAATATCATTCTTATTCGCCTCTCACTGCTCTTTACAAAGTAAAGTAGATATCAGGCTACACTTAGATCGGTACTGGCGTGGCATATGACCGACCTAAATCGGCACCGATTGTCCATTGGTCTCGTTGGTTTATGTGTAGTCATTTGTGTTTGGTGTTTCTATGATGTGATTTGGTACTCCCTGTCCCTTTTGCCTCTCTTGTTGTGTAGTCCTCTCTTTGATTTTGCATGGTGTGTTTTGCTGTCAGTGCTTCAATCGAGTGTTGTGGAGATCTACTCCTTTCTTGCTTTTGATAGGCAGATATAACCGAAACGTGTATGTCTGGTCCATGCTGCCAATTTATCTGTTCTTTAATGATGCTATTCAAATTGAAGACGTTTAACATTTATACCACTTGGTTAGTGTCACTGCTGGTGGACCAGGAGTCCCCTAGGGCACATGTAGCTAAGTTCGATCAATTTCGATTGATCGTTTCTTAAACGCATTCTAAAATTTGTTATCCAAATTTCTTGAAATTTCAAAAGCGTGGGTCCTGTTGCATCATATCCCATCTATCCTGCTACGTATTTCGGTACCCTTTTTCGACATAGTAACTTTCACACATTTTTGGCATATTACATTGTTTAGATTTTAGGATCACTGACGAGGGTTAAGTACCCGAAACGTGCATGTCTGTTCCATGCTGCAAATTTATCTGTTCTTAAATGATGCTATTCAAATTGAAGACGTTTAACGTTGTATTTCGTCAGTTTCCATGTGGCTTTCTATGTTTTTGTAAAATTGTCAACTTTAAGAATATGCTTACTCCTCCGGGGCACCTGCACTAGCTAGCTAGGGGTCCGTCGATGCTTAATTTTGCGCTCTGTTCTGAGTGCTGTTGATATCATCGTCAATATCTTATTTTAACTCATTTAAGAACTTTTCCTCATTTTTATAAACAAATTAAATAAACATGAAAGTATAACCGAAGTATGTCTGTGAAGAGAAACCTACGATTTGTATTTCCATGATATCGTAGTGTAGTTGACTCTCTGTTGGCTATCTTTTCTCCCTTTTATGTAAAATTTGAAAGTCATGGAAAAAAAGTTTCCCCATTCACCTTCAAGAAGGAGAAGGATAAACCGACTCCCCTTGATATATGCACAACCAATGTCATTCCCTGAAATGAAGCTAGGGGTCCGTCGATGCTTAATTTTGCGCTCTGTTCTGAGTGCTGTTGATATCATCGTCAATATCTTATTTTAACTCATTTAAGAACTTTTCCTCATTTTTATAAACAAATTAAATAAACATGAAAGTATAACCGAAGTATGTCTGTGAAGAGAAACCTACGATTTGTATTTCCATGATATCGTAGTGTAGTTGACTCTCTGTTGGCTATCTTTTCTCCCTTTTATGTAAAATTTGAAAGTCATGGAAAAAAAGTTTCCCCATTCACCTTCAAGAAGGAGAAGGATAAACCGACTCCCCTTGATATATGCACAACCAATGTCATTCCCTGAAATGAAACTATCAAAATGAACGTGTTGCTTTTCACATGTATACACTCGAGACGTCACAATGAATAAGCTGTACAGCCGGGAGTGCTGTTCTAGTCTGCAGACTGAACCAGTGGTAACCTAAACTTTAACGTGACCTTTTTACCTCGAAAATTGCAATTTCAGACAACAAGAATGAAACAACGATACTGGTGCATATACTTATATTAGAGCTGCAACGAGTCGGAAACTTCTCGATTCGGTTCGATTTTTATGTCTCGATTCGATTCTTTTCGATTCGAGTTATTTACGCTATATTTTTCCCTGGATATTTTATTTTTTGCCATTTACTTATAAATTCAATTGAAAATCTCATCTCAATGAAAAAATAATGTTCAAGAGAAGGTACTGTATGATATACATCATTTGTATATGTTTATGTATTTTGTGGAAATATTATTCAAAGACACCCCCCCCCTTCCACAGAACAGCCTTCTGGAGTTCTCGGGATGTAAAAACAATACTGTGCGCAAAAAAAAAAAATACATGATAATTGACCAGATCATACAAAGAAGTGCATACGAGTTAAATAATTTAAAAGAGGCATTTCAATTTGGGGTAGCACTCGTCGAAATGCGGCAAAAGTCGCCGGTTCGAATTTCCTCTGATCCTAGGCCTGTATTTTCTGTAGGAATTGCTTGGTAAAAATCACATGAAAGGTTCACTATTTATTCTAAATCACCACCTCAAATCATTCTTATTGGGAATTTTGCGATAAGTGAATCTTTAAAGTTGAAATAAGAACTTTTTGTTCTGCATTATTTAGACTATTCGACTCGAATCGTTTCTGACCACAACGACTCGCAATTCGAGTCAGAGCTAAGAATCGCGATTGTCGGTGCACCGCGACGAATCGTTGCAGCTCTAACTTATATAGAATATATATATTATAATTTGTATTTTTTACGGGTATGCAAAACAGCGAATGCATGTTTCGTATGAAATACGATAATGCGGATTACATGCACCATAAATCCACTTACTGTATGTTGCATTCCCGTTTCAAGACATAAATTAAGATATGTATTCTCTAAGTAATACTCACGTCAATTTAGTAATACGGCAAAATTTTTGTATCATTTCGAATATTTACCATCTACAAGGTGTGTAGCCCTATTAAAATTGTTTCTTCTCACTTCATTGATCTTAAAATATTGTATGCAGTCCTAACACACCAATTTTGATATTTTCTTGTTATTAATTTTTACGTTTTGATAAAGCGGTGTCGAAGTTGCCTCTGAAGGAGAGTGTCCGCCTGCGTGTATCTGTGGTAGATCTTATGCACTCGTGTGTGGAACTGATGGGAAACAGTACAACAATCCCTGCCTTGCTAGATGCGCGTAAGTGTGTTTATATCATCACTTTTGAATCAAACATTCATATAATGTTTTGGCCTTTCTTGTTTTTTTTTATTAATGTATATGATTTTTGTTACGGTACATTTCTCCCATTGTATATATTGTTTTTCCTTCGACAGAAATAACAATATCATTCTTATTCGCCCCTCACTGTCCAATAGACAGTAAAATAGATATCAGGCTACATTTAGATTGCTACTTGTGTGGCAGATTGCCGTGGAATGTCGGCACAGATTGCCCATTGTTTTCGTTGGTTTAAGTGTAGTCATTTGTGTTTGATGTTTCCATTATGTGATTTGGTGTTCCTCGTTCTTTTTGCGTCCCTTGCTGTGCGTGAATGCTCTGTGTTTTTTGCATTGCGTCTTTTTGGGTTTAGAGCGAGGTTGTCTTTAGAGTAAGTACTTCCAACATGCATCACCTCTTGTTTATTTCTGTAATAATGTCGAAGGGTTTCAACTCTCTACCTTCTTGAAGAAAATTCCAAATCAATTTACATGCTCCAGACACGTGTTTCGAATATTAAATTCTCATCAGTGATGCTTTCAGCGGCGCCACCATAAATAGTTTCAGTAGCGCCCTCTTTAATTTTTTGAAGTTAGATTTTTACATTTACATTACAGAGAGCGCGCGGCTCCAAATTTCATGTAGGGTCGATTCAGTAGCATATCCAAATAAAATCTATGTTCAAAATAGCATTGGAGGGATGGTGCTAAGATGTTAAACTCCTTTAATTTCGATGATATTTATCGGCCAAATCAAAGCTTCATTCAGGTGACAGAGCTGGAAAGAAGTAATTAATACACTTGACAAACATCAGGCTACGTTGAACGATTTAACTGCTCCACACTGCAACGTGAAATAAGTGTCTATATGAATAATGTCGAAGGGTTCCAACTCTCTACCTTCTTGAAGAAAATTCCAAATCAATTTACATGCACCAGACACGTGTTTCGAATATTAAATTCTCATCATTCTGTAACACCATTTGCAACTGGTTTTAAAATTAGCAGATGGCCGTCTTAACTTGGCATCGATTGCCCATTGGTCTGATTAGTTTTATATGAAGTCTTTTGTGTTTATTGTCTTTTCGTTTTATTTGGTGTTCCTTGTCTCTTTTGTGTCTCTTGCGATGTAGTCTACTCTTTTGATTTTGCTTGAGATGTTAAGCTGTTGGTGCTTCTAACGAGTGTTGTTGGAGATCTACTCCTTTCATGCTTTAGATAGACAGATATTGTATTTCGTCCGAATCCATGTGGCTTTCCATTTTTATGTTATATTGTTATCTTTAAGACCTTTTCACAATTTTTATAAAGAAATTTAAAATAAATTTTAAAGTCACTTTTTACCTCGAAAATGCGATTGCTGACAACAAGATTCGAACAACAATACTGGTGTATATACCTATATAGAATATATATCATAATTTGTACTTTCTTACGGGTTTGCTATACATCGACTGCATGTATCGTGTGAAATCGTGTGAATGCACTTGCTGTACCCGTACCCGTTTCAAAACACAAATTAAGAAATTTATTCTCTATGTAATGCTCACTTCAACTTTGTAATACGTTAAATTTTCGTATCATTTAAAATATTTACCATCTACAAGGTGTGTAGCCTTGTTAAAATGCTTCCTTCTGACTTATTGATATTTCCACATTGTATGCAGTCCTAAAACATCAAGATTGATATTTTCTTGTAACCAATTTTTACGTTTTGATAAAGCGGTGTCGAAGTTGCCTCTGAAGGAGAGTGTCCTCCGCCTGCGTGCATCTGTGATAGATCTTATGCACTCGTGTGTGGAACTGATGGGAAACAATACGACAATCCCTGCCTTGCTAGATGCGCGTAAGTGTATTTACATTTTTGCTTGTGAATCAAACATTCACCTAATGAAAAGAAGCGAACTCCCGATATGGGAGTGAGACCATGTGCCAAGGAACAGTAAGCATCTCCAGCTTGCATGCAACACCCTCCGCTTCAATTCGGTAGAAGTGTCACATCCGTTTACTTCCATTTCGGAAGACATAGAGTACAATCTTTGGTTGGATGTCACGTGATACCCTACTGTGGTAATACTCACGTCAATTTTGTATACGTTTGAATTTTCGTTTCATTTAGAATATTTACCATCTACAAGGTGTGAAGCCTTGTTAAAATGGTTCCTTCTGACTTCATTGATCGTTCCACATTGTATGCAGTCCTGAAACATCAAGTTTGATGTTTTCTTGTAATTAATTTTTACGTTTTCATAAAGCGGTGTTGAAGTTGCCTCTGAAGGAGAGTGTCCGCCGCCTGCGTGTATCTGTTATAGATCTTACGCACTCGTATGTGGAACTGATGGGAAACAGTACGACAATCCTTGCCTTGCTAGATGCGCGTAAGTGTATTTATATTTTCACTTGTGAATCAAACATTCATATAACGTTTTGGCCTTTCTTATGTTTTGTTTTCATTCAATGTGTATAATTCATTTTACGGTACGTTTCCACTATTGTATATTTTTTTCCTTCGACAGAAATAACAATACCATTTTGATTCGCCCCTTACCGCCCTTTACACAGTAAAGTAGATTTCAGGCTACACTTATATTGGTACTGGCGTGGTATATGACCGTCCTTAGTTGGCACCGAGTACCCATTGGTCTTGTTTGTGTTTGATGTTTCTATGATGTGATATTTCAAAAACATGGGTCCTGTAGCATCATATCCCACCCATTCTGTTACGTCTTTTGATACATTTTTTGGACATGATAATTTTCATACTTTTTGGCCATATAACATTATTTAGACTGAGGATCACTGACGATCTTAGTACCCAAAACGTGCATGTCTGGTCCATGCTGTAAATTTACCAGGTTTTAGATGATGCTATTGAATTTAAAGACGTTTTACATTTCAATTATTGCTTGAAATGATGTGATTTGGTACTCCTTGTCGCGTTTGCGTCTCTTGCTGTGTAGTCTACTCTTTGATTTTGCATGGGGTGTTTTGCTATTGGGGCTTCTAACGAGTGTTGTTGAAGATCTACTCCTTTCTTGCTTTAGATAAGCAGATACTGTATTTCGTCCGAATCAAGGTGACATACTATTTTTATGTAATATTGTTATCTTTAAGACCTTTTCATAATTTTTACACAAAATACATAAAATAGATTTTAACGTCACTGTTTACCTCGAAAAATGCGTTTACTGACAACAAGAATGAAACAACAATACTGATGCATATACCTATATAGAATATATATCATAATTTGTACTTTCTTACGGGTTTGCTAAACAGCAGGTGCATGTATCGTATGAAATACGCAATCCCGCGTTACATTTGCCATGAATGCACTTGCTGTTGAAACATACCCGTTTCAAAACACAAATTAAGATATTTATTCTCTATGTAATGCTCACTTCAATTTTGTAATACGTTAAAATTTTCGTATCATTCAAAATATTTACCATCTACAAGGTGTGTAGCCTTATTAAAATTGTTCCCTCTGACTTCATTGATCGTTCCACATTGTATGCAGTCCTAAAACATCAAGTTTGATATTTTCTTGAAACGAATTTTTACGTTTTGATAAAGCGGTGTCGAAGTTGCCTCTGAAGGAGAGTGTCCGCCTGCGTGCATCTGTGATAGATCTTATGCACTCGTGTGTGGAACTGATGGGAAACAGTACAACAATCCTTGCATTGCTAGATGCGCGTAAGTGTATTTATATCTTCACTTGTGAATCAAACATTCATATAATGTTTTGGCCTTTCTTTTTTTTTTCATTCAATGTATTATTTTTCTTACGGTATATTTCTACCATTGTATATTATTTTTTTCATTCGACAGAAATGACAATATCATTCTTATTCGCCCCCCACTGTCCTATAGACGGTAAAATAAATATCAGACTACACTTAGATTGCTTCTTGTGCGGCAGATTGTCGTGGAAAGTCGGCACCGATTGCCCATTGGTTTCGTTGGTTTAAATATAGTCATTTGTATTTGATGTTTCTATGATTTGATTTGGTGTTCCTCGTTCTTTTTGCGTCTCTTGCTGTGCGTGAATGCTCTTTGTTTTTGCATTGTGTCTTTTTTGGTTTAGAGCAAAGTTGTCTTTAGAGTAAGTACTTCCATCATGCATCACCTCTTGTTTACTTCTGTAACACCATTTATAACTGGTTTTAAAATTAGCAGATTTCCGTCCTAACTCGGCATCGATTGCCAGTTCGTCTCGTTAGTTTTATATGAAGTCTTTTGTGTTTAATGTCTTTTCGTTTTATTTGGTGTTCCTTGTCCCTTTTGTGTCTCTTGCGGTGTAGTCTACTCTTTTGATTTTGCTTGAGATGTTAAGCTGTTGGTACTTCTTACGAGTGTTGTTGGAGATCTACTCCTTTCTTGCTTTAGATAGGTAGATGTGAATTTCGTCCGAATCCATGTGTCTTTCCATTTTTATGTAATATTGTTATCTTTAAGAACTTTTCACAATTTTTCTATAGAAATTTAAAATAAATTATAACGTCACTGTTTACCTCGAAAAATGCCATTGCTGACAACAGAATGAAACAACAATATTGGTGCACATACGTATGTAGAATATATATCATAATTTGTACTTTCTTACAGGTATGCTAAACAGCGAGTACATGTATCATATGAAATACGCAATCCCGCGTTACATTTACCATGAATGCACTTGCTGTTGAAGCATACCCGTTTCAAAACACAAATTAAAATATTTATTCTCTATGTAATTCTCACTTCAACTTTGTAATACGTTAAAAACTACGTATCATTTAAAATATTTACCATCTACAAGGTGTGAAGCCTTGTTAAAATGGTTCCCTCTGACTTCATTGATCGTTACACATTGTATGCAGTCCTCAAACATCAAATTTGACATTTTCTTGTAATTAATCTTTACGTTTTGATAAAGCGGTGTCGAAGTTGCCTCTGAAGGAGAGTGTCCGCCTGCGTGTATCTGTGATAGCTCTTATGCACTCGTGTGTGGAACTGATGGGAAACAGTACAACAATCCCTGCCTTGCTAGATGCGCGTAAGTGTGTTTATATCATCACTTGAGAATCAAACATTCATATAATGTTTTGGCCTTACCTGTGTTTTTTTTAATTCAATGTATATGATTTTTCTTACGGTACATTTCTACCATTTTATATATTGTTTTTCCTTCGACAGAAATAACAATATCATTCTTATTCGCCCCTCACTGTCCTATAGACAGTAAAATAGATATCAGGCTACATTTAGATTGCTACTGGTGTGACAGATTGCCGTGGAAAGTCGGTACCGATTGCCCATTGGTTTCGTTGGTTTAAGTGTAGTCATTTGTGTTTGATGTTTCTATAATGTGATTTTGATGTTTCTCGTTCTTTTTGCGTCTCTTGCAGTGCGTGAATGCTCTGTGTTTTTGCATTCTGTCTTTTTTGGTTTAGAGCAAGGTTGTCTTTAGAGCAAGTACTTCCAACATGCATCACCTCTTGTTTACTTCTGTAACACCATTTATAACTGGTTTTAAATAAGCAGATGACCGTCCTAACTCGGCATCGATTGCCCATTTGTCTCGTTAGTTTTATATGAAGTCTTTTGTGTTTAATGTATTTTCGTTTTATTTGGTGTTCCTTGTCCCTTTTGTGTCTCTTGTGGTGTAGTCTACTCTTTTAATTTTGCTTGAGATGTTAAGCTGTTGGTGCTTCTAACGAGTGTTGTTGGAGATATACTCCTTTCTTCCTTTAGATAGGCAGATAGTGTATTTCGTCCGAATCCATGTGGCTTTCCATTTTTATGTTATATTGATATCTTTAAGAATTTTTCACAATTTTTTTATAAAGAAATTTAAAATAAATTTTAACGTCACTGTTTACCTCGAAAAATGCGATTGCTGACAACAGAATGAAACAAAAATACTGGTGCATATACCTATATAGAATATGTATCATAATTTGTACTTTCTTACGGGTATGCTAAACAGCGAGTGCATCTATCGTAAGAAATACGCTATCGTACGTTACATTTACAATGAATGCACTTGCTGTTGTTGTATACCCATTTCAAAACACAGATTAAGATATCAATTCTCTATGTAATGCTCACTTCAACTTTGTAAAACGTTACAATTTTCGTATCATTTAAAATATTTACCATCTACAAGGTGTGTAGCCTTGTTAAAATTGTTTCTTCAGACTTCATTGATATTTCCACATTGGATGCAGTCCTAAAGCATCAAGTTTGATATTTTCTTGTAATTAATTTTTACGTTTTCATAAAGCGGCGTCGAAGTTGCCTCTGAAGGAGAGTGTCCACCGCCTGCGTGCATCTGTGATAGATCTTATGCACTCGTGTGTGGAACTGATGGGAAACAGTACGACAATCCCTGCCTTGCTAGATGCGCGTAAGTGTATTTATATCTTCACTTGTGAATCAAACATTCATATAATATTTTGGCCTTTCTTTTGTTTTGTATTCATTCAATAATTTTAATTCTTCTTACGGTTCGTTTCTACAATTGTGTATTTTTTTGCCTTCGACTTAAATAGCAATATTATTTTTAATCGCCCCTCACTTTCCTTTTCTCAGTAAGGTAGATATCAGGCTACACTTAGATTGGTACTAGCGTTGCAGATGACCGTCATTAGTCGGCATCGATTACCAATTGGTATCGTTAGTTTATGTGGTCATTTGTGTTTGGTGTTTCTATGATGTGATTTGGTACTCCTTGTCCCTTTTGCGTCTCTTGCTGTGTTGTCTACTCTTTGATTTTGCATGGGGTGTTTTGCTGTTGGTGCTTCAAACGAGTGTTGTGGAGTGTGGAGATCTACTCCTTTGTTGCTTTAGAGAGGCAGATATTGTATTTCGTCATGTTCCATGTGACTTTCTATGTTTTTGTTTAATTGTCAACTTTAAGAACATGCTTATTCCTCCCAGGCACCTGGTCCCACCTGTAGCTTGATAGGGGTCACTCTATGCTTGATTTTGTGCTTTGTTTTGAGTGATGTTGAGATCATCATCAATAACTTTTTAAACTCATTTAAGAACTTTTCCTAATTTTTATAAACAAATTGAATAAACATGAAAGTATAACTGAGGTATGTCTGTGAAGAGAAACCTACGATGTGCGTTTCAATGATGTCGTACATGGTAATATTGTTGACTCCCTATTGGCTATCTTTTCTCCCTTATATGTAAAATTTGAAAGTAATGGAAAAAAATTTCCCCGTTTACCATCAGTAAAGAAAAGGCTAAATCGACTCATCTTGATATATGCACAACCAAAATAATTCCCTGAAGTGGAACTATCAAAACGAACGTGTTTCATGTATACACTCGAGACATCAGAATGCATCAGCTGTACAACCGGGAGTGCTGTTCTAACCTGCAGACTGAACCAGTGGTGCTCTAAATTTTAATTTCACTTTCTTACCTCAAAGAATGCGATTTAAGACAACAAGAACGAAACAACAATCCTAATACATCATAATTCGTTTTTGTTACAGGTATGCAATACAGTGAGTGCATGTATCGTATGACATACGGTAACACGCAATTCATGCACATAAATCCACTTGCTGAGTGTTGCATTCCCGTTTCTCTATGTAATCACTGTAGCATATCACGTGATATGCAAATAATCTCTAGCCCTGGAATTCCCTTCGATAAAACACTGTTAATACTGTCTGAATCTACCTTATACTGTAAATTGCTTTATTTTCGTCAGTACCAATTTTCGTCAATTCGTTCAAAATGACCATTTCGTCAGTACGTAAATTCGTCATCTAAGGGTCCATAAAACATAAATTCGTCTGTTCAAATGCCAACTTAACATTCAGGTATAGGCCGTATGCGTTTGTTTTCATTGTTTGTTTAACAATTATTTGTAAGCAAACAATTAGAGACATGTATACCACCTAGCTTGTTGTGAAAACATATTATTTGGTAATTAGAAGTACATTATATGCGACTTTGCGTGTGTATTCATTTTTCAATGATTTATCATTTGCCAGTCGTATTAACCATTTCCTTTCTACACCATATTTTGTCAGGAGTAAATGTATTTATATTCGTCGGTACGTAATTTCGTCAAGGGAGGCACTGACGAAAATGACGAAAATTGGTACCTGACGAATAAAAACCAATTTACAGTATGAAAGCATTTCAGGTATATCATATGAGCATCAATATCATTTATACGATGGAAATCTTTTCTGGTCAAGAAAAGAGGTGTATTCAGAGAACACTTGAACATATTTTTTTTGGTAACATGTTATGATATGGTGCACGTAAATTAAGAAAATTTTCTGTTGAGGTGTTCTCTGAATATAATTCTATACTTGACCAGAATAAATTACCATCATATAAATGATAATGCTACTCGTATGATAGGCCAAAAATAAATTCTTACAAAAAGAAGGGAGGAGATCTCCAACAAGACCCCGTTGCAGCATCAACAGTAAAACACCAAAACACCCGATGCAAAAACACAAAAGACGAGTACAGCACGAGATGGAAAAGAGACACACGGCATGTAAACATCAAACACAAAAGACTACACATAAACCGACGAGACCATGGGTAACAAAGTAGATTTAGACAGTATTTACATTGTTTAATTGAAGGAAATTCCCAGGGTAGAGATTATTTGATGACAAATATGGATAATGACCACATCACTACATACAGAACAAAATCGATAATTCAGAAAATCAGAAACCGAAGGCATACAAAATCAGGATAAAACAGGAACCAAAGCGAACAAACAAAAACCTCCACCATATGAAAAAAAGCGAACTCCCGATATGGGAGTAAGACCAGGTGCCCAGGAAGAGTAAGCATATCCTGCTTGCATGCAACACCCACCGGTTCAATTCGGTAGAACTGTCACATCCGGTTACTTCCATTTCGGAAGACATAGAGTACAATCTTTGGTTGGATGTCACGTGATACGCTACCGTGGTAATACTCATGTCAATTTTGTAATACGTTTAAATTTTCGTATCATTTAATATATTTATCATCTACAAGGTGTGTAGCCTTGTTAAAATTGCTCCCTCTGACTTCATTGATCTTTCCACATTGTATGCAGTCTTAAAACAACTTAAACATCATGGTTGATATTTTTTGTAATTAAAAGCCATAGGCTCAAGTGAGCTATTGTCATAGTGTTGCGTATGTCGTCCGTCGTCCGTCGTCGTCGTCGTCGTCATCCGTCGTCGTCCGTCGTCGTCGTAAACTTTTCACATTTTAAACTTCTTCTCCAGAACGGCTGAAGGGGTTTTGATGAAACTTGGTAGTTATGAAGTACTCATGGTCCCCTACAAGTGTTGTTGTTTTTCGTCCGGATCTGTCAACAGGTGGCGCCACCACAGCCAAAAGTAGGTCACGGGGGTACCTTCCTTTGACAAACTTCTTTTTCAGAACCGAATCATGTATCGACAAACCGAAAGCATCAGGATGATCTAGAGAGATGTCTTAAGAAGTGTTGTTATTTTTGGTTCCACTTCGAAGTCAAATTTTTGACGCGTTTTTGACGTCTTTTCGGACTTAGTCAGAAATGCACGTTTTTGCACTATTTCTTTAAATAACTCAATAAGTGTATGATTTTACACACTCATTTACTACATATTTATCATATTTAACTTACTTAATGCTTTGATATGTATTTTATGCTTAAATTTTATTTTTTTGATTTTTTATGAATCTTTTTCTTATGTAAAAAGGAAGGGGGGGGGGTGATTTTCATACATTTTCTGCTTCTTTTCTATAACTACTCTTCAGATTGTCATGACAATTTGTAGGTATGAGGTACTCATGCATGGTACCCTACAAGTGAAAGAATTTTGTCAAGATATCCACTTTTGGATTTTTAAGGAAAATTTTTTAAGATTGTACATAGGTATAATGTATCTTTTCCATGCCCAATGTTTCAGGTGCAACTATAGGAAAAAAACCTTCTTTGTATGATTAATCATTTTTTGATCGACCTTTCATCGATAGTTACAGCTGATAATTCAACAAGTGACACATGCTTCAATGTCTTATTGATTGACCTTTTATGTGATATGATTCAATTATTTAAATTCTTTATACTTATTTAGAATTTTATTTTTAAAGTCGGGAACAAGATTTCAAAAGCGGCCATGTTTTGCCGTGTACCCGAAGGGGATTCCCCATGTAGAAATGTGATACCTTTAGTACTGCGATACATTTCAGGAGATACAGTGCAAACGGAATAGATTTTTATTTAATGAAACGTGCATTATACTTGGAACACTTTCATAATGGTTATCATTCATGTACTTGGAACACTTGCATATACTTGTTATCATGTATAAAGTTTGCTCGAATTTCCTCTGTCTTAGACTCTCTTAGATGAAGTAATTTACGGACTGATTTCTTGAAGAAACGTCTAATGAGTAATCTCTTCCTCCGGATTTTGAGAATGCATAGGACATTTAATATCTGAAATTCTTGAAATAAATAATTCAGTTCAGAGTTCCTGAAATCTTCCTATGAAATGTTGGACCACAGAAAGCTGTTGTTTAAATAGAGTAAATAAATTATTATTTACAGCCATAAGCCACTGTGTTCGACATCTTGTATGTATAATATTTCTAAGAGGAACACAGAGGCCTGAGGTTGTGAAAAATAAAACATTTTCTCTCATAAAATGACAGGTTCCTGTGATAAGACATTTGGGAATTTTTATCTGTTCAAATAATAGATACATGATGAGTTTTTATCGGACCAAATAACTTTTTGTCGGCAAATCCTATGCAACCGATACATTTCATGAACTCTCTCAGCTAACAACTTGTCCGTGTAACAGACCTTTGATGAGGTAAAACAATTTGTTAACAGTAAATAACAATGTTGTAGGTCTGCTAGTTGGACAAGCTTACAATTTCATGGGCCTTTTAATTTGTTTCAAACTACGAAGCCTAGAGAAACCACTTGAGTTGTTGAACAGCGTATGCTGAAATGCGACGCTCCTTCTCGCCTGTTGAAATATGCATAGGCAAGAAGCGCCGCATTTCAGCATATTCACTTAAAATTATTTGTTCAAGTGGCTTCACTGGGTCATGAGGTTTGATACACCATACACTGCTTTTTGGAAAACAAACTGGCCCAATTTCTGCACAACTCACTTGAATTGATAAATATTGGATTAAAACGATTTTAACTGTCCGTTTCATGTATTTGAGATGAAATCAATACTATTCAAAAGCATTCATAGATTTCAGTATACTTTAATATGAATAAAAGCAAAACCGAAAAATCTTTGTTTTTTATGCCCCTGGAATAAAAGATTCGGGAGCATATAGTTTTTGGCCTGTCCGTCCGTCTGTTTGTCTGTCTGTTTTCCGAAAAACTTTAACATTGGGCATAATGGAAGCTGGTGATAGAGGTTTCATATTTCACATGTGTATTCCTTGTGACAATACCTTTCCATTGATACCAAAATTTTTGACCTCGTGACCATAACCTTGACCTTTGACGTACTTCTCAAAAACTTTAACATTGGGCATAACTTTTGAATGGTTAGTGATAGAGGTTTCAATTTTTACATGAGTATTCTTTGTGACAAGATCTTTCCATTGATACCAATATTTTTGACCTCGTGACCTTGACCTTGACCTTTGACCTACTTTTCAAAAAAATAACATTGGGCATAACTTTTGAATGGTAAGTGATAGGGCTTTCATATTGCACATGTGTATTTTTTGTGACAAGACCTTTCCATTGATACCAAAATTATTGACCCCGTGACCTTGACCTTTGACCTACTTCTCAAAAACTTTAACATTGGGCATAACTTTTGAATGGTTAGTGATAGAGGTTTCAATTTTTACATGTGTATTCCTTGTGACAAGATCTTTCCATTGATACCAATATTGCGCTGACCTTGACCTCTCACATACTTAACAGAAAATGGCCTTTATACTAACAAAGATGCCGCCGGGGGCATTCTCGTTACACAGGCTTTATAATTTCTGGCATGCTAGCTATCAATAATGAAAGGTTTTGTTTTCAATTTTAGATAAACTTAATTTATGAAATCATTTCATTGTTTTATTCTTTTTCTGCTTCACATTAATATACAATATGATTTTATTTTTGATGTTGCATAATCGAACTATACTAGCTGGGCATATGACGTTGAACCGTTTATCCGTCTTTTCAAATCAGTAAAAGAGTTATTGTTTTGAAATGTGGCTATTTTTTCTTTTTTGTACTTTTAAAAGTTGTCTGAAAATAAAAAAGCTCTGCATCCGGCAAAAATCTTTTTAGAAAGGTTGTGGGCTAAAATCCTGGTACTGGCACTATCAGTATTCAATGTCAGTATGTCAATTAGAGCGTGCATGGGTATCAGGTGAGCGTTGTGCCCCCTGGGGCTCTTGTTATGTTATATTGTTATCTTTAAGAATTTTTCACAATTTTTATAAAGAAATTCAAAATAAATTTTAACGTCACTGTTTACCTCGAACAATTCGATTACTGACAACAAGACTGAAACAACAATACTGGTGCATATACCTGTATAGAATATATATCATAATTTGTACTTTCTTACGGGTATGCTAAACAGCGAGTGCATGTATCGTATGAAATACGCGTTCGCGCGTTACATTTACCATGAATGCACTTGCTGTTGAAACATACCCGTTTCAAAACACAAATTAAGATATTTATTCTCTATGTAATGCTCGCTTCAACTTTGTAATGTGTTAAAATTTTCGTATCATTTAAAATATTTACCATCTAGAAGGTGTGTAGCCTTGTTAAAATGGTTCCTTCTGAATTCATTGATCTATCCACATTGTATGCAGTCCTAAAACATCAAGTTTGATATTTCTTGTAATTGATTTTTACGTTTTGATAAAGCGGTGTCGAAGTTGCCTCTGAAGGAGAGTGTCCGCCGCCTGCGTGTATCTGTGATAGATCTTATGCACTCGTGTGTGGAACTGATGGGAAACAGTACAACAATCCCTGCCTTGCTAGATGCGCGTAAGTGTGTTTATATCATCACTTGAGAATCAAACATTCATATAATGTTTTGGCCTTTCTTGTGTTTTTTGTTAATCCAATGTATATAATTTTTCTTACGGTATATTTCTACTATGGTATATATTGTTTTTCCTTCGACAGAAATAACAATGCCATTCTAATTCGCCCCTCACTGTCCTATAGACAGTAAAAAAGATATCAGGCTACATTTAAATTGCTACTTGTGTGGAAGATTGCCGTAACTGGTTTTTAAATTAGCAGATGGCCGTCCTAACTCGGCATCGATTGCCCTTTGGTCTCGTTAGTTTTATATGAAGTCTTTTGTGTTTAATGTCTTTGCGTTTTATGGTGTTCCTTGTCCCTTTTGTGTTTCTTGCGGTGTAGTCTACTCTTTTAATTTTGATTGAGATGTTTTAAAAGGTGCTTTTGGTGCTACTAACGTGTGTTGTTGGAGATCTACTCCTTTCTTGCTTTAGATAGGCAGATAGTGTATTTCGTCCGAATCCATGTGGCTTTCCATTTTTATGTTATATTGTTATCTTTAAGAATTTTTCACAATTTTTATAAAGAAATTCAAAATAAATTTTAACGTCACTGTTTACCTCGAAAAATTCGATTACTGACAACAAGATTGAAACAACAATACTGGTGCATATACCTGTATAGAATATATATCATAATTTGTACTTTCTTACGGGTATGCTAAACAGCGAGTGCATGTATCGTATGAAATACGCTATCGTGCGTTACATTTACCATGAATGCACTTGCTGTTGAAACATACCCGTTTCAAAACACAAATTAAGATATTTATTCTCTATGTAATGCTCGCTTCAACTTTGTAATGTGTTAAAATTTTCGTATCATTTAAAATATTTACCATCTAGAAGGTGTGTAGCCTTGTTAAAATGGTTCCTTCTGAATTCATTGATCTATCCACATTGTATGCAGTCCTAAAACATCAAGTTTGATATTTCTTGTAATTAATTTTTACGTTTTGATAAAGCGGTGTCGAAGTTGCCTCTGAAGGAGAGTGTCCGCAGCCTGCGTGTATCTGTGATAGATCTTATGCACTCGTTTGTGGAACTGATGGGAAACAGTACAACAATCCCTGCCTTGCTAGATGCGCGTAAGTGTATTTATATCATCACTTGTGAATCAAACATTCATATAATGTTTTTTTTTAATTTCTTATCTTTTGTTTTCTTTCAATGTATATAATTCTTCTTACAGTACCTCTGTACCATTGTATATATTTTTCCTTCGTCAGAAATAACAATATCATTCTTTTTCGCCACTCACTGCCCTTTACACAGTAAAGTAGATATCAGGCTACACTTAGATCGGTACTGGCGTGGCATATGACCGTCCTTAGTCGGCACTGATTGTCCATTGGTCTCGTTGGGTTATGTGCAGTCATTTGTGTTTGATGTTTCTATGATGCGATTTGGTACTCCCTTTTGCCTCTCTTGTTGTGTAGTCTTCTCTTTGAGTTTGCATGGTGTGTTTTGCTGTCGGTGCTTCAATCGAGTGTTGTGGAGATCTACTCCTTTCTTGCTTTTGATAGGCAGATATACCGAAACGTGCATGTCTGGTCCATGCTGCCAGTTTATCTGTTCTTAAATGATGCTATTCAAATTTAAGACGTTTAACATTAATACCACTTGTTGAGTGACACTGCTGGTGGACCAGGAGTCCCCGAGGGCACATGTAGCTAAGTTCGATCAATTTCGGTTGATCGTTTCTTAAACGCATTCTTAAACTTGTTATCCAAATTTCTTGAAATTTCAAAAGCGTGGGTCCTGTTGCATCATATCCCACCTATCCTGCTACGTATTTCGGTACCTTTTTTCGACATAGTAACTTTCACACATTTTTGGCATATTACATTGTTTAGATTTAAGGATCACTTACGAGGGTTAAGTACCCGAAACGTGCATGTCTGGTCCATGCTGCCAATTTATCTGTTCTTAAATGATGCTATTCAAATTGAAGACGTTTAACATTGTATTTCGTCAGTTTCCATGTGGTTTCTATGTTTTTGTAAAATTGTCAACTTTAAGAATATGCTTACTCCTCCGGGGCACCTGGTCCCACCTCTAGCTTGCTAGGGGTCCGTCGATGCTTAATTTTGTGCTCTGTTGTGAGTTGTTTGAGATCATCGTCAATATCTAATTTTAACTCATTTAAGAACTTTTCCTCATTTTTATAAACAAATTGAATAAACATGAAAGTATAACCGAAGTATGTCTGTGAAGAGAAACCTACGATTTGTGTTTCCATGATGTCGTAGTGTAAATGACTCCCTGTTGGCTATCTTTTCTCCCTTTTATGTAAAATTTGAAAGTCATGGAAAAAAAGTTTTCCCATTCACCTTCAAGAAGGAGAAGGATAAACCGACTCCCCTTGATATATGCACAACCAATTGAATTCCCTGAAATGAAACTATCAAAATGAACGTGTTACTTTTCACATGTATACACTCGAGACGTCACAATGCATAAGCTGTACAACCTGGAGTGCTGTTCTAGTCTGCAGACTGAACCAGTGGTAACCTAAACTTTAACGTGACCTTTTTACCCCGACAAATGCGATTTCAGACAACAAGAATGAAACAACAATACTGGTGCATATACTTATATTAGAGCTGCAATTAGTCGGGAACTTCTCGATTCGGTTCGATTTCGATTTTTATGTCTCGATTCGATACTTTTCGGTTCGAGTTATTTACGCTATAATTTTCCCTTTATATTTTATTTTTTGCCATTTACTTATAAATTCAATTGAAAATCTCATCTCAATGAAAAAAAATAATGTTCAAGTGAAGGTACTGTATGATATACATCATTTGTATATGTTTATGTATTTTGTGGAAATATCATTCAAAGACACTCCCCCCCTTCCACAGAACAGCCTTCTGGAGTTCTGGGGATATAAAAGCAATACTGTGCGCAAAAAATACATGATAATTAACCAGATCATACAAAGAAGTGCATACTAGTTAAATGATTTAAAAGAGGCATTTCAATTTGGGGTAGCACTCATCGAAATGCGGCAAAAGTCGGCGGTTCGAATTTCCTCTGATCCTGTATTTTCTGTACGAATTGCTTGGTAAAAATCACTTGAAAGGTTCACTATTTATTCTAAATCACCACCTCAAATCATTCTTATTGGGAATCTTGCGATAAGTGAATCTTTAAAGTTGAAATAAGAACGTTTTTTTTTGCATTATTTAGACTACTCGACTCGAATCGTTTCTGACCACAACGACTCGCGATTCGAGTCAGAGCTAAGAATCGTGATTCTCGGTGCACCGCGATGAATCGTTGCAACTCTATCTTATATAGAATATATATATCATAATTTGTATTTTTTACGGGTATGCAAAACAGCGAATGCATGTTTCGTATGAAATACGATAATGCGGATTACATGCACCATAAATCCAATACTATATGTTGCATTCCCGTTTCAAGACATAAATTAAGATATGTATTCTCTATGTAATACTCACGTCAATTTAGTAATACGTTAACATTTTTGTATCATTTCAAATATTTACCATCTACAAGGTGTGTAGCCTTGTTAAAATTGTTTCTTCTCACTTCATTTAATTTAAATATTGTATGCCGTCCTAACACACCAATTTTGATATTTTCTTGTAACCAATTTTTACGTTTTGATAAAGCGGTGTCGAAGTTGCCTCTGAAGGAGAGTGTCCGCCTGCGTGTATCTGTGATAGATCTTATGCACTCGTGTGTGGAACTGATTGCTTTAGATAGGCAGATAGTGTATTTCGTCCGATTCCATGTGGCTTTCCATTTATATGTTACATTGTTTTCTTTAAGAACTTTTCACAATTTTTATAAAGAAATTTAGAACAAATTTTAACGTCACTGTTTACCTCGAAAAATTCGATTACTGACAACAATACTGGTGCATATACCTATATAGAATACATATCATAATTTACTTTCTTACGGGTTTCCTGAAAAGAGAGTGCATGTATCGTATGAAATACGCTATCGCGCGTTACATTTACCATGAATGCACTTGCTGTTGAAACATACCCGTTTCAAAACACAAATTAAGATATTTATTCGCTATGTAATGCTCACTTCACTTGTAGTGCGTTAAAATTTTCGTATCATTTAAGATATTTACCATCTACAAGGTGTGTAGCCTTGTTATAATGGTTCCTTCTGACTTCATTGATCGTTCCACATTGTATGCAGTCCTAAAACATCAAGTTTGATATTTTCTTTTAATTAATTTTTACGTTTTAATAAAGCGGTGTGGAAGTTGCCTCTGAAAGAGAGTGTCCGCCGCCTGCGTGCATCTGTGATAGATCTTATGCACTCGTGTGTGGAACTGATGGGAAACAGTACAGCAATCCCTGCCTTGCTAGATGCGCGTAAGTGTATTTATATCTTCACTTGTGTATCAAACATTCAGATAATGTTTTGGCCTTCGTTGTGTTTTTTTTTCTTAATTCAATGTTTATAATTTTTGTTACGGTACATTTCTACCATTGCATATATTGTTTTTCCTTCGACAGAAAAAACAATATCCATCTTATTCGCTCCTCACTGTCCTATAGACAGTAAAATAGATATCAGGCTACATTTAGATTGTTACTGGTGTGGCAGATTGCCGTGGAAAGTCGGCACCGATTGCCCATTGGTTTCATTAGTTTAAGTGTAGTCATTTGTGTTTGATGTGTCTATGATGGAATTTGGTGTTCCTCGTTCTTTTTGCGTCCCTTGCTGTGCGTGAATGCTCTGTTTTTTTGCATTGTGTCTGTTTTGGTTTAGAGCGAGGTTGTCTTTAGAGTTAGTACTTCCAACATGCATCACCTCTTGTTTACTTCTGTAACACCATTTGCAACTGGTTTTAAAATTAGCAGATGGCCGTCTGAAGTTGGCATCGATTGCCCATTGGTCTCGTTATTTTTATATGAAGTCTTTTGTGTTTAATGTCTTTTCGTTTTATTTTGTGTTCCTTGTCTCTTTTGTGTCTCTTGTGGTGTAGTCTACTCTTTTGATTTTGCTTGAGAAGTTAAGCTGTTGGTACTTCTAACGAGTGTTGTTGGAGATCTACTCCTTTCTTGCTTTAGATAGGCAGGTAGTGTATTTCGTCCGAATCCATGCGGCTTTCTATTTTTATGTAGTATTGTTATCTTTAAGAATTTTTCACAATTTAATAAATTTTAACGCCACTGGTTACCTAGAAAAATTCGATTACTGAGAACAAGATTGAGACAACAATACTGGTGCATATACACACATAGAATATATGTCAGAATCTGTACATTCTTACGGGTTTGCTAAACAACGAGTGCATGTATCGTATGAAAGACCCTATCGCACGTTACATTTACCATGAATGCACTTGCTGTTGATGCATGCCCGTTTCAAAACACAAATTAAGATATTTATATTTATTCTCTATGTAATGCTCACTTCAACCTTGTAATATGTTAATATTTTCGTATCATTTAAAATATTTACCATCTACAAGGTGTGTAGCCTTGTTAAAATGGTTCCTTCTGGCTTCATCGATCTTTCCACATTGTATGCAGTCCTAAAACATCAAGTTTGATATTTTCTTGTAATTAATTTTTACGTTTTTATCAAGCGGTGTGGAAGTTGCCTCAGAAGGAGAGTGTCCGCCGCCTGCGTGCATCTGTGATAGATCTTATGCACTCGTGTGTGGAACTGATGGGAAACAGTACAACAATCCCTGCCTTGCTAGATGCGCGTAAGTGTGTTTATATCATCACTTGAGAATCAAACATTCATATAATGTTTTGGCCTTTCTTGTGTTTTTTTTTTAATTTAATGTATATAATTTTTCTTAGGGTACATTTCTACCATTGTATATATTGTTTTTCCTTCGACAGAAATAACAATATCATTCTTATTCGCCCCTCACTGTCCTATAGACAGTAAAATAGATATCAGGCTACATTTAGATTGCTGCTGCTGTGGCAGATTGCCGTGGAAAGTCGGCAGCGATTGTCCATTGGTTTCGATGTTTTCAGTGTAGTCATTTGTGTTTGATGTTTCTATGATGTGATTTTGTGTTCCTCGTTCCTTTTGCGTCTCTTGCTGTGCGTGAATGATGTGTTTTTGCATTGTGTCTTTTCGGGTTTAGAGCGAGGTTGTCTTTAGAGTTTGTACTTCCAACATGCATCACTTCTTATTTACCGCACCATTTGCTAGTGGTTTTACAGATGGCCGTCCTAACTCGGCATCGATTGTGCATTGGTCTCGTTTGCATTATATGAAGATTTTTGTGTTTATTGTTTTACGTTATATTCGGTACCGTTGTTACTTATCCCTGTTTGTCTCTTCCTGTGTAATCTTCTCTTTGATTTTGCTTGAGATGTTAAACTGTTGGTGATTCAGTCGAGTGTTGTTGGAGATCTACTTCTTATTTGCTTTATATACTAGGCAGATATTGTATTTCGTCAGAATCCATGCGGCTTTCTATTTTTATGTAATATTGTCATCGTTAAGAACTTTTTTATAAACAAATTGAAAACACTGCAAAGTATAATCGAGGTATGTCTGTGAAGAGAAACCTTTGATGTGTGTTTCCATGATGTCCTAATATAATTGACTCAATGTTGCCTATCTTTTCACAGCATTTCGTACGCCCTACCCTATTTATAAATATATAATTACATATTCATCTGTGTTCCTTGGGCCCCTGCTGTCTTGTTTGTATGGTCATCTTACTGTGAGGATATTATTTAACACAACAATTGTGCGTTCTTCGAGACCTTTGGGTAACCGGAAAAATGGGAGGGTTGTGCGCACGTAATCCAGGATAACGACACCATCTGTTACTAACGTGGCTGATGGCCGTCCTAAGTCGGCACCGATTGCCCATGGGTCTCGTTGGTTTATGTGTTGTATTTTATGTTCGATGTTTGATGTCTCGTTTCTTGTTCCTTGTTTCTTTCTCTATGTGTCATCTCTAAGTTTTCACTTGGGGTGTTTGGTGTGTTGTTGTTGGTGCTGCAACCGAGTTTTGTTGGAGATCCCCTCCTTTCTTTCGAAACAAGTTTCCCAATTTACCATCAATAAAAAGAAGGCTAAATTGACTCCCCTATATATATGCAAAACCAATGTGATTCCATGAAAGGAAACTATCAAACTGAGAGTGTTGTATTTCGCATGTATACACTTCAGACGTCAAAATACATAAGCTGTACAGCAAGGGCTGCTGTTCTAGCCTGCAAACTGAACCAGCGATGACCAAAGACGATTTCAGACAAGAAGGATGAAACAACAATACTGGTGTATATACCAATAATTTGTGCTTTGTAATGGGTATGCAATAGAGCGAGTGTATGTATCGTCTGAAATATCTTACTATAAATGCACTTGCTGTGCGTTGCGTACCCTTTTCAAAACACAAAATAGAATGTCTATTCTTTATGTAATACTCCCGTCAATTTTATGATACATAAAAAAATCGTATCATTTAAAATATTTACCATCTACAAGGTGTGCAATCTTGTTAAAATGGTTCCTTCTGACTTCATTGATCCTTCCACATTTCTTGTAATTAACTTTCACGTTTTCATAAAGCGGTGTCGAAGTTGCCTCTGAAGGAGAGTGTCCGCCGCCTGCTTGCATCTGTGATAGATCTTATGCACTAGTGTGTGGAACTGATGGGAAACAGTACGACAATCCCTGCCTTGCTAGATGCGCGTAAGTGTATTTATATCTTCACTTGTGAATCAAACATTCATCTAATGTTTTGGCCTTTCTTGTGTTTTTATTTTCATTCAATGTATATTATTTTTCTTACGGTATATTTCTACCATTGTATATTTTTATATTGTTTCAGTCGACAGAAATAACAATATCATTCTTATTCTCTCCTCACTGTCCTATAGACAGTAAAATAGATATCAGACTATACTTAGATTTCTACTTGTGTGGCAGATTGCTGTGGACTGTCGGCACCGATTGCCCATTGGTCTCGTTGGTTTAAGTGTAGTCATTAATATTTGAGGTTTCTATGATGTGATTTGGCGTTATTTGTCCCTTTTGCGTTTCTTGCTGTGCGTAAATGCTCTGTGTTTTTGCATTGTGTCTTTTTTTGCTTTAGAGGAAGGTTGTCTTTAGAGTAAGTACTTCGAACATGCATCAACTCTTGTTTACTTCTGTAACACCATTTGCAACTGGTTTTAAAATTAGCAGATGGCCTTCCTAACTCGGCATCGATTGCCCATTGGTCTCGTTAGTTTTATATGAAGTCTTTTGTGTTTAATGTCTGATTTATTTGGTGTTCCTTGTCCCTTTTGTGTCTCTTGCGGTGTAGTCTACTCTTTTGATTTTGCTTGAGATGTTAAGCTGTTGGTACTTCTAACGAGTGTTGTTGGAGATCTACTCCTTTCTTGCTTTAGATAGGCAGATAGTGTATTTCGTTCGAATCCATGTGGCTTTCCATTTTTATGTTATATTGTTATCTTTAAGAATTTTTCACAATTTTTATTAAGAAATTCAAAATAAATTTTAACGTCATTGTTTACCTCGAATAATTCGATTACTGACAACAAGTTTGAAACAACAATACTGGTGCATATACCTATATAGAAAATATATCATAATTTGTACTTTCTTACGGGTTTCTTAAACAACGAGTGCATGTATCATATGAAATACGCTATCGCGCGTTACATTTACCATGAATGCACTTCCTGTTGAAGCATACCCGTTTCAAAGCACAAATTAAGATATTTATTCTCTTTGTAATGCTTACTTCAGCTTTGTAATATGTTACAATTTTCGTATCATTTAAAATATATACCATCTTCAAGGTGCGTAGCCTTGTTAAAATGGTTCCTTCTGACTTCATTGATCTTTCCACATTGTTGGCAGTCCTAAAACATCAAGTTTGATATTTTTTTGTAATTAATTTTTACGTTTTCATAAAGCGGCGTCGAAGTTGCCTCTGAAGGAGAGTGCCCGCCTGCGTGTATCTGTGATAGATCTTATGCACTCGTGTGTGGAACTGATGGGAAACAGTACAACAATCCCTGCCTTGCTAGATGCGCGTCAGTTTATCTATATTTTCACTTGCGAATCAAACAGTCACCTTATGAAAAGAAGCGAACTTCCGATATGAGAGTGAGACCATGTGCCCAGGAAGAGTAAGCATCTTCTGCTTGCATACAACACCCGTCGCTTCAATTCGGTAGAATTGTCACATCCGGTTACTTCCATTTCGGAAGACATAGAGTACAATCTTTGGTTGGATGTCACGTGATACGCTACCGTGGTTATACTCACGTCAATTCTGTAGTACGTTTAAATTTTCGTATCATTTAAAATATTTGCCATCTACAAGGTGTGTAGCCTTGTTAAAATGGTTCCTTCTCACTTCATTGATCTTTCCACATTGTATGCAGTCCTGAAACATCAAGTTTGATATTTTCTTGTAATTAATTTTTACGTCTTGATAAAGCGGTGTCGAAGTTGCCTCTGAAGGAGAGTGTCCGCCTGCGTGTATCTGTGATAGATCTTATGCACTCGTGTGTGGAACTGATGGGAAACAGTACAACAATCCCTGCCTTGCTAGATGCGCGTAAGTATATTTACATCTTCACTTGAGAATCAAACATTCATATAATGTTTTGGCCTTACCTGTGTTGTTTTTTCATTCAATGTATTTCTTTTTTCTTACGGTATATTTCTACCATTGAATATCTTGTTTTTCCTTCGACAGAAATAACAATATCATTCTTATTCGCCCCTCCTTGTCCTATACATAGTAAAATAGATATCAGGCTACATTTAGATTGCTACTGGTGTGGCAGATTGCCGTGGAAAGTCGGCACCGATTACCCATTGGTTACGTTGGTTTAAGTGTAGTCATTAGTGTTTGATGTTTCTATGATGTGATTTGGCGTAATTTCTCCCTTTTGTGTCCCTTGCTGTGCGTGAATGCTCTGTGTTTTTGCATTGTGTCTTTTTTGGTTTATAGCGAGGTTGTCTTTAGAGTAAGTACTTCCAACTTACATCACCTCTTGTTTACTTCTGTAACACCATTTGCAACTTGTTTTAAAATTAGCAGATGGCCTTCCTAACTTTGCATCGATTGCCTATTGGTCTCGTTTGTTTTATATGAAGTTTTTTGTGTTTAATACCTTTTCGTTTAACTTGGTGTTCATTGTCCCTTTTGTGTGTCTTGTGGTGTAGTCTACTCTTTTGATTTTGCTTGAGATGTTAAGCTGTTGGTGCTTCTAACGAGTGTTGTTGGAGATCTTCTCCTTTCTTGCTTTTCATAGGCAGATAGTGTATTTCGTCCGAATCCATGTGACTTTCCATTTTTATGTTATATTGTTATCTTTAACAATTTTTCACAATTTTTATAAAGAAATTCATAATAAATTTTAACGTCACTGTTTACCTCGAAAAATGCGATTGCTGACAACAAGATTGAAACAACAATACTGGTGCATATACCTTTATAGAATATATATCATAATTTGTAATTTCTTACGGGTATGCGAAACAGCGAGTACATGTATCGTATGAAATTTAATTTTTACATTTACCATGAATGCACTTGCTGTTGAAGCATACCCGCAAAACACAAATAAAGATATCTATTCTCTATGTAATGCTCACTTCAACTTTGTAATACGTTAAAATTTTCGTATCATTTAAAATATTTACCATCTACACGGTGTGTAGCCTTGTTAAAATGGTTCCTTCTGACTTCATTGATCTTTCCACATTGTATGCAGTCCTAAAACATCAAGTTTTATATTTTCTTGTAACCAATTTTTACGTCTTGATAAAGCGGTGTCGAAGTTGCCTCTGAAGGAGAGTGTCCGCCTGCGTGTATCTGTGATAGATCCTATGCACTTGTGTGTGGAACTGATGGGAAACAGTACAACAATCCCTGCCTTGCTAGATGCGCGTAAGTGTATTCATATCTTCACTTGTGAATCAAACATTCATATAATGTTTTGGCTTTTCTGATGTTTTGTTTTCATTCAACGTTTATAATCCTTCTTACCGTACGTTTCTACCATTGTATATTTTTTTCCTTCGATAGAAATAGTAATATCATTCTTATTCGCCCCTCACTGTCCTTTACACAGTAAAGTAGATATCAGGCTAAACTTAGATTGGTACTAGCGTTGCAGATGACCGTCCTTAGTCGGCACCGATTACCCATTAGTCTCATTACTTTATGTATAGTCATTTGTGTTTGATGTTTCTAAGATGTGATTTGGTACTCCTTGTCCCTTTTGTGTCTTTTGCTGTGTAGTCTAATCTTTGATTTTCCATGGTGTGTTTTGGTGTTGGTGCTTCAAACGAATGTTGTGGAGATCTACTCCTTTCTTGCTTTAGATAGGCAGATATTGTATTTCGTCATGTTCCATATGGTTTTCTATGTTTTTGTAAAATCGTCAATTTTAAGAACTTTTTCCAAAGTTTATAAACAAAAGGAATATACATGAAAGTATAACCGAGGTATGTCTGTGAAGAACAACCTACGATGTGTGTAACCTACATTTTAACGTCACCTTTTTACCTCGAAAAATGCGATTTCAGACAACAAGAACGAAACAACAATACTGGTACATGTATTTATATGGAGTATATATATATATATCTCATAATTTGTATTTTTTATTGGAATGCAAAAAAACGAATGCATAAGGAGGGGATCTCCAACAACACCAAGTTGCAGCATCCACAGCAAAACCCCAAAACACCAAATGCAAAAACACAAAGCAGACAAGCACAGAAAGAGATGCATAAGGGGCAAGGAACGTCAACGCACAACAAAGAAACATCAAACACAAAGGACTACACATATAAGAATGATGTTACTGATATACACATATAGGACTAAACATTGCATGTTTCGTATGAAATACGCTAATGCGCATTACATGCAAAATAAATCCACTTGCTGTGTGTTGCATTCCCGTTTCAAAACATAAATTAAGATAGTTATTCTCTATGTAATACTCACGTCAATTTTGTACTACGTTAAAATGTTCGTATCATTTCAAAAACAAGGTGTGAAGCCTTGTTAAAATTGTTTCTTCTAACTTCTTTGATCTTTCCACATTGTTGGCAGTCCTTAAACATCAAGTTTGATATTTTCTTGTAATTAATTTTTACGTATTGATAAAGCGGTGTGGAAGTTGCCTCTGAAGGAGAGTGTCCGCCTGCGTGTATCTGTAATAGATCCTATGCACTCGTGTGTGGAACTGATGGGAAACAGTACAACAATCCCTGCCTTGCTAGATGCGCGTAAGTGTATTCATATCTTCATTTGTGAATCAAACATTCATATAATGTTTTGGCTTTTCTGATGTTTTGTTTTCATTCAACGTTTATAATCCTTCTTACCGTACGTTTCTACCATTGTATATTTTTTTCCTTCGATAGAAATAGTAATATCATTCTTATTCGCCCCTCACTGTCCTTTACACAGTAAAGTAGATATCAGGCTACACTTAGTTGGTACTGGCGTGGCAGATGACCGTCCTTAGTCGGCACCGATTTCCCATTGGTCTCTTTGGTTTATGTGTAGTCATTTGTGTTTGGTGTTTCTATGATGTGATTTGGTACTACTTGTCCCTTTTGCGTCTCTTGCTGTGTAATCTACTCTTTAATTTTGCATGGGGTGTTTTGCTCTTAGTGCTTCAAGCCAGTGTTGTAGAGATCTACTCCTTTCTTGCTTTAGATGTGGCTTTCTATATTTTTGTAAACTTGTCATCTTTAAGATCTTTTTTCTATTTTTATAAACATAAATAAATAAATTGAAAATACTCTATTGTGAGTGCTGTTGAGATTATCGTCAAGATCTTCTTTAACTCATTCAAGAAGGTATAGAGTTGGAACACTTACGTATTATTTTCATATGGTCTCTCTGTAAAACATGAAGAATTCTAATATGTTGGCCACGATATGTCTCAAGTGTTACATGAATCCCCTCAAATGACCTTACATTTTTTGTATGAGGCTCCGTTGCCATGGTAACCATTTAATTATCCCTAACAACAAGGTTCTTTCATGCATCTCGTTTCCATGGAGAATGATCATGTATGTATATATGTATTTATCTAAAAATATTCGATTTAGTCAATATATGATTTCATAATCCTTTTTACTGTAAGTCACGAAAATTGCCTAATGTCTATTCAAAATGTCATGTTTAGAGGATTTAGGTGTAATTCATCCCATATTTTACTCGTTTTTGACATGGAATATGAATAATGAAGTTTGCACAGAATTTTAATTATGGAACATTTTAGCTGAAATGTGCCATCATAGTATTTCAGGGGAAATGAAAGAATTTGGGGGAAAATAAAGGTGTTTTCTGTTTATATGTCTTTCAAATGGGTGGCTTTGGTAACACTTTTAATGAAGGCGTAAATATCTGTCATAAGAAAAAAAATCTAATTATGTACCCATGCTATTTTTTAAAATGTTACACGTCTTTAAGTTCAATAGCATCATTTAAGAAAATATAAATTTGCAGAATGAGTCAGACATGCAAGTTTCGGTTACTTAAATGAGTTGTTAAAGAAGATCCTGACAAGAAATTCGACAGCACTCTCAATAGAACACAAAATTGAGCATCGACGGACCCCTAGCAAGCTAGAGGTGGGATTAGGTGCCCGGGAGGAGTAAGCATCCCCTGTTTGGCTAGCAGCCGCAACCACCGTCGATGTTTCCGCACGAAAAACAATGTCTAACATGCATGCATTGTCTGAAGTTTTGTCTATATAGAAAGTGCTCTCGTCAGTGATCCTTAGTCTAAACAATGTAATATGGTCATTTACTTGAGGTATAAAGAACTTTGTAATCATACGTTTTGACCATGTTTTCAATAGCAATAGAATGCTGCTAGATGTCGAATTTCTCGAATCTATAAGGTTATAAAAAAGATGAACCTCGTTACCACGCAACTATGGTTCGAATTGATCGATATACATGTAGATTGTTTCCGTCGTTTTTACATTAATGATGATAATCACAAAGGTTTCATAAAAATCCATGACATGACACAACACCACCAACTATTTTAATTCTTACTGAAAACCGATCTTTTGAAGCCTTTCCTTACGGTCCGGGATCAAATGATCGTATGAATAGTTACTGTTATTCAAGCTTCTACATGTACCATCTTTAAGGTTAATGACATTGCTAATTTAGTTTCGATAGATGTAAATAACTGACTGATATTGTCAAAAGGGCTGGTTACAACATTAGCTGCATTATTTGCATAAAAAGGGGAAAATGTAAGTAATTTCTCATTGAATTTCGAAAAAATGCTAAATACACTATTTTGATAGGGTATTCGTGTTATTGCTATGGAAACATATAGATTAGACCTTAAACACAACATGATTAATATCTAACATCCAACCAAAGATTGTACTCTATGTCTTCCGAAATGGAAGTCACCGGGTGTGACAGTTCTACCGAATGGAAGCGGCGGGTGTTGCATGTAAGCAGGAGATGCTTACTCTTCCTGGGCACCTGGTCTCTTCGCTTTTCATCATATGGTGGAGGTTTTTGTTTGTTTGCTTTGGTTCCTGTTATATCCTGATTTTGTATGCCTTCGGTTTCTGAATTATCGATTTTGTGCTGTATAAAAGGGATATGATCATTATCCATATTTGTCATTGAAACAGCAATGAATGGGAACTAATATTTTGTCAGTTTTTGCTTTAGATTATGTTGCATAAATGATGTATGCGACTTTAAAAATGTTTGAAGTCCGTTTCAATGGTAACCGGATGATATATTAAGAAAAATTGTAACAATTTTTTTTACTTTTGGGTCAGACCCAACCTTATGTATAAATTTTACCGAAATCTGAGACATGCCGTGCTATGCTTTTGTAATAAAAGTGCAAATGCTTACAGAGAATAGATATCAATATCATAGCATTTCTTTGTGCAGTATTAAAACAGGTTTCATGTTTTTGCATTTATATTTGATGTTTTAATTCAGCGGCGTCGAAGTTTCTTCTGAAGGACGGTGTCCACCTGCAAAGAGTCCTTCTTCATGCAAATGTGGCAGAAGACTTAAATATGTGTGCGGAGAAGATGGGAAAACGTACGGCAATCCCTGCCTTGCTAAATGCGCGTAAGTATATTTGTATCTTAACTTTTTGTTCAAACATTGAAATGATTCCTTACTTTTAGGAAGATTTATTTTTAGCATATTTGCGTCCCTGTGACGTTTGTAAATCTTTGCTGTGCTAGATGCACGTGGGTGTCTTTTTTATTTGCAAGTCAAACGTTGATAGGATGTATAAAATGTCCTTTTGCTTCTAGATGTTTTATGAGTAATACAATACATGACTTTCAAAACATTTAGAAAGACACCAAAGTAATAAGTTTGGGTTTCTTAGATTAAATGCTAGATTTCATTTGTACTTTGACATGAAAAAAAAAACCGATTAAGAAAGATTAATGTAACACAAGTAAAGGAAAAACAATTAAAAGATTCTTTTTCATTAAATTGTTTATGCATGATAAAATGTTCTTCTTAGTTCCTTCTGATTTCAAAGTATAAGAAAAAGGAAACGTCATTTCGTCTGTTTAAGTTTTCACATTTTTTTACTTCACCAGAATAGTCAACGGGTTTTGTTGAAACCTGTTAAGAACAAGTACTTATGATCCCCTAAATTCGCCCGTATTCGTAAACTGGCATAAACGGTGCCAACAAAGGCAAAAGTATGTCACGAAGGTACTCTCTTTTGAGAAACCTCTCCACAACTGAAGCACATATTGACAAACCGAAAACATCTTAATGATCTAGAATAATTTCTTAAGAATTTGCTCAAACTGGTCCTTATTCCAAAGATATAGAGAGACGATCGTTCGCTGTTTGAATCATGGCGACTGCCATAACTTGTTTTGGCAGACGTATCACTGCGAAACCCTCCGACTTTCGAAATATTGTGCGATGATTGATTGTTTTAGATCCAAGAAAACAGTATGTTTTCCATACATATATTATAATTAAATGATGAGAAATGAATCGTATATTTTTTTCTGTTGATGCAGGCATCACCCGAAAAATTGTACAGAAAACTTTTGCATCAACGCACTACGCGCCTTGATGCAGTTTTCTGTCCAATTTTTCGGGTCATACCTCAATTAACAGAAAAAATATCAGATTCATTCTTTAAATCCTTCGCCGGTCCGTCCGTCAGTCTGCTTATTGGATGTAATGACTTCGATATGCGTCAACGGAAGTTTATGATATTTATACGATGTAATAAAAATGTAGAGAGGAAACTGCCTCTTGATTTTTGGTAACATATTCTTACACTTCAAGAAGAAAGAATGCTGTTTCATATATGTCACTGGTTTTAATTTTTTGTCGCATAATTGAGAAATTATGTTGAAGGGGGGGGGGGGGGTGCAAATGTATGTTAAGCTGAGAGCAAAGTATAGTCGCATAGAAAACGATAACTTGAATATGCGTCAGCAGATTTTCATAATATTCAGGTTGATCAGAATGTTTAGAGGCATCCGCCTTCCGATTTTCAGGTGAACCAAATTTGTCATTACGGCGTTTGGGAATCGGATGTCTTGGTATTGTGAAAATAAATTCCGACGGGGTTATATTGCTGCGTTACCGTAGGATACATGTGAAGATTTTGTGTGAAAAATTATGTTCATGTCTTTGTATTCTGTAAAAGAAAGGGAATTTTTTTTATATTCTGTAAAAGAAAGGGAAGAGGGGTCATACATCTGAATGTTCTTCTCCAAAACCTCTGAACGGATTTTTGTGAAACTTTAGGAATGAAGTATTATAAGTCTCCTACAAGTGTTATGCTTTTGTTCGAGTCATTTAATAGACGGCGGTGCCACCAAAGGCAAAACAGGTCTTGCAGGTACCCTCCTCTGACAAACTTCCTCAGAAAGGAAGCACAAATCGGTAAACTAAAAATGTAATGTTCAGACTGTTCTTAAAGGGTTTCTCTGAAGAAGGGCTATTACTATTGATTCCATTTCATATATTAAGGTCGATATAGCAAATCAACGGGTACAGCCTTGCAAAAATGTATCTAAAATGTATTTTCTACCCGTTTAAATCTAAATGAAAGTCAATATCTCACATCGTAAGAAAATAAGCTGCGATCAGCAGATCAGAATAGTCGTACATGTACATACGCATATATCTTATCATAGTCAATAAAGTACACCAGTTTCTCAAATTTAACCTTTATCGCGCAACCCGAATGTATTCCGCACTTGTACAAATGTAATTGTTCATCAGATAATTAGTGCATCACACGATAAACCATTTGAATGCCATTGGTTGAGCACGCGGGGGCTATGAGAGAATAGTGCCCTGCGACAAGGTACTATTGCTTTTGCTTTACACAGTGACGTCTCCTGGAGAGTAATGCGCTATATATAGGCGTCGCCTCTTCCTTGAAAAAACTGAATAGCTATGCTCTGTCCTTTTAAAATTACCGTCATGAGATGCACTGAACCCATTAATGCCCGTTTGTGTGGGTACTATTCTCTCATAGTGTTGTTTTTGGAAGGTAAATAGTGCCCACACAAACTGGCATCAATAGGTAAATAGAGTCTATCACGACGTTGCGACTGAGACAGGGGAATCTCATCCGAGTGTAAAAGATTTGTAATCCACGTCTCGGTCGGAACGTCGTGATTGATTATTTTTCTCACTCACCTCATTCTATCATCACTATAATGATTTTTAAAATTAGAATAGATACCAAAACCTATACAAATCTAACGATGACGGGACGTTACGTTCTTTGGTGTCACAAAAGGAATCACGTGTAGTGTGAGACAAGGAAATCTCAAAGTGCAACATCCAAATTTTCCTTTTGTCTCACGACAAAAATGAGTGAGAAAAAATTGCTCTCCATGTATTTATGAAGCTGTGTTACAGAGCCAATTGTGCCTCACATGAAATTCATATGAAAAGAGCATCATGTAAATTTCGCATGAAAGTTCATGTGAATTTCATATAAATTTTACATAAAATTCATGTGAAAAAAAATTACATGAATTTCACATAAATTTACTTCAATTGAATTTTACAAGAATTTTTCTTTGTGACCTTCAAGCAAATTGACTTTACATGCAATTCATGTCAGAAACTTCACATGAATTTCATGTGAAAAAATTTCATGTAAATTTCACGTTCGTGCTTATTTCACGTAAATTCCATGTATCTTTCGTATGAATTTCATGTGAGGCACAATTAGCTGTGTATATTGTCTGTTAGAAAATTCTGTGTCTTTTTCAAGATTTTAAGAATTTGTATACTGTTTGATTCTGGGTTTTTTTTTTTTAATATGATTTTTTTTTCGTGCTTGATTTCATTCACTGATTGCATAGAATGACATATTCTGTTAAATGAGGACATGGAGGAGGCAGTGGACATTCTTAGAAATCTCATACCATAATTTTCCCTTTATTTCAGGAAAACCAAAGTTGCATACATTGGCGCATGCAAACATGTGAGTACACTTCCATTTTTAATTAGGGCATAGTCATCAAGTCAATTTCCTCGTGATATTTGAATGATAATGAATATAAATTTCCTTCAGAAGAAGTCTTACTTTTATTCAAGATATATTATTTCGAAGATTAATGAATAATATTATATCTTATGTTTAAAATGTTGACGCATGCGCCAATCTTCGTAATAAAGAAGAAAAACTAAATTAAATAAAAGGAGATGGATTGAAAAAAAAATCTGTTGATACCCCAGTCAACATGATGCCGTTGAGCTTTATATTGGTGACAAAGTAATACAACGATGGTATCCGTTGTACAAATAAATATCAAGTGTATTATATGGTTAAAATTACGACATATCTTACCATATACATGTATATACCATAATTCAACATAAAAGTTGGTTTCCATCATCAATGGTCAACGTGCCAACCGCTATCTAAGCCACGGAAAATATCGAGACACTGTCGAAGATTACCGAGATAATTTTAACAATGTTTAAACGGACGAGACGTCAGCAAGATCTCCATTTGTACATTGCATACACTTTCGTAAATGCATTCTCCCAACAGTATTGTTTGAACACGTATTTAACGTTGTGAAAGTTTTCTCTAAGCATTGGATTCCATTGAAGTTTTATTCTTGATTTGATACTTCGTAAAGTTATCCAATTAATGAATTATGACTTCGCATCTTGTAAACAATACATTTTTAGTAGTAACACGTATATTAAGCTATTTGAATATACATTAATCAGTACTGTTTCGTGATATTGCGGTCAAACATACATGTTTCATTAAAATAAGCCTTTGCCAAGTATGAAAAAATAACATATGAAAGACAAGCAACATATCACTGATAACGTCATATGACTCCTTACGGTGCTTCGTTGGACGAGGAACTTTTACATCAAAAGCGGGAAATATTCATTCATTTCATGAGACTAAGCATTTTTTCTCATAAAGGTTCATTTTAAGGAAAATTGTTGGGCCGATTAAGGAGTTTCGTAACCTTCCCCTTTCACTTCGCAAAAATTATTTCAGTCTCTTAAGGTATGTCATTTTTGAATGCAGGTATTTCAACGGTTATATGAAAACCATATGAAAGTATAGTATTAGTGTCAATGAATCATTTTATGAAGGAAAATTTATAGGTCGGTCATGAAAATCAAGATTTTTGCTTATTTGAAAAACTGGGTAAAGATGCAGGAAATTGTTCCTAAAAATAGCACATTTGTAAAGAAAATACAAAAAGTGTTGAAATGTCCTCATTTGATTTTAATTTTAGTTTTCTTTGTTAATATGCAATAAAACAGGCTAGAAACTTTGTATACACTTGAATTTGATAATGTTTTACCGTAGGTACCAACTTCTCCGATCATTCAATTTTTTTCTCGAATTTACACAAAAATAACGAAAATCGTCCAATTTAAGGTCAAAATTTCAGAGATACTGAATTTCAACGATTTTTTCAAACACATATTAAAATGTGCTCCTAGGGAGGACTTTTCGATCTACTGAAGAAAAAGTATATGAGAGAGAACAAATGCTCACAAATAGTGCCATTTTTTGCTTTTCTTGAAAAAGTGTCAGAGTCGCAAAATTTGCCTTATTTTGGGTGGAATTTTAACAATTTATGATTTTTCGGCATCCATCAGCTTTACCTTATAAAACAATTTAAATCAATGATATTCCATACGTAAAACAAAATTCATGGGTAATTACTTACGGAAGAGAAATCCGAACAGTTCAAAAATGTACCTCCATCTCAATTTTTAAAGAAATTAATGCGAAGCATTTTCTTACTCATACATCATTCAGTTTAGATCAAAATTTCAAACTTTTCCGCTTCTAGGTGTGTAATAAATTAAAGTCTAAAATAGAGTCAGAAATAATACATTGACCATAATATTGCATTATCTATGAAATGCAGGCTCAATGAGTGCTAAAACAGGAGACGCGCAAGAATGGTAAAAAATGTTACATATGACTAGCAACCCCAGGTGAAATTTTCCAAGTTCTCAAAGTGTTCTACAACCAGTTTTGATAGAGCTTTGAAAAACCTACACAAAACACTTTACTTTGTTCAGATATCTTTACCAGAACCAAAGTTATGACAATTTGAAGTCCCAAAATTTCCTGCACTAAAACACAGTCTTTGTGATGCTGTTCGCGGCACCATCGAAACAAGATTTTACACAAAACTGCCATATTTTTTTGTTTTTCAAGATAACCACACCAAATTTTCCAATCTTAATGGGATTTTTCTTCTCTTTCCAATTCTGATGTTTGTTTCTCTATATCACTTCATTGAATAAGACTAAATTGCTGAATTGTAGTGTCATCTGATCATTTTATTGAAACATTCAAAGTATGTTTATTCAAAGACTCAATTTTTTTGAGATATAAACTCTTTTAGAGTTAATGGAAATTCTGTAATACCCTTCAATAGAGTAGTTGCTGTAAACAATCCAAAATATTTGCAAGTAATAGGTTAAATCAACACATATAGAACCACATAATATATCAATTTTCATAATTATTTTATCGAAAATCATATCTCTTACGCTTTCTGAAATATCAGGATTCAGATAATATTCTAAATAAATATCACAAATATGTGTACATGTAATTATTATCTGAGATAGTTAATACATGTACCATAATTCTAGATATCTACATTACTATGCTGTTTAACACTATTCTGAGACGCTCAACTATACATGCAGTGTAATTACATGTATATTAAGGTTTGTTACAACACAAGGTGTCTTAATTTTGTCACTAGTCTTTTCCTTGTCATTAGTAAGCCATACTGAATCACCCATCATGGTCTCTTCATGTAACAGTGCACAGTCCTCGCCTTTGCTTACTGGAGATGATGGGTACACACTTGGAAAAGAGAGAGGGTCCAAACAGTTTTTTTTTCCTCACCATTTCTTGAAGATAGAGTCTCAAATGCAAATTGCTTATCAATAAATTCCTGTAGTGTTCTGTTTTCTTGACTCTTGCTTTCCTTTTAATGCTACAAATGGTAAACGTCTTTTAATTCAATAGCATCATTTTAAACCTGATAATTTTACAACATGGACCAGACATGCACGTTTCGGGTACTAAACCCTCGTCAGTGATCCTAAGTCTAAACAATGTAATATGGTCAAAAAGTATGAAAATTATGATGTCAAGTTTGTCTATAATTCCCTGCATTGATTTGTTCACAATCTGGATGAAGTAAAGAAAGGTACGTTAAAATGTCTTGAAATCTGCTATCATAAAGTATAGGTCCATTTGTGATGTTTTCCGTTTGTACAGCTGTAGCTTAAAATTCACAGAGAGGCTCAAGGATTTAGAATGACCCAGGATATGTCTCCATTCTCTTATATTATTACCACTGAAAGCACTGCCAGTGCAAATTGAATTTGGATGGAGAAACCTGAGAGACTGAAATGAATAAAATAGATATGTTTAAAGTTTGAAGTTTTTTTCTCTCATAAAAACAGACATAGGAGGTATTTTCTAAACTTTCTTTCTTTGCAGGGGGGGGGGGGGGGGTAATGAAAGTTTCAAATCATAGCCCCAACTAATACATGTAAAAGCACTTTTACTATATGTTTGAGGTTGCTAGTATAATAGATCTATAGTCATGGAGTTCTTAAATACCCATGATAACATAAATAGGGAGAGGAGGGGGTAGGGGGGGGGGGGGGGGTGGCAGTAAGGCCTAAAAAAAGGAAAAAAAATGGAAGTGTTTGCCCATTGTTTCCCTTTCAATTACATTTGAAAAATAAAATAATCCCTATCTATAAATGTTTTAATAGCTATGTCGATTTACTCAACTGAAATTAAATGTATGCAAGTTTAAGATTGGGTTAAATAAAAAAAAATCCAAGTCTCAACATTAGAAAGGGGGGGGGGGGGGGGGGGGGGGGTTCGGGTTAAACTTCCAAAGGAGGCTTTCAAACGTATAAGTTTATTTTGAAATTGAAAAAAAAAATATTAATTTTTAAGTCGGGGAATCCCCTGCGATCGTAAGTCCGTCCATCAATCATTCTTGCTGAATTTATTTTAACTGAATGACCGGGGGATGTTTGGAAATAAGGCCGGTTGTGAAAATTTCCAAGTCCGTAATTTAAAGAAAATGGACAGGGTTCCTCGGTCCCATTGATTCTTTCTAGTCCATCCTATAAACCCAATTATTAATGTCCACAGCCACGGGGGTACGGGAATAAGGCAGTGAGTGGGTTGTTAATTAAAATAGACGGCTTGTAATTTTTTTCTAAGTCCGAAATTTAAAAAAAAATTGGACAAAGGATTCCATACGGACGTAAGTCCAGTGTTTCTCTCCAGTCCAACTCCTTAAACCCAAATTATTCCCTTGATTTTGTGAATAACATAATACATTCATATTTCAATGCTGCAGTGACGCGTCCGTGGCAATGTTTGGCGTTTTAATTGTATATAATTACTTTCTAAATACATATTTTGATTAACTATGTATTCATAAACATTGTCTATAACGTTTAATTACTTTATTAGAGTTATTAACGATTTTTCAATTGAGTAATTTATCAAATTCAAGGCGCCGGCAAGGAAAATCTAATATGGCGCCGTTTGTTTACATCATGTAAACAGGTGCGTGGAGGCGCCGTGCGAGTTTTTGAATGAACTTGACCTTTGACTCCCGTTTGCGCGGTGCTAAATAATACAAAATATTATTAATATATATACCAAAAGAAAATTTAGATTTTTCTCTACAAGAATATGTATTCAAAATATTGACTTACCTTATAGTATTCACGTACTTGATGATTAACTTTTCACGCTTGTAGCTCCGGTCATGGTCAACATATTTTAATTTTGAAGGTGGCTTCATCCAGGTAATTTCCTCACCTGTTTGGTCTGTAAATTTCATGCATATTAATGGAGATTTGACCCCGCGGAAATCCTTTCACGTGAACATATGTGACAAGAGCTTAGTGTTTTAGGCGCCGAAATCGGCGATGCGTAATTCTTAGCTGTGTATTGCAAATAACTCGTCAAAAACGTTATTTAGACAGAACAAAATATCAAAGCGATTACATATTCAGAAACTTTAGATTATTAGCTTCAAAATGGTACATAAATAATGAAAATTGGTTGGGTAGAAGTTACTGTAATCTTAATTTTAAAAAGTGAGGTATCGATTTTCGGCGAATTCGCCGCTATCAGCGCGCTCGGCTGGGGTTGCTAATATGACGCACTTTTAGCCATGCTAATTGTAACAGAAAGATGCTATTTTATGTATGGTTTGCGTGTTGCCCTATTGTATCAAAGATATATTCTGCATGGCATGACTTAGAGTCACATGAGAGATATTGCATTTTTTCAAATGCGTGCATTTTCAAACAATAGATCAATTATCATGTAAAGGGAAGCATAACTCTTTTATCATGCTTAATTTCATTGTAATGTAGGTTTGCTGATTGCAGAAAAACTGTCATAGATTGAGGATACCCCCTCCAAATCTGTAGACCCAAGACTTATTAATGATTAAAACATAATGAAAATATATAAAATTTAATGCTTCACAAACGCAATGACATCTACCTTGTAAACATTTAGAGATATCTAATGTTAAACGTCTTCAAATTCAATAATCAAATGATACGAAATGTATTACAAAATTGATGTGAGTATTACATAGAGAATAAATATGTTAATTTATGTTTTGAAACGGGAATGCAACACACAGCAAGTGGATTTATGGTACATGTAATGCGCATTAGCGTATATTAAACGATTCATTGGCTGGCTGTTTTGCATACCCGTAAAATCTTCAAAGTATGATATATATTCTATATAAGTATATTCACCAGTATTGTTGTTTCATTCTTGTTGTCTGAAATCGCAATATTCAACGTAAAATTGTATCGCTAAAATTTAGGTTACCACTGGTTCAGTCTGCATGATAAACGTCTTCAAATTCAATAGCATCATCTCAGAACAGATTAATTTGCAGCATGGATCAGACATGCACGTTTCGGGCACTTAACACTCGTCATTGATCCTTAATCTATACAATGTAATATGGCCAAAGAGTATGAACCTTATGTCAAAACATATACCAAAAGACGTAGCAGGATGGATGGGATATGATGCTACAGGACCCACGTTTAAGGAATTCCAAGAAATTTGGCAACAAAAGTTTTCGAATGCGTTGAAGAGACAGACGATCAACCAAAGTTGATCGAACATGGCTACATGTGTCCTCGGGGGACTCCTGGTCCACTAAGAACATATTGAGTTACAGCATGGACCAGACATGCACGTTTCGGGTACTTAACCCTCGTCAGTGATCCTCAATCTATACATTGTAATATGGCCAAAGAGTATGAAAATTATGTCCAAACATCTACCGAAAGACGTAGCAGGATGGGTGGGATAAAATGAAATTATGCTAGTTACTTGAATACAATAATTCAAAAATCCATAAATAAAATATATAATTTATCAAAATTGAAACTGTTATTAATCAGATATTATAAAAAAATGATGAGAAAAAAAAACATAGAGTCTGACATTGAGAGAATGAGAACCTTATTTTTTCGTTATCAATAACGTATTTCTGCACCGAAAACATTCCTATATCTACAGTTGTTAATTTTTTTTTAAAGTTGAGAAAAATAATCTTTAATGTTTAAATTTCTTATTATATTGTCCTCGAGCCAGACCCCCAAATTCTGGGTCATTTGTACCATCCGAAGTGAATAAACGAGACCAATATATTCTAATAGATTGTTATCTCTTGTATTTGAAAATGTATGATAGCAACGGATAATAGGTAGCTAAGACAGTTTTTTTAATAGGGGGAACCTTGTTTTTTGATCGAAAATCAATGAAAATAGGAAAAAATATAACTTTTATATGATTGACGATTTGAAAAATTGAAACTTCTGAATATGTAGTATTTTTGGGGTTTTTTCAGATTAAATAAGTTTAAATTTCCAATTCCTATCTTTACAGTGTATTTCGGGGTAAAGAAGTCGAATTTTTGCCAAATTTCAAAAAAATCGAGAAAATGTTTAAGTTATCCCTGCTACTCAGTTCCTCAATACTGCATATGATCGTCCAATGATGACTTTAAAACATCTTTGGAGCTTCCTCTTTCAAATGACATATATTTTATATTTTTATTTTATGGGAAATCTTCGAAATTGAGTTTCTACGCAGAAAACTGTTTTTTCAAGTAGAATTCTTCGATTTCTGTATATTAATTTAAAGAACCCTATCTAATTATGCAAGCAATCATTGAAATGTTAAACGTCTTTAAATTCAATAGCATCATTTAAAACCTGATAAATTTACAACAACAACAACAAAATTATTTATTCTCTTAAATACAGCATGTGTATTGGAGAGATACATTGCAACTATATATATATATTACTAAACTTATGTTTGCATGCAGTTAACTTGGAGGACATGCCCTCTCTCTTATGACTGATAAAAATTTACATAATCTTTTTAATACAATAATATTTTTGCTATTAAATAGTTTGTTGAACTTAAAGTTGTCAGGTCTTTATCTATAATATTCATCTAAGTTTTCTATTCTAGATTTCTTAATAAATTCATCATTACAATTAAAAAGAAAATGGAATTCATCAGCTAAAACATTGCAGTTACATAATGTACAAATTCTTTCATTTCTTGGAACATTGTTCCAACGTCCAGTTTCTACAGGTAATTTAAAATTTGACGCACGAAATCTGCAAAGTAATTCTCTTTTACATTTTGGCAATTCATCCAAATAAAACTCAAAACTTAAATCTTTCTTAATAATACAGTAATTAATAGCTTTAGACGAGTTACTTAAAAGGTCATTCCATTTTTGTAGATTTTGATCTTTCAAAGATTGTGAAACTTTTGCTTTCAACCATTCTTTGTTCAAGAACGCATTATTCTCAAAAATATATGACAATCCACATTCATTTAAAATATTTTTGACACATTTTATCCATGGATTTCTATCATTTTTACAAAGTAATGAATACAGAATTTTAGTAAGTTTGCTGTTTTCTGATGTAACAATTCTCGACCAAAAATTTATCATTCTTATCTTAATGTTAATCAACAAAGGATATCTACCAAGTTCACCGTATATAAAATAGTTTGGTGTGTTTTGATTCAACTTAAGAATATATTTGCAAAATCGTAAATGCAGCTTTTCTATCAGATGGATATTTGAAAAACCCCATATTTCACAGCCATGTAACAAGATTGGCTGCAAAATTCTGTCAAACAGGTCTAACTGACATTTTATTGATAAATTATTTCTTTTACACTTTTTCAAAACATCGAACATTGATCTAGTTGCTTTGTCATACTGATACTTAATATTGTTTGAAAATGATCCATTACCTTTGAAAAAAATGCCAAGATACTTAAATTCATCAACAATTACAATATCATTATTATCGTATACAAATTTGTAACAAGATGTATTTCTTTTACCAAAAACAATAATTTTCGTTTTGTCTACATTAACATTTAAACGCCATTTTTTACAATAATCATGGAAAATATTCAATTTAGTTTGAAGATCTTTTTCTGACTGTGATAAAATAATTGTATCGTCAGCATAAAGTAAGAGTAATAATTTTACATAAATTTGAACTTCATTTTCAAGCCTCTCTTCCACAAACGGAAGTCCAGAGGCGCCCTCTATTAGCATAAATTGCTCCAAATCGTTTAAATAAATTGAAAATAAAAAGGGGGATAAATTTTCCCCCTGACGGACCCCTAGTTGACAAGGGAATTCATCAGATAAAATACCATTTATTCTTATTTTCGCTTTTATACCCTTATACATATAATTGATTATTCTAAAACACTTTCCATCAATATTACTCATCAAAATTTTATTCCAAAGTCCAATCCGCCACACACTGTCGAAGGCTTTTTGGAAATCAATAAAAGCACAAAAAAGATTTCGTTTGGTACCTTTAAACAAATATTGTAGAGAATAAAGAGCAAAAAATATGATCAAGGGTACAAAAATTCTTTCTAAATCCTGCCTGGTTACTCAAAATAAGTTCAACTTCATCAGCATAAGCATTTAATCTTTCATTGATAATAGAGGTAAACAATTTGCTAAGACATGATAAAAGTGTTATAGGTCTATAATTTGATGCTTCTGATTTGTTTCCTTTATTCTTGTATATAGGGATTATCTCCCCACACAACCAGCTACTAGGGAAATTTCCAGAATCAAGTATAGTATTAAATAATCTTACATATAAAGGTAGCATAAAATCACTCGTTGATTTAATATATTCATTTACAATATGATCACATCCAGCTGATTTGTTACGTTTCAATGATTTAATACACTGTAATATTTCGTCTTCTGTGATTGGCGAGTTAATAAATGTATTTGATTCAGCATGAGATAATACATTCAAATCATTTTCACAAAATAAAAAATCTGGTACATCACTGTCTACTTCCTTATTAAGATCTTTAAAAAAGTTGAATAAATCATCTATGCCTATTTTATCAATATGCTTTTTAGGTTTTCCAGAATTCAATAATTTCCAGTATTCTTTAGGACGTGATGTCCTCAGATCACTAAGTCGCTTTTCTATATTATACTTATGTTTATTTACAGACTTTTTCAAAATTTTCTTATATTCTTTTTCATTCTCGTAAAGATTTTCCTTAAATACATCGTTTCCATAAATTCTACTCAATCGCTTTGCTTTTCTAAAACAATGTCTTGCGTTCATACATTCACTAGTAAACCATGGTTTCTTAAATCTTTTTCCAGAATTCAATAATTTCCAGTATTCTTTAGGACGTGATGTCCTCAGATCACTAAGTCGCTTTTCTATATTATACTTATGTTTATTTACAGACTTTTCAAAATTTTCTTATATTCTTTTTCTTTCTCGTAAAGATTTTCCTTAAATACATCGTTTCCATAAATTCTACTCAATCGCTTTGCTTTTCTAAAACAATGTCTTGCGTTCATACATTCACTAGTAAACCATGGTTTCTTAAATCTTTTTCTATGCGATTTTCTATTTCTACTTTCTTTAACTCCAAATGTATCTTTAGCACTGTCTAAAAACACTGTACATAGTTTATTTACAACATCATCAATAAAATCACCGTTTGCGTCAGACAACTGTGTTTGATCAAGCAATACACACATTTCATTTACTATATCGATTTTATCATATAAATTATCTCTAAATAATCTAACTTTCTCATCCTGCCATTTATTTGGTAAATCAGGACGTGATTCACAATTTTCTATATCAATTTTTGATTCCTCAGAATGGTGACATTTAATATTCAGACAGACTGAAATAGGGTTGTGAATATCTGATAAAATATATGAAAAAGGTAGACCAGAAAAATCTTGTACAACAGATATAAAATCAAGGTTTCCTACACAATAATCTATTACACTTGTTCCCTTACAAGTCGTTTGACCGATAAATCTATCACTTCCAACTCGGCCATTAAGTATGTAAAGATTCATATGTTTACAAAAATCAATCAATAATCGACCAAAGTGATTAATCTCTTTATCCAAAGAGACTCTATGTACATTTACATCACAAATATCAAGTAAAGATGATTCATTGTCAGTTAATACTTCCAACATTTCATCAGTGACATTCAATATGTCTGAAGTATTAGCCGTTCGGCTATTAAAGTCGCCGATTAAGCAGGCGTAATCATGATCAGGTGTAAATTGATTTATATAAAATTCGATTTCATCAAACACCGTTGGTGTTACATATTTAGAGCTTTCTGGTGGGATGTAAGTTACACCAAGTAATAATTTCTCACTAGATCTATTGGATGGGTAGTGAAATAAAATGGATAACCAAAATACATAAGGTAAATCTGTGTTCAGAACTTTAATGCTTTCGACATTGCTCATACTCTTCTTGCAGTACACGGCAATACCACCAGACTTAAAGCGAGATAACTCGTGCCTGTGTTTCGTAAAACAGTTAAACCCAGGAATTTCTAGAGAATCTGTACTATCAGTCTTTGATTCGACTAAACAAACAATTTCATAGTTACAAATGAAGTCTATAAATTCAGGACAATGCGATTTTCCTTTCAAACCACATACATTTATGCATACAATATTCAAATTACAAGAGTTTGTAGATGCATTACAAGTAGGAGAGGGTGGGTCAGTAATATCTTCAGATGGTCCATGTGAGTGAAAACTAGGATCACTAGGAAGGGTGTCAGTTAATTCACATTCCGATTGTCCTCCGCGACAGTCCTATCGGCGCGTGCTAGTTCTTCCGCTTCCGTTGGTGGTGCCGCGCGCACTTCCGGGGTTGGTACCAGTATCCATCGGATGATGGCTGCCTTGTTCGCGCGGATCAAAAAGTCTGTTATTAATATATAAACGATCGCCACTCATCACAGCTTTCAGCCCCTGTTGTTTAGCTCGTTTGTAGTGAGGGTATAGTTCCTTGCGTCGATCGTTAATTTCACGGGGATATTGTTCACCAATACCATATGGCTTGCCTCTGAGTTTGGTAGCTGCCGCTTTTCGCACGAGCTCCTTCTCCTTGTAGAGAACAAATATTGCCACTATTGGCCTCGTTTAACCATTACCGCTTCGACCCATTCTGTGTACGCGATGAAACTTGGAAGGATCCAGCTCAATATCCATTTCCTGTTTCAGGAAGTCAACCAACACATTTTCGGTGTTCTCCTCAGGAGTCTCGATGATACCATTAAATATAAGATTGTCTCTCATGCTCCTAGACTGGAGGTCTAAGTGGCGTTCCTTCAGGTCACTATAATCACAAACGAGGCTATCAAATTGATCACGGATATCACGCTGCTCACTGCTGAGAGACTTGGCCAGAACATCGATCTGCTTCACAGACTCCTTTAACTCCTTCAGTTCAGTTTTATTTTCTTCAAATTTGTTGTTAAACAAAGTCAGACTTTCTTTAACACCGGAAATCTTTGTTTTCATCTGCTGTATTTCGTCCTCACGTTCTCACACTGTCCTCAACTGTTTTTAATCTCTGATCAATCAAATCAAGTTTACCCAGCTTCTCATAGATAATATCCAGCTTAAGCGTAAGATTGTCAATTTTACTATTTATATCCGGGTAGGGTGGGTATGACCTTATAGGCGACAGATTCACTTGATCAGTATAGTATGGTTGATTGCTCATGGACATAGACGTCATTGGAGCAGTGTTCATCACATGTGCCTGTGTTGGTCCTTGAATAGGCGTTGATTGCTGGACAATAGCCATTCCAGGGCTCTGAAGGTTATATGTAGAGTTAACATTCCCGTTCATTATTGCACTAATGTTCCTCGACTGGTTATTTTCCGACTGAGAACTTGTTACCCGTTTTTTGTTTACTCTTTCACTGCTTATATTTTGACTGTTATTCTTCCTTTTTTTATTTTTCTTTCCTTTTTTTGGACTCATTCGGAAAGTAAAAGCACACTCCAATCATACTAAAGCTAAATCCAATAAAATTTCGATTCCGTTCGGTTTAAATCAAAGGATAAGATCTCTGCCAAAAATCTGTGGCCGCTCCAGGTTAACGCATGCGCAGCATGGACCAGACATGCACGTTTCGGGTACTAAACCCTCGTCAGGGATCCTCAGTCTAAACAATGTAATATGGCCAAAAAGTATGAAAATTATTATGTCGAAAATGTACCAAAAGACGTAGCAGAATAGGTGGGATATGATGCTACAGGACCCACGTAAAAAATTATATTATAAGATTATATATGTTTTATTGATATTTCATTCAAAGTTAAAGTGTTTTGGGGAAAAAGTATTTTTCATCCAAAAATTGCTGATTGCTGGAGAATATTGATTGAATCTAAAAGAATGTCTTGAAATGATAGCAGGAATGTATTTTCAACTGTAATTATTTAGGTTCATTCATGAACTACATATGTGAAACATAAAAGGTATATTTTCTACTTAATTTTTGGACAAAATGCCTGTTTTTTGTCAAATAATAACATATGTCTGGGTAAATTCATTATCTTATGCATTTTTTTAATTAGTTGGTTTACGGATCCGCCGACACGATTTTCGAGGTTTTGGAAAAAAATAAAAAGGGTTTATAATTCTTTTTTTTATTTCCGCCGAACCGAAATTTACGACTTTCAAAAAAAAAAAACCAGATCGAGTGGTTAAGTTTTACAACACCAGTTTTACTTTCAATTTGTCGATTGTTACAACTTCCAAAACTTGCGGAAGGAATCTTCATCGCATTTCTAGTTTTATTTCATTTCGAGTGTAATATTATTTTTGCACTTCATAAAGAATTTTGGAGTGTAGGCCAAGAGGGCAGTGAATTGTCTTTTTCAGTAAAAATTTTGATCAAGTCTTTATCTTCGACTGACAGCCTTTACGTCAGAAAGAAAGAATGACTATTGCGATTCAAGATGACACGTTCATGCACATCGCTCTATGAATGTTATAATTTAAAGAAGCAAGTACAGTGATACTACTTTCACATTTAAATCTAGATTTAGAGTTAAAATTGTGACTTTATGAAATTAAGACAAGTATTTGGTTAATGGGTAAAAGTTGACAAATTGTGTGCATGTCAATCTATCAAATGTGTATTGAAGATTATTCATTAGTTATACAAGTTAAAGAAATGATTCATTTGGGGATGAGGACCGAGTGCGGGAAGGGGAAGGGGACTGTTATTCTCATTAAGTTGAACTTTCATCACTGATGAGAATTTAATATTCGAAACATGTGTCTGGTGCAGAAAAAAAAAATGGTTTGGAATTTTTTTTTCAAGAAGGGATAGAGTAGGAACACTTTCGCATTATTTAAACTTGAAGGGTCATTTGCACACAATCAAATGTTGATCATTCAAAGTACTCTTTGTTTCTCACTTCATATAGCGAGACATGACAAATGTCTTGGGAGCTAATGTTATAGCGCTAATTTCAGCATTGACAAAATTTTCACCTGGGCCATATATTTTCTTTTTGACAATGAGTGATACAGCTTTATTTAGAATTTGGTACTCATGGCCAGATTTTTCATTTCTCACCTTGACCTCTGACCTAATGACTTTAAGCTGGGATTTGACCTACGTATACATGTACTTTTCAATAATTTTAACCTGAGCTATATCATAGTTTTTTTGTAAAATTGTCAATTTTCTAACCACAAGAAAAGAGATGATGTCTTCTGATTAGTTTTAATTCTGAATGGAGTATACCGAAATAAAACATTTTTCTGATTGTACTTCATTTTCCATGTAATTCTAATGTGTTTTGCAAACATGTACAAATGTATGAAACATAGCGACATTTAAGTTTCTTATTATACTTTTAGGGTGTAAATTTCATATAAAATCTTTTTTCCGATTTAATCAAAAATTCATTCGATAACATATTCATTTTATTCTGGATACCGCAATTGACAATTGATTCCTTACGCATATTGCATTTGTAAACAGATAAAAGTATTTTGTAATTTCATATCTTTTTTTCCGACCTACCGACCCGATTTTTTGGGGAAAAAATCCGTTAACCAATTAATAAGAAAATGCCTTAGCTGAAATTATATATTTAAAGCAATTATCATTTAGAAAGTTATATTATCATCTTGTCAGATGATTGTGAACTGAAATGTAATTATGCATTAAACTCAACGCTTTTGAATAGAATTTGTACTTTGTACGCAGAAACCATTTATTTTGAGAAAATAAGTACTAACTCTTTTACTCTGCCTTAATTGATATATTCTAGCTTTGATTTTATGCTGTTTCTTATTATAAATGGATAGGAATGTCATTTGATAACTGAAATTTAATCTATATGCTACTTTGGGGCAAAAACCTAATGAATGTGCAAAAATAACTTATGGATAGGAATGTTATTTGATAACTGAAATTTAATTTACATGTATATAAGAAAAGAAGGGAGGAGATCTCCAACAAGTATATGTTATACATGTATATGTTACTTTGTGGTAAAAAACCTAATGAATGTATAAAAATAACTTATTTCTGCGAACATTTTTTGAAATTCATACATTTTATTTTATCAAAGCAGGAGAGGTTTCATATAATTTGATGGCATAAACGTGATCAAGTTTAATGAGTTATAGAGGAGAGTTCTTTGATTATCTTTTTTTATTTTGGCGGAAAATCTCAATTTTTAAATAAATATCGCTGATTTCTGGAAAATCTTTATTACTATGAAATGTGTCAGTATTATTTCTACTGAAAAGTGTTCCTAGGTATATCAAATTTGTACTTATTTTCTCAAAATAGGTGGTTTTTGCATAAAACTACATATTTTATCCAAAAATTTTGGTTTTAATAAATTATTACATCTAATTCAACAATCATCTTACAAGAAATGATACAAGCTTTCAATCTATTGTTTTAGCAAAGATAATGAATTAATAGAATTTCCCGGAAATTTTTTATTTTTAGACAAAAAACAGAAATTTTTCCCCAAAATTAAGTAAAAAATATACCTTTTATGTTTCAAACATGTCATTCATGAATGAACCTTAATGATTACAGTTGAAAACACATTCCTGCTATCTTTTGTTCTGAGAGCTAGGCGTCTTTCAGATAAGCTTCTCAGTCAGGGATATGTTTGTGATCGACTAACATCGTCACTGAGGAAGTTCTACGGGCGATATGGGGAACTCGTCATACACTTTGATGTCCCACTCTCCAGAATGGTGGATGATATTCTGTCATAGACCATTTGAACCATCCAACCAAAGATTGTACTCTATGTCTTCCGAAATTGAAGTAACCGGATGTGACAGTTCTACCGAATTGAAGCGGCGGGTGTTGCACGCAAGCAGGATATGCTTACTCTTCCTGGGCACCTGGTCTCACTCCCATATCGGGAGTTCGCTTCTTTTCATGTGGTAGAGGCTTTTGTTTGTTTGCTTTGGTTCGTGTTTTGTCCTGATTTTGTATGCCTTCGGTTTCTGATTTTCTGAATTATCGATTTTGTGCTGTATACAGGGATATGGTCAATATCCATATTTGTCATCATTTTAATAAATTCGTTAGATCAATAAATATTCTCCAATAATCAGCGATTTTTAAATGAAAAATACGTTTTTTCTACAAAACACTTTGATTTTTGAATGAAATGTTAGTAAAACATAAATATCTTGAAAGAGTGTGAAAAGTTACATTGGAAAATAGCTTTCAATCATTGCTTTCATAATTAATAAGGGTTCTTTAAATCAATATACAGAAATCTGAGATTTCTAATTGTAAATCAGTTTTCTGTATGAAAACATCAATTTCGAGTATTTAACAATTAAAAATAAGAATATAAGATATATGTCATTTGAAAGAGGAGACTTTGAATATGTTTTTAAATCATCGTTGGACGATCATATGCAATATTGAGGAGCTGAGAAGCAGGAATAAATTTAGATTCCTCGAATTTCTGTGAAATTTTGCAAAAATTCGACGTTTTTACCCCAAAAGACACGATAAAAATAGGAATTGGAATTTGCAACTTATTTCATCTGAAAGAGAAAGAAATATTACATATTTACACTTTTCAATCACCATCCATATTTAAGTTATAATTTTTTTCCAGAAAAAAATCATTATTTGGCAAGTACGCAAGGGCAATAACTCTTGTTTATCCCTTTAGTTACATAATAATGTACCTTTGATAAAATGCTGTCATGCATTTTCTGAAACCTCTAGGGTATATCTATCATAATATCAACATCAGATTTATTCATCCCAGATGGTACCGACCAACCCCTCTGGCTCAATGACTAATACACATGTATACGATAGAAAGTATTAGCCACGTCATTGGAGAAGCTAGTTGATAAATGAGTTATAAATATTAAAAGAAAGACAAATACATCGTAGTCATTTACCTCCCTTCCTATAGCATAACTAGTTATAAGCATAAATCATGATATACGAGGGTTGTTCGATAAATTCGTAGACAAGTTTAATAAAATTTTTATCGTTATCGTTAAACATTTTGATTATATACTTATTTATTCCTTAAGATTGCATATTCTTATTGTGCAAAATTCAAAGCAATTGGTTCATACGCAAAGAAATACGGTATTTTTCTATAGGAGTCACTTGGGAGAGCGGCGCAGTAAATGATGTCCAAAACGACGCTATGCAAAATACGGAGTAAAAAGCAATTTTCTGCTTTTGTTCTGTCTTTAGATTTGAAATCAATTAGGGGGGGGGGTCGTTTATTTTATTTCAATCGGTTCAAAAATAAACCATACAGATTAAATTAGGCAATAATGCGCTAGAATTATTCCCTGGTTCTTTCTATCTGTTCACAGACGATTCATCAAAATCCTCATTGAAGAACGTTTGGATCGGTCAATTTTGTTCTTTCAGGATGTTCAAACCATTCTCTTTGAAAGAAATTTTATCACTTTTTCATCTTCGTTGCAAATTGTATGCATACTGACGTGCGCTCGAAACATTTTTCTTGCCGTCCATAACCATGTGTACCAACTACAAAATGTATAAGATATTTAATGGAATTTGTATTGGCTTGAATAAAAGTTCGATGAATCCACGTCGTTCAAAAATTGTAGGGAAACGTCATTTTTACAACTCTTAAGTCTAGATGGCGCATCTTGTAAAAGTGATATCTCGTCGGTTTATGTGTAGTCTTTTATGTTTGATGTTTACATGTCGTGTGTCTCTTTTCCGTCTCGTGCTGTACTCGTCTTTTGTGTTTTTGCATCGGGTGTTTTGGTGTTTTACTGTTGATGCTGCAACGGGGTCTTGTTGGAGATCTCCTCCTTTCTTTCTCTAAATACCAGTGTATCGTAACAAGCTCAAATTTCAGTATGACAACTTTCAAATATTGTAAAACAATAGAGTATATACACTGGCTTTTTCTGCGTCCTAATATAGAAATAATAAAGGAATCATCTGCGTGTACACAATTTAAGATATCTCAATTTTCGTATTGCGCCGCTTAACGTCACGACACATAATTAAAGAAAATTATTTAAATGACAGAATATTTCATTTACCTCGGTATTGTATAGATTGATTACAATAAACCTCATGAATATTTGGTAAGAAAATTGTACAGTTACTGTCACGCATTTCTGAAATATTGCGGCTGTCTACGAACTTTTCGAACAACCCTCGTACGTATGTATAAATTTGGTTAAAAACGTACTATCCCATGTAGGAAAATTCTATACTAGGGCAGGAGGAAAATTTGTGGCTTGGTTGCAATTTAAAAAAAAATGATTTTAATAAGTCTATAAAGATGTATTTTCTTTTCTTGCAAGAAGCTATCTAGATATTTATATACTTTTCCCATTTATGAATCGTGCTAAATATTTCGTACGAATGAAAAAAAGAGCGAGGCTCTGAATTCAATGTATGAAACATGAAAGTTATCGAAAATAATTATTTTTCTACAAAATGAAACTCTACGGAAGCCCATTGGCTTCAGAGAAAAAATAAATTTATTGCGTATATACGCAATAACATTGCGTATATTCGCAATAACATTGCGTATATTCGCAATAGTATTGCGTATATTCGCAATAGTATTGCGTATATTCGCAATAGTTTTGCGTATATTCGCAATAGTATTGCGTATATACGCAATAGTATTGCGAATATTCGCAATAGTATTGCGTATATTCGCAATAGTATTGCGAATATTCGCAATAATTATTGCGTATATTCGCAATAATTATTGGGTATATTCGCAATAATTATTGCGTATATTCGCAATAATTATTGCGTATGTACGCAATAAATTGAATGTTCTTCGCAGCTCTAAATGTCTGTTTTAAACGTTTTGGGGGAAAAGTACGATCTAGGGGGAGGGGGTAATATAGAGCTTTATTTCCTCCTGATCAACTTGTGTATTAAGATCTCTGTTTTTAAAAATCTCATATTATCGTCAACTGAAAGTACAATGTTCTTTGATACAAAAAGATGTATCAAGGTCAAAATAAGCATTTCTATGAACATCATATCGTATTAATTATCTTCCATCTATCCGTAAAATTTTCATAAAATGAAAATATATATGGAAAGAGATATTATGGCTCTCTACTTATTTCGCTTATTTCAACCCGATTACTTGAATTTAATTCAGGGGTGGATCCTGGGCGGGACAAATATAGGCATCAGAGGCTACCTATCTTTGAAAAATCTGCATGGATTGGAAAACTAATTATATCCGAGTGATCGGAATTATGTTTGATTGATGTTGGTTTATTTTTTTTTGTGAGTTTGTACGCCTTTTAAATGCACCCCAAATATTTCTCTATTCTCTTTCTTTTTTAGTTAAATCAATACCCCAATGTACATTGTATTTCAGGCGCGGATCTAGCATTTTATCTCAGAGGGGGTCCAAACTAAAGTCATGAAACTTAAGCAGCTCATTTTGATTTTTATCGGTATAAAACGTATGACCTCGTCCCCCCTTTCCCGACTTTCATATCCACCATTTACAGCGATTTTGACATTTCTAGTGCCTTAGTCTGATTTCGTTTGTTCAGACAGGTTTGGTAGGATGTGAGGGAAACTTTACTGGTTATGATTCTTATCGGCCAGCCGGTTTTTTTTTTAATGAAAGCTTTATTATAGAGGGCAATATACGAGGGCTGATTTATATGTTGTGAGTCTCGGTTTTCTGGGATGCAGAAGGTATTCTGCTGATAGATTATCTCCAAAAAAGACAAACAATCAATGACACTCACATACTATGCTTCACTTCTGGCACAGTTACAATAAGCGCCACGGGAAGCTCACGAGTTAAAGGTGTGTTTTTCCATCAGGACAATGCTCCTGTTCACAAGACTGTCACTGCCATGGCTGCCATTCATGATTGTGGCTTTAATTTGATTGAGAATCCGCCTTATTCACCTGATCTTGCTTCATCAGACTTCCATCTATTCCGAAAACTGAAAGCAGCTATTCCTGGCACCCACTTTCATTCCGATGATGACGTCATACTTGAAGTGAATGGCTCTCTGACCAGTCAAGATAAGGAATTCTTTAAAAGTGGTATTGAGGCCCTTAAACACTGGTGGCAAAAGTATATAAATACTGAAGGAGATTATGTAGAAAAATAATGCAAAATGTCTGATAAAATTCAAATCCATCAATACGAGGCTCACAACATATCAATCAGCCCTCGTGCAAGTATAGCAGAATGTTTCATTTTCTGAATGTTTTTAACTAATAAAACTCGAAGACAGAAAGCTTTTTTTGAAGACATACCTTTCTCAAGATAATTGAATAGAAAAGGGGCATTGGAACTGTTTCTACAAACAGAGGTCCCATCTTATACTTCCATATTCTAAAATCTATTATATTATATAATCAGTAATAATGGTGATAATTTTGTTTTGATGCCTTATTTGGGGTCCGAGCGAAGCTTTGGAACTTCCTCACTTCACAGGAGATGTTTCTGTATAGGGGTACAACACTAAATTGCGACGATGTTGTGAAGAAAAACGAAGTTTCGAGCTCTGCTGCAAGGTAGTAGCATGTTTCAGATTGGAGGTACCTTAAGCCAAATAATGATTCAAAATTGAAGATAAAACCTCATTTGAACCACAGGTATGAGGTATCTTATAATATTGACCAGCATAGCAATCCAAATTCTAGAAAAAAAGTTAAATATCCAATCCTTACGTTAAAATATGCAAATATTGGACCCCGACTTGAAATATCGGGGGGGGGGGGGGTCCGAACCTCCGGACTTCCACCCCTCCCCTCTAGATCCGTTCGTGTAGTTCACTTTGAACAATCTTGCATGATTAATGGATTTTTTTCTTAATCTATTATAATTAATAATTCTTTTTTTACATTTCTAAAATCAGTACACAGAAATTGATTTAGGTTTGATTGAATACAATAGATTATAATTGGCTTTTCTAATAAGTTTCTTGTTTAACAACGCACTTAATTGTATTTGCAATATTTCTCAAATCATTTCTTTGATTTATTATTTCACAAGCTTATGACTAGGATTATTTAAATCACATTAACGGTTAGTTTTCAGGTGAACGGTATGTCCACTCTACCCTCTTGTTATTGTCCCGCTATAAGACGGCGGGGCATAAAGTAAAACCCATCTCGGTCTGGCATGAATGTTGTTTCCAGATATGAAAGTTAAAACTGAAAAATAATTTATTTTCATACTAGAAATATGCATAAATTAGCTGTTACGATGGAGACAAAGCAAAACATTAATCCTCCGTTGCAGCTATAACTAGCTTAATGTAGATAATGCCAAAAATGGTGATAATTATTCTTATTAGCTCACATGAAGGTAAGTTATTGGTCACCGTCCTTTGCCCGTTATTTGTAATCCGTCCGTTGTAGGGTATATTTATGTTCTCGACTAAAACCTCAACAACTGCTTATTAGTATTCCACCAAACCTTACAGGAGGCACGTACTCAATGTTCTCTGTTAAGTTCATGATTTCGGCCCGATCGAAACCTTGGAATCAATTTGACAGACACCATTTCACCTTCCCACTCCAACCGCTGTACAGAATTTCACCAAACCTCACAGGAAGTAAATGACTTGACGTCCTTTACAAAAGTTATCTTTTCCCCCCTGGCGACCGCAGTTGAGCGATGTGAACCCATTGGGCCTCTTGTTTGTTTTGTTTTGGTTTTATTCTATTTTGAAACTATTAGTAACATTCTTAAGGAATGAAATATACATCATTTCTTAATTCTGTTAATCTAAGAAACCAACGATACTTTATCATAAAAAGCAGTCAGAGTTCTGATTTTAAATGGGGGCGAGCAAAGCAAGCCGGAACTTCTCTAATGTATTTATAATTCCTTTTTGCAAGGAATACTATAACTGCCCTTAAAGTGACAAATTATACCCCCTTGGGACGTTTCTCTGTAAACGGACTCATTTATGATTTATCACAGAAAGCTCTGGTAATAAGAAATATAAAAGCCCTATCCTTATACATGTAGTTCAAAGGTAGGTCAAAGGTCATGATCAAAGTCACAAGGTCAAGTGTCTTGGATTAATACTTGTTATGTTGAATGTATGTATAAAATATGAAAGCCCTATCACTTAATTACACTTGAAGAAATATTATCTTTAAGAACTTCTTAACCAAAATATTACAACAAGGTCAAAGTAAAGGTCACTAGGTCAAATTTCTTGGTATCAAAATGTGGTACTTACTATGGTTAATGTATGTATGAAATATTAAAGCCCTGTCACTTATATGTGAAAAAATATATGCTTTAAGAACTTCATAACCAACATATAACTATAAGGTCAAAGTTCAAGGTCAAGGTCAACATGTTCCAATGTCTTTGTATTAGAATTTAGAACTTATTATGGTGAATGCAGGTATGAAATATGAAAGCCCTATCACTTACACTTGAAGAGTTATAGGGCTTTCATATAACCGTTCGTCCGGTTAAGAAGTCTGCTATAAGAACTTCTTAACCGGACGAACGGACGGAGGAACAGGATGTTTCCTATATACCCCTAAACTTCGTTTGCGGGGGAGGGGGTTCTATAAATATAAATCAATGTCCTCGACTATTACACCGGAAAATTAATTTCTGCAAATAAAATAAGGTTTGTCCTGATACCTTTTATTTTCTCTACCAATCATTCCCGTCATCAAGTCGAACATCATTCAGAGGAGGCTTTGGTTAATATATTTTGGTTCGACCCCCCCCCCTCAAAAAAAAAGAGGAAGGGGGGGCATGGATGCTAGATCCGCTGTACATTGAAAATTTCGTTTGAGTTTGAACGAAATATTTAGTGATGATGGACGGACAGAGAAAGTAACAGAAGAACGTAAAACATGATAGATGGCTGTCATTTCTACTAATAAGAAATGCTCATTATCCAGTTTCAAAATATAAAAAAAACCACATGTACGAACAAATCACATTTTGAAAGTTTGAGCGAATGTAGAGGGGGAGAGGGTTAACAAGCAGAGAAAACGAAAGTCATGTACAGCTATTTTGGTCACAATTTACTTAATGTGACAAAGAATATGTAAAATAAATGTAAAGTCCGGAGCCCCCTCTCATCCGCCCCTTTCGAATTTGCAAGAAACACTAATTTACTCCGTTTTTACGAATGATTTTGTAAATATATTGATATTCGTTACATGCATTGTTTCCATTGTTTTCAAAACCATAGACTGACCCCCCCCCCCCCACCCGCTTGCTTGGATTACCCTAAAAAAAATTCTAGAATCACCCATGTGACCCCAAAAATGTCCACAATAACTATATGTAGAATTACAATTATTGCGAATATACGCAATAATTATTACAATTACAATTATTGCGTATATATGCAATAATTATTGCGAATATTCGCAATACTATGCGGATTTACGCAATACTATTGCGGATATTCGCAATACTATTGCGGATATACGCAATAGTTTTGCGAATATTCGCAATATTATTGCGTATATTCGCAATACTATTGCGAATATACGCAATACTATTGCGAATATACGCAATGTTATTGCGAATATACGCAATGAATTTATTTTTTCTGTGAAGCCAATGGGCTTCCGTACGGAAGCCCATTGGCTTCACAGAAAAAATAAATTCATTGCGTATATTCGCAATAACATTGCGTATATTCGCAATAGTATTGCGTATATTCGCAATAGTATTGCGAATATACGCAATAATATTGCGAATATTCGCAAAACTATTGCGTATATCCGCAATAGTATTGCGAATATCCGCAATAGTATTGCGTAAATCCGCATAGTATTGCGAATATTCGCAATAATTATTGCGTATATACGCAATAATTGTAATTGTAATAATTATTGCGTATATTCGCAATAATTGTAATTCTACATATAGTTATTGTGGACATTTTTGGGGTCACATGGGTGATTCTAGAATTTTTTTTAGGGTAATCCAAGCAAGCGGGTGGGGGGGGGGGGGGGGTCAGTCTATGGTTTTGAAAACAATGGAAACAATGCATGTAACGAATATCAATATATTTACAAAATCATTCGTAAAAACGGAGTAAATTAGTGTTTCTTGCAAATTCGAAAGGGGCGGATGAGAGGGGGCTCCGGACTTTACATTTATTTTACATATTCTTTGTCACATTAAGTAAATTGTGACCAAAATAGCTGTACATGACTTTCGTTTTCTCTGCTTGTTAACCCTCTCCCCCTCTACATTCGCTCAAACTTTCAAAATGTGATTTGTTCGTACATGTGGTTTTTTTTATATTTTGAAACTGGATAATGAGCATTTCTTATTAGTAGAAATGACAGCCATCTATCATGTTTTACGTTCTTCTGTTACTTTCTCTGTCCGTCCATCATCACTAAATATTTCGTTCAAACTCAAACGAAATTTTCAATGTACAGCGGATCTAGCATCCATGCCCCCCCTTCCTCTTTTTTTTTTGAGGGGGGGGGGGTCGAACCAAAATATATTAACCAAAGCCTCCTCTGAATGATGTTCGACTTGATGACGGGAATGATTGGTAGAGAAAATAAAAGGTATCAGGACAAACCTTATTTTATTTGCAGAAATTAATTTTCCGGTGTAATAGTCGAGGACATTGATTTATATTTATAGAACCCCCTCCCCCGCAAACGAAGTTTAGGGGTATATAGGAAACATCCTGTTCCTCCGTCCGTTCGTCCGGTTAAGAAGTTCTTATAGCAGACTTCTTAACCGGACGAACGGTTATATGAAAGCCCTATAACTCTTCAAGTGTAAGTGATAGGGCTTTCATATTTCATACCTGCATTCACCATAATAAGTTCTAAATTCTAATACAAAGACATTGGAACATGTTGACCTTGACCTTGAACTTTGACCTTATAGTTATATGTTGGTTATGAAGTTCTTAAAGCATATATTTTTTCACATATAAGTGACAGGGCTTTAATATTTCATACATACATTAACCATAGTAAGTACCACATTTTGATACCAAGAAATTTGACCTAGTGACCTTTACTTTGACCTTGTTGTAATATTTTGGTTAAGAAGTTCTTAAAGATAATATTTCTTCAAGTGTAATTAAGTGATAGGGCTTTCATATTTTATACATACATTCAACATAACAAGTATTAATCCAAGACACTTGACCTTGTGACTTTGATCATGACCTTTGACCTACCTTTGAACTACATGTATAAGGATAGGGCTTTTATATTTCTTATTACCAGAGCTTTCTGTGATAAATCATAAATGAGTCCGTTTACAGAGAAACGTCCCAAGGGGGTATAATTTGTCACTTTAAGGGCAGTTATAGTATTCCTTGCAAAAAGGAATTATAAATACATTAGAGAAGTTCCGGCTTGCTTTGCTCGCCCCCATTTAAAATCAGAACTCTGACTGCTTTTTATGATAAAGTATCGTTGGTTTCTTAGATTAACAGAATTAAGAAATGATGTATATTTCATTCCTTAAGAATGTTACTAATAGTTTCAAAATAGAATAAAACCAAAACAAAACAAACAAGAGGCCCAATGGGTTCACATCGCTCAACTGCGGTCGCCAGGGGGGAAAAGATAACTTTTGTAAAGGACGTCAAGTCATTTACTTCCTGTGAGGTTTGGTGAAATTCTGTACAGCGGTTGGAGTGGGAAGGTGAAATGGTGTCTGTCAAATTGATTCCAAGGTTTCGATCGGGCCGAAATCATGAACTTAACAGAGAACATTGAGTACGTGCCTCCTGTAAGGTTTGGTGGAATACTAATAAGCAGTTGTTGAGGTTTTAGTCGAGAACATAAATATACCCTACAACGGACGGATTACAAATAACGGGCAAAGGACGGTGACCAATAACTTACCTTCATGTGAGCTAATAAGAATAATTATCACCATTTTTGGCATTATCTACATTAAGCTAGTTATAGCTGCAACGGAGGATTAATGTTTTGCTTTGTCTCCATCGTAACAGCTAATTTATGCATATTTCTAGTATGAAAATAAATTATTTTTCAGTTTTAACTTTCATATCTGGAAACAACATTCATGCCAGACCGAGATGGGTTTTACTTTATGCCCCGCCGTCTTATAGCGGGACAATAACAAGAGGGTAGAGTGGACATACCGTTCACCTGAAAACTAACCGTTAATGTGATTTAAATAATCCTAGTCATAAGCTTGTGAAATAATAAATCAAAGAAATGATTTGAGAAATATTGCAAATACAATTAAGTGCGTTGTTAAACAAGAAACTTATTAGAAAAGCCAATTATAATCTATTGTATTCAATCAAACCTAAATCAATTTCTGTGTACTGATTTTAGAAATGTAAAAAAAGAATTATTAATTATAATAGATTAAGAAAAAAATCCATTAATCATGCAAGATTGTTCAAAGTGAACTACACGAACGGATCTAGAGGGGAGGGGTGGAAGTCCGGAGGTTCGGACCCCCCCCCCGATATTTCAAGTCGGGGTCCAATATTTGCATATTTTAACGTAAGGATTGGATATTTAACTTTTTTTCTAGAATTTGGATTGCTATGCTGGTCAATATTATAAGATACCTCATACCTGTGGTTCAAATGAGGTTTTATCTTCAATTTTGAATCATTATTTGGCTTAAGGTACCTCCAATCTGAAACATGCTACTACCTTGCAGCAGAGCTCGAAACTTCGTTTTTCTTCACAACATCGTCGCAATTTAGTGTTGTACCCCTATACAGAAACATCTCCTGTGAAGTGAGGAAGTTCCAAAGCTTCGCTCGGACCCCAAATAAGGCATCAAAACAAAATTATCACCATTATTACTGATTATATAATATAATAGATTTTAGAATATGGAAGTATAAGATGGGACCTCTGTTTGTAGAAACAGTTCCAATGCCCCTTTTCTATTCAATTATCTTGAGAAAGGTATGTCTTCAAAAAAAGCTTTCTGTCTTCGAGTTTTATTAGTTAAAAACATTCAGAAAATGAAACATTCTGCTATACTTGCACGAGGGCTGATTGATATGTTGTGAGCCTCGTATTGATGGATTTGAATTTTATCAGACATTTTGCATTATTTTTCTACATAATCTCCTTCAGTATTTATATACTTTTGCCACCAGTGTTTAAGGGCCTCAATACCACTTTTAAAGAATTCCTTATCTTGACTGGTCAGAGAGCCATTCACTTCAAGTATGACGTCATCATCGGAATGAAAGTGGGTGCCAGGAATAGCTGCTTTCAGTTTTCGGAATAGATGGAAGTCTGATGAAGCAAGATCAGGTGAATAAGGCGGATTCTCAATCAAATTAAAGCCACAATCATGAATGGCAGCCATGGCAGTGACAGTCTTGTGAACAGGAGCATTGTCCTGATGGAAAAACACACCTTTAACTCGTGAGCTTCCCGTGGCGCTTATTGTAACTGTGCCAGAAGTGAAGCATAGTATGTGAGTGTCATTGATTGTTTGTCTTTTTTGGAGATAATCTATCAGCAGAATACCTTCTGCATCCCAGAAAACCGAGACTCACAACATATAAATCAGCCCTCGTATATTGCCCTCTATAATAAAGCTTTCATTAAAAAAAAAACCGGCTGGCCGATAAGAATCATAACCAGTAAAGTTTCCCTCACATCCTACCAAACCTGTCTGAACAAACGAAATCAGACTAAGGCACTAGAAATGTCAAAATCGCTGTAAATGGTGGATATGAAAGTCGGGAAAGGGGGGACGAGGTCATACGTTTTATACCGATAAAAATCAAAATGAGCTGCTTAAGTTTCATGACTTTAGTTTGGACCCCCTCTGAGATAAAATGCTAGATCCGCGCCTGAAATACAATGTACATTGGGGTATTGATTTAACTAAAAAAGAAAGAGAATAGAGAAATATTTGGGGTGCATTTAAAAGGCGTACAAACTCACAAAAAAAAAAATAAACCAACATCAATCAAACATAATTCCGATCACTCGGATATAATTAGTTTTCCAATCCATGCAGATTTTTCAAAGATAGGTAGCCTCTGATGCCTATATTTGTCCCGCCCAGGATCCACCCCTGAATTAAATTCAAGTAATCGGGTTGAAATAAGCGAAATAAGTAGAGAGCCATAATATCTCTTTCCATATATATTTTCATTTTATGAAAATTTTACGGATAGATGGAAGATAATTAATACGATATGATGTTCATAGAAATGCTTATTTTGACCTTGATACATCTTTTTGTATCAAAGAACATTGTACTTTCAGTTGACGATAATATGAGATTTTTAAAAACAGAGATCTTAATACACAAGTTGATCAGGAGGAAATAAAGCTCTATATTACCCCCTCCCCCTAGATCGTACTTTTCCCCCAAAACGTTTAAAACAGACATTTAGAGCTGCGAAGAACATTCAATTTATTGCGTACATACGCAATAATTATTGCGAATATACGCAATAATTATTGCGAATATACCCAATAATTATTGCGAATATACGCAATAATTATTGCGAATATTCGCAATACTATTGCGAATATACGCAATACTATTGCGAATATTCGCAATACTATTGCGTATATACGCAATACTATTGCGAATATACGCAAAACTATTGCGAATATACGCAATACTATTGCGAATATACGCAATACTATTGCGAATATACGCAATGTTATTGCGAATATACGCAATGTTATTGCGTATATACGCAATAAATTTATTTTTTCTCTGAAGCCAATGGGCTTCCGTAAAACTCACTACTGGACTACATTTGGCTGTTTCAGAAAATCACTTCGGCATTTCAATAATGACCATTGATGAGAACTTACTATACGAGACACGTGTCTGGTGCATTAGAATTGGCTTGTGTTAAGCCAACGTAAAAAGTAAACGCTTATCAAAAATATAAAAACCTTCTTGGGTTAATGGCATTGAATTATTTCGATTAAAATATTCCTTTGCTACATACACATCTGCTCAAATGACAAATATGGATAATGACCATATCCCTGCATACAGCACAAAATCGATAATTCAGAAAATCAGAAACCGAAGGCATACAAAATCAGGACAAAACACGAACCAAAGCAAACAAACAAAAACCTCCACCACATGAAAAGAAGCGAACTCCCGATATGTGAGTGAGACCAGGTGCCTAGGAAGAGTAAGCATCTCCTGCTTGCATGTAGCAAAGTCATATCAGCGTACCAATCAGTTACTGAGTCTCAATGTCGAAAGGCAAAAACATTAGATTTCCATAAATGGATATTTTCTAGGGAATGTACGAACAAATGCGGCTGGATATGGTGCTTTCCACTATGCCCTTCAAACTCATTTAAATGACCATTATGACCTAATAGATTATGATGAAATTATGTCATGAATAAAATGCACAATGACTTATAGGTTTGGAATCAGCAGATGAACCTAGATTGTTGTTAAGTTAATTAGAATCTTTGGGTTTAATAGTTTGTGTAACTATTACACAATAAGATCCCTAAATAAACATCAAAAGGCAAAAGCATTAGAATTTCAGTTGGGACGTCTGCGAACCGCGGAATGCATAACATTCCAAAGTGAGACCAGGTGCCCGGGGAGAGTCAGCGTCTCCTGATTGCATGCATTACCAGTTGCAACAGCTCCATGAAAACTTGACAAATTCGGTTATTGTCTCCATAAACATCAGGCAAATAGCCAACGCAAAGATTGGATATTCATCCATTTCAAAGATTCAGCCGACACTTGGAATCGGTCATCAACGATTTTGAAAGGATGTTGCATGCTGACTGGACTGTTTCAAAATGAAAATGAAATTTTATTTTAAATTTCCTATATCATTTGATTGAAGAAAAATGACAATCCATCGGGAAAAATCCCTATCGAATTAAAGACGTACAGATGTATTTTATTATCACTTTCCTGTTGTAACATCATTTACATTTCAGATAGTAGGTCTATGCAAGTATGAAATATATAATATATATAATTTCGTATCTTGAACAGCTTTCTTGTTGTGTTAAATAGAAAGATTAATGATATTTTAGTTTAATTCTTTTTTTATTTTTTTTTCAGGGCGATTGATTTCACTGTCATTGTCAATAAAACAAACAAAATATTTCAAAATTATAGTTGCTTTCATTTTTTTTTTCGAACGACAAAATGAGATGAAAAGTGAATACAGATGTAAATTCACAGCATTACATCCAAATCGATTCTTTTCAAACAGAAGTTAATTTTTCCAAAATAGTGAAAAAACGTAAAATACAAAACCTGACATCAGATTCCAGAAATCAACATCAAAAGGCTTACAAATTCTTGAAATAATTTAAAGCAAAATTTTCCCACGAGAAAAGAAAATTGGACAAACAGACGGAGACAATAAGACGACTTCAAAGAAACAGGAAGGACGGCTTTATCTAAAGAAGAATCTCCAGAGTCCGATGCTCTTATGGAATGCATTGTGGGTGGCGCTTGAAAAATAGCGCCGTGGTAATTAGTACATTTTAATACCAATTCTCTGTAAGGACCATAATTCGCTGGCCACGGCATGTGATGGATTTTGCTGATTTTTTCTACAAATGGTACCTTTGGTACATGGACAAGGAAAATGACCTTTTTCAGACAATGAAATTGACGGTTGCCATGGAAACGAGGTAAGTGTATTTTTAGCCCTCACAAGACTGTAAAGTAAGCTATATTTGGACAATGTGTTGCCACGGAAACCACTTTAACAGCATAACAACCTAGACATATGTGACTCTTTAAAACTTCTATTCCAAGAAAATCTATTCATTTTAAAGATATTTATTCTATAACACATACTACAGCAAATCAAAAACAGTTGAAAACAGGCATAAAATCAAGGCAAATTTTTCGCCCTTTTTAGTGCAATTTTGTGTATTTTTAACCACAAATAACTCTGAAGGCAGGCGTGATAGTATCTTTTGTTGAGCTGAAATGAAATAAATAAATAAATTAACACCAATAAGAAGAAAACTCGATGGGGAAAATAATCATTTTCCTGAAATTTGCCATTAAATTTGGTTGCTATGGCAACTTTTGACGTGAAACCCCTACCATATTACTCTTTTATAGGGGTCTGTACTTGATTACACTATGATCTACAATAGTAAATTTCTATGAATCATCAGCAGAGATACTTTCCTTTTTTCTTACAACCTTAATTTTTTTCAAGGTCGTTGACTTCAAGGTCAAGGTCATTTCAATTTTACAGCTAAAATTTCAATGAAATCTGCAATTTTCCACTTTTTTTGTGACAGTTTTTTATTTGGGTTTTCATGGTAAAGATGAATGGGGTAAATATTTATAAAGTTTAAATATATAAGAAGAGAATAACGCATAAATTACATGACTGGCAGTTATCTGATAGAGAAAAATGTTGATCAAAAAGTAAGAAATTGATATATTTTACACATTTTTCATTCAAATGTATACATGGGACTTAGAATTTCAGAGAAACAAAGTTTCTGTGCAACTCATCTCAATGAATAATAGATATGTCAAATATTATATTGTATAAAGCAATTTTAATATGTTATCATCGATCTGATTTCTGGATTCTGGCTTTTCTATTTTCACAAAAATTACATTATTTTGGAAAATTCGGTCATAAACAAAAAAGTGACCTTGACACAAGATCAAATGCCCTTGAAAAGTTTTCAAGGTCAATTCTTATTGATATGTCTATTATTGACACGCTCATGAAGATTTTTATGCATGGTTAATTCAAAACGGTTAGAAATGGAGCATAAATATACTCCATGTATAGTAATGTTGAACGAAATGTTGCCATAGTTACCGTTAAAGATTTTCTTTTCTGTTAAAATGAGAAATTTCCCCACTCTTATTTGTTCGTATTTGTAAAGTCCAAGGGTGATACTTTTTAGGTGAAATGCACCCAAACTCCAAATAAGCCTGCTGATCTAATATTACATGCTGTAAACTAAGCAAATTCAGACAAGAATAGGCACTTTTCAAGTAAAAAAATGCCCCTTTCTGAACTTGTTTTAACCCTCTCCTAGACCACTTATATGAAGAGTATAGATTGTGCACATTTCTTTTGACTTACTCACATATAAGAGGATACAATGATTTAATATAGAAATTTACAGTTGACTGCAATATCCGTTCCTATGAAAACACGTCTTTTGAAAATGCTTTGTTTTCAATATTTTCAAAATTCTGAAAAATCCAGACATGGTCACCATGACAACGGAAACTTAAATAGCAAAAATGAAGCCAATTTTCATCAAAGCGAGTCATACCTATGTCCTTTACCAAAAATATTTAAAATCGGTGGCATGCAGTGTCACAGTCCCATGGATTTTTTTTTGGTCCTTACAGAGAATTAGAATTAAACATATTCGAATGTTACATGAATCAAGTTACATATATGATGCAAATTAAAGTACCTAAGAAATTAAACCCAAAAGGGAAGCTTTAAGCTTGACTGTATCATTAAAAAAAAATACGGGGGGGGGGGTCGCTCGTTGACCACGGTATCCGAATTAAGAATAACTAAAACTACCAAACATTTTTATAAGTGGCAACTGTTACACCTTGGAAAATTTTTTATGAAGAAATTAGAAAGAAGCAAATAAAAAACCAATTGTGATGTTTTCACTATAATTTTCCAGCATTTTTATCTCAGTCATTAATATTCATGAATATGTCAATGAGTTATTTTTACACATGATCACTGGACCAATAGAGTAATCACTCCTTTTTTCTATTGATACCATGCAGTTACAGATGTCTTCCTCAACAATTTGCCAAACAATGGCAATTTTACATTAACAGTAGTGATTTTTTTTGCAATGGAAACAGTCAAAATACAAATACATGTAGTCAAAAAGAGTTTATTTTTTAGTTAATTCTGTAGACCCTAACAAACATTTTGGTACACGAGAAAAAAGTACTCAAGGGGGTGCATGGGGTCCTACTGTCTCCCGACTAACGTTTCAAGTGCAATGAAATTGTTTTGGAATTTGTCCTGGATAGAAACGAGTTAGAACACATTAATTGCTTATAGCAATGATTTTAAAGGTATTTTTGATAGCTTTGACATGAATTCCGTCTTTTCGATTTTACAGTCCTACGTTCGATTTGTGCAGATATCTGACGTAAAAGCATTGTGACGTCAATAAATTCCTTTCAAAACATCATATATGTAACCCTGTTTCCCTGAATTTCATGCTGGTTTCCATAAAATTTGATGACGTCACAAAGCGTTGACGTCAGATACCTGCACAAATGGGAAGTAACTCTCTATTTCGAAAATACCGAATAGAAATACTAAGATTTTCCTTCGGCATTATAGGTAGGGGACTAATAAGTCAGTACTCGGTATACATTGATCAACAAGGATGCAAACTGAGAGGATAAGACCCTCCTTTCCTTTCGAATATGGTACAAAGGTCAAACTCAAAAGCCACGTCAGAGTTTTTAAAAGTATAACTCGTATATCGGGGCAGAAAAATAATACCATAAAATGTTGGTTGTTCATGGTTCAAGATTACTATGATAATAACTTTTTTGCAGCAAAGCGACTTAACAAATGTTAGTGCATGTTGTTTTTTTCAACTTCAATGATTTGTCTAAAAAATATATGCAATGATCATTTAATTTCATCACTAAATCTACTCTTTATTATGTCGTTTCTAGACAGTATCCTCGTCCTCAGTAAAAGCCGCTACACTACACTACATTACGCTACACTATGATGTCCCACTCTCCAGAATGGTGGATGATGTCATAGACCATTTGAACCATCCAACCAAAGATTGTACTCTATGTCTTCCGAAATGGAAGTTACCGGATGTGAGTTCTACCGAATTGAAGCGGCGGGTGTTGCATGCAAGCAGGAGATGCTTACTCTTCCTGGGCACTTTGTCTCACTCCCATATCGGGAGTTCGCTTCTTTTCATGTGGTGGAGGTTTTTGTTTGTCTTTGATTCCTGTTTTGTCCTGATTATGTATGCCTTCGGATTCTGATTTTCTTAATTATCGATTTTGTGCTGTATACAGGGATATGGTCATTCTCCATATTTGTCATTAAGCTTGCTCTGTAAGAGCGATGTAAATACATTGAAAGCAGGGAAGAAACAATTACTTCTACACATGATAGGGAAATGTATCAAGTGAAGTGGGGGTCTTTTTATTTTAATGTCGCTTTTGTGGCGTTTTGTTTTTATTTCGATTGATTCAAATATAAACTGTTTAAGATTTTAGAATAATTATTTAACAATTTCAAATCTAATGGACAAATGCTAAAAAAGTCAGCAATCCTATGTCAATTTCTGCTTCATCTTTTTGTGGTTTCACGACGATAACGCAATAACATATCATTCAACTTTCACAATAATGTAGTGGTGTCCAAATGATAACTCCCCGGCGAGTATGCAGCGTGCACTGCCTTCTTCCAAGAATCCAAGGTGGGCTATTTAACCCCCCCACCCCCTAATTACACATGCATTCTTCAGATTATGAGTCTTTATACGTTCGTAACTCGCGATACAGTGCAAGGTTGTTAAAGAAAGGAGGGACTCTCCAACAGCACTTGGCTGCAGCACCCTCAGCAAAGCACTAGAACCTACATGCAAAAACAGAGTAGGCAAGCACACGTAAAAGGGACAAGAAACACCTACACACAACATGGAAACATCAAATACCAAATACTAAACATAAACCAATGAGACCAATGGGCAACCGGTGCCGACTTAGGAGGGACATCTGCTAATGGCAGAAGCAAATGGTGTGGTTACCCGGATTACGTGCGCACAACACTCCTACTTTTCCGGTTATCAAGAGGTCTTGACGAATGCACAGTATTTGTGTGGAATTACCTCCTCACTATAAAATGACCATGCAAACAAAACATCATAACACAGGAGCCCACGCATATGAATATGTAAGTAGATATCAACAAGAGGCCCTAGAGGCCGCAACGCTACCTGATACTCACTTCAGCTAACTGACAGCTGAATATCTAACATAAGGCCTTGTCAAGCGCCTGAACTAATTTGAAAATGCTCTTAGAAGAGTTCAGTTCAGTACCGGAAGAAGAAGAAGATTCTGAAGCAAAAAGCATTCTAATGTTTGTAGATGTATTTTGGTCCACAGATCTGAGAAAGACAACGATTGATCACATTGTTTATGAGCCTTTGGCTCGGATGAGCTTAAATAAAATCTATATGAAAGCACAAACAGTATTTCACAGTTCAAAGATCTGAGTTACTTAATAGCGATAAACATACAATAAGTAGATGCGTAGAAACGAATAATAATTCTGTTGCCCCCCCCCCCCCCCCAAGCCATTAAAATCCTTCGTTTCGTTGTCTATATTTATTCAAGAGGCCTTTAAACTCTTCTTGACCGTGTAAGTTAAGTTTAATATTTGTCATTTTTAATTCAAAAATATTCTGAGGTTTGCTATAAACATTTTCATTTGAACGTTATTTATCTATGTTTACACAAGATGAATTTGAAAATAATGATCCATTTTCTCAGATTGTTTACTTATCTTTGCATTCGAATACAAGATATATAACATTAAAATTAATGCATCATCTAATAACTGCAAAAGACATGGGTTACAATAAAAAAGACAACTCTTGAATATGTTATGAAAACAAAATCTCTGAGCTCTGCTAAAAAATCCAAAAAGATATTTTTTAGATTGGCAAAAATGGTCAGAGGAAATAAATGTATACTAGTTCTGATACATAGTTGGGCGACTCATCAAACATGACAATGAGACACAATATATGTGTAACTACAGGAAATCATTTTCGCAGGGATTCCCCTAGTTTTTGACTGGTGAACAGTACTGAATAAAAGGTGTCACACCATTGGTCAAAAATATTGGAGAAGTATCCATAGCATATAGATTCAATAAAATATGACAGTAGTCATTAAACCATTGAATGACTTGAATATGACAAATATGAGTAAATTTGTGTACAAGACAGTTATACAAAGAAACGTGTCAAAAATGGTCATTCCTGACAAAGTCGGAAAAGATGTCAGATCCGCGGTAGACATTTGACTTCGAAGTAGAACCAAAAACAACAACACTTATTAAGAGATCCTTCTAGATGATCCAGATGCTTAGGTTTGTCAATATGTGCCTCGTTCCTGTGGAAGAAGTTTGTCGAAGGTGAGTACCCCTGTGACTTCCTTTTACCTGTGGTGGCGCCTCCTGTTGACGAATCTGGACAAAAAACAATAACACAATAACACTTGTACGGTATTATTATTACTTCTTCCCTACCAAGTTTCATCAAAATCTCTTCATTGGTTCTGGAAAAGAAGTCCAATATGGATGAAAATACCCCCCCCCCCCAATTTCTTTTTTTGCATAAGAAACAAATTCATTAAAAAAAACAGAGAGATAAAATTGAATATGAAAGCATTGAATCACTTTGATATGACAAAATGCAGTAAATGAGTTCACAAAACCACATACTTATAGATTAATTCAAAGAAACTGCTAAAAAATGAGCATTTTGGACAAAGTCAAAAAAGACGTCAAAACACGTCAATTTCCATTTTTTATATATATGCCGAACACAACTTTTGATAACCTATGTATGCAGATTGTACAGATACAATTAGATTTCAGATCCGATGAAGAGGGGTACCCTATATGACACTTTTGGCCTCTCCATGGATCCACCCCTGAACGCATTTGGTTCCGGAACACAATTTTTTGTACGGTACTTTGACTACATCATGTGTACCAAGTTTCATCAAAATCCATCCAGCAGTTCCAGTGGAGAAGATGAAAATGTTAAAAGTTAACGACGGACGACGACGACGTACGGACGCCGGACGGATTACTATGACAATAGCTCACTTGAGCTTTGCTCAGGTGAGCTCAAAAGGGCGTACGAAATACAGTCCGTGCTCTACCGGCTGTAGCGAGCTCATGCAATAACCTGTATTTTGATTCCTCTAAAAGTGTTAGTCATTTAGGAGATAAATGTTTGATTTCACAAATGTGTCAGACTTACCTGATGATGTATTTTCCAAATCTTAAGCTAAGATACAGATACATTGTAGCGAGTTTGTAGATTTTACAGACGCAAATGCATTAAAAACGTTCTGCTCTAAATGTTAGCTAACAATTCCTGTCATTACATATCCGTCATTTAAAAAAAATTATAAGCTATTTTAACAGTCTCTCTGAGATTCTGATTCACAACAGAGCTATGAAATACAAAGTTTTACAGGATCAGTGAAGGTCAAGCACGACATCAGAATCTAAAATTTATAATCTATAGGCATAACATTTCTTGATAAAACCCCAATTTTTTCACAAGGAAAGAAAATTCGATCTAACAGAAGGATACAATACACAGTACGATATCGATAATTCAGAAAATCATTAACAGAAGGCATACAAAATAAGGACAAAACAGGAACCAAAGCAAACAAAGAAAAACCTCCACCACATGAAAGCGAACTCCCAATATATAAGTGAGACAAGGTACCAAGAAATAGTCAACATTTCCTGCTTGCATGCAACACCTGTCGCTTCAATTCGGTAGAATTGTCACATCCGGTTACTTCCATTTCGGAACATACAAGTATATTCTGTGGTTGGATGGTTCAAATGGTCTATGAGCACCATAACACAGCACCATTGAAAATAGATTATCTAAGAACGGGATTTATTATTGGTGGCGCTATTAAAATCACGTGCGGTATCGATTATTATTTCGAGTAATTTTATTCGAATATCATATAAAACATGCTAGATATGCAATACAATGATACGGAAGGGGTCCAATTCTTTACCTTCGTAAAGAAAATTTTAATACGGAATAATTCCAACTCTTTCCCATTACAGTCACTTTTAATGCACCAGACACGTGTTTCGGATAGTAAATCATCGTTTGTAATACTTTTCAAATAAAAAAATTATTTTCTGATAAAACCAAATATATTTTAGTAGCGACCTCTGGTTTTATTTTTTTAATTAAAATTTGGGTCTTTCCTTTGCAAAGAGTTCCTGTCACAAAATTTTGTGTAGGGTTTATTCAGAAGCAAAGTTAAGTGAAATCTATGATCATAATTGCTTTGGAGAGATGGTGCTAAGAAGTTAACCCTCTTTAATTTCGATGATGTAATAATAAACAGTATAATAAAGTAGGACCAAAAAGGAAGCCTTAAGCTTTTTGGAATTTTTCTCGCTGAATTATTTCAAAACAGGTTGGGTCACACTTTTGACGCAGGATAGGAATTAGAATAAGAAAGTTACAACAATCTTTTGTCGTTAGTGGCAACTTGAATAGTTAAACTGCAATGCAAATATCCAAAGGCTTGTCTAATATAATAAATTCCCGTGCAATCTGCTACTACAAAATAGAAATACGGTAAACACTGAAGTTTATCACACTACAAACAACAAGAAGTAGGAAAAAACAACCACGATAAAGAAACAGATTGATTTAAGTGTTCTGCATGACAGCATTTGAAAGTGAATCCTCGCTTGAGATGAGATCAGGTGCCCCGGATGAGTAAGCATCTCCCAGATATCCTACTTTTCTGCTAAATTTCCGTCGAAACTTTCATTGTGCTTTTTTCAATTTGGGTAAAAAGTTATTTGAGCTTTTAATTTTAATGTGAAGAGTATTATTTCATTTCTTATCTATCCCTTATTAGTAGCTTGTTTAGAGAAACCACTCAACAGGAGAAGGAAGCCCTTAAAAACTTAAAAAATATCCTTAATTTTCGAGAAGTATGATTGTATTTCTGCTCAGTTCTTTGAATAGAAGTGTTTGCACAAATAATGTTATCTTGGTTCTGTGAAGAGGGTGTTCGGGAGGTAAAAACGGCATTGAAATTGATAGTATTCTAAAAATAAAACGAGGAACAAATTGAAGAAATGAGAGAGAGGACACTGTATGGATTTTATCATCAGTTTGTAATGTGTTGACAATACTATATCTTCTGAAATGAGCTACAGTGCTTCGATAGCTGAAGAAAGATTAATACAACTATGTATGACAAATTGGATGATTTTGGATTCAACACAATAAATGTTCCTGGCTTTACGGTGATGTTCCTAGACTACCGTCATACGGCATTTACATACCACATCACATTCGGCACGCTTGAGCAGGCACTTATGTTTGGATTTTCATAGTACATTTACAAATTACCAAGAAACATATAGGTTAAGGCCTCCGATTTCATAAACTTCAAAAATTACCGCCAGCACTTATATTAGAAACTCGGGCCTATGTAAGCAACAAAGTACATTTTGGGTATTTCGCAACCTACCTTTTATGTTGACGTAAAAACAAAATAAGAAGAATCAAAGGTAGATAGCATAACCACAGTAAATGCGTTAGAATCATCAAACGTCTGTACCGTGGATATTATCCTACTGTCACCAAAAGGGCACACGGCATGGTACTTGACCAATCTCAAGCCTTGTACAAGCGCATTCTTGAGACTTGCACTCTGACTGACTGTGACGATGGGACTCTAGACAGGTCCTGTCCGAACCTTATTAGAGAAGACACAACCCTGACCGCATGTCTTCTCTGAATGCTTGTCGAATCCCTCTGGTGATATCATGCGTGAGCTTGTTACAGCCAGCAAAGCACGGATTGTATTTCGTACACCCCCTTTTGATATCGATTTACATATCCATCTTTGTTGCTTGAGCCCCTGCGTTTTGCTGTTTTATTCTGTGATCATCTTACAGTGAGGAGCTTTTTCAAAACTACTATAGTGCGTTCATTGAGACATTTTCTTCTTTGGTATCGTTGGTCTATGTGTAGTATTTTGTGTTTATTGTTTCTATGTCGTATGTCTCATTTAAATCTATGACTGTTATTGTCGAACTCTGAGATTTTGGGTATTACAACCAAGTCTGGTTACAGATCTCCTCCTTTCTTTAATATAACAAAGAGGATATCAATACTAGCATTACGAAGTTGATAGGAAAGGCGCCACGCTGAATTATTTTGCCTACGATGAATCATATTGGTTTGATGTTCGGTTGATCGTTTCTTTAACGCATTCAAAAATTTCTGTTATCAAAATGTCTTAAAATTTCTAAAACGAGGGTCCTATAGCATCATATCTCATCCAACCTGCTACGACTTTCGGTACATTTTTTGACATAATAATTTTCACACTCTTTGGACACATTGCATTGTTAAAATTGAGGATCACTGACGAGGGTTCAATGCCCGAAACGTACATGTCTGGTCCATGCTGCAAATTTCTTTGTTCTTAAATGATGCTATAGAATTAGAAGACGTTTAACATAATAATGTTTTGAGTTTTATATATATGAACACAAATATTATATTTTCTTGACAGGCAAAAATATCATCATCCTTCATTTTATTCATGAAATTTCGTATCTTTGTCGGATTCTTGGTAATAAGTAAATGCATAATATCTCAATTAATGTGGTATTTCAAGCTTAATTATAGATGTACGAAATATGTTCATCAACGTTTGCTCATTTAGGGCTAAATTTTCAATTCGCTTTACCATAAGGACTTTAAAAAAGTGAAGCCTTCATTGATTATCATCAAGCCTTTAGATACATGGTTCCTCATAAAAATAATAAGTATCGCCTACAATTGCAAAATATGGCTGTTATCAACATCACGCAGTAGTAATGACCTGGGTAAATGACAACAGACGCGTAACCTTACATTAAGACCAAAACGTATACAAATAAAGTCAAATGAAAATGAAGCACACAAAGGGTATTTCATATGGTCTCAACGGAAGGAAATTAAAAAAAATAGAGCCATATTAAGTGCCAAAAAAGAGTATGCATGCCCTGCCGTTATGCAACACATTTCACTCAGTTTGGTCGGAAAAAACAAACTTACAATCCATTAGTAACAGAGGCTTTAAAAATAAGTAAACACCGAAAGTACGAATAAAATGCTCAAAATAGAAATGTGCATGCAAACCATAACAAACACAAAACTAAAGCAAACTTATCATTCTGTAAAGGGACCAAATCTAATCTTTAAATGGACATGGGTTAAGGTGTCTGGGAAGCAAAAGCACCATTTCATTGCTATCAAAATCATATAATCTCCATCTTTTTTTTTTGCCAATAAAACAAGCCGAAGGATGGAGAGGTGAAAATCTTATATATATTTTTTTCTGAAATTTAGGAATTTCTCATTATTTTTGTATAGATATTAGTTATTACATGATACCTGAAATTTGCCAATTTTCCATAATTTTTCTTACATTTTCTTCCTAATCTTAATTTGACTTATCTTACCCTAAGACAAATATGTTTTTTAGTTCATTACATAAATTGTCCTTATTATTTCTGTGAGGCTTGTGTCGTTGTCTTCGTCTGTTCGTAATATTTTCTTATCACGTGGGTAAGTCTTGTTTTTTATTTTTTTCCAAAATTCTTAAGCCTTTCGATTGTGGTTATTGGAATCTGGTTTCGGCTTTTGTGTTTGAGTTTCGACTAATTTTTCTTATTTGATGCTTAATATCCGCTCTCACAACCAAAAAGGAACATTAATTCTACATCTATTTTGCTGAAATTCCGGTCCAATTATTATAATCCGTGCAAAGAGGAGTTAAAACTAAAGAATACGCATATCGGTTGCTTAGATTTACATGGTATCGGCACCTGACTTGAGATATGTTTGTTAATTCTAAAACAAATTAGATAAAAATGTTCTTAAAGTAAAGGGTATCTCCTTGATGGCAAAGATCTGTCCTTAGCTGTTTATTCGGCAGAACTTAGCCTTTTGCTCTTTATTATTTCATATTATAGTTGGATTTCCTCGTTTTCGGAATCGAGCATCACTGCTGAGACACAAATAGTTGAAATGCGCATATGGTGCACGTTACTTTTATAATAGAAAATATTGTCAATTGATAATGCAGAAAAATTTAAACAAAATGGCCTGAAATGCTTTGATTTTAACAATCTTTTAAATATCTTGGTGGGATAAATACCCGAAACGTGCATGTCTAGTCCATGCCGTACATTTATCTGCTCTAAAATGATGCTAATGAATTTGAAGCGTTTAATATAATTATGCATAGAGAATGGTGCAATAGCTATAGGCAATTCATGTCATGTCCCCGCCCGTTAGCAATTCAATTATTTCTACATGTATGGAATTTTTTTTCACTACAATGCTTATTTCCCAAGAAAAAAAATCCCATTGGTTAAAATGTACTCCATAGAAAGATTATTTCCCCTTCGAAAACTTACCTAGATCCCCACGTTTAGACAGGTTTTTGCTATATACAGCTTAATTTGATGGAAAAAAAATCGCTCGAGAGGACTACATGTAAAAAAGATCGTATAAACAGGAAGTCGCTAAAAAGAGGGTCATTTAAGACAGGGTTGCAAGTGCTTGTTAATTGGTGGTACCTATTAAGGGAATTTCTCATGTTTATACACTGGTAACTTTATACTTTTCCCCATTAGATATTCTCAAATCCAATTTTTTGCATAAAATTTTCCAATCTAGTTTAAGCATTATCAGCCGTAAGGATATCTTTTTCCAGATCCTTATCTATATTGTATTGTATTATGTTACACATACTCATTTTGAATAAATAAATCTTAAAACTAAGAATATCTTTGATACTATTTTTTATCGTTCAGTGATGAGATTAAACATGTACATAAAAGAAGGGATGAGATCTCCAACAAGACCCCGTTGCAGCATCAACCGCAAAACACCAAAACACCCTATGCAAAACACAAAAGACGAGTACAGCACGAGACGGAAAAGAGACACACGACATGTAAACATCAAACACAAAAGGCTACACATAAACCGACGAGACCAATGGGCAGCCGGTACCGACTTTGGACGGCCATATGTCACGCTAGTAGCAAATGGTGTGGTTATCCTGGATTACGTCGAACAACCCTCTCACTTCTCCAATAAGAGGTACTTACCACATCGTAATATGATCTTTTATACGAGTTTGGCCGTCAGTAAATAAGTGTAAACTGCTATAATAATTTAGGAACTACGTGTATTTCTTAGTTTTGAAATTTTATGTTATCTCTAAAATGACCAGGAATTTCATGTGATAATCAACCTTTCAGAAATTACATGAAATTATACCTAATTACACTTATTCCCTGTAAAATAGATTTATCTTGAGGAATATGAAGTGAAACAGAGAGCGAACGATACAAGAGTCGATCTGATTGTACTTATCTGTTCCAGACAAAATCGATCGTAGAAATACATTAATCATTTCTGTATTTGAGTCTACTTGAATATGAAGTCGTCAAAAGTGTGCATTTACAACAGCTTTGATGATTTATTTCTTATTCCGGTATAATTATAATAAATTACTTAAAAGTGCATGATTATAAATATAAATCAACGGGTTTGGCTTTCATTGATCATTGGTATTCCTTGGAGAAGTAAACAGAAAGAGAAAGGTTTGTTAAACTTGTATTTTCAAAATATTTTTAATAATGTATTTTCAGCTAAATCGTTGAAGTAAGATCTGAAGTTTTTAGAAACATGTACTCACATGTAATTTAATCTGTTTTTCAAACATGACCATCGCATTGAAATGATATGACACGTCGTGTGTTGTCCGTTTACGGTAGTGGGGTACTTCTTTCACCATTTCTGCATTTTAATTGTATTCAAAGTCATTGTTAGTTCCTACCTAAAAAAAATATGTTTTTTTGTCTTAGCAATTGTCCGAAATGGTACCCACACTTGGACGTAATTACGAAGGCCTAATACATACCGAGTAGTTTGATAAATGATTTTTGAGATATAATGTTTTCATGATTTTTTCAGAACGCTACTGGTGGGGGACCATTTATCGCCAGGTACCAATTTTCGAAATAGGGGTTACATTGAATGTCAAATATGTTTAATGACCATATCCCTGTATATAGCAGAAAATCGATAATTCAGATAATCAGAAACCGAAGGCATACAAAATCAGGATAAAACAGGAACCAAAGCAAACAAACAAAAACGTCCACCACATGAACAGAAGCGAACTCCCGATATGGGAGTGAGACCAGGTGCCCAGGAAGAGTAAGCATCTCCTGCTTGCATGCAAATATCTTTTGTGCATTTAATGGTAGAAACATATTTTTTTTTCAACATATGTTAATTTTTTATCATTGCAGCTGATAAAGAAATTTCAGAGAAACCCATAGCCTTTCAAAGCCAAAATTACGAACCAAACTTCTGAAAAAATTTAAGTCCTTCCCCGAGCCTCTCATAGAAAGTTTAGTTCAGTTCAAAATATTGTTGCACATTTTTTTTCCAGTTTAAAGATCAAAATCTAAACTTTATTGTGATATAAAATTTATAAAAAAATCTTGATATGAAATAAGTAGGACATGCATTGGCGATGACTTGTACATTGACCTGCTCTGAAAAGTGCCTAATTGATATTCTTTATCCATTAATTTGAAATGAAGGGACCATCTTAATCTAATAAAAGTTGGTAGACATGTTTCTCAAGGATTTTAATGTGCGCTGTGTAAATTTCATTTTCCTACGATGAGAAATAGATTCCATGGTCAAAAATGCTTTAAAATTGGCGGTAAGCGGTCACCTTCCACTATCTTCGCGCATTTGAGAGTTCAGATTACACCATACTGTTATTCTATTGTTTGAAAAGAGAGATTACGAGAACCAAAAGAAACCAATGCTAGAATAATCAAAATTCTTAGAGAACAATGATAATTTTTCAAATAAAATACTGTAAAAGCTATGTTATAAGTTGACATGCATATTTTAAGGTAAGAAGGATAAACAAGTTTCAGTCATTACTAAGAAATTAAATTATCGACATCAACTTCACATGCAAAACATGTATATTCATCAAGAAAAAGATTTTATAGCTTACATAGGATCGATTCCTTTTCCAACCATTCTAAAAATTAAATACGACTGCATTAAGTTGTTGAAAATTATGACAAAAATACGCTTTAAAAACGACATCTTTAAATCGCATGCAACAGTTTCCGTATTATTTTAATTATGGTGCAAAAAATCGGGAAAGGTATTGCTGATAATTATTTTTCTTACGAATGCTTATATTTAGAGCTATTTGTGTTTTGTATGTGTATTTCCAACAAAGCATTGACAATAATTGGACAAATCATCAAGATTTTATTTTCCGGGTTTGTTATCCATTTGCACCTTTAGATAATTTCAATACGATACAATGATTTTCTAAATATAGATTTGCCTTAAATTTATATCATGCATTTCCTATGGCAAATACACATCTGCAGAAAAGTTTGAAAACGGATATAAATGTAAAGTTTATTCACATATATAATACGGAAGTGTTTCAACTCTATACCCTCCCGAATAAAATTTAAAACCAATTAATTATGCACCAGACACGTTTTAAATCCTCATCAGTGATGCTTCAATTCAAAGTGATTTTAGACACAGCCAATATTCATTCCATTTCAACTCACGCATATATCACGCAATTTCACGCATATATCACGCAATTTTTTCATACAGAACATATAAAGAGCGTGCATTTTTAAAAGTCTTTTTTTTCATGTTTGTCTGTTTAATTGTTATAATTTGATAAGGTTTCTTTTGTCTTTAGATTTCTGCAGGATATAATGAAGGTCTTTATGCAGATTCTGATTGCTTTTGTTGGCATCAGCCTCTTTGTTGAGGGTAGATCCCCGGGTAAATCCCCGAAACGTTGTAAAGTTAACCCAAAATTATTCAAACCAGTGTGTGGTGAGGACAACATTACTTATCAAAATGCCAAATATGCTAAATGCAAGTGAGTATGAATTTTATTGCTACTATTTTACTGAAGGGAAATGCAAAAATTAGAATACTTTGCGTTTAAAATAGAAAATGTATAGAATAATTAACAGTTACGTTAAAGTAAATATTTCGCCATTTTGCACAAGATATCTGTACGTTATAAACGAACGAAATTGAAGGGCTATACAAGAAGGGTTAAAGAAGGACGCTCGTTTTCACTCGCAGCTACAAAATGTATGTTCCGAAGTCCTTACTTGCACATGTATATGGTTATTGATATTTTTAAGGTTATAAGATTCGTCGCCGTATATTTCTACTTACTTTTAGATTTATTCACCAGGCATTTCATGAAATAAACTAAATATTCTGACGAACCTCTTCAGTTTTCTCTTTATAGTAACTGTTATATCATGTATATGACTTATTATTAAAATGATAAAACACGAGGGCCATCTGATTAAATAAATCATGATTATTTCGACTGTAAAGGAGGATATCATCAAACTAAAAAAGAGGCTATGCTTCGTAGACCTCGTCCCACCTCTACCTTGCTAGGGGTCCGTCGATGCTCAATTTGGTGCTCTATTGTGAGTGCTGTTGGAATTATCGTCAGGATCTTCTTTAACTCATCACGGACATCGTAGATGTCTTTCCTATCAAATTAATGCACCTTTTATACCTATAGTTGTACCTAAAAATTCTATATTTTGGTCTCAGATTACCATTCCTTATGATATACACTCCATATTATGCAATTATTAATTTGGAATGAGGGCAATATATGATTTTTTTTACCTGAAGGCAAAATGGTGCCCGAAGTCGAATGCCTAATATATTATTACTTCGCTGAAATTCGCACTTTGCTTCAGACTTCTGAATACAAACAACATTTAATAAGTTGAGAATTATTAGAATATGCAGTTCAAAATCAGAAGAAACAGTCCTTGTTAATGTATCACGTTCGAATAGTCTAGTTTTAAGTAAAATGTCGTGCCTGTCCTTTCCATGCATAGGCACCGGACAACGCATCAGTTAAAACTTTTGTAATGGCAACGTCATATTCGATAGCATCATTTGTTTTCTATTGCTACGTTACGATGAAAATATTGATTTTTTTCTGTTCGACGTCTGGCTGTCTGTTAGGAAAATAGGCATATCTGCTATTGAAATGTACTGTTTTATTCTATGCCTCTTTTACGAATCTGTCAGTGTAAATTAAGGTTAAGTACCCGAAACGTGCATGTCTGGTCCATGCTGCAAATTCATCTGGTTTTCAATGATGCTATCGAATTTAAAGACGTTTAACATTGATATAATGACAGGGTCTCTAAAAACCAATGGAACATATGTTTTTTTTTTTTACTCGGCGCAAAGAACTTTTTCAGTAACTTCGTCCTATTCAATTAATTTTACATGAAACACATGTATGTATGACTAACCGGAAAATTTAACTAACGGATTTGGGAAAAAAACAATTATGAGCAAAACATTTTTTTTTGCAATTTTTCAGAGGAGTCAAAATTGTTTATCAAGGAGAATGTAAAGAATGTGTCTGTAATAACGAATTCAAGCCTGTGTGTGGGGTGAACAAGAAAACATATGATAATGAATGCCAAGCCAAATGCTGGTAAGTTCAGTACACCAATTAATGAAATCTGTTAATTTGAAGACAGGGTAGTTTCAATTGCCCCCTCCCATTTCTTCTTGTCACATGCAAGTATTCACTGTTATGTTCACAGCAAGATTGTTTCCCTTATTGACAAGGTTTCATGAAGCTGCTGCGACGGGTGTTGCATGCAGTCAGGAGACGCTGACTACACGTTGTCCCATTTCAGACTGTTATTCTTTCCCAGATTAGAAACTATTCCATTGGAGGTTCTGATTATTTTACCTTGCCTTCTCAACTGTGTTATACATATCTTTATACTTTTAATGTGCAGATGGGAGGCACACATGAATATCAATTCAACCGAGAGAAATCGTGTCGCTCGACGGTGAATGATTTTTGTGTCGCCTGCGAAGCATAGCGACACTTAGGGATAACTTTTTCCGTCTGTCTGTCTGTCCGTCGGTCTGTTACACTTGGATATCACACCCTATAAAAGTGATTGCTGAGTGTCGCTATATTTCGCAGGCGACACATACATTCATTGGAATGAATTTTTGCTAGGTTGAACAAATCTTTATGTCTCCATTTCAATTGGGCAATGAATTGTTTATTATACCGAAAGCGGATGAAAGGCCATTCTTATAACAGATGTATCCTACGGTAGTCACCGTTACAACTCTTACTCAACGTAGAATATTAAAGAGCGAGCTTAGTTGACCCCCCCCCCCCCTTTCTTTTTTTTTTTTTTTTTTAATTTTTTCGTATGTTAACTCTATTATTTCAGGAATAAATAAATAAGGAATTTTGAATATTCATCACAATTGTTTAAAATGAAGTTCAAAATATGTAAGACAGCTACCTAAATGATATTGTTGATTGTGTGTCCATATTCAAAGCCATGCAATCACGTATACAGAAGATCACTTGACACCGAATTCGGGAAAAAAAATCAGATACACAAATTTTCTTTATTTAATAATCGCCTGCTTTAGACTTCTCTTACATTTTGCTATTAAGATGACAAAATCATCATAAGGAGACTGCTGATAGTAATTCGTCATTTTTGTTTTGGTCAATTCATGGTGCAATGTAAGCGTTGCTAATAATTTGGAGTCGCTAACTATGATAAATGCAATTCCATGAGAAATAATATTCGTTAAAGTTTCTCAAAATGATATTTTAATGGAAAATAGTTTCTTATTTTCAATAGCTTATTCAATTAGAAGTTTTCTCATTGGCTTTCATTCTTACTAATAAAACACAGCTCACTAAACTTAATGGTATTGTGCGAACAGTCAGAACAAACGGCTAGATCTGTACGAATATAAATTCAAGAAAAAAATTTACATTTTCCTCCAAAAGTCTGAATATTATAATTTCATCGAAATTAAACGAGGTTAACATCTCAGCACCATCACTCCAATACTGTTTTAACATAGACTTTATTTGGATATGCTACTGAATCGACCCTACAGTAAATTTGAAGCCGCACACTCTCTGTAAAGTGAATGTACAAATTCAAATTCTAAAAATAAAACCAGAAGGCGCAAGTGAAATGAATTTGGATGGCTTATGAAACGCACTTTGGCTGGAAGCATCACTGAAGAGAATTCAATATTCGAAACACGTGTCTGGTGCATGAAATTTGGTTTGAATTTTTCTTCAAAAAGGTATAGAGTTGAACACTATTTATAGAGATTCTTTCATGTTACTTTTTACGCCATATACCAAGCAAATACAAATAAGCTCAACATGTTTCCCCATAAAAAAAACCTTTGAGGAAATACTGACGAAAATTCTTACGAAAGTTCAGTCAACTAAAATACCCTGATATACTCAAGTAGGATTTTAAAATATGTCTAGACCCAAACTAATTAAGAACATGTGTTTCTTGAAAAGTCTCTCTGAAAAGAAGCCTAGTACTTACATTGGAATTGAAATGTATTCACTTGAATGAAAAGTAATACATTTAAGCATTTTTTCCTTATATGTGGAAAGCGTATTGTCAATGAATATGTAATCTACACTTCTTTGTCCTTTGTGTAATCGGAAAAGGGATTCTGGATAAAGACACCATTTGCTAATAACCCGGCAGATGACCTTCCTAAGTCGGTGGCGTTGGTTTATTTGTAGTCCTTTTTGTTTAGATAAACACGCATACACTCGTATACACAAATTTTGGCCCCTAGGCCTTTCACACAAATTTTCCGCCTCTTGGCCTTCTGTGTTTATAAGTGTTTTGATGTCGTATTTGATGTTCCTTGTCCCCTTTCTTTCTCTTCCTGTGTATGTCTTTGTGTTTTCACTTTGTTTGGGTGGTTTTTTTTATGTTTTGATGTGGATGCTGCAATCGAGTCTTCTCGGACATCCCTTCCTTTTATTCTTGCAAATTGCTTACAAATTTAATGTTTATCCCAAAAGAAAACTTATTGTAGAGGTTAATTATGTAGGAGAAGAAAAAAGTTGCTGCAAATAGTGTTTCGAAATTGAATGATAATTGCCTGTCTCTAACTATGTGTACATGTATGTTATATACAGCTTTATTCAACCCTTCTCTGAAATTTCATCTTAACCCGCGGAACAACTAACAATGTATCAAATCACATCCATAGACATAACTCGACTTCCTCCCCTTATCGAACAATAGTACAGCGATTCGACTGGTTAACGTTGTTTAAAAGATTCGTCCATCCTTTCTCAGATAAATATGAACAAAATGTATAATTTTGTTTTGCATTTGATGCCTCTTTTTTCTTACAAAAATGAAATAAATACCATCGATCGTTTCTTAATAAGTGTATTAATAACTTCTTTTCAGCTCTGTCACCTGAAAGAAGCTTAAGAATTTTCTTCGAGAAGGTATAGAGTTGGAACTCTTCAACATTATTAATATAAACACTTATTTCATGTTGCAGTGTGGAGCAGAAAAAAATCGTTCCCCGTGACCTGATGTTTGTCAAGTGTATTAATTACTTCTTTCTAGCTCTGTCACCTGAAAAAAGATTTGGGAGCTTCGTCCAGAAGGTATAGAGTTGGAACCCTTAGACATTATTAAGAGAATAATTCTTCATTTCAGGGATGTTAAAGTCGCTTACAGTGGCAGATGCAAAAACATTGTTGTAAGTGTTTTTAAACTTTAAAAATCGATCCATATTTATCAAGTCAAAATTTGAAGTGTTTCTTTGAAAATTGATATAAATTTTCAAGGTCAATCGTCCTTGTACTGTTCAGAATTTATGCTGACTTAGATAAATTAATTATCAATGTATGATGAAATTAGCCATTTTACCGATAAATATCATCAAAATTTAAGGAGTTTAACATTTTAGCACCATCCCTCCAATGCTATTTCGAACATAGATTTTATTTCGATATTCTAATGAATCGACCCGCAGGAAATTCGGAGCCGCGCACTCTTTCTAAAGTAAATGCAGAAATTCAATTTCAAAAAAATTAAATCCAGAGTTTGTTACTGAAATTAATTTTGGCGGCTTACGAAATGCTATAAGCATCACTGATGAGGATTTAATATCACAAACACGTGTCTGGTACATAATCAATTGGTTTGAAATTTTCTTCAAGAGGGAATAGAGTTGGAACACTTCCTTATCATTATGTAATATAGGGAACAACCCCATCAAGATTCTGTAGCAATACCGTCAGCGACACACCGAGGCATCCAATACGGAAAACAAATTGAACAGCACAAATAAAGATAAGAAAGGAAAAGAGATATACTAAACACGAAATCTAAACCCCAAACTCAAACAACTAATACTTTGAAATGTTCAGGAAACATTTGTGCAAAAATTTGTGGTAAAATTTAAGACTGGATATCTTGCAGCTGCTTTCTTAGTCAGTATGCTGCCGATGGACTAACATCAACAAAACTTAAGTCATTTTACAAGCGTTGTAATTCATTCTAAACAAAGAAATTAAAGTACAGGTACAGGTACCCCTTCTTTAATCTTAAAGGATGGTTATGTCATCCATACGTAGGAACGAGTGATTGCAACATTATTCCAATAAAGGACTAACATTGGCTGATTGCTGAATATTTAAAGATTGATAACTGCAGAGTTTGATTTAAGGAAGAGGTCGTCCATGCATTAATCATATAAAGGCAAATTCATTTTTCCAAAAAAAGTTATTTCTGTTTTAAGTGATTCCTTTTAACCAACATTATTTTGGCAAAAACGAACCCGCCTCCAACGCAAGTCATGAGGAAAAATAAATTATACATGGTGAATGTGTTCTGAGCCAATAGAATTCAAAGACACACGATCTAAACTTTTAAACAGTTTATTGAACAATCTAAATCAAAATTGAATATCGAATATAACTGAAACATTTAATTCTGTAAAGCTCTGAAATAAGTGTCCTTTATATTCGTCTTTTCCGTTGCTCTGCAGATTCTGATATAATCCATCAAGCTTCACTATGTAAAGTCCAGAAGGTCTTACGAACACATAAAGGGCATGATCTCCAGCATGACCACCCCTGCACTCACCCAACGAAACAAACCCACAAGAAAGTGACACGCAAATGACATCACGTGGGTCCTGTAGCATCATATCCCACATCCTGCAACGTCTTTCGTTACATTTTTGGACATCATAATGTTCATACTGTTTGACCATATTACATTGTTTAGATTAAGGATCACTGACGAGGGTTAGTTACCCGAAACGTGCATGTCTGGTTCATACTGCAAATTCATCTGTTTTTAAATGATGCTATTGAAGTTGAAGACGTTTAACATCAGACAAAACTACAAACCACAAAAAAATACAAGTATGAAATCAATAGCACTGTTTTAACGTCTCTCACAGTCGATCTCCAACAGAGAATCGAAGAGTCTTTATATATTCTCAAACTCTAGAAACTACTATGATGTTTTAAAGAATTCTCTAGAAAAGTCTGTCATCGGATAACAACATAACAACAAAAGTGTTTTATAGAAACATAGAGAAAATGGAAATGCATGAAATTAACATCAGATAATATATACAAATATTTGCTACATGTACTGACAAGATAGAATTTTCCTGATTTACAACAAACGAGATAACCAAGGTTGAAAATAGTATAAATGTACCTTTACATCCCACTCGTACTGCTCAGTCTTTCGGTATTTATTGGGCATAACATTTCACACTCTTTGGCCAAATTACATTGTGTAGATTGAGGATCACTGACGAGGGTTAAGTACCCGAAACGTGAATGCCTGCTCCATGCTGCAATATATCTGTTGTGAAATGATGCTATGAATATAGACCTGCAATATTTTGATATATCTCACCTGACAGAAACGGTAATTGCATCTGATAGTAAAATAAAATCCCACGCGAAAAAATACTTACAAATGGAATTCTTCAAATCCCATAAGAAATTTGAATTTCTATGCTAATTCTATTTTTCCAATCGGACTATAACAAATAACATAAGTGTTCCAATTCTGTTTAGCTCACCTGAGCAAAGCTCAAATGAGCTATTGTCATAGTAATCCGTCCGGCGCCGTCGGTGTCGCCGTCGTCGTCGTAAAATTATAACATTTCCATCTTCTCCTCTGGAACTGCAGGGTGGATTTTGATGAAACATGGTACAAATGATGTACTCAAGGTCCCGTACAAAAATTGTGTTCGGGATCCAGATGCGTTCAGGGGTGGATCCATGGCGGGGCCAAAAGTGTCAAATAGGGTATCCCTCTTCAAAAATCTTCTCCTTCGGAACCGCTGCATGGATTCAAGAAGCCTTTAAACTCTCCATGACTCAAGATATATAACACTCAAATTAATTCATTATCTAATAACTGCAACAGCGATAAACATACAATAAGTAGATGCATAGAAACGAATAATAATTATGTTGCCCCCCCCCCCCCCCCCCCCCAGCCATTAAAATCCTTCGTTTCATTGTTTATATTTATTCAGGAAGCCTTATAACTCTCCATGACCCTGTAATGTACAGGTTAAATATTTGATTCAAAAATATTCTGAGGTTTGCTATATTATTAATAGCTGGGGGGGAGGGCATAAATATTATTCATTTCTATGCATCTACTTATTGTATGTTTATCGCTATTAAGTAACTCAGTTCTTTGAACTTTGAGATACTGTTTGTGCTTTTATATCAATTGTTTTCAGCTCACCAGAGCCAAAGGTTCATAATCAATGTGATCAGTTGTTGTCTTTCTCACATCTATGGACAAGAAGAAACAAATAAATAAATGCTTAAGTGATTTCATTTCCGAATTTCAGTCTTTGCATTTACTTTACAAAGAGTGCACGGCTCCAATTTTTAAAGCACATGAACAATGTCAAATATTTTCATTATAAATTTTGGATGGACAATCCAGCTCAGAAATAGACAAGATGCGCGAATTCTAGCAAGAAAGGTTATTATTGGGGTCCTCCATGGTAATTTGAAAACATTCAGACTTTCAAACTTCCTATTATTTTTTTCTTAAAAGCATGACTCGGCTGAAATTCCACCCCCAACAATTTATTTTTAGGCACGTTTCGGCTATATATCGTCTAAATTCTATCTATTGTATAACAAAAAGAATTGTGAATAATCAAAATTATGAAATGGAGACATTTTGCGTTTATCGTTTATATATCTTAAACGTCTGAAGTTTTTGCAAACACTTGCTATGTTCAGAAGGTTTCTGTCGTCGACAAACTATTAAAATGATTGCAAAGCTGTGTTCTTTTTATACACCCTACTGCAACGGCTTATCGGTTTTGTAAGGTTTAACTTAGAAAATAAAAAAAAAACTGTTAGGGGGTAAGGCATTTCAGCACCATACGTTTCGATCCCACGCGGTGATTTAGTTGTCTTTTCTATTTAAAATACAGTTGTGGTGTAGACTTCCTTTCGCTGACAAATACATTGATTGCATTATTCTTGTAATTTAGACAAAGTCCAAGAAAAGTATGAAAAAAACATTGAAAAAATCGAAACGTAGTCTTCGGGTTGTACCAACAAAACTAAGCTTATTGCTACCAGAAGACAAGCATGACAAGGTAAGACATATTGTTAAACAAAGGAGTAAATACATTTGTACTGTTGTAACTTTTACTCTAAGAAATATTCCATAAAACTTGGTAGCATGAATGATGAATAAAAGTTATAAACAGTTAAAATGTTTATTAGATACAATTCAAATTCATTATTGATGAAATATCATGACAAGAGGCGTCCACCATACACAATTAACATTTCAATGATATAAAATATTTTCTTTTCTTATTCTAAAATATTCATCTAAGTATTTGCACAAATATTTGGTGAATTGATCATTCATAGGATTTATAAAATCTTCAGTATTAAAAAATATCAAAATGACCTAATGGTTCTTCAAATGTGTCTCTAATGTCTTGATATAAGTTACAATTTAACAGAAAATACTCTTCATCTTCAACTTCACTAATACAGAACTTGCAATATCTATTTGAACGAGGAATATGAGGTTGACAATATCTTCCAACTTCAATATCCAAAGGGTGTGCACTTATTCTTAGTTTCGAAAGTTGTGATCTAAAGGTTTTCTGTAATGGATATGTTAAATAGTCTTGTTTTTTAAATTCATAATTGTAATTTTTGCTTAAGAATAATAATTTACCCTCCTCTAAATGTTTAGTATAATTAAGTTAATCTAAAATTGATTTTTCAAAGAATTTTCTGAGTTGGGTTGACATTTTTTATAGGAAACGTGGTCCTGTAGCATCATATCCCACCCATTCTTCTACGTCTTTTGTTACATTTTTGGACATAATAATTTTCATACTTTTTGGCCATATTACATTATTTAGACTAAGGATCACTGACGAGGGTTTAGTACCCGAAACGTGCATGTCTGGTCCATGCTGTAAATTTATCAGGTTTTAAATGATGCTATTGAATTTAAAGACGTATAACACTCAAAGATCTGAGTCTAATCAAAGTTTTTATATTATCCAAAATTTTTCTATTGCTAGAACAATTCAATTAGTACTTTACAATAACAACATTAACAAAGAACAATAAATATATCTATAATATAAAAATCCTAAGCCCTATCAGTTTTCCTACCTAGTAATACCAAAGATCTAAATGCTAGCGTCTATATTCAAAATCTGCAACTGCCGTTGCCCCCCCCCCCCCCCCCCCTGGTTCCGCCCCTTAAATACTTCCTTACTTGTTTACATTACGTCATAGTGCACAACGGTGCGTCTACTAAACTTACAGTGAAATTTCCCGTGTGAAATGCCAAAAACGTTTATGAATAGAACAGATTATGAATAACAGATTATATAGATAAATAAAGACAATTATACAATTCTATGTGAACTTATGTGTCAAAATCAACGTATATAATATTATATATAATTCCCAATACAAAAGATAGCCCGAATTTACTCTGAAACCTAATATTAACAACAGTAACACTTGGTGAGTGTCAGTCCTGGCGGACAATAAATATGTCCCCGAGGGCACATGTAGCCAAGTTCGATCAACTACAGTTGATAGTTTCTTCAACGTACTCGAAAAAAAGTAAATACTCTTCAAGAATACATATATATTTTTTCTTGTACTCAATTCACGTTATGAAAATATCTATACGAAATGCATGTATTTGGCAAACATATAAACAACGTTTTACATCTAGCACAAAGATTCAAGAACCCAACCAACTAGTAACATACTGTTTACTCTAGGGAAACATGCTAATTTAGCTATTCTCCACGTCAATGATTTTGATATTTCTTAATTTATGAAATCCTTGAATTTTGAAATAACGAAAACCCTTCGGCAAAAATTTTATCAAATTACATATTAATCTATTTATAAATGCTTTCCTGTTTTACCTGTATTCTTTTTTTTTTTTTTTTTTTGCATTTCCGAGGAAAGTTTCATGTCATTGTGAAATACAGATAAGTTGTGTTTGATGTTACCTTAAGAGTTTTATCTTTAATTAGCCAGATGAATTAATTCTATGTCATTTTCTGTTTCAGCATCATTGACTTCACAGTCTATAATTTGAATTAAGCGAATAAACTTATTTCAAAATACAATATGCCCTCGGTTTTTTATTCAAAAAACAGTGTCCAGAAGAAAAGAAAACACTTAAAGATTCTGAAATATTACATTTAAATCTCTCACATGCAAAGAAGAAGCACAAAGCATTGTCCAGGAGTCAAAGATCCAGGGAAATATGTCCTAATTGTATAAACTTCCAGTAAGAAGGCAATCACGAATCTCCGATTGGAGACACAATCAGGTGCCCGGGAGGTGTGAACGTTCTCTGACTGCAAGCAACCAGTCAAATAGGAATGTGTAAAATACGATTATGGCCAAATAGGTAAAAGACGGTCAATTCCGTCTTTTCGATTTTAGCCGACGTTCGATTTGTGCAGGTATCTGACGTAAAAACATTGTGCGTCACTAAATTCCTTTGAAAACGTCATATGTGTAACCCTGTTTCCCTGAATTTCAAGCTGGTTTCCATAAAGATTGATGACGTCACAATGCGTTGACGGAAGATGGGAAGTAACTCTGTGAAAGACGGAATTGGAAAGGCCGTGCTCAAGAATGTCCTCAATCATCCATGAAAAGGCAAAATTCGAAAGGTGCAATAAGTTCAATAAGTAGCGCAGAAAGTCATCATTGACATCTTTTAAAAGTCATTCCCTTAAATAGTCTTGGACAAGCAGCTTATTAGTGAGCATCTTTGCCATCAACATGAAATTCTCGTACATAAATCATTCTCTTATAATGCATTTTAGTTGTGAAATGAATACGCCATAGGCGGACGAAGAGGAAATGTTTCTTCACATGAATGGGTAGTTTGTGATGTTGAAATTAAAATCGTCATGTTTGTTTAAAAAAGACGTATTCAAATGACCGTTGTCCTGAATCATAAGAAACAAGAAACTGTTTCCAAGTAAGATGTGCTTATACACGAGGATATGGTCCTTTAAATACTGCTACTAGATTGCAATATCTAAAACACTCACATTTCACTCAACCCCTTTAACGATAAATTTCCTATCTCTTCTCTTATACGGACTCTATGACAGGTACTATCCTAATCTAATCAGAGAAGACTTGACCCTGATCTTGTTTTAAGCCGAAAGTATGTCGGGTTGTTTTGTGGTATCAATTATGAGCTCGCTTTAGATCGGCTGTTGTCCATAAAAGCCTATTTCTTTGTTATCAATTTATAATACAAAGTTTTTGTGCTGCCTTGTACCCCTATTTTTAACTTTTTCTGTATGTTTGTCCTTGAAGACCTATATGTGATTGGATAAGTTAGAGTGTAGTGCGCACGTGATCCGGATAGCTTTACATGCTACTTTGAATGAAATTAATCGTTGTCCAAAGGTAGCACTAGATTTTTCTTCGCTTCCCTTGTTTTAGGTGTTGTCTTTCGTGTTTCATTGAAATGTATTTGTGATGTTTCTCTGTCTATTACGTGGGAGTGTTTTCGGTGTGTTTGTTTGTTGTTGTGGTTAGCTTTGTGATTGAATATGTGTCCTAATTTATTGTTTTGTTACGAGTATGCAATACACAGCAAGTATATTTATCGTGCATGTAATGCGCTTTAGCTCTTGTTTATGCTCTGTGTTGCATGCCCTTAACGAAACATGAGGTATGGTATTTTAATATAAATATGCACTACGTTTGTGAGTTTCATTTTTGTTTTCCTATATTGCGTTTTTACTTTGTCTCATATTACTAGACTTTCTGACAAAAAAGCCAATTAGATGTATATATTAACATACATGCTCAGGATTATTCAATTTATCATAATACTTTAAAATGTGCCTGATATTACTAGACTTTCTTAAAAAAAGCATTTCATTCTTTGTCTACATGGTCATACATGAAGATGCACAACAATTGTATCCAACGCAATATACTTTATTCATAGTTTTCATTTAATTAAAAATTTAAACGTTATTTAATAAACAACGTTTAACAAACAAGTTACACAATGCTAAATATGGAGAATGACCATATCCCTGTACACAGCACAACATCGATAATTCAGAAAATCAGAAACCGAAGGCATACAAAATCAGGATAAAACAGAAACCCAAGCAAACAAACAAAAACCTCTCCCCCACATGAAAAGAAGCGGACTCCCGATATGAGAGTGAGACCAGGTGCCCAGGAAGAGTAAGCATCTCCTGCTTGCATGCAACACCCGTCGCTTCAATTCGGAAGAACTGTCACATCCGGTAACTTCCATTTCGGAAGACATAGAGTACAATCTTTGGTTGGATGGTTCAAATGGTCTATGATAGAATATCATCCACCATTCTGGAGAGTGGGACATCATAGTGTATGACGAGTTCCCCATATCGACCGTAGAACTTATATTTATGTCTCGCGTTGGCTCAGATATTGGCGTGAGGAAGTCATTGAGCAGTTTTCATTTGCCGGAAGTTGATTTTCGAATGGATTACCTGAGTCTTTTTCCAAATTATTTAAGATTTTTTTGGGGGGGGGGGGGGTAGTGGCGGGGCATATACTTTTTGTACGCATTTGTGTTTTTTTTTTGTCCAGGTACTTTTCTGTTCATTACTTAACAGAGGATGCTTACTCCTCCTTGGTGCCTGGTCTCACCTGTAGCTTGCCAGGGGTCTGGTCCGTCAATGCTCAATTCGGTGCTCTATTGTGATTGCTGTTGAGATTGTCGTCAGGATCTTCTTTATCTCATTCGTACCCCTACTATCAGCCGTCATGCTTATTTCGTCGTCTAACTATGTGGATAGTAATATTCTTTTGACCGCTTGGTGACTGGACAAGTGGAGGGATACGTGCAAATATTCCAGATATCAACTTCATCTGCTACTGACAAAGGGAGAGAATATCCTAAGTTAGCACCGGTTACCAATAGGTCTCGTTAGTTCATGTGTAGTCTTTATTGCTTAATGTATTAATGTCGTCTTTGGTGTCTCTTGTTTAGCTTGTGCATTCTGTGTTTTTATATTTGGGAGTTTCCGTGTGTTGTGATGTGAGTACTATAAAGGAATCATATTGGAGATCCGCTCCTTTATGTTGTTCTTTATACAAACAGAGCATGAAGGATCGATATACCAACATTTTGTTGTAATCGTTTTGTATCAGATATTTACCTACACAAAACCTCTTGAATAAAATAATGGAAGTCAATAAAAAAACTGAGCCTTTGTGAAAATACATTTAAAAGCATATTTCAACTATATATGTTACGCCTTCAAATTGATGGCATAAATTAAAATTAGATAAATTTTCACCATGGACGAGACATGCGCGTTTGGGATACTTAGTACAGTATAATTTATTTAAGGCGACTCCCTACTCGAACCGTTATAGGTTTTTACTTATATGCAGCAGTCTGCGTATCACGTTTTACAATGGCTGGTGAGGGACGAGCAAACGCATTGAAAAACACAGACAGAAGATCTTAAATGCCAAAAGAAGCTAAAATGGTGCAATCTATCAATGTCCACACAAATCATATAGTATAATTTCTTGGTTGAAAATGTGATGAAATTATAAGGGGGTACCCTTATGTTTGTAGCCATATCTTGATCATTTATAAAATTGTATACCCGTATGCGATTTTTCACCATCTATATACATGATCGTATAACATGATCCAATTTGAAGAAATTCCGTCTGTTGTTTTTTGCACAAAAATGTGATATACTATATATTATTTGTCGAAAATATGATAACATTATAAAGGGGTATCCCTATGTTTGGAGCCATACCTTGATCATTTTAAAAACTGTGTACCTGTATGTAATTTTTTCGTCATCTGCATACATAATTTTATGAAATATTACAAAATGAATAAAAATCATCTGTTTTTTTTATGCAAAAAGTTGGATTTAGTACATATTCTTGGTCAAAAATGTTATGAAATTATAAGGGGGTACCCTAATGTTTGGAGATATATCATACATAGGTTTATGTTACAATATCATTTTATGTGTTGTATTTCTTCTATATGACTTGTTATCATAAAATAAAACAAAACAAATAAACATATTCGTATCATCACTGAATTTGGAGGGTTCAAAAGTACATGATGGATATTTGATATTTCTCAATTTTTATGTGTTAGGGTACCTTTCTTAAATGTACTATATCTTTCATGAAAACAAAATTACCTATCTATGTCTGTGTTCATTATGTCATTTTGACTATTATGTATAGAAAATAACCTTAAAATACAAAATTCATCTGTTAAATTCACGAGTAGGGACCGACCTTAATCAAAAGCAATACTGCTTATACATACAATATTTACAAATAACATGCAGTATAATAATAGCAAGGTCAAGTACCTGAATGTTGCAATAAACAGATAATTCTACAAAGCTTACATATCTGATAATTGAATTTTCCTCATATTGAGGGCATGTTTAATAAATTTTCCTAAATTACACAAATCATTTGTATTGTTCGTACTTGATTATTGTATTTGTTTGAAGACCGAGGGACGTCTGAATTAATAAGGCTTCATATATTTTTGTCCTAAGTTATTATATGTGTTTGAGCAAAAATGGAATTTGTGTTCTATGTCAGATTTACACATTATACGTCTTTCAAGTAATACCGTCCAGTTTCAACAGCTAAACAATGAGAAACGACTTTTACAAATTAGCTCCTTATAACTATTGTATGACAAATATTGATAATGACCATATCCCTGTACACAGCACAACATCGATAATTCAGAAAATCAAAAACCGAAGGCATACAAAATCAGGATAAAACAGAAACCCAAGCAAACAAACAAAAACCTCAACCACATGAAAAGAAGCGGACTCCCGATATGAGAGTGAGACCAGGTGCCCAGGAAGAGTAAGCATCTCCTGCTTGCATGCAACACCTCGCCGCTTCAATTCGGTAGAACTGTCACATCCGGTAACTTCCATTTCGGAAGACATAGAGTACAATCTTTGGTTGGATGGTTCAAATGGTCTATGACAGAATATCATCCGCCATTCTGGAGAGTGGGACATCATAGTGTATGACGAGTTCCCCATATCGACCGTAGAACGTCGTCAGTAACGATGTTAGTCGGCCACAAACATATCCCTGACTGAGAAGCTTATCTGAAAGACACCTAGCTCTCAGATCAAAATCCGTATATTTGGTACTTGCTCTGGCACAGCGTATCAACTGAGATATGAACACGCCATAAGCAGGCAATGAAGGGATGTTGCTACTCAGAAAAGGAAAGTTTGTAATGCTGAAATTGAAGTCGTCACGTTTGTCATAGAGTGAATTGTTCATGTGACCGTCAGTGTCGTAGGTTGACATTATGTCCAAATAGGATGCTGAATTATTTGTCTCCGAGTTTCTTTGACTTCAAGATCCGAAGGATAGATACTGCTCAGGTAATCCGCGAAATTTGGATTGTTGATGGACAACACATCGTCTATGTATCTGTAAGTGAAGTTGAAGTCAGAAGCTAAGTATCTTTTCCCTTCAGAGACCAAAGATTGAATGAATTCAGCTTCGTACGAGTAAAGGAAAATGTAAGCAAGGAGTGGGGCACAATTAGTCCCCATTGGAATTCCGACAATTCGCTGGAAGACCTTTCCTCCAAACACCACAAAAATGTTGTCGATCAGTTTATAACGGTTTGCGCAAATAAGATTGTAAAGTTTTATGGTCAACCAGATTTCGGTGATGAATTCATTTCCGCCAAAAGATGTCTGACAAACGTTGTTTAACTAAAAATAATATGTTTTTACTCTCACCATCAGTTATACAATGATTATCCATTCCAATTTCATACAGAATACTAGAAACATTTGAAACCCAGTTTTTACAATTTAGTTTTCGTCACATTATGTACATAAATGTTTCAGAGATGCATTCAAAATACAATTCGTAGATTCATTAAGTTTCAACCAATACAATTCGGACTTTTCTCATAACTATCAAAGGTACTCTACCAAGTTCACAATATACAACAGCATTTGGTGTGCATCTCTTTACACCCAGTATACGTTTGCAATAATCTAAGTGTACTTTTTCTATATTCGTAGCTGAGTGGGGAACACATAGCTCACAACCATAGTTTGCAACACTTGCAATATACGTATCAAATAAAAACAAAAGTGTACGATGATTAAGATGACAAATATGGATAATGACCATATCCCTATATACAGCACAAAATCGATAATTCAGAAAATCATAAACAAAAGGCATACAAAATCAGGATAAAACAGAAACCAAAGCAAACAAACAAAACCCTCCACCACATGAAAAAAGCGAACGCCCGATATCGGAGTGAGACCAGGTGCCCAGGAAGAGTCAGCATCTCCTGCTTGCATGCAACACCTGTCGGTTAAATTCGGTAGAATTGTCACATCAGGTTAATTCTATTTTGGAAGATATAAAGTATAATCTTTGGTTGGATGGTAAGAATGGTCTATGACAGAATATCATCCACCATTCTGGAGAATTGGACACCATAGTGTATGACGAGTTCCCCATATCAACCAATGTTAGTCGGTCACAAACGTATCCCTGAATGAGAAGCTTATCTGAAAGACGCCTAGGTCTCAGAATAAAATCTGTATATTTGGTACTTGCTCTGGCATAGCGTATCAACTGAGATATAAACACGCCATAAGCAGACGATGAAGGGATATGCTACTTATCACTGATGAGAATCTAATATTTGAAACACGTCTCTGGTGCATGGAAATTGGTTTGGAATTTTCTTCAAGAAGGTATAGAGTTGGAACCCTTCGAGATTCAGAAAAGGAAAGTTTGTGGTCGTAGCATAACAATATGTCCAAATAGGATGGTGAATTATTTGTCTCTGCAGTTTCTTTGACTTCAAGCTCCGAAGGATAGATTCTGCTGAGGTAATCCGCAAATTTTTGATTATTGATGGATTTTTGGATTATTAATATTCATATTATGACATTTCCTAAAGAGTCCAAACATAGCTTTTCGACATTGTAAGACTAATTGTTTTTGTGTCTTGAATAATACCCTCGTGAGTGACCCTCAATGCAAACAATGAAACATGGCCCAAAGCCGTGAAAGTTATGTCAAAAAAAAAACAGAATGAGGTAGCAGGATGGGCGGTATATGATGCTACAGGACCCACTTTCGAGAAAATTTTGTGAACAGAAATTTTCGAATGCATTTAAAGACTTGTCAACATGTTCTCTCGCGATTTCCTGGTCCACCAGCAGTGACACTCATCAAGTAGTACAAATAAATAAAATAAACAAATGTCAAATTAATAGCATCATTTAAGAACAGATAAATTATTGGTACTTATCACTCGTCAGTATGGTATGCGTTTAATGAAACAAACTTTCAAATTGTAGATAACGTATAATCTTTAAAAAAAATCAGTTGAGATCAATATTAAACATTCAATTATTCAATTACTTAACATAAGAATACGCTTCGTTCCTGAGAAACTCAACATTGTAGACACCGATAACATTGTCTCGAAAGAAGATATAAGCATGATAAAACTTGTGTGGTAAATTTTTACTGATACAGTTACTTTAGTCTGGGATGTATCACTGGGTTGGGTGCAACCCCCCCCCCCTTGATCCTCCAAAACCGGCCTAACTTTGTAGCATTTTTTGCGCTCTTTCAGATAAAAATTTGTCTCATGGAAATTTCCATTGCAAAAAAGGTGTTTTTTGGGAAAAACATGTTTTTTTAGTCAAAAATCACTGAAAATAGGAAAAAATTATAACTTTTATATGGTTGATGTTTTTAAAAATTGAAAAGTGTGATTATATAGTATTTTTGATGCTCTTTCAGATGAAATAAGTTGCAAGTTCCAAAACCTATTTTTACTGTGTGTTTTGGGGTAAAAAATTCGAATTTTTGCCAAAATTCACAGAAATTTGAGGAAATTTTAATTCATTCCTGTTTCTCAGCTCCTCAGTATTGCATATGATCGTTCAATGATGATTTAAAAAACATCTTTAAAGTCTCCTCTTTTAAATGACATATATTTTATATCCTTATTTTTTGCAAAATCCTCGAAATTAATTATTTTATACAGAAACCTGTATTTTCAATCAGAAATCTCAGATTTCTGTATATTTATTTAAAGAACCCTAATTTGTTATGAATGCAATGATTGAAAGCTATTTTCTAGTGTAACTTTTTACACTCTATCAGATTATATATGTTTTACTAACATTTCATTCAAAATCAAAGTGTTTTTGGGGAAAAACGTATTTTTTCATTTAAAAATAGCTGATTTCTGGAGAATATTTATTGAATCTATAGATGTTCTTGAAATGATAGCAGGAATGTATTTTGAACTGTAATTATTTAGGTTCACTCATAAATTACATGCATGAAACATAAAAGGTATATTTTCTACTTAATTTTGGGGCAAAATGCCTGTTTTTTGTCTAAAAATTACAGATTTCTGGAAAAATTTTATTAATTCATTTTCTTTGCTAAAACTATACATTTAAAGCTATTATCATTATAGAAAGTAATCATCTTGTCAAATGATTGTGAAATAAAATGTAATAATTAATTAAAACCATCATTTTTGGGTAAAATAAGCATTTTTTATGCAAAAACCACTTATTTTGAGAAAATAAGTACTAGCTCTTTTAATTTGTCTAAATTGATATGTTTTAGCTTTGATATTATGCTGTTTCTTATCACAAATGGATAGGAATGTTATTTGATAACTGAAATTTAATTTATATCTTATTTTGGGGCAAAAAACCTTATTTATGTGAAAAATTCACTTATTTCTGTGAATATTTTTTTAAATTTATATTTTTTATTTAATCAACACTGGAGAGGTTTCATATAATTGGATGGCATAAATGTGATCAAGTTTAATGAGTAAGAAGAGATTTCTTTGATTATCTTGCTTTTTTGGGTGGATAATCTCGCTTTTTATTTAAAAATCGCTAATTTCTGGAAAATCCTTATTACTATGAAATCAGACGTTATTATTTATATTCAAAACAGTTCCTGGGTCTATCATAGTTTGTCCTTGTAAGTCATTTGCATTTGAAATATCCTCTGTTAATTTAATTGGTATTTTGGGGCAAAAAAATAAGAATTGTATAAATATATAGCCTATATCAAGAAACTTACCATTGAAAGTCTTAAATTTCAGTTAAATAGGAAATACAGAGGATACTAATCATAGTTTGAAATATGAGACTTTCTATAGTAAGTTTCTTGATATAGGCTATATATAATTCATAAAAAACATATTTTTTGCCCCAAAATAGCAATCAAATTAACAGAGGATACTTCAAAAACATATGGCGTACAAGGTCAAACTATGATATACCCAGGAACACTTTAGAATATAAATAATAACGACACATTTCATAGCAATAAGGATTTTCCAGAAATCAGCAGTTTTTGAATAAAAATAGAGATTTTCTACCCAAAATAGCAAGATTATCAAAGAAATATCTTCTAACTCATTAAACTTGATCACTTTTATACCATCCAATTATATGATTCCTCTCCAGCTTTGATTGAATAAAATATATAGATTTAAAACGATTTTCACAGAAATAAGTGAATTTTGCGCATAAATTAGGTTTTTTGCCCCAAAATATCAACTTAATTAACAGAGGATATTTCAAATGCATATGACTTACAAGGACAAACTATGATATACCCAGAAACTCTTTTGAATATAAATAATAACGACTGATTTCATAGTAATAAGGATTTTCCAGAAATTAGCGATTTTTTAAATTAAAAACGAGATTTTCCACCCAAATTAGCAAGGTAATCAAAGAAATCTCTTCTTACTCATTAAACTTGATCACATTTATGCCATCCAATTATATGAAACCTCTCCAGTGTTGATTAAATAAAAAATATAAATATTCACAGAAATAAGTGAATTTTTCACATAAATAAGTTTTTTTGCCCCAAAATAAGATATAAATTAAATTTCAGTTATCAAATAACATTCCTATCCATTTATAATAAGAAACAGCATAATATCAAAGCTAAAATATATCAATTTAGACAAATTAAAAGAGCTAGTACTTATTTTCTCAAAATAAGTGGTTTTTGCATAAAAAATGCTTATTTTACCCAAAAATGATGGTTTTAATTAATTATTACATTTTATTTCACAATCATCTGACAAGATGATTACTTTCTATAATGATAATAGCTTTAAATGTATAGTTTTAGCAAAGAAAATGAATTAATAAAATTTTTCCAGAAATCTGAAATTTTAAGACAAAAAACAGGCATTTTGCCCCAAAATTAAGTAGAAAATATACCTTTTATGTTTCATGCATGTAATTTATGAGTGAACCTAAATAATTACAGTTAAAAATACATTCCTGCTATCATTTCAAAAACATCTATAGATTCAATAAATATTCTCCAGAAATCAGCTATTTTTAAATGAAAAAATACGTTTTTTCCCCAAAAACACTTTGATTTTGAATGAAATGTTAGTAAAACATATATAATCTGATAGAGTGTGAAAAGTTACACTAGAAAATAGCTTTCAATCATTGCTTTCATAACAAATTAGGGTTCTTTAAATAAATATACAGAAATCTAAGATTTCTGATTGAAAATATAGGTTTCTGTATAAAATAATTAATTTCGAGGATTTTGCAAAAAATAAGGATATAAAATATATGTCATTTGAAAGAGGAGACTTTAAAGATGTTTTTTAAATCATCATTGAACGATCATATGCAATATTGAGGAGCTGAGAAGCAGGAATAAATTAAAATTTCCTCAAATTTCTGTGAATTTTGGCAAAAATTCGAATTTTTTACCCCAAAACACACAGTAAAAATAGGAATTGGAACTTGCAACTTATTTCATCTGAAAGAGCATAAAAAATACTATATAATCACACTTTTCAATTTTTAAAAACATCAACCATATAAAAGTTATAATTTGTTTCCTATTTTCAGTGATTTTTGACTAAAAAAACATGTTTTTCCCCAAAAACACCACTTTTGCAATGGAAATTTCCATGAGACAAATTTTTATCTGAAAGAGCGCAAAAAATGCTACAAAGTTAGGCCGGTTTTGGAGGATCAAGGGGGGGGGAGTGCACCCAACCCAGTGATACATCCCAGACTACTTTGCCTCTCTAAAACGGGTTTTACGGGGATGCTTACTCCTCCCGGGCACCTGGTCCCACCTCTAGCTTGCTAGGGGTCCGTCGATGTTTAATTTTGTGCTCTATTGTGAGTGCTGTTGAGATTATCGTCAGGATCTTCTTTAACTCATTTGTGTCACACTTATGCCCTTTGCCGTGTGGAGCTCGTAAAAAAGTTCCCCGCGAGGGGTTTGACAGTAAGTGTAAACGTCTTCATATTGAATAGCATCATTTAAAGTGTTTTGAATAGACTTCCCTGACATTGTCGCCATGGCACTTTCTATATAGACATAACGTCAGACAGTGCATGAATTTATATATTTTTTCATTTCCATGCTTCATTAACATCGACGGCGGGTGCGGCTAGCCAACAGGGGATGCTTACTCCTCCCGGGCACCTGGTCCCACCTCTAGCTTGCTAGGGGTCCGTCGATGTTTAATTTTGTGCTCTTTTGTGAGTGCTGTTGAGATTATCGTCAGGATCTTCTTTAACTCATTACGGGTAAAGAACAATAATTCGGAAGTGCCATCGTCTTAAAGAAAATTTTAAACCATTATGTAATGCACCAGACACGTGTTTCGGATAGTAAATCCTCATCAGTGGTTCTTATTAAATGTCGAAGTGATTTTCTGAAACACCAAATGTGTTTCAGTAGCACCCTTTGGTTCTATTCTTTTATTTAAATTTGTCGTTTAATAAAGGAGGGGATAATAAAGGTTTAATCTGCAGAGAGTGTGTGGCTCCAAATTTTGTTTAGTGTCAATTCAGAAGCTCAACCAAATAAAAATTTTAAACGTCTTCGAATTCAATAGCACCATTTATAAACAGAAAAAATTGCAGCATGGACCAGACATGCACGCTTCGGGTACTCAAGCTAATATGACAAAGGGAAGTAATTATTCCCTGTTACTTAACCATGTGCCTTTGAAATGAGTAAAACAAACTAGATATAACAGATGTGGCATTTATTAACAATAACAAAATAAATTAATCAGAAATGTCAGAAACGAATAACCCATTATACATTATACAGCTAAAAAACATGATGACATGACGGTGAGTTATTTGATTTCAATAGGACCGAAGGGAACTAAAGCACATAAAAATTATAAACGAACGGTGTGTTTATCCAGCCTTTGTCATAGCTTACATCGTTCTGAAAGGTGAGTGTTAGTAAATTAAGTGAGACAACTGAAAGATACTTTTATCATTCTACTTCACTCTTAAATTCATGAAATCATTTAGGCTATGTAAGATCTGAACAACGAAAACTCCAAAACAATATCACACAGACATTTAAAAGAATATAGAGCCAATGAATATCTTCTGCTGTCTATATCATACATAATTTGTGTATTATTGTTTTAGGTAGAGGAGTTTTGTTTTACGGTGACATTTTTTGGTAAAATAAATCCTAATGCTGAGGGCCTACATTACTTTGTAATATTTGTTTTAAATTCCATGTACGACATAATAGGGTCAAGTTTTCTAATATTTGGTATTTGGTTCTTCGAGACCTTTTGGTAACCGGAAAAGTGGGAGTGTTGTGCGCTCGTAATCCGGATAACTACAACACCTGCTTCTGGCATAGCAGATAACCGTCCTTAGTCGGTATCGGTTAACCTTTTGTTTTGTTGGTTTATGTGTAGTCTTTTGTGTTTAATGTTAAACGTCTTTAAATTCAATAGCATCATTTAAAACCTGCTAAATTTACAGCATGGACCAGACATGCACGTTTTGGGTACTAAACAATGTTTGTTTGTCGTATGTCTCTCTTCCGTCTCTTGATGAACTCGTCTACTCTGTTTCTTCTCATCGAGTGTTTTGGTGTTTTGCTGCCGGTATGACAATCGGGTCTGTTTAGAAATCTCCTCCTTTTTTGGGATGAGAACAAATTTGAGCAAAGCATACATCCACATAATAATGTCGAGTACAATGTAAATATAAATGTGCTCTTATAATTTTAAGTGAATTCCAATGTGCTATTTTTTATGCTGCGGGCTGCTTCGTACTTTATCATGTTTGTGGAATCTCTTCTTCCCAAAATAGTGCTTTTAATAAATTTCAGTAAAACATCAATTCACAGGTGTAACAACATTTTTTTTAACCTAACGGATTCATCTGTCCTTAACGATTTCGATAGAATTGAACGAATGCATCAAACAAGCAAAAAATTGGTAGTGGCAAGAGATTGCATACATATTACAGCTATATAAATATCAGAAAAAAAACATTAGACATACAAAAGAAGAAAAAATCATCCACCCGAGAAATCCGACCACCTTTTAAGGTTGGCATGAGAACATTTTAATTAACATCCCTTTAAGCCAAACAAAAATTTAATTCCAAACTCTGTGAACAGAATTCAATGTATCCATCAGTGAATGAAAGTCAAATAAAAACGTTTAGGCAAATATAAAAGCCTAAAAAATAATCCAAAATTCACAATTAATAGGTATATAAATTCTTGAACAATATAGAACTTAACTTTCTCATCAGAAGAAAAAAAGACAAACATTCAGAGACAATAAGACAGAAGAAAATAACGCGAAAGAACAACTGTTACAGCTACAATCTTGAGAGTCCAGTGCAAGAAAGTACCGTCGGTGGCATGCTATAAGTATACTCCAAAACTGCAATTATTCGTGTGATCCAAAATCCTTTTATGTTGAACCAATAGTAACACAGCGAACACTGTGAAAGAAAAGAAAAAGAAAACACTCTCACAATAAAGAATGAATAAACCATCTACAAAGAAGCAAAAGTGTATCCGAACGGATATGAGATCAGTTCAAACACATGAATGTCAGATGATAATATTTGGAATTTTATTTATACTAAATCACAGCTTGGGGCACGTCATTTATATACGCCCGTCTTATCCGTGAGTCCGTCCGAGGTCATGTTATCCGGACTTTTTTTCTATTCTTTCAGTATATATTGGATTGAAACTTCACACATGACTTGGGGTTTGACAGTAAGTGTTTTGAATACTTTCCCTGACATGGTCGCCATAGTACTTTCTATATAGAAATGGCCTCAGACAGTGCACTTCATGCTTTTCATATGTTTTCATTTTCGTTCATGATCATCGACGGCGGGTGCGGCTAGCCAACAGGGGATGCTTACTCCTCCCGGGCACCTGGTCCCACCTCTGGCTTGCTAGGGGTCCGTCGATGCTCAGTTTGGCGCTCTGCTGTGAGTGCTGTTGAGATTGCCGTCAGGATCTTCTTTAACTCATTTGTGTCACACTTATGCCCTTTGCCGTGTGGAGCTCGTAAAAAAAGTTCCCCGCGAGGGGTTTGACAGTAAGTGTTATGAATACTTTCCCTGACATGGTCGCCATAGCACTTTCTATATAGAAATGGCCTCAGACAGTGCACTTCATGCTTTTCATATGTTTTCATTTTCGTGCATGATCATCGACGGTGGGTGCGGCTAGCCAACAGGGGATGCTTACTCCTCCCGGGCACCTGGTCCCACCTCTGGCTTGCTAGGGGTCCGTCGATGCTCAGTTTGGCGCTCTATTGTGAGTGCTGTTGAGATTGCCGTCAGGATCTTCTTTAACTCATTCATATCAGATTTATGGACTTGAACATAGAAATTTTCAACAATTTTACAGTTTATGGCCTTTGAACATAGAAATTTTCTACAATTTTTCATTTCATGGGATTTTTTAGGGCAGATTAAACAGCTATTGTATTGAAACTTCATACATATATGCCTTTATAATAATTAAAGATCGACAGGCGTATCTTACAGCGTTGGCGTTGCTATTTTTTCTTTATATGTACGTGTTATCAATCCAAATTTTACTATATATTCAACATATGTTTTTCTCTTCCTTGCAGCTTATCAACAATGAACACGAACCTTTTATTACTATTAATCTGTATTGCTTCCTCCCATACTGCCAATGGTTTATCTCAATCAAAACAAGAACAAACCGTTGTATGTATTGTAACACTTGAAGACAACCCTGTTTGTGGAATCGATGGAAAAACCTATGGTAGTCCGAGTGCTGCGTTTTGTTCGTAAGTATTATCAATTCAATTCATTTATTTCCAAAAGCAAACAGCTTATAGGTACAATACGACATAATATATACATACTTATAAAATATCTATAGACTTGCATGAATGACTTATTAACGTGGTGTATCTTAATTCCACGAGAAAAGAAAAACTATCATTTGAAAAGGAAACAAATAATCTCGGCACAATGATATAGGTACTAGTGCACTCGAAAAGATATATGATTGTAAGGATAGTTTGTATAACGCGGAGGTACATGTAGGGCTTGTAGCAGTAAAAATGAATTTTAAAAGTTACAAAGAATTATTTCTTAGTTTCATTGCATTAGCAAGGAATTTGCCTGATCGAGTTTCTTAATTCGGAAACATTTTGAACAGATGATAATTGAACTAACTTAACAATGGCCTTACCCAATAATATCTTTTAATGAATTTACATCTAAAATCATGATAGAAAGTAAATGAAATAATAAAATGAAATTCGTCATCAGTATCATTACTGCAAAGTGAACATAATATTTGACTACGAGGTATATTCTGTGTATCCTCCGGTTTCTATATTAGCATATGAGCACTAAGCATAAATTTTGATATGATATGTACAGAGGATTCAGGAATAGAATGTCTTAAATAAAATTGTACAGAAAAAAATGTCGATAAGGTGCTTATATAAGAAAGGAGGGATCTCCAGCCAGACCTGGTTACAGTACCAACAACAAAACACCAAAACATCCGAAGCAAGACACAGAGAAGACGAGCACACAAGAGACGAAAAAGAGACATACGATATAGAAACATTAAACACAAATGACTACACATAAACCAACGAGACCAAGTGGCAACCGGTGCCGACTTGGACCAGCCATCTGCTATGCAGGAAACAAGAGGTGTAGTTATTCTGGATTACGTCCGCACAACCTTCCTACTATTCCGAATACCCAGAGGTCTCGAAGAACGTACAATTGTGTTGTAAAACCACCTCCTCACTGTAAGATGACCACACACAAACAAGACCGCAAAACACAGGGGCCCAAGCAACACAAATGAATATGTAAATGGATGTAAAAAGAAGGCGAATGTAATACAGTCTGTGCTTTGCCGGTTGTAGCGAGCTCATATATATTATCACCCGAGGATTCTGACGCATTTTCGATTGTTATGATGTCTAACTTTGATTCCTCTTATTTTGTTTATCATATTACCATAAAATGAATGTTGGAAATACCCAAAGTAATGTACTCTGTTGCTTGTATAGATCCGAATTTCAAATGAAGTTGACTGTAATTTTTGTAAAATTTCCAAAAAGTTTTAACTAGTTTATGAAAGCGAAAATCTTGAATTGAATTTGTAAATATCATTTCGGTGATAACTCGAATGAAATATTTCTGTCTTGTATAAAACTATCTCTCATTCTAACTACCAGAATCTGAAAAACTCTACATATTGATTAAACCAAATAATACCAAAACCTAATGTACAAAATAAATAACTTACGGTAGCTTTTATTCAAATACCGGTATGATAAATAAGATCAAAATTATTTTGTATTCTTTTTCAAATATTACCTTTAATCATAGTATTTCGTATGACGACTCATACTTAATATTGGTAACAAAAAGGCTATAGCTGTATGATTTAAATTACGTTTGAATATAGAAATAGTTTTTTTTTATGTTTTACAGGAATGTAAGAATTAACCATATGGGAAGATGTCATAATGCTGTGCCTGTTGTAAGTTATAAATGTTTATCATATCAGAAATACTTCTGAGTTAAAGAAGATCCTGACGATAGCTCTGAGTTTAGTAATGTTTATCATATCAGAAATACTTCTGAGTTAAAGAAGATCCTGACGATAGCTCTGAGTTTAGTAATGTTTATCATATCAGAAATACTTCCGAGTTAAAGAAGATCCTGACGATAGCTCTGAGTTTAGTAATGTTTATCATATCAAAAATACTTCTGATTTAAAGAAGATCCTGACGATAGCTCTGAGTTTTGTAATCTTTTTCATATCAGAAATACTTCTGAGTTTAAGGATGTCCTGACGATAGCTCTGAGATTAGTTATGTGTATCATATCAGAAATACTTCAGAGTTAAAGAAGATCCGTCGATAGCTCTGAGTTTAGTAATGTTCATCATATCAGAAATACTTCCGAGTTAAAGAAGATCCTGACGATAGCTCTGAGTTTAGTCATGTGTTTCATATCAGAAATACTTCTGAGTTAAAGAAGATCATGACGATAGCTCTGAGATTAGTAATGTTTATCATATCATAAATATTTTAGAGTTAAAGAAGATCCTGACGATAGCTCTGAGTTTAGTAATGTGTATTATATCAAAAATACTTCAGAGTTAAAGAAGATCCTGACGATAGCTCTGAGTTTAGTAATGTTTATCATATCAAAAATACTTCTGATTTAAAGAAGATCCTGACGATAGCTCTGAGTTTTGTAATCTTTTTCATATCAGAAATACTTCTGAGTTTAAGGATGTCCTGACGATAGCTCTGAGATTAGTTATGTGTATCATATCAGAAATACTTCAGAGTTAAAGAAGATCCGTCGATAGCTCTGAGTTTAGTAATGTTCATCATATCAGAAATACTTCCGAGTTAAAGAAGATCCTGACGATAGCTCTGAGTTTAGTCATGTGTTTCATATCAGAAATACTTCTGAGTTAAAGAAGATCATGACGATAGCTCTGAGATTAGTAATGTTTATCATATCATAAATATTTTAGAGTTAAAGAAGATCCTGACGATAGCTCTGAGTTTAGTAATGTGTATTATATCAAAAATACTTCAGAGTTAAAGAAGATCCTGACGATAGCTCTGAGTTTAGTAATGTTCATCATATCAGAAATACTTCAGAGTTAAAGAAGATCCTGACGATAGCTCTGAGTTTAGTAATGTTCATCATATCAGAAATACTTCCGAGTTAAAGAAGATCCTGACGATAGCTCTGAGTTTAGTCATGTGTATCATATTAGAAATACTTCTGAGTTAAAGAAGATCCTGACGATAGGTCTGAGATTAGTAATGTTTATCATATCATAAATACCTCAGAGTTAAAGAAGATCCTGGCGATAGCTCTGAGTTTAGTAATTGTGAACGATTCTTTTCATCATATTTCCTGGATTATCGTCTATTTTTTTTATAAAAGAATGCATCAATATATTCATCGGAATAAAACCGTTGATTATGATTATACAAGTTAGATATCAGCAAAGGCACTGAAGTAAGGAAGCGCATTATAAGAAAGTGAGCACCGCCTCAAACCATATTATATCTCAATTATTTGCAGAATTGTCAAAGGTAATCCTTATAATATGATCAAATACTAGAAAAACTTTGATTAACTTCTGCTCATATCTTATGTACAACTTTAAACGACAAATAAAATTGTAACAACAAGAGCGGAGACAGATGATTTAGAAGCCGCCTACGGCAGTGTCCTGGTAAGAAAAATGTCGATTTAAAAGAGAACATATTCCTACTTTATTCCCATTTCTATATCCAACTGTCTTGCGTCGCAGACCCTCCGAAAAGAAGGACGGCGTTCATATAATAGGAAAAATATGGGTTGTACACAATATCTGAACGGAAACAGGTCGCCGTTTTGTTTTGAATTTCACCGTCATTTCGCACGAAGATATTGACGTCCCATTAGGTTTTACGTCACGTAAACACCAGTTTGTACGGGAAATTAGTGCCACTACAATTACCAAACGATGGTACATTTAGGTAGACAGTATAATTCCGGCAGGCATTTCCGGAAGTGGGGTGTGTTCGATTAAGCAATTGTCAATATTGTAATATACTTTCTATAGTACCAATTTTGTTGTACTAGACACGTTTTTCGGATATCCTTATCCTCGTCAGTAGTTCTTTAAATAAAGCCAAAGTGAATTTTTTGGCGCCATCTTCAATTTACCCTTCCACGATACTCCGTCAAATACTCCGTCAAGTTGAGTTATTTCATTGTTTACTTATCATGTAACAATGGTAAGGTACTTTTTTGGAGCAAGACACTAAAATAGCGGGAATTGAGGAAGGGTGAATATAAGATGGGGAAGGGTGAATATAGAGATTTAATTTCCTTTTGCCAAAATGAGCAGTTTCAAATTTTGTGTAGGGTTTATTTAGAAGCGTATTTAAGTGAAAAATATGACCACAAACCAATTTATGGAGGTGAAGTATGCTTCCATTGAATTAAAGAAGATCCTGACGACAATCTCAACAGTACTCATAATAGAGCACAAAAGTGAGCATCGACTGACCCCTAGCAAGGCAGAGATGGGACCAGGTGCCCGGGAAGAGTAAGCATCCCCATTGGCTAGCCGCACCCGCCGTCGATGTCCAACGACCAATTAAAATCCTTGATACGAGTAAAATTAAATAATATAGTAATGAAAATTCTCCAATTAAACGACACTGTAGTGATAACAGTGGAACACATACACAAGAGACCAGAAAAAAGCGGGAAGAAAAATAAATAATAATCATTTTATTTATAGCATTACCTATACATTTGTTTGCAGAAAGTCATGAAATAGTGTTCATTGGTTGAACTTAACTCCGACATGTAATATTCATTATGATTCTACTGATAATTTTTACTGAATATATTTCTTTTTTTTTTATTTTCAGCGATAACCTCATGATGTATTTTAAACAGGTAATAACGATTGTGTAACATCGACTTTCAATTTAATGTGTAACACTGTGGTGTAACAGATCTGAAAGTCAAACAGTGTAATTGTTTCACAGCTCTTTTTCTTCCAACGAAGAGCTTTACTAATATTTAATATGATCTTGTTACCGCGATGAATATAGACAACACTTGATTTGGCGCTTTCTTCCTTAATTCCTTAGTTTATAAAACGCTTTTTAACTTTCATGTACATGTAGTATCCCTTAAAAATATAAACCTTTTGAAATGAACAAACTGTATTTTCTGTCATGTATTTTAACATTAATGTTGAAATTAAAAGAATTTTCAAACTTCATCGTAAACACTGAATATAATTTTCTAAAACAATTTGAATTCTGCATTTCAGGTTTACAAGTACCATTAGGATACCATGACTTCTGTAACACATGATTATCTAAAGATATGAATAAAAAACCACTTCAAAAATCCTTGCACTCTGTCTCAATGCAAGGAGGGAATCGCCAACTAGACTAGATTTCAGTATCCACAGCAAAACACCATAACATCCCGATGCCAAACACAGAGTACACATAAACAGCAATAGACGCAAATGGATATCAAACATCAGATACAACGTCATTATAATGGAAGCGTTCCAAATCCCTACTTTTTTGAAATAAAAATGAACATAAAAAAGTACTTTCCAGTTATTCACTCTTAAAGTCGAGCAGGCAAGGCAAAGTCATTAGAATTTCCATTGGAACGGTTGCGAACCTCGGTATGAAAAAAAATTTTCAAAACAAAAAGAGTTCCCGGGGAGAGTCAGCGTCTCTTAATGGCATGGAACTTTAAGATTATTTCAAACCAATTCAACCAATTAAAGAACCAAAGACAAACGGCTTCACATAAATCAACGAGACAAATGGGTAATTGGGGCAGACAGTAGGCGGCAATCTCTCATGTTAATAGCAGATGGTGTGGTTATCCGGATTACGTGCTCATGCATGTGGTATTTTTTTTATCATAATTACGAAATCAAAAGAAATAATTTACCTTTACGAAGCTTTATGTCAAAATAGAAACATTGCTTTCAAAGCTTTGTTAAATGAAACTGAATCTGTCGAGATTGTGATAGGAAAAATCTCCAAATCAGAGTTTAGAATTGGAATTATCCAAATTTCATTATTACTGGCAATTGCTTGAATAGATTTGATAAAGAACTAAGACGTCACGTACACTGAAATTTAAAACTGCTATGATTCATTTATCCCAAAGCCTACCAAACATCATAATTTCTTGTTGAATCCAATATTACCAAATCAAAACACAGCGAACATTGAAGTCTACCATATCGAAGAAGAGTAACTGCAAGCTCATATACATTATTTACCATATGTTTTGTGAAAGAAATAAGGAGATCTCCAACAACCCTATGTTGCAAAACAACAAAATATCTGATGCGAAGACACAGAGATGAAAAGCACAGCAAGTGACGTAAAAAAGAAAAATGACATACGACATAGAAACATGCAACACAAAAGCCCACATATAAACCAAACGAGACAAATGGGCAATGGGTGCCGACTTAGAATGGTCATCTGCCACGCAATTTACAAATGTTTTGGTTATCCGGATTACGTGTTCACAACTAAAAAAAGCTATCAAAGAACGCAAAATTGTAGTGTAAAAAAAAACCCTGACTGAATGTTGTCCACACAAACCAGACAGCGAAACGCAGATGCCCAAGCAACACAGGGGGGGATACGTCCTCTACCGTCTGTAGCGAGCTCCTTCGTGTTATCATTTTTAGAGCATATCATATAAAGGAAGATAAAGGAAGGTAGACAGAGAATCAACATTTTGTCCAAGAAGCGTTAATCGAAGAAATGGCAAAACATCTTTTTTTTTCAAAGAGTTAGGTTTCAAACTGAAATGAATATTCGAAACGAGAAAACTGAGAAGGGTATCCCCTATATGACGATGTTTCTGCTATGTGACAGCAGATCAAGAGCGGTATATCAGGATACCATTACGTATGAAAGGAGGGGATCTCCAACAACACTCGGTTACAGCACCCACAGCAAAACACCAAAACACCCAATGCAAAAACACAGATCAGACACTCACAGAAAGAAACATAAAAGGGACAAGGAACACCAAATCACATCATGGACACATCAAACACTACACATAAAGTAACGAGACCAATGGGCAAATAGTGCCGACCTAGGACGACCATCTGCCTTGAAAGTAGCAGACGGTGTGGTTTTTTGGATTACGTGCTCACAACCCTCCCACTTTGCCACGGAAGAAACGAGGACATCAACACCGACCGTATCATTCAACTACTAAGGGCAACAGAGTCAAAGCTTAAGTAATGACTCAATATAGGCGGCCAGATTAATTAATGCGACACTGCAAACAGTTACAATGGTTTGAATGAGTCTCAGTTAGAAATGTTATTATTCCGAGGTTCGCAACCGTTCCAATAGAAATTCGAATGATTTTGCCTTACCTTCTCAACTTTGAGGCTGAATAACTTATAAGTACTTAATATTTATTATTATCGATTCGTCCTCAAAAAAGGATTTAATGAACAAATAGAAGAAAGCTTTTGTTCAGCAAATAATGAAGGCATGGCAAGAGACAACAGACATGAAAGTAAATAACAAAATTCCAAAAGAGGATTGACACAATCAAACAAAGCAGACACATCAAAGCATGTAACATAATGACAATATATAAACAATACGCCGAGTGAATAGTGTTTTATCATGACAACTTGCCTATTATCTTCCCCAAATTGCACCAAATACAAAGAACATATTTCCGGATAAGGTGAGCAAGCTCCGCACTTATGCGAATACATTTAAGTCCCAATAATCGAGCGTTTTGAAATAGTTAGGTTACCAGGGTTAAATAGAATAATAGCAAAACTTGTGTTCTTTAAAGTAGTAATTCACATAAAGCGCATCGTTTTGATAAAGCTCCTTAAAGAAGTTCTCTAGTCGTGGAGATTTTCGTGTATATTAAAGTTCATATCAAACTAAATTCCAGCAAGAAATTTCCCCATTATGTAATCTCTTTCAGAGCTGATATAGACCAATTTATATTTTACCACCTTTTCCAATTTCTCAAAATAGCTGTACTCACCGGAAGTACGTCAGAAGTGTGTAAAAGGGAACCACGTTTCATAACGCTATATATAGAAATGTACATGCATGTTGTGGATACATGTACTAATTGTACTCTTATAAATGCCAAAATAAAGGACATATCAAATAAGAGTGTATGAGTGATAAATATGATAAAAGCGCTAGAGCATTTAATAATGAAACCTAAATATTTACATTAAAAATAATGTACATAATTTATTTATATATACGTACGTGCATGTGTTGATATACGACTTCCAGAATCCTAAAGTTTATCTCAGAGAGGGATTCTAAGGCATAAACGTATAGATAAAAAATCTTAAGGGAATCAACCTTCCTTTCCCATGGAAAGAAAATGGGGGTGGGGGTAAGCCGTCTATTTCGTAAAAAAAAACATACTACATGTACTAGTAAAACAAAGAAAAAATCTGCATTTTTGGCGAATCCAAGGGGTCATGACGTCCTAATCGTCTAGATCACGCTTATAGAGGGTATCCTATTTACAAAAGTCTATAATTTCCCCGGTAATCTGACTCCCTCCCGTTCAGCCTATTGATACCACCCGCCTTTGTTGACATTTGTACCTCCCCACTTCCAGTCGACACGTACGTACTTCAATAAATATTACCTTCCTTACATTGGAAAAAGCATGCCATGTACATGTTAAAAGGGGTGAGAATTAAATGTAAAAATATGTCATCGACATGTTCAATGTAATTATTTTGTGAGCGGGGAAAAAAGAAAGAAAGAAGGAAAGATACAAGCTAGATTTTTTTTTCATATATGCAGGCCCCAAGTGCCGAAAAAAAGTCAGTATGCAACAACTGTTAAAGACAAATATTAACCCCCTCTCGCCCGAATTTCCAGACATAACTCTCGTCTCCAGACCCCTCATAAATAACGATACGATGTTTGACGATTGTTGTTTTGTAAAACAATTTTTTTATTGAATGTAAACAAATAAATGTCCATCAAATGTTTCATCAAACGCAGGGATCATTTTGGGGCGCGATTTTGCGAGATTCTCGCATCTTTTTCTTTAAAACCGCATTGATTTTACTTCAGTGACGTTGACGAAGAACGCTCGTTACTTTCCGTTTAATTCTGAAACGATTAGAATTTCATTTTATTCGATATACATTACATGATCACTTTTCCCGGTATTGAATTTCAAGAAAGTTATTTTTTTTTCCTGAAATCCTGAACGTAGCTAACAGACAACTTTCCAGGCCATATCATTTATTTTTTTGTCGACCCTAATCATTTAAATTTTTTACCTTCACAACTTTATATAACTTCAGAAAATAAATTTCATATTATCTGAAACGGTAAAAAAATGTGTCGTCAATTCAATGACATTAATTTTCATTTTTCACCCTCTTCCTAATACACTGAGTTGCGCCCCCCCCCCCCCCCCCCCTCAATCCTAGCTATTTATAAGCAGATTAGAATATCAATTTGAGATCCAATCTAGACAGCTAGGAGAGGCTTTACTTAGAATTTCATATCCTATAAAATTTCGATCTTTCACCCTAGCTCCCTTCATTATTTAATATTTCCGTGTTCATGTAAGTCTTACCAGGAATGGGGAAGAACCCCCCCCCCCCCCCCCCCCTTCACTCCACCTGGATGGATCCGACAATGAAATTGTACAGGTCTTTTTAAAAAAAAACACTGATGTCTTATTTACTTTGAAAATGGTTAAACCGAAAAATAATTATAAATGTACCATATAAACAAAGAGACACGTGTACTATATTTCACATTACGTCATCGTGTGAATGTGTAGTGTATACACACATCTGACGTCACGAATTTGTACTTTCAATTTCGGCGGAAGTTGCAGACTAGTTCTGTGTTAAATCGCTAGCTTGTTGATATTGGCCTATAAATCGGTGTTTCATGGATAAACGAGACAATATATTTTTATGGAACTACCAATACTTTGTAATTTGAGTTTGTCCGAGTATATGTAAGTGAAAATACCCACGAGTAGAGGACTTCTTTAAGCATTCGATATGTGAAATTTTTCTCGATAATCTGATAAGAAAATTTTCATTTTTCTTGGTTTTGAAGAAATGATCTGTCGTAATTGAATCAATTATTATTAGCCGTTTTTATTAGACATTTTTAACATAAGTTGAATAAAGCGGCACGCGGTTAAAAGAATAAAGCGACCTACGACTCTAAAACAAAAATCTATAAAGCGACATATATTAACAAAAGTGTAGTATTTTACTTTGAGTGAAGCTAGGCATGATAAATGGACAATGCATTGTAGTTGTATTTAATCAGAACGATTCACAATTTATTAGAGATTGAAAAATTATACCCTTAACCTTCTGTTAAGTTGTTTTACCCGTTGGATGTGAATAAGTTTCTTTTAAATAGTTCATATATTATATTTAAGAAGGATACCAAAATTGGGTTTCTTTTTCAATAAATTTATTAATGGAATAAAATAGGGAAACAACAATCATGACTTCCTTTTTTATACATGTACATGTAATTTGGTGCTTGAACAGTTAAGCCAATTCAAATTTATGAATTGCCTTTTTTATTTTTAGTACTTTTGTTCAGAATAACATGAATAAGGTGCCGAAGAAATGTTTTGACGTGATGAAGGATTTCCTTAAACTTCCAAATACTTAAAAAGAAAGAAAACTTTATACATTTCTTCGTGTTAACCTGTCTTTTCTCAGAATGTTCCTAGCATACCTTTGAACTATAGATGTTATTTCTGCAAATTATGATTCTGGACATCAATAAAATGTACAAACCATTACAAAGGCGAACATGAAGAGAAAGATTTCCGGAAAGTTTGAATATCAATCAATACATAATATCTCATTAAGTCTTGATTTACTTCAAGATGAAGGTCATGAAATTAGGGCCAAATGCGATCATTTAAGTTTAATGTATTTTTTCAAATGTAAGTTAATATTAAAAATTCTACTATGGCGTCGACCTCGACCTTTGACCTTTTCATTCCAACACCATTAGATGTACACAGCCAATTGTTCCTCACGTGAAATTCATGCGAAATGAACATCATGTACATTTCACATGAAAGTTCATTTGAAATTCATATAAAATTCACCTAAGATTAATGTCAAAAATATTTCAAAACAATTTCATATAAAAATACTTAACAAGAATTTCATACGACTTTTTCTTTTATGACACTCATGCGAAATTTAATATACTTGAAATTCATTTAAGAAATTTCATGTTCGCGCTCGTTTCATATAATTTCATATGAACTTTTATGTAAATTTTTGATAAACACATGAATTTCATACGAGACACAATCGACTGTGTAAACCTCAACTCAGGGGAAACATTTCTGGCAACTTTTACGATGATGGTTTTCCATTATCTAGAAACGATTATCAGAGTCCTTTGTACTTGACCTTTGACCTTTATAAACCAAAATCAATAGGCGTGATTCTTCATTCACTGGAAATATTTCTGATAAATGTCATGAAAAAAGGTGCAATACACGTTCTTAATTGATCTGGAAACCAACTTCAAGTATGAGAGAACCATGACCTTGACCTTCGATCACAAAATCAAAAGATATCATCCTTGATGCATTGGAATTGTTTCTGGCAAGTTCCTTGATGATCGGTGCAATACATGCTATTTTCAAATATATTCCGGAACCCAATTTCAATAATCGGAGTCCTATAACCTTGACCTCGACCTTTGGCCCAAAAAAATCACTAGAGGTCATCCAGGGAAACTTTGCTGGCACGTTTCATTATCGTAGGCGCAATAACGCTCTAATATGATCCGAAAAACTTTTCTAAGTCACCAGAGTCCTATGACCTTGACTTATTGACCCCAAATTCACTAGGGGTCATCCTTGACTCATGGTGAATAGCTGTGTGAAGTTTCACTTGCGCTTTTCATATTTGAATCATCGTTCGAAAACCATTCTTGACACCTGCCTGCCCGTCTCATAGCACATCAAGAGCCGAGGTTTCCACTCAAATGAAAGCTTCTGTTGAAAAAAATTCAACAGATAAAACAAAAAGTGAAATTGCATCGATTGATGGACAAACGTGTAAATTTTTATCTCAATTACTTTATTTACATGAGTCGACGTCCATAATGATTTTACCTCTCAATAAACGAATGTTTTTTTAAATTGCTAATGGTGATATCCATTTCGCATAGCTCATACGGATATTATTTCGCTGAGCGATAAGCCTCTTTTTCAACATATATTTTTATTTTCATCATGATCGAAGTCTCTAACTGATCATAAGTCGAAAGCGCTTCATATGATTTTCTTTTCAAGCCTTAATCGCTTTATAATTAACATATACGTGTTTGAAATCTAACAAAATACATTTTAACGCCCTGCTTTTTAATTTAGACATAGTATTTATATTTAATTTTGATATTGAACAAATGAATTCAATTTTGTACCGATACATGCGTGTTTAATTTGTACAAATGAACATTTACTCATCTTTCCATCGTCACGGCGCTCAGGTAGATTCTAGTGTTTAAGTCACTCTCTCTTTATGGGAATTACCAGCGTGATACATGATATTTCAAATATTTTCTAAATTATAAGAACTCTTTGCAAATACAATGTTATAAAATTTCTTCCCTAACCTCAATTTCGATTTTGACCAAGAATGTCTCGAATACAAATGAATTATGATCTCTTACATCAGTTCATAAAACGACAAAGTTTTCATAAAATTACTTTACAAACACAGCTAATAAAGATACACCAACACCCATTTGACTTTTTCTGTGTTAAATTTGCATTTTTTTTATTATGTTAGTATTTTGAAAAGATTAAATCTTATATCTATTTAAGTTTATTTTCAACCTTCAATGTTTTGTAAAGAATTTATAATAATTTAGAATGTTACATGTCTTCCAACAGGGGATGCTTACTCCTCCCGGGCGCCTGGTCCCATCTCTGGCTTGCTGGGGGTCCGTCGATGCTTAATCTTTTGCTCTATTGTGAGTGCTGTTGAGCATGAGATGAACATGATTCTGAGGTTCACCCTTTCTATAATTTAAATCACAGATATTGGCAGCTTTGAAACAGAAATCATTTGACATGATGAAATTGATGTAGCATATGTGAATTTTGCCGTGCAAAAATGCATTCATTAGATATGCCAGAAGAGAAAACATGACTTTGTTGCTAAACCATAGGCATTTGAATAATTGTTGACATTTGTGAGTGATTTGATTCAATTGAACACGATTGAGCAACAAAATGTTTAAATATAATCGATTTTGAGCTATTTTGTATCCAGTTTTCTACTAAAAACTTACATTGTGTCGATACGTAAGTACTAGTTTTTTCATCAATGTTACAACTCTTGAATTTTTTTATTGTGTCGATCATCAATTAATTGAATTTAGGGCAAGATATAATCTTTTGGTTAAATATACAGAATCAGAAACCCTTTTATTTTATTGTTATAACAAACGACAAAGTGTAATGACGAAATATCATGAAACTTGTTAGACTGATGCTTGATCCTATTTGATATGTGAAAAAATTTGTCAGAAATCTTAGACCACCAACTTACTTTATAATTTATGCTTTAATTTCCATGTATTCTAATGCCTACCAAAGCATGGTTTTTTGTCAAATTCAATATTTTGAGACGTCCATACACTTAGTATACAGCGTTTAACATGTCACTGAGATAAATCACTTAATCTTAAGGTTAATGTATAAGCACCATCCCTCCAATATAGGTTATAGTAATGCGGAAGGGTTCCAATTCTATACCTTCTTGAAGAAAATTCAGATTTTTTTATGCACCACACACGTGTTTCGGATATTAAATTCTCATCAGTGATTCTTCCAGTCAAAGTGCTTTTCATAAGCCGCCAAAATTCATTTGGCTGGCGCCCTCAGATTTCATTTTACTATGCTACTGAATCGACCCTACACAAATCTGGAGCCGCGCTCTCTCCACAACTTATTGTATCCGTCATTTTACATAGCGTTTCAATCATCTCCATTGTAAAGGAAAGGAGGGGATATCCAAAAACACCCATTGCAAAACACACAACAGACACACACAGAACGTGACGGAAATAGTACAATGAACGCCACATTACATTAAAACATCAAACATAAATGACTACACATAAACCAACGAGACCAATGTGCAATCGATGCCGACTTAGGGCGGCCGTATACCATGTCAGTAGCAGACGGTGTGGTTATCTTAAATTACTTGCGCACAACCCTCCAACTTTTCCGATTATCCCGAGGTTTCGAAGAACATAGTTTTTTATTTACAATTATGGTGTAAAAAACGTACAATTGAGATGTTAATTAAAGGGACATAAAATATAGGCAGAAGTTCATCCTTTACCCTATTTACCAAGGTATTCCCTGTAAAAATCCTCAAAACATTTTTATGGACAAAAGACAAAAGGTTTGATGATAGAGACTACACACCGATCGGAGTGCTCTTAATTTTGGAGAGGATAATGTGGTTTTATATAGATTATGAATTAAATATTCTTTCCTTCAGTTCTTTTACAGATCATCAACATGAACATGAATCTTTTATTGTTGTTAATTTGTGTGGCAACGTACCACATGGTCAACGGTGTATCGGAACCAGCTCCAGAGCAACCTCCGCCATGCTATGTGACACTTGAGTACAGACCTGTGTGTGGAACAGATGGAAAAGATTATGGAAGCCCGAGTGCTGCAACTTGTGCGTAAGTATTAGCAATTAATGAGTCTTTGCTGAACACTGAGTTATCTCCCATTTGAGACGGTATCTCGCGTAAAATTATTATGACGTCATGAAAATGGTATGATAAAGCCGATTTTATACCGTCATTTCCCAGACTTTTAGGATCGTTTCCATAGAATTTGATGACTTCATAATAAGTATACGTCAGATACCGTCCAAAAAGGGGGGAAACTCTGGTGTGTTTTTTTTTTCGAAAATAAGAAAGATATTGTCAAGGACGGAATCCTTTGTATCTTTTTGTTATAAACTTGTAATGTGACACTCTTGATACAACAAAGATAATAATGTTCATTATTGTTGTGTAATGATGGATGATAAATGAATATTTCAAAAGGAAAGGGTGAGAGAAGTATTCCCACGGTAATCAAATATCCTTATCCGTGTTTGAAACCGACGAGACGAATGGACAATCGATGCCAACTCAGGACGGCCATCTACAACGAAAGAAGCAAATGGTGTAGCTATCCGGAAAAGGAAGAGCGTACAATAGTAGGCTAAATTAAAAATAATCTCCTCAATGTAAGATGACAACACAAACCAGAAAGAAAGCGAAAGGACCCAAACAAAACAGATGAAAATGTAAATGAATATAAAAATAAAAGGCCTACGAAATAAAATCCTTGCTCTGTAGCTAGCATACACACTGACCTGACAAGATTACACTGATCGCGTCATGAAATAAACTATACCTAATTCATAACCAGACCCAGTTGCAGTAAGAACAGGAAATCACCCGATGCGAAAACATAGAGACGACGAGCACAGCAAGAGACGAAAAAGAGACATACGACATAAAAAACATTAAACACAAAAGACCACACATAAATCAACGAAACCGATGGGTAACCGGTGCCGACTCAAGATGGTCATCTGCTAAGCATGTGGTGATCCGTATTACTTAAGTCGGATGTTGCGAATGCAGAGGCGATAGAGCTACGATTAGGTGATTTTGTTAAATCTTAGCGTATTCTCCTCTCAATCTTGGGCATTCTTGTCTCATCGTGTCACTATCGTGTCATATTCTTCTGCATTCTCCTCTGTTCGCGGAACCGAATGTTCCAAACTGAATTCTTATTCGCCTCACACTCGTGGCACATGCGCAGCGCATTCGCGTCGCATTCTCTTCCATTCGCAACGCGTTCTCATCACATTCGCGTGAATTCTTGTTCCAAATGTGGAGGAGAATGAACCATGATAGAGCCCCGACAAGAATCTTACGCAAATGTGATGCGAATGCGCCAAGAATGTGACGCGAAATAAAAAAAATCAAGGCGATTCAGCCATGATCTTGATACAATAGTGACACGATAGTACTACATACGCACACGACAGTGACAAGAATGATTATCTCGGAGTTGATGTAAAAGTGTGCGGATCAATATTTTGAAAACTTTGACAATGCCTTTCAAAAGAAAACAACCTGGAAAGAGATCAAAGTCAACACAAGGTATTGATAATCCAGGATATGTCAAATGATTTTGGTTTTGCTCTTGTCAATTCTTGTCATGATCGCAGAGCTATCGGGTTAAAGTCGTGTCTCAATCTCCTGTATCGCAGCGCTATCGGGTTAAAGTCGTGTCTCAATCTCCTGCATTCGCCTCTCATTCGCCTCAGTTCCTTTTTATCATGGCACATTCGTGTCGCATTCTTATCACACTCGCCTCACTATAGTAGCGGACGCGTAGCATATTCTTGTTGCATTCGCGGCGCTATCGTGTGCCTATCGCGCCAAGAAATACTTAATGAGAATGTGACACGATTGTTCATTCGCCTCTGATCGTAGCTCATTCTCCTCTACATTCGCGACAGTGGAAGCTCGGCTTTACGCATAACCCCGTCAATTTTCCGGTATCAAAAGGTCTCGAAAAACGCACAATTGTAGTGTAAAATAACCTCAAAATAGATATATAAAAGTTTGAAATCTATCTTTTGGAGCTTCACTGAAGATATTTTTTTTTCAGTGATGAAGATTCAATTCTCAATCAATATGGCTTAAAGTATATGTACCAGCGATGAAGATTCATTTTTCAAATCATGCAAGCCTAGTAAACAGCATTTAGATGTTTATATCCATAAGAGTAAGGCTCCTCGATCTCTGGTAGCACAGTTTAAGGTCATAGCTAGGTGTTTAGGAAAATGAACAATGAAAATGTATTGCACAAAAGAACTTTCACATAACATTTTGGTAGTTGGGAGGCGATAGCAAAGTGTCACCAGTGTATGTTCTTTGATCTGATAAAAAAGTTAAATTTTGATTTCGCAAATATTGTTTTATTTTACAGGAATACGGAAGTTGCCTATGAGGGAAAATGCGTCACTCAGTCTGACGTAGACGTAGAAGTAAGCAAACCAAAATGTTTTATTTAAAAAAACTTAGAGGAATGCTTCATAACGTCAATATGGACAATGACGATTTCTCAATACATAGTACAAAATCGATCATTCAGGAAATCACAAACCGAAGGCATACAAAATCAGGATAATACAGGAACCAAAGTAAACAAACAAAAACCTCCACCACATAAAAAGAAGCGAACTTCCAATTTAGGAGTGAGATCAGGTGCCAATAGAGAGACAGCATCTCCTGCTTGCGTGCAATACCCGTCGTTTCAATTCAGCAGCAAAATAACATCCGGTCTTATATGTCTTAGTTAACTTTATTTTTTGAAAACTATAGTTAAACGTCTTCAAATTCAATAGCATCATTGAAGAACTAGTAAATTTACAGCATGGGCCAGACATGCACGTTTCGGGTACTTAACCCTCGTCAGTGATCCTCAATCTAACCAATGACCAAAGAGTTTGAAATCTATTATGTCCGAAAGAGTGTCGAAAGACCTAGCAGGATGGGTGGGATATTATGCCACAGTACCCACGTTTTAGAAATTTCAAGAAATTTTGATAAATGAAATTTTCGAACGCGCCAAAATATTCATTTTTGTATACGAAAAACATTAAGTTAATATGAATATGATACTGTAGATATTCCCAGTATTGTTCTTTGTTTTTTACAAATATGCTTATTTGAATAAAATAATGTTGCCAATTTTTACCACAAAAGAGTAAACTTATAACGGGAAGACCATACAAATTTGGGCACAATTCTCTTCATTATGAAAATATTTCAATATGTTCTGTTGTCATTCTTGACTATTATGGGATTGATGGTCACTGACGAGGGTTAAGTACCCGAAACGTGCATATCTAGTCAATGCTGCAAATTTATCTGTTCTTAAATGACGCAATTGAATTTGAAGACGTTAAACATAATTATATGTTTATTCAATTTATATTGTAGGGAGATGGCACTTAATAATGTTGTTAAAGAAAATAAATTCAGACTTAATTTTTGGATTAATATAAAGCTCGGTTTTGACTTTACACAGCAAATTTCCCGAATGTTATCCATCATTATGATTCATATGAAATGAGCATCATGTAAATTTCACATGAAAATTCATGTGAATTTCACATAAGATTTATGTGAAAAATATTTCACATGAATTTCACATAAATTTCCTTCACATGAATTTCACATAAATTTTTCTAAGTGACCTTCACAGGAAACTGAATTCACATAACATCTATGTAAAAATCTTCACATGAATTTCATGTGAAAAATTTCATGTAAATTTCATGTTCGTGCTCGTTTCACATAAATTTCATGTGAACTTTCATGTAAAGTTCATGTAAATTTCACATGAATTTCATATGAGGCACAATTGGCTGTGTAAGTGCCCTTAGCGAAACCATACGCATACGATCAACTGCACATCAAAAAATCGAAGAAAACAATTTACGTATACCTCTGGGACTAACTGTTCAAGGACTGAAATGTAATGCAGATTGACCAACAAAGCACATAAAACATTATCCAAAACAATGTCTGCTTTACAGTATTTGCAAAATTGTTGTTACGAAATACTCCCTTGCAAAGCAGTGGAGACATTTCGTTTTATGTATGATGTTGAGTACATATTGAACACTTATATAAGGAGAATATTCCCAATGTGTTGTCACTGCAGTAATAACAGCGGAGCACACATATGGAAAAAATTAAGAAAAAAAAACAAAGGGAGACAAGGGAGCCATCACATAATTGAAGCATAAAAAGCAATATTATTAGTGATACAGTATTTTAGCGGGGGAATGCAGAAATGTATTGGGTCGATGAAAAAACTTCAGTTTTTTTTTCCATAGACCCAATATACTTTTGCCACCCCACCTCTTCCCCTCCTTGTAAAACACTGTATAACGAATTTCTCCCGCTGATGGCTTTTTGTTTGTGTACGTTACGTCAACAGATTTTAAAGCTTCTCAGTGACGTCAACAGCGTAGAGTGTCGTAGTAGGAGCAGGATATCCTGTCAGTAACATAATGCAATATAATAATCAGTTCTTCTCGACCAATCACATTGCAAGAAATTTGCCAGCAGTGGGATAAAATACAATATGAACTATACTCAACAAAGTCAAAGAGTAAAAGTATGAAACTCTTGTTCAGAAACCACATTAAAACCAAGAGAAAGAAACATGCTTAAGAAGTGCACGATGTGTGATGAAAATTTAATTTTACAAATCGCGATGCTATGTTGCAAAAATTTGTGTGATTCCAAGATACTGATTTTAGAAATGTGAATATGACAAACTTAAAACGTGCATTCTTATAACGCTAGACTAAGTATTTATTAAAATAAATGCCCAATTAAATAGATAAACAACATTTTACATGTACCGTCAGAAATATAAAAGCTGTTAACAAATCAATTTCTGAATCAGATCTTGATTCTAATCCTTTTGATAAATTGTTGTTTTCGCTATTAAATATTTTCCCCTCATTTTTCAGGAATAATGACAAAAATTGTCTACTTCAGGTAAATACATACTATTACTAACTATAACTACTTTTAATGAAGTCATGGGGCAGTCATACAGTCATGAGGCGTCTCATGCGGGGGTGTCTTTTCTTAAGTATTTAGAAAAGAAGGTCAAAAATGAATACAGGGTCTTTTTGAAAGAGAGATACTCTTGCTGTAAGATCCGATATTTCCATTTGAGAGACTTACATGTATATCCAAAATGATTAGCACAGGCTTTAAGATTAAAGATTTTTTAATCATCCACTGAGGTACGTTTGTTTATGAAATACATGTAGGCAAAAAATTTTAATGGATTCTATATTGCACTTTTACTTTAAAAAATAGCAATCCAAGGAATGCTTGTGTCGCATGCGAAGCGGTTTGATTATTACTCTAGAAAGTGGATAAAGCGGTTTGATTATTATTCTAGAAAGTGGATCAAAATTATTGGTATCAGTAGAAAAGTCTTGAAATTCATTTGAAATATCAGACCTCTTAATTACAAATCAAAAGATATGGTCATTCTCAAATTTTCAGATAAGAGTGTCAATCATCTAGGTCAAGGTCACTACGTAAAAATTGGTAACAAAAAGGTCTCATCATAAGAAATGTTAAAGACCTATCACCTACCAATTAAAAGATAAATACGACCTTAGAAAAGAAGGTCAAATAGCTGGGTCAAGGTCAAAAGATAAAAAATTATGGTATGTTTAAAATATCATTGTTACAAGGAAAATACATGTGAAATATCAAAGCCCTATCACCTACCAATCAAAAGATATAGCCAATATTACTTTTCTTTAAAAGTAGGTCAAATATCTAGATCGAGGTCAAAAGTTCAAATTTTTTGGTCTGTGTAGAAAGGTCTTGTCACAAGTAATACACATGTGAAATACCAAAGCCCTATCACTTACCAATCAAAAGATATATCCATTCTTAATTTTTTTGAAAAGTAGGTCAAATATGTAGGTCAAGGTCAAACTGTTAAAAAATTATGGTATGTGTAGAATGGCATTGTTACAAGGAAAATTCATGTGAAATATCAAAGTCCTATCACCTACCAATCAAAAGATATAGCAAATATTACTTTTCTTGACAAGTAGGTCAAATAATTAGATCAAGGTCAAAAGGTCAAATTTTATGGTCTGTGTAGAAAGGTCTTGTCACAAGGAATTCACATGTGAAATATCAAAGCCCTATCACTTACCAATAAAAAGATATATCTATTCTTAATTTTTTTTTAAAGTAGGTCAAATATGTAGGTCAAGGTCACTAGGTCAAAAATTATTGTATGTGTAGGAAGGTCTTGTCACAAGAAATACACATGTGAAATATCAAAGCCCTATCACTTACCAATCAAAAGATATAGCGAATCTTATCTTTTTTTCAAAAGTAGGTCAAATATCTAGGTCAAGGTCACAAGTTCAAAAATTATGGTATGTGTAGAAAGGTCTTGCCACAAGGATTGCACATGTGAAATATCAAAGCCCTTTCGCCTACCAATCAAAAGATATATCCATTCTTAATTTTTTTTAAAAGTAGGTCAAATATGTAGGTCAAGGTCACTAGGTCAAAAATCATGGTATGTGTGGGAAGGTCTTGTCACAAGGAATACACATGTGAAATATCAAAGCCCTATCAGTAACCAATCAAAAGTTATGGGCTGTGACACCCAAAGTGTGACAGACAGACAGACTGACAGACGGACGGACGGACAGACGGACAACGGACAAAGTGATCCCTAAGTGTCGCTGTGCTTCGCAGGCGACACAAAAAGTACCTTTTCAATGGCTGCTAGTGTCTTATGCTGTTTAGTGAAGAATTCTGCAGATTTTTTTCTTTATTTTTGTCACATTGGAAGATTTAAGACAGGATCGAAACAACATTTAAATTCTCGCATCTGCATGAGCTGCGTTGTATATTGTTTGTATGGCCATCTTACACCGAGGAGGTTATTTTACACTACAATTGTACATTATTCGAGACCTTTCGGTAGCCGGAAAAGTAGGAGGCTTGTGCCACGTAATCCGGATAACCACGTCATTTTCTACTTATTTGCCCATTGGTCTCTTGGGACTACAAGACTTTTGTGTTTGGTGTTTTGATAATACGGAAGTGTTCAAGTTCTATACCTTCATGAAGAAAATTCAAAACCAATTTTTCCTACACCAGACATTTGTTTCGAATCAGTGATGCTTCCAGAGGAGCCACCAAAATTCATTTCAGTAGCGTGTTTGCTGTTCCTTGCCTCTGATTTCCTGTTGGTGCTGCAACTGGGTCATGTTGGAGATCACCTCCTTTCTTCTTGGTATAGAGATTGCTTACCTTCTTTTCATCACATCGATCTATATTCATTTAATGTTAAATATCGTTAACACTAAAAGATGTCCTAATAAGATTTTTTTTAACATTTCAGGCATACCAGAAGTAAACAATTGCAATTGCATCTCTTATATGTTTATGTGTCTACTCCATCCTTACTGAATAAAGCTCACTCTTATTGAATGTTATACCGATACTTATTTGTAGCGACATGGTTTCATATCAAGAGTCATTGGTCAGTCCGCTTCGCGGCGCGATGATAATTTGATTGGTTTGATATGCTACTTGGGGAATTACTGTACGATTAACCATGGCTAGTCGGTTATTTTCTAAATAAATCACGGCATGTATGTATATACAAAACAAGTCAAGCTTTAAAATGAGGAGAGTTCCAGCAAGACTAACCTGCGCTGACCACAGGGGGGACACCTGTCGGATGCAAATCACATCCGAGAAAACAAGTTTGAGAAACGACAGGGGAACGCAAGACAAAAAAAACAAAACCAACACAGAACGGTCGAACAAATATCAAAACAGACGCATTTTAGGCATGGAAAAAGATGGTATGTCAGGTGTGTTAATTCCTGATTCGTCGACCTATAATCACTGAATCGGGAATAAACCGTATGTCAAGACATCTCGCGTAGTCTCTTGTGGTGGCTGCGCGATGTTGTAGTTTACGAATTGCTTGTTGGTCTCTATTGACTTCTTATTTCATTGTTGGACTTTTTTTTATATTTTACGCTTCTTGATCTTCCAATATTAGCATTCAATGTGTTCCATGAGAGAGCGGCAAGCAATTCGTCCTATACAGCATGCAGTTCCGAGAGACGAAGCAGCGGTATGGAAGTTCCGGTCGTATCATTGATACTATATTAAAAACTTAACACGGACAAAACATGATTGTCGATCATTTCAATAAGAGTCAGGCATACATCAAGTCATTAGCTCTCTGGAAAACATGACGATTGCGTTCGGAACAAATCCTAAGTTTCCATTTTTACACATAAGGCACTACGGTCGATTCCCAATATCTATCCAAATAGCAAAGTGTTGTTTGTCATTTGTTTCTGCGATAAAAGAAGACGTGATTTGCACTCAGCACGGCTTTTGACGGTCATTTTCAATATTCTGGCAAATGGTGTTGTTATCCGGATTACATGAGCATAAATCATCCACTTACCCAGGTATTACCCCGTCTTATGATACCCACAACTAGTGTATGAACAAAAAGCCCATATGCTGTAATGTGATATAAAAACAATACAATGATACGTAGGACCCCGGCTTCGGAGTTCCTCTAGATTGACTATTACATATATAATATCTAAGACTTCAGATACACCTCGAATTTTATGTGTAGTATTTTGTGTTTGATGTTTATGTGTCGTGTATGGACGTTCCTTGTCCCTTCTGCGTCTCTTTCTGTGCTTGTCTGCTTTGTGTTTTTCCATTGGGTGTTTTGGGGTTTTGCTGTGGGAGCTGCAACCTGGTATTGTTGGAGATCCCTTTCTTTGTTTTAGGATACACTCTTGATCAACTTAAACAATATTTGAGTCCTTGGGTCAGCTAGGGATTATTGTTGTTCTTTTTGTTGTTGTTTTTTTCAATCTCGTAAAAAAGCCATTAATTACATGTATTACTTATGTACAAGTTTATAACCAAACGGTAGATAAACACGACTGTTTATCAGAATGCGTAGTTATCTTCACTGGGGTTTTCCTGAAAAAGTGGCATCATACATGTAATTGTATATTTGAAAAGGTTTATTCGAGACGGCCATTTTGATTTTTTGTAATACAGTTGGATTGAAAATATCAATGGACAATACGCAATTACCTATTACATATACATTAGTGACATAAATGTATATATATGAAAAGGTTTGTCCGGCATGGCTATTTTGATTTTTTAAAAATATAATTGGACTGAAAATAACTCAGTTATAAGCAAAAAGAATGTTGATAGCTATTTAGGTGTTGATCGTATACTGTGTACATGTTTTGTTGTTTGGAAAGGTATATGTTGCAGTATCTGTTGAAAACGCATTTATTAGAAAATACTCTCCTTAAAACTGTTTATCTTATCAGAATTTCTCAAAATGGACTTTAATTCATACACAAGCTATATGTATCCTGAACAATAAGGGGTATCTTTATGATTTTTTTTAAATCTATGCATTGCATTGGACTGAAAATAACTCAGTTATAAGCAAAAAGAATGTTGATAGCTATTTAGGTGTTGATCGTATACTGTGTACATGTTTTGTTGTTTGGAAAGGTATATGTTGCAGTATCTGTTGAAAACGCATTTATTAGAAAATACTCTCCTTAAAACTGTTTATCTTATCAGAATTTCTCAAAATGGACTTTAATTCATACACAAGCTATATGTATCCTGAACAATAAGGGGTATCTTTATGATTTTTTTTAAATCTATGCATTGCAGAGGTATTTAAAGCACAGGAGCTTGATGCCAACGATCCACAAGAATATCCACCCCTACTTTCCTTATATTTATAGGACATTCACTATCCATATTGAATGAAATCTAACAGCCTCGCTTGAACATCGAATTTCTCGTAATAAATCTCATCTAGAACTACTTCCGGGTTGAATTCCTGCGAGAACCAACCCTAGACATCAGGGGTACCTTTGCATACCAAGATTTCTAGTCTCCGATAAATAACGGATTAGATTAATGGACAATATTTTAAAAAGTTTTATGGAAATACCAATGGCTGAAATATTAAGAGTTACCACCAAAATAATGGCAAATACCATTTCTAACTTTTATCATAACGCCGAACTCTTTGCGCCTCGCGAGTTGTCATCCTGATCTGTCTTTGTTATTTGGCTTGGGTGGTTGCTATGCAAATTTTGGGTCTAACATCGTTATTTGCAGGCTATTTCTTTATTCATACGTCACAGTTGTTATTTCAGAAAATTAAATTAAAATCTGAACTAAATATGACCTTCAATTTTGCGTTAAGTATAATGTTGAAGAATTGCTGTTCAAATCTTGTTACCAAGGAAGACGTTGCTTTTGCGGGAAAAATCGTTCAATATTTCGAAACGTAAACAGAGTCATTATGACGTCGGAATGTTTCCATTGTCTTGACGTAAAAGTAAAAACAATGAAATTTCCCTCTAAAATTCTGCGTAGGAAAAATCGACCGCTGAATGCAAGGATATATTGACACGGCTTATATCCTTGAGTGCAAGTTGAATAAATCTATTTTGCAAATAAATTTGTGCTTGTCGTGTTTCTTATTATGTTAAAACTTCCCGACAAATTACAAAACTTTTAAATATATTAACGCAATACACCTTTAAACTCGGTAAAACAGGCCATTCCAGCCATTTTATTCTCTGTAACGTCAAAGTAGACCGGAAGTTTAGAAATAGATACAGAGAGGGGAATTACCTATCTTGAATCGAATATCGTTTTGTTATATATTCTCTACATGTAGAGAAAGATGGGAAGGGACGGGTGTCATTGAGGGTTGTTGGCATCGAGCTCCTGTGATGTATAGTTATGATGTGGTATTCTCTAAAAAGACGAAAATATTAAAATAGGCCCAAAAAAAAGGGACGTTTATTTATGCCAAAAACGAGACAGGCAAATTTTTAGTTTTTGGTCTGAATAGTTCGAGGACATGTTCTCTACATATGGACACATCCATCTTTCTTCTACCTCATTTCTTTAAAAGTCGCCATCCTGACCTTAAGGTAAGTATCCCTCAGGTCAGAATTGCTGGTAATTTTTTGGCCTGGATACCCTTTTTTTCTCTTCAGAATATCGTTCAGATTATTAAACTAATTTGGGTTTTGGAAAAGAAACTTTTATAGTTACATTTTATCACCTCTGAAAAGGGATTTTTCTTATTTTTCCCATAGGGTCCAATGTTAAAGTTCAAACGGCTGAAATTCTCGGTATAATAATGAAACCACGAATTGTATTTTGCATGTATGTCAGGTTATAACCTTTGAATTTATGGAAATGAAAATATTGTAATACTAGTAGTTGTTATTCAGGAAATATGAGCATCTGAGACCTGAGGGATGCTCTACCTTAACCGCAGACTTGTGAACTAGAGAATAACTAGTGCGCTTTCCACGGCGTACACGTTTGATATTTTCCCGTAACTGTGTCAGAAGTGAAGCATAGTATATGTCATTGATTGTTTGTCCTTTTTTGGAGATAATCTATCAGCAGAATACCTTCTGCATCCCAGAAAAACGTGGCTCGCAACACATCAATGAGCCCTCGTACCATCGGTATAATGTATATTTCCAACAGTATATTCAACTGATACATGTACCTGTCGGAAGTACACAAAACACAGTACGTTTACATGTATCCCAAATTTAATTTCTGTCATGACAAATTCTAAATCCATTTACCCCTACGGGAGGATCAACTGTTACCGAATATTCACGTTGCTTATTAAGGACTTATGACTATCGATGACAGATGTTACTGCATGCGCTGAAAAATAGAGTGCATCAACTTCCTCGTTCTTTCAATATACCAATTCATTATGAAAACTCATTAAACTTGCTTCGGGGTCATGCTTTGGATCAGTCAAAATTCGTTAAACAAAGTGAAAGAATTATAATTTCTCTTTATAATTAAGAATGCTTTTTGATATATGTTAAATTAGAAAAACTCTTCAGTTAATGGGTCCCTGTAAAGTGCGAAACGAAACAAAAGCGAAACGAAACAAATCGAAACAAATCGAAACGAAACGAAACAAATCGAAACGAAACGAAACAAATCGAAACGAAACGAAACAGATCGAAACGAAACAAAACGAAACGAAACAGATCGAAACGAAACGAAACAAAACATAAAACATAAAGAAAATGAGAAAAAGAGGAAAAATCGCCGAAAACGAATATTTCAAGACAAGATCAGCATGTAATATTGCCTTAATCCAAGAGTTCTACATTTGTAACTAGTACCGAGAGGGTTTCTTGAAAGAGTCAAAGTTGACAATTAAAAAAAGTAAATGTCAAATGCCATTCATGTATTTAAGAGGAATAAAAGGGAGGGGATAGAAGACCACGCTATCACACCGTAATGAGATCATAAAACGGGGTGGGGGCACTTTTCAGGAAAAAAAATCTGATCCTTTTTCAAACTAAATGTGCCCCCCAGTTTTTAATTGTTCTCATTTTTCTGATAAAATTTTCAAACACACATAACGGAACAGTTCCGTTTCCTCTGTGCTAGACTCCTCCCTGCTAAATAATATTTTTCCGTCTATGACGAGGTTATTCATCCCATTCACTCTCCTTTAAAATGCAATTGTGCTATATACCGTATATATTATGTTTTAATCGTCAACTTTGATTCTTTAAAAAAACCTCCAGCCACAAGAACTAACGGTTGAAGGCAAAAATGAGGGGGTGGACAGGGACAAAGGGAGGGGAGAGAAAGGGGGCGGGAGGAGGCAAGAAGGGGCGGGAGGAGAGGAAAGGGGGCGAGAGGAGGGACAGATGATTAAGAGGGTAACAGTAACCCAAAAAATTAGGAAATTACTTTTAATATAAATAATCTTGCTCTTATGCGTTCATGTACATAATCTCAATTTTAAAAATTACCATGAAATTCATCTATATATACCTTAAAAATTTTTCCCGATCGCTTCGCTCGCCGCAATTTTCAATTCATTTTTCAAATACTTCAGGCTCGCTTCGCTCACCTTAGTTTTTCATCTAAACATGTCTATTTCTTTTTTCAAGGTTTCAAAAAGGAAATAACCCAAATAACTTCACTATCGCACCAATTTACACTTTAAAGTTTAAACATTTGTCTTGACCGCCCAAGACCCCCTCCCCCCACGGGGAGGGGGGGGCGGCAGGAGGAGAGTGGTACCCCCTAACCCTTCAATAAGATCTTGTCTTGAAATATTCGTTTTCGGCGATTTTTCCTCTTTTTCTCATTTTCTTTATGTTTTATGTTTCGTTTCGTTTCGTTTCGATCTGTTTCGTTTCGTTTCGATCTGTTTCGTTTCGTTTCGTTTCGATCTGTTTCGTTTCGTTTCGTTTCGATTTGTTTCGTTTCGTTTCGATTTGTTTCGTTTCGTTTCGATTTGATTCTTTTCGTTTCGTTTCGTTTTTGTTTCGTTTCGCACTTTACAGGTACCCTCAGTTAATTGCTGAAAATAAAAATGACAAAAAGGGCCAAAATTTTGAGAGAAAAAGAAGGGAGTGATATATCGCCTACCTTGAACGTCTTCCCCTCTCTCTTATCTGGTTGCTAGATCTATAATAAATACCACCGCTTTTAAGGTATGGTAGTCTTCTTTGTATCAGAAATAATCTGTATAAAAGGGAATCACAGTGTTTTCCCGAGTTGAAGGACAAGTATTGAATTATCGGCGCAATTTCACATTTTACGGGCCTTTCCGTCGCACGCTCGGCAAAACATTCGAATAATCTTTTTGTTTTTGTTTCATTTCTTCTTCTTCTTTTTTCTTTTTTTTTTTTATTTTGGTTGGGGGGGGGGATTCGACTTGCGTATTGGAATTGCTACATAGTTATCCTATGAAAACGTCCTACACTTGTGATGAACTTATTTTCTAACCTAGTTACGTTCCGATCTGATTTTGGATGTCAGGAGTGTTGGCACATGCAACAATCTGAATTAAATAAAAACACAATGTTATTAATCAGACTGTCAAACCTAATGTAATGGATATGGTTATACGATATTTACATGTACACTTTGTCACTTCTAAAGAATAATGTTTAATTTCATAGATGATATTCCGTAAAAGTTCATATGAATTAGAATTTGATTCATACATGTAATATAGCTTTTATTTGAAACAAAAAGGTTCGACCATCAATTTGTATATTGAAGTTCAAGGACACTTCCAATGTAATAGCCATATACATGTGTAACATTTTTGTACTCGATCGTTGCTTCCACTTCTATCGATCTGTATTCGACCGGTGGATCTTTTAGGATGAATGTTCAATTTGGATATGTTATATTCATTCATCTTGAGATAACAAAACCAAAAATCGTATCAAATGGACCGTGGGTTTAGCCTGTAGGAAGGAACAAAAAAGGAAGCCACGATCGAGTACAAAGAGAGTGTCCGTCATTGGTGTTTTATACATAGACATATAGAAGAGAAATAAGGGTTTGTGACCAAGCGATGATACCTCACCCCTGTGGAAATCCCCTCATATACCTCCGAAAGTCTAATATTTCATAAACGATAGTGTGAATTCTTGCATATGGTGCATAGTATACATAACACCTGTCACATCGACATTGTCCGAATAATTTATCCAGGGGCAATACAAGCTTAATTATAATTTTGATAAATGAAAAGTGATAATTACAAAGATAATTATGATTAATTATTCTGTTTCCCAAAAATTACCAAATCATCTGCAGCAGCTGAAATTAATAACAAGAGTGGTGATAATCGACTCAGATTCGCATCACAATTGTTATAAATTAAAGCACTTCTAATACTGTAAATTAGTACATTTACTTTCTACATACAGGTAAGTTGGCTAGCTGTTTTCTTTTTTAAAAATTGTTAATACGGAAATATTTGGAAAATTTTTCATTTTCAAATTTAGGTTTGAAACACAATAGCTATGAATTTATTTATTCAATTTGTTTCTAGTTTGCTAAGGCACAGCAAAATATCAATTCTTCGTTGTACTGTAACTTAAATTGTTTCACGACATAAAATAAATAGCAAATCTTTCGATGTCTTGTTAATAAGTACATAAGTCAGAGGCGGCACCTATATTAAAGGTCGATTTACAAAAGTTCAAAAATTTGTAGTGTTTTATTTTTCTTTTGAAAGGAGTTCTCCCATTGACCGCATCGTGAAAAATAATTTATGATTACATTAATGGTAGCGTCACTATGTAAGGTAAACAGGATATCACTGCACTTTTCACGTTAAATCTGCGTAAATAAACATGATAAACTTAACCACGGCAAATTTAATTACATGAACTGACCAGGAAATAGGGAACTTATATATAATGTTCCATTACATTCAATTTGAACAAATTGCGTTAGAACATTAAAGCGATAGAGTCGTTTAGGTTCGTACCGTATCTTGTTAAAGGAGTTGGCGGATTTTCTCGTATAAAACGAGTAATAATAAAAATTAACTTGATATGTACATGGACGCATATTGTTTGGTATTCTCAAACTTTTGCTTCATTTAATAACATTTACTCGCAATATTAATGAAAAATTATTCAAATTGACTAGGCATATAAAGTCTTTCATAATAACGGATGCCGATTTTTTTCTCCAGACCTCGCAACTTACCAAATTAAAACATTATTATTTATGAAATAATATTTTTCAGGTTTCAGTACTTTCACCATGCAGGTTTCCATTGTTTTGTCTGTTGCTATCTGTTTGCTCAATGCCATCGAGGGTAGATCGCCACCCTACAAACGACCCTGTATAGTAACACTGGAATTAAATCCTGTGTGTGGTAAGGACGGTAAAGACTACCCCAATCCAAGCTCTGCAAGATGTGCGTAAGTATTTTTTTCACATATTTCATAGTGTCATATATTTTCTTTGCCCAAACCGTGTAACTATTTGATGAAAATTATTTGACCTTCACCATTACATTAGAAATAGCAGTATACAGAAAATACAAAATGTACATGTATGACAAATGATTTTCATAGAAATATATTTGCTGATCGCGGGCAGTAGATGTTAAACAAATCATTTAAAACGGTTTAAAAGACGATGCTTAGAACGAAATGACTTCTATGAGTAGTAACTTTATTTAAATTTTATTTAATCAAAAAATATTTTATTCAATTTTATTTAATTCCATTTAATGAAAAATATTACCTTATTTTCAAACTGAAGACAACTTTTCGACAGTGCTACTTATTATAGTCTTTTGATACTTTTTACGTACGACCTTTGTGCAAGTTTTACTTCATGGGTTTACTAGTCTATAATCAAGATAAGCTTCAACATATTGTCCTAAGCTCAATTTACATGTTTTAATAATTTTTTCAAGGTCGAATACTTTAAATGGGTCAGATATGTGAATGGGGAATATTCTAGATAAATTGTCAAAATAGAGATTGATGTAGGTCGAATAAACGGCAATGTTCCATTCAAACGTTTTGATGGACGGCGGATCCAAATTCACCATGCTTACTGGAGATAATTTCTATATCTTTTTAAAAGTACATACCTATTGGCATAGAAGGGATTTTATATCATTTAATGCATGTTACCTGTTTGCACGTGACAGCATTTAATAGAATACATTATAGAGATATATCCCACCGTCAATGCATTCATGCTGGTAACATACTCCAAAACTTATCGACTTTGATTTGAGAAAAATAATTCTCATGTTTGCTCTTTTAACAGTGGTACCGAAGTTGACACTTACGGGAAGTGTCCTTGTATTTGCACTCTTCAGTATGATCCTGTTTGCGGAACAGATGGGAAGAATTACGGTAATGCCTGTGGAGCAAGATGTGCGTAAGTAGAAACTGATGATATAGTATACAATAACGTGATCAACATGATATACATGTACTAGTATACCATAAACAAAATCCCGGTCTTGTACTATAGTTTTGATGCCAAACCAAATCTTTCTTCTGTCGGATTTTCTGCTTCCGTTTTTCTCTGATCAAAATTTCTTTTTATAAAAAAAAATGTTCCGTCCACTCTAATTTCGAGATCGAATTTTAAATATTTTCGATGCGGGTGAAATCGAAAATGAAAGTAGAAAAGAACTTGGTATTTTCATGAAAATAGATGAAAAGCAGGTCTGATGGTTATATTTGAATTCACTTATAAAGATGTAGAATTCGTTTCCTAGATGAAATTAAAGTTGCTTTGTTTCAATGAATAGAAAATTAACAACACGCTTATCGAAATGATCAATTTTGTATAAAATTCATTCAGTGTATCATATGTTAATAAAACTGTCAAATATGAAACCTCTCCTACATAGACCGAATTGTTTATAGACACAAGCTGCTGCAGTTAGAAGAACCGCATACTTTCTTCCTGTGTAGATTCTATTCATTCTGTTTATTACCCGCAGTGATGACTACCGGTATACTTTAATCAATCGAGATATACTTACACGGATAAAATAGTTCTTGAAAATGTGATCGGTGGACAACTACAAATAATGCAAACATTCGTCAAGGTTGTTCAGAATCTGTGCATAAGATACTTTCATCAGGTCGGCTGAAGAGTCTAGATGACTTGACAAATAAAACATTTAAGTCATATCGTACCAGAGCATTTTCTTCCGAAAGATGCATCGATAGATCTTTGTATCGATACGTTCTACAACAACCACTGATCCTCGGAAATTTCCGTAGCTTGAATCGGAAATAAAAACGGAAAAGCCCGAAAATGTGCGATTTGTCTAACAAGAATAAAAATCGTTTATTCCATTATTTTTCTCACTAGAATTTTACAACATTTAATGTCAGCTAACTGCCGACAAGCTTTTCGTAAAAGCTAATATTTGTGTTTTATATATATGACAATCTTCACTGTTATTGCTCATACATATCGGCATCCTTCAGAAGGAAGTGTAGATATGAAGAAGGTAATTCATATCCCGAAAATTTCCCATAGACGTCCAATAACAGGGTTAATATCCCAGTTGGGCTTCCATACTTCTGTGAAAATCGGCGATTTAAAAAAAATGAGTCATTTATCATAAGACAGAACAATAATTTATTTACCTTTATATGTAATGAAAAATGGGGGTTACCGTTGCTTTTCATCCTCTAAATTTAGAATGAATAAAAAAAGTGAAAAGTGAACAATTAAAAGGGATAGGGCCACGAGACCCCTTAATCGGCCCTCGATTTTTCTCTAGAAATAAATTTCATGAGAAATACTTGATATCTCTCATTAAAATACACTAATGTTTTCCGCTTTTCATGAAAAGAAAAATATCACTAAACAAAGTGCCATTTAACTGTAATGACGTCATGAAGTGACGTCATTTTGACGTTATTGACAAAATATGGCGGAAATTGCTGGCAATTTTGTCTTTTATAATGTTGAGTCCCTTGGGTAAAATAACAGTAATTAAGACACTCATGTTACCCAAGTTAACACACCTTCTTATATCCTTACCCAACCCAGATCCAGATATTATTGATGAAATAGATAATTTTTTTTTCTCTTTCCTATGGAAACAAAAACCTGATAAAATCTCAAGGAAACAAATTATTCAAAATTACAAAAATGGTGGTCTTAATATGATTCATTTAAAATCATTTATGAAATCTATGAAAATAACCTGGGTAAAAAGATTACTAATTAGTGATTCATCTTGGACCCTACTTTTTGAAAACATAACTAAAACTAAAAAAGATCAATTTTTCATATTTGGTTCAGACTTTATAAAAAATATTGCAAAACGTATAAACAATAGATTTTGGAAAGACACTCTTTTGTGCTATGTTGAATTTAAAGAAACAATCAAAAATCATGAAACTAATGAAGAAATTATGCACAATGAACTATGGTTTAACAATGATATAAAAATAGATAGTAAGTCAATATTCTATGAGTCATGGTTCAAAAAAGGTATCAGATATATTCATGATTTTATTGATGAAACTAGTTCACTTATTAGTTATGAACATTTTTGTCAAAAATTTGACTTTACTCCATCTTTTACACAGTTTTACGGAATACGACAAAGCATTACTAAAAGATGGCCATTGCTCTTCAAAAGTGAAGTTTCATCTTTCAAATTGTGCTTTCCGATCATCCCTTTATTTATCAGAACAATATTAAGAAATAAGAACAGTAAACTTTCAGTGTATGATGTCTTCATTTTTAATCTAAAATATAAACAAAATTATAAAGAAAAATGGAAATCATCTGTAGATTTAGATATTGATGACAATGATTGGAAACTCATTAATTTGAATGTTATTAAAATTACACACGATACAACTCTAAGGTGGCTACAATACAGAATAATCCATAGATGTATCGGAACAAATGATATGTTATTCAAATTCAATATGTTAAGTTCAAATTTATGCACTTTCTGTAATGAAAATCCAGAAACAATTTTACATCTTTTCTGCAACTGCAAACATGTCGAAAATTTTGGAAAGACTTAGAAATATGGCTTTTTCAAAACTGTAATATTCAAATAACTTTCACCAATAATGACATTTGTCTCATGAAAAAAATGCAAAAAAACCAACAGTTGGTAAATCTTGTAATAACCTTGGCAAAAAAACATATATATAAACAAAAAATGAATAAGAGTATCCCAATTATCAGAGTTTTTTTGATAGAGCTTAAGTCATATTACTTCATCGAAAAATCAATATATTTTCACAAAAAGAAATACTTAATTTTTAAGAGTAGATGGAACTTGTTGTCACACATATTTGATAACAATGAGTAATTTGTGGTATAAATGTGTGTATGAAAGATGTACCTGTATTTGTCCTCTCTCTCATTCTCTCTCTCTCTTGCTCTCTCTCTCTCTTCTTCCTCTTCTTCACCTTTCATTAAAAACCATTCTACTCATACATTACGATATTATAGTATGTAAATTGTATGTAGAATGAAAAAAAAAATAAATGATAAAAAAAAAATTTTGTCTTTTATCGAAGAAATCAATGTGGCCGCATGCGTTGTTTATGACAAAAGGATATAATGATAATCTTTCACATATAAGTTTTCCATCTTAGTTAATGCATGGGGCCATTGCTAATTTAATAGAAATATGCAGTTTTTGCATCAATTTCACGGAATATGGCCTATTTTGGTGTTCTCAAAGGGCTTGAAGGTATTGATAAACGCAATGTTTACAAAAGACTCGTGATTCAGTAGAGAAACGTTTCAAAATGTCAAATAACAGTTAAAAATTCCATGAAGTACAATGTTCAAAATTAGGGCCAATATCGAGCTTCGTGGCCCTACCCCTTTGATAGGTTCCCCTCGTCAGACATTCATTAGAAATTAATATACAAGGTGAAAGTCTATCTTTTGTCCTTTCTCTCATGTGAATATTAGCCAATCACAAACTCGCGTTCATTCAATCCGAGCTCCAATTTTGGGTACCAAAACATTATTAAATCAATAGTATATTCATACCTGTAAGCCGATCCGGGCTTACATGCCATATTTCGCGTTTTGTCATTAATAAATGTATTGTACATTGTCGTTGAAAGAAAACATCGTTGGGAATTTTTAAAGTTTATTTCCTGGAAAATAGTTGAACAGAATTCATAGCATGCAAGAAAGTAATTCTGGCAATTGAAAAATTACGTGTTGTATTTAAACAAGGGGGGGGGGGTTCGCACAATATGATTAACATATTTCTAAGCTGGCTCGTGTTCCCTCAAAGATAAAGTTGTCTAAAACTCTTTAAAAGCATATGAAATTATGCGGGTTTGTACATAGATTAACTCAATATGTTGGTATTATGAGTGATAAAATGACAATCATTTCTCAAACTCTTTGATAAAATCAATTTGATATTAAGTTCTTATCGATCTCTGGACTTTCCAAGTATTAGATGATCAATATTAAACTTAAAATTGAGAAAACCTTTCCTTAAGAATTATGAGAATTTCTTGAATCTGTTTCTAATCTTGCTTCAAATATCTTCATTTGAATCAATATCAACGTCATCCGTCTTTCATGTTAAATGTATTCGAATTCAATAGCATCATTTAAGAACAGATAAATTTGCAGCATTGACCAGACATGCACGTTTCGGGTACTTAACCCTCGTCAGTGATCCTCAATCTAAACAATGTTTTAAGGCCAAAGAATGTGAAAATTACCATGTCCAAAATGTACCGAAATTGTAGCAGGATGGGTGGGATATGATGCTACAGGACCCACGTTTTAGAAATTTCAAGAAATTTTGATGACAAAAATTTTCGAATACGTTGAAGAAACGATCGACCGATGTTGATCTTACTTGGCTACATGTGCACTCGGGGACTCCTTGTCCACCATCAGTGACAATCACCAAGTGGTGCAAATGATAATAAAACGCCTTCAGAATTATTCTGATAAATGCATCGATTTAGTTTAGAGTTATCCCTCTTTCTACAGTGTGCAAATTCCCAACATAAAATGATATTGTGGCGGTCCATTTAAGAATTTACGATCAAAATCATTGACCAAATGATTAATATATTCCTCTTAATAACTGAAATTTTAGTTGCTTTCGACGTTTTTGTTTATGAATTTGAATCTATATTTGGTTATTTTCTCAACGCATGGCCTTGACGTCTTGCACAATCTTATGGGTCATCCAATCAATCAGTTCAAGTAAATAAATACAATCAATGTCAATATCTCAAGTTCTTCACTGTCTTAATAGAGTGACCCAATTTTCACTTACATAATGAAATAAGTAATGTTCATGCAAAATGTACATCACATAATCATCAAAACATAAACTCGTCTAAGTCAAGTACGTCATATTAGTATAAATTTTCACTGTACACCATGCATTAATCAAGATTCATGAATGAAATAATTATAATTCATCGTGATATAATCAAGCATAATGCATAACATATTTTACTTTACTCTGCTTTTTCATCGAATAACACTACACACGATCGGTGCACTTCTTTGTCTTCTAACGTCTCTTCTTAGGATCGACCTATCTGTTCTAACACGAAATGTTGAAAGATTGCATTCTGTGAAAAAAAATGAATTATATATTGCATATTGCATTATGTGAAAAATTATGAATTATGTGAAATACTGCTTATGTGCATTATTATTGCATGAGGTGTTGAAAATTTTCATTGTCAGGCACTGATCGATCCATTTTTATATGGAAACTGAAAAGTTTGATAAGTAGAAATAATCGTATATATATTTTAGGTTTTCGATTTTTGCTTTGCTGATATAATAAATCGTCTTTATTAACTATTCTACCTTAATGTCGAAATTATCAATGGTTTATATAATTAAAATGGATAATTAAATGGAGTTGAAGTGACAGTAGAGAAAAGTGCCGGCCCGCGTGCCAATGTCCGAAAATATCCAGACCCGTATTATCTGTATCTGTATCTGTATTGTTACGTCGCAGTATCCCGTGCGGGCTTTAATGCAACGGTGGAGGGCGCTTAGTCGCGCTGCTTTTGGATCGCGTTTTTGAACTCTTCAATCTTATTTGCGCGCACTATTTCGTCACTTAAGTGGTTCCAGTCGGACGCTGTACGGATGAAGAAAGAGTTCCTGTGTTGGTCTGTTTTTGAATTTGGAATTTCCACTGGTCTCGAATTGTTCCTTGATCTAAAGTTAACGATGTTGCTGCTTACATAGTCCTCAAATGTTTTTGGTTTGATGTTTCGTTTATTTTGTTGAAATTTGATATATGATTCGGTCGGAATTGCTGGTATCTGCCCCTCAACCACCTTGTAGAAGAATATTAATCTTTGTTGTTTCCTCCGGTCTTGTAGTGATGGTAAATCAAGCTCTTTTAGCATTTTGGTCATTGTTCCATCTTCTCGAGATTTGTAATTTTTAGTGATGAATCTTGCCCCTCTTCTTTGAATTGATTCTAGTTTAGTTATTTCCTGTTTCGTGTAGGGGTCCCATATAATGGCTCCGTACTCCATAATTGATCTTACAAGAGCTACATATGCTGTTTTTCTGCATTCTCTGGGACAGTGTTGTAAGTTCCTACGCAGGAATCCGAGTGTTGAATTTGCTTTTTTTGTTACGTTGTTAATATGTTCCTTCCATTTTAGATCTTCTGATATTTGTAAGCCAAGATATGGGTTTGATGGAACCTGGTCTAAGGTGTGGTTGTTGAGGATGTAATTTCTATGGCTCTTTTTCTTCATTGATAGAATGTAGCATTTCTTAGCATTAAAACGCATACCCCATTTCTCAGCCCAGTTTTCAAGGTCGGTGAGATCTTGTTGTAATATGTCATGATCGCCTTGCTTGTTAATTTCTCTGTAAAGGAGGCAATCGTCCGCAAACAATCTGACCGATGATTTTACTGAGTCCGGCAGGACGTTTATGTGGCACAGGAAGAGTATTGGTCCGAGGACTGTGCCCTGTGGTACCCCTGATTCGACTGAAGTTTCGTCTGATTGTACTCCTTCGAGTTGGACCCTCATTTTTCGTGTGGTGAGAAAGTTCTCGAGCCACTTGTGGGTCTTGTTCCTTATACCGTACTGCTCAATTTTGTGTAGTAGGCGGTCATGTGGTACCGTATCAAACGCTTTAGAGAAGTCAAGGATAGCTATGTCAATTTGGCGTCCTTTATCAAAGGATTCTAGCATGTCTTGTATCGTAATGGCGAGTTGGGTTTCGCACGAGTATCCAGATCTAAATCCATGATTTAGTGTTGTTAAAACTTTGTTCTGTTCTAGATGTTTCATCATATTTTTGCAGATGTGTTCTAGAAGTTTACAGGGTACTGATGTGAGGGAGACTGGTCGATAGTTCTCTGGTGCATGCTTATCTCCCTTTTTATATATGCACGATATATTTGCGCTCAACCAGTCTTTAGGCAATTCCCCTGAGTCTAGAGATCTCTGATATATGCATGTTAGTGCTGGTGCCAGTTGTTTCGCGCATTGTTTTAGGACTCTATTAGGTATGTTATCAGGTCCCGTAGCCTTTGACGGATTGATGTTTTCTAGGAGCTTTCTGACTCCTTCTTCTCTAATTTTGATGTGATTCATGCTGTTTTTTACTTTTTTGGTTGTACTCGGCATGTTTGAGGCTTTCTCTTTGGTAAAAACTGATGCGAACTGGTCCAGTAATAATTTTGCTTTATGTTTGCTATCGTTGATTAGCTGACCTTTGAATTTTAATGGTGCGACACCAATGTTATCTTGTTTTCTAGATTTTACATATTTCCAGAATGGTTTGCTATTGTTTTTGTCCATGCCTTCGATGATTGCGGTGTTAATATATTGCCATTCTGCTTTCCGAATTTGACGTTTGCATTCCTTTTGGTAATGGTGATAATTTGCCCATTTTCCATTTCGTTTAGCTTGATTATAAAGGGTTTGTTTCCTTCTTATCATTTTCTTAATTTTGTGGTTAATCCATGGGAGTTTGTTGTTTGATTTTATCATTTTTGCTGGTATATTTTTATCCAAGCTGGAATGGATTGTGTTCTTAAATTTGTTCCAGAGGTTGTTGATGGGTGTTCCCTGTTTGTCAAGTGATTCTATTTCTGATGTTAGATTATCTAGATCTGTGTATACTCCTTCCCAGTTCGCTTTTGACCATTGATATGCTTTCCTCGGATTTTGTTTTTGATAGTACGGTTTGGCATCAACATCTGTTACTATGATCGCATGGTCTGATATGCCTGGTATATTTGAAGATGTTTTAACCAAAGACGGGTTTGTTGTAAAGATCAGGTCCAGTAGATTTTCTCCCCTAGTAGCTTCGTCGTGTACCTGTGTTAGTCCTTCTTGGGTGGTCAAATTTATCAGCATAGACTGTATTTCCTTGTCTGAACTAGAGCTTTTTAAGGATAGGGTGTTCCATGATATATCTGGGCAGTTGAAGTCCCCTGCTAATATTATGTTGTTATTTTTGTCATTTGTTACCAGTTGTAATGATTTTTCGAGTTCTTCAAGCGTATTTTTGCTCCTATGAGGCATATAGAAGGATCCAATAAGTAAATTTTTGGTGTGTTGTAATTTGATCTTGACCCAGTTGATTTCACAGTTAGTGACATATTGCGGTTGTTCTGTAGCTACTATAGAGTTGTGTACTAAAACAAACACTCCTCCTCCGAGTGTACCCCTGTCATTCCGAAATGCTTGATATTGGTCTGTGAAAATTTCTGATGATTTGATGGCATCTTTTGTTGGGTTTTTGCCGGGTTGGATTCCTTTTAACCATGACTCAGTGCCTATCACTATGTCTGGTTTTGTATAGTTAAGTATTGCCTTGAATTCCGATGTCTTATCTTTTATACTTCTGCAGTTTACTGTTAGTACACGTAGGTTCTTTTTCTTAGGTATTTTCGAATAGGTGTTCGAGTCATTTTTTGATGAGTAGTTTTTTGTCGTGCTGATAGTTGAATTTGTTGATTTATTAGCTTGCTGTTTCGGGCTGCTAGTTTTCATTGGACTAAATTTGCTGACAAAGGAGTATGAGAAGCTTTCCTCTGTTGTGAGTGGTTCGTAGTAACTTGTATTATCGATCTCGTAAGAGTGAAAGGTAAATGATGATACATTTAAGCTGTCGCATTTGCAACACATCCATTGGACGTTTGGTCTGTGTAATAATTCGTAGTCCATTGTACAAAGTTCGATGCACGATCTGTGGTGCCAGATGCTACAGTTGTCGCAGCTTACTCCATCCATTGACCAAGTTACAGGGTTCTCACACATGCCACATGGGAAGATGTTTGCTGTTTTGGGCCCAGGATTGAGTTCTATGTCTCCTGATTGAAAGATGATGATGAGAATTATGATAGATTTGCTTTGATTTTTGTTAATAGGAAGTTGTATTGGTTTCCGACTGGTAGTTGACATTTTTGGATTTAGTAGTTGGTGTCCATATTGTTGTTTTGTCCATGATTTCTCACAGGTAAGGTTGAGATATGTTGATAGTATGAGGATAACCAGTAAAGTTTTTGTGAACATACTTGGTTGTAATATAGCGTGGAAAATCCACACTGATTACTAACGGTTTTTACTATTCTGAAAGTGTTCTGGTATAGCGAGGAATATCCTCACTGACCAGATAAAGCGAGGTTATAATATAGCGTGGAAAATCCACACTTATTAAAGAGATGATTTACGGTTTTATAATGTAGCGTGGAATATCCACACTGATTATATATTTATCTGCTGTGTACCAGTGTAGTAAGGAATATCCTTGCTGACTGGTGTGGGTTTATTTTGTTTAACTGCGGTGTACCAGTGTAGTAAGGAAGATCCTTGCTGACTGGTATAGTTCGTTTACTGGCAATTTCTTCCAACAATCTTTGTTCGCGTGATCAGTGATCTTTCGCAGCCATACCTGTGCTAGAAGCGGACTTGGATGGATCCCATCTTTGTAGAGTTTGAAATTGTTCGTTTTCCTTATAAGAGATTTCCTGGTTTTCTTGTTTTTCACCGTTTTTGAAGTTTTCACCAAATCTGTGCCAAAGAGGGGCGAAAAAACATTTGTATCTTTGTTCAGTTCTCTTATTTTCGCATTTAATTTGTAGACTTGTTGTTCTAATTTTGTGTCTTGGTCTTCAAAGTCCTTTGGTGATTTGTGACCTGCTTTTTCGTTCCACTCCTGTATCGAGTAAACTGGGATTTCTAGGAATGTTACTCTGCATTTGGGATGTTCTCGGATGAGATCTTTAATCTTTCCTAGGTAGTCTACGGCGTACTCGATTGCTCTGTCGTCTTCGTGAGTAAGAGCGATGTATTTCTTGTTTTTTGTAGTTAGGTCACAAGTTCCCAACCAGACGTACAGCCAGATGTCGCCTAGTTTCTTTACTTTTGATTTGAAGTTAGATTTCAGCCACTTGTAACCGTCTTTACAGGTATCCCCGCTCTTGTACCACCATTTCGCTGTGCTCTCCGATTTGTGTGCAAGTGTTTTGAGGAGCCACTTTCCTTTGCTATCGGTAAGAACGGCTGGGGTATGCGTTTTAGTTCCAGTCGCTGGAATGGGGGGCTTGTTTAGAGTTTTCCTGAGCTTGTTTTCTGACATGAAAATTGGATTTATTCGATCGAACAAGGTTGGTGAAATTCAAGATGGCGTTCTGAGCTATGACGATCGTTGTTGTTGGGTATTTACAAAATGATATATTGGGGCAGATACACAGCTTTACCCGTCGTATCCCTTACATATTGCTTAAATAATATCTGTAGATTCTGGATTGATGTAGATAAATGTTAGATGGTCGAAATTGAAGGTATTAGAAGCGATTTGAGTGACAAAATTTTCTTCTTCCAAAAAAGACGTCCGACTTTTCCGCGCATGCGCCCTCCCTTATGACAATGCTTGTATTGCCAAATGTGCGCAAGTATATTTGATAGAGAATAATGAGCCTTTTTAGGCTCTTAATGGTACTACCGATACCGCATCTGATTAAATTAATAAAAACAAATTAGAAAATTAAAAATTCCATTCAGGTCATTTAACTGGGAAAAAAACTTGACTGACCAAAGGTAGATTGACCTTTAATCGAAACTTAATAAAGGTTATAAATGGGTTTTTATGATACGAGGAGTGTTCGAAAAAAAATTGACATGTCAAATACATGTAACGTATTAGATTTAATTATTATAATTATTATTTCTTTGTTGTTGTTGTTGTTAGTTTCTATGTCTTCATCTTACCCATTCGTCTTTTTTCTTTATATTTCTCTTATTCTTATTTATTAATTTTTTTTGCAATGAGTGATATTCAAGGAATGAAATTCTGTTTCTTTTTAGAGGAGTTGAAGTTCGCTCTAAAGGAAGGTGTCCATGTCCATGTCCTAAAATATTGAGGCCTGTTTGTGGAACAGATAGAAAAAATTATGCCAATCCCTGTCTTGCAAAATGCGCGTAAGTGTATCACATGTAATTAGAGAATAATGGGCGTCTTTTGGGCTCTTGAGGGTACTACGTCATCTGATTGAATACATGTAAACAAATTACAGAAGACCCTCTTTGGGTCAGGGTTTCGTAATTTCGAACATGCAAATAAATTATGGAAACATACAGAAATTAATCTAGATTCTTTTTTCTCAATTTATGACAATGCTGAAATTACAGTTAGCATCGAAACCAAGATGAATTGATAAATAAAATTAGTGGGACCAGAGGTATTTATTCGAACCCTAAGTTTTAAATGAGATCATGAAATGGTTTATGGGATAGGGGGAGCGTTTGATAAGTTAAATGAATATTAGATATTTCATTTACTTTTTTGTCGTAATGTAAATATTAATGTACAAAGCTTACCCATTCGTCTTTATTATATTTTTCTTCAATTTTCAAAATTTTTTTTTTGTTATCGATGGTATTCAAGGAATGATCCTGTTTCTTTTCAGAGGAGTTGAAGTTCGCTCTGAAGGAAGATGTCCATGTCCATGTCCTAAAATATTGAGACCTGTTTGTGGAACAGACGGAAAAACATATTCCAATGCTTGTCTTGCCAGATGCGCGTAAGTTTATGCTTTGTAAAGCTATAGCAGATTTAGTAGTTCATGTCGGAACAGCGTGTAATAACTTTTACTTGACACCCTATAATAAAATTAATTATTTGTTTTTAGAGTTAAAGTAATTTTAAATAATATGCTCATTTTACATCAATTACTTTAGACTTGGCATAATCCGTGTTGATCTTAAGCTTTCCATAACCCAAGTGGAATTTTGCTTACACTTGGAGAGGAACATGACAGATATCTTGTTTCTCTCATGCTTTTCCTATCGAATTTAGATATTAATCTGTTTGCAACTATGCCGCTGCATTCTGTTTTCTTATTTTCGTCGTCATCTACAAGTAAGAATTCTTTTCTTTTCATCAACTTTATTCACAGTAAGATCGTGCCTAATAGTTTCAAATTACAAATTATTTTTCACTTTCAGTGGAGTAAAAAGCAAAGATGGAAAATGTCCCTGCATCTGTACAAAGGAACTAAATCAAGTCTGTGGAAAAGATGGAAAAACATACGGCAACCCTTGTACAGCTAAATGCGCGTAAGTGTGTTTTTAATTAACAACATTGACATTCTTATTAGAACATTTCATTACAGTAAACATTTTCTTTAATCAAACTGAACGTGCCAAGAAAGGCATACAAGTTTATCATCGTGTGAACCCCCGGGTAAATCGTACCTCACATAACCCCATGGTATGGCAAACAGGAGATACTGACTCTCCACGGGCACCAGGTCTCATATTGGCATGCTATTTATTCCTTTTTTGTTGTAATGGAAATTCTGGTGATTTTGCCTTAACTTCTCGATTCTGAGACTGAATAACTGATGGGCACTTCCTCGATGTTTATTGTGTAAATTGATACATTAATCCTTTGCATGTAAGCGATTATGAATACTCAAAAAATGGAGTTCACTGAATTAATATGCACATTGTCCTGTTTTGCGCTTGATACATTGTAATAACTAGGGTACCGATGATTTTTGTTTCTTATTATTTTCATTTAGCAGACTTTGGGTATTGTATTAAAGACTCTAGTTATTTTTTTTGAAAAATGGATTTTTTCAAGTGTATATTTTCCTTAGATTTTACCCGGATCTTTGTACGAACAATTCTGTCCACAATAGCTTAGCCTTTAGAGTATTTCTTCGAAATTACATATTTTCTACGTGTTCTGAGAAAAGTGAATTGGTACTTGTTGAATTGAACATAATGTCTAAGCTATCATAATTCAGAAACCTCCAATTCTATTCAAAGATGAGAGGAAAATATCACAATAGAGTTTCTATGCCAACATATTACTTCCTATTCATTGTTTTCCTTTGCCAAATTATCAAAAGGCTGAACCAATTTTCAAGGATTTCTTTCAATACAACATTGTATATGTATTTATTCATTGTGATTTAGAAGATCTATAATTTCAAAAATGTAAAACACTGCGTGCATACAATTTTCATTGATGACTCAAATTATCATTGTTTTTCAGGGACGCTGGCATAGCACACTATGGTCCATGTAGAAAGTATGAATAAAAAATTGATAACGGAGAAAAATATTTTTCTTGATTTTGTATTGCTTTTCATTCACATGAGCCGAAATTTCAAGTGCCCTTTTCTGCATACCTCAGTTCTGAAGGAATCCGTTAGTAAAATTTCCAAGTTCAACTGTCGCACCCATCGAATACAATTATATGAAACCTCAAAGAGCACAGGAATTCTTATTCCTTCCCCAAGATTGCATTTATTTTCAGATGATACTTCAACAAACATGATCACCGAGGTTTTTCAGTATCAGACTCATATTGGACTTACCTGCAAGCGTTGGACAGATTTTTACCAAAAAAATTAGAAAAATAGAACTCACAGTTTTTGTTTACCAAAATTGATTCATTTTCCGAAGCGATCCGTCATACAAAACAGTTGCCAAGGCTTCTCTTTATCTGACGAATACAAGACTTCCCCATGTTTTTTACGAAACAATTCATAGAAAATACGGTATGCCTTCTTCGAGTGAAATAAGTCAAACATGAAAACCATATCAAAATTCGAACACAATTTATGGGCATGCAAAACTAGGACACATGTACACAAATCTGATATGAGATCACCTATCCTTGGGTTGAATGTTTCGAAAAAAACTGAATACTCTAGTCGTTAAGAATAGAATCAAAATCAGTGAATATTCTAAATTTGGTGGGTTTTTCATCTTCACCTAAAATTATTCTTTTTATTTAGGACAAAATAGCCGAGAGTATTATCGCGTCACAATATTGGTCAGATTATCATGAAAATTACCAGAGATTCTAAAGACAATCATTAACAGCTTTCGGAATATTATGCAGACAATGATTTCGGGAATACTTTATTAGTCAACCTGGTGAATTGGTTCGGTGTTAACATTAGGTTTTCCAATCCATTTGTCTGTCAGTCTATTCGTCTGTGACATTTTTTTTATTTTGAAAAGCAAATAATCTCCAGCATGCTTCCCTGTACTCACCCAGCAAAACAAACCCACAAGAAAGAGACACATAAATGACATTTCAAAACATTAATGACAACACATAAAAGGAAGGAGACCAATGTCCACCTGGCGCCGACTTCGAACGGCAATCTGCTCTTAGCAAATGATGTGGTGGTTATCCGAATTACGTGCACACAACCCTTCCACTTACCCGAATACACAGAGGTCTCCATAGACACACAATAGTGGTATAAATATACATGTAGTATAAAATAATCTCAATATTACACACATTTGAACTAAGTTTCGTGTGTAGATAGAGAATGATGAGTGAATGATCTGATCCATCTATGGTCACAAGGCGAACACTCGACACAGTTCTTGACCAATCTACAGCCTTGTATAAGCGGGTTTTTATGAATTGCAATATGGTTGATACATGTATGAACTCGCTCTAGCTAGCACGGACTGGTGTTCGCACGCCCTGTGTTTTATATGCATTATTCATATGTGTGTGTGTGTCGTGGCCCATTTTATCTGCTGTTTTGTCTGCGTGGTCATCTTACGGTGAGGAGGTCACAATAAACAACTACTATAATCCGACTGCCCTTTGGAAAAAAAATGATGTAGAGCTTGAATGAAGTAGACGTAGAAGTTTACTCACATTTGAATGAAGTTAGATGTGTAGCTTGAGTGGTGAGTGAAATAATCAAGAAGGACTAAGGATAAACTTCAGTTCTACTTCTCTTTTTTGCACTTTCATAGATTTATATAATGATTGTAGGGATTCCTATACGTTCTAATTGTGCGCGTCTTGATTTATTCTCATACACTTACAAAAAAGGATTTATACAAAATCTTCAAAAGCAAACAAAATGTTATGATTCGAAATGTTTCAATAATACTTCTAGGTATCTCGATGATATTCTTAGTAATTAACAATCCTGCTTTTCAATTTTTAAAGAAACGCGGTTTTACACAATTTGTGATACGATAACTGACATTTCATATTCCAATGAAAAGGCAAAAATAAACATTCACTTCTTATAATTACCAAACATGAATTTATTCTGAATTCGTCCAAATTTGAATGAAAATTTATGTTTCAGTACGTGGCGTATGAAAATATTAGACTTTTAGGAACTAGTTCCCTAACAACAAAATTGGTTTAGCGTAAAAAAAAACAACAACTCGGCATTTATTCTTAAAAATGTAAACGTCTTCAAATTGAATAGCATCATTTAAGAACAGATAAATTGGCAACATGGACCAGACATGCACGTTTCGGGTACTTAACCCTCGTCAGTGATCCTCAAATCTAAACAATGTAACATGCCAAAAAAGTATGAAAGTCATTCTCCACCCTCTGAACCCCAGCACGTTTTACCTATTTGCATTTAGTAATGTATGATGACGTATTTTGTGACGCGTTGTTTATCGAGCATGAAGATCTGTATGTGTGAAGATAAACCACATTATTAAGATCTACAGGAATATCAGCTGTAAATCATTTCTTGAGAATCAGAATGAAATCGGAATGAACAGTTCGGTAAGTCACTTATTCCTTGTATTTTCAAATTTATGCATCCGATATCCATATGTATTAAATTTATTTTGGTGTTAACAAATAAAGGATTTGCATTTCTAGTAGACCAATCATAATATCTACCGAAACATGTTGCAGTTTTTTATTCATGCGCGTAGCAACCGATGTAATCACTGCAAATATTCACAAAACAGGACTGTAATCCTGATCAGTCGACACATGAGATTGTTTTAAGTTTCAATCGATACCTTGAGACCATTTGTATTGTTTCTTTCATGCGTTAGACATTTTTAGAATTGTTGGCGTTCGTGTGAAAGTAGTTCCGGTCATTTTTGACATTTTATCTCCTTATAACGGAAGTCAGAATAAATATGATCGACCAATCAAAATGCGAAGATTTAGATTAACAAACACATTTGGTAATTATATAAGAATGAAGTTTATTCACAAGAACTATCACCTAACAAGGCAAACGTTACAAACAAAGAAACACCATTTTTGGACCAAAATATTCATACAAGTGTAGATGACAAAAGAGATTATTTTGGATTCAACATAGTTAATACCTCTGGATTGACGGTGATGTTCCAAGACTACCGTCATACGGCATTTACATATCACAGCTCTTCCGGTACGCTAGAATATATACTAATACTTTACATTTTCAAAGTAGAAATTTACAAATTATCAAGAAACTTTTAGGACAAGTTTTCCGCTTTCATAAAATAGTTAAGACTTTCTGGAAATTTTATAAAAAATATTGTCAACTTCTTTTACAATTCGGATCTATACAAGCAACAGAATACATTACTTAGGGTATTACGCAACCTACCTTTCCTGGTTATATAATAAACAAAATTAGAAGGATCAAAGGTAGACAGCTGAACCATCGAAAATGCGTCAGAATCATCAAAACCCTTTTATACCGTGGATATGATTCAAATGTCACAAGACGGACACTAGGCTTGGTATATGACCAATCCACAGTCTTGAACCATTCTTAAGACTTGCACTCTGACTGACTGTGACGACGGGACTCCATGGCGGACCCTGTCCAAACCTCTTCAGAGAAGTCAGGACCCCCACCACCTGCCCTCACTGAGTGGCAGTCGGACTCCTCGGGTGAAAACATACATGAGCTCGCTACAGTCGACAGAGCACGGACTGTATAACGTTCGCCATCTATTATATCAATTTACATACTCATCTGTGTTGCTTGGACCCATGAGTTTTGTGGCATTGTTTGTGTGTGGTAATCTAACAGTGAGGAGGTTGTTTTACACCACAATTGTACGTTGTTCGCGACCTCTGGCTAATCGGAAAAGTTAAAGGGATGTGCGTAATCCAGGTTAACAACACCATTTGCTACTTGTGTGGCAAATGGCCATTTAAATTCGGCACTCGTTGGTTTCTGTGTAGTATTTTATGCTTGTTATGTGGTATGTCTTTCTTCGTCTCTTAGTGTGCTCGTCTTTGTGTTTCCGCATAGGGTGTTTTGGTGTTTTGCTAATGGCACTGCAACAGGGTCTGGTTGGAGATCCCTTCCCGTCTAATTAAAACAAGAAACAACTTCGAGAAGGCATTTGAAACCGCTTGGATGCATGACCTTTGGGATAGATAAATATAGTTATCTTGATGGCAAATATTTTCGAATTAAAAGAAGTATACATTGTACATTCATGGAATAAAGGCTAGAATAAGATACATGTACAATGGTGTATTTTCATACTTCTCTTACCAGATCAGCATCAAACAAGGCGAAAATTCATCCTCCCTAACGTTTTCCATAATTTTGTAAGATTTGGTAGATTTTCTGAGAACAAAATAGTATCAGGCCTACAACGTATTTTGATCTCTTAGAAAAAGAATCTAACATTTCAATTCTGTTAATTCATTCTGATGACACATTTAATTTGCTGAGTCAGCAGAAGAACTTCAACGACAAGTAGATTTTTCTCTAAGTAATGTGAATCATGGAAACTTAGTTACAGTAATGAAGAAATGCTAAAATATTAGATTTTGATGATAGAGCAAGATATTTAAGTACCATAGAATTGGTACTAAAGAATATATATTTCAATATGACAATTTGGTATAGCTTCTAGTGGACTGTAAGTCCCCAAGGATATCACTCGACTAGTTTTAGTGTTAAAGTGATACAAATTTTCAAAAATAGAGTTAGATAGAAATGTTACATTTGAAATTTTGTAAGTACATTATGAAAATTGAAAAGTAACTAGAATTTATTTGGGTTTACGGAGAGCTTGAGACTTTCCCCGTAATACACGTTCATGTATTGATGTAAAATGTTACACGTCTTCAAATTCAATAGCAACATTTAAGAACAGATAAATAGGCAGACATGCACGTTTCCGGTACTCAACCCTCGTCAGTGGTCCTCAGTCTAATGTAATATGGCCAAAAAGTGTGAAATTTGTTATGTCCAAAAATGAACCAAAAGACGTAGCAGGATTGGTGAGATAGGATGCTACAGGACCAACGTTCTAGAAATTTCAAGAAATTTTGATTACATAAATTTTCGAATGTGTTGAAGAAACGATCTTCCTAAGTTGATCGAACTTAGCTACATGTGCCCTATGTGTCCTATGATGATTAACATTTATTACTTGATTTTAACTCAAATATTACCTCAAGCTCATGAAGAAAATATTCACAAATTTTTAAGATTAAGATACCGAATACATGTTAACAAACTGTTAATACTAAATACGAATTAATACTTTATGTTAATTCACCTGAGAGACTCAGGAGAGAGTAACAACGACATAGGTTCCTGTATTGTATTATCCTTTTTTCGCAAATAGGGATATGTTCATACATATTAAACTTCTTCTCCAGAACCAATGAAGAGATGTTTAAGAAACTTGAAAGTGCTCATCGTCTCTATTGGCCCCACCACAGCCTAAAGTAAGTCAATTTAATAGGGATAGCTTCTTTTGACAAACTTCTTCAGGACAAATGCATATACTGAATAACCGATAGCATCGGGATGATCTAGAATAAATCTTTGGAAATGTTGGGGGAATTTTCCATGGTTATCCTCCTAAGTCAACTATTTGATGCGTTTTCAATGTGTATTTCGACGTTGTCATAGATGCTCATCTTTTGTATTTATCTTTTTATAAAAGTTGAATAAAGTTAATGAATGATTCTATGCATTGAATTGATCTATATAGGTTATATTCATGTTTCATTATGCATTAAATAGGTGTTTTGGTTAAATCTATTTCCTTAATTATGAAGGATTTTTAAGTTCAAAAGATGGATAGGGAATTTATTTTTATAATGTATTCAAGAGATGTTTTTCTAACATCCATGGACAGAAATAGATACCCGAAACGTGAATGTCTGGTCCATGCTGCCAATTTATCTGTCTTAAATGATGCTATTCAATTTGAAAACGTTCAACACAGAATGCCTTAGGTGTACGTGTGTATCAAATGAGAGTTATGGTTCTTGGGCTTCTTGTTAATTTTGTTAAATTAGAACTACACGGAGGGACGTGCTGAACATGAAAACGATAATAAAACGCCTAACCCTATCTCATGTCTTGTTGCTAGATTTTTCAAAAGAAGACACACTTTCGCGTTCAAGATTTGGTCGTCTTCTTTGTATAATACTTAAATCTGGAAAAAGTATGAATTCAGTAATATCCCTGGAAGGGGAGACTAGAAGCTCAAGGATTCCCCCCTTCCCTAAAAGACAAAGTTAATATTTTCCTGGTTTTCCTTTTCCCCCGCTTTTGCGAAAGGGCGGGACATTAAAACTGGTTTGTCTGTGTGTCCGTTTTTCTTTCAGTCACAAAAACGTTTACCTTGGGCATAGCTCTTGAATGGTAAATGATCAGGCTTTCATATTTCACATGTATATTTATTGTGACAAGACCTTTTTATGCATACCAAAAGTTTTGACATTGACCTTAAAGCTTGACCTTAGAGATTGACCCACTTTTAGAAAAACTTAACCTTAGGCATAACTTTTGGATGGTAAGTCATAAGCTTTCATATTTCACATGTGTAATGACAAGACCTTTCACATGTGTAATGACAAGACCTTTCACATGTGTAATGACAAGACCTTTCACATGTGTAATGACAAGACCTCATGACAAGACCTTTCCGTGGATACCCAAAGTTATGACAATGACCTTGAAGCTTGACCTATTAAAACTTTAACCTCAGGCAAAATGTTTGAATGGTTAGGTAATAGGACTCATATTTGACATCTGTATTTCTTGTGACCTGACCTTACAGTGGATACCAAACCTTTTGACCTTGTGACCATGACCTTGGAATTTGACCTACTTAAAAAGAACTTTAACCTTGGGCACGTGAGTGCTAGGACTTTCATATTTCAGATGCGAATATCTTGTGACAAGAGCTTTCTAAAGATTTGACATCATGCACCTTTGAGTTTAACCTATCATTAGATTTTGTATTTGTATTATACATGAGATATGTCATAAAAAGTTAGGATAGGGATTTTTCAGCATTTCTTTATAAAAAAAACACCCCAAACCGAGGGGCAACAATTCATTGAATTTGATTTTTTATTATCAATCATAGGCTGGAACACCCCACCCCCTCCTCCCACCCCCTTTACGGGTTTGACCCCTTCTTCATCCCTCAAAGGAAATGTTTAGGTCCGCCCATGTTTAAACTGTAAATATCATTATCATATGATCCTATTACAACTTTTCTATGTCATGGAAACGTATTCGTGCACATGGTTGCCATAGCACTTTCTATATAGACATAACCTTAGACAGTGCATGCTTTGTATATATTGTTTTCCATGCGTGAACATCGACGGCGGGTGCGACAAGCCAAACAGGGGATGCTTACTCCTCCCGGGCACCTGATTCCACCTCTAGCTTGCTAGAGGTCTGTCGATGCTCAACGTTGACAAGGTGCTCTATTGTAAGTGCTGTTGAGATTATCGTCAGGATCTCATAAAAGGTCAAGTTCCAGACGCCATTGGATCTACAAATATGTGCATGCAGTCAACTTTAACATAAGGCTCCAAGAAATCTGATAATCCTCTATATTGTAACCCTCTTTGCCTCTCTAGTAGTTTGTTTGATGTTTTCCTCGTGATCATAAGAATGGGAATGATCTCCAGCATGACCACCCTGCACTCACCCAGCGAAACAAACCCACAAGAAAGTGAAACATAAATGACATCATACAAAACTACAAATCGCAGAAAGACACGACAATATTCACTAGAGCATCATACAGAACAATCTTAACAGACGCACAGAAACATCAAACATTGATGACAACACATAAAAGGACCCGGCGCCGACTTTGGACGGCCATCTGCTATTAGCAAATGGTGTTGTTACCCAGATTACGTGTGCACAACCCTCCCACTTATCCGGATACACAGAGGTCTCCATAGACACACATATTTAACAATCTCTTTCTTGATGTCGTACATACATGCAATCAGTCTATCGAAGATGCCATTCTTTATCAAAGATCCATAAAACTTCATTGATGCCTCTAGCTAACGATGCGTTCAAATTGTAAATTCCCAGTCCCCCCTCCTCCCGTAAAAATATACAAACCCTGCATCTATAGATATATACCTTAAATTGTACATTTCCCAAAGTCTAAATTTCCATCAATAAAGAGTAAAGAGCAATGCAAGTTTTTTCTTCATACGACATCTGTCACGTCGACAATGTCCGATAAATTTATCCAGGGGCATACGTACGACCTTAATTAAGAATTTGATAAATGAAAAGTGATAGTATCAAAGATAATCATGATTAATCGTTATAATTACCAATAATTAACAAATAATTTGTAGCAGCTGATTATTAATAATTATGTACAAGAGTGATGACAATCTACTCAGATTCGAATCACAATTGTTATAAATTCAAGCTTTTCATATGCTGTAGATCAGTACTTTCTACAAGGTAAGTTAATTGTTAAATCCATTTTCATTTAGATTAGTATTTGAAAGCTTTTATGTTTCAACTCTCAGTGTGTCAAATTTGTCAGCCAAAAAAATTAAAAAAGAAGACTTTCTCTTTTACAAAAGGGAACCATATTTCGCCGGTGACCATATTTCGCCGTTTCATATCTAATTGCTCCTCGTTGGTCACCGGAAATGTTTGTCAAATTTATTTGTCTAAATCCTTCCAATTGTGACTGTAACATTGTTGTTTTGGTATATTTTTACATCTCATTTTATACAAATTTGACGAAAATTACAACCAAATCTGGAAAAATGAATTTTAACACTAAATTTTGGATGTAAATTTTACAAAGACTAGACAAGATTTTTTCGGCAGAATTTCTTTGAAATAGTGATGACAAAAGATTTCCTTAAAATAAAATCACAATTTTGACCTTTTTTGTGCACAAAGGATACTTAAAAAAAAGGAAAACTGCGAAATATGGTTACCTTCGAAAACCTGGAATCGAAATATTTTGACGTTTTATAATGAATCAAATACTAAGTAAAACATTTTTTTTGTAATATTTCCATCGAGAATGGGGAGTAAATTAAATTGTTGCGCAAACGTTTATTGAATTACCCTCCATATATTGAGATTTTCTAGGAAATGTACGGGAAATGCGGCGAAATATGATCACTTGCTCTATGCCCTTCAAATTCATTTTAATGACCTTCATACATGTAACATAATAAATGATGATGAAATTATAACATGGTAAAATATGTACAAGGTACTTATTTCTTGTTGCAGTGTGGAGCAGTTAAAATCGTTCCCCATGACTTGATGTTTGTTTAGTGTATTGGTTACTTCTTTTCAGCTTTGTCGACTGATAGAAGCTTTGTTCCAGCCTTTTATCAATTTGACATCATATATAATGTTTTTGCTATTTTGGAAACTTGCCATTCATCGAAGAATACCATCGAAATTAAAGGAGGTTAGCATCTTAGCACCATCCCTCCAATGCTATTTTGAACATAGATTTTATTTGGATATGCGACTGAATCGACCCTACAGGAAATTTCGAGCCGCGCACTCCCTATAAAGTAAATGCAGAAATTTAAATTCTAAAAATAAAAATCAGAGGGCGCTAGTCAAATGAATTTGGCAGGCTTATAAAAAGCACTTTGGCTGGAAGGATCACTGATGAGAATTTGATATTTAAAACACTTGTCTTAATTGTGCATGAAAATTTGTTTGAAATTTTATTCGAAAACGTATAGAGTTGGAACATTTCAGTATTATTATAGGTGAGGAATCAGCATATTAACTTGGATTGTCGCCGAAATATTTTTTGTTTATTAGAATCTCGGGGCTTAATAGTTTGTGTAATTATAACAAAATAATATCCCTGAAGGAAAATGTTGCGTTTTCTTAGATAATCAGGCAATACTGATCATTTACATATAATTTAACTATTCCCGTAATGTCTGTATAACGCCTATACAAACGTACGGCGCGAAATTTTATCTATAGCTGTATAGACAATGTCGCCTATTATGACGTCACTAACGACGAACGCCGCTACGTTAGGCCTGTTCAAATATCACGTCGCCAGGTTTGAACTTGAAAATCAACCACGCTAAAATGACATCAATTGCAAAATAAACTAGATGATTAAATAGTGAATTGATTAAATTATAAGAAATGACTGTTATAATTTTTCTGTCTATCGATGTATAGACAAAAACCGATGCACAAATAAAATATAATCCGCTTCGCGGATTATACAGTTTGTGCATCAGTTTTTGTCTATACATCGATAGACAGAAAAATTATTACAGTCATTTCTTAAATAAAGGAAAAGGCGATGCTTTTCTTTTATATAACGCCAACTCCACAGAATTGCAATAAAAGCCTGCACATTATATTGCTTATATTTCGAAAGAAGTTTTCCTATTAAAAGCATGTGGGTGACAACTTAAAGGTAAAGCAGGATAGGACGCAGCTGTACTTCGTACAATTCGTAATTTAAAGTGTCAAATGTAAACGTCTTCAAATTGAATAGCATCATTTAAGAACAGATAAATTGGCAACATGGACCAGACATGCACGTTTCGGGTACTTAACCCTCGTCAGTGATCCTCAAATCTAAACAATGTAATATGCCAAAAAAGTATGAAAGTTACTTTGTCGAAAAGGCGTTCCGAAAAACGTAGCAGGATGGTTGGGATATGATGCTACAGGACCCACGTGTTAGAAATTTCAAGAAAGTTTTATGTGACTTATTTCAGGTTCAAGAAGATCCACAATGCAGGTTTCATTCGTTATGCTTGTTGTTGTCTTTGTCTTAAATGGTATTGAGGCTAGATCACCAATGGGATGTTATGTAACGCAGGAATTAAATCCTGTATGTGGAAAGGACGGTAAAAACTATCCCAATCCAAGCTATGCTAGATGTGCGTAAGTATTTACCGCGTCATGATGTTAATAGACTTATTTAATTTCCAGAATGTTAAAATTAGCACTATACAGAATATACACATTGCATGATTTTAAGAATACAGCCAGGTCGGAACATTCCTTTCCTTCATACATTAGATATTTTCAACAACATTGTAGTTCTTCAGTGTATCAAGCAAGGTAACTCAAAAATTCAAACAAATAGATATCAAAACGGAAATGTTGGCAGTGACCGTAAACAAAATAGAGGAGGTATGTGTAAAAGCCATATTTCTAAATTAAGCCAGAGAGATATCGATGCAACTGAAACGAGCTACTTTTAAATTCTGCGCTATTTGTTTTTCATCTATTTCTGTCTTGTGATGATTCGTGTCTCCACGTTTCTACATGATATCATTGTAGGTGGTGTTCATTTGACAATTTCGTCTTTTCGATTTTACAGTCCTACTTTCGATTTGTGCACGTATCTGACGTAAAAGCATTGTGACGTCATTAAATTCCTTTGAAAACGTCATATATGTATTGATGTTTCCCTGAATTTCATGCTGGCTTCCATAGAATTTGATGACGTCACAATGCGTTGATGTCAGATACCTGCACAAATGGGAAGTAACTCTGTATTTCGAAAAGACCGAATTTCTCTTCCGATGCCCATTACATTATTTGTTATAAATTTTGAGACTGTGGTCAACATATAAGTGATCTTGCAGGAGATCACCTCTGTTTTGTAAATATAAAAAAAGCATTTAACTGCGAAAAATATTGCACGTGTATTCTTTGTCCGTTTGGCTTAGTTTAAACAATATTCATTGGTATCTAGTAAATATGCAATGAAACAATGATACAAACAATGAGATAGGGATATGAAACAAGAGGCCCAAATGGGCCACATCGCTCACCTGAGGAGACTGTATGTATGTTTTCAATCAAAGTCAAGACCTGAAGGAAATCGCTTTTAGTGAAGCTTTGAGAAGGACAAGGTGTACAAGTTACTTCCTGTAAAGTTCAGTGACATTCTGTGCAGTAGTTTAAGAGGATAAGTCAAAAATGTGTCATTCAAATAGAGCCTATAGAGGACATCTTGGATTTCCAATCGGCTCGAAAAACACAAACTAAGTAGAGGGCAATTAGTACTTGCGTCCTGTGAAGTTTCAAGAAATTCTGTGAAGCAGTTTTAGAGGAGAAGTTGAAAATGTGTCAGCCAATCAGAGCCTGTGGCGGCCATCTTGAATTTCCGATAGGCTCCAAAAACGCAAACTTGATAGAGGGTATGAGTACTTGCATCCTGTGAAGTTTCATGAAATTCTGCGCAGCGGTTTCAGAGGAGAAGTCGAAAATTTGTCAGCCAATCAGAGCCTGTGGCGGCCATCTTGGATTTCTGATCAGCTCAAAAACAAAAACTTGGTAGAGAGCAATCAGTACTTGCTTCCTGTGAAGGTTTGTGAAATTCTATGCAGCCGTTTGAGAGGAGAAGTAGAAAATGTGTCAGTCAATCAGAGTCTGTGGCAGCCATCTTGGATTTCCGATTGGCTCGAAAAACACAAACTTAGTAGAGGGCATTGAGTACTTGCTTCCTGTGAAGTTTCATGATATTCTGTGCAGTGGTTATAGAAGAGAAGTTGAAAATGTGTTAGCCAATCAGAGCCTGTGGCAGCCATCTTTGATTTCCGATTGGCTTGAAAAACACAATTTGGTAGAGGGCATTGAGTAGTTGCTTCCCGTGAAGTTTCATGAAATTCTGTGCAGCGGTTTCAGAGGAGAAGTCGAGAATGTGTCAGCCAATTAGAGCCTGTGGCGGCCATCTTGGATTTCCAATCGGCTCCAAAAACACAAACTTGGTAGAAGGTATTGAGTACTTGCTTCCTGTGAAGTTTCATGAAATTCTGTGCAGCAGTTTCGGAGGAGAAGTCAAAAATGTGTCAGCCAATCAGAGCCTGTGGCGGCCATCTTGGATTTCCAATCGGCTCAAAAAACACAAACTTGGTAGAGGGCATTGAGTACTTGCTTCCTGTGAAGTTTCATGAAATTCTGTGACGCAGTTTCAGAAGAGAAGTCAAAAATGTGTCAGCCAATCAGAGCCTGTGGCGGCCATCTTGGATTTCCGATCGGCTTGAAAAACATAAATTTGATAGAGGGCATTGAGTACTTGCTTCCTGTGAAATTTCGTGAAATTCTGTGCAGCGGTTGCCGAAAAGATATCGAAAATGTTAAAAGTTTACGTCGGACGGACGGACGATGGACGGACGACGCGCTATGACAATAGCTCACTTGAGCTTCGCTCAGGTGAGCTAAAAACAACAATACTTGTAGGGGACCATGATTTCTTCTTTCCTACCAAGTTTAACGAAAATCTGTTCAGTGGTTCTGGAGAAGAAGTTGAATATGTATGAAAATCATCCCCCCTTCTTCTTGAGTAATCTAAGTAACCCAAGAGAGATAGTTATACAGAAGCTAAAGCAAAATAACAGACCCCCTCCCCATCCTTTCACTGTGTTATTGATAACATTGATCTGTTCTTACATTAATATTTTGAGCTGCTCTCAATATTGTAATTTCATAGTTGTATATCTAAGTCTTCACAAGATAAATTTGAAAATACTTATTCATCTTTTTAAAATAATTTAGTTTCCTTTTCCATACCTATTTAATAATTCAAAATATATAACATTCAAATGAATCGATAATCCAAAAATTTAAACCTCAAAAACATAAATCTATATTAAAGAAAGACAACTCTTGCATACATGAACATGTACCAACTTATACGAAACTAAAGTTACCAGGGTACCAGAACTTGAACTTACAAGCCTTGGGTCCATGTTCACAGTAAACATATCTATTCATGATTGAAAAAATACTCATAAAAATCTGTTCAGCAGTCCTGGAGAAGAAGTTGAATATGTATGAAAATCACCCCCCCCCCCTTTCCTTTTCACATAAGAAAATAATTCATAAAAAATCAAAAAATTAAAATTAAAATTTCAGTATGAAATACATATCAAAGCATTAAGTAACTTAAATGTGATGAATTTGTAGTAAATGAATGTGTAAAACCATACACATATTGAGTTATTTAAAGAAATAGTGCAAAAATGTGCATTTCCGACAGAGTCCGAAAAGACGTCAAAAACGCGTCAAAAATTTGACTTCCGAGTGGAACCAAAAACAACAACACTTCTTAAGACATCTCTCTAGATCATTCTGATGCTTTCAGTTTGTCGATACGTGCTTTCGTTCTGAAGAAGAAGTTTGTCAAAGGAAGGTACCCCCTGTGACCTACTTTTGCCTCTGGTGGCGCCACCTGTTGATGGATCTGGACGAAAAACAACATCACTTGTAGGGGACCATGAGTACTTCATTCCTACCAAGTTTCATGAAAATCTTTTCAGTGGTTCTGGAGAAGAAGTTGAATATGTATGAAAATCACCCCCCCCCCTTCCTTTTCACATAAGAAAAAAATTAATAAAAAATCAAAAAATCTAAATTTTAGAATAAAATACTTATCAAAGCATTTAGTAACTTAAATATGATAAATATGCAGTAAATGAATGTGTAAAATCATACACTTATTGAGTTATTTAAAGAAATAGTGCAAAAATGTGCATTTCTGACGAAGTCCGAAAAGACGTCAAAAACGCGTCAAAAATTTGACTTCCGAGTGGAACCAAAAATAACAACACTTCTTAAGACATCTCTCTAGTTCATCCTGATGCTTTCGGTTTGTCGATACGTGCCTCCGTTCTGAAGAAGAAGTTTGTCAAAGGAGGGTACCCCCTGTGACCTACTTTTGCCTCTGGTGGCGCCACCTGTTGATGGATCCGGACGAAAAACAACAACACTTGTAGGGGACCATGAGTACTTCATTCCTGCCAAGTTTCATGAAAATCTTTTCAGTGGTTCTGGAGAAGAAGTCGAAAATGTTGAAAAGTTTACGACGGACGACGACGGACGACGGACGCCACGCTATGACAATAGCTCACTTTGAGTCTATGGCTCAGGTGAGCTAAAAAGCAAGGATGCTTATATTGATTCATTTCCAATAGCAATGCATGATGAAAATTCTGGAAATGGCAGTTATTAATATCAAAAATCTATGAAGATAGAAGAAAAACATAACGAAGAGGAAGAGACATGGGATGGGAAGATAGATGAAGATGGGAAAGGGGAGGGGAGGAGGCGAACAGCAAGTTGATAAAGATTTCACCTTCAGTTCAAGTTTAGAAGAAAAAAAGTAATTTACGTGCTAAATCTCTTAGTATTTAAGATAAAATCTTATACGCAGAGGAAGATATGTTTATTCTCGGAATAGTTTAGGTTTTCATCTCCGTATAATAATTATATAGGTTAGTCGAAAGGGGAAAACTTTATTTTTTGCAAGAAGTTGTCGATGTTGATTGTACTTTTTGCAGTGAAGTAAGAAGTGCGAAGATGATTCGATTTCGTTACAAGAACATAGAGGGTCTGATTCAATATTTTTTAGGAATAAATGGTGCTTTAAAGAGCTGCAAAACATTCTTAATCTGGCTTGGAGAATTGACCTTGACGACTGCCTTCATAAAAGTATGATGGAATGGATGATTTATGTGAAATGGCTTTTTTTAAAAGATTCGATGGAATTTAGATTTCTGATGTCTAGATCGAGGTTGTTCCAAAGTCGGATACATGATGGGAGATAACTGTTGTAGTGATAGGAGCTAGACGAAGTAAAGTTAACATAATTTTGTGACTTTCTGGTATTGTAATTATGGACTTGAGAATGTTGTAAAGGGATTAAATCATTCAAGTAAGCCGGGGTAAGTTCTTTTATAATCTTATACATGTAATATGATAATAATTTGTGATCGTCCCTTTTTTTTTTGTAAAGTTGGCCAATTTGTTTCTTTGTAAAGGAGACGAAGACTGGTTAATTTTGTGGCCCCGGTCACGATTCTGGCGGCTTCCAAATTTATTTTTTTCAAATTTGCCTTTCATACATTGGGGACAATTATCCCAGATGATGTCACAGTACTCTAAAGATGGTCTAATAAATGAAAAATAAATAGTTTCTAAAGAACGTCTGTCGATTTTGAATTTTAGTGTTCGACGAATGTTTAACTTGAATGAGGCTTTTTTAAAGATTACATCAATATAATCGGTCCATTGTAAAGAGTTATTGAAAATAAAGCCTAGATGTTTATGTTGGGTTACTTCTCTAATAGGAATGTCATTCATGTAGAGGGTAGGGTGGTTTACGGGCAAAGTTTTACGAGAAATCAACATAGTTTCTGTTTTTTGGGATTAAAACTCAGAAGCCAGCGGTCGGACCAATTATATATTTTGTCTAAATCTTGATTTAAAAGAAAGGCGCTAGAGTGGGGATTTTCAATAGTCAAATATAAAGTTGTATCGTCTGCGAACAGTTTTATAGAGCAACCGACTTCGTATACAATGTCACTTATAAAGAGAAGGAAGAACAGGTGACCGAGAATAGAGCCTTGTGGGATACCTGCGTTTATAGAAAGAGTAGTCGAGTGTTTGCCGTTGTTGAGAACTTTATGATAGCGGGAAGATAAGTAATTTTCTATCCAAAGGAGAAGATCAACGGAAACGCCAAACGATTTCAGTTTATACAAGAGTCCTGCGTGCCATACGCGATCAAACGCTTCTGAAATATAAAAAAAATATCACACGACTTTCTTTCCCATCTTCCAAAGCATTTGCAAATTCATTTAGTCAAAAAGAGTTATTGGTTTACTGTAGAGTCATTTTTAGTGAATCCGGATTGATGAGGAGAGAGTAATTTGTTAGACACAATAAAATTATGTAGTTGTTTATGTACACATTTTTCGAAGACTTTTGTAATGATACTGGGGAGCGAAATGGGACGGCAGTTTTCAACTTGTTGGGGATCGTTTTTCTTGTACACGGGAATGATATTTGCAACTTTCCATGACGCGGGAAACTGTTTAAGTTTTAAAGAGTAATTGAAGAGTTTACACTTAGGCGGACCCAAAACATCAGCAGCTTCTTTTAGCAAGCGTGGACTTAAACCATCCGGACCAACAGCCTTTGATATATCTAAACAGTTCAGGAAATCTTTAACATCGGGGGTTGGAATGACTATAACTTGTAGGACAAGGCGATACATTGTTAATATAAGGAGGAAGCGTTTTACCAGAATCATTTATAATAGAAGACTGAGAGCAGAAAAATCTTTTATAAATTTGCCTTATCAGTGTCATCGTTTACTGCAGTGCCATTATCTCTTAGGAGGGTGGGGATGGATTGTTTAGTTGATGGATTTGACAACTGCTTTGATAGTTTCCACCATTCTTTACTTCCGAATTTGTTCGACTTCAGTTTTAAGCATATATTTTCATAATAATTATTCTTTGCATTACGTAATTTGTGAACGAATTGATTTCTTACTATTTTAAATTTATTCCATAAATATTCACTATTAATTCTTTTAGCCTTTTTCCCGTATCTATTTCTTCTCCTCATTAATCTACGTATGTGTGAATCAACCCAAGGTAATTCGTTTTGTCGTACTGTTATGAATTTGTTAGGTTTACATTCTTCTGCTATTTTGATTATTTGGTTATTGAAATTCATTACACATCTGTCTATTGGTATATTATCGTCAATAATTTCATCCCGGTTTACATTGTTACACTTATTTCTGAATAAATCAAAATCTGCCCTGTCGTATAACCAAATACGACGTTTGAAGGAGAAAGGCTCAGGCTTCATTAATTTTATGACGCTGATGATTGGGAAGTGGTATTTAATGATTACATCTAAAAAAAGGTTCTGCAACGTCTCAATACGAAAATAAATTAGGGCTATTTGTTATGAAAAGGTCAATTAATGTGGAAGCATTCTCCGAGTATGATGTAGGTTTTCCAATCAATTGGTGTAAGCTCATAGTTTCTAATATTGTATTTAATTTCTGGTTTGTATTTACTAACTGGTTTTCGTTGAAATAACTACATATTACTGTATTATTGTTATTTGTATCTATTGCCAAATCAAATGATTGGTCGATGAGACCCAAAGACTGCACAGGGCTAGGGGGGGGGGGGGGGGCGGTAAAATGTTCCGAGTAGGAAGGATGTATTTTTTATCAGCAGTTCTACCCAAATACACACGAGTCCATGGCTTTCAAGATCTGATCTCCTTTTAATTACTATGGAATTTTTTGATATATACAACTACACCGCCGCCTTGTCGACCTATTCTGTCTTTTCTGTAAAAAGCGTCAAAAGCATCAAATTTTATTTCGCTATCTGTTATGTCGTTATTTAGCCAAGTTTCCGTGAAGCATAGAATATCAAATTTGTACAGATTAGCATTAAGGATATCTCGCTTATTTAATAGACTTTGAACATTAAGGTGTACTATAGAAAGATTGGAATTAAATTCATCTACAAAGTCACAGGAAAGGGAATCACTATTAGTACTAGAGGAATCGGAGTTAGTATCAAATGTAGTCTAGTTGCCATATGACTATTTTGGGGAGAACCCAAAAAAATGCTACGCACAAAATGTTTTTGCATGAAAGTGATGTCGATACCCTCAATATTGATAATCCGGCGGATGCCACTCTGGCATCCTTGGGCATTTCGAATTTTTTGGGAAAAAGTGTGATTTTTCAAAGAAAAAACGTTGAAAATCGGAAAAAAACGCAATTACTTCGTCCATGTTATAGCTAGAACAACAGATTTGGTATCTTAAGAACAGCAATGCCAATGCCTTTAAGTCTCAAGCTTAGTTTATCAATTTGCTCGTCCATAAAATGGGGAAAACTATGGATTTTCGATGAAAATCGTTGAAAATTGGGAAAATGTCATATCTTTTTTCATACTGTAGATAAAATAACAATTTTGGTACCAAACGCACAATAAATGTATTGCCTTTCATTTTAAACATCAGATTAGCAATTTGCAATTACGAAAATGGGGAAAAGAATGCATTTTGAAAGAAAAATCGCTGCAAATTGGGATATTGCAATGCTTTTTTTCATGCTGTAGGTAGAGCAACGACAAGAAAAATTATTTCATTGATTTAAATTCAGAATTCCACTCAAGCAAATGCAATCTTCTTGTTTTGTTTTGTTGTTGTTGTTGTTGGGGGGTTTTTTTTATGAAAAAAGGTTTTGAATTGTAAAAATATTATCGGTTTAAAGATATTCTAGAACAACAATTTTCGTATCAAAATGATTGCATATTGATAGTTTTAGATTTACACTCTTTTATTACCCTTTTTCTACTCTAGACTCTCTGGTTCCTCTTGCTGTGTGTGTCTTCTCTTGTGTTTTTACTTGAGGTATTTTTGATGTGTTGATATTGGTGCTGCAACCCAGTTTTGTTGGAGATCACCTCCTTTCTTATTGGCTTGTTGTTTCATCAACATACAATTGCAATACTTGTGTGCAACTACTTCTAACAAAGAACCCTTCTTACATGGTTGATCAAAATGCCTCCTTTGTATCGTACTCTGACAGTTCTCTACTCCAAAACATTTACAGAATTAAAGAAATATGAACACAGAATTTGTCACATCTGTTTGTTACACAACTCAGATTTCATGTGCGACTGCAACAAATCAACATGATAACAGATAGAGGTACAGACGTAATTGGCAAAATATTATCACAATAGGTCTCAATATTTAAAAAAATTGAATTCTTTAGCGGACCCAGGTTTGATTGAACTGCATCTTAAGAATATTTCCTTATGCATGGCTAAAAATATTTCGTTTTTCTTGACATGTTATCGAAATTATTCAATTAACTGTTGGTGGCAATGGTCATCTTAGAGTTTTGATCTCTTATAGCCCATTTCATTCAATCGTACACTGGATCTGACATCAGATATACTGTCTAGATTCTCTAAACCATAGTAATTCTTTATGAATATCATGGCCTCAGTCACCATCTTTTCAATATCTGAAATAACTTCTCTGAAATTTGACACGGAACACCAGTTCAAAAACTTCCCACAGAACAACCTTTGTCTCTCCAATACCATCATATGTTGATGATACCCATCATCATGATCTGTTCTCAATACCTTCATCTTCAGAAAGTGTAGAATGTGAGTTCTTAATCAATCGGATTGCTTTCTTGATCAACTGATTGCAAGTACATGTAATATCAATCAGTTGAACTTCATTTCCTGAGATGTAGCTTTCCTAACTGAACATCACTGGAATTTGCTCTCTGCAAAGTGATAGAAATTTTAAGTTCAGAAAATATGGCCAGGGGCGCTGCTGGAGAGGATTTTGGCTGTGCAAAGAAGTAACTTTAATTGAAAGCATCACTGATGAGGATTTTTCTATTCGAAATACGAGTCTGGTGCATCAGAATTGGTTTAAAACTTTCTTCAAGAAGGTAAATAGTTGGAACACTTATTATTGAACATCTGATGTGTTTAGTTTTCTTTTTTTTTTTTTTAGAAATAGACGACCAGGAACAATCAAGGTATTAATTCTGCATGAATGAGAGTCCTGCATACATCAATTGATCATCGGCTCCTAAGCATTCTTGTCGAATGAATAACCTGGAGCTTATTTCAAGAACATATTTTGAATGAGTTAAAGATCATCCTGACGATAATCTCAACAGCACTCACAACAGAGCACCAAATTGAGCATCGACGGACCCCTAGCAAGCTAGAGGTGGGACCAGGTGCCCAGGAGGAGTAAGCATCCTCTGTTGGCTAGCCGCACCCGCCGTCGATGTTGTCGCACGAAAATAAAAAGAATATATAAAATTCATCCACTGCCTTTAAAAAAAATACATTGCAAAGTTTGGAAGTTGCAAAACCGAAGTCATCTTTTCAACATCGACGTAGGGACTAGAACAACGTCATGACTAAGCAGGTATTTAAGATCCACTTCATTAATTGAAAACAACTACATAACCCTGGCAGAAATCATCTATGTTTTAAAAACGTCTTCAAATTCATTGGCATCATTTAAAAGCAGATTAATTAACAGCATGGACCAGACATGCATGTTTCAGGTATTTAACCCTCGTCAGTGATCCTCAATCCAAACAATGAAATATGGCCAAAATGTGTGATAATTATGTCCACTAATAATGAACATCAAGAAGTATCTAACCGTTATTCAGTCTCATGCAAGGTCGAGAAGGCAAAGCAAAATCGTGAAAATTCACATCGAAACGGTTGCGAACGAAAATATACCGAAAGACGTAGCAAGATGACTTAGATATGATGCTACAGGACCCAGGTTTCAGGAATCAGTGACAATTTTGTAAACAGTAATTTTCGAATGCGTATGAAGAAACCCAACCGAAATTGATCGATCTTGGCTACATGTGCCCTTGGGGACTCCTGGTCCACCAGCAGTGACACTCACCAAGTGGTACACTTTTTAAACATTAGCATTACTTAAAAGAAGATTAATAAACAGCGTGATCCGTACATGCACATTATGTATCAGAGACAGTAACCGCTTTCTTTTGAACAATGTCTCTAATTTCACCCACGTCTTTCAAAAGCTTGCTACAAGACTTCATATACCAGTAAATTGTTTAAAAAGAGTGTTGACTTGTGAGTGCTGTTGAGATTATCGTCAGGATCTTCTTAAACTCATTTGTGTCACACTTATGCCCTTTGCCGTGTGGAGCTCGTAAAAATGTTCCCCGCGAGGGGTTTGACAGTAAGTGTTTTGAATATTTCCCCTGACAAGGTCGCCATAGCACTTTCTATATAGATATAACCTCAGACAGTGCAATGCATGTATTCTATATATATATATATTATTTTCGTGCACGAACATCGAATTTCGGGCACCTGGTCCCACCTCTAGCTTGCTGGGGGTCCGTCGATGCTCAATTTGGTGCTCTATTGTGACAGCTGTTTAGATTATCGTCAGGATCTTCTTTAACTAATTTGAATACACATATCTTTTTATGGAAAATGCCCTTCAAAAATCAAAGTTTTCTCCCACATTGGTCTTCTCTCACTTTATTTATGAGGAAGTTGCTTAATACGAATTCAGAATAAAAGACAATAAAAAAATCTTTTGGTACCATAATTGCTGTACCTCATTCTAACTACAATTTGAAAAAGTTCATTGCATTTTGCACATTTTAAGCGTTTTTCATCCAAGAGCAGTTGATTTTACCTAATTTTTCGTACCAGCAAATTGCGAATCTGACTTCTTAATTATTTAAAATGAAAGGCAATAAATTTATTGTGCGTTTGGTACCAAAATTGTTTATTTAGCTACAGAATAAAAAAAGATATTATATTTTCCCAATTTGCAACGATTTTTCATCGAAAATCCATAGTTTTCCCCATTTTATTGACATGTAGATTGGTAAATTGAGCTTGAGACTTAAAAACAATTAAATTGTCGTTCTTTTGGTACCAATTTTGTTGATCTAGCTGCAGCATGGAAAAGGTAATTGAATTTTTCCTATTTTCAATGGTTTTTCTTCGAAAAATACCATTTTACCTAAAAATTTCGAAATGCCCAAGGATGCCAGAGTGGCATCCGCCGGATTATCAAATAAGCGGGTATTGACAACACTTTCATGAAAAAACATTTTGTGCGTACGAAATTTTTGGGTTTCATGAATGGCACCTAGACTAATGGCGCAGGACCTGGGTTGGGGTGAATATTTCCAGACATTGTTACTTTGTAATAGCATAAGTATCAATATTGTAATGAAACAATCAATGCTATTACATCAAGCTTCGATCGTGTTTGTTTACACACATAAAAACTACAATATAGGTTTTCTTTATATTTCATGGGTAAATCATAAAATTTGTATTCACGGTACATGAAGAAAAAACATAATTGTGTACGTTGGAATCGAACACTGTTTTCAAAAAAGGTTAACTATGCGAACCAATAGTATATAAAAACGTTATTTTGCGCTACAAAAATACTGCGCATAGACATGAAAATACTTTCCAGTTACATGGACTGGCTTATTTAATCGTATGAAACTACTACATGCGCAATGACCACTGAGCGCATTCATATGTAAATTAATGGAGGTGTCAGTATGTTAACAAAAGTGGATTGCACAGTTTTTACATACACTTAAGTATAAGTATTCATCCGTGATGTTATATGGTATCAATTTATCAATAGCAATAACATTTGATATGTAAAGACCTATCTTGGTCAAGCAAAATACCTAGACCGACTCTAGGTGGAGAGAGAAACACAACTAAGTACCTAGACCGACTCTAGGTGGAGAGAGAAACACAACTAAGGTTAGCTATTCCAGTTAACCTTTAGGATGGATAACTCTTACCGAAAATAATGCGATAAATACGAGAAAATATTTTTTTTATTTACTATAGATTATGTAGGAAAATATGAAATTACAACTTGTAGTTGTATCATGATGTTTCATCATCGCCGTCCAAGTATTAGCCATTAGAACCAAAAACAAACTGTAATTTTACTATTCAAAAGATGCAAAAATGGTCAAAGCTATAAATAAAATCTGAAGCGTACCTGTCTGTGAAAGAACCCTCATTACTATAGACCGTTCCATATAACTATCCTTATCATGTCGACGTCAAAACGAAAGTACAGGCAGCGCCCTCAAAGGTTAAATGTTACTGGCTGGAATCAGCGTCCTTGTAACCTTGTGTTCACAAACCGTAACAAAACATAAACAATAAAACACGTGTCAGTCAGTCTTCAGCATTGGTAATGGGAGGTAGGCCTGCCGAAATAAGGAGTTTTAGAAGGTCGCCCAAGCAAGTAATGGGGTGTTTGACATCACGGAAGTCCACGAGGAAGATTTCCCGTTCCAAATAAAAGTTGACTTTGCCCCTTTTTGTCTAACGATTTGACGAGCCTCAGATGCGAGCTTGCCACGGAGTTTGGTCAAATCCTGGTTCACGGAGACGCCCCTCTATACCTTCGATACTCGAGAGTTTTTTGCTCTCCTTAATCAGCCTGTGTCGTAAGTGGTACTTGTTTAAACGGGCTATAATAGGGCGCGGCTTCCTTGAATTGGAGTCGGAACCAGTGTTGACAGGCCCGACGCGATGGGATACGACAATATCGGACGGCTCCATTGGTATCTCTGGCGATATTCATGACTGCCTCATCGATGTTTGTCTGGGATTCGGGCACTCCAAAAATTCGAACACAGCTCCTTCTGCTATACATTTCGAGTTCATCGATTCGTTTGTTAAGCCTTTTATTTTCGTTTTCGAGCCGCTCACAGTATGTAATTAGTGACCCAATTCTATCGTCCACGCTGGCCTTGACCATGGTCTCTACCTTGCTCGACATGATCGCCTCGACTGCATGTGCAATGCTCTGTATATCAATATCTGATAAAATACACTGCGATGGGGTTTGCTGGTTGGGAGCGTATCCAGGTACAGGGGAGATGTTAGGATGTACCCAGGCATGCGTGGCTGTAGATTTGTAGAATAAGTCCGACCTGTATATGGACGAGTTGGATCCGCCAAGGCTCCATCAAACGAGTTATTGTTGCTTGAATTCATGCTAGTCGAGCGCTCTCTATACTTTTTTGACAAATGAAGTTCAAATGATGAGTTTGTAGTTGAAGTAGACGATATTTACGTTTGTTTAGGGCTATACTCATAATACACTCACAATATGCGTATACATGTTCATGGGTGGATCAATGGAGTCAAATAATCATGCGAGTGGCGGTAATTCATAGACTCGTGTACTAAGAAATTCTTCTTATCGGCCAAAAAGTCATAAAATCCGTCTAAAAACAAAGCACAATGTCCAAATACTCCAATAAAGCAACAATGCATGCGCAGATTTCAAAAGCAGTTTTAAGCACCTCTATCACATTTTTTTAATAATTTTTAAGGAGTAAAAAAAATCCTGCCATTTCCTCGCGCATGCGGCTTGTTTTTGCTATCATAGGCATCCCCATGGGTACCAATAGAGCCCCAATTCTTGCAGACTTATTATTACGTCAGCGAAGCTGACTTCATTGCATTCTGATATAGATTTGTGACGATAGGGTGCTATAACAGAGTCATGTTTGATATACATTCTTTCCGGTTATTATTTAGATATCAAACTGTAGAATTTGAAAGGATGAAATTGTGAGCATCGCTTTAAAGAATTTATAGAAAATCTTAAAGCGATACTCACAATTTCATCATTTCATATGCTACACGTTAATGAATTCATTTGGAAAAAAATCAGCCTTTGTTTCTATTTTCAACAGTGGTACCGGAGTTGCTAGCTATGGGAAGTGCCCCTGCATTTGTCCTGCTTTGTATGCTCCTGTTTGCGGATCAAATGGAAAGACATATGGCAATCGTTGTGAGGCGAAATGTGCGTAAGTAGAAACCATCAAAATAATCATGCTGATCTTATTGATATACTTGGGAAAACTATTGAACTCGGAAAAAAACTCGAAAGGTTCCGGTTGAATACAAGTTACGTATCTTATACTTTAATTCATTTGTGTCACACGTATGCCCTTTGCCGTGTGGAGCTCGTAAAAAAGTTCCCCGCGAGGGCTTTGACAGTAAATGTTTTGAATATATTTCCCTGACATGGTCGCCATAGCACTTTCGATATAGACATAACGTCAGACAGTGCATGAAATTTATATATTGTTTCCACCTCTAGCTTGCTAGGGGTCCTTCGATGCTCAATTTTGTGCTCTATTATGAGTGCTATTGAGATTATCGTCAGGATCTTCTTTAACTCATTATACTTGGACGGTCAGTCGGACAGGAACATCGACGGCGGGTGTGGCTAGCCAACCGGGGATGCTTACTCCTCCCGGGTACCTGGTCCCACCTATAGCTTGCCAGGGGTCCGTCGATGCTGAGTTTGGTGCTCTATCGTGAGTGCTGTTGAGATTACCGTCAGAATCTTCTTTAACTCATTGCTTATATTCATGCCTGTTATTCTTTTCTTTTATAGTATTCCCTAAAGAAGGCAATGTTAAACGTCTTTAAATTCAATAGCATAATTTAAAACCAGATAAATTTACAGCATGGACCAGACATGCACGTTTCGTTTAGCCCTCGTCAGTGATCCTCAGTCTAAATAATGTAAAGTGTGAAATTATTATGTCCAAAACGTACCGAAAGATGTAGCAGAATGGGTGGGATATGATGCTACAGGACCCACGTTTTAGGAATTTCAAGAAATTTTATAACAGAAAATTTCAAATGCGTTGAAGAGACAGACGATCAACCAAAGTTGATCGAACTTGGCTACATGTGCCCTCGGAGACTCTTGGTCAACCAATGATTTATAATAGGTACTAGTTAATGTATAAAACCTGAAAAATCATACATCAATTCAAGCACAAACATTTTACTTAATACTAAAAACGGGTGTTTATATGTTACCTAAATTTGATGAAAAGACTGAATACATTTTACAACTGTTCGAATTGATACTTTTAAATTAAACTAATTTGCAATAAGATGTATATTTTGTTAGCAATTTCAAACAGTCTAAATACGACCTATATTTATTATTATGCTTTGTTTAAATATTTGATAATTTGCCTCATACCCTCCAAGGGTTTGGAAAACTACTACAGAAAATTGAAACCACTCACAAGTCATATCCCCAACTGAAATATTGATATATATACGCAGTTGGGATCTCCAACAACACTCGGTTGCAACACCCACAACAAAACTACAACTCAAAAACACAGAGACACCCACAGAAAGAGACACAAGAGGGACACCATAGAAACATGAAGCACAAAAGACCACACATAAACCAACGAGACCAACTCATACTATATAAACATGAAACACAAAAGACCACACATAAACCAACGAGACCAACTCATACTATATAAACATGAAACACAAAAGACCACACATAAACCAACGAGACCAACTCATACTATATAAACATGAAACACAAAAGACCACACATAAACCAACGAGACCAACTCATACTATATAAACATGAAACACAAAAGATCACACATAAACCAACGAGACCAACTCATACTATATAAACATGAAACACAAAAGACCACACATAAACCAACGAGACCAACTCATACTATAGAAACATGAAACACAAAAGACCACACATAAACCAACGAGACCAACTCATACTATATAAACATGAAACACAAAAGACCACACATAAACCAACGAGACCAACTCATACTATATAAACATGAAACACAAAAGACCACACATAAACCAACGAGACCAACTCATACTATATAAACATGAAACACAAAAGACCACACATAAACCAACGAGACCAACTCATACTATATAAACATGAAACACAAAAGATCACACATAAACCAACGAGACCAACTCATACTATATAAACATGAAACACAAAAGACCACACATAAACCAACGAGACCAACTCATACTATAGAAACATGAAACACAAAAGACCACACATAAACCAACGAGACCAACTCATACTATATAAACATGAAACACAAAAGACCACACATAAACCAACGAGACCAACTCATACTATATAAACATGAAACACAAAAGATCACACATAAACCAACGAGACCAACTCATACTATAGAAACATGAAACACAAAAGACCACACATAAACAAACGAGACCAACTCATACTATATAAACATGAAACACAAAAGACCACACATAAATCAACGAGACCAACTCATACTATAGAAACAAGAAACAAAAAAGAAAACACATAAACCAACGGGATTAATGGATAACTTGTGCCGACTTAGGACAACCTTCTGCCAAGCATGTAGCAGACGGTGTGGTTATCAGGATTTCGTGCGAACAACCCTTCCACTTTTCCGATTACGTAGAGGTCTCGAAGAACGCACAATTGTGGTGTAAAATAATCTCCTCACTGTAAGGTAGAGATGCTAACAGACAATATACTGCAGGGGCCCAAGAAACACACAGAAGGAATACGAAATACAGTCCGTTCTCTGCCGGCTGTTGCGAGTTCATGCATGTGAACACCTAAGGAGTCCAAATGATATTCAGAGAGGACAGGTAGTCTGGCCTTGTCTTCCCTCAAAAGGTTTGGACAGGACCTGTCATTGGTTCCTGTCGTCACAGTCAGCTAAAGTGTTATTCTTCAGAATGCGCTGGTACACGGCTGTAGATAAAGCCTATTCAGAATCATGAGTATTTAGTGGAAACATACTCGTTAGGTTAAACTCATGTGGCAAAATGTCAACAAGGGCACTCTCTTTTAGAAGAGATGGAACGCTTTATTTCTATACTTTATATTTGCGTCCCTCGGTCTTATCCTGGACACATATTTACTACTCTCCTTTGTACTTTACAGTGCGATTCTTTTAGCTTATGTGATGACCTCATAGTTTCAACTTACAAAATACATCATTTTTTCTTGTAGTGGGGTAGAAAGCAAAGAAGGAAAGTGTCCTTGCATCTGTACAAAAGAACTAAATCGTGTCTGTGGAAAAGACGGGAAAACGTACGGCAACCCTTGCATGGCAAAGTGCGCGTAAGTGTGTCTCAAAATTTATTGTCTAATGAGAATTATAATACAAAAAAAACGTCAAATTCATGTTTTTAAATTTGTAGGCAAGACAATTTACAAATATCTGTTACATAGAAAACGAACTGATGAGACGACTAGGATGACTTATACAGACAAAATACATACACTTACTTGTTTACCCCCTATATATTACTTTTAGGAAATCTTTGTTAAGTCTGGCTGTGCAGGACCTCCTTAAATCGATGCTCCCTATTTCATGCTTTCAAACTCTACACATTACGGTTAAGTACCCGAAACATGCATGTCTGCTTCATGCTGCAAATTTATCTGTTCTTAAATGATACTATTTTAATTTGAAGAATATTAACAATTCAACTCATTTGAAAAAAAAATCACCCACGTTTATTTCTTCAACAGTGGTACTGAAGTTGCTAGCTATGGGAAGTGCCCCTGTATTTGTCCTGCTGTATATGCCCCTGTTTGCGGAGCAAATGGAAAGACATATGGCAATCGTTGTGAGGCGAAATGTGCGTAAGTAGAAACTGAATATTCATTGAAATGGTCATATTAATAATATTGATATAATTTGTAAAATCTTTTGATCTCGGAAAATTTCGAAAACTAGAGAGGTTTCGGTTGCATATTAATTACATTTCTTATACTAGACTATATTCATTATATATGTAATTTCTTTCTTTTATAGTTTTCCCTTAACGTCAAGTTAACGTCATTTATAACGGGTATTTAACGTATAATACTTGAAAAATAAGATACGATAAAATTATACAGCATACTAAAAGCGGGGTTTTTTTGCAACCCAATTTTAATAAAAATCCTGAATAATATTGATAACTGATCGAATTTATACTTTTAAACTTATCTAATTCGCAGTAAGATGTGTATTTTGTCTAAATGCAACCTGTAATTGTTTCCAGCCTTTGTCAATGGATCAATTAATTATCTGATCAATCAATTGTTTCTTTCCTTTGTGTTTTTTTTATATTATACTACATTATACCTTTTTAATTGATGATTAAAATATAGAGGTTAAAATCCTCCAATGGTTTGGGCAATTTTTTTTTCATTTCAGTCTTCTGACACTAGGGAAGATGTAAATCCCTCACTAGTAACATCCCATAACTGATATCTTGAAATATAATGAGTGGGCGCAGCAGTCAAATCTACTCAGAATCACGAATATGTATTGGAATTATACATGTTTGGTTCATCTCATGTAGTAGAATGTCAACAAGGGCGTTCGCTACTAGAACAGATGGAACACTTTGTTTTCTCTACTTTATATTTGCGTCCCTCGGTCTTATCCTGGACACATATTTGCTACTATTCTGTGCACTCTCCAGTACGATTCTTCTAGCTTATGTGATGACCTTATATTTTCAACTTACAAAAAACATCCGTTTTTCTTGTAGTGGAGTAGAAAGCAAAGAAGGAAAGTGCCCCTGCATCTGTACAAAAGAACTAAATCGTGTCTGTGGAAAGGACGGGAAAACGTATGGCAACCCTTGCATGGCAAAATGCGCGTAAGTGTGTCTTTAAAACAAACACAATGGATGCACATGCTACTTAGAAAACGAACTGATGTAAAATTAGGATGACTGATACAGACAAAATACACAAACTTACTTTTGTTACCACTCGGCATTCATCAAGCGCATAGAAACAAAAAGGTTTTGACCCCTCGGTCATTATCAAGCGATAGAAACACTATAAATGCTTTGGCCCCTGTTGTAAATTAAAAACAACTGAAACGATTTAAAGAGATATTTTTGATAGAGCATTGGCTGGAAGCATCATTGATGAGGATTTAAATATCTGAAACACGTGCCTGGTGTATAATAGATTTGTTTAAAATTTTCTTTGGAACACATCTGTATTGTTGAAGTGATCAATATAAAGTATTATTAAACATGCATTTTAGAATTATAAATCTTTCTGTGCAATTGTACATACCACTCCTGTGCTATTGTACATACCACTCCTGTGCCATTGTACGTACAACTTACAATGTTAACTCAAACTAAATTTATTTTTCAGAAACACTGGCATAAGACACAGTGGTCCATGTAGGAAATATGATTAAAAAAGAAAACTTTCAAAACAAATCCTTGTCTTATGTTTAGTATATCTGAGCCGCAAGTCCATGTGAAGTTTTGGCATACCTGCGATGTGTAGTCCGTCCGTCATTCCGTCCGTACCTCCCGAACGTCTGCATAGAATTTCAAGAAAAACACAAAAAGAGTAGGAACACTCATTTCTTTACAAAGATTTTTCTCGAGTTTATACTGCAACACACATGAACACCTTTGTTTCTAAATAACTTACACATGTTTGACTTTTCTGCTAACGTTTGATAGATTTTCACAAAAAGTTATAGGAATATTCTGTACAAAATTTCATTTATTCGGTCTTTTCGAAATAGAATGTTACTTCCCATTTGTGCAGGTCTCTGACGTCAACGCATTGTGACGTCATCATATTCCAAGGAAACCAGCATGGAATTCAAGGAAACAGGGTTACCGTTACATATATGACGTTTTCAAAGGAATTTAATGACGTCACAATGCTTATACATCAGATATCTGCACAAATCGAACGTACGACTGTACAATCGAAAAGACTGAATTTATCGAACCTATCCGTGAAACAAAAGACCAATCAATGCTCCTTGTTGGCTGATACATATTCTACATCTCCATTAAAACCACCTCACCTAATTTACGATGTCATTACATTCATGGAACATTATGCCTTCCTCAAATAAAAAAAATGTCAAAAACCAACTCCACCTGATAAGTCGAGTTCGAATTCATGCTTATGGGCATGACAATCAAAGACAGCTTAACAAAAAATCTGCTGTACATATAAGCAGAAATGCATCTCTGGTGAAATCGGCCATCTTGGGGAATGTTTCTTCAATAAACATTAAAGAAGTTCCTACCAGTTATTCAGTCCCAAAGAAGAGAAGGAAATGCAAAATCATCAGAATTCTCATAGGAAAGTTTGCAAACCTCGGAATGAATAACATTCTGAAGTGAGACCAGGTGCCCGGGGAGAGTCTCCTGATTGCATGCAACACCCGTTGCAACTGCTTCATGGAAAATTGTCAAATTCGGTGATTGTCTCGATGTATATATTGATGTAAAACCTATCCATTCCCATTAACTCTTCAACTGAAAATTTTTGTTATCGAAATTTCTTACTATTTCTTTTTTTTGCATTATATATACTTTATTTTAATAACCTTTAACAATATGCACAAAAGGTACGCAGCGCAAGGATATATTAAACATGGGTCCTGTAGCATCAAATCCCACCATCTTGCTACGTTTTCGGTACATTTTTGGACATGATAACTTTCACACTCTTTGGCCATATTACATTCTATAGGTTGAGCATCACTGACGAAGGTTAAGTAGCCGAAACGTGCATGCTACATTTATCTGATATTAAATGATTCTATTGAATTTGAAGACGTTGAATATCTCAAATTTTGACGAAACATCTGAATGGCAGCAGAGTTGAAAACTTCGCTTTTCTCGATAAACATACATGTCAGGTGCACAACATTTAGAAATTACTATCAAGAAGGCTGATCTCTGATCGCAGAGTTGGGCACTTCAATTTTCTTGAATGACAAATATGGATAATGACCATATCCCTGTATACAGCACAAAATTGATAATTCAGAAAATCAAAAAACCGAAGGCATAAAAAATCAGGATAAAACAGGAACCATAGCAAATGAGCCAAAGAAGATCCTGACGATAATCTCAACAGCACTCACAATAGAGCAGAAAATTAAACATCGACGGACCCCTAGCAAGCTAGAGGTGGGACCAGGTGCCCGGGAGTAGTAAGCATCCCCTGTTGGCTAGCCGCACCCGCCGTCGATGTTAATGAAGCATGGAAATGAAAATATATAAAATTCATGCACTGTCTGACGTTATGTCTATATAGAAAGTGCCATGGCGACAATGTCAGGGAAGAATATTCAAAACACTTACTGTCAAACCCTCGCGGGGAACTTTTTTACGAGCTCCACACGGCAAAGGGCATAAGTGTGACACAAATGAGCCAAAGAAGCCAAACAAACAAAAACCTCCACCATATGAAAAGAAGCGAACTCCCGATATGGGAGTGAGACCAGGTGCCCAGGAAGAGTAAGCATCATACCATAGTCATGTAGAGAATCTCATTACCGATGATTTAGTTTTCTTTGGCAATTTTGTCTTTTTTGTTTAAATTATTCAGATCTAAAATATGTTAGAAAATTCTAGGCAAATAAAATATATAATAAAATATTTAGATTAATGTACTTTTACTTCATATGATCGTTGCAACCTAATATATTTCCTAGTTGGGTTTTTTTTTTTTCTTTTTTTTTTTCTTTTTTTTTTTCGTTTTTTTTCCCCCCTTTTTTTTTTTTTTTTTTTTTTTTTGTTTTTGGTTTTTTTTTACAAAAATATTCTGAAGTGTATAATAGTTTTCTTCCATTATCAAGGAAATTGATAGGAGAGGGCATTTTATTATGTTGTATAAACCTTTGTCCAATCCTTTTTAGATAATTTGAAATAAGATATGATTCAACTGAAAAAAAAAGAAAATGGTCTTCAAATGAAAACAAGGAAGCTAAATATTTAACAAACATAATGCTTACTCCTCCCGGGCACCTGGTCCGATCTGTAGCTTGCTAGGGGTCCGTCGATGTTCAGTTTGGTGCTCTATTGTGAGTGCTGTTAAGATTATCGTCAGGATCATCTTCAACTCATTCTGGTTTTCTTTTCAGTCCGCCAACATTAATTGGGTCGGGGATTACTTAAAATTTTCACAGTGTTTTTCTGTTAGTTCGTCAGCCTTTCTGTCTGTATACGTAAAGATATCGATATAACCTTTTTTGGTCAATATTACATATTATTTCTGCTTCTTTATTCTTTTATTTTTCTAAAATGAGTCAAATGTAAATAGAACAACAAAAATTTAAAACAGAATCATATTTGGAACTACATGGAATATTATAGAAAAATCATTCAAGAAACATGTATATAAATTCTTGTATCAATAAACAGTCAATAACTCTCTCCACAAGTTTCAATATATTGAAAAAATAACAAATGCCGAATTTAAACTCAACTGGTTTCATTAGAGCTGTTCGAATAAGCGACGTTAACCTACCAACGAACTTGGTACTACGTATAGGTACGTAAAGGAACAAAATAAGGGATGGTCTCAAAACACATTATAAAGCACATGTTGCAAAATATCTTAGTTCAATTCATCAAAAGGGTAAAGCTAGCAGAATTATAAGCGAACTTGGCGTAAAATTTCATGTCCTATATTAGTTTCTGATCTACTGATAATCCAAGGTTTCTATTAATTTTGTCGTGCTTCTTGAAATGGCGTTTTCATTGTCTGATTCAGTTGGATTAGAGGGTTTAGTAAGGTATTTGTTGGCTCCAAAATTGTATGTAGACTGCGTTTCTGCTGCTACTCATTCCCTTACTTTAAGTTTAATTTACATAATTTTTGCAATATAATCCGAATCTACGCATGACATCCATTTTATATACAAAAGCCAGTATAACTCCATCCACGCGTTGACCGTATTTTCTTCTGATATACTTAGTTCGCCAAAATATTCTTGCAGCAAAGGGGTAGGATTTGTTATGTGTATCCCTAACTCATAAGAAAAAAATTACAAAACTCCGCTAGCTAGCTTCCTTCGCCAGGTACATTCTCTATCTTAAAGCGATACAATTTTTAATATTGATTATCGCTTTCTTTCAAACGGCTAAAATTGTATCTCAGTATCTTCTGTATCCAACAAAATGGTCAATCACCGCGAGATTATTTCTGTAAGGGAGGGAGCGACTCCAGAAACCCCCAGAAGGACGTCACCCTGGACCCACTTTGATGGGGCGTAGAAGCTTCAAGACTCCTTTCCCTTTTTATGTTCACACCTCCCCCACCCAAAGTAAAATCATTCATTCGCCCATATGTTGCTCAATATCATATCGTCTCAAGCGCATGATAGGTTGCAACCCTTCCCCTTTTGGTCAGAACAAAAAATAAAGAAGTTAGAGAAACAAGATAGAGCCTCCTGGCTTATCCATATGGTATCCTCAATTTTTCTAGATTGCAAAGGGTGTTTTGAGAAAAGAAAAGTTTTGACAATGGCGTATACACCCCAGGAAGAATGTGAATAATGTAGAAATATTTTGTCGATGTAACTCTTGCTTACTATTTCTTAGATTATTGACTAGAAATGTTAACATAGATAAACATCAAAGTGGTACATGTACCTAACCGTATTCTGTAATAATATATTTTAATTTCTTTTAATTGCTCCACTCATTGTTTCATACTGGAGATCATTCCCTTTTCTTTCTTTTTTTTTTTTTTTTTTTTTGTTTAAACATATTTTATTTCATTATATGATAATAAAAATGGAATTAGGCAAAAGTTCCACAACATTACAAGATGTCTTCTCCCTACAATGTATAATGTATAAAGTCCCCTTTTCTTCCTAGAATAAAACTCTAATTCTATTCATCTTTAATCTCCAGACAGACTGAATTAAGAAAATATGTACTAAACTTTAGGCTCGATACGCTTGACGGATTAAATATGAATTTGAAAATCTGCATACCATTTGACTATCTTGTGCTCAAGTATTTCAGTTTTCTAAGGATCAATGATACCCCCGCCCGGCATATTCTACATATAAGCAATGTATTGAAAGTTTGAAGGTGCACAATTCAGCACAAAATTGAGGAACATGACCCTGTATTTGAAGTGGACCTGTTTTTCTAAATGTAAAGCTATATCTTAGAAATAAATATATTCCCTGTTACAGTTTTCATTTAAATGTCAGGCAAGCACAAAATATTGATTTTTTTCCAAGTTTGAAGGGGCACAACTCTGCATAAAATTGAGCCATATTCAAACCTTTAACCTGTAATTGTTGGTATAATAGCTACATTCAAGAGAAGAAGTTATTATCTGTAACACTTGTCCTTCTCATGTCCAGAAACCACAAAATTTTGAATTTGTCAAGGTTTCAAGGGGCATAACTCTGCACAAAATTGAGAGACATGACCCATACTTGAAGTATTTCTTGGTGTAATAGCTATATGCAAAAAAAATGAATTGATTATCTGTAATGGTTTTCCTTTAAACGTCCGGAAACCACAACATTTTGAATTTTTTCTAAGTATCAACGGGCATAACTCTGCTTAAAATTGAGGGACATGATCCATATTCGAACTTGACCCGTATTTCTTGGTGTAAGAGCTATATCTAAGAAGAAATGATATGATTATCTGTAAGGGTTTTCCTTTAAATATCGGGAAACCACAACATTTTGAATTTTTCTAAGTATCAAAGGGCATACGCAGCTTCGTTAAGGTGCTCCACGCAATGACGTTAGAGAAAATTCCGCGAAAACGTTGTGTGACGGTATAAATGACGTCATGCCAGTTATCGTATGCTAAGGATATTTAAAGGGATAAATTGTACTGGATCGATTTTGAATAGTATTGAGCTTTCATCCTATTCCTTATATCAACTCTAAATGTTCCCAATATTTAATTAACAAGAAATAATCAAAGAATGTGTGTTTTCAACAGTTTTGCAGATCGGGTCATTGTAGGTCAAGCATGCGCAGTCTGAGTTCAGGGTTAAAGGGAAGCTTGGGATGAGAAACTGCTTTTTATTCTTAGAGGAATCGTCGAATTTCAATAAGTAAATCGATAAAAGGAATTAATTTTACATGTCAAGTATGAATAAGATATCCTAATAAAGGAGTACATTTTTTTTTAGATTATTCGTTAGATATTGTCCATATTGAGCTAATAAATGGATATTTACTGATTTACCGGTTTTAACATCATTCTTTCTTATTCATTTTAACATTTATTCAGTTGTTGTTGCTGCCAGCTGGGGTTTTTTTTTTTCGGGGGGGGGGCTGCTCGTGTGCGTTAATTCAGTTTATTCTAAAGCATGGTTCTAATATATAGACAAATGTAACATGAATACGACACTAAAATACTTTAAATTTGTCATTGAGTATACCTGCTATACAGGCACAGTATATAGTATACAATGGAACAATATTGTGACTTAAGTTACGGTCCTAAGCTATTGAATCAATTTAACATGTACTAGGATAAATCTAAGAACATATGAAAATAATGATAAAACAAATTGTAATCAGCGGGAGATCGGGCGGGTCATATTTAGACTGAAAATTGATTAGCCTAGCCTGGAAAGAAATCCCCCTCCCCCTTTCCCTCTAGGCTCTTTATTTATTTTTTTTTTTTCATATATAAATTTTTTTTTTGGTCACCGATATAGCTCTGCGCACGGAAGCACTATGACAGATTTAAAATGGCTCAGCATGAAATCTCAACTTCATTAAATAATAATTTAGAAGACGCTCAGTATCGCAGTCTGAATAGTCCGCCGGATTGGAAATACAGGATCCTGGCTACAAAATATTGCATTGATGCATATATTTCAATATTTGATCAGCAGAAGTTTTAAGTTCTAGCGGCAACCTTTATCACCAGAGTCATTCCCTATCACACACTTTTCCAGAAAGAAAATATGTATTGTTTTAACTTAAATCACATAGTAATGGCGGAAGCCCGGACGAAGCTTATCCTCCGACCCCCCCCCCCACCTCCGCCTTCTTAATATATATGTATATATAATTATACAGAATCTATAGAGGACACTTAAATTTACCAGGATTTTGCTGGGCATTTAAAGGAAATTTTAGTAGTTGTGTAAAATTTGGATGTAAAGTCGAGTTTCGTAGTGATTTTACCACTTGTTAACCTTCTCTGTATCTTTTCGCCTCATAATCGTTATAAGTGTTACAATGCTCAGCACATTATTCAATCTACAGGATTTACTGAAGAAAACGATATAACATTTGTATTATTTTTTCCTTATTTACCACTTGCAAAATTCAATTTAAAACCGGGAGAACAATTTAAAGTTATATTTAGGGCTGACACGTGACACAGGTAAATTCCTCCGGGGAATTTTTTTTTCTTAGCAACCAGACACCTACCAGATATAAAAGAAATACAGCTTTGAACTAAAGAAAGAACGTTTCAGTCGTGATTGAGGGTTTAATGCAAGGCACTGTAAAAATGGAATATCTTCAGCGCGACGTCAGCGTGGAGCACCTTAACGTAGCCGCGTAAATGTACACATAATTGAGGGACATGACCCATATTTGAACATGACCTGTATTTCTTGGTGTAAATGCTATATCCAAGAAATGAATTGATTATCTATAATACTTTATCTTTAAATGTTCGGAAACCACAAAATTTTGAATTTTTCTAAGTTTCAAGGGGCATGACACTGCACAAAATTGAGGGACATTACCCATATTCGAACTTGACCCGTATTTCTTGGTGTAAGAGCTATATCCAAGAAATGAATTGATTATCTGTAACGGTTTTCCTTCAATTGTCCGGAAACCACAACATTTCGAATTTTTCCAAGTTTTAAGGGGCATAACTCTGCACAAAATTCAGGGAATTGATCAATATTCAAACTTGACCTATATTTCTTGGTGTTAAAGCTATATGCATGAAATGAATTGATTATCTGTCATAGTTTTCCTTTGAATGTCCGGAAACCACAAAATTTTGAATTTTTCTAAGTTTCAAGGGGCATAACTCTGCACAAAATTGAAGGACATGACCCATATTCGAACTTGATCTGTATTTCTTGGTGTTAAAGCTATATGCAAGAAATGAATTGATTATCTGTAATAGTTTTCCTTTAAATGTCCGGAAACCACAGGTGGTACGGACGGACGCACACACGCTAGCACGGACGGACAAGTGCATCACTATATACCCCCACCATTATATGGCGGGGGTATAATCAAACCACATCACAGGAGCATAGAATTAGGAAGAAATAATGCTGTTAAATAGCGTTCCAAAGTGCCTAGAATCCAACGGCTTTCGCCAACCCTCCCCCCCCCCTTCCCAATAATGTCGAAACCATTTCAGCTATGCCCCCGTCTTTCATTAAAGAACAATTCAATTTTCCTGTAATAAAGAAGCAGATAAATACCTTCTTTTGTACGCGTCCCCAAATCATCTCTACAACAACTACAACAACACATACCTCGTAATCAAAGGTTTAGGAATTTTGAGAAAAAAAGTGTGTGACAGTCCGTCGTTGGTTAATCAAAACTCTATTAATACAGCTTGATTTACTCTATCGATGGATTAAAGTAAGATACATTCTTTAGCATGTTTAATAATATACTTATGAGACAACCCCTCAAATTGTTCCATTACGTACCAATACGTAGTACGAAGTTCGTTGGTAGGTTTATGTCGCTTATTCGAACAGCTCTATTGGTATCATCAGGAGTTTTTCAAATATACAAACAATATATTATGACGTCATCAATACATATAGCGCGAAAATATTGGGTGCGCTTTACTGTAACGAAGGAAACATTGAAATGTACAAGAACAATATAATGCGACGCGATTTTTAAAACGTCCGAGCGCGATGAATATACTTGCGCAATATGTACATAGTGTTCATAAATAAAGTTCACTTGCTAAATAATATGAATACAAGAATATGATTGATTTCTCATTTAAGAAAAGCATTCAAAACAGGATTAAATTTATTGATAAACAAACTTTCTTTTTTCCTCTTTCTATTTCTGTCGTCTTTTTGTGAAATTTATTAAATGGAAACACGGTGAAATTTGGGAAAACATCCTTTGCACAGTTCCGTATGTGTCCATTCACTGGTGTACATTGATACTTTGGTTCTCGAATTTGTTGTCTGTGTACCGTCATGCGGTGACGGAGAATGTCGCCCTTCTAACCGATATAGTTTTCTCCACATCCGTTGCATGTAATCACGTATAAAAGATTGGATGATGTTCAATTAAAAGAAGACCGAACAGTGAACTTACTTCCGTTTTTAAATTTGAAATCTTTCCCTTCCTGAAAAAACGGACAGGTCCCGCATCTTGTGTTATTGCATTTTTTGAACGTTGTTTTCAGTTTCGGTCGGCATTTCATCTGAAAATTTAGCCTTGGTAAGAATCCTTTTGAAGGACGCACTTTGCCTTTTGCTCTTTATAATTTCAAATTTGTTTAGCACACGTTGCATTGTGGCATCTTGTTGAAGAAATGTTGCGTTGCTACGGAAGATTGAACGTTCAAACAAACGGAACAATTTTTTTATCGGTTTTTTTCTTTATTTGAAGAAGGTCTTGTCTAGGATGAGATCTTGCCTGTTGTATTCCATGAAGTATGAGATTATGCGGGTAATTTCTCTGTTTCAGAGATTGATGTAAGCGGAGATCAAGCAGATCATTGTCGGACACTATGGTGCAGATTCGGCGCGCTAAATTATACGGGACGTTGTTTTTAGTATGCCTAGGATGGCATGAGTTGAAGAGTAGATATTGCTTGGTATCCTTGCTTTTGTAATATATATCTGTGATAATATATCCCTGTCTCTTGATGACCATGACGTCCAAGAACGGTAATTCAGTCTGATCATATTCAATCGCAAATTTAATATTTGGATTGAGACTATTTAGTTCCTCATGAAAAAGTATTAATTTGTCAATCGAATCTTCCCACACAATAAAACAGTCGTCAAGATATCACTTCCAAGATTTGATGATATTGTTTTTGAATTCTTCCCCAAACTTTTCTCCAACCTTTTCGTAAAGTTTTATTTCTAGATATCCTAAACAAGATTGGCATAAGTTGGCGCGACTTTTGTTCCCATGGCAGTTCCAAGTTTCTGTCGGTATATTTTTCCATGGAAATGCATGAAGTTATTTTGTAGTATTAATTTCAAAGCTTTCTAGTACAAAGTTCTTCGAGTATCTGTAGTGGAGTGAATTCGGGAATTGATCTAACCAATATTCTATCGCTTCCAATCCAAGTTCGTGTGGGATGTTGGAATACAAATTTGTAGCATCAAATGATACAAAAACGGAATCTTGTGAAACTTGTTTTGGCAATGTATTAAGAAAATCTACGGTATCCCTGACGTAGCTACTGATATTTACAATGAACGGTTTAAGCAATATATCAAGCAAATTACTTATTCTATGTGTCTCACAGGTCGGCCCGGCAACAATCGGTCTTACTTTCAAATCATTTTTGGTAACCCATAGAATGTGCTGGTTTTAGCATCAAAATCTAATAGATAATCCACTTTTGAGGTTCGATCCGTATTCCTGAATGATTTTCGCAAGACTTTCAAATACAGAACTTGGACTGTAATTTGTGGTTTCTTCATAATAAGATTCGTCTTGTATAATTGAAAGGCAAAGAGATTTGTAATATTCGCGATCCATTATTACAACGGCGTTTCCTTTGTCCGTCTCTTTGATTACAACATTCGTATCTTTTCGTAATCGTTCAATGGCGTACCTCTCAATTTTTGTTATGTTAGATTTTGCGGGTAAACTTTCGATCGGAAATTTAGTCATGTAATCGATGTATTTGTCGAACTGCTGATTTCTGCCACGGGGCGGGTTGAAATTGCTAGGATTAGCGACGAGAGAATCGTCCGTACTATGTAAACGTCTTCAAATTGAATAGCATCATTTAAGAATAAATAAATTGGCAACGTGGATCAGACATGCACGTTTCGGTTACTTAACCCTCATCAGTGATCCTAAATCCTAAATCTAATCAATGTAATATGCCAAAAAGTATGAAAGTTACTATGTCGAAAAATGGTACCGAAAGACGTAGCAGGATGGGTGGGATGTGATGCTACAGGACCCACTTTTTATAAATTTCAAGAAATTTTGATAACAGAAATTTAGATTGCGTTGAAGAAACGATCAACCGAGATTGATCGAACTTGGCTACATGTGCCCTCGGGGACTCCTGGTCCACCAGCAGTGACACTCACCAAGTGGTAAAAATGTAAACGTCTTCAAATTGAATAGCATCATTTAAGAATAAATAAATTGGCAACGTGGATCAGACATGCACGTTTCGGGTACTTAACCCTCATCAGTGATCCTATATCCTAAATCTAATCAATGTAATATGCCAAAAAAGTATGAAAGTTACTATGTCGAAAAATGGTACCGAAAGACGTAGCAGGATGGATGGGATATGATGCTACAGGACCCACTTTTTATAAATTTCAAGAAATTTTGATAACAGAAATCCTTGTCAATAAAAATCTTAGTCTTCTACAGAACGCTGCAGTATCATTCAATTTGCTAATTTCCTCTATATTCTTTCGTTGTGGCGTAGGTGTAAACTTAAGACCTTCCTCTAATATTTTAATTTCATTTTCTGATAATACTTTGCTGGATAAATTGATAACCTTCGGATCGACTTTGTCGTTTGATGATTTCGACATGTCTACGGAACCCCGTCTTTTTGTCGGCCATATTCTAAAAAAGAATTTTGACTCTTTGAATTAACCCTGTTATCTAACCCATTTCTATGAACTCTATATGGTCGCTCGTGGTACGGTATCCATGGTCAACGTCTTCCGCTTTCGCTCATGTGATGATCTGATGCGGTAATTGTAACTGCTGTTCGTGTTAGGTTTGACATGCTCTCTTTGTACATTACGGTTTTTCCTGTTGGGATACTCATTTCTTACCAATTGTGTTTCTTGATCTCGCGATGAACTTCCGGAGAAGTGGCGCCCTCATTATTTCTGTAGTAGTGCTGGTAGCGTAGTGGTTAGCGCGGTGGACTGCGAATCCATAGGTCGTGGGTTCGAATCACACCGTCGCCGATCATTGCTAACCATTGTAATCTTGGGCAAGTTACTTTACACTATGTTGCACTCTCTCCACCCAGGAGTAAACCGGGTACCTGGCACATGAGACGAGCTTGTAATGTGAATGAAAAGCATTAGCGCCTAAACGGCAGCTCTGCTTGTATACTCCCAAGGGAGTTGAGAATGTGCTGGATTGTACAGGTCTCGCCAGGGAGGTGATTGTAGAAGTCGCGTGAGCATATAAACCCTACCTTTACCTTTACCTTTTTTTTTCCTCCATTGAAGCCTAAGTTTCGTTGATCGTTCCCTTTGTAAACATTTACATATAAGGATTTCTCTCTCTGTTTTGCTTTTTGAAAAGAACTTCGTATCCCTTCATCCACTTTTCCGTTTTTAACCAACGTTCCAAAGATTTTTCTTCCTCTTGCAGACATTCATCCCTCCACAATTTCATTATATCCTTATGAGTATTATGATCTACCTTATCAACGAAGAAAGAACTCACCTCATCGTCGATTGCTTTATTGGTCGATTTCAAGAAATCGACCTTACTAGATTTGTAGACCGGATGCTGTCAATAGGAGAAAGTTACTAATTGACTCCGTCAGATTCAATAATGCATCATTGAATTATCCTTATGAAAGAAACGTTTTCATGACTGGTGAAAAGCACGTGACCATAGACAGGCATTCCCATGACCTCCCACTTTCATGACTAGTGAACAACACGTGACCAGAGACAGGCATTCCCATGACCTCCCACTTATTTATCCACAACACAAAAATAGGACATGTCGTCATGACCAATTCAAAATTCCTATGGACGACATTTCTGGATCCTTGGATCCACTGCAACAAAGAAATGCGCGATCACAACGTATCAGGGGTGCCAGTGGGCTAAAAAGGTTCTAACTGTTCATCCGCGTTAAGGATATACCACTTTGTTTGTTTGTTTATTTTCTTACCAAAGACAAATTGATAAATGAAACAAAGAAATTAATGAGCGATAAAAGAAGTCGACAAGACTGTACGAGTCACAAAATTTGATTGAACTTTTTAGAAGTTTCCCCTTATTTCCCTCCAAATTCAGTGGCGGATCCAGCACCCCCTTTGCCGGGGGTCAAGGGGCGAATTTTGCCGATTTTTACTAAAAAAGGGCGAAAATATGCCTGTTTTGGGAAAATTTTGGGTCAGTGCCGGGGGGGGGGGCGGACGCACCCTCCGCACCTCCCTTAATCCGCCACTGAAATTCTTATACATGTAATCGGAACTCTCCACTTTTCCCGCGAAAACACCCAGAAAGGCTTTTGATTGTCAAGGTCAATATGTGTTATAATGGAATTTTCCTACTGTTGTGGGTCATGTATTATTTTAGTTTTACTTTATGTGTAGGTACACATGTACTTAGTCATGTTATATTATGATTTCATAATAATTCTTTCTAGATTTTACTATGTCATGTTTATTTCATTAGAGAATATTCCAGTTTGTTCTTTGTTACATCATTGTCATCACATGACTGTGATTTCTAGAATTTACTCTATTGTTAATCATTTGTAATGAGTCATTGTTCTAGAAGCTTCTGGTTAATTCATTGTTATTAAGTATAAATACCTCTGAGGAACTGTGTTAAGGGGGCATTCGTACACATTCGTAGACACGATTCATTCATCTATTCTGAGATACTGGGACACTTTATTTGTTGAGACTTTAATCCATTTAACAACGTTTGGACACCGATCTTTCGAGAACGTTTGTGATTACCGGAAACCATACATTCGATAGACTTTGTGGACCGTAACGGACACTTTGATCCGGACATTGTATTGTAAGTTGTAATCATTGTAAATATATATATTTTGTACATAATTAAACTTGTAAATTTATATTCTGTCTTTGTCTGATTTTTGCTGGCGTTTTGGGGTATTCTGACCCATAACAGAATTGGGGGCTCGTCCGGGATAGTAATCTCTGCATATTTGCACTTTACGTAAAGTTCGTTTTTGAAAAAAAAAGAAAGAAAATATTTTTCTCAATAATTTTTTTGCCAGCAGAAATCAATCATGGTATTTTCGGTCACTGAATTTTTGAAATCGCCGACTGTAGATGAGTTCGAATCACTGAAAAAAAGATGATTTGATTGGTTTAGGTCTTCACTTGAAGTTAGATGTAAAATCTTCTATGAGAAAACAAGAAATTAGAAATATTGTGGCTAAAAAGCTTTTAGCTGAGGAAATCTTTTCGTCATACGATTTTCCTGTTGAACCTGTTTCAAGCGAAACCAAAATGTCAGAATATGAGTTTGAATTAGAGAAAATGAAAATTCAATTACAATTTGAAAAAGAAGAAAAAGAAAGAGAGAAACAGGAACGTATGCACGAGAAAGAACTCCAGTTTGAGTTAGAAAAGTTAAAGTTAGGGAAAAGCACTAAGGAAAATCCTGTTCCTTCGCCTGTCAAGTCTGAATTCGACGCCGCCAAAAACATCCGATTAGTACCAAAATTTCAAGAAAAGTCCGTGGACAAATATTTTCCACATTTTGAGAAAATCGCGGCCAATCTGAAGTGGCCACGCGATTTTTTGCCAACTTTATTACAAAGCGTACTTATTGGCAAAGCGGCTGAAGTGTACTCGGCGCTCAGTATTGCTGAGAGTTCAGACTATGACAAGGTCAAGGACACGATTTTGAGAGCATATCAGTTAGTACCTGAGGCGTACAGACAAAAGTTTAGAAAGTACAAAAAGTTTGAAAATCAAACATATGTTGAATTTGCTCGAGAAAAAGAAGATTTATTTGATCAGTGGTTTTGATCTAAGAAAATTCCCAATTCATTTGACAATTTGCGTCAAATCATTCTGATAGAAGAGTTCAAAGAGTGTGTACATCAAGATTTAAGAACTCATTTGGAAGACAAAAATGTTAAAACTCTTGAAGAAGCCGCTGTTTTGTCTGATACGTATGCTCTCACTCATAAGAAAAATTTTGTGTCAAAAACTCAATCTAGCGATAGCGCAAAAACGTCAGATGTTCCAAAGAAAAATGTACAAGAGTCTCAGTCGTCCATTAGTTCCCAGTCACCATCTCAAGGTGGTTCTACGTCCGGACCTAGGTCCGAGCGTTCTGAGGCATCCCCAGGGGTGGGGTCGCTTCCTACATGCAATTATTGTAAGAAAAAAGGTCATGTTATTGGTGAGTGTTTGAAGCTTAAGAAGAAAAAAGAACTTAAGTCACAGGCCTGTGCGTCTGTTAGAAATGATAGGAAAGCCTTAGATTCGATTTGTTCTGACACTCCTGAGATTCAGGGTTCTAAGTCCAGTTCTGATGATTTTGTGGAGGATCATTATAAGCCCTTTTTGTCACAGGGATTTGTTTCACTCAGTGATTCTAGCGAAGCGTTGCCTGTTCAGATTTTGAGAGATACTGGTGCTGCCCAGACTTTATTGTTAGAGGGTTCATTGCCTTTGTCTGAGCACACTTTTACTGGTAGGTCAGTTTTATTACAGGGTGTGGAGCTAGGCGTCATTGATGTTCCCCTTCATAAAATTTATTTGAAGTCAGACTTAATTACTGGACCTGTTATCGTAGGTGTTCGACCTACTCTTCCTGTTCAAGGCGTTTCCTTGTTGCTTGGCAACGATTTAGCTGGCGGCAAAGTTGTAGCCGATCCGATTGTTTGTGAGAAAATCACGTCCGATGTCGTGTCCGATGATGAAGACGACGACTTGTACCCAGCCTGCGCAGTTACCAGGGCGATGGCCAGGAACAGACTAAAAGAGGCTGAGAGTACTCCTGCACTTAACGAGGACCATCCCTCCGAAAATATAGACCTTTCTGACACATTCATGTCTACCATTGATGACAGCGTACCTGAGACGTCAGTACCACTTCATGTAGACAAGTCTCCGGCAGTACCTGGTGATGATTCCCATCCGCCTTTAGACAGGGGTACAGATGCCTTAAGCCGTGAGCAGCTCCTCTCCGAGCAAACTAAAGATCCGGAGATCATCCGACTAAGTAAGAGGGCCCTTCCCCGAGAAGAAGCGGACAAAGTCGGAGAGTGCTTCTACATACAAGATGGCATCCTTATGCGGAAATGGAGACCACCCGATGCACCCCCTAATGACGTGTGGCGGGTCGTTCACCAGATAGTGGTTCCAGTAGCGTATCGCGGGGACATCATGAGTTTAGCTCACGACACACCCATGGCAGGTCATTTAGGTGTCAATAAGACTTATAATAGGATTTTAAGTCACTTTTACTGGCCTAAGTTGAGAAAAGATGTGTCTGAGTTTTGTAAGTCTTGTCATAGTTGTCAGATGGTAGGTAAACCAAATCAAGTTATACCACCTGCTCCCCTCCAACCCATTCCAGCCTTTGAGGAACCTTTTAGTAGGGTGTTAGTTGATTGTGTAGGTCCTTTGCCTAGGACTAGGTCAGGTAATCAGTACTTACTGACAATTATGTGTACTTCGACTAGGTTTCCCGAAGCCATACCTCTTAGGAATATTAAGGCAAAGACCATAGTTAAGGCCCTTACAAAGTTTTTCAGTTTCGTCGGTGCTCCCAAGGCTATTCAGTCAGATCAGGGTTCGAATTTTATGTCAGGGTTGTTTCAGCAGGTTATGCATGAGCTAGGTATCAGGCAGTATAAGTCTTCTGCATACCATCCTGAGTCCCAGGGGGCACTTGAACGCTTTCATCAAACCCTTAAAACTATGATGAAAACATATTGTCACCAGTATGAAAAAGACTGGGATGAAGGGGTTCACCTCGTGTTGTTTGCGGCACGAGAAGCGGTTCAGGAGTCCCTGGGGTTCAGTCCCTTTGAGCTAGTTTTTGGGCATACGGTCAGAGGGCCATTGAAGTTATTGAAGGAAAAATGGTTGACTGAGACTAGCGATTTGAATCTCTTAGACTACGTGTCTAATTTCAAAGAGAAATTATATAATGCTTGCAAATTGGCTCAAGAAAATCTCAAAACATCACAAATGAAAATGAAAACATGGTATGACAAAGATGCTAGAAACAGAGTTTTTCAACCAGGCGATAAAGTTCTTGTATTTTTGCCTATCCCTGGTCATCCTTTGCAAGCTAGATATTTCGGTCCTTATGAGATTGAGAGTAAAATTAGTGATGTTAACTACGTAGTTAAGACACCAGGTCGGCGAAAAGAAAAAAAAGTGTGTCATGTTAACATGTTGAAAGAGTATTTTGATAGAAGTGACCGAAATTTTGTAAAACCAGTTTCCACTTTGGCCAATGTAAATACATTAGAAAATTGTGTTGAATCTGAATGTAATGAAGAGAATGTCGAAAAAGACTTCGCTCAAAGTGTCCGTCTAAAGAATTCTGAAATTCTGACAAGTCCGGAAGTGAAACTCGGACATCTGACCGTGCATCAAAAAGAGGAAGTGCACCAATTAATGCGGGAATATACGACCATCTTTCCGGACGTTCCAAAAAAGACGAATGCATCTCATCATGACGTCATTGTAGGTGATGCGTCACCTATCAAACAGCATCCCTATCGGTTAAACCCGATAAAGCTTCAATACATGCGGAAAGAAATTCAATACATGCTTGAAAATGACATTATTGAACCCAGCAATAGTGATTGGAGTTCCCCATGTATTCTTGTTCCGAAGCCAGACGGAACTTACCGATTGTGTACGGACTTTAGAAAAGTCAATTCAGTCACCAAAACTGACTCTTATCCGATCCCACGAATCGATGACTGTATAGATAAAATTGGCAGTGCAAAATTTGTCAGTAAATTTGACTTGCTAAAAGGCTATTGGCAGGTCCCGCTTACCAAGAGAGCCAGAGAAATATCGGCATTTGCGACTCCAGATGGGCTATACCAATATAAAGTAATGCCCTTTGGTATGAAAAACGCACCAGCCACATTCCAGAGGATGATTCATTCGCTCCTAAATCATCTCGAAGGATGCGAGGCGTACATCGATGACGTCATCATCTACAGCGACACCTGGAATGATCATCTCCGAATCATGCGTACTTTCTTCGACATACTGGCGAAAGCAAACCTCACAGTGAACCTTGCGAAAAGTGAATTTTGTCGTGCGACTGTAGAATATTTGGGTCACAAAGTAGGTCAAGGTTTTGTTACTCCTATCATGGCCAAGGTGGAAGCTATTTCAAAGTTCCCGATTCCTACCAATAAGAAAGAGATAATGAGATTCTTGGGAATGGCAGGATTTTACAGAAAATTTTGTCCAAATTTCTCGTCAGTTGTTGGTCCACTTACCAATCTGTTACAAAAGAGAGTGAATTTTGCATGGACCAATGACTGTGACGAATCTTTTAAGAAAATCAAATGTGTTCTTATGAATAGTCCTGTCCTGTCAGCTCCAAATTTTGATAAGCAATTTAAGCTTACTGTTGATGCCAGTGACGTAGGAATCGGGGCTGCTTTGTTTCAAGAAAATGATGATGGTGTAGATAGAGTTGTTTGTTATTTTTCAAAGAAATTGACAAAATGTCAAAAGAATTACTCTACTATTGAAAAAGAGTGTCTTGCATTATTGTTAGCTTTACAACATTTTGATGTTTATTTGAATGTTACTTTACATCCCATTCTTGTATATACTGACCACAACCCTCTCACATTTTTGCACAAAATGTCAAACAAGAATCAAAGACTTACAAGGTGGAGTTTATTGTTGCAAGAGTACAATATTATTATTAACCATATCAAGGGCAAAGACAATGTGATTGCAGATGCACTATCGGCAGTTTCATGAGTGATTTTTGAAGAATTTACCACCTAAGTTTTCATTGACATTCAAACTTTTTTAAGGGGGGAGGTGTTGTGGGTCATGTATTATTTTAGTTTTACTTTATGTGTAGGTACACATGTACTTAGTCATGTTATATTATGATTTCATAATAATTCTTTCTAGATTTTACTATGTCATGTTTATTTCATTAGAGAATATTCCAGTTTGTTCTTTGTTACATCATTGTCATCACATGACTGTGATTTCTAGAATTTACTCTATTGTTAATCATTTGTAATGAGTCATTGTTCTAGAAGCTTCTGGTTAATTCATTGTTATTAAGTATAAATACCTCTGAGGAACTGTGTTAAGGGGGCATTCGTACACATTCGTAGACACGATTCATTCATCTATTCTGAGATACTGGGACACTTTATTTGTTGAGACTTTAATCCATTTAACAACGTTTGGACACCGATCTTTCGAGAACGTTTGTGATTACCGGAAACCATACATTCGATAGACTTTGTGGACCGTAACGGACACTTTGATCCGGACATTGTATTGTAAGTTGTAATCATTGTAAATATATATATTTTGTACATAATTAAACTTGTAAATTTATATTCTGTCTTTGTCTGATTTTTGCTGGCGTTTTGGGGTATTCTGACCCATAACACTACGGATCAAACAATTTCGAGCTGAATGGATATGAAGAGTGTTGCATCTTGAGTTGTCCAGAGTAAATGTATTTTCTAACTTGTCAGAATTATAAAGAGATACGTTTCTATAATTACTACTCTTTAATCTTTATTTTAAGAGTAAAAAAAAAATTTATGTCGACGAAAAAAAGATTTATTGTGGGATTAAAGAGATGTTGATATCGACCAAGCTTTTTTGGAAAGCTAATACTTGTATTTCTCCTCATTATATTTTCCACGCATTGCTAGCAAATCAATTTCAGGAAGAAACTTTTCCCGCGCTAATTTTTCTCTGCGCATTCGTTGGTTTTCCGGTTCGTCTGCAATTTCTGGCATTTGAAATTTTCGTGGTATTGTCGGATTGTCGGATTGTAGCCATGATTGATAAACGTTGGCTTTCTCTGCATTTTTCACCATATTCCAAAATGCAATTATTCGGTTCTTTGAATGCAAGTTCCACTGTTGTATATACTGTTGTCTCGCTCTTATAGCGGCACTTTCATTAAACAATGGTTCATTTACTGCTTCGTTGTTTGTAATATCTTTGACATGAATTTCTTCTGAGTTTTGAGTTGAAGTTGGTTCTAAGTTTTGTACGACTTTTCTAATGAATTCAGTGCCACTACTAATTCTGGTAAGATTTTCTTGATTCTGATCACTTACTTGTATTATGCATTTAATTCCATGCAATTCCTCAGAAATGTCAACAAGCTTCTGTGTGATTTTCATCAATGTTTCCTTCGTAAATAATCTGAAATCTTCCTCTTCATTCGAGTTATTTTTTGTTTTCACTTTTTGCATCTTGTGTAGGTAATACTATCAATAAACAGTCAATAAGTCTCTCCACAAGTTTCAATATATTGAAAAAATAACAAACGCCGAATTAAAACCCAACCGGTTTCATTGGTATCATCAGGAGTTTTGCAAATATACAAACAATATATTATGACGTCATCAATACATATAGCGCGAAAATATTGGGTGCGCTTTACTGTAACGAAGGAAACATTGAAATGTACAAGAACAATATAATGCGACGTCATGAAAATAATGCGCGTAAATTATGTTGCCCTTTTTCGATTTTTAAAACGTCCGAGCGCGATGAATATACTTGCGCAATATGTACATAGTGTTCATAAATAAAGTTCACTTGCTAAATAATATGAATACAAGAATATGATTGATTTCTCATTTAAGAAAAGCATTCAAAACAGGATTAAATTTACTGATAAACAAACTTTCTTTATTTCCTCTTTCTATTTCTGTCGTCTTTTTGTGAAATTTATTAAATGGAAACACGGTGAAATTTGGGAAAACATCCTTTGCACTGTTCCGTATGTGTCCACTCACTGGTGTACATTGATACTTTGGTTCTCGAATTTGTTTTCTGTGTACCGTCATGCGGTGACGGAGAGTGTCGCCCGTCTGACCGATATAGTTTTCTCCACATCCGTTGCATGTAATCACGTTAAAAGATTGGATGATGTTCAATTAAAAGAAGACCGAACAGTGAACTTACTTCCGTTTTTAAATTTGAAATCTTTCCCTTCCTGTAAGAACGGACAGGTCCCGCATCTTGTGTTATTGCATTTTTGAACGTTGTTTCCAGTTTTGGTCGGCATTTCATCTGAAAATTTAGCCTTAGTAAGAATCTTTTTGAGCGACGCACTTTGCCTTTTGCTCTTTATAATTTCAAATTTGTTTTCACACAAAGACGACAGAAATAGAAAGAGAAAATAAAGAAAGTTTGTTTATCAGTAAATTTAATCCTGTTTTGAATTCTTTTCTTAAATGAGAAATCAATCATATTCTTGTACATTTCAATGTTTCCTTCGTTACAGTAAAGCGCACCTAATATTTTCGCGCTATATGTATTGATGACGTCATAATATATTGTTTGTATATTTGCAAAACTCCTGATGATACCAATGAAACCGGTTGAGTTTTAATTCGGCGTTTGTTATTTTTTCAATAAATTCTCGTATATATGTATATCTAGGGTACAAGAAACAAAATCTAGGGGGATTCTAACCCCTCCCCCCCCCCCACCCCTAATCCTCTTTAGGACCTGTGCATGTTTTGACAGCAATGGAAACATTAATTGTTTACATAACCGATAACAATGACTCAAAATCTATGAAAGCTAGATGAATTTCACAATCAATGAAATTTGAGAATATGCATGAATATTTGTATCCGCTTCCACTAAATACGCGCGGCATATGTTGCAAGTGCATGATTCAAGAGACGTACATAGTGGTTTTTGCTACTTCCTCGTCATCCCCATAACTGGACAAGACAAGGTTGGTATTCTATTATTATCCGATGTTATCTTATAGTCTGTATCCTATCTCTGTCTTTCTAAGCAGCGGTATTTCGAGAGGTATAAGGCAAAACAACCAATGCTTATAACGTGTTAAAGAAAATCCTGACGATAATCTCAACAACACTCATAATAGAGCACCAAATTGAGCATCGACGGACCCCTAGCAAGCTAGAAGTGGGACCAGGTGTCCGGGAGGAGTAAGCATCCCTTGTTTGGCTAGCCGCATCCGCTGTCGATGAAATGAAAACAATATCTATAAAACATGCATTGGATGATGTTATGTCTATAGAAAGTGTTATGACGAAAACATTTGAAACACTTACTGTCGACCCCCTCGCGGGGAACATTTTACTTGCTCCGCCGGCAAAGGGCGTAAGTGTGACAATCGAAATAAAAAAAGAATATGATCATAATGATTGAATTAATTCTAGGTCTGCTAAACCTATCAAAAACATGATTCCATTTAATAACTTTATAAAATTGCAACTATTGAAAACGTGTATGTTTGTTTCAAAACAAGGGTTCGTGTATTTGTATATGGTGTATATGAATAATTTGTTTTGTATATACCTTCTTCCAATTCTATTCATCTTGTTTAATTTAAGGAAGCAATGATAATACAGTATTTAACTTTAGGAATACAAATTAATTTGCATCGATGAAAAAGCCGTATTCAACTTTTTTTATCTACTCAATATCATAATTTGCATGTGCAGATCTAGAAAAAATCCAATGGGAGGTGTGTCCAAATCATTTGGGAACTACAGGGTTTCAGGCCGGTGGTTTTGAAAAAAAAATACGTAAAAAGGGGGAAATCAGCAGTTTTTGAAAACCAAAGGAATGTCCTTGACCCCTTTAGACCCTCTTAATTAGCGGTTGTAATACACTAGATAACTATAGATATAACAGTTTTGATGCATATCATTCTTTATCTTTTGATTGTACATATTGGTATAATTTTCATTTCACTTGCAGAAATGGAAACTGCTAGTTGACTATATATGCACTAGGGGGGGTTACTTAATTTGAACTTAAATCATCGAAATTAGAATTTTCATAAGTTATATTCCTCTTGATCCGCGCACCTACATGTAAAATAAAACATGTACACTGACTAAAATTATTGTTGTTTATCAAAATGCGATATTTTAGTATTGAATCGTGCGAGACGGATCTCATCAAAAATGAAATTTGAGTAGAAAGTTAAAAACCTGTATCCGCATACACGAACTACATCGCGTACATGAACATATGTTACCATACCGAAATATAATAGACAAATAGGAATTTTTGCACCATTTCAGCTGCCTACGTCCACGTAATTATATTGTTTCATAATTGAATGAAGTAAAAACGGACGCCTTACTTGCAATAACCACCTTTACTGACTAGGTAAGGAAGAACATATACTTGTATAAAAAAAAACCCTAGAAAAAATTAATTGCTTCAACAAACATCTTAGACGACAAAATTAAAAATTATTATTCTTGTTCCTCCATTATTTGATCGCCGTTCATATCTCCTTAACTCAGAGCAACCGAATATGATTTTCGTTTTGGTTTTTTTTTTTGGGGGGGGGGGGGGGTAATTCTGGGTTTTATCGATAAAACAAGGAAAACATCTATCCTGGGTGATCTAGGGGAAGATCGATCCCGTCAGGAGACGAGGGGGAAGTCCTGTCCATTTTCACCAGAAAACGACAAATGTCAGTATTCCAGGAGGTCCTCAAAATCTGCGCTTCTCTATGCTAATATACTTGTTTAATTTTTTTTTTCTTTTTCTCAGATTTAAGCTGTCTAAAAATGCAGACGATCTTAGTATTTGTTCTTGCTGTGTGTATGTTCATTGCCATAGAGAGTAGATCACCGCCTTACAAACCATTCTGTTTGGTAACCATGGAACTTCGACCTGTGTGTGGAAAGGATGGTAAAAACTATCCAAATCCTAGCAGTGCAAGATGTGCGTAAGTACATGTTCATTCTTTGTCAATTATTTCAATGCGTGTAAAATATTGGAGAAAATGAATCGATGGAAGGAAATTCTCATATTTAAAATAAAATCGAATCAGATAATACACAACGATTTATTCCATTCAAGAGCAAAGGAAATTTAAAACAAATTATTCGAAATACTAGTATATAGAACAATTGAAACTAATTGCTTTCAAAATGAATTCAAGACAAAAAAAACCCGAAATAGCTAAACCCTTATGCTAGAGCTAGAAAGTAGCCATGTGAAAATAAATTTCTAAATATTGCAACAGATAATCATTTTTAGAATAATTAAACCTTATCAGTGCTTCAAACAAAAATTTATTTCTAAACTTTTGGAATTCTTCTGTCAACTTTGACATTCATATTTCCTGTATTGCAGATTCTAATGCACTCCGTTTGTAACACGCAATCTGATTGGCTGAGCGATAAAAAACTGCAAGGGGATTCACGTTTCACTGCAGTTTTTGCTATGACATTATGCGTTTCTATGTCGACGTTGTTGAAAGCAGACGTTTTCTAGCTGCTTACTGACCAAATCATTAGAATAGGGTTACCGTACTGATGTTTTACAAAAAATGACAGGGTATTCGAAATATCCATATTACCACTCGGCATTCTGACAGGTGATTCGCCGATACCCTGTCTGTTTTTGTAAAACACACGCATGGTTACCCCTAATTCTTAAAGTGCTACATGTAGGCCTATTGGTCAAACCAATTATTGTTAGAAATCGGGCGCGCTATCACTGCGCTAAATCGGTGCTAACTCGGATACTATTAGAATCGATAGTATAAGGAATATTCAAGTTTTAGTTAGATCCCTTCTTTACTTTTATTCCAATTTTGTTTTACTTAAAGTGGTGTCCAAGTTGATTATTCTGGGAAATGTAGAAATTCAGGGATATGCCTCTGTAACAAGAGGTATAAACCTGTATGTGGATCGGACAGGAAAACATACGGAAATGCATGTGTGGCGAGATGTGCGTAAGTAAAGAGGGATTACTTGCAAGTTATCAGTTATCATGAAGTTACAGTTAAAGCAATTTAACCAAAACAAATATTTTTAAATGATGGAAATATGATGAAATTCATCCGTTTTGAAATATTTATAGTCTATAGTTAATCATAAGACTTACAGTCAAAGTGTACAGTATGTGCGTGTCAACAAATGATTACTCAATGGTGATGCTAAAAGCTAAAATGTTTATATGACATAGTTCACTTGCTTAACTTTCTTACTTGTTTTTGCCAACAGTGGTGTAAGAGTAATTTATCCTTGGAAATGTTCAAAACCGAAAAGATGCTTTTGTAACAAGATGTACAAGCCTGTATGTGGATCGGACAGAAAAACATATGGCAACGCATGCGCGGCAAGATGTGCGTAAGTAGAACGTTTATTTACACCGATCAAGATTTCAAAAAAATAAGTAGCATTTATCATAAACTACAACATCACTTTTCAAAATTATTATTTCGAATTTCAACATTGTTCACCTACATGTATATATCACCTACGAGTTTCCAACCTAGCCCTTTATGAATTGTTCAACGTCCTGATATGCTAATGATAAGTATGAAAAATGAAAATACAGAAATTTGCAAGACGTAACCCTAACAACCTGTCACAAACTTACCAAACTTAGTTTTACTAAATCTGTTCTAAAAGTCATGCATTATCTGAAACATGCATATTTAGAATGCTCTCCTTTGACAGATTTGTGACATTTCATCTTCCCTAAATGAATTCAGATTCTTGAGCCATTAGTTCCAACAAAAGACAATGCCTTGATAATCTTGAATTCCTATTTTGTTCGGGTAAGATTATCTAACAGAATAGAAAAAAGGTTGAAGACAGCAAGCAGAATAAACAACGAAGATTTGCGATACAATAGAATTGATTACTTGCAGAATAAACAACGACGATTTGCGATACAATAGAATTGATTACTTGCGCCACTCTTCTAAAACGTTAGAACACATTGTTAAGTACAGGCAATGACATAAAAATTGTTTCAAAATAGATCATGTTTCATAATTATGGGTCATCAAGATACATTTTGTTTTTATCAAATAAACATCACAGACATATATATGCATGTATACAATCAGTCAAAGAAGATCCCGACGATAATCTGTACAGCACTCACAATAGAGCACCACATTGAGCATCGACCGACCCATAGCAAGCTAGAGGTGGGACCAGGTGCCCGGGAGGAGTAAGCATTCCCTGTTGGCTAGCCGCACCCGCACGAAAATGAAGCAATCTATAAAATGCATGCACTGTATGAGGCAATCGGGCCAAACCAAGTTTTCTTTTTTCCTTGTTAAGCGTCAGCAGGCGGATAGGTTCTAAAGTCTATATCCATATCTCCCATTACTATTCGATGTTTTTCAAAACAGAAGTGTAGTCTCAACAATTTCTGTTGGGTATTTAGTCTTTCAAAGGCTAAGTAATGTAAACATTCACTAAAATGACATAAAGGGACCATTTAATGTCACTTTCTATGCTTTCCTAAAATGAGATGCTGCTCTCTTTTATATCTCTTACGTTTTCTTTAGATATTCACGACCCTATGTTGTTTGTTTTTAACGGATAAGTAGATAGGTTTACATTGCTTGACCTGATGCTTAACGAAGGAAATTCAGGTATTGCCTTATACAAAACATTTCTTAACCTTTCGGTTACTGGCCCGACACCCATACCACTTGACCACGGCGCCTTCACTAGAATTCACATTGATATCTGAGGAGAAACAAAACTTATTCTAAGACATTTTCAATATAATGATTTGGTGTCAGATGTATATTAGTCAAAAGTTTCTTAAACATTAAATGCTTCAAATTTTACTAATAAATCTAACTCTCACCCTAAATATACACAATTTTTTTGCGATCAATTCATTCAATTATTTTCCGACAAGGAGTGAGAAATCCTAGAGTTAACCCGAAATAAAATATTTCATATAATAACTAGCCTGATTCAAAGGTGTTTTACATTATAAAAGGACGAAGAAATAATAAAATTACAGAGTATTAATAAACGCAATTTCAACATTTTGATACCATTTCTATCCTATAATAGAATAATAATTAGATAACTATATCTATCTTTTCCCATTGAATACCATCTTCCATAATAGGAAATAGGAACTGGCCATAAAATACACATTAAAGGTGTTTTTGCATGTTTTACCAATCAATCACTTTTTACATTTTATCTGAATTACAATTTATTTTTCCAACCATCAGCGGTGTGAAGGTCCGATATCCTGGAAGATGTAGACGATGTATGTGCAACAGAAGGTATAAGCCTGTTTGTGGCTGGAACAGGAAGACTTACTCAAATGCATGCCGGGCGAGATGTGCGTAAGTAGATCGAATCCTTGTTTCTTCTAGCCTGTAAATAACTTAAAGAAGACATGTGCCCTGTCAAAACAATTTTCAATGTTTTAATTGTCATTTCTAATCTGTACAAAAACCTCAACTGATACATATACCCTGTCAAAACTATTTCGATATAATTTCAAATTCATTTTTATATTTACAGTGGAGCAAGCATCAGGCACAGAGGTCCATGTCGAATGTATGGCAAATAAATAAAATTGCTGCAAAAAGTACTTCTCATTGTTTTTACAAAAGTTCCGTAATATTTGTATCCGTGTGTCTGAGCGTCCGTCTCACATGTGGTTCCCGGACATTTAAAGTTACAAATGGTCTCGTCAGTATTATACCATGCATAATTTATTTCTTTCAAAATTTTCACAGAAGCTAGTCTGTAAAAAATAAAAAAAAACTAGAATGTTACCTCAGTCAAAGATGTCCTGGCGTCCTAGCTATGATTATTGCTCATGAAATGGGTACCCGAATTTCTCCGTAGAAGACCGAATGTGAACACATGTACATATTATGGTTTAAATACTGTAGCAAAACAAAACAACATGGACGGATAACACGTGGACGTGTGAGTGAAAGCGATATGCAATCCACAATCGGTATTATCAGAATCTTAGGAGAAAAATAAAGAAACGATCAATTCAAGGAAGAATTAACATTAGCTTGGCAATGGACATATAGATAGAGCTTATTGAAAAATATACCGCGTCCTTGAAACTCGGACGAAACATCGGTGAGTTACTTCGTTCTTATGTCTACATTTGTATATACTATACATATAGATAAGTTATTTCTTTCGAAAAGTTTTGATATGTATTTATGTTCACATATTCAAATTCGATTAATCACAGTCTTGATCAAATATGAAAGAAAAACTGAAAACCACATATGAAATTTTGAAAAAAAGGCACATGTGTAACAGACTACGCATGTCTTCCATTCAATTTAATATTCGAAACACGTGTCTGGTACATGTAAATTGATTTGGAATTTTCTTCCAGAAGGTAGAGAGTTGGAACCCTTCGACATTTTCCATTTAAGGCATTTGAGAGTGTTCGATTTTTCAAGCTCAACATAGTTACTTTAACGGAACATATTATCTATACATGAAATCCGCCCTTTATATACAACTAAATAAAATGTGAAAACGACCTCAAGTTGTATTTTTTCTGTCGTGAGAATTTTAAAAAGGGAACATATGTATACACTTGGTTTATTTCATGTTTCGTAGTAATGACAAATATGGATAATGACCATATCCCTTTCTACAGTACAAAATCGATAATTCAGAAAATCAGAAACCGAAGGCATACAAAATCAGGATAAAACAGGAACCAAAGCAAACAAACAAAAACCTCCACCACATGAAAAGAAGCGAACTCCCGATATGGGAGTGAGACCAGGTGCCCAGGAAGAGTAAGCATCTCCTGCTTGCATGCAACACCCGTCGCTTCAATTCGGTAGAACTGTCACATCCGGTTACTTCCATTTTGGAAGATATAGAGTACAATCTTTGGTTGGATGGTTCAAATGGTCTATGACAGAATATCATCCACCATTCTGGATAGTTGGACATCATAGTGTATGACGAGTTCCCCATATCGACCGTAGAACATCCTCAGTGACGATGTCCCTGATTGAGAAGCTTATCTGAAAGACGCCTAGCTCTCAGAACAAAATCCGTATATTTGGTACTTGCTCTGGCATAGCGTATCAACTGAGATATGAACACGCCATAAGCAGGCGATGAAGGGATGTTGCTACTCAGAAAAGGAAAGTTCGTAATGCTGAAATTGAAGTCGTCACGTTTGTCATAGAGTGAGGTGTTCATGTGACCATCAGTGTCGTAGGACAACATTATGTCCAAATAGGATGCTGAATTATTTGTCTCTGTAGTTTCTTTGACTTCAAGCTCCGAAGGATAGATACTGCTTAGGTAATCCGCGAATTTTGGATTATTGATGGACAACACATCGTCTATGTATCTGTAAGTGAAGTTGAAGTCAGAAGCTAAGTATCTTTTCCCTTCAGAGACCAAAGATTGAATGAATTCAGCTTCGTACGAGTAAAGGAAAATGTCGGCAAGGAGTGGGGCACAATTGGTTCCCATTGGAATTCCGACAATTTGCTGGAAGACCTTTCCTCCAAACACCACAAAAATGTTGTCGATCAGAAAGTTTAACATCTGAATAATGTCTGTTTCAGTGTACTTATTTTCAGAATCTGATTTTTCTTTTACAAAGTAGGTTTTCAGAAATTCCAGAATGCAGCAAAGTTCATTCAAGCGACTGACTGATTGGAGCAGCGCGCTCGCTCTGACCTGAATATGGGATAAATTCACAAACTGTTTATGCAAATGAGTTAAAGAAGATCCTGACAATAATTTCAACAGCACTCACAATAGAGCACCAAATTGATCATCGACGGACCCCTAGCAAGCTAGAGGTGGGACCAGGTGTCCTGGAGGAATAAGCATCCCCTGTTGGCTAGCCGCAACCGCAGTCGATGTTTAAGCGCGAAAAGGAATTTTTACATAAAATCCATGCACTGTCTGACGTTATGTCTATAATGAAAGTGCTATGTCGATCGAAAATATTCAAAACACTTACAGTCAAACCCCTCGCGGGGAACTTTTTTACGAGCTCCACACGGCAAAGGGCATAAGTGTGACACAAATTAGTTAAAGAAGATGCGAATAAAAATTTCCGAAACTTGACAGTTGAACAGTTGGACAAGGAAGAAGTAGTAAAACATGTCATGAAATCTGTGGAATTGCTCAGTCATCCAAATTATGAGCTCAATATTAGGAGACGTGAACGTGAGCGACATAGATAAAGAAGAATATTTGGGACTTTTCTCGCAAAATGTGCCGGCAAATGAATACCTCTTTGCTGTCGATATTAAACAAAGAAAGGGATTTCCAACAACACCAGGTTGCAGCACCCACAGCAAAACCCCAAAACACCCAAATGCTAAAACACAGAGAAGACAAGCACAGAAAGAGACGCAAAAGGGACAAGGAACACCAACGCACAACACAGAAACATTAAACACAAAGGACTATACATAAACCAAGGAGACCAATGGGCAACCGCTGCCGACTTAGGACGGCCATCTGCTACGGAAATAACAAAAGGTGTGGTTATCCTGGATTACGTGCGCACAACCCTTCCACTTTTCCGATAACCCAAAGGTCTCGAAGAACGTACAATTGTGGTGTAAACAACCTCCTCACTGTCAGTTGACAACACACAAACAAGACCTCAAAACACAGGGGCCCAAGCAACACAGACGAATATGTAAATAGATATCAAAAGAGGGCGCACGTAAAACAATCCTTGCTTTGCCGCCGCGAGCTCATGTATGTTAACACCCGACGAGATAGACTGACATTCAGAGAGGACAGGTGGTCTGGGCCCTGTCTTCTATAAAGAGGTTAGGACAGGACCCGTCATGAAGTCCCGTCGTCACAGTCAGTCAGAATGCAAGTTTGAAGATGACTAATATGGATAATGACCATATCTGTATACAACACAAATTCGATAATTCAGAAAGTCAGAAACCGAAGGCATACAAAATCAGGATAAAAGAGAAACCAAAGCAAACAAACAAAAACCTCCACCACATGAAAAGAAGCGAACTCCCGATATGGGAGTGAGACCAGGTTCCAAGGAAGAGTAAGCATCTCCTGCTTGCATGCAACACCCGCCGCTTAAATTCGGTAGAACTGTCACATCCGGTTACTTCCATTTCGGAAGACATAAAGTACACTCTTTGGTTGGATGGTTCAAATGGTCTATGACAGAATATCATCCACATTTCTGGAGAGTGGGACATCATAGTGTATGACGAGTTCCCCATATCGACCGTAGAACTTCCTCAGTAACTGTGGATTGGTCAAGTACCAAGACTAGTGTCCGTCTGGTGACATTAGGATCATATCCACGGTGTAAAAGACGTTTGATGGTTCTGACGCATTTTCGATACTTATGTTTATCTTTTATCCTTCTTATCTTGGTAATTATGTCGCCATAAAATGCAGGTTGTGAAATACACAAAGTAATATACACTGTTGCCTGTATTGATCCGAAGTCTCGTTTAATTTCTTAAGTAAATTACATAAATGTGCAGAGTTATGCCATTCTCGATTTAAAAAAAATCAACATGTTTTAAAAGAAAACCGTCACAAGGAATACAATCATTCCTTATATATAGTTCGAATATTGTACAAGTAGCTCAATTTTGAGCGGAGAACGGCTAGCCAACAGGGGATGCTTACTCCTCCCGGGCATCTGGTCCCACCTCTAACGTCGATAATTAATTATGTGCTCTATTGTGAGTGCTGTTAAGATTATCGTCAATATCTTCTTAAATTCATTTGTGTCAAACTTATGCCATTTGTCGTGTGGAGCTCGTAAAATGTTCCCCGCGAGGGGTTTGACAGTGTTTTGAATATATTTCCCTGACATGGTCACCATAGCACTTTCTATGTAGCCAAAACGTCAGACAGTGTATGGGTTTTATTTAATGTTTTCATTTTCGTGCGTAAACTGCGGTTGCGGTTAGCCAACAGCGGATGCTTACTCCTCCCTGGAGCCTGGTCCCACCTCTTTCTTGCTAGGGGTCGATGGATGCTTAATTTTGTGCTCTATTGTGAGTGCTGATGATATTATCGTCACGATCTTTAACTCATTTATGCCCCTTCAAACATAGAAAAACTATTTTACACAGAATTATTTCATTTCTTGGATATATACACATAGCAAGACATACATACATTCATACATTTAAATTTATATGTTGACATGCTTTCACTAGCTTGATTACTTGTCAGAGAAGACTGGGTCCTGATTCTCTGTCCTATCTGAAGTTGCTCAGACTTCTCGGGTGATCGATCTTAAGCTGGCTTCAGCCAGCAGAGCACATATAATTTTATACAGCAATTGTGCGTCTGTGGATACCCCTGTATATCCAGATAAATGGGAGGGTGTGCACGCTTAATCCGGATAGCCACACCATATGCTAATAGCAGATGACCGTCCAAAGTCGGCGCCGGGTGCATATTGGTCTCCTTCCTTTACAAGTTGTCATTAATGTTTGATGTTTCTGTACATGTACGTGTACGTCGGGTTCGATTGCTTTGCATGATGCTCGAGTGAATATTGCATTTTTTGTGGTTTGTAGTTTCGTCTGTCATTTATGTGTCACTTTCGCTGGGTGTGTCAAGCTGAGATCTTTCCCTTTTCTTGAGTGAAAGGGTTTAAATTCGACACCTGGATTTCCCAATTACACCCCAACAAACCTTTCTGCCTCTGAAATAACAGATAACCACAAATCAGCTCTTGCTTCTTTTGGCTTCAACACTACCAAATTAGATTTAGATTTACCATACTTATACTGCATACCTAAAATGCATAAGAATCCGTACAAACAACGTTTCATCGCTGCCCAAGGCATCATTTTATGCACGTGTCTAGTACAATATATTTGGAACTATAGAACATATATTTCAATATTGACAATATATGTGTTAGGCGTCTTTTATAATTATATTTTCGGACGGACTTGATACGTTTCTATTTGGCATTCGCGGTGGGAAATGAATGCAATCAAAGGACGCTCACTCCTCCCGGGTACCTGATCCTGCCTCCATTTGGAGGTTGAGGATTGCTTTGTTTATGGAGACTTACACATTTGTGCCATATACCAATGGATATATGACTCCGAATGTACCTCCTCTCTTACATACATGTATACTCCTTATGAATAAACGGGTATCAAATTAGGTGAGCAAGAGGCTCATCAAAGGATCAGGGTTCATTTTTCTCTTATAAGATCTGAACAAAACAAGATATGTCACGTTCTGGCAAAGATCCAGTTGTCCGTTCTTTTTTCATTGTATTGTAAATCGAATCATTTCTAAATTAAATTGATTCAAATTGCCTTTTCTTTAATTTCGGTCCTTTTAATCTAAAAGAATTCATATAGATAAAGACGATTTAAAGCATTTATTGAAAACACAAAATCTACTAAATAATTCCCATACTCTCTCAGAAAGCGCATCTCGTTTTAGATGTACATGTATGTTAAACGTCTTTAAATTCAATAGCATCATTTAAAACCGGATAAATTTACAGCATGGACCAGACATGCACGTTTCGGGTACTAAACCCTCGTCAGTGATCCTCAGTCTAAACAATGTAATATGGCCAAAAATTATGAAAATTATTATGTCCAAAAATGTGCCAAAAGCCGTAGCAGAATGGGTGGGATATGATACCACAGGACCCACGTTATAGAAATTTCAAGAAATTTTGTAACAGAAAATTTCAAATGCGTTGTATAATACATGAACATCTACGTTTGCATATCTGCCTTACTCCTTTTTTTAATATTAGTATTTTCAGTTAGATTCAAATACATGTACAATTCTTTGCATTTGATGCACAACATGCATGTACATTTCATTCCACGACAGCACTTTATGTATCCCTGGGCTATGCAACATGTATCGTAATTATGATTAATTCAGGATGATTATAGGGAATCCGATGATGATAATATATCATTCTATTGTTTTGTAAATCACCGAATTAACTACAGCAGCTGAAATGACGATTATGACTATAAAATCGAAACGACAAATGTTATAAATCAAAGGTATTTCCGACATTCAAAACACTTTCCACTTCAGATATACAGGTAAGTCGAAAACTTAAAAGAAAACATTTTGATTTCAAATATTACATATTTTCTTCCTTTGAATATTAATCTAAATAATGTTCTCATATAAAAGAGGGGATCTCCAACAACATTCGGTTGCAGCACCCACTGCAAAACAACAAAACATCCTATGCAAAAACACAGCAGACAAGCACAGAAAGAGACGCACAAAGGGACAAGGAACACCAACCCACACGATAGAAATATGAAACACAAAAAATGAGGCAACTCAATATCATATCTTTATTCTGTAAACACGCTTTTATTCAACTTTAAATAACCCCTCGTGTTTTCTCTGGATTACGTATGTACAAAGTTCTTCGGGAGGCAGCAATCTCTTATTGTTTAAGTTGTTATTGAAATTTTCTTGAGTTTGGTTAGGAACTATCGCTCTATGCATTGCACGGAAAACGGAAAACAGCTCAATTTTCATAGCTGTGTATTATATAAACACGCTGAATAAAGACGATTGCTCACTTTTTTATGAACTCTTATATTCTGTCGTTTTGACGTATGTTGACAACCATCATTTGTCGGCAAACCTCCCTGGCAAAACCACAAAAATAGCCAGGAATTTAAGTAACCTATGCCGGTAGGTTTATAAAAATCTCTGACATACAATTTTGTTTCAATTACTCCATCAATTATTTTTGCCTTATTTTCGTAGTTGCACCATGAAGGCCTCCATTTTATTGGTAATTGCTCTGTTCATGATAAGTACAGACGGTAGGTCACCGCCGTACAAACCACCCTGTGTGATAACCGCAGATTTAAATCCTGTATGCGGAAAGGATGGTGAAAATTATCCAAACCCAAGCGCTGCAAGATGTGCGTAAGTACAAAGTCACATATTTCATGGTCTAATATGCCCATTAGTTTCGTTTGTTTCTAAGTGTTTTGAATATATTTCCCTGACATGGCCGCCATAGCACTTTCTATATAAACATAGCCTCAGACGGTGCATGTATTTTAGGTATTGTTTTCATTTTCGTGCATGAACATCAACGGCGGGTGCGGTTAGCCAAACAGCCAAACAGGAGATGCTTTCTTCTCCTGGGCACCTGGCCCCACCTCTTGCTTGCTAGGTGTCCGTCGATGCTCAATTTTGTGCTTTATTGTGAGTGCTGTTGATATTATCGTCAGGATCTTCTTTAACTCATTGATATTGTCCTTAATGTTTAGGGGTTGTCATTTTTTGGTGTCTTTGTCATGTATGTCCCCTCAGTGGGAAATAACTAAATGGTGATGCTTTGATTTTTCAATGAAATTTTGGGAAATATTTTGTTAGACATTTCTGACCAATTAATATTTGATGCACCATAATCTTTGAAAAATAGCTTTTAAAATATGTTTCCCATAAAATTGAATCTTGAGTATAATGAGCTGAAGAAGATCCTGACGACTATCCCAACAGCACTCACAATAGAGCACAAATTAAGCACAGACGGACCCCCAACAAGCCAGAGGTGGAACCAGGGCCTATAACTCTTGAAGTGACCTTTTTCACAGATAACTACTTTGTCAAAAATTTTACTTAATTTTTACATCATAACTGTGCTAAGATTTTAGAGCTCCATATTCCATAAATGGGTGCTCAGATTACTTCTTATTACCCATTGAATACCTTCAAGTAAAATTTTGAGCATATATTTCAAAATATTTCTTGTACAATCGACAGCGGTACTGAAGTTGCTAGCCGTGGTAGGTGTCCCTGTGCTTGCATCCTATTGCATGCCCCTGTTTGTGGATCAGACGGAAAGACATATGGGAATGCCTGCATGGCCAAATGTGCGTAAGTAAAACATATCTTCTTTCAGTGGGGTTTAATAGAATCTATCCCAAGAAGTGATCAGGGACAAGGAAATCCAACCCGAGTGTCCAGGATTTGCTTGTACCACAACGAGGCTTTCCACAGGAGTCTGAACGCTACTCGTAAATAAATACTACATTTATTATCTATTTATGTGTTCGTCGCTGCCACTCAAGACTTTGCCGTAAGGTCAGAGATTTAGTTGGCTATGATCGTTTTTGCAAATAATTTGCAGTCTTCGATCTTTTACAATTGGCCTTTACCAAGATTTTTTGGTATTTCTTTCTTCTTAAAACCTATATCAGATATTCATTTCAAAAGCAGGACTTCCCATTCTTACATCATGTACATGGCAATACGCCATGATTCACTGAGGGAATCGGAGACAGGAATAACATATATCATTACAGAAAATATGGATGTTCATATTTCTATGTTCGTGACTCACAGAGGGCTTCCAGACCTCACCTCGTCTACATAAGTAATTCTGCCTTTTTTGAATTCCACTACCCTGAATCAAACTTGTACATAAGAGTGTTAAGACCACCCACAACATCCTCTTACTCACCTCGAACCTTAAATCTTGTTTTACCTTTTTGAAACAGAACTCAACTACAGCACGGTACTCAACATAAGACGAAAAATCATTCCTTTTCTTCTCACTAAACAATTAACCAAAATTCAAAAAATTTTGCACCCAGGTACATGAAACAACTTTAAACGTTATAAGTAATTATTATAATTGTGTGTAATTGTAAATATTATAATAATAAGTAATAAAAATTATAAGTAATGCGTTTACAAGTAAGAACGGTAATCGCAAATACAATTTATTGTTGTGAACGATGACAAAACCTACTTTGTAAAAGAAAAGTCCGATTCTGAAAATAAGTACACTAAAACAGATATTATTCAGATGTTAAACTTTTTGATCGACAACATTTTTGTGGTGTTTAGAGGAAAGGTCTACCAGCAAATTGTCGAAATTCCAATGGGAACCAATTGTGCCCCACTCCATGCCGACATTTTTCCTTACTCGTACGAAGCTGAATTCATTCAATCTTTGGTCACATGAACACCTCTCTTTGTGACAAACGTGACGACTTCAATTTCAGCATTACAAACTTTCCTTTTCTGAGTAGCAACATCCCTTCATCGCCAGCTTATGGCGTGTTCATATCTCAGTTGATACACTATGCCAAGGCAAGTACCAAATATACGGATTTTGTTCTGAGAGCTGAGGCGTCTTTCAGATAAGCTTCTCAGTCAGGGATGTTTGTGACCGACTAACATCGTCACTGAGGAAGTTCTACGGTCGATATGGGGAACTCGTCGTGCACTATGATGTCCCACTCTCCAGAATGGTGGATGATATTCTGTAATAGACCATTTGAACCATACAACCAAAGATTGTACTCTATGTCTTCCGAAATGGAAGTAACCGGATGTGACAGTTCTACCGAATTGAAGTGGCGGGTCTTGCATGCAAGCAGGAGATGCTTACTCTTCCTGAGCACCTGGTCTCACTCCCATATCGGGAGTTCGCTTTCTTCATGTGGTGGAGGTTTTTGTTTGTTTTCTTTGGTTCCTGTTTTATCCTGATTTTGTATGCCTTCGGTTTCTGATTTTCTGAATTATCGATTTTGTGCTGTATACAGGGATTTAGTCATTATCCATATTTGTCACATTGATAAAATTTGAAGATTGTGAGTATCACGAGCTGGAATGGAAACGGAAATGGAAACGGGTCAGGCTGGAAAGCTATTTACTCGCCCTCGTATAGTTAATGGAAAGGGAATGGCATTTTATTCGATGTCATCTTATTAGGTTCATGCTTAATCTATATTAGGAATAATCATTATTTTGTAACAATAATCAACTTTTGATTTCGAAGATGTATACCTATTCGATTCTTTTAAAGAGTTCCTTCCCATTAAGGACCATATCTGGCGTATACAGTGACGTCATTTGAGTATGGCAACTAGCATTAATTTCTAGGGAACCGTCCTTCAAATAAAACAAAAACACAATATGTATATCGAAAAGACGGAATCGACTGAGATCAATGCCTATTCATGTGTCATGTTTTTCTCCCTACAATATATTTTTTTTAATTTCACCATTGTAATCCCCCTCTGGTTAAAAATTGTAGAAGGAATAATATTACATTGTTTAGACTGAGGATCACTGACGAGTGTTAAATACCCGAAACGTGCATGTCTGGTCCATGCTGTAAACGTATCTGCTCTAAAATGATGCTATTGAATTTGAAGACGTTAAACATTTGTACCACGCGCTGAGTGTCACTGCTGGTGGACCAGGAGTCCCCGAGGGCACATGTAGCAAAGTTCCATCAAGTTCGGTCGGTCGTTTCTCCTAACGCATTTGAAAATTTCTGTTTACAAAATTTTCTCAAATTTCTAAAACCTTGCCAGCTTGGTATATTTAGGACATAATTTTCACAGATTTTGGCCATATTACATTGTTTAGACTGAGGATCACTGACGAGGGTTAAATACCCGAAACGTGCATGTCTTGTCCATGCTGTAAATTTATCTGCTCTAAAATGATGCTAATGAATTTGAAGACATTAAACATTTCAACATTACTAGATACATATTCTTCAATCTTATATCTATGGTCGTGTGTGTGTCTATAAATTTTCTATGCAATTGATTTCTTTCAGTGGGGTAAAAGTTCGCTCTGAAGGCCCATGTCCCTGTACATGCACTAGAGACTACAGACCGGTGTGTGGCAAAGATGGGAAAACTTACAGTAATGGGTGTATGGCTAAATGCGCGTAAGTGTATAAATAGGAACAAAAATAAGTTCTAAGAATGGATTAAGAATACCTTACTATGTAGGAAAGCATATCAGCAGAAGAATCATATGTACTCAAATTATAATCTATTAAGAGGGATCACCATCATGACTACGTTGATGTCATACATGTACAGCAGAACACACTCGCGTGAGATGGGGAAAATTGGAAAACTATGCAAAATTACCACATTAGGAAAGAGACGGTAGGGTTGGCGGAAACAGACGGTAGGCTTGGCGGAAACAGACGATGGGGTTGGCGGAAACAGACGGTGACAACTGCCACAACCATTTCATTAAGTCTAATATCACATGATACACCCGTTGTTCAGTTACATAAAGCCATTTCCTAAATAAATTTTATGACAACATGTTACATATCACTTTGGACATGTTGTCATTGGATGAAGCGCTTCAGATGTTTGTGACGTCACAATAGATACGGCGATGTTGACACGTTATTTGCAAGAAATGAAGTCGAAAGTATATTATTTTGATGTAATTTTGATCAAGCACGTTGTATTTCATGTGATAAAAAGAATATCACATGATCTTTCTATTTCATTCAGTATTTATGAAACTCGTTGTGTGATTTAGAAATCACACAATTTGTTTTATAAATACCGTATGAAATAGAAAATCATTTGAGATCCTATGTATATCCGCAGATTGTCAACGTTAAAACGAAATCCGTTTTATGTCGTATTTATGCATTAGATTTGTGTGGCGCCACACAAATTCAAAATCTCGAAATCCCAAAGAAAGGTTCAAATAAACAGACCCGAGAAATGAATGTTTTCTTTCTTTTAAACCTGGATCGTGCGATTTTTAAATGAGAGTGGGTTTGTCCACGACGAGGAGGTTAAAACGAAAAAAATATTCATACTTGAATCTCCTCAAATGGACCTTAAATTATTTTACCTTTAGTGTTATAAAGGGAACTCTTTGAGGACAAATAATTCATTCATTAATTTAGGAGAATTTCTTTTATGGTTTTTTGTTGATTTATTAGCTAAAGTCGTTGGACAATTTGAACAAATCTTTTGCTTATAACTGTTTAAGAATGTCGATTTTCGAAAAGGTCTTTTTCAACATCTCTAAAAAGACATATTTGCCTGATATGTTCATTAATATGTACATCGAGACAATCTCCGAATTGGACATGTTTTCATTAAATTGGTGCGACGGGTGTTGCATGCAAACATGGGTCAATGACTATCTCCGCACGCCTGGTCTTAATAGTCTTAATTCGTAATATTTATCACGGTGTTTGGAACTGTTCCATTGGAAATTCTAATGATTTTGCTCTTACCTTTTCGACATTGACACTATAAATAATAGATGGGTACCTTAACGATATTTATTCTACTTAATGTATTGATTGAAAATATTATCTTTAAAAACATTTTTGTCAAACTATTAATCAATACATGAAATATTGATAATATAATATTCAGTCAAATTCACTTTTACTTTCAGCAAAGCAGGCATAAGCCATAATGGTCCATGTAGAAAGTAAGATTAAATATTAGATTACTGAGAAACTTTGTTGGTCTTGATTCAAACTTGCATTTGATTTACCTCACGTTAGTCACATCCAAAGGAAGCAAATTTCAATCACAGCTTACATCCGGAGAAAATCAGTATTACATTTTCGACTCCTTTCCACTTCAATAAATGTCACAAATCTCCATTCGGTCTTTTCGAAATAAAGAGTTACTTCCCATTTGTGCTGGTATCTAACGTCAACGCATTGTGACGTCATCAAATTCTATGGAAACCAGCATGAAATTCAGGGAAACAGGTTGACATGTATGACGTTTTCAAAGGAATTTAATGACGTCACAATGCTTTTACGTCAGATACCTGCACAAATCGAACGTAGGACTGTAAAATCGAAAAGACGGAATTGATATTTGTATCCAAGGGCGTTTATAATCTGAAGCATGAACAATCTGATTTAATGTTTTTCTTCCGATGAAAAATGTGGTTACATATAAAAGTTGTCTCTAAATCGAACTGCATTGACTAAACTAAGGAAGAATTGAAAGATCGCTTTGAAGTTACCTCATTGGAAAATTCACTATGACTACAAACAATTGAAACTAACACTGACGAAAAAAAGATTACAAAGGAGGCACACAGCAGAAAGTGACAACGTAAGAAAAACACTGAAATATAAAAGCGCATAAAAAGGAGAGAGACAAATACCAGATACCCCAAATAAGCAAAAATTACAAACATATAAACACCATATATGGACCTCAATATCAAAATCGTAAATGGAATGTTTCATTCTATCGTGCATGAGAGAAGAGATAATTTTAGATTCAAAGTCGTACATTTTCCATGGCTCGATGGTGAATTCCCTAGACCACCCAGTCATACGTTATTTACGTATATCAACTCATCCAGTATGCCAGTGATTGTACGAAAGTATGAGTATTTGATTTGCACATAAAAATTTACAAATCAAGTAGCTGTTTGCATTGATCAATTTTTCCGCTTTCATAAACTAGTAAGACTATATGGAAATTTTACAAATTCTACTCTGAATTTCTTTTGAAATTCGAACCTATACATAAGTTAGTACTTTACATTCGGCATTTCACTGCCTACCCTTTATTGTGACATTATAAATGAAATAAGGAGGAACAAAGGTTGACAGATTTTCCATAGAAAATGCGTCATAACCATCAATCACCTCTAATTCAGTGGATATGATCCTTATATCCCCACAAGGACACTATATATGATATTTGAAACTGCAGCCTTTTACTATTGCAATATTAAGAAGAACACTCTTACTATCACCGCGGGAATCAGAGAAGGGTATTGATAATTCCTCGTTGAGGAAGATATGGCACCGACAACCTGTCATTTCTGAATTTCGATCATTATCTATATTTGCCATGCATCAACTCGCCCCAGCCGACAGATCATCACGAAAGATGCACGCCAGGTTCACGGCATATTGCTGGACGAAAAAGAATTTACTGTACGGCATGTTGAAATAAGTAGAGTACGGCGACTTTCTTTTGGGGTCGGAGTTGCAAAGCAATTTCAGGGCTTATGATTATCAGATTCTATCGTCCCTTTGTACATGGACAGGGAAGTCACACCCGAGTATCAAAGATTTACAGTAAGCCGAGTCGTGGACGTTGCAAATCTTTGATACGAGGGTGGGATTTCCCTGTCCCTGTACAAAGCGGTGATTGATTATTTTTCTTTCACCCATATATTTTCACATAATTTATGAATAAACATTGCTTGTTTTGCGATAAATGTTGCTCCATGTGACATCAAATACTGCTAAATCTACGTAAACGTCTATGACGTCACAATAGGGGGTTCGAGACAAACATCCGGGGGTGCGAGACAGAGTTGTCTCAGAACGGATAAATCTGTACATGTAGATATCTCTGTCTGAGATGAGAGAAACGAAGATGACAATCCACCTACTATGTGTACCTGTTCGTCACTTCGTCCATCATCTGAATTTATACATTTTTGTTACGAAGGAGTTCAAGGGTGTGAATATATTCATATAACATTGGTGATCACAGAAGGATAAGAAACCCAATATGCTAATTTTATTCTTTACACTCTCTTGATTCAACAAAGTAAATTTTCTCTGGATTGACGGTGATGTTCCTAGATAACCGTCATACGGTATCTACATTTCACATCCCATCTATGCTATAGCATGTACTGATGTATTGGAATTTCATAGTAGAAATTTACAAATGACCATGAAACTTTCAGTAAAGACTTTCTGGAAATTTTCCAAAATATTGTCAAGAAAGGAGGGGTTCTCCAATAACACTAGGTTGCAGCACCCACAGCAAAATCCCAAAACACCCATGTAAAAACACAGAACATACACCCACAGAAAGAGATGCAAAAGGGACAAGGAACACCAACTAACACCATAGAAACATGAAACATAAAAGACTACACATAAACCAATGAGACCATTGGGCAACCGTTGCCGACTTAGGACGGCCATCTGCCACGCAAATAGCAGACGGTGTGGTTATCCTGGATTACGTGCGCACAACCCTCCCACTATTCCGATTTCCCAGAGGTCTCGAAGAACGCACAATTATGGTGTAAAACAACCTCCTCACTGTTAGATGACCACACACAAACAAGACCGTAAAACACCGGGGTCCAAGCAAACCAGATGAATATGTAAATGGATATAAAAAGAGGACGTGCGTAATACAGTCCGTACTCTGCCGGCTGTAGCGAGCTCATATATGTTATCATCCGAGGAGTCCGACTGACATTTAGAGAGGACAGGTGGTCGGGGCCCTGTCTTCTCTAAAGAGGTTTGGACAGGGCCCGTCATGGAGTCCCGTCGTCACAGTCAGTCAGAGTGCAAGTCTTAAGAATGCGCTCGTACAAGACTGAAGATTGGTCAAGTACCAAGCCTAGTGTCCGTCTGGTGACATTAGGATCATATCCACGGTATAAAAGGCGTTTGATGATTCTTGATGCATTTTCGATAAACATACTGTCTACCTTTGATCCTTCTTATTTTGTTAATTATGTCATCATAAAATGCAGGTTGTGAAATACCTAAAGTAATATACTCTGTTGCTTGTATGGGTCCGAATTTCAAAAGAAGTTGATCATAATTTTTCGGATCCATACAAACAACAGATTATATCACATTGGTATTTCACAACCTTAATTTTATTTTGACATAATTAACAAAATAAGAAGGATCAACGTAGACATAAATGGGTTAAGGAAGATCCTGACAATAATCTCAACAGCTGTAACCATATGGCCTCTCCCCCACAATAATGACGGTGAATTATTATTTCATGTTGGGGAATTTGCACACTGTAGAAAGAGGAATAACTCTAAACTGAATCGATGCATTAACAGAACACGAAATTAAATTAATTCCTTTACATGAAAGATGTTAATATCAATTCACATAAAGCTAATTTTGAAACAAGATTAGAAACAGATTAAAGAAATATCAGTTAATAAGTTTATCTTAAGATTTTAAATGGAAATATTTCATCAACTTTAACATGTTTAATTGTAATATTGATTTTCCAATACTTTAAAGTCCAGAGATTGATAAGAACTTAATTACAAATTGGTTTTATCTATGAGTTGGAGAAATAATTATCAATTCTACACGTGAAGTACCAGCATATTGAGTTTATCTACGTACAATCCCTCATAATTACAGATGCTTTTGAAGAGTTTTAGACAACCTTATCTTTGAGGGATGAACACGAAATTATCTAGAAATATGTCCATCATTTTGTGTGATTCCCCTCCCTTGATTAAATACAATATGTCATTTTTCAATTGTCGAATTACTTTCTCGCATGCTATGGATTCTGTCCAATTATGTTTCGTGAAATAAACTTTGTAAAATTTCAACGATGTTTTCCTTCCACGACAAAGTACAGAACATTAATTAATCACACAACGCGAAGTACGAAGTATGGCTTGTAAGCCCGCATTGGCGTACACGACATTCACAATAGAGCACAAAATTGAGCATCGACGGACCCCTAGCAAGCTAGAGGTGGAATCAGGTGTCCGGGATGAGTAAGCATCCCCTGTTTAGCTAGCCCCACCCACCATCCAAATTGTGTTAGAATCATTAAACGCCTTTTATACCGTAGGTATGTTCCATCTGTCACCAGACGGACACTTGCCTTGGTACTGACCAATGTACAGCCTTGTACCAACGCAATCTTAAGAGAAGATAGGGCACCGACCACCTATCCTCTCTGAATCTCAGTCGGACTCCTCGGATGTTCACAGGAAATGGGCTCGCTGCAGCTGGCAGAGCACTGACTTTATATCCATTTACATATTTATCTGTTTCTTGCTGTCTGTTGGTATGTTCATCTTACACTGAGTAGGTTATTTCATACCATCTTTATGTGTTCTTCGAGACCTCTTGGTAATCGGAAAAGGGGAAGGGTTGTGCGCACGTAATGCGGATAACGACACCTTCTGATACTTACGTGGTAGATGGACGTACAATGTCGGCACCGGTTGCCCAATGGTCTCGTTGGTTTATGTGTTGTTTTTGTGTTTCATGTTTCTATGGCGTGAGTTGGTATTTTTTGTACCTTTTGCGTCTCTTTCTGTGGATTTCAGCTCTGAGATTTTGCATTGATGTTTTGCTGTGGGTGCTGCAACTGAGTGTTGTTGGAGATGCCCTCCTATCTTTTATTTTCGCGATAACTCGATTACGTGATATTTTGCCGGGCTAAACTTTCACAAAATCGTCAATATTCTGAGTTCTGCGTTCTTCATACACGAATTATCATATTGTTTTTCGTTGCTGTTTTGATTTAGCTTTAGAAAACGGAATACATGTAAGAAAAATAGAATAAAGCATTACACGATTATTCTCTCAAAAGGTGGTATGGCCCCCATTCTCAAATAGAGTACTGTATCAGTCACCATTGTTAATAAGAGTACTGAATCAGTTCCCATTGTTAATAAGAGTACTGAATTAGTCCCCATTGTTAACAAGAGCACTGAAGCAGTCCCTATCGGCAAATAGAATTACTGAATCAGCCCCCATTTTCAATAAGGGTGATGTTATGATTAACATCAAAGTACCTATCAGTTATTCAGTCTCAAAGTCGAGAAGGTATTTCCATTGGAACCTCGAAATGAATAACATTCCGAAGTGAGAATTTGTGCCCGGGGAGAATCATTGTCTCCTGACTGCATGCAACACCCGTCGCAACAGCATCATGACAACTTGTCAAAATCGGTGATTGTCTGGATGTACACACTGATGTACATATCAGGCAAATATTTCTTGTTTGGTGATGATATAAGCCACTGATCATTCTAGAAAGGGGATCGATATGTGTTTATTATATCCCTATAGCGACCCAAGAACTTTCTCAATGATGATTCTAGCCGTTGTGTAATATAAACCTGAACAAGTAGTTTACTAGCAATTTAAGCCGTCTGGCTCTAACGATGAAATCGTCATATTTGGAACATGCCCTGGTGTACCATATCAGCGAAAAAAAGGTCATGAGCAGGAGACGGAATGTTGCTACTCATGAAAAGAAATTGTCTTCTATTTGTAATGTGGAAGCTGAAATTATCACACTTGTCATACAAATGGTTGTTTGCGTCGAAAGATAGAAGTATATCAAAGTATGAAGCAGATCTCGCTCTCGTTTGTTCCCTCGATCTCTAGTTCATGAAGATAGATTTTATGTAGATGATCCCCAGAGTTCGGATTACTGATGGAAGAGACGTCATCAATGCATCTGAAGGTAAATTTGAACTGAGATGCGAGGTGCTTTCGTCCAGTCGAAAACAAGGTCTGGATGAAGTCAGCTTCGTACAAATATAAAGATAAGTCCGCAAGCAATGGGGCGTAATCGGAACCCAAGGGGATGCCAACTATTGGCTGTAATACGGTTCCATGGACATCCTGAATCAGTCCCAATTGTCAATAAGAATGCCGAATCAGTCCCCACAGTCGATAAGAGTATTGAATCAGTCCCAATTGTCAACAAGAGTACTGAATCAGTTCCCATTGTCAACAACAATCCTGGATTAGTCTCCATTGTCAACAAGAAAAATATGGATAACTACCACATCCCTATATACAGCACAAAATCGATAATTCAGAAAATCATAAACCGAAAGCAAACGAAATCAGGATAAAACAGGAACCAAAGCAAACAAACAAAAGCCTCCACCACATGAAAAGAAGAGAACTTCCGATTTGGGAGTGAGACCAGGTGCCAAGGAAGAGTCAGCATCTCCTTTCAACAAGAGCACTGAATCAGTCCCCATCATCAGTAAGAGTACAGAATCATTCCCCTATCGTCCATGACAGTACTAAACCAGCCTCAGTCGTGAATGTCAGTGCTGAAAAAGTCTGCATCGTACTCAATATAACTGAATCAGTCCCTATTTACAGTACGGAATCAGACCCGATCGTAAAAACAGTTTGAATCCGTCCTTATTGTTATAAGTATCACTTAATTAATCCCTACCGTAAAGAACAATACTGACTCAGTCCCCATTGCAAAAGAAAGGAGGGCAAGTTCAATGTACACATTTTGATTTTATGACATAATGAAGCTTAGTGCCACGAGGACATCGTATGGTATTTTGCTTATTGGTAACGTCATACGTTATTCATTTATCTTTATTAATTTTTTTTAAAAATTTAATGAAACACTATTTACATAAACACAACCTGTCTCCATCATTAAAGTCCTTCAGTGGATCGCCGTCAGTTTGTTTTTACGAAATTCATCTCCCTTCAGCCTATACCACAGCATATGACAAATAAGTATTGTTGTAACACGTGTAAATGTGAAATAACTGGCTTGGATTTTGGTCATATAAACGAATCACGTGATAAGGATAAAAAAGATTCCAAAACATATTGAAAAATTCTTTAAACAATTAGCTATCAAATAATTAAAGTCTAGTAAACGTGCGTCGTATTCATAAACAAGACGCCCAGGGCCACATCGCTCACCTGAGAACACTGGAAATCTTAGAGCGAATGTAATCTATAACTGTTGAATGTTTATCAAAGCCGTATGAAATATGTGGTAATCAAACATATAGCTTACAATAAGGGTTGTAACGATTAACAAAAAAGTAAGATAACAAGGGTTCAAAATCTCACGGTTCTGTTTCAAAATATTGGGCTAAAAGGAATTATAATAAATTCAAAATTCATTTTTTTTATTGTAAGAAAATGAATACACAAAATCATTCATTTATAAAATTCTACTAGAAAACCACCAAAAGTGTATCAATATTATATTAGGGGGGAAATATGGGAGAAATGCGTACTTTAATAAAAGTATTGAATTGCAAAAACATGTAACAATAATGGAATGAAAATATAAAATATTATATAAAAATACATACCATGATCAAATGGAACTTACAAGAAAAAGAAAGAAAAGATGGTGTTTGATCCCACCGAGATTTGAACCCACTACCCTTGGGTTCATTAGGCACGGAAAACATACCTATATACAATTTTTGTTCTAAAATTCATTAAAAATGCAAAGTTGACACCCTTTCACAGTTATATATCTTACATGTACAATAAATATCCAAACGTTTATGAACAATCTCAGGGTAGATGTTTAAAATGTTAATAATTATCATCCCCCCTTCTCCCCCTTTCTTTTTAAACTTAAAAACAATTATTATGGCTAAGTACCAGAAACATGCATGTCTGATCCATCCTGCAAATTTATCTGTTTTTAAAATTATGCTATTGAATTTGAAGACGTGTAACATTTGTACCACATGGTGAGTGTCACTGCTGGTGGACCAGGAGTCTCCGAGGGTACATGTAGCCATGTTCGATCAACTGCGGTTGATCGTTTCTTCAACGCATTCGAAAATTTCTGTTATCAAATAATCTTGAAATTTCTAAAACGGTGGTACTGTAGCATCATATCCAACCCATCCTGCTACGTCTTTCGGTACATTTTTGGACATTTTTTATCCCGCTTTTGATCCACTGCTGAAGGGATCTGGCCGAAATGAAGAAACATAGAAGAGTACCTAAAGTACTTAAATATGCATACTAAGTTTCATAAAATTCCTCAACTTGGTTCCAGAGGAGATGTCGAAAATGTGAAAAGTTAACGGATTGAATAAATACAGACGACCGACGGACAAACCGGTATGACAATAGCTCACTGTAAGCCTTTAGCTCAGGTGAGCTAAAATTGACTGTAGAAAATATCATCATTGTTAAAAAAAAGTAGATTTATTAAGAAAAAAACAGGTATACCGCTCGTTGCATGTCGATGAAGTGACTATGACACTGTTCCTTTTTCTTGTCTCACGAATGTTTTTTCGATGTAAACATCGTAGTCTCGTTATACTCCTTCTAATCTTTACAATCATATATTTCCGAAGCAAAAATGTCACTTTCCTCTCCGCCTTCTTTTTATGAAATTTACAATCAATGAAAGTCTCCTTATGTTGACCTCCTTTAGTCGTAACAGAAATGTGCTTTACTTCGTTGTAACATACTATGAGGAAAATTGAAATTCCTCGTTAATTTCATCCCGCCACCATATTGTTCCCCGTTCCCACGATGGTAAACCGTGACGTCATGGTGTCAGATGTCACGCATTTAAGTCATTTTTACAATAGAAAATCCCTCCGACATTTCATAGTATTTTTCGTAGTATTTATAAATTACTCACAACCAAAATGGTGTCATTTTCTCTACAACTGAGAGTTCTATAGATTAACTATCAGTTTATAAGATGACACAGGTACATTTGACAGAAAATCGCCGTAACAGGGTGTTCTGGATCCAGTGAACAGGACAGTTGTTATCTATTGGCATGGTACGGTATGATACCAGTACATGTAATTACAATACGGAAATGTTCCAACTCCTTACCAATGCGCCAAACACGTGTTTCTAATAGTAATAATACGGAAGTGTTCCAACTCTATACCTCCTTGAAGAAAATTTCAAACCAATCTTTCTGCGCCAGACACGTGTTTCGAATATTAAATTATCATCAGTGGAGCCGCCATAATTCATTTAAGTAAGTCCTCGTCATTGGTACTTATCAAATGCCGAAGAGATTTTCTGACACAGTCAAATGTTTTTTAGCAACGTCCTCTGGCTTATTTTCTGAATCAAAATTTGTGCTTTTACTTCGCAGAGAATGCGCGGCTCCACATTTTGAGTATGTACGGAGATTTCTAAATGTCGTGCATCAGACATATATACATGTTTTTATCCTTGTCCCTTTTGCGTCTCTTTCTGTGGGTATCTGCTCTATGTTTTTGCATTGGGTGCTTTGGAGTTTTGCTGTGGGCGCTGTAATCGAGTGTTGTTGGAGAACCCCTCCATTCTCTTGGAGAATGCTTCCTCGTCGATGATACTTTTAAACAAAGAGTATTCAACTGGAGAAAACTAATAAGGAAAAAGAAAGTAATTTAGAATAGAAAATCAAACACAAAATCAGATCAAAAAGTCATAATCAAAAGGAAAACACAAACACTCAAAAACACAAATTTTCGGCCACTTGGCCTTTATCAAGTGTAAAAAAAACGACGATCATGATACACTTTATCAAGTGTAAAAAACGACAATCATGGTACATGATCATGATAAATGATCATGATACGCCAGAGAAGCAAAGATGGATTTTACTTAGAATTGTTATAGATCGTCGTTTTTTACACTTGATAAATGCCAAGTGGCCGAAAATTTGTGTATTTGAGTGTTTTTATTTGTTATCATCCCTTCCCTCTGGAAGAAATATTTCAATCTACATAATCAAAAGGCTTACAAATTCTTGAAATAAAAATTTAGAACAGAGTTTTCTCTCGAAAGATCTAGACGGAGACAATAAAACAGCAAGTGTTTCAATGGGGAATTCATCCAGTCCAAACCTACCCCTCTGCTGTTCAATTGGTTTGTTCTCATTAAAAGAAAGCTTTACGCCCCCCCCCCCCCCCTTTCATCTTACACACTAAATATCTGCAGTAGACGCATAACGTACGGACCACCTTATATGAACATAGAATTTTTTGTTCCCTGAAAATTATTGTTGATTCTGTGTATAAGGTGTAAGCGTATGACTTTGACTTTGGCATTTTTGATATATTACATGAAATATATCATTAATTGTCATAATGCATCACTCGTGTATTCCCCCGGGATTCGTATGAACTGGTCACTTATGAAAAATGATGCTAGTGTCATAATCTCTACAGTTTACATGCTTTTGGCAGTAATTGATAATAGTCGAAAACAATTTCAGTGTCGAAAAAAATTCTATAAATGGTAGTGGTTTCTATGAAATTTAACAGAAAAAAGGGTGAAGACAAAAGGTAAGTACGGAATGCTCTGAAGGTGGCGCTGGCTGCTAAAATCACACCATGCCTATTCGCTATTTTCGAAAACCAGAGTTACTTCCCATTTGAGACGGTATCTGGCGTAGACTGATTGTGATGTCATCAAATTCTATGGAAATAGTCCTAAAAGTTTGGGAAATGACGGTGTAAAATCGACGTCATCATACCATTTTCATGACGTCACAATGGGTTTACGTCAGATACCGTCTATAAGGGGAAATAACTCTGTATTCCGCAAATACTCATAAATATTCATGTAACATCATGTAACATACTCGATTTAAGTTATTTAGTATCTGATTAAGTAGGTCCAAGTAGGAAGTTGAATACTTGTTTTCAAATTCATATTTTTGTTTGGTGTTCCTTGTCGTCTTATTGTCTTTTGTTGTACTTGTCCACGCAAATTCTGATGCAAATAATTCTCCAAAGTCGGCTCTTGGTCGACACATTGGCATAGGTTTCTACACTGTCTCTTTTTTCTACTAAGTGGTTATCTTGAAAGTAGGTAAAGTGGGTATGTTCTCTGGTTTTGAGTGTTTGATTTTTGTATCTTATAAGTTTTTTAGTCCTTTTTTTGGGGGGAGGGGTTGTTTTTGTTTTTGTTTTTGTATGTGTGCTTGATTTGCGTAATGCTCCTTTGCAATCCCAGTTGTTAGTATAGTATTTTTTTCTTAATATTTGAGTTTTACTGCATCCTGAATAATAAACTGTACCCCAAAATGAACTGTGGGTTTTAACAAAATCATTCGCGCTTTCATGTATCATTTTATAAGCTTATTTTGTATTTCATTCTCTTATATGATGCATATTTTTCCAACTACTACTAACTTTCTGCAATTTAGTATTTAAGATAGTCCAAAAAAATCAACAGACGGGTTGCTTAATCAGATTTATAGGTGGAATATTCCTATTTGACCATCATTTGAATTATACGATATTTTTAGCTCGGACACTTCGAATGTTTAGAAAAAGGAAGGAATGTGTTTGAATTGTTTTGTCGAGGTTAAATGCAAAGTAACAAGCGTTAATGTAAAGTGTTTGACGTAGCAATCGACAGAATTCATGTCAAATGACAAATATGGATAATGACCATATCCCTGTATACAGCACAAAATCGATAATTCAAAACATGGCAATAATAATGTATCAAAATTACGTTGCGCTATCGTGCAACAATACGTTACAAAACATACGCATGTATTAAATCCTGACTCTATGTTCCTACCGAATTGAAGCGACGGGTTTTGCATGCATGCAGAAGATGCTGAATCTTCCTGGACACCTGTGTTTAAGGAATTTTCGTAAAAACTTTCGTCATCAAATAAAAGCTTTTAAAATATGTTTATATTGTGCTTTCTGATATCATTCTACATGACAATTATAAATTCAGAAAAAAAATGCCACAATTTAAGTTTATAAGAAGTAATAAGCAATTAAAAGTTACGAAAATTCCTGAAATTGTCCGTAAGTATTTTTGTGAAACAGGGTGCTGATCTCACTCCCATATCGGGAGTTCGCCTCTTTTCATTTGGTGGAGGTTTTTATTCGCTTAATTTGGTTCTTGTTTTATCCTGATTTTGTATGACTTCGATTTATGATTTCCTGAATTATCAATTTTGTACTGTGTATCAGGATATGGTCATTATCCATAATTGTCGTTGTTTGTGTGTGGTCATCTGACAGTGAGGAGGTTGTTTTACACCACAACTGTACGTTCTTCGAGACCTCTGGGTAATCGGAAAAGTGGGAGGGTTGTGCGCACGTAATTCAGGATAACCACACCTTCTGCTATTTGCGTGGCAGATGACCCTCCTAAGTCGGCACCGGTTGCCCATTGGTCTCGTTGGTTTATGTGTAGTCCTTTGTGTTTGATGTTTCTGTGTTGTGCGTTGACGTTCCTTGTCCCTTCTGTGTCTCTTTCTGTGCTTGTCTGGTTTGTGTTTTGTATTGGGTGTTTTGGTGTTTTGCTTTGAGTGCTGCAGCCTGGTGTTGATGGAGATCCCCTCTTTTGTTCTTGTATTGAAAAAGCGGAGTGAATAGCGCCACTTATACAGTGTATTCCGCACTAGCACTTGGAGATTGTTCATTAAATAAAGTTGTCCTTTGTGTTACTATGGAGCTATGTCAATGTCTCCGTCTGTTTGTCCGAATTTTTTTTTCTTGCGAGAAAGTTCTCATTTACATTTTTTTTTCAAAAATGTTAAGTTTTTTTTGATTGTGGAAAGGGAGGGGATCTCTAACAAGACCCTTTTGCAGTACCAACAGCAAAACCCCCGATGCTAAACACAAAAGACGAGCATAGTGCTTTTTAGTGTTTTTATTCCCCTACCGGCTTGCCAGAGGGGACTTAAAGTTTCCATCCCGTCCAAAAATTAAAGATTGATTTTCAGCTCATAAATGAATCTTACTCTACTACTTTCATTACAGATTAAAGAGAAAAAGGATTCAAAATGCAGATCTTACTAGCGATTCTGATTCTTGGAATCACAAGTTATGAAGTGGTGAATGGAAAACCAAGCGTATGCATCACTACAATGGAATATTCCCCAGTCTGTGGTGTTGATGGGAAGGAATATGGCAACAAAAGCGCTGCAAGATGCGCGTGAGTTGCCAGGATTTTTTTTTTTTTTTTTTTTTTTTTTTTTTTTTTTTTTTTGCTTATTGACTAGTTTTAAATTATTTTTGATTGAAGTACCAATTATGAGTAATCAATTCTCGAAGCAGACATGTCAAGTGCATAGTATTGCTTGCAACCAGGAGATATTTACTCTCCCAGGGGCACATTGTTTAAGGAATCTGAAAGGTCTCTTTTTGTTGGAATATTTTATAATATTTACATTACTAGTATATTGAAAACACACAGTAAATCTAAAATATTTTTCTTCTAAAATATATTTCTTCCATTCTTAAAGAAATGTTGCTGTGAAATATGCTTGCCCAGCGGACACGTGGATAAACCATTCCCCAGTCTGCGGGGAAGATGGAAAAGTGTACATGACGAAATGTGCTGCCGATTGTGCGTGAGTATACTAGAATTAAACACCATCATAGAAATAAAATCCTTTTTTTAAACTAGAAACACTTTGCTCATTTTTATCATTATTATGTATTTTTTATGTATTCATGTTTTATTTAATCTGTTTCATTGCTATTATCCCCGCTATTTATAGAGTCATTTGAGTATTACACATATGTAATGATCACATAATCTTCCAATAAGATTAGACTTTTGCTATTCATAATTTCATATTATTTGGGTTAATTTTTCCTCTTTGTAGAACTTAAGCATCACTGATGTGACATTTCTTGTTAAAATGCGCATATGGTGCACTGAAATTTTATGATAGAACAAATGTTTTATTCACGTATAACTGTGCTTATGGAGCATTGTATCAATATTAAAACAATCACAAAATGCCATAAATTTATAATTAAAATTAATATCTATTGTATGAAATTTATGTAATTCATAAAATTTAATGATTTATAAAATGTAACATGTATATCAATCACTTTTCCTTAGCGGTGTTAAGATAAAGGAAGGTGATACCTGTCTTTTAGTGGTGAGTACTATTTCTTATAATTCGTACTCTTCAGATTAGAAATTTAAAAATCAAAAACATTGACACTCCAAGGATAATGTTCATCTCGAAAATGTTCCGTCCATATCTTAAATAAAGTTCCCAATATACAAAATGTTAACGCAAAATGACACATAAGCAGATACTATATTTTTTTTCTACAACTACGACCAAGACAATGTGATCATTAAAATTATTATACGTACAAGTATTAGCTTTCCAAAAAAGCTTGGTCGATATCAACATCTCTTTAATCCCACAATAATTTTTTTTTCGTCGAAAGGGGGTGCTGGATCCGCCACTGAATTTGGAGGGAAATAAGGGGAAACTTCTAAAAAGTTCAAATTTTTTGACTCGTACAGTCTTGTCGACTTTTTTTATCGCTCATTAATTTCTTTGTTTCATTTATCAATTTGTCTTAGTTAAGAAAATAAACAAACAAACAAAGTGGTATATCCTTAATGAGAAAAAGCTTAGTCGGATGAACGGTTAGAACCTTTTTAGCCACTGGCACCCCTGATACGTTGTGATCGCGTATTTCTTTGTTGCAATGGATCCAAGGATCCAGAAATGTCGTCCATAGGAATTTTGAAGGCATAGGGTTCACTGTAACACTCACTAATTGGTCATGACGACATGTCCTATTTTTGTGTTGTGGATAAATAAGTGGGAGGTCATGGGAATGCCTGTCTCTGGTCACGTGTTTTTCACTAGTCATGAAAGTGGGAGGTCATGGGAATGCCTGTCTCTGGTCACGTGTTTTTCACTAGTCATGAAAACGTTTCTTTCATAAGGATAATTCAATGATGCATTATTGAATCTGACGGACTCAATTAGGAACTTTTTCCTATTGACAGCATCCGGTCTACAAATCTAGTAAGGTCGATTTCTTGAAATCGACCAATAAATAAACAAACCCCATAACCCCACCTCAAGGGTTATTGAACACGGACTGTTCTCTACGGTACATCTTCGCGTAAACAATGACAAATATGGATAATGACAATATCCCTGTATACAGCACAAAATCGATAATTCAGAAAATCAGAAACCGAAGGCATACAAAATTATGATAAAACGGGAACCAAAGCAAACAAACAAAAACCTCCACCATATGAAAAGAAGCTACCTCCGGATATGGGGGTGAGACCAGGTGCCCAGGAAGAGTAAGCATCTCCTGCTTACATGCAACACCCGCCGCTTCAATTTGGTAGAACTGTCACATCCGGTTACTTCCATTTCGGAAGACAAAGATTTGGTTGGATGGTTCAAATGGTCTATGGCAGAATAGCATCCACCATTCTGGAGAGTGGGACATCATAGTGTATGACGAGTTCCCCATATCGACCGAAGAACTTCCTCAGTGACGATGTTAGTCGGTCACAAACATATCCCTGACTGAGAAGCTTATCTGAAAGACGCCTAGCTCTCAGAACAAAATCCGTATATTTGGTACTTGCTCTGGCATATCGTATCAACTGAGATATGAACACGCCATAAGCAGGCGATGAAGGGATGTTGCTACTCAGAAAAGGAAAGTTTGAGATGCTTAAATTGAAGTCGTCACGTTTGTCATAGAGTGAGGTTTCATGGGACCATCAGTGTGTCGTGGGACAACATTATGTCCAAATAGGATGTTGAATTATTCGTCTATCATTGACTTCCTTGACTTCAAACTCCGAAGGATAGATACTGCTGAGGTAATCCGCGAATTTTGGATTCTATGTAACTGTAAGTTAAAGTCAGAAGCTAAGTATCTTTTCCCTTCAGAGACCAAAGATTGAATGAATTCATCTTCCTACGAGTAAAGGAAAGTGTCGGCAAGGAGTGGGGCAAAATTGGTCCCCATTGGAATTCCGACAAATTGCTGGAAGACCTTTACTCCGAACATCACAAAAATGTTGTCGATCAGAAAGTTTAACATCTGAATAATATCTGTTTTAGTGTACTTATTTTCATAATCGGGCTTTTCTTTAACAAAGTAGGTTTTATAGTAGTTAACAACAATAAATTTGTATTTGCGATTGCCGTTCTTACTTGTAAACGCATTACTTGTAATTTTTGCGAGTCTTTCTTTCAATCTAGAATGTGGGATTGTAGTGTAAAGTGTCGAAAAATCAAAGGCTTTGATCGAATGGACTCTACCAAAATGAGTTGATTTCAGATGTTCTAAAAGTTCCTTCGAATTCTTTAAAATCCACATCTGATTGATACCACTGCAAGAATATACTGTCGGACAATTTTTTGAAGCCCAGATTTGATTTCAGATAAAACTTTGGTGAGGGAAATTGATACAGATTTGGTAGAACATTTTGAAGAACCAGCGATGAAACGTTGTTTGTACGAATTCTTATGCATTGTGTCAAACAGTTTTCTTGGATGCCTAGCAAAATTCAAAAAAAAAAATGAAAAATACATATTACATAATATTTAAAGTAATATGAAGAGGAAAAAAATCATTTTTACATGATAAAATTTGCTTTTTTGTTATTGTTATTTTTTTGCAATTTCAGAGCAAGTAGTGAAAAAGAAGACAGAATGAAACGATTGTAATTCAGATTGGCAATAAAAATAAGACCAGTACTGAAGCAAGTCTTTTCTTTTGTTTGATATCTATGACATGTTACGTTCATCTAGCCACGACTTAGTATTAATTTCTTTCATGAAATAGAGTTTCAGTCTTCATTCTTTTCCTATGTTCAATACATCTTTTATTGTAACACGTATTACGCTGTTGAACTTTTCACAGGTCTAAACACATGTACCAAAAAATCGAAGTGTCCAAATATTCTGTCTTGGCGCAGCCTTAAGACAGTTTTTTTTTTCTTCTAAATGCAGTGCGTCATACATGCGTGTTTCGGATAGTGAATCCTCGCCAGTGATACTTTAAGCCAAATTCTTCAAAATGGAAAAAAATTTGTGAAACGCCCAGAATTTCAATTTCAAAACTTTCATATATCTATGACAAATATGGATAATGACCATATCCCAGTATACAGCACAAAATCGATAATTCAGAAAATCAGAAACCGAAGGCAGACAAAATCAGAATAAAACAGAAACCAAAGCAAACAAACAAAAACCCCCACCATATGAAAAGAAGCGAACTCCTGATATGGGAGTGAGAGTTGGCGAGTCCAAAATTTGTATATAGTCTTTTCAGAGGCGTAAGTAAATAGTGCATCAAATGATAAATCCATAAATTTCATTGGTTCAGCACATGGTGACTAAGAGAGAATAGTGTCCGGTGCTTCTTGCTTGAAAGAGTTACATCGCTTGGAGAGTAACCCGCTATACATGCTATAGGTGTCAATGAGGTTGTACATGTACAATTGGTACTTATAAATAGGTTACACTTGTTTCGGTGGTTTGCTGAAGTGTTTTATTTCTACTACGTTCTCTAACTTGACTAAGCTTTAGTGTCTTCTACGCAGGATCATAATTCACCTTTCATCGATCGCTCTGTGTTTTATGCATTGGGTGTTTTGGGATTTTGCTGTGGGTTTTGTTGGAGATCCCCTCCTTTGTTTTATATCTACACTTCTTTGGTGTTGCAATTTGGAGTTGGTAATACAATTCCCCGCGACTCGATGTTTGAAGTTTTTTAATTCCATTACGTTCTCTAACTTGACTCAATTGTAGTGTCTTCTATTCAGAATCATAATTCACCTTTCATCGATCGCTCTGTGTTTTATGCATTGGGTGTTTTGGGGTTTTGCTGTGGGTGCTGCAGCCTGGTATTGTTGGAGATTGGAGATCCCCTCCTTTGCTGTGGTTGCTGCAACCGAGTCGTGTTGGAGATCCTCTCCATTCTACTAAATGTAAAAGCTTTATATAGATCGACGGAAGAATTTATACAAGTATGAAACCAGCATCTTGATAAATATATGGAATTATTTTTCAAGGTATTAATTGAATATTCGGAAATGAAACGTGCATAACAAAATCATGAATACATTGTATTCATTTGTACTCGCTTGTACTAGTGACGAACGTAAAACTTGAATCGGACTAGTTATTGATTCTATTTATTGCGAATCCTTCTCGGGAGTGAGCATATTGGATTGTACTAAATTGCTGTAAAGCCCATGCGCGGACTGATGTTATGGAAATGTTTACTTCCTTGATGAGGATTCCTCCTATAGATAATGAGCACCTATATTGCTGTACTGCTCCATTAAGACTACTATCCCCACGGTATCGCAATTAAAAGTACCCCCCTTCCGATGCAATATTAAAACTAATTATCCCTCTCAATGTATAGGGACTTCATGTTTTACATGTTTCATGTTCTATTTCTCTAACCATGACGAAAAATAGCAAATTTTATCTTTAAAAAAAAAGACATGATTTGCGGTAAGAATAATACGGAAGTATTCCAACTCTATGCCTTCATGAAGAAAACTCCAATTCAGTTTTTCCTGCACCAGACACGTGTTTCGAATATTAAATTCTCATCAGTGATACTTCTAGCGGGGCCACCAAAATTCATTTCAGTAGCGCCCTCTTTAATGTTTTGAATTTAGAGTTGCTTGAATATGTTTTTTAAAAATTTTCTCCAAGAAATGTACAAGAGAAATGTGTGACATACTGGAATTTAAATAAACTGCAGATTTTAATTTCTAAAGTTAAAACAAAAAGTATCATGCTTATGAAACAATACAACTGCTATGGGTTCGCTTTTTCGAAAGCCAAGATTGTGTTGACAATTGGCGCATGCAGATTTGTGTTACATTGTACATGTTTCCGTTTCGAATACTCAACTTCATATTGCATTCCGGTCAGGGTGTAGCCAGGCGTACGTTTGTACACAAACACGTCCACACCGTTTTCGCGATAAAAGAGAAAGTGCTTCCCTTTGCATTTCAAAGCAAACTGCTCTTTAAAAGGAGCAAAAAGACACCCGCCCAGATTGCACCATTTTGCATACATTTTTCAAAATTTTCTCAGGTTGGAGCAGTAGACAGGATGTACAGTCGTCACGTCAAATATCTGCATATGGAAGTACACGTTTGGGGGAAAGCTTTTCATCGAAAGTGATCATCGTAGATATGGTTTATCGTTTGCTGACATCGAAATCATACTCTTATTAATATTAGACTTTCTTCACCGTGACGAACTTCGCACTTCGAACTTCGCACTTTAATTTCATAAGAGGGTTGCCGAAAAAAGCGTGCCATTTGTACAGGAAGTCCAATATACCATTCCATTGAGTATACTTATCAAAATGAAGATTATTCCGCTTATGAGTTTATACTCGAACGGCAGCTACGCCACTTTTTCTTCAATGTTCGAAGTGCGAAGTTCGAAGTGCGAAGTTCGTCACGATGAAAAATGTATATTCCGACTAAATTCAGCCCAAATACGCATAGGGTGCTATGGGTTGCTTCATGTTATCAAAATCTTCTCGGAGGCTCCCAAACTCCCATTAACGAGAAGGGAAAACATCCTTCTATACTATCCCCTACTTCGAGTCTCGCAAATTCATCATCCTCTTAGAATAAATACATCATTTTACTAGAACTCGAAAACCATATACTAGTACTATTGTCAGACATGTCGACATTACAAGGAACTTGTCAAGTTTTATGCAACATACGTTCCCCTTTAAAATCATGAGTGCTAACATTTTATTTAATTTTCGTTACGTTTGAATTTCAATAAAAATGAAATACATCCTGCATTAAAAGTAAAACGCCACAGTATGTAACTTTGTCGCCACAACACTTTCCACATTAATAGACGTGTTAATACCAATTCTCTGTAAGGACCAAAATTGGCTGACCACGGCATGTCATGGATTTTGCTAATTTTTTTCTACAAATGGTACCTTTGGTATCTTTACAAGAAAAACGACATTTTTCGGACAACGAAATTGACGGTTGCCATGGAAACGAGGTCAGTCTATTTTTAGCCCTCACAAGACTGGAGTAGGCTATATTTGGACAATGTATTGCCATGGAAACCACTTTAATAGCTTAACAACCTAGACATATGTGCCTCTTTAAAACTTCTTTTCTTAGAAAATCTATTCATTTTAAAGACACCTACAACAGCAAATCAAAAACAAGGCAATTTTTCGCCCTTTTTGTCCCCCGCTTTCGCGAAAGCGCGGGGATATTAAAACCGTCCCGTCTGTCTGTCTATCCGTCCGTCTGTCCGTCAGTCAGCAAAACTTTAACCTTGTCCATAACTTTTCAATGGCAAGTGATATGGCTTTCATATTTCACATGTGTATTCCTTGTGACAAGACCTTTCCATGGGTACCAAAATTTTTGACCTTGTGACCTTGACCTTGGAGTTTGACCTACTTTTCAAAACCTTTAACCTTGTCCATAACTTTTCAGTGGTAAGTGATAGGGCTTTCATATTTCACATGTGTATTCCTTGTGACCTTTCCATGGATACCAAAATTTTTAGTGCAATTTTGAGCATCTTTAACCACAAATAACTCTGAAGGCAGGCGTAATAGAATCTTTTGTTTTGTTGAAATGAAAAAAATATCATCTGATTAACAAAATTAGGAAGAAAACTCGATGTGGAAAATAATTATTTTCCTCAAATTTACCATTTAAAGTTGGGTGCTATGGCAACTTTTGATGTGAAACCCCAACCATATTGATCTTTTATAGGGGTATGTACTTGATTACGCTGTGATTTACAATATTGAATTTCTTTGAATTATCGTCACAGATACTTTCCTTTTTTCTTACAACCTTAATTTTTTTCAAGGTCATTGACTTCAAGGTTAAGGTCATTTCAATTTCAATGCTAAAATTTCACTGAAATCTGTGTCAGTTTTTTTTATTTGCGTTTTACGGTATTGATGAATGTGGTAAGTGTTTATAAAGTTTAAATGTACATTATGTATAAGAAGAGAAAAACGCACAAATTACATGATTGTCAATTATCTAATAGAAAAAAATGTTGATCAAAAAGTAAGAAATTGATATATTTTACACATTTTACATTCAAATGTATGAATGGGACTTAGTATTTCAGAGATACAAAGTTTCTGTGCAACTCATCTCAATGAATAAGAGATATGTCATATATATTGTATTGTTTAAAACAGTTTGATATGATATCATCTGATTTTTGAAATATGGCTTTTCTATTTTCATAAAAATTACATTATTTTTGTAAAATTTGGTCATTTACAAAATAGTGACCTTGACACAAGGTCGAATGACCTTGAAATGTTTTCAAAGTCAATTCTTATTGATATGTATATTATTGACACACTCATTAAGTTTTTTATGCATGGATAATTCAAAACAGTTAGAAATGGAGCAAAAATATACTCCATGTAGAGTAATGTAGAACGACATGTTGCCATAGTTTACTTAAGCGTTTTTGATGTTCTTTTCTATTAAAATGAGAAATTTCCCCTCTCTACTTTTTCATTTTTTTTTTAATTCTAAGGATGACACTTTTTAGAACTCCAGATAAGCCTACTGATCTAATATTACATGCTGTAAACTAAGCAAATTCAGACAAAAATAGTCACTTTTCAAGTTAAAAAAATGCCCCTTTCTGAGCTTGTTTTCATCCTCTCCTAGACCAAAAAAAAAAAAAAAAAAGAGAGGACACAATGATTTAATATAGAAATTTACAGTTGACTTCAATACCCATTTCCATGGAAACGAGTCTTTTGAAAATGCATTGTTTTCAATATTTTCAAAATTCTGAAAAATTCACACATGGTTACCATGGCAACGGAAACTTATATTGCAAAAATGAAGCCAATTTTCATCATAGTGAGTCATCTTTAAATTCGATGACATGCCGTACCACGGTCTTATGGAGATTTTTTTGTCTTTACAGAGAATTGCATACTGCAATGTGTCATTACATGTATAATTTTTTTCCATAAAGATTTTCAGCATTTAAGGTAAATCAAATGAAAACAATACGGACAATCTTAAGGTTTCCATCCAATCAATAATATTCTCTCATAGTGTTGCTTCCGGAAGAAATAGTGCCCAAGCGTTAACAATTCAGTAGAGAATAGCACCCGCAAAAACGACCATTACCTATTAACGCATTATACATGCAGCACATGTAACATCCGTACGAAATTAGACTGCAACGATACCCTAAAAACAAATATCCCCCACCCCCCACCCCACCCCCCCCCCCCCAAAAATTAAAAAATATATATATTAAAAAACAAACAAACAAACAAAAACGTAAACAAAACAAAACCTAAGAAAAAATGAAAAAAAAACAGCAAAAATGCAAACCATACGAAGCAAAGAAATAAATTACTAACACGAGAAGCATACAAGAAGAAAAGCGCAAAATTCAAGAATGCATGTTTTTCCTTAGGATTTATATATAGTTCCCTAGTACTATTAGTGGTGTTGCCGAAAATCATCTGTCTATTTAAAAAAAATTCATATGATAGGCGGATCTAGTTACAGTGCAACGAAGACGCTATTTTGAATTTCTTATTAATTGTGAATTCGCCATGCAACAGTTCAATTATGTACTTTTCTTATTCCATGGCCTTGGGACAAAAATTGAGGTCATAAACCCATGTTGCCTTCACCCATAATATTTTTAAGTGAATGGGGGAAAACGTGAGCGGTAAAAAATGCCGGTAAAACTTGATTTTTTTTATTATCATTATATTTCTCATGCTCTCATGCCGCAGTCCGAGATCAGTTGAATTCTAACATTTTATTGATAAATTGATATAACGGCAACTGTCGAACGATAAAATATTTAAACCATTGTTTATATGAAAAAAAGGTTTTTTTTTCCTTCGAAAAACAGGTTAGATAACCCAATTAGTCCTTTCTCATTGGCTCATCGTTTCGCGCTCAGTTTGGTGGAATTTCATTGGCTTACCACTGCGCAGTTTTTTGAACAATTGATCTCCGGCCATAGTCAAAGAAATATTTGAAGTGAACAGTCGGAATTTTTGTTGAAGTTTTAGGGATCTCCTCGATATATTTCAACTTATTTCTCCACCACTTCAAGTAACTGTAAGTATCTCTACATCTATTTAAGCTCATTTGGATGAAAAACTAAATTGATTTGTCGAATATTTCACACAAATTTTACACCCATTGTTCAATCCAGGTCTTTTATGACCCCGAAAATCAATTTGAGGTATTTCTGAATAAAAAAAATACAAGTACATGTATAGATCTATTCGTAAAGCAAAGAAATATTGCGGAAATACTGCCTAGCCACTGCTCCCCCCCCCCCCTTTTACCCCCAACTGCAGCTCCTCAATTGCGATTAATTTGACTTTAAATTACTTTAAAACCTTCCCAAGTTTTGATTCTATTTTAAAACCAAGTTGGTAAATACCTCATGCATCAATGTAAACTGATATTGTAAGCAGGTGAAATAAGACACCCCTCCCCGGCCCCACTCTGATTCGATATCAATTATCTAACTTGAGTCTAGAGCATCGAGACTGAATTGCACCAGGATACAGACAATCGAACACTCGATCATAAACGATATCGAAAATGAAAGCGAAAGTCGCATGTTACTGACCAGTAAGAAGGCAAACGAATATGCAGGTTGTTCTTAATTTTATTCGTTTCCTGGTTTATCATATTTGCAAGAAATATCATATAGCTAAGGCGCGTGGAGAGAGGCTGATTATGAACCAAAACATCTGTTGGATTCGGACAAGTATTCAGAGGAAATTCGGGAAATAATTTTCATCATAATTAGGCCAAGAAAAAAGAATGTGTGTTTCCCAGGTCTGCATGAGTCGGACTATTAATTTTCAAGACTTGCACATGACATTTGTACAGCACAAACTAGAACCCTTTTCCAGTATGGGTAACTTCCATAAATTTTCAATAAATTCTGATGACTGGTACTGGTTTTATAAGCAATCAAAATGCACTTCTTTTTAGTACTCTTTAAAGAGGTTGGAAAAGCAATTATTATATAATGCGTCCCAAGTACCAGGTTGGGGAAAGGTACCGATCGAGCTAATATACCTCGATCAAGCTAATGTACCTCGATCAGGCTAATCAATCTGACTTTTTTATTCAGAAAAAAGTACTTTTTTCCTCCAAATCATATTTGAGTGCAAAATCGCACCAGCTTTTATATCAAGAAATAATATTTAAAAAGCAACTATGCTTGAAAACTTTTTAGATTTCGAGAAATATCTCACCCAATATATTCAGAAAAATGGAGGTATATCATCTCAGTAACTATTCACTTTTCAGGTATGTTTCTTTTGTAAACATAACTTCTTTTATAAAGAACTGATGCGATTTTGCTCAAAAGAATAATTTTGAGAATGTTTAAATTTTTTACTACTGAAAATATTCAGATTGATTAGCCCAATCGAGGTATATTAGCCGTATCGAGGTATATTAGCCCAATCGAGGTATATTAGCTCGATCGGTACCTTTCCCCAACCTGAGTACTGTAAACAGTCTTTTTTTTGTGGTGTCTTAAGTTCGCGAATACAAGTGAGATTAAGTCTTGTTCTCACAGACTTATAATGCAGCGAACAATAATTGTCATGTGCAAGTCTTGAAAATTGAAGGAAAAATTAATAGAAATAAAACGTCTATCTCCCAAACTTCAATTTATTAGTCAAATTTGCCGAATTATGTGATAAAATTGATTTTTTATTTAGTTGCTTTATTAACGCAAGAGATGCTTCATGTACTAATAATTGATTCATAATGTCCTACAAGGTTTATCCTCATGATCGTGGATGAATTTTTCATGAATATTTGCATCAGGACTGCATATAACTTTTATATCTAAAAATGTTTCGGCAAAATTTCTCATACAATATACCATGGACATGATCAACCTAGCTATTGTTAAGTTTAAAAGAGTGGTCAAATATGTTGGATCGATTATAAACATGAGACATATACTGCTAATACACTTTCTCGACTTTAAAAGTTTTATGTAAACTTGAACTAAAGCGGACGCATTATAAGAAAGTGAATTATATGCAGCGCGGGGACGCAGCGATCAGAAATGAATGGGTCGTTGGCGATTTTTATGTGTCACTGACGCAGGACGCAGAGGTAGATTAATAATCCCTGAAGACACTAGGAAATATTTAACGATTCAGAAAAGGGGGGAAAGACAGTCAATTCGAAAGTCACCAGACAATATACCATACAAATCTGGTAAATTTTGCTTCGGTCTGGTAAAATATTTCATTTTTTTCTTAATAAACATTTTTGCATTTTTGTCGAAATTCAAACATGTATGTTTGAATTTCGACAAAAATGCAAAAATGTCTGGTATTAGTTATATAGACTTTCGCGATGTCTGGAAAGAAGGCCATTATGTGCCTATTACCTGTTGAAAATTATTAAGCAAATGTATATAAATGATATTAAGCATCTTAAAACTGGCCTCCCAAGCATCAGGTGACCTTGAATCTGGATGTTTATTATCTATCTAGAGCTGAGATCATTGTTTTTTTTTTAACAATTACCATGACCTTTGACCTTAAATTACACCAAATCAAAAGGCTTCTCCAGATAAAAAAAAATTCTTCTAGTCCGTCAATACCTTGATACCAAAACCAGCCTTTGACGGTTATTTTGGCGAATGGGGCTGACCTGCCAACCCAACCCAGCCCTATACCAACCAAATAGTCATCAAATTAAGGCTTGCTTTGGCCGGGTATTTCTGACCAGCAGGTCCCCATAAATTTGGTTTGGCTAGGTGGAAAGGTTCTCCAGTCACCTGGATACCTATATTTCAAATGAATATATTCCTACACCAAGAACATTGACCTTTGACCTTACCCAAAAATCAATAGGCCTACTTCCATATTTGATCCCTATATTGAAAAGTTACCATTATATAATGCACTAATGCAATGTCACAATAATGCCAAATTTCATTCACATGTGTATGGCAATGAAACAAGAACATCCTAACTCGCCATTAAAAGTAAACGTCAACATTTTGTCTTAATGGGGTTGGGCCACGAGACCCCTAAATCAGCCCTCAATTTTTCTCTAGAAATAAATTTCATGGGAAAATTTACTTGATTTCTCTCATGAAAATACACGATGTTCACCACTTTTAATGAAAAGAAAAATATCACCAAACATAGTACCATTTAACTGTAATGACGTCATGAAGTGACATCATTTTTCTGCAAAAGATAAAATATGGCAAAAAATTGCCTGGAATTTTGTCTGTTGTGGAAGATTCTTATTCAATGTGGCCGCATGCGTTAACTGAGATAAAATGTTTATGACAAAAGGATAATATGATGATAATCTTTCACATGTTATTGTTTCATCCTACTTAATGCATGCGGCCATTGCTTATTCTATAGAAATATGTAGTTTGTGCATCAATGTAATATGGAATATGAACAATTTTGGTTTTTTCAAAGGGCTAAAAGCTATAATAATGATAAACGCAATGTTGAAAAAAGATAGATTCGTGATTCGAATCAGTAGGGAATGTTTCAAAATGTCAAATCAGTAAAAGTTCTATGAAGTTCAATTTTCAAAATTAGGGCCAATATCAGGTTTCGTGGCTCTGCCTCTTTGCGAAAAGAGACAGAGATAGCATCAGAATATGGGAGTAACTAATGTGTCTGACTTCTATAATGTTCGCAGCTGGTATTTGGTGCTGATTTCACGGTGCAAATATCCATTTTACATGTTGCCAGAAAAAAAACCAGCATTTACTAGCCACAAACATAATGTCAGCAGCAAGAATTAAATCAGTTTGGTCTTGAGTTTAAGACAAGTTACCATCTTGAAAACTGAAAAGTGTGATGGAAGGACGGGAGTGACGCTCACAAATACGTAAAATTATTGAAGGAAGTCGGATTGAAATGATTAATTATCAGGGCTTTGGTTTGTCAGAGTGAGATGTTTGATACGTCGTCAAGCATCAAGGCATAGAAACTTAATTCGGGGTTAGATCTGCTCAAATGAAGATAATAATTGTAAGTTTATCTTGGTGACACCGTTCTATAAATATTTTGTTAATAAAATATCAAACCGTCCGATGTCTAAGGACTGCTTTTGCTAAAACTTATCCTGTATGCTTTTTTATGCCCCCGTAATCAGAGATTTGGGGGCATATAGTTTTTGGTCTGTCATTCTGTTTGTCCCCAAAAACTTGATAACCTTGTCAGATCATAACTTTTGAATGGTGAGTGATAGGGCTTTCATATTTCACATGTTCATTCCTTGTGACCTTTCCATTGATACTAAAATTTTTGACCTTGACCTTGGAGTATGACCTACTTTTGAAAAACTTTAACCTTGGTTCTAACTTTTGAATGGTAAGTGATAGTGCTTTCATATTTCACATGTGCATTCCTTGTGACAAGACCTTTCCATTGATACTTAAATTATTTACCTCTTGACCTTGACCTTTGAGTTTGGCCTTATTAGCTCACCTCGACGAAGTTGAGTGAGCTTATGCTATAACCCCATGCGTCCGCGTCCGTGTCCGCGTCCGCGTCCGGTTAAGAAGTTTGGGGTAGCTCAGTATCTGACAAAGTACTAATGCTACAGTAACAAAACTTGCACAAGTGATTCATCTTTGGATGCTGCGGTGAACCCATGCATCGTATGCAGCATCTGACCTACATTTTCCGCTTGAGTGACTTGGTTAAGAAGTTTGGGGTAGCTCAGTATCTGACAAAGTGCTAATGCTACAGTTACCAAACTGGCACAAGTGATTCATCTTTGGATGCTGAGGTGAACCCATGCATCGTATGCAGCATCTGACCTACATTTTCCGCTTGAGTGACTTGGTTAAGAAGTTTGGGGTAGCTCAGTATCTGACAAAGTACTGATGCTACAGTAATCAAACTTGCACAAGTGATTCATCTTTGGATGCTGAGGTGAACCCATGCATCGGATGCAGCATCTGACCTACATTTTCCGCTTGAGTGACTTGGTTAAGAAGTTTGGGGTAGCTCAGTATCTGACAAAGTGCTGATGCTACAGTTACCAAACTGGCACAAGTGATTCATCTTTGGATGCTGAGGTGAACCCATGCATTGTATGCAGCATCTGACCTACATTTTCCGCTTGAGTGACTTGGTTAAGAAGTTTGGGGTAGCTCAGTATCTGACAAAGTACTAATGATACAGTAACCAAACTTGCACAAGTGATTCATCTTTGGATGCCGAGATGGACCCATGCATCGGATGCAGCATCTGACCTACTTTTTCCACTTGAGTGATTTCGCTTTTAAAAGCCAATATTGAGCAAAGTATAACTGCTACATGTACCAAACTTGCATATTGGATGTATCTTTGATCAAACTTTCATAAAATGACCTTGACCTACTTTTTCTGCTTGAGTGATTTTGCCTTTAAAAGCCAATATTGAGCAAAGTATAAGTGCTAGATGTTCCAAACTTGCATATTAGATGTATCTTTGATCAAACTTTCATAAAATGACCTCGACCTACTTTTTCCGCTTGAGTGATTTTGCCTTTAAAAGCCAATATTGAGCAAAGTATAAGTGATACATGTACCAAACTTGCATATTGGATGTATCTTTGATCAATCTTTCATAAAATGACCTTGACCTACTTTTTCCGCTTGAGTGATTATGCTCTATAAAGCCAATATTGAGCAAAGTATAACTGCTACATGTACCAAACTTGCATATTGGATGTATCTTTGATCAAACTTTCATAAAATGACCTTGACCTACTTTTTCTGCTTGAGTGGTTTTGCCTTTAAAAGCCAATATACATGTACTAAGAAATATGTTTGAATTGAATTTTGCTGTCACGAGGTGAGCTTCGTAATCTGTGATTACCTATGTTTTTGAAAATCTAAGCTTTAGCCTTGACCTCAAAATGTTAAACTACTGTCAATGATGCCAACGGAGGCGTTCATGTTTCACAAACACAGGTTTTATTCTTTTAGCCTTATGTATTGTATTGATGATTGTCAATTTGTTATTTGTAGCCGTAGACACTGCCAACAACACTTTTTTATTTGGATTGTTTTGGTGTGTTCTGTTACAGAAGGCTACATGTGGCCTTGTCCTGGACCTTTGACCCACTTTTTTTCAATTTTTAAGGAAAATACTAAAAAAAAATTCTTATAAAATCTTTTTCGCCCTGAAATGCCTTCAAATTCTGCATAATTCAAGTGATACATGTAATATGTCATATACATGATATATATTATTTTTTTTTATGCCCCCGGAATCACAGATTTGGGGGTATATAGTTTTTGGCCAGTCCGTCTGTTTGTCTGTCTGTTTGTCTGTTTGTCCGAAAAAACTTTAACATTGGGCATAACTTTTGAATGGAAGGTGATAGAACTTTCATATTTCACATGTGTATTCCTTGTAACAAGACCTTTCCATTGATATCAAAATTTTTGACCTTGTGACCTTGACCTTGACCTTTGACCTACTTTTCAAAAACTTTAACATTGGGCATAACTTTTGAATGGAAGGTGATAGAGCTTTCATATTTCACATGTGTGTTCCTTGTGACAAGACATTTCAATTGATATCAAAATTTTTGACCTTGTGACCTTGACCTTGACCTTTGACCTACTTTTCAAAAACTTTAACATTGGGCATAACTTTTGAATGGAAGGTGATAGAACTTTCATATTTCACATGTGTATTCCTTGTGACAAGACCTTTCCATTGATATCAAAATTTTTGACCTTGTGACCTTGACCTTGACCTTGACCTTTGACCTACTTTTCAAAAACTTTAACATTGGGCTTAACTTTTGAATGGAAGGTGATAGAGCTTTCATATTTCACATGTGTGTTCCTTGTGACAAGACCTTTCCATTGATACCAAAATTTTTGACCTCGTGACCTTCACCTTGACCTTTGACCTACTTTTCAAAAACTTTAACATTGGGCTTAACTTTTGAATGGAAGGTGATAGAGCTTTCATATTTCACATGTGTGTTTCTTGTGACAAGACCTTTCTATTGATACCAAAAGTTTTGACCTCGTGACCTTGACCTTTGACCTACTTTTCAAAAACTTTAACATTGGGCATAACTTCTGAATGGTAAGTGATAGGGCTTTCATATTTCACAAGTGTGTTCCTTGCGACAAGACCTTTCCATTGATACCAAAAGTTTTGACCTCGTGACCTTGACCTTTGACCTACTTTTCAAAAACTTAAACATTTGGCATAACTTTTGAATGGTGAGTGATAGGGCTTTCATATTTCACATCTGTGTTCCTTGCAACAAGACCTTTCCATTGATACCAAAAGTTTTGACCTCGTGACCTTGACCTCCACCTTTGACCTAATTTTCAAAAACTTTAACATTGGGCATAACTTTTGAATGGTAAGTTATAGGACTTTCATATTTCACATGTGTATTCCTTGTGACAAGACCTTTCCATTGATACCAAAATTGTTGAACTTGACCTTTCACTGTGACATACTTAACAGAAAATGAAGTTTATACTAACAATGATGCCACCGGGGGCATTCGTGTTTCACAAACACAGGCTTTATTTTTTTTTAATTTCATTACGTTTTAAAGATATTTTAGTGAATGGAAAGGGGGAGGGGGTTGCAAACTAAAAAGTTAACTTTTGAACCAAAAATGGTACTGCATTGATATTTCGCATGTGGTCTGCATGACCAGACCTTTCATTTGGTACCATGAGTTCAGACTTGGTGCCATTGACATTGACCTACTTTTGAAAGAAATTAAACCTGAGCTATATCTCATGTACTACAAAGGGAATGGCTTTGATATTTCACATGTGGATACCTCATGATCAGACCTTCTATTTGAGACCTTGACTTTTGACCTAGTGACCTTGGCCTTGATCTTTGACCTACTATCAAACTATAAAGGGTATTTGATATTTCACATACAGATTTCTTATGACATGAGCTTTCATTTGATACAATGACTTTTGGCCTAGTGACCTTGCCATTGACCTCAGACCTTCTTTTAAACTATGAGAGGTAGGGCTTTTGTATTTCACATATAGATTCCTTATGACCAGAGCCTTCATTTGATACCATTACTTTTATCCTATAGACTGACTATAAACATAGTTATTTCTGTTGGGGGAAATTTTCATGAAATTACCATTGCAAATTTTTAAGTAGTCGCATTGGGATAATTTTGGCAAATTATGTAAAATTCTTATATACTAAACTAAATTTTCAAGTAGGGGTTATTTTTATCCCCCGCTTTCGCATAAGCGCAGGGACAGTTAAAACCTTCCCGTCCGTCAGTCACAAAAACTTTAACCTTGTCCATAACCCGTCCGTTAGTCACAAAAACTTTAACCTTGTCCATAACTTTTGAATGGTAAGTGATAGGGCTTTCATATTTCACATGAGTATTCCTTGTGACAAGACCTTTCCATGGATACCAAGAATTTAGACCTTGTGACCTTGACCTTGGAGTTTGACCTACTTTTCAAAAATTTTAACCTTGTCCATAACTTTTGAATGATTAGTAATTGGGCTTTAATATTTCATGCCTGTATTCCTTTTGACAAGACCTTTCCATTGGTAACAACATTTTGACCTCATGACCTTGTCCTTTAGAGTTTGACCCAAATTAAAAACGTCAACCTAGACCATAACTTTTGGACGGTAAATAATACTGGACTTTCATATTTCACATATGCATTAATTCCTTTTCACAATTAAGACCTTTTTAGCTCACCTCGACGAAGTTGAGATGAGCTTATGCTATAACCCCGGTGTCGGCGTCCCCGTCCGGTTAAAGTTTTTGGGTAACTCAGTATCTGACAAAGTATTGATGCTACAGTAACCAAACTTGCACAAGTGATTCATCTTTGGATGCTGAGGTGAACCCATGCATCAGATGCTGCATCTGACCTACATTTTCCGGTTGAATGACTTTGTCAATGTCTTGTTAAAGTTTTTGGGGTAGCTCAGTATCTGACAAAGTACTGATGCTACAGTAACCAAACTTGCACAAGTGATTCATCTTTGGATGCTGAGGTGAACCCATGCATCGGATGCAGCATCTGACCAACATTTTCCGGTTGAATGATTTTACCTTTAAAGGCCAATATTGAGCAAAGTATAAGTGCTACATAAACCAAACTTGCATATTAGATGTATCTTTGATCAAACTTTCAGAAAATGACCTTGACCTACTTTTTCCGCTTGAGTGATTTTGCCTTTAAAGGCTAATATTGTGCAAAGTATAAGTGCTACATGTACCAAACTTGCATATTAGATGTATCTTTGATCAAACTTTCATAAAATGACCTTGACCTACTTTTTCTGCTTGAGTGATTTTACCTTTAAAGTCCAATATTGAGCAAAGTATAAGTGCAACATGTACCAAACTTGCATATTGGATGTATCTTTGATAAAACTTTCATTAAATGACCTTGACCTACTTTTTCCGCTTGAGTGATTTTGCCTTTAAAGTCCAATATTGAGCAAAGTATAAGTGCTACATGTACCAAACTTGCATATTGGATGTATCTTTGATCAAACTTTCATAAAATGACCTTGACCTACTTTTTCCGCTTGAGTGATTTTGCCTTTAAAGGCTAATATTGAGCAAAGTATAAGTGCTACATGTACCAAACTTGCATATTGGATGTATCTTTGATCAAACTTTCATAAAATGACCTTGACCTACTTTTTTCCACTTGAGGGATTTTTCTTTTAAAGCCAATATACATGTACCTAGAGATATGTTTTAATTGAATTTTGCTACTGCGAGGTGAGCTTCGTAATCTTTGATTACACTATGTTTCATACTTACAAAAGTTTGGACGTTTTGACCTTTTCTTATAGTTTATGAAAACTTCAGAAGAGTGGGGGGTGTCTGTAAGCACTTCTTTAAAGACAAACACCCCAAAAGCAATTTCTTGTTATTTTCACATAAATATTCAATTGGGAAAATTAATACTGACCCTTGCAATTTTCCGTGACATTTACAGTATTTTATATATTAGACCAATATTGACTTTTAATTTTGCTGCCATTGATAACATGCTAGCTGCCATGAGGTGATCTTAGTAATCTGTACATCGCCTGAGTTTGACTTGTTGAAATTTAATGGCTTGAAATACACGTACTTAGACTTCTTTCTCTTTCTTCAGAAGAAGAAGGTGGAGAATGCAGACAACCATACACATGACAGATGGCCGATCCAGGAACATGAAGGATTATCTGATTTCCCGATTTCTTTCGACAATCTCATCATGTACCGGTAAGTAGAGTTGCTATAGTTTTAAAGAAAGAGTATGTCAACTATATATGCATACCTGTCCACATCGAGATCTTCATCAGTGTGTCCTTAAATGTCTCAGACTATATAGGGGGTACCCTATGACTTTGAAATTTCACATGCAGATTCCCCATACATTTGGTTCCTTGACTTTTGATGTACTCGGTGACCTTGACCAATGACTTAACTTACTTTTAAAACGCTCTAATCAGGATCATTGGATCCATAATTTATTCCATATACATGCATGTACAATGCTCATCATCCGCATTAAGGCCAAACTTTATCCTGGGTATTGTCTCTTGAACTATAAGGACTGGGTCGACTTTGATATTTCACATGTAAGTACCTTGTAACAAGACCTTACTTTTGAGACCATGACCTCTGACCTAGTGCCCTTTACCTTGGTCTTTTACAAGCTTCTGAAAAGCTTAAACCAGGTTGTATTAGGTATCTTGAATAATTAGGGATAGGGCTTGTATATTTGATAAGTAGATTTTTTTTATGAGACTTTACATTTGAGACTTTGACCTAGTGACCATGACCTTGGACTTTGACCTACTTCTCAAAAACTTTCAACATTGTTGTTAATATGGCATATACATGTAAGTACATATTCTGTGATTTATTGCAGGAAGATTTATTGATGAATCCACGAGGAAAAAAAAGAAATTTTCCACGAGTTCAAGCTGCAAGTTTACACAGAAGAAAACCAAGTGTATGACGTTAAAAGTCGGGAATAAGCAGGTATATTGAACACATGGAATACCAAATTCTTTCTTTCGCCAATATTGTAAAATTTACCCTGCAATTCTTTTCTGTCTTGAATATTGCAATCCTTAATCCAGAGGAAAACAAATTTATTAGACTTTGTACTACTAATTTTGTACTGTAAACGTGGAAATTTTCAGGTGGGGGCAATTTTCGTGTTTTTTTGCGAATCAAGTGATTTCTCCCAGGCGAAAATATCCCAACTGCATTCTTACATTTATCATTATGAGAAAGACATTTCTATCGTAATGTAACGTCTTGATGTTATGACCGTGAAATTCCCCCCCCCCCCCCTGAAAATAACCATGTTTACAGTATGTATTTTCAATATATATTATTAGCTCGCCGGGACGAATGTCCGGAGAGCTATTGTCATACCCCCGGTGTCGGCGTTGGCGTGCGCGTGCACAAAAACTTTAACCTTGCTTATAACTTTTAAACCAATACAGATTGGGCTTTCATATTTCACATGTGCATTCCTTGTGACAAGACCTTTCCATGGATACCAAAATTTTTGACCTTGTGACCTTGACCTTGGAGATTGACCTACTTTTGAAAAACTTTAACCTTGGCCATATTTTTTGCATGGTAAGTGATAGGGCTTTGATATTTCACATGTGTATTCCTTGTGACAAGACCTTTCCATGGATACCAAAATTTTTGACCTTGTGACCTTGACCTTGGAGATTGACCTACTTTTGAAAAACTTTAACCTTGGCCATATTTTTTGAATGGTAAGTGATAAGGCTTTGATATTTCACATGTGTATTCCTTGTGACAAGACGTTTCCATGGATACCAAAGTTTTTGACCTTGTGACCTTGACCTTGGAGATGATTGACCTACTTTTGAAAAACTTTAACCTTGGCCATATTTTTTGATTGGTAAGTGATAGGGCTTTGATATTTCACATGTGTATTCCTTGTGACAAGACGTTTCCATGGATACCAAAATTTTTGACCTTGTGACCTTGACCTTGGAGATGATTGACCTACTTTTGAAAAACTTTAACCTTGGCCATATTTTTTGATTGGTAAGTGATAGGGCTTTGATATTTCACATGTGCATTCCTTGTGATAAGACCTTTCATGCCGTACCATAAATTTTGACCTAGTGACCTTGACCTTGTTTATTGTTATTGTTGCAATTTACATATGGTTGCCACCGGCGAGCTATGTTGTCATTCTGACAAGTCTGGTATTACTTATTTCTTGATGATGACTCATATCACTGAAGATATATATTGTTTTGGTTCAATGTGAAGGAATCAGAAAATAATTTGTCCAAACTTCCAAAACCTAAGTTATAGATATGAATGACTGCACATATAAACTGTTAAGACGGAAGTGATTTTTCTCTGAAAAATACATTCAATTTGTTAAATTTTCTGAACAAGGCAATGAACAAATTCATTGTGGCGTATCAAGTGGAATCAAATGATATGTTCCACGGGAATCCCCTTTGATTAAATCAAGTAAATACTGTTTAAATCTTCTTTATATGATTTTACTTTAGGCCTATGATATGGCCATTATCATCACTGATATGATGGTTATCTATTCTGGTCAAGAATAGACCTGTATTTGGAGAACACTTAAACAGAAATTTTTAAATGCTCGCACATTATGATATGGTGCACGGATAGATACAAAATTTTCTGTTTAAGTGTCCTCCAAATATATGTCTATTCTTCACCAGAAAAACTTACCATAATATAATTAATAATAATGACCATATGATAGGCCTAAAATATATTCATATAAAGTAGATTTAGACAGTATTTACTTGGTTTAATCAAAGGGGATTCCTGTGAAACATATCATTTGTTTATCACGTGATACGCCACAGTGAAATTTATGTTATAACTTGATATGCATGTTAGGAAATGTACGTGTTTTGTATTTCATTTCAGGTCGTGGATAGTGGTCATGATGAACGCACAAAGAAGAAAGAAATGTTCAACAAGCCCTCATGAAGCTAGAAGTCGGGAATTAACAGGTATTGAATAATTGGAAAAGCAAATGATTTTTTCTCTCAAACTTTCTGAAATAGAACTTAAGATGGAAATTTAAGAAATGATTACAGAAATGCTAGCTGTAGACAGGATTAAATAGGTCACATCATGAACTGAATCATATCATTTGTAAGGCTAGTCAGGCAACAGTTGTTGTCATCCCGCAGGTAAATCTTTTAGAAATTGTAACAAAAAGATTGTGTTAACAGTTCACGTACTAGCCGACACCCTTCCTGTATTTGACCTGCTTTCCTGCTTCTGTTAAGAAGTTTGAGGTAGCTCAGTGTGACTTGGTTAAGATTTTAGTTTGAGCTAAGCTCAGTATCTGACAAAGTATTGATGATACATTAACCAAACTTCAAACTTGCACAGTCAAGTGATTCATCTTGAGATGCATCTGATGCAGCATCTGACCTACTTTATCTGCTTTAGCAATTTTGCTTTACAAGGTAAGGCAAGCCAATATTGAGGAAAGTATAAGTTCTACATGTGCCAAACTTGCATATTGGATGTACATGTATGAATGATCAAACTTTCATAGAATGACCATGACCTACTTTTCTGCTTGATTGATTTTGCTTTTAGAGCCAATATTGAGCATAGTATAACTTTTTAAGTTCTTCATGTATCAAACTTGGATATTGGATGTATTTTTATCAAACTTTCATATAATAACCTTGACCTACATTAAATTTCTGATGGATTGATTTTGCTTTTAAAAGCCAATATTGAGCAAAGTTTAAGTGCTACATGTACCAAAATTGCACATATAGGATGTATTTTTCGAACATACATTGTACTTTCATATGATAATGTTGACCTACTTTTTCTGCTTGGTGGATTTTGCTGTTTTTAGCTCACCTGAGCCATAGGCTCAAGTGAGCTATTGTCATAGTGTTGCGTCCGTCGTCCATCGTCGTAAACTTTTCACATTTTAAACTTCTTCTCCAGAACGGCTGAAGGAATTTTGATGAAACTTGGTAGGTATGAAGTGCTCATGGTCCCCTACAAGTGTTGTTGTTTTTCGTCCGGATCTGTCAACAGGTGGCGCCACCACAGCCAAATGTAGGTCACGGGGGGTACCCTCCTTTGACAAACTTCTTCTTCAGAACCGAAGCATGTATCGACAAAACGAAAGCATCAGGATGATCTAGAGAGATGTCTTAAGAAGTGTTGTTATTTTTGGTTCCACTTCGAAGTCAAATTTTTGACGCGTTTTTGACGTCTTTTCGGACTTTGTCAGAAATGCACATTTTTGCACTATTTCTTTAAATAACTCAATAAGTGTATGATTTTACACACTCATTTATTACATATTTATCATATTTAACTTACTTAATGCTTTGATATGTATTTTATGCTTAAAATTTATTTTTTTGATTTTTTATGAATTTTTTTCTTATGTAAAAAGGAAGGGGGGGGGTTGATTTTCATACATTTTCTGCTTCTTTTCTATAACCACTCTTCAGATTGTCATGACAATTTGTAGGTATGAGGTACTCATGCATGGTACCCTACAAGTGAAAGAATTTTGTCAAGATATCCACTTTTGGATCTTTAAGGAATATTTTTTAAGATTGTACATAGGTATAATGTATGTTTTCCATGCCAAATGGACCCATGGGGAGTAGCTTCAAACCCCGGCGGGACCCCAACAATTTTTTTTCCCTTTTTCAGTTTTTTTTTCTCTTTTTATTTTTATATTTATCGCTAGAAATGAAACTGTGAAAGAATTTTGTCAAAATATCAACTTTTAGATTTTTAATGATTTTTTAAATAAGACAAGCTATAGCTAGTTTGGCTTTGTGAACTTATTTTCATACTTCGAATTAACTCGGCCACATACGCTATCAAATATACGCTGAATTTATTTTTAAGATGTTGACTTTTTGTGTCGCCTGCGAAGCACAGCGACACTTAGGGATCACTTTGTCTGTTGTTCGTCTGTCCGTCCCTCCGTCTGTCCGTCTGTCTGTCACACTTGGGTGTCACACCCCATAACTTTTGATTGGTAAGTGCTAGGGCTTTGATATTTCACATGTGTATTCCTTGTGACAAGACCTTTATACACATATCATAATTTTTGACCTTTTGACCTTGACCTAGATATTTGACCTACTTTTCTAAAATCTAATATTGGCTATATCTCTTGATTGATTAGTGATAGGACTTTGATATTTCACATGTGTATTCCTTGTGATTAGACCTTTCTACACATATAATTTTTGACCTCGTGACCTTGACCTAGATATTTGACCTACTTTTCAAAAAATCTAAGATTGGCTATATCTCTTGATTGGCAAGTGATAGGGCTTTGATATTTCACATGTGTATTTCTTGTGACAAGCCCTTTTTCACATACTATATTTTTTATCCTTATGACCTTGACCTAGATATTTGACCTACTTTTTAAAAAAAACCAAAATTGGCTATATCTATTGATTGGCAAGTGATAGGGCTTTGATATTTCTCTTGTGTATTCCTTTTGACAATACCTTTCTACACATACCATAATTTTGACCTCATGACCTTGACCTAGATATTTGACCTACTTTTCAAAAAAATTAAGATTTGCTATATCTTTTGATTGGTAAGTGATAGAGCTTTGATATTTCATATGTGTATTCCTTCTTGTGACAAGGCCTTTCTACACATATCATAACTTTTGACCTCATGACCAAGACCTAGATATTTGACCTACTTTTCAAAAAATCTTAGATTGGCTATTTCTTTTGATTGCTGAGTGATAGGCTCTGATATTTCACATGAGCATTCCATGTGACAAGACCTTTCTTCACATACCATCATTTTTAGCTCACCTCGACGAAGTTGAGTGAGCTTATGCTATAACCCTCCGCGTCCGTGTCCGTGTCGGCGTCCGTGTCGGCATCCGTGTCTGCGTCCGGTTAAGAAGTTTGGGGTAGCTCAGTATCTGACAAAGTACTAACGCTACAGTAACCAAACTGGCACAAGTGATTCATCTTTGGATGCTGAGGTGAACCCATGCATCGTATGCAGCATCTGACCTACATTTTCCACTTGAGTGACTTGGTTAAGAAGTTTGGGGTAGCTCAGTATCTGACAAAGTACTGATGCTACAGTAACCAAACTGGCACAAGTGATTCATTTTTGGATGCTGAGGTAAACCCATGCATCGGATGCAGCATCTGACCTACATTTTCCTCTTGAGTGACTTGGTTAAGAAGTTTGGGGTAGCTCAGTATCTGACAAAGTACTGATGCTACAGTAACCAAACTTGCACAAGTGATTCATCTTTGGATGCTGAGGTGAACCCATGCATCGGATGCAGCATCTGACCTACATTTTCCGCTTGAGTGATTTGGATAAGAAGTTTGGGGTAGCTCAGTACTGACAAAGTACTAATGCTACAGTAACCAAACTTGCACAAGTGATTCATCTTTGGATGCCAAGATGGACCCATGCATCGGATGCAGCATCTGACCTACTTTTTCCACTTGAGTGATTTCGCTTTTAAAAGCCAATATTGAGCAGAGTATAAGTGCTACATGTACCAAACTTGCATATTGGATGTATCTTTGATCAAACTTTCATAAAATGACCTTGACCTACTTTTTCTGCTTGAGTGATTTTGCCTTTAAAAGCCAATATTGAGCAAAGTATAAGTGCTAGATGTTCCAAACTTGCATATTAGATGTATCTTTGATCAAACTTTCATAAAATGACCTTGACCTACTTTTTCCGCTTGAATGATTTTGCCTTTAAAAGCCAATATTGAGCAAAGTATAAGTGATACATGTACCAAACTTGCATATTGGATGTATCTTTGATCAAACTTTCATAAAATGACCTTGACCTACTTTTTCTGCTTGAGTGGTTTTGCCTTTAAAAGCCAATATACATGTACTAAGAAGTATGTTTGAATTGAATTTTGCTGTCACGAGGTGAGCTTCGTAATCTGTGATTACCTATGTTTTACCTCGTGCACTTGCCCTATATATTTGACCTACTTTTCAACAAATCTATGATTTGCTTTATCTTTTGAGTGGTAAGTGATAGGGCTTTGATATTTCACATTTGTATTCCTTATGAAAAGACCTTTCTAAACATTCCATAATTTTTAACCTAGTGACCTTGCCATTGATATTTGACCTAATTTCAATAAAAAAAAATCTGCTATGCAGGCGACACAAGCATTCCTTGGATTGCTTTTTTTTCATACATGCATATTTCAGAACATTTTCCCTATTTAATGATTATTTTCTCTGTCTTATTTCTGTATCTATGGTAAACATAGTCGCCATATATCTTGTGTTACAGATTTGATTGGTTCAATACCTCCTTGCCCCTTTAGTAGGGGTAACTACAGGAAATAAAAAGGTGCACACTAAAAATTTTGACTGACTTGAAATGCCCGGAAGTCTGTAAAATTGGTCTTTTTTGATTGCGAATCTTTGGCACGCATAAAAATGTAAAGAAAAAGGGGGGGGTGTCATGCATGTCCTTTTTTCGCAAATTTCACTTTTTTTACAGGAACTCTGCGTCCTCATCGAAAATGTTCCGAATTTTGCATATTTTCAAACCTATCTGTAGATTGTATAAAAGACAAGATCAAGTTCAAAGTTAAATTTATCACGACTATTGATTCAATATGCTAAAAATACATTTCCAAGCACCGCATTTCAGCATATTTACCGAAAATAATTTGTCCAAGTGGCTTCACTGGGTCATGAGGTTTGATACACCGTACACTGCTGTTTGGAAAATAAATTGGCTCAATTTCTGCACAACTCACTTGAATTAATATTGTCCGCTAACAACTTGTCTGTGTTAATTGGATTAACACGATTTTGACTGTACGTTACATGTATTAAGATGAAATCAATACTATTCAAAAGCTCTCATTCATAGATTTCTGTATAATTAAATATGAATAAAGGCAAAACCGAAAAGTCTTTGTTTTTTATGCTTCTGGAATCAAAGATACGGGGGCTTATAGTTTTTGGCCTGTCCGTCTGTCTGTTTGTCCGAAAAACTTTACATTGGGCATAACTTTTGATAGGAAGGTGATAGAGCTTTCATATTTCACATGTGTATTCCTTGTGACAATACTTTTCCATTGATACCAAAATATTTGACCTCGTGACCTTGACCTTGACCTTAGACCTACTTTTCAAAAACTTTAACATTGGGCATAACTTTTGAATGGTTAGTGATAGGGCTTTCATATTGTAAATGTGTGTTCTTTGTGACAAGATCTTTCCATTGATACCAACATTACTCTGACCCTGACCTCTCACATACTTAACAGAAAATGGTGTTTATACCAACAAAGATGCCACCGCGGGGCATTCGTGTTTCACAAACACAGGCTTTATTATTTTCTGGCATACTAGCTATTAATAATGAAAGGTTTGGTGTTCAATTTTAAATAAACTTAATTTATGAAATCATTTCATTGTTTTATTCTGTTTCTGTTGCACATTAATGTGGAATTTTACAAAATGATTTTATTTTTGATGTTGCATAATCGAACTATACTAGGTGGGCATATGACTTTGGATCGCATAATCCATCTTTTCAAATCAGCAAAAAAGTTGTTGTTTTGAAATGTGACTATTTTCTCTTGTTTGTACTTTTAAAGGTTGTCTGAAAAAAAAACTTGTCTGCATCCGGCAAAAATCTTGTTGGAAAGGTTGTGGGCTAAAATCCTGGTACTGGCACTATCAGTATTCAATGTCAGTATGTCAATTAGAGCGTGCATGGGTATCAGGTGAGCGTTGTGCCCCCTGGGGCTCTTGTTTATAAGCCAATATTGAGTAAAGTTTAAGTGTTTAACGTCTTCAAATTCATTAGCATCATTTTAGAGCAGATAAATTTACAGCATGGACCAGACAATATTGAGTAAAGTTTAAGTGCTACATGTACTAAACTTGTAATATTGGATGCATTTTTAAAATGACCTTGACCTAGTTTATCTTTGTGAGTGATTTTGCTTTTAAAAGCAACATAATTTTAGAAAATGCTTCAATAGAATTTTACTGCCATGATTACATATACTGCAAATAGTTAGCTTTGTAATCTGTGTTCATATGTTTGTAATAAGAAGATAATGTGTTGTATCTCCAAATAATTCCATTATCCAATGCAAAATTGCCAAGTCAAAAACTGAAAATATGACATAAAAGTGTTTCTTTAAATTAGGTCAAAATTTCTCATGCCTCCTTTGATTGGAGACTCAAGGGCATATAGTTTTTGGTCTGTCCATTGGTCGGTCTGTTTGTCATGTTTTTTGGGGGTTTTTTGTTTTTTTTTTTTTGTCTGCAAAAACTTTAGCCTTGGCCATAACTTTCGAATGGCAAGTGATAGGGCTTTCATATTCACCTGTGTATTATTTGTGACAAGATCTTTCCATGGGTACCAATTTTATGAAATTGTGATCTTGGCCTAAGAGTTTGACCTTGGTGACTTGTGAAAAACCGTATCTTCGGCTATAACTTTTGAATGGAAAGTAATATTGCTTTCATATTTCATGTACATTCCTTGTGGCAAGACCTTCCCATTGATACCAAATATGTTGAAATGTGACCTTGACCTTTTAGTACGGTATGGCCTACTTTTTACACTACAAAATCAAATTCAAAATTACAGCTGTTTTGTTGACAAAGATGCTGAAAGGGACATTCATGATTTAGATTCAAACTTCATTGGCAGAGTGAGTTTTCTTATTCACTATTGAAGTATCAAACAATTTGAACTTATATAATTTGTATTCATTTCAGGAGAAAGGAAAGCAAACCATGCCGCTGCCATTGAGATGTTCAATTCCTCCTTAAAGTCAGCAAGTCTGGGTTGAAATGCTGACCATATGCCATATTTGTGAATGCCTGCAAAAAGCTGCCAAATGTGAATTTCCCGACTTCCCTGTACCTTTGTAATCTTGTGTGCATTTTTAGGATCAGGGAATGATAAGCCGATGGGGGTCGGAATGATCGTCTCACTTGACGTCACCATAGGATGGTTCCTATCAAGGGATGAGGGTGTTCAAGTTCAGTTATTTCAGAACCTGCAGTTCAAATTGTATCCTGTAAGGAACATCTTCCCTCAGAGTGACCCTTTGACCTTGATGTTGGTGAATCTGAGATGGAGGGGTGGGATAGGAAAGGGAAGCAAATGTTACAACCAATTGACAGAACTTGGAACAAGGAATCTAGGTAGGATGGACTGTGGAACAGCATAGACAAGAAGCATCTACAAGCTTGATTCATATAGCTTCATTGCCTGTTCTTGGCTGCATCAGCTTTTTTTTTTTTATTTATTTATTTATTTATTTTATTAATTTTTTTTGCCGGTCATTTTGGAGTCTAAATTTTGTGGTTTTTGGTGCTGGGTAGACTGATGTAGATGTGAAGAACAGGTAATGAAGTTGAATCAAGCGTGTAGATTCATCCTGTCTGTGCCGTTCCACAGTCCATCTTACTTAGGTTCCTTGGGCCAAATTCTGTCAACTGGTTGTAACATTTGCGGAACTCTCTCATCCCACTATACCTATCACAGATTGACAAAAATGTCAAGGTCAAAGGGTCACTCTGCGGGAAGATGCTCCCTGCAAAATGCAACTTGAACTGCAAGTTCTAAAATGACTGAACTTGACATTTGAATGCTCATCTCGGTGAATGGAGGTCATGTGTCTTGATCTCCAAGGTCATTTGTGAAGGTTGTTCTGATTCCAGTCGTCCATTGCCTGATCTGTTTAGAAAAATGCTTTACCACAAGTTTATTAAGGTATGGGCCCTAAAGATGAAAATGAGTGCTGTGCTATACAAATGGTGAGTATTTTCTATTAACTTTGAAGACCAATATGTCTGCTCTATTGATTGCAGTATTGTAAACATGGTAGACGAAGTCTTAAGATTTATTTAATTTTCCAATATCTAACAGACATTTTCATAAAATATATATCTCATGAGCATAAGGAAGTAGCAGGGCCATGGAGCCTGATACTGGCTTGCTTTACTTTATTTTGTTCAATGTATTTACTGTAAACATGTTAATTGTCACGTTGGGGTGAATTTTGCAATTTTTGGCCGGATTGCAAAGCAATTCCGGTCTAAAGATTGACAATGTCCGTCTGCCGTCAACATTTTGGTTAAAGTTTCTGGTTGAGGAAAAATCTAAGGAACTATATGCAGTAGGAACTTAATATTATACATGAAGCTTGCCCATCACAAGACCTTTCAATTTATTCCGCAACATTTGACCTAGTGACCTTGACCTTGGAGTTTTACCTAGTTAAAGATTTTGGTTAAAGTTTCTGGTTGAAGCAAAATGTATGGAACTGTATACAGTAGAAACCTTATATTAAACATTTTGGTTGCCCATGATGAGACCTTTCGGTTTATGCTGTAACTTTTGACCTAGTGACCTTGACCTTGGACTTTGACCTAGTTAAAGATTTTGGTTAAAGTTTCTGGTTTAAGCAAAATCTAAGGAACTGTATGCAGTTGAAACTTTATATTATACATGTAGGTTGCCCATGACGAGACCTAAATTTATGCCGTAACATTTGACATTGTGACCTTGACCTTGGACTTTGGCCTAGTTAAAGATTTTGGTTAAAGTTTCAGGTTTAAGCAAAATCTAAGGAACTGTATGCAGTAGAAACTTTATATTATACATGTAGGTTGCCTCTGACAAGACCTCTCAATGTATGCTTTAATATTTGACCTAGTGACCTTGACCCAGTTGGTGACAAAAACTTGCTTTGGAATCTGGCCATACCATCTTTAGTGGTGTTTTATTGGGATTGTGTTAACATAATCGTGAAAATAACAACCAGTATAAAAGACTCATAGGAGTACTCCCCATTTTGCCAAAATTACTCCCATATGTACTGTTGCAATGGTCATTACGCAAATTTTCCCCCAGCGAAAATAACAATATTTACAGTATTTGTGACTGGTACTTCCTTAAGTTCTTCAATATGTTAAAATATTCGTTGTGAAAAAATACCGACTTAGGTATCACGTCCCTTATCCTTTGAATGCAAGTTCTTGATGCTTAACAATTGATTGTTGACTATTTGTTTGTTATAAGATCTTTTTGTGTGACCATTTACTGATAAGTTAGCATGTTCAAGTTTAAACAGCATTTGATCAAATGATGTAAAAAATCTCCCAAACTTAATTAGCTTCAAAGAGTTTGTCCTTTCATATATGACTGTGACTTTAAATTCTTTAAGGAATTTCAAATGTAACGAAAGATTGCATTAATTTTATTTCCAGATCAAATGGCGATGAAGAAGAAAAGCAAACTTTGTAAAGAAATGAGAGCACGCATTGAGCACATGAAGAACAGCACACGAAGAACAGCACACAAAGAACAGCACTCAAAAGCACAGAAACCAACTTGAAATAAAAGCAGTACATACTTGATACAGCAAGGTAGGTAATCATGTTATTTTTCAGCAATTTAAGGCTCAGAGTTACTGTATTGTACAAATACAGGTATTCATTTATAGGGCTTTCACATTTCATTAGATTCTTCAAGACTTGAGCCTTAATTTTGATAGCATAAATTCTGACCTACTGACCTTGGCCTTTAGCATAAATTCTGACCCACTGACCTTGACCTTTAGGCTTGAGCATTTTTTGTAGATTTATTAGCAAATGCCCTTCTGTGAAGATATTCCTAGTTCCATATCTTAATTGGATTTTGATAGCATAAATTCTGACCCACTGACCTTGACCTTTAGATTTGAGCATTTTCTGTAGATCTATTGCCATTTATTTGCAAAAACCCTTCTGCCGAGATATTCCTAGTTCCATTATAATCTTAATTGGAGAATGGTCTATACTTAAGAATCATCTGTATGATATATGAAATAATGAGTATTTTATCTAATACTGATGACAATTATTATTTACAGACGCAAGTGTGATGAAATTGACAACATTGTGAAAAGGAGAAGAAAAAAGACATCTTTGTGACCCTGAGGTGAGTCCCAGTGTGTTTTTAAAAATGTAAATTGTCATCATTGAAGTAGGTCAAAAGTCAAGGTCACTGTTAGGACAAAGATACATGATAAGGCCATATAAAAAAAAAATCCTGGTTCTCAGACACTGCCGCGCGCTCAAAATTCCTCCCGACGAGACGTTTTTATCGTAGGAAGGGAAAAAAATAGCCGCCGCCCGCCAGATTTCTCATGCTGATAAATATAATTTTCTATTAATTTTCTGAACAGATAATTCGTCAATAGATCAATTTTGTAAGTATATTTGACTTTAATTCACGCTACCAGTCCATGCGTAAGTAAACAATTGCGTTACAATAACATTTGTCCAAGTATTTACGGTACCTGGTCATCTAAGGTCAGATCGTACAAGCGCATGTACATTAAATACCTGTATATGTGTAAACACCTGTCTACCCCGAGGGGTGTTGAACGGAGACAAAAAGCCTTCACCGGTAGCGTTGCGGTCAAGCATGAAATTGATCTGTCACTTTTGACAGGTGAAGGGGGAAGTAAAATCTTTTCGAATAGGTTTATTCTAACGGTAAATTTCAATGGTCAGTTCAGTTAATTGATACATAATACGGCTGTCAATCCTAAATCTTTCAATCGTACTATGGATTATTTTGTAATCGGTATCTAATTCAAGTCATTACAATAAAAATTACCGAGCGGGCCGTTTCTTTGATATTTTTAATTTGGGAGAAAACATCGGCGAAATTTCGATTTTTTTAATGCGTATTATTTACTATAGATTAGAATTTTTTCCACGATTTTCAGCGCAATATTTTGCCTGCGTGATATCTACTCTTGCGGACTTTTTTTCGGACGATTACGGTACTGTACTTTGTTATTGTACACAAGATGCAAAATGGCGACCGGGGGGGGGGGGGGGGGGGGGGGGGGGGGAGGAATGAGTGATTGTCAGCTTGAAGGTGAATTTTAAAATTGCAGACTGGGCTGAAGCATTCTTGGCACTGTAAAAATGAGAAGAGTTGAGTATGGTGAACATTTACAACAAATATAGTCACTATAGATCACAGTCTCTATAATATCTGAATAAAAAATTGTGCTTAAGTAGTTTTCGGAAAATAAAAACAAAAAATAAAAACCCTACCTACCTACCCATATTTTTTAGATCAATTATCTGAGAACCAGAAAATTTTTTTTGCATGGCCTAATATTTTCTGTATATTGCTATTTTTGCAAATTTGCACAATATTTATAGTACCATATTTTAATTGAAAAATGGTCTATACTTAACAAGTGCTGTATGATAAATCAGATACTGAATATTTCATCAAATTCTTATGAAGATTATTATTATTTACAGAACTGACACAAGCATGTCAAAATGATGAAAAAGAGAAGAAGAAAGACAACTCAGTGACCTTGAGGTGAGTCCCAAGTATGCATAAATGTAAATAGTCATCTTTGTTATTTGGACGTATGCTTACATATCAAGTGGGAAAGGAGCCTATTTATTTTAGTGAAAATAGGTCAAAGGTCAAGATCACTGTTAGACAAATAAACATGTGTTTGAAATAATTAGATTTCCAGATTATTTGTAAACAGACCTTTCACCAACTGCAACCAAATTTGGATATTAAATTATTTAGGACAAAGCATATTGATTTTGGGGTCAATAGGTCAAGGTAAGGAAATATATTATACTTCCAACAGGGATTTCAGATGATAACTCATTAACCCTTTCACTACATCAAATAAGACGTTTATATACTGTACGTGTACTTATTTTAGCGCAACCAAATTTTAGCGGAAACATAGCAGAATTTGGTAAATTGACATATTAGCTTATTAATAACTTGTTTTCCACATTAATCTATAAGAGATTCATGATTTAGCGTTTTCTTGAATTAGCACAGTCTTAGCAGCGCTAACTCCACTAAAATATGAATCCCATTAAAATAAGTACACATGTACAGTATAAAAGCTTAACTGTTGGTTAAGACACATCTCAGTCTTTGGGTCATAAGGTCAAGGTCACTTTTCCTGCCATTTGTTGTAAGAGTCTAATTAGTACAGTTACGGTATATGTTTTACAAACATTTTGTCTAGTTTTTTGAAAGACTGTATAATTATTATGTGCACTAACTATTTTCTCTATTTCATGTATAGGTAAGGACACAGAGAAAGCTGCAATAAAACGCAAGGTGAAGGACATCAAACCTGAAGCTCTAGGACCAATCAGTGATGAAGAAAGTCAGTGAATGGATGTCGATGACCCAAGAAATAAAAAGCAAAATCAAGACAAGCAAAAGGTAAAGAGATAAAAGTTTCTACTGTCCTGTTCACTAATTCCAGAGCACCCTGTTTTCCCGGTTTTCTTTTAAATATGATACTGTCATCTTCCAAAAAGGTGTCAATTTTTTTATAGTACTCCTTACGTCATAACAGAAAATACCATTGTTTAGGCTGTGCGTCAATTAAGTTCGAAATAGGACGGAAAATAAAATGTCTACCGGGATTTTCTACGGAAACATTGCTGAAATTGTGTGACGTCGGAGGCTTTGACATCACTGTTTACTATTGTTGACACAGAGAACAATATGGCAGTGGCTTGAAATTAACATCGGAATTTCCTGTAGACATTTTACTTTACATATTGCGTTTTGAAGGCAGCTGATAGGGTAAGGGGAAGTTAATTTCTAATTACGACTAAAGGAGGTCAATTCTTGGAAACAATAAATTATAGCAAATTCTTCAGACGACAGAATAAATCGCCAAAACAGGGAGCTCTGGATTTAGTGAACAGGACAGTAAGGCACATTTAGTATGAATCCTTATGATGAGATCTTTCTCACACAAACACATGAGTTTTTGATAATATTGAATGTTTCCTTGGAAAAAAAAAAGAATTAGAAATTTCTTTCATTGCACTGACTTCAGATTTAATTATAGGATTGATGAAATGTAATAGATTTGATAACTTTCTTTAGTTTAGCTAGAGGAGGCAGCACACAGCCCATAGCATCTTAGAAAATGAAGGCAGCACATGAAATGAAGAACAGCAAAGGCAGCACATGAAGCAAAAAGTCAAAGGGAATGGAGAAGAGCACATTGAACAAAACAAAAAAAGCCAAGAATCAAAGGGCATGAAGAAAGCAGCACAATGAGCCAAGAGTCACAGGGCATGGAAAGCAGCACAATGAGCCAAGAGTCACAGGGCATGGACAGCAGCACAATGAGCCAAGAGTCACAGGGCATGGACAGCAGCACAATGAGGCAAGAGTCACAGGGCATGGACAGCAGCACAATGAGCCAAGAGTCACAGGGCATGGACAGCAGCACAATGAGCCAAGAGTCACAGGGCATGGACAGCAGCACAATGAGCCAAGAGTCACAGGGCATGGACAGCAGCACAATGAGCCAAGAGTCACAGGGCATAGACAGCAGCACAATGAGCCAAGAGTCACAGGGCATGGACAGCAGCACAATGAGCCAAGGGTCACAGTCACAGTCAAGGAGGAGAGGACCACAGAAAATGGATGACAGCAGATGGAGAAGAGGACCAGGGTAGGATATAAGATTTACTTTGAGAAGGAAAGATCCATTGGTAATAAACATACTCTGATTTATCATTTTTCCTTCATTTTCTATATTAGTTGAGGTATTTGCTTGTACTTTTTTTTACATAAATAAATCTGCTATTGACTTTAAAATTCTTAATTTCTTGAGCTGAAGCAGAAATAAAAAAGAGACATGTCTTTCATGATATTTATTTTCTTTTGAATTTTAATAGCAGAAAAAGGACCACAGAAGATGGAAGACCACAACAGAAGAAGAGGACCATAGAAGAGGACCACAGAAGAAGAGGACCACAGAAGAAGAGGACCACACCAGAAGAAGAGGACCACAACAGAAGAAGAGGACCACAACAGAAGAAGAGGACCACAACAGAGAAGAGGACCACAATGGAAGAAGAGGACCACAACAGAAGAAGAGGACCACAGCAGAAGAAGAGGACCAAAACGGAAGAAGAGGACCAAAGAAGAGGTGATTTACCTTATGCCTTGAAAAATACAAAGGTAATAATTAGACCCAGATGTATGATTTTTCCTGAGTTCAATATAAGTGGAATAATCTGCTGGAACTTTCTTTGAATGTTTTAATAAAGTAAATATAAAGGCATGGATGATTTCCCTTGAAGACTGAAGATATTTAAAAGACTTAATAATAAATTTGGTACTTTAATTCTACGATATAAACTTTAACAGTTCCGTCTTGGTTGCAAAGACAGAGAAGGGGTTAATTTATGTAAACAGTATAAAGTTAGGACCTGAAAATTCAAAAAAAATTTTAGCATAGGCAAAAATATTTTTGAAGGTATATCTTTAGCTAAATCTTTTATAGGCATGCATGATCATACAAAGGGAAGAAGATCAAAGGAGAGGAGGCAGCCCAAGGAAGAGAGAACTGAAGAAAAGAAGATTTACTTTCTGAATTAAAATATCCAAAGGTAGTTACATGTAATTTACTTTTATTTACATTATTCTCTTTGTGTTTATTCTCTTTGAGTTTTGTTTTAAATAGAATAATTTCCTCTTTCTTATAATGGTTAATAAAAGTGAATCTTTTCACATCGGCAAGGATTCGTAGGAGTCGAGGTGTGAATTTGGTACTTTGATTTGCAGATTTAGCTTCATGTACTATGTAGTTTTAAGTATGGATTTATGAATTCTATAAATTTCTAAGGCTGATGCAAAATTGAATGCATTTCTTTCATCATGTTAATGATGTTTTTTTCAAAATTTGAATTGTCAGAAAAATGCAAGGAGAAGACAACCACAGAAGATGGAAGACAACACAAGAAGATGGAGGACAACACAAGAAGAAGAGGACCACAAAAAAAAGAAGATTAAATACCATATGAATGAAAAAGTCAAAGGTAAAGTAGTAGACTGTAATATTATTTTTTTTATGCCGTGGGTCTACCAACAAATTAGTCGTTAATCTTTTCACGTGTTTCACAATGGCAAGGATTTGTGGAAATTGAGTAATGAATTTGGTATTTCAATTTCGCAGACTTTTTAGCTTTACGCATACAGTAGTGACCTTCGATTTGTAAATTCTAAATTTCTTAGCTGATGCAAAAGTAAATGTGTTTCTTAAATGATATTTATTTTTCAAAAAACAAAATTTGAATCCTCAGGAAAATGCAAGGAGAAGAGGACCACAGAAGATTGACCAAAGTACGCACATTAAGAAGATTAAATACCTTATGAATCAAAAAGTCAAAATGTAAGTAGAAAATTAGTTTTTTATGTCCCTCAGGTCTACCTACAAATAGTGTTTGTCTTATCCATTCATCTGTCTGTCTGTCTATCTGTCTGTCTTTCCATTTCACTTTCAATGTAACTGTAAGTTATAATGATTTCACATTTCTCATGTGTATTACTTTTGACAAGACCTTGTCACGATGACCTTGGACTTTAACCTATTTTTCAACAAATAGTTATTTATAAGGAGTGAAAAGTGATGTCCTTGTGGCAAGAAAATTTGTGACTTCTTGACCTTGAAGATGGACCTTCCTCGCAACATAGTTACAGGGAGATACAGTAATGCCCTTGCTTGTGTGAGGGTGAGTGTGTATGTGTGTACGTCACATGTCTTTCGTATACAGCCTAGAGGACACAGTACTTCATACGCTTATTCATTATGGCAAGAGAAAAAACCCTATTGATTTTCAAGTTCATAGGTCATAGGTCAAGGTCACAGATTGGAAATGGATAAATTTCTTTTATACAGCCTGGAGGACACAGTTTTGATCAGATCTTGACCAAACTTCATACATTTATTCCTTATGGCAAAGGGAAAATCCCTATTGATTTTCAAGGTCATAGGTCAGGGTCACAGATTGAACATAGTTAAAATCCTTGTGAAAATAGTTAAAATCCTTGTGTACAGCCTTCATACACTTCTTGTTCATGGCAGGGGGAGGAGCCTTATTGATTTTCAAGGTCATATGTCAATGTCAAAGTTTGGGAGCAGTTAAAATCCTTTTATGCAACCTAGATGATGCAGTAGTGATTGTCTTTGCCAAATTTCATACATTTATTGCGCATGACAGGAGGAAGCGCCCTATTAATTTTCAAGTTCAGAGGTCAAGGTCGTAGATTGGAAAATTCTTTTATTTAGCCTGAGTGAGTACATTAATTTACATGCCATGCGAGGGGATGCTACACTTTGCTTTGCCTAGGTTTTATTTATTAATGATTCTGCATATACAGTTAAAAGTTAGGACTTGAACATTCTAAATTATTGAGCTGAGGTAAATGTATGATATTTATTTTACAAAATCTTTTATTGGCAGGATCATACAAAGAGAAGAGGACCATAGATGGAAGAAGGAAGAAAATGTAAAGAGAAGAAGACTGTAGTAAAGAAGATTTACCTTATGAATTAAAAGATCCAGAGGTAGTTAATTGACTCTTACTTATGTTATTCCCTTTGTTTGTGTTTTGAAAAAAGAATTGATTTAACTGTTTTTAATGTTTTATAGATTAAAATTAAATTTTACTGTATGTGTACTTATTTTAGTGCAAACAAATTTTAGCACAAGCAGGGTAAAATAGGACAAATTGACATATTAGTGAAATCATGAATTAGCGCACCTGACTTATTTTCAACATTAATCTATAAAAGTTAAAAAATTTTTAGCGTAGTCTTGAATTAATGAAGTCTTTATAGTGCTAAAATATGAAAACTGCTAAAATACATGTAAGTACACATACAGTACCTTTTCACTTTTTAAATGCTTCATAGAAGTTAACCTTTTCACATTGGCAAGGATTTGCAGATACTGTCAGTTGTGAATTTGGTATTTTAATTTGGAAAATTTAGCTTTACGTACACAGTATTATTAATGTAAGATCTGCCTACTTCTATGATTTTTGGCGTAATTTTTACAATTTTCGACCTAAAATTATGCCTAAAGCTTTTGTAATTCCATTTTAGGCTGAAAACTTAATTTTGAGCCAATAAATGTTTATTGATATTTATGAGCTCTGTATTTAACAAATGTCTTCCATATCATAAAGTTAAGTGCATAAGTTCTCAAAATTTGTAACAATTGTGGAAGCAGACAAAAAACTTTTTTTTAATCATTTTTTTTTCTCAAAATTGCATTAGTCCTTTATGTCATGCTTTAGTCCTCAAATTTTCACCTTCTTTAACAAAATATTAAACTTATGGCGAAACACAGGTTGGCAGGTCTGGTAATAAGTTTGGATTTGTAAATTCTAAATTTCTTAAGCTGATGCAAAAATAAGTGCATTTCTTAAATGATATTTACTTTTCTAAGTGCAAAAATTTAATCCTAGGAAAATGCAAGAGAAGAGGACCACATACAGAAGATGTAAAGCAGCACAAGAAGATGACCACAGAAGATGGAGGACAGCACAAGAAAAGAGGACCACAAAAAGAAGATTAAATACCTTATAAATAAGAATGTAAGTAATTGTTATGAATTTATGGTTTTATGCCCCCAGAGTAAAAGATTCAGGGCACATAGTTTTTGGGCTGTCCGTCTGTTTGTCCAAAAAACTTTAACATTGGGCATAACTTTTGAATGGAAATTGATAGAGCTTTCATATTTCACATGTGTATTCCTTGTGGCAAGACCTACCAAATTTTTTGACCTTGACCTATGACCTACTTTTCAAAAACTTTAACATTTGGTATAGCTTTTGAATGGTAAGTGGTCAAACTTTCATATTCCACATGTGTATTCCTTGTGACAAGACCTTTTCATCGATACCAAAATTTTTCACCTTGTGACTTTGACTTTTGACCTAATAGCTATTTTTAAAACCTTTAACATTGGGCATTACTTTTGAATGGTAAGTGATAGGGCTTTCATATTTCATGTCTATTTGTTATGACATAACCTTTCTATTGCTACCACAATTTTTTACCTTGACCTTGATATTTGACCTACGTTAACTTAAACTTTAACATTGGGCATAACCTTTGAATGGTAAGTGATAGGGCTTTGATATTTCACATGTGTATTCCTTGTGACAAGACCTTTCCATTGATACCAAAATTTTTAACCTCGTGACCTTGACCTGTGATTTACTTTTGAAAACTTTATGGTTATGCCCAGTGTTAAAGTTTTTGAAAAGTAGGTCAAGGTCACAAGGTCAAGAATAAATTCTAAATGTCTCGAGCTGATGCAAAAACAAATTTTTTTTTAATGATGTTTACATTTCTAAGGGCAAAAATTTAATTTTCAGGATAACATAAGGAGATTGAGAATAGAGGATGGAGGAAAACATGAAGAGAAGAAGATAAAATACCTTCTGAATTAAATATTCAAAAAGTAAGTACATTAATAGATTGCGATTTATGTTTTTTTGCCCCTTGTCCAATAGCATTTGGCTCATTTTTCTGTCCATCTTTCAGTCTTGCTTTCAATGTAACAGTAGGTGATAGGGCATTCATATTTCTCATGAGATTTACTTGTGACATGACCTTTCCATTGATACCAAAATAGTGACCTTGACCTTCAACTTTGACCAATGAAATAAAGAATATGTATATCTTAGGAATGGTAAGTGATATTGCATGCGTGCATTCCTTGCGAGAAAAATTTTCTCCTTGAGCTTAGAGTTTGACCTTCTTTTTGTCCCCCGCTTTCCCGAAAGCGTTGGGACATTAAAACCGGTATGTCCATCTGTCTTACTGTCATTCAGAAAAACTTTAACCTTGTCCATAACTTTTGAATGGTAAGTGATAGGGCTTTTATATGTGTATTCCTTGTGACAAGACCTTTCCATGGATACCAAAAGTTTTGACCTTGTGACCTTGACCTTGGAGTTTAACCTACTTTTCAGAAACTTAACCTTGACCATAACACTTGAATGGTGAGTGCTATGGCTTTCATATTTGACATGTGCATTCATTGTGACAAGAGCTTTCCATGGATACCAAATCTTTTGACCTTGTAACCTTGACCTTGGAGTTTGACCTACTTTTCAAAAACTTTAACCATGACAATAACTTTTGGATGGTAATTAATAGGACTTTCATATTCCACATGTGCATTCCTTTTCACAAAACCGTACCTTCCGTGCAGGGGAGTGCACTATGTGCCAGAACCCTAACTACTATTTCCGCATAATGAACACTAAACCTAACACTATTATATAATAAGTAGTTTTTATGCCCCCGGAATCAAAGATTCGGGGGCATATTGTTTTTGGCCTGTCCGTCTGTTTGTCTGTCTGTCTGTTTGTCCGAAAAACTTAAACATTGGACATAACTTTTGAATGGGAAGTGATAGGGCTTTCATATTTCACATGTGTACTTCTTGTGACAAGACCTTTCCATTGATACAAAAATTTTTGACCTCGTGACCTCGACCTTGAACTTTGACCTACTTTAAAAAAACTTTAACAATTGGCATAACTTCTGAATGGTAAGTGATAGGGCTTTCATATTTCACATGTGTCTTCCTTGTGACAAGACCTTTCCATTGATACAAAACTTTTTGACCTTGACCTTGAACTTTGACCTACTTTTAAAAAAACTTTAACATTAGGCATAACTTTTGAATGGTAAGTGATAGGGCTTTCATATTTCACATGTGTATTCCTTGTGACAAGACCTTTCCATTGATACCAAAATGTTTGACCTTGTGACCATGACCTTTGACCCACTTTAAAAAACTTTAACATTGGGCATAACTTTTGAATGGTTAGTGATAGAGTTTTCATATTTGACATGTCTATTCCTTGTGACAAGACCTTTCCATTAATATCAAAATTTTTGACCTCGTGACCTTTGACCTTTTAATCCAGTGACCCTGACCTTGACCTTTCACATACATGTACTTAACAGAAAATAGTGTTTATACCAACAAAGATGCCACCGGGGGCATTCGTGTTTCACAAACACAGGCTTTATTGAACTATTACCCTAGGGCCAATATTGATGTAACTATTGACTGCTTGGTCAAATATTCAAATTTATAGGCATTTTTCGCCAGATTGCAAAGCAATTCCGGTCTATAGATTGACGATGTCCGTCTGCCGTCAACATTTTGGTTAAGGTTTCTGGTTGAGGCAAAATCTAAATAACTATATTCAGTAGAAACTTTTTATTATACATGAAGCTTGCCCATCTCAAGACCTTTCAATTTATGCCGTAATATTTGACCTAGTGACCTTGACCTTGGACTTTGACCTAGTTAAAGATTTTGGTTAAAGTTTCTGGTTTAAGCAAAATCTATGGAACTGTATGCAGTAGAAACCTTTTATTATACATTAATGTTGCCCATGATGAGACCTTTCAATTTATGCCGTAACATTTGACATTGTGACCTTGACCTTGGACTTTGACCTAGTTAAAGATTTTAGTTAAAGTTTCTGGTTTAAGCAAAATCTATGGAACTGTATGCAGTAGAAACCTTATATTATACATTAATGTTGATCATGATGAGACCTTTCAATTTATGCCGTAACATTTGACATTGTGACCTTGACCTTGGAATTTGACCTAATTGAAGATTTTGGTTAAAGTTTCTGGTTCAATCAAAATCTAAGGAACTGTATCCAATAGAAACTTTATACTATACATGTAGGTTGCCTCTGACAAGACCTCTCAATGTATGCTGTAACATTTGACCTAGTGACCTTGACCCAGTTGGAGACAAAAACTTACTTTGCAATCCGGCCATACTGTCTTTAGCGGTGTTTTATTCCTATGGAGATTTTATATAGAGATACTGATAAGGGTATAACAATTTACATTAAATCCATGTGATGAATTGAATCAGTATGATACATTCTACAGATGATCCAGGGATGATGAGCAAGGTTGGATAGAAACCGACTGCAAAAGCACAGGAAGACAAAGAGATTAAAGATGGTGTACTAGATAGGAGTGATGGAGTGAGAGACGTCAACGACAATCAGCAACAATCTGCCCTGGTGTATAAAGGACAAGTGTGAAGTCTTATAATGGTAACTATCAGTAATTTTATCATGAATTATGGCAAAGCCATTGAAGCAAAGCGAAGACGGTGCATGAAAATTACAGCAAAAGTCGCATGGGCTGTCGCACGTTACAGTGTTTATATACTGTAAACGGGGAAATGATTGCGGTGGTTTTATTTTCGCTATGTTTGCGGTTTTCGAATTTTCCGCGAACATTAAACCCCCGCAATAATTTTGTATAATAGACAAAACAAATAGCAGGCAAAGATGTTCAAATGCATTTGATGCATGAAAGCTATAATTGTGCATGTACAGCTGAATCGTTCAATTCTCTAAACGTGGTTTTCCTTTACGTTGGTTAAATAGTCTGTACAGTAAAGGGTATCGACAATTTAACTTACGATGCAACTATATTTTTATAAAAAGGAAGATGACACACATATCGCGTTTAAGATTTCTAGTGAAAACGCACGCAGTTAATTAGTTTCAATCTACTTTTCCATATTCTTTAATTATTGATATTCAACCGTTTCTGTGTAATTATCCCTAATTACTACGTGTTTGTCATTAATTACCACGTGTTTGTCATTAATTACCACGTGAAACACTTAAAACTACAAACAACAATCAAATTACACGTGTGCTTGTGCGACGAAATCTTTATAGATGTATGAAATGTTTTTTTTTTTCTGCAACTTTCGATACCGCGAAATTAAAACCACCGCTATTGGCTACATTCGGAAAACTGCGAACTTTTAACACCGCGAAATTAAACCCGTTTACAGTATGATACGAAACTAAGGATTAAAAAAATTCCATACAGCATACGAAACTAAGTGTTTGTTAGGGTGTGGGTGTCTGGATTCTTGTGAACAGCATAGAAGACAAAACATCAAACCTTCCACAAATGTTCCCTATGGGAAGAGGATGAATCCTATTGATTTTCAAGGTCAAAGGCCAAGGTCACAGTGGACTTTGGCTAAAAAGTCTTAAAAAGTTTGTGAAAAGCATAGAAGACAAAGCAATCATCAAAGGAACATAAAACATTCCACAAATGTTTTTCATGGTGAGGGAATGAAGCCTATTGATTTTCAAGGTCAGGGGTCAAAAGTCAAGGTCACGTTGAACTTAGGCTGTAGAAATCCATGTGAACAGCGTAGAAGACAACAATCATCATAGAAAATTTAACCTTCCACATATGTTCCCCAAGAGACTGGAAAATGATGATTTTATGTTTGCAATGTTGCCAGATAAATAGATATTTGCACTGTAAAATCAGCATTTACCAGCTGCAAACATAACGGCAGACTGCATGACTGTGTAAAGTGGTCAATTTAATTAAGCAGAATGTGTTGAAAATAATATAAAGAAAACGTGACATTGTACACTAGCATACATTTATGTTGTCCTATGGTGGGACAGTTATTTCATACATCCCTTTGCAAGAAATTGTTTTGCTTTAATTTTCATAGACAAAGATACAATTTATTATTAGAAGCTTGCAGACAAGGAGAAATAACTCTTGACATTTTTCGCATCGGAATAACTGACGCTAAATGTGTAAAGAGGTCATTTAAATGAAAACAAAAATGTGTTGTAAATAATATAACAAACATAAAATGTTGTAGTCCATGCTATAGATATTTAACAAATGCAGGAGTATGCAGACAAAGAGAGATAACTCTTATTAAATAAAATTTCTCTTTGTGAATTAATATTTCTTTTAAGTTAAAGAAATTATTTTAAGTTCAGTGATGTGCTAAATGGTTAAGATAATTACTAGATACATAATACCAGGCTTTTTTTTAAAGTTTTATCCTTACAAGGCTTTAATACTCCGCCAAGGATGAGAGGATTGTGTATACACCTACTATATAGCTTGAATACGTCTTATTCTATAAGAACAATTAGCATGAAATTCATGATAAACATGAATCAAATAGGACATTTCTGTAAGAATTTCATTATTTCATTACAATGCGTTTACATCAGATACCATCCCAAAAGGGAGGTAACTCTGTATATCCAAAAGACGGGGAATATCAATGCAAGGTTCCAGACATCATTTTGCTTTAATTGAAAAAAAAACTAGTTTAACTCTGATTGAAAATAGTTAACTCATCTTGATACTTTTTCAGTTGTGAAGAATGAAGAATCAGAGAAAAAATGAAAGCCAGCCCAGCCTGTGAAGTAATTACAAGAGACATATTCCCTTAATGAGATGAAAGTTAAAGTACCCAGCATATACAGAAAAAGACCAAAAGAAAATTAAGATCCTTGTGTTATATTGAATGTACAAGCTACAGTCAAAGGTAAGGCCAAAACTTAACTACTGCGTAATATGTAGAATCATTGGCTGTGTATGATTCTTAGCTACTTTCGTGATCAGCCTCCTGCCAAGAAGGTTTGTCTCGGTGAATGTAAAGTAAGAAAGGCACAGCTCAAATGTGAGAAAATTCGAAAATTATTGTCCATTTGAAAAGGTTTGCTTTGATGAAAGTACCGTCAAAGAAAGTACCAGCAAATTATTCTACTTATACAGCATGATATACAAACTTGGAGATTTTCGTATGTGGGGGGCATATAGCATTTGGCTTGTCCTTTTGTCAATAAAAAGGGTATATATACCAGGACTGATTGATATATTGTGATCCTCGTATTTAAGGATTTGAATTGTTGTCCCCCGCTTTCGCGAAAGCGCGGGGATATAAAACCGTCCCGTCTGTCCGTCCGTCTGTCTGTCCGTCAGTCAGAAAAATTTTAACCTTGTCCATAACTTTTCAATGGCAAGTGATAGGGCTTTCATATTTCACATGTGTATTCCTTTTGACAAGACCTTTCCATGGATACCAAAATATTTGACCTTGTGACCTTGACCTTGGAGTTTGACCTACTTCTCAAAAACTTTAATCTTGTCCATAACTTTTTGATTGCAAGTGATAGGGCTTTCATATTTCACATATGTTTTCCTTATGACAAGACCTTTCCATGGATACCAAAATTTTTGACCTTGTGACCTTAACCTTGGAGTTTGACCTACTTGTCAAAAACTTTATCCGTGTCTATAACTTTTCAATGGCAAGTGATAGGGCTTTCATATTTCACATGTGTATTCCTTGTGACAAGACCTTTCCATGGATACCAAAATATTTGACCTTGTGACCTTGACCTTGGAGTTTGACCTACTTCTCAAAAACTTTAATCTTGTCCATAACTTTTTGATTGCAAGTGATAGGGCTTTCATATTTCACATATGTTTTCCTTATGACAAGATCTTTCCATGTATACCAAAATTTTTGACCTTGTGATCTTTGAGTTTGACCTACTTTTCAAAAACTTTAACCTTGTCCATAATTTTTCAATGGTAAGTGATAGGGCATTCATATTTCACATGTGTATTCCTTGTGACAAGACCTTTCTGTGGTAACAACATTCTGACCTTGTGACCTTGACCTTGGAGTTTGACCCACAGTTAACAACTTCAACCTCGACAATAAGTTTTGGATGGTAATTTAAATGATAGGACTTTTAAAAATATTTCACATGTGCATACCTTTTCGTCTGTAAGCATTTCTTTAAAGACAAACACCCAAAAGCAGGGGACCAAAATTACTTGAATTTGATTTTATCAGACATTCTGTATTATTGTTCTACATTATCCCCTTCAGTACCTACGTCACTTTTGCCTGTGTTTAAGGGCCTCAATGCCACTTTTAAAGAACTCCTTATCTTGACTGGTCAGAAAGCCATCCACTGCAAGTATATGACGTAATCATCGGATGAAATTGGGTACCAGAAATAGCTGCTTTCAGTTTTGGGAATAAATGAAAGTCTGATGGTGCAAGATCAGGTGAATAAGGCGTATGTTCAATCAAATTAAAGCCACAATCATGAATGGCAGCCATGGCAGTGACAGACTTGTGAACAGACGCATTGTCCTGATGGAACAACACACCTTTAACTAGTGAGCTTTCTGCGGCGCTTAAGTTCGATATTTTCCTGTAACTGTGTCAGATGTGAAGCATAGTATGTGCCCTTGTTTGTCCTTTTTAGAATAATCTATCAGCAGAATACCTTCTGCATCCCAGAAAACCAAGGCGTCTCAGGCTCACAACATATTAATTAGTCCTTAGTTTCATATTTTAGTTTGTTGTTGCTCATGACCCAAAGGTTTCATATTACCTTGACCCTAGGTCATGTGACCAAGGTCAAGGTCACTTTCTAATGGTGTAATGAAATTTACATGCGATATAAGTATCTGGTCTTTATCTCTTGAATTGTGAACCGGATCACTCATATTTAGAATGTTGTTGTCATGATCCAAATGTTTCATATTACCTTGACCCTAGGTCATGTGACCATGATCAAAGTCACATAAGTCTTTTTTAATGAAATTGTACATACTCATTATGTCTAGACTTATCACTTGAACTGTATACACAATTGGTCTTATATTTATGTGTACCCCCCAACAATAATTATTTTTGCCTTTGCATTCGTCTGTCACACATCTTGTCCGGGCTATATCTCCTGATCACATTTAGGCGTCTCAGGCTCACAACATATCAATTAGTCCTTAGTTTCATATTATAGTATGTTGTTGCTTATGACCCAAAGGTTTCACATCAGGTGATGTGACCATGGTCAAGGTCACTAAGTACATTTTTAATGAAGTACAATGCTACCTTGTCGGGGCTAATACTCTTGAACCGTTTTCCAGAAAACTTTCATAATTTAGTGTGTTGTTGCTTATGACCCAACATTTGCTCATCACATTGACCCAAGGTCAAGGTCTATTAGTCCATTTTTAATGAAATTGTACATAATATCCTGTCTGGACAATATCACTTGAACCATTTACCGGATCACTTTCATATTTTTAGTATGTTGTTGCTTATGACCCAAATTTTTCATATTACCTTGACCCAAGGTCATATGACTAAAGTTAAGGTTGCATAGTACATTTTTAGCTCACCTCGATGAAGTAGAGGGGGGCTTATGCTATTACCCTGTCATCGGCGTCTGCACTATAGGTGCAGGGACAGGTCCATTTCTGCCAAACTATTATTCCTACATCAACCAAACTTGCATTGATGATGCATCTGAGGATGCTTACAACAATGCATGGTACGGAGGCTGCATCTAACTTGCATTTCATGCTTGAGTGAGCAGGTAAGGTAAAATGGGACAGGTCCATTCATGCCTTACTATAAGTTCTACATCAACCAAACTTGCATGGATGATACATCTGGGGATGCTCACTACAATGCATGGTACGGAGGCTGCATCTAACCCACTTTTCACGCTTGAGTGAGCATGTTAGTTAAAATTGGAAAAGTTCATTCTCGCCTTACTATAAAGCCTACATCAACCAAACTTTCATGGATGATGCATCTGAGGATGCTTACTGCAAGGCTGGTACGGAGGATGCATCTGACCCACATTTTATGCTTGAGTGAGCAGGTTAGGTAAAATGGGGCAGGTCCATTCCTGCCTTACTATAAGTCCTACATTTACCAAACTTGTATGGATGATGCATCTGAGGATGCTTACTGCAATGCTGGTATGGAGGCTGCATCTGACCCACATTTTATGCTTGAGTGAGCAGGTTAGGTAAAATGGGACAGGTCCATTCCTGCCTTACTATAAGTCCTATGTTAACCAAAATTGTATGGATGATGCATCTAAGGATGCTTAACAACAATGCATGGTACGGAGGCTGCATTTTACCTACATTTCATGCTTGAGTGAGCAGGTTCGGTAAAATGGGACAGGTCCATTCCGCCTTACTATAAGTCCTACACCAACCAAATTTGTATGGATGATGCATCTGAGGATGCTTAATTCAATGCATGGTACAGATGCTGCATCTGACCCACATTCCATGCTTGAGCAATCAGGTTAAGTTAAATGGGACAGGTCCATTTCCGGCCTATTTTTTAGAGTCCTAGAATAATAAAAAAAACTTGTGGGTGATGTATCTGAGGATGCTTACTGCAATGCACTGTAAAGATGCTGCATCTGACCTATATTTCACGCTTGATTGACCAGGTATGGTAAAATTAGAATCTTCATTTCCAGCCTTCTTTGAATTTTTATCAACCAAATTAATGTGGATGATGCATCTGGAAACACTTTGTGCTATGTAGGTACAGATGCTGGTCATGGGACAATGATGCCATCGAGCTGAGCTCTTTCTGATGACCCTATATTTTAAAATGAAATTTTAACATGCTATCGTGTCTGGGCTATATCTGTTGAATGGTATACTGGATCACTGTTTTATACTTGCATTGTATTGTTCATGATCAAAGGGTTTCTTACCACCTTGACCCAAGGTCAAAGTCACTCAGATCTTTTTCATGAAACTGTACATGCAAATCCTGTCTGGGCTATATTTTTTGAGCCATGTTTCCAATCACTAATACTTCAATTTGTTGTTCATGATGCATAGGTTTCAGATCACCTATATTCAATGTCATGTGACCAAGGTCAAGGTCACTTATTATGCTTATCATGGAATTGTTTATGCTTAACATGAACAGGCTTTACCTCTTAGTTAATGTGATGTACATTATAACCAGAATCAAAACTTCCACAAATGTTCTCCATGGGGAGAGGATGAAGCCTATTGATTTTCAACCACCCAATCTAGGATCCATCACATGTTTAAGATCAACCCTATCATGGATCTGCCCCTTCATAAATCCATCCCATTTGGATCCAGCCCATCAAGGATCAATCCCATTATAGATCTATATTATTGGATCCACCCTAACTTTGATCCACCCCAATCATGGATTCACCCAATTTTTTCCCATTTCATTATGGTTCTACCAAATTTTTTCCTAATTCATTATGGACCACCCAATTTTGGACCTACACAATTTTGGATCCAATTTATCATGGATCCATCCAGTCTTTGATCCACCCTATCATCTTTTGTTTATTATATTAAATATCTTATGTTATTTTGTGTACTCAAATAGGGGAAAAAAAGGAACCTCTGCAAATGGCCTTTCAATTATTATATGCCTTCAGAACTTTGAGTATAACTTACTTTTTTAAAACTTTAATCATGGCTATCATTTTAACTTTTGAGTGGCAAGTGATATTGCTTTCATATTTCACATACTTGTTTCTTGAAACCATAGCTATCATTGATTGTTGTACATGTTGCAAGAGTCAAACTCGCAGTGGGGGCATATGTTTCACAAACATTTTAGTAAGTTTTACCAACCATAGTACTTGCCTTTTTGTGTTTCACAAAATCTCTATATTATAACATATTGTAAACAATGTTGTATTTGCATTACAGGTATAGCTTGCCCATACTGAAGATCAAACAAGTACATGTATATCAAGATAGTGAACCATCGATGAAATGAACTTGTACTTGCTTGCAGAATGAACAAATGATAAGGATGTTTAACTTGTGCGTCATACAGAATGATAAATGTGGAAACTTTCAATTGTGAAGAGGCATCGAGATTTGTGACAGCTTGATCAAGACTGATATGAGAACATTGTTGGAAATGATAAAATCCTAATAATCATTCAAAAAACTGAACCTGTTGGAGTGAAGCTGACATGTGCCACCTCGAAAAGACGTCATTGAGAACTGATGTACGTGCCAATAGAACTAGATGAAGTAGATCATCAAAAACTGTTCACAAAATGAGATGACTGATGCCAAATGAGTGGTCTGTGGTCCCACGCTGCCGGTCTATTCATACAACTGCAAAAACCCAAAAATTTAACAGGCGCCATTTTCATTCCAACTCACTCACTTCCCCCCTTCCTCCCTTCCCCTGCACGATTCCCCATTCCTTGCATGTCCCAATAACATCTTACTAACGCAGTGTATGTTATAGGCTGACAGACGGAGAGAAATGCTGGGCTGGCGTAACTTGAACAATTCTGTGGTGTGTGATAAACAATAGGTGGAGATGGATGGCTGTAAGGGGTGGTTAGGAGGCCATTTTACACACAAAAAACTTTACTATATGTGCCTGGATAGCAGTGTTGTTTCTCTACATTGGAAACACTTGCAAAACGACAATAAGAAAGTTATCAGAAGATACAAACAAATTGAATCAGTGAAAATACAGAAAGAAGAACACAAAAGTGAAGTGACATGAAGGATAATGGCAGGAACTATGAAGAAGTAAGAATGAAGATGCAGAAATATCGAACCAGATGGACCCGTGATATTAACATTAGGTGGAGTTGGATGGCTGAAGGGGTGGTTAGGAGGCCATTGAAAAAACTTTTACTATATTTGTCTGAAAAGCAGTGTTGATTCTCTTTGTTGGAAACACTTGTGATATGAGAAGAATTTAATTAGAAGATATGAACAAATCGAATCAGTGAAGATGCAGAAAGAAAACTAATTTGAAGATGCAGGGAAGATGTAGGGAAATTAATGCTTGTATGAAGATATGCTTTGGAACGAAATTGCATTGCATAGAATGCAAAATATAGAAAAAGTCAACTAGTGGTATGATGGAAGATGATGAACTTGGAAGATTCTGCATGAAGATACAAGTTAGCTGACATGAAGAAAATGGAATATGACATTTCAGATGTATAAAGATTACAAGTGAAGATAAAGCAAGATGAAGCAGCAAGAAGATTAGATAAGTGATATGGGGTTTAAACAATGACTACAAAGAACGAAGGAAGATTCAAACAAAGGAAGATAAAACATATATATGAAATGAAGATGCAAACAAAGGAAGGACAAGAAGATGTAACTGAACACGAAGATCAAAATACTGATCAGTTTAATTATGACAAAGATGAGAGAGAAAAAGGAAAAGGTCGCGCTCTTTTAAATTTAAACTACAGAACAGTTTTTGGCTGGATTGCAAAGCAATTCCGGTCTATAGATTGACGATGTCCGTCTGTCGGTCTGCCCTCAACATTTTGGTTAAAGTTTCTGGTTGAGGCAAAATCTAAGGAACTATATGCAGTAGAAACTTTATATTATACATGAAGGTTGCCCATGACAAGACCTTTCAATTTCTGCGGTAACATTTGACCTAGTGACCTTGACCTTGGACTTTGACCTAGTCAACGATTTTGGTTAAAGTTCCTGGTTTAAGCAAAATCTATGGAACTGTATGCAGTAGATGCTTTATATTATACATGTAAGTTGCCCATGAAGAGATCTTTCAATTTATGCCGTAACATTTGACCTAGTGACCTTGACCTTGGACTTTGACCTAGTTAAAGATTTTGGTTAAAGTTCTTGGTTTAAGCAAAATCTAAGGAACTGTATGCAGTTTAAAACTTATATTATACATTTAGGTTGCCCATGATGAGACCTTTCAATTTATGCCGTAACATTGGACCTAGTGACCTTGACCTTGGACTTTGACCTAGTCAAAGACTTTGGTTAAAGTTCCTGGTTTCAGCAAAATCTAAGGAACTGTATACAGTAGAAACTTTATATTATACATGTAGGTTGCCTCTGACAAGACCTCTCAATGTATGCTGTAATATTTGATTGACCTTGACCCAGTTGGTGACAAAAACTTACTTTGCAGTCCGGCCATACCGTCTTTAGCGGTGTTTTATTATCAAATCCTTTCTTGTAGAGTTCACTAATTTTGTCATTTCTAAATAAAACAAAAGATTTTGACACATTTGGTAATGCTTGCATGTACATATGGATGGCTGATGGGTTGAATTGGAGGCCATGTATTAAATTAAATGCATTCTTCAGTTACTGTATATCATTATCATCTTGTGTTTGTGTTTGTGAACAGCATAGAAGACAAACCTTCCACAAATGTTCTCCATGGGGTGAGGATGAACCCTTTTGATTTTCAAGGTCAACATGGTCAAGGTCACTGTGGAATTAGGCTTATATGACTTAGGCTTATAATCCATGTGATAAGCATAGAAGACAAAGTAATGATCATAGAATCATCAAACCTTCCACAAATGTTTCCAATGAAGAGAGGATGAACCCTATTAATTTTCATGCATCAAAGGTCAAGGTCACTGTGGACTTGGACTTATAATCCATGTGAAAAGCATAGAAGACAAAGTAATGATCACAGAATCATCAAACCTTCCACAAATGTTCCCCATGAGGAGAGGATGAACCCTATCAATTTTCAAGGTCATGCGTCAAAAGGTCAAGGTCACTGTGGACTTGGGCTTAAAATCTGTGTGAAAAGAATAGAAGACAAAGTTATGATCATGGAAACATCAAACCTTCCACAAACGTTTTCCATGAATCCTACATGTATTGATTTTCAAAGTTCAAGGTCACTGTGGACTAAGGTTTAAAATTATTTTGCTCATTGATATAGAGCATGCAATTGCGAGGGGATGCTATGCTTGTGTTTCCTTTATTATAGAAGTGTAATATGGTATTCTTAAATGATGCTTGTTTAAAATTGATATATGGTATCTATACATTTAAGGTATTGAGTGATATGTAATTGCTAGGTTTCCATGGTAACACTGTTGTTTAAAAACATCATATGGTCACTTAAAAGAACAGAAGGTGGATAGATATAGCTGTAGGGAAAGATTGGAGGCAATCTTAATTTGTGAAAATGAAAAATAAAATAAAATGAAATGAAACGGAAAATAAAATGAAATAGAAAATAAAATGAATGAAATGAAATGAAAACTGAAATTGAATTAAATGAAATGGAAAATAAAATAAATAAATAATAAAATGAAATGAAATGGAAAATAAATTAAATGCAAAAATAAAATGAAATAAAATTGGGAAAAATATGAAAAAAAAAGTTAATACAAAAAAAAATCCTGAAATGGAGGTTGCAACTAAAACCATTTCCGACAAACTTATATTCAGAGACCTATGACAGAAATGGTTTATTAAGAGTAACTATATGCGTCAAGATATTTTCAAATTATGGTTGATAAAGTTACTCTTCAATACCCGTCTTTTAGAATATCTTGATGCACAAGTTTACTCTTAAATTAAAGGTGGTTAGGGATGGCTGAAGGGGAGGAATGGAGGCCATCTTTTTTTGTTTTGTTTTTTTGTTTGTTTGTTTGTTTGGTTTTTTTTTTTTTTTTTGTTACATATTCATAAAAAAAACCTCACGTTTTTAGCTCGACTGCACTTTAGTGCAAAAGAGCTATTGCAATACCCCCGGCGTCCGCGTCGGCGTCGGTGTCGTCCCAACTAGATGATAAGGTAAATGTTAAGATTACACATTTACCTTTCCTATATTCATATTCTGTGGGTTTTTTTTGTTGCAAATGTTTAATTATACATCATTTAATATATCTAGATGAGGATATAGCCCCGGGGGTTGGGATTTTTAAAATTATTTCAAATGATAAGGCAAATGTTGAGATGATAAGGTAAATGTTAAGATAGCAATAAAGTCTTTAAAAGCCAATATTGAGCAATGTATAAGTGCTACATGTACCAAACTTACATATTTGATGTATCTTTGATCAAACTTTCAAAAAATGACCTTGACCTACTTTTTTCCGCTTGAATGATTTTGCCTTTAAAAGCCAATATTGAGCAAAGTATAAGTGCTACATGTACCAAACTTACATATTTGATGTATCTTTGATCAAACTTTCAAAAAATGACCTTGACCTACTTTTTTCCGCTTGAATGATTTTGCCTTTAAAAGCCAATATTGAGCAAAGTATAAGTGCTACATGTACCAAACTTGCATATTGGATGTATCTTTGATCAAACTTTCATAAAATGACCTTGACCTACTTTTTTCCGCTTGAATGATTTTGCCTTTAAAAGCCAATATTGAGCAAAGTATAAGTGCTACATGTACCGAACTTGCATATTGGATGTATCTTTGATCAAACTTTCACAAAATGACCTTGACCTACTTTTTCCGCTTGAATTATTTTACCTTTAAAAGCCAATATTGAGAAAAGTATAAGTGCTACATGCACCAGACTTGCATATTGGATGCATCTTGGGTTAGACTATTGAAATATGACCTTGACCTACTTTTTCCGCTTCAGTGATTTTGCTTTAAATTGGCAATATTGAGCTAACTATAAGTGCTACATGCACCAGACTTGCATATTGGATGCATCTTGGGTTTGACTTTTGAAATCTGACCTTGACCTACTTTTTCTGCTTCAGTGATTTATGATGTGATATATGTTGTTGCCTGAGAAAGGGAGTTTAAATAAATTGGCTGTCATGAGAGATATTATGCTATGCAGTCGAGCATTAGGTGACTCTGGCAACTATTTTTTATGTTGATCAAATATGCGATGATAAATTTATTTGTTATATACTATAACTGAAGTATATGTATATATATTTTTTAGTTTTTGTTACATTCTTATACCAATATACATTTAATTTAATAAATTAATAGTGTTGTAGAAATATCCAATGATGTCATCAATGTACGTAGTTGTTACATGGCTTATATGTGATTGAAGTATTTTATCTGTTCAATTTTGTGCTAATATTTTTTTGTTGAAATTGCAGAAATCTTGTGTATTACATGAACTGTGTTGACTTGTCATTCCACTGTCATATTGCTTCATGACGAGTTAAGGTCTATTGCTTCATATCTTGATGTCATTCCATAGGAGTGGAAAAAGGTAAAGAAGAATTATGAGTACCCAAGTATGATGTTGACCCATGTTATTGGCAGTGTTGTTAATAACGGACAGTGTTCCCTTTTATAGCTCTGACCTTGACCTATCACCATATTATTGGCAGTCTTGTTTATTACAGAGTGTTTCCTGTTATAGCTCTGACCTTGACCCAGTACCATATTATTGGCAGTCTTGTTTATAACGGAAAGTTCTCTGTTCCAGCTCTGACTTCGCCACAAAACTTTAAATATTAAAAAGCCAAAGTTTATGATCCTATTGATCTCTTCAATTATTTCTTAAAATGGGCAATAATCACTTGAAAATAATAGCTTTGTGCTAAAAAGGGAACACTTAAGGACCAGCCAAGTTTTAAAGAACACAAGTTTTATTTGCAATGCCGGAGTGGCGCTCTGATGCAGTCCTAATTAATCACGGATCAAATTCCACTTTAGAATCAAAGTTGAGAACTCTGAAGAGAGCCATTGAAAGAGCTAGGTTGCATCCCTGTCACATGAAGCTGCAAGAAAGGGCACGTGTCATTTTAATGCCACCTGCAACGCATGGACAACAAATTTGCAGAGATGGTCAGCATCAAGGTTACATATTTAGGTCAAGTAGTTTTACATAATGGAGATAATAAGGTCAAGGTCACATAAGTTAATTTCAAGGTAAGACAATCTCCAAAAAAAGTAATTCTAAAGTGACATAATAAGTCACGTAAGTGGATCATGTGACGTAATGTCACGTGATGAAAATGACCTTAATAAGATGGTCTTGTGACCTGTGACATCATCAGTCACGTGACATCATCAGTAACGTGGTTTGACACATGACCTCTGACGTCATCAGCCATGTGACGTCACCTGTCTTATGATCATACACGTCATCAGTTATATGGTTTGTCATGTGATATCTGACGTCATTAGTCATGTGTCCTGTAACGTCATCAAGTCATGTTATCTGTGACGTCATCAGTCACGTGGTTGGTCACATGACCTGTGACGTCATCAGTCACGTGGTTGGTCACATGACCTGTGACGTCATCAGTCACGTGGTTGGTCATGTGACCTGTGACGTCATCAGTCACGTGGTTGGTCACATGACCTGTGACGTCATTAGTCACATGGTTGGTCACATGACCTGTGACGTCATCAGTCACGTGCTTGGTCACATGACCTGTGACGTCATCAGTCACGTGGTTTGTCACATGACCTGTGACGTCATCAGTCACGTGGTTGGTCACATGACCTATGACGTCACCAGTCACATAGTTGGTAATATGACTAGTGACGTCATCAGTCACGTGGTTGGTCACATGACCTGTGACGTCATCAGTCACGTGGTTGGTCACGTGACCTGTGACGTCATCAGTCACGTGGTTGGTCATGTGACCAGTGACGTCATAAGTCACATGGTTGGTCACATGACCTGTGACGTCATCAGTCACGTGGTTGGTCACATGACCTGTGACGTCATCAGTCACGTGGTTGGTCATGTGACCAGTGACGTCATAAGTCACAGGGTTGGTCACATGACCTGTGACGTCATCAGTCACGTGGTTGGTCATGTGACCAGTGACGTCATAAGTCACATGGTTGGTCACATGACCTGTGACGTCATCAATCACGTGGTTGGTCATGTGACCTGTGACGTCATCAGTCACGTGGTTCGTCACATGACCTATGACGTCATAAGTCACGTGGTTGGTCACATGACCTGTGACGTCATCAGTCACGTGGTTGGTCATGTGACCTGTGACGTCATCAGTCACGTGGTTGGTCATGTGACCTGTGACGTCATCAGTCACGTGGTTCGTCACATGACCTATGACGTCATAAGTCACGTGGTTGGTCACATGACCTTTGACGTCATCAGTCACGTGGTTGGTCATGTGACCTGTGACGTCATCAGTCACGTGGTTGGTCATGTTATCTGTGACGTCATCAGTCACGTGGTTGGTCACATGACCTGTGACGTCATCTGTCACGTGGTTGGTCATGTTATCTGTGACGTCATCAGTCACGTGGTTGGTCACATGACCTCTGACGTCATCAGTCACGTGGTTGGTCATGTGACCTCTGACGTCATCAGTCACGTGGTTGGTCATGTGACCAGTGACGTCATAAGTCACGTGGTTGGTCACATGACCTGTGACGTCATCAGTCACGTGGTTGGTCACATGACCTGTGACGTCATCAGTCACGTGGTTGGTCATGTGACCAGTGACGTCATAAGTCACATGGTTGGTCACATGACCTGTGACGTCATCAATCACGTGGTTGGTCATGTGACCTGTGACGTCATCAGTCACGTGGTTCGTCACATGACCTATGACGTCATAAGTCACGTGGTTGGTCACATGACCTGTGACGTCATCAGTCACGTGGTTGGTCATGTGACCTCTGACGTCATCAGTCACGTGGTTGGTCATGTGACCAGTGACGTCATAAGTCACGTGGTTGGTCACATGACCTGTGACGTCATCAGTCACGTGGTTGGTCACATGACCTGTGACGTCATCAGTCACGTGGTTGGTCATGTGACCAGTGACGTCATAAGTCACATGGTTGGTCACATGACCTGTGACGTCATCAATCACGTGGTTGGTCATGTGACCTGTGACGTCATCAGTCACGTGGTTCGTCACATGACCTATGACGTCATAAGTCACGTGGTTGGTCACATGACCTGTGACGTCATCAGTCACGTGGTTGGTCATGTGACCTGTGACGTCATCAGTCACGTGGTTGGTCATGTGACCTGTGACGTCATCAGTCACGTGGTTCGTCACATGACCTATGACGTCATAAGTCACGTGGTTGGTCACATGACCTGTGACGTCATCAGTCACGTGGTTGGTCATGTGACCTGTGACGTCATCAGTCACGTGGTTGGTCATGTGACCTGTGACGTCATCAGTCACGTGGTTCGTCACATGACCTATGACGTCATAAGTCACGTGGTTGGTCACATGACCTTTGACGTCATCAGTCACGTGGTTGGTCATGTGACCTGTGACGTCATCAGTCACGTGGTTGGTCATGTTATCTGTGACGTCATCAGTCACGTGGTTGGTCACATGACCTGTGACGTCATCTGTCACGTGGTTGGTCATGTTATCTGTGACGTCATCAGTCACGTGGTTGGTCACGTGACCTCTGACGTCATCAGTCACGTGGTTGGTCATGTGACCTCTGACGTCATCAGTCACGTGGTTGGTCATGTGACCAGTGACGTCATAAGTCACGTGGTTGGTCACATGACCTGTGACGTCATCAGTCACGTGGTTGGTCACATGACCTCTGACGTCATCAGTCACGTGGTTGGTCATGTGACCTGTGACGTCATCAGTCACGTGGTTGGTCATGTGACCAGTGACGTCATCAGTCACGTGGTTGGTCATGTGACCTCTGACGTCATCAGTCACGTGGTTGGTCATGTGACCAGTGACGTCATAAGTCACGTGGTTGGTCACATGACCTGTGACGTCATCAGTCACGTGGTTGGTCACATGACCTCTGACGTCATCAGTCACGTGGTTGGTCATGTGACCTGTGACGTCATCAGTCACGTGGTTGGTCATGTGACCAGTGACGTCATCAGTCACGTGGTTGGTCATGTGACCTCTGACGTCATCAGTCACGTGGTTGGTCATGTGACCAGTGACGTCATAAGTCACGTGGTTGGTCACATGACCTGTGACGTCATCTGTCACGTGGTTGGTCACATGACCTGTGACGTCATGAGTCACGTGGTTGGTCATGTGACCTGTGACGTCATCTGTCACGTGGTTGGTCACATGACCTGTGACGTCATGAGTCACGTGGTTGGTCATGTGACCTGTGACGTCATCTGTCACGTGGTTGGTCACATGACCTGTGACGTCATGAGTCACGTGGTTGGTCATGTGACCTGTGACGTCATAAGTCACGTGGTTGGTCACATGACCTGTCATGTCATCAGTCACGTGGTTGGTCATGTGACCAGTGACGTTATTAGTCACGTGGTTGGTCACATGACCTGTGACGTCATCAGTCACGTGGTTGATGATGTGACCTGTGACGTCATCAGTCACGTGGTTGGTGATGTGACCTGTGACGTCATCAGTCACGTGGTTGGTCACATGACCTGTGACGTCATCAGTCACGTGATTAGTCATGTGACCTGTGACATCATCAGTCACGTGGTTGGTCATGTGACTTGTGACGTCATCAGTCACGTGGTTGGTCATGTGACCAGTGACGTCATCAGTCAAATGGTTGATCATGTGACGTCATCCGTTATGTGACCTGTGACGTCATCAGTCATGTGGTTGGTCATGTGACCTGTGACGTCATCAGTCACGTGGTTGGTCATGTGACCTGTGACGTCATCAGTCACGTGGTTGGTCATGTGACCTGTGACGTCATCAGTCATGTGGTTGGTCATGTGACCTGTGACGTCATCTGTCACGTGGTTGGTCATGTGACCAGTGACGTCATCAGTCACGTGGTTGGTCATGTGACCTCTGACGTCATCAGTCACGTGGTTGGTCATGTGACCAGTGACGTCATAAGTCACGTGGTTGGTCACATGACCTCTGACGTCATCAGTCACGTGGTTGGTCATGTGACCTGTGACGTCATCAGTCACGTGGTTGGTCATGTGACCAGTGACGTCATCAGTCACGTGGTTGGTCATGTGACCTCTGACGTCATCAGTCACGTGGTTGGTCATGTGACCAGTGACGTCATAAGTCACGTGGTTGGTCACATGACCTGTGACGTCATCAGTCACGTGGTTGGTCACATGACCTCTGACGTCATCAGTCACGTGGTTGGTCATGTGACCTGTGACGTCATCTGTCACGTGGTTGGTCACATGACCTGTGACGTCATGAGTCACGTGGTTGGTCATGTGACCTGTGACGTCATAAGTCACGTGGTTGGTCACATGACCTGTCATGTCATCAGTCACGTGGTTGGTCATGTGACCAGTGACGTTATAAGTCACGTGGTTGGTCACATGACCTGTGACGTCATCAGTCACGTGGTTGATGATGTGACCTGTGACGTCATCAGTCACGTGGTTGGTGATGTGACCTGTGACGTCATCAGTCACGTGGTTGGTCACATGACCTGTGACGTCATCAGTCACGTGATTAGTCATGTGACCTGTGACATCATCAGTCACGTGGTTGGTCATGTGACTTGTGACGTCATCAGTCACGTGGTTGGTCATGTGACCAGTGACGTCATCAGTCAAATGGTTGATCATGTGACGTCATCCGTTATGTGACCTATGACGTCATCATTCACGAGGTTGGTCATGTGACCTGTGACGTCATCAGTCATGTGGTTGGTCATGTGACCTGTGACGTCATCAGTCACGTGGTTGGTCATGTGACCTGTGACGTCATAAGTCATGTGGTTGGTCATGTGACCTGTGACGTCACTAGTCACGTGATTGGTCATATGACCTGTGACGTCATCAGTCACGTTGTTGGTAATGTGATCTATGACGTCATCAGTGACGTGGTTGGTCCTCTGACCAGTGACGTCATCAGTCACTTGGTTGATCATGTGACCTGTGACGTCATCAAGTCACGTGATATGTGACGCCATCAATCACGTTGTTAGTCATGTGACCTGTGACGTCATCAGTCACGTGGTTCGTCACATGACCTCTAACGCCATCAGTCACATGGTTGATCATGTTTCTGTGACGTCATTTGTCATGACTTTTGACGTCATCAATCACGTGGTTGGTCATTTGACCTTTGACGTCATCAAATCACGTGACTAGTGACGACATTAGTCATGTGTCCTCTGACATCATCAGTCACGTGACCTGTGAGGTCATCAGTCATGTGGTTAGTCACGTGGTTACTCAGACATCACTTGACAAATTGTGTAACAGGTGTAATGACCAACCATGTGACTAATGACGTCACAGGTCGCATGTGCATCACATGACCGTTTCCATGTTACATAAAACGTGACCTTGACCTCGCATCTTATCTCCATTCATTACGTAAAACTACTCGACCTTGACCAGACAGACAGAGGGATGGGTGATCTTTATGTTGTTCATGCGTTGCAGATGACATTAAAAAGAATATGACGCCCTTTCTGGTTTGGCTGGAACATGCTTTTAGAGTGGATTTTGCTCTGTGATAGAATTAGACCGACTTTCTTATTTCTGATCAAACATTGCTTCTTAATGATCAAGCAAAATGCCATAAATATTAGAACTGCACCAGAGCGCAATTCCGGCATTGCAAATAAAACTTGTGTTCTGAGGTTGACCTTGGCTGGTCCTTAAGTGTTCCCTTTTTAGCACAAAGCTATAATTTTCAAGTGATTATTGTCCATTTCAAGAAATAATTGCAAAGAAAATATGTCTCATCAATTTCAATTCAAATTTCTCCCTGTTACGAGTTCCGTTGCAAGGACAGGGAACACTGTCAGTAATAAACAAGACTGCCAATAATATGGTAATGGGTCAATATCTAGCTACTCATCATGGGTCAAGGTCAGAGCTATAAATGGGAACACTGTCTGTAATAAACAAGCTTTCCAATAATATGGTGATGGGTCAAGGTCAGAGAACAGGGAACGTAAGACTGTCAGTAATATGTGATGGGTCAAGGTCAGAGGTTGCACAGGGAACACTCTCCATAATAAACAAGACTGGGTCAAGGTCAGAAGACTGCCAATAATATGGTAATGAGTCAAAATTCTACTCATCATTCACTATACTGTCCCATTGTCCAGAATGGTGGATGATATTCTGTCTTGGACTATTTGAACAATCCAACCACAGAATACCGTATAACCAGAAATCTATTATAGATACTAATTTTCACTACATTGGAGAGTTATTTGAAATCTCAAAAAATTATTCTCGCAAAAAAATGTGTTTGGTATGGTTAACATAAATTGGTATATTAGCTACTGTTCTTATTTTACATGTGTCGTTCTTCACTTTTCTCTTTAAACATTAAACATAAGCTCAAAATGCATCGAAGATGCAAAATGCCGAGTTGCAAAACTGGAATGTAAGTATGAATATGCAGACTAACATGAAATGTGTATGGTTTGTAACAACATTTTGTGGTCCTAAATGAAAATTTCTGGATCAAGAAATGGTCTTCTCTTTATTCTATATTAGCGTGTAATATATTTTCAAGGATACAGATTTTCAATCTCATCATACAGAATACTTTATGTATTTGTATGTACAATATGATTTAACAAAGCATACTCTAAAGATACAGAATAAGGTACAATTCATATCTTAAATCACGGGAAACATTTCTGGCAAGTTTCATGATTATAGGTGCAATACAGGCTCAAATATGGTTGGGAAAACATTTTCAATCATCTGAGTCCTGTGACCTTGATCTTTGACCTTTTGACCCAAAAATTAATGGCAAGTTTCATGATTATAGGTGCAATACAGGCTCAAAAATGGTCTGTAAACCATTTTCAATTACCTAAGTCCTGTGACCTTGATCTTTGACCCCTAAATCAAAAGTGGTCATTTTCTATTCACTGGAAACATTTCTGGCAAGTTACATGATATAGGTGCAGTGCAATTCAGGCTCAAATTCAGTCGGGAAACCATTTTTAATCATCTTAGTCCTGTGACCTTGACCTTTGAACCCCAAAATTGATAGTGGTCATCCTTGATCCATGGGAAACATTTCTGGCAAGCTTCATGATTATAATTGCAATACAGGCTGAAATATGGTCCGGAAACCACTTTCAATCATCGGAGTCCTGTGACCTTGACCTTTGGACCCCAAAATCAATAGGGGTCATTCTTGATTCATGGGAATCATTATTGGCAAGTTTCATGACTTTAGGTGCAATACAGGCTAAAATATGGCCAGGAAACCATTTTCAATCATCAGAGTCCTGTGACCTTGACCTTTGGACCCCAAAATCAAAAGTGGTCATTTTCTATTCACAGGAAACATTTCTGGCAAGTTACATGATTATAGCATGTATAGGTGAAATACAGGCTGAAATATGGTCCGAAAACCAATTTCAATCAACAGAGTCCTGTGACCTTGACCTTTGGACCCCAAAATCAATAGGCCTCATCCTTGATTCAAGGGAAACATTTCTGGCAAGTTTCATGATTATAGGTGCAATACAGGCTGAAATATGGTCCGGAAACCATTTTCAATCATCCGAGTCCTGTAACCTTGACCTTTTGACCCCAAAATCAATAGGCCTCATCCTTGACTCAAGGGAAACATTTCTGGCAAGTTTCATGATTATAGGTGCAATACAGGCTGAAATATGGTCCGGAAACCATTTTCAATCATCCGAGTCCTGTGACCTTGACCTTTGACCCCAAAATCAATAGGGCTCATCCTTGACTAATGGTGAGTAAGTGTATGAAGTTTCATTGTTATAGCCTCTTTCGTAGTTGACTTATAGTCCGGAAACCAATTGTTGACGCCCTCCCACCCGCCCGCCCGTCTCACATCAAATTAAGAGCCGAGTTTTGCAACTCGGCTAATAAAGTGAAGTTAATTGAATGTATTCTTACGATAGAAGTACCTAAAACTTCAATAACAAAAGGTACAAAACTGGCCAATCACATGTATATCGCAAAAAATTATACTTGCAAAAATAACGACACCCTTTTCTACCATAAAATTGTGAAATTTGATACGCGTGAAAATTTCTGGTTATACGGTATGCTTGCATCTTCCGAAATGGATGTGACAATTCTACCGAATTGAAGCCGCGAGTGTTGCATGCAAGCAGGAGATGCTGACTCTTCCTGGGCACCTGGTTTCACTCTCATATTGGGACTTCGCTCTTTTTTTATCCGATGGAGGTTTTTGTTTGTTTGCTTTGGTTCCTGATTTTGTATGCTGTCGGTTTATGATTTTCTGAATTACATGCATGTATCGATTTTGTACTGTGTATGGAGATATGGTCACTATCCATATTTGTCAGTGGTATAAGACAAAATTTTTCTTTTCCTTTTTCCATTCTAATGGAGTGACATCAAGATTTGAAGCAATATACCTTATCTTAAATCAATACAACAGTGAAATGACAAGTCAACACAATATTCATTCATTATAAAAAGATTTCTGCAATTTATGCTGAAAATATCACAAAAAAGAACACTTTAGTCACATAATTGCATAATTAAACAACATGAATAAATTTATTAAAGAATATTGGTATGAGAATGTAACATTAAAAATAAAATAAATAAGTTATAATATATAAGCCATGAAACAATTAAATTTATCATAATGATTACATATTTGAACATCACAAAAACATGACATTTCGCATTTTGTGTCTCCATGGGTTGATTCTGTTTTTCAAATGTAGATAAACGACACTGTTCCTCAGGCAAATATCGTAAAGTTTTTTATAGGTGTGATGGCCTCCTAACCACCCCTTCAACCATCCAACTCCACCTAATGTTTGTCACGGGTCCATCTAGTCCAATATTTTCTCATCTTCATATAGTATCGCATCTTCTAATTTCTTCAAAGTTCCCACCATTAATCTTCATATTGCGTCATTTATGTGTTTAAGTTTTCATCAAAATTGTAAAGAAACAGCATTTCTTTTCATGCATACATAGTAAAGTCAAATGGCCTCCTAACCACCCCTTCAGCCATCCAACTCCACCTAATGTTTGTCACGGGTCATTCTAGTCTGATATTTTCTCATCATTGCATCTTCTAATTTCTTCAAAGTTCCTTCCATTAATCTTCATGTTGCTTCACTTTTGTGTCTACAAGGGTTGAACTCTTCTTCAAATGTAGAGAAACTTCAAATGTAGGGAAACAGCACTGCTTTAAGGCATACATAGTAAAGTCTTTTTGGTGTAAAATGGCCTCCTAACCACCCCTTACAGCCACCCATCTCCACCTAATGTTTATCACACACCACAGAATTGTTCGAGTTACCCCAGCCCAGCATTTCTCTCCGTCTGTCAGCCTATAACATACACTGCGTTAGTAAGATGTTATTGGGACATGCAAGGAATGGGGAATCGTGCAGAGTGCAGGGGAAGGGAGGAAGGGGGGAAGTGAGTGAGTTGGAATGAAAATGGCGCCTGTTAAACGTTTGGGTTTTTGCAGTTGTATGAATAGACCGGCAGCGTGGGACCACAGACCACTCATCTGGCATCAGTCTTCTCTTTTTGTGAACAGTTTTTGACGATCCACTTTTAATCTTCATCTAGTTCTATTGACACATACATCAGTTCTCAATGACGTCTTTTAGAGGTGGCACATGTCAGCTTCACTCCAATAGGTTCACTTTTCTTGAATGACCAACATCAGTATGTGTATACAATGTTGCATACGGATACTAAGTGTTCTCGTATCAGTCTTGATCAAGCTGTCATAAATTCTCTATGCCTCTTCACGATTGAAAGTTAATTGATTTCCACATTTTCCATTCTGTATGAGTCGTCGTACAAACTGAGCATCCTCATCATTTGTTCATTCTGCGATCAAGTATCTGCAGTTTATTCCATGGATGGTTTCCTATCCAATGCTTGACTACGTTTCAGCAAGCTATACCTGTAATGCAAATGTTTTAACTCAGGAAAACATATTTTTACCACTGTGACGTTTACATATAGAAATTTTGTGACATATACCATAGTTGGTAAAACTTGCTAATATGTCTGTGAAACATATGCCACCACTGTAATAGTTGACCCTTGCGACAACTATAAATAATACAAATTGTTCACAAATTCATTCAGAACAAGTTGAATGTAAAATCCCCCCACTCCTTCTTTCCAGTTTAATATTTGGATTAAGGAATCTATCAAGGTGTATAAAAACTTGACCTAGATTTTCATAAGATACATCTGCATACCAAATTTCATTTCAATTTGCGTATCAATTTCAGAAATAATAAATGGAAATGTTTGATTTTGGAAAGATTTTTTTAAGTCCAAGGGGCATAACTCTGTTAATTTTTCTTCGATCAGACATGTATATGAACTTGATATGGATTTTTCATGTGATGTATCTTTAAACCAAATCTAAATTCAATAGGTGAATCCATTTGAGAGATAATGATTGGAAGCCCATTCTAAGTTCAAGGGGAATAACTCATTCAAATGTAGTGTCATCACAGATGAGGGCTCACCTTGACAGCAGCATTATCACATAAAGAGATGACAGAGCTCACCTCAACAGCAACATTGTCATATGACCAGCATCTGTACCTACATTGCACACAGTATTTCTAGATGCATCATCCACACAAGGTTGGTTGAAAGAATTTAAAGAAGGCAGGAAATGAAGACTCTTAATTTTACCTTAAATGGTTTCTCAAGCTTGAAATATAGGTCAGATGCAGCACCTGTGCAGCGCACAGGATTAAGCATCCTCAGATGCATATATACCACACAAGTTTTTTTTTTATTGATCTAGGACTTGGGACAGGTTCCGGACCTGTCCTATTTTACTTAATCTGATTGTTCAAGTGTGAAATGTGGGTCGACAGATGCAGCATCTGTGCCACTCGTTGTAGTAAGCATACTCAGATGCATCATCAACACAAGTTTGGATGACCTAGGACTTAAAGTAAGGCAGGAATTGACTTGTCCCATTTTACCTAACCTGCTCACTCAAGCGTGAAATGTGGGTCAGATACAGCCTCATTACCATGCATTGCAGAATGTATCCTCAGATGCATCATCCATGCAATTTTCGTTGATGTAGGACAGGAATGGAGCTATCCCATTTTACCTAACCTACTCACACAAGCATAAAATGTAAGTTAGATGACGACTCTGTACCATACACTGTAAACATCCTCCATGCAAGTTTGGTTGATGTAGGACTTACAGTAAGGCGGAAATGGACCTGTCCCATTTTACCTAACCTACACACACGAGCATAAAATGTAGGTCAGATGAAGACTCTGTATCATGCACTGTAGTAAGCATCCTCAGATGCATCATCCATGCAAGTTTGGTTGATGTAGGACTTATAGTACGGAGGAAATGGACCTGTCCCATTTTAGCTACCCTACTCACTCGAGCATAAATGTGGGTCAGATGAAGCCTCCGTACCATAAAATGGAGCAAGCATCCTCAGATGATTCATCCATTCAAGTTTGGTTGATGTTGGATTTATAGTAAAGCGGGAATGGACATGTCCTATTTTACCCTACCTGCTCCCTCAAGCATGAAATGTGGGTCAGATACAGCCTCTGTACCATGCATAGTTGTAAGCATCCTCAGATGCATCATCCATGCAAGTTTGGTTGATGTAGGAAATATTTTAAGGCGGGAATGGACCTATAGTAAGGCCGGAATGGACCTGTCCCATTTTCGCTAACCTGCTCACTCGAGCGTGAAATGTGGGTCAGAGCAGCCTCTGTACCATGCGATGTAGTAAGCATCCTCAGATGCATCATCCATGCAAATTTGGTTGATGTAGGACTTATAGTAAGGCGGGAATGGACCTAAAGTAAGGCCGGAATGGAGTTGTCCCATTTTCGCTAACCTGCTCACTCGGGCATGAAATGTGGGTCAGAATTACAGCCTCTGTATCATGCATTGTTGTAAGCATCCTCAGATGCATCATCCATGAAAGTTTGGTTGGTGTAGGACCTACAGTAAGGCCGGAATGGACCTGTCCCTTCTTATCTAATCTGCTCACTCGAGCATGAAATATTCGTCAGATACAGCCTCTGTACCATGCATTGTTTTTAGCATCTTCAGATGCATCATCCATGCAAGTTTCGTTGATATAGGACTTTAAGTAAGGCGGGAATGGGCCTGTCCCATTTTAGCTAACCTGCTCACTCGAGCGTGAAATGTGGGTCAGATACAGCCTCTGTACCATGTATTGTTGTAAGCATCCTCAGATGCATCATCCATACTGGTTTGGTTGGTGGAGGACTTATAGTAAGGCAGTAATGGGCCTGTCCCATTTTACCTTACCTGCTCACTCAAGCATGAAATATAGGTCAGATGCAGCCTCTGTACCATGCCTTGTTGTAAGCATCCTCAGATGCATCATCCATACAAGTTTGGTTGGTGTAGGACTTATAGTAAGTTGGGAATGGACCTGTCCCATTTGACTAACATGCTCACTCAAGCATGAAATGTAGGTCAGATGCAGCCTACGTACCATGCATTATTGTAAGCATCCTCAGATGCATCATCCATGCAAGTTAAGTTGGTGTAGGACTTACAGTAAGGTGGGAATGGACCTGTCCCTTTTAACTAACCTGCTCACTCAAGCATGAAATGTAGGTCACATGCAGCCTCTGTACCATGCATTGTTGTAAGCATCCTCAGACGCATCATCCATGCAAGTTTAGTTGGTGTAGGACTTACAGTAAGGCTGGAATGGACCGGTCCCATTTTACCAAATCTGCTCAATCGAGCGTGAAATGTGGGTCACATATAGCCTCTGTAACATGCATTGTTGTAAGCATCCTCAGATGCATCATCCATGAAAGTTTCATTGGTATAGGACTTACAGTAAGGCGGGAATGGACCTGTCCCATTTCAGCTAACCTGCTCACTCGAGGGTGATATGTGGGTCAGATACAGCCTCTGTACCATGCATTGTTGTGAGCATCCTCAGATGCATCATCCATACAAGTTTGGTTGGTGTAGGACTATATCATAGTAAGGCGGGAATGGACCTGTCCCATTTGACTAACCTGCTCACTCAAGCATGAAATGTAGGTCAGATGCAGCCTCCGTACCATGCATTTTTTGTAAGCATCCTCAGATGCATCATCCCCAGTTTGGTTGGAATGGACCTGCATGGTACGGAGGCTGCATGTGACCTACATTTCATGCTTGAGTGAGCAGGTTAGGTAAAATGGGACAGGTTCATTCCCACCTTACTGCAAGTCCTACCATTTTACCTAACCTGCTCACTCAAGCATGAAATGTAGGTCACATGCAGCCTCCGTACCATGCATTGTTGTAAGCATCCTCAGATGCATCATCCCCAGTTCGGCGGGAATGGACCTGTCCCATTTTGCTTAACCTATAGTGCGGACGCTGATGATGGGGCGATAGCATAAGCCCCCCTCTATTTCCTCGAGGTGAGCTAAAAGTCTCAAAACCTGTATCATCATATATAAAGAACTTGCAATTTTCGATCATTATTCAAACTTTTTGGCAAATTTGGCAAGAGGCACATTTTAAATGAATATCAATTGCAGAAACAAGAAACCCAAGGGGGCCACATCACTCACCTGAGTTGCAGACAATAGAATGATAGTGGACAATTAATATGGTGGAGGACCTTGATAGTTTCTTCCTGTAAGGCTTTGTGAAATTCTGTGAAGCGGTTTAAGAAGAGAAATCAAAAATGTGTCAGCCAATGAGAGCCCTTGACAGCCATATTTGTTGACCGATCGGCACAAAAATCACAAACTTGGTAGACGACCTTGAGTACTTAAGTTTCATGAAATTCTGTGCAGCAGTTTTACAGGAGAAGTCAAACATAGGGCCATCAGAGATGACAGTGTTCACCTTGACGGCATCATTGTCCCATGACCAGCATCTGTACCTACATTGCACAAAGTATTTCCAGACGCATAATCCTCATAAGTTTGGTTGATGATAAATTCAAAGATTACTGGTAATAAAGGTTCTAATTTTACCATACCTGGTCAATCAAACATGAAGTATAGGTCAGATGCAGCATCTGTACAGTGCATTGCAGTAAGCATCCTTAGATGCATCACCCACTCAATTTTTTTTTTACTGATCTATGACTTAAAATAGGCCGTAAATGGACCTGTCCCATTTTACTTAACATTTTGCTCAAGCGTATCATGTGGGTGAGATGCAGCATCTGTACCATGCATTGCATTAAATAACCTTAGTTTGATTGATGTAAAACTTATAGATGGGCAGGAATGGACTTGTCCCATTTTACTAAACCTGCTCACTCAAGCATGAAATGTAGGTCAGATGCAGCCTCCATATCGTGCATCGTTGTAAGGCTCCTTAGATGCATCAACCATACAACTTTGGATGACCTAGGACTTATAGTAAGGTAGGATGGACCTGTCCCATTTACCTAATCTGCTCACTCAAGCACAAAATGTGGGTCAGATGCAGCCTCTACACCATGCATTGTAGTAAGCATCCTAAGATGCATCATCCATACAAGTTTGATTGCTATAGGACTTATAGTAAGGCAGGAATGGACTGTCCCATTTTACCAAACCTGCACACTCAAGCATGAAATATAGTTCAGATGCAGCCTCTTCACCATGCATTGTTGTATGCGTCATCCATGCAAGTTTGGTTGATGTGGGACTTTCAGTTTGGCGGGAATGGACCGGTTTTGCTTAACCTATAGTGTGGATGCCGACGCAATGGACGAGGCGATAGCATAACCCTCCCCCCCCCCTCTACTTCACCGAGGTGAGCTAAAATGCGTAAGCCAATCAGAGCCCTTGGCAGTTTATTTGTTGATGGATCGACATGAAAAATACAAACTTGGTAGAGGACTTTGAGGCCAATCAGAGACCTCAATGGCCATATTTGCTTGGTAGAGGACCTCGAGTACTAGCTTCCTGTTAGGTATCATGAAATTCTGTGCAGCGGTTGCAGAGGAAAAGCGAAATGCGTCAACCAATCAGAGCCCTCAGTGGCCATATTTGTTGACTGATCAGCACGAAGAACACAAACTTAATTGGTCAAGGTCCTTGAGTACTTGCTTTGTGAAATTCTGAGCAGCGGTTGGGAGATGTAAAAAATGTAGAAAGTTTAAGCCGGACAGATGCACAGACAACGCACTATGACAATAGCTCGCTTGAGCTACGCTTAGGTGAGCTAAAAAGTTTGGAAATGACCTTGACTTTTGATGAATGACCTAAAGTGACCTTTGTCCCAAATGAGTAATTTTGTGAAATATATTCAAATTCTGATGTAGGGTTGAGAAGATGTGAGCTCAGACTACTGGACAGACAGACAGACAGACACAATAGCAACTCTATGCTACCCTGAAATTTTTATGGCAGCATGAAAAATTGACATAAAAGGTCTAGTCACATACAACATCAAAGTTAATACCCCTGAAAACAGGACAGAATGACGGACAAACAGACAAACGCTATATGCCACTTTGGTCTGTATTACAGGGACATAAAAATGTGAGGACTTCAGTTTCAAGGAAAGTAACGTGGGTCCTGTAGCATCATATTCCACCCATCCTGCTACATCTTTCTGTACATTTTTTTGACATAATTATTTTCACACTCTTTGGACATATTACATTATTTAGATTGAGGATCACTGATGAGGGTTTAGTACCCGAAACGTGCATGTCTGGTCCATGCTGCAAATTTCTCTGTTCTTAAATGATGCTATTAAATTTGAAGACGTTAAACATTGTACATGGAATCCTCAACATAAACTGTAATATGATTATCATTCTGTATATAAATAGAATCATTCGCTGGTACTTCCTTTTACGGTTTCATCAAAGTTAACCTTTTCAAACGGACGATGATTTACAGATTTATCTCTCATTCCATTGAGCTATGCCTTTCTTACTTTACATTCACCGAGACAAACTTTCGTGGCAGGGAGCCAATCACGAAAATACCTAAGGTTTATTCACAGCGAATGATTCTACATATTCTGTAGTATTAATTTCAGCCTTACCTTTGACTGTAGCTTGTACATTCATTATAAACACGGATCTGAATTTTCTTTTGGTCTTTTTCTATATATGCTGGGTACTTTAACTTTCATCTCACTAAGGGAATACATCTCTTGTATTTACTTCATAGGCTGGGCTGGCTTTCATATTTTTTTCTCCGATCCATCACTCTTCACAACTGAAAAAGTATAAAGATGAGTTACAATTTCCGATCAGAGTTGAAGTTTTTTTTCAAAGCAAAATATTTCCATTGCTAAAGAATACCCACCTTAAGCACCCATTAAGCAAAGGGATTTGTTATCTAGTTATTATAATAATATTTTAACCATTCAGCACATCAAATTAATTTTCTTCTTTAACTATTAGTTCATGAAGAGAATCTTTTATAAGAGTTATCTCTCTTTGTCCACAAGCTTCTACATTGTAATATCTATACCATGAACTACTACATTTTAATGAAATGCTGAATAGTTGTTAAAGATACAAAATGTTTGATGTTTGTTACATTATACACAACAGTTATAATTTAACTGACCACTTTACAAAATGTATAAAATATTTTTTCCCAAGAAACATGACCACAAAGAGTTATCTTTCTTTGTCCACAAGCTTCTAATAAAATCTATGAAGGAAAACAAAAGATTGTAAAGGGATGTACGTGTCCTACGATAAGCATGTACTTTATAAAAATATTTGTTATTAAAATGTATGTGTTCCATGGAGTGTTTTCTTTATATCATTTAAAAGACCAATGATTTTTTCTAGCAATTTTGGGTCGAATTTTTGCCTTTTCCAATGCCAAATTTTTCCCCATAAAATGACCTAAAATTTCCAAAAATTGAGAGAACAACTTTGTTCCTCATGAAAAATTATATATGAAATGTGTTCACTTCTAGAACGGTCATGATCAAAGGCCAGAAAACAAATAAAATGGCCTTATAAGGGACAAACACACATATGAGATCATGAAGACATTTTGGTTATAACTAATCACTTAACACATTCTATGTGAAATAGGACTGTCACAGTTCAGCCTTTATTCAGTTAGGTTCGGTTTAGGAAAATGAACCTCAGTTTTCTTTTTTTCCGTTCGGTTGGAGATTGTGTTTAATTCCATAGAAGAATGAAATAATGGAATTAGAATATTAAGACATCAACAAATTGGGGTTTTTTTTTCTGCTTTGAAAGCATTTTTTATGTGAGACCTTATCAACATTCAACAAAATAACCAATCTAGAACACTTGGAAGACGATTTAGATGCCACCTGTCAAACAAACAGGTGCCCGTTTTCAATCAAGAAGTGAAACACCCCATTTCATTGGGTGAAATGCAACAAAGTAGCGAATGAAAAAAAGAAAGAACCGAACCAAAATTCATAAAGTGCGATCAGAATCGAACCGACCAAGCTTGAACCACGGGTAACCACATTTTCGGTTAACTGTAACAGCCCTTATGTGAAATAACTGATAATTACCATCATATTATTTCATGCTTGTCTTTGTACATTGGCAAAATGGTCGGTTTGACTCGGCATCTTTGTTCTCCCATTATCCTCTGTGGTTCTTTGCTGTCACTAGGCCTGATCTTTCCGGTCTGACTCAACATTCAGTGATTTCTCTGTAGAATAATTATCATGTTTTATTTACACGTGCAGCATAAATTTATATTCAATTCATTACTGGAATCAATGACTCAATTTGATAGAATTCTTTGGACAGCTCTAATCATTACAATGGATTGAATTATTCAGTATTTAGCCAAAGACAGCAACATATTTTCTTGAGGTATCTCTTGACCATTCTGTTGCCTTCAGTGTATCACTATTTGCTTCTGTTCTGAAGAAGAACTTTATCAAAGATTGACATACCGGAGGGTTTCACCGACGATCTACATTTGCCTGTGGTATGTGGTACCATTTGTTGAACGATAGCTAGGACAAAAAGCAACAACACTTGTAGGGGACCATTATATTAGTATCTAATCCATTTCCTTTACCTGCAGTTTCATCAAAATCTGTTCTGCATGCAGTTCTTGAGAGAAATAGCACTGTTCAAGAAAAGGCATGTCGCCTGTGGCATATTTGACCTTAAACGTGACCTTGACCTTGAAAGTGTTCTTGATCTATATTAGGTGGCAAGTCTCATCATGCTTTACCTAATTCCCTGCAAGTTTGAAAGATGTCTCATGTATATCAATAACACCGAAGCAAGCAAGTTTTTGCCAAATATGTGAAAGTGTGACTTATAGGCAGAGTGATCCCTATACGTCACTCTTGTGTTACAGGCAACATGTATAAACATAGGGTAATCAAAGATTACATAGCTCGCCTATACAGGTTTTTGTCAGAAACCAAGTTAAAGTTTTTGAAAAGTAGGTCAAAGTCCAAGGTCAAGGTCACTAGGTCAAAGGTTATGGTCTCAAAAGAAAGGTCTTGTCACAAGGTATCTACATGTGAAATATCAAAGCCCTACCCCTTATAGTTCAAGAGATATAGCCCAGGTTAAAGTTTTGTCTACAGACGACGACAACGACAATGACGACGACGCCAAGGGTATTGCATTAGCTCTCAGAACTTTTTCGTCCCGGCGAGCTAAAAAGTGATATTAAGACAAGTTTATCTACAGACAACAGATGGTACACTATCCTCACTTGAAGTCTTTGACAGAGTTTTATACTGACCTTTGGATATTTCACTGAGACATTTTATCTTCTATTCTGTGGTCCTTGTTGTCTTGTGTTGTTGTCATCTTCCTGTATTCTCCTGTGGATTTATAATTTGCTTTTAGAAAAGGTTAAATAACATGAAAAAAAATGTCTCGGCTCAAGAAATTAAGAGTTTACAAATCCAAACTTAATACTGTATACGTAGAATCATTCACTTTATATTAAGCATGGCTATTTTTCATAACGGTATGGCGCGCCATGAGACTGCTAAACTTTGCAAATTTAAATAGCACATTTATAACTAAGCATCAAATTGGCAAGGATCCAATGATCATTTCAATGAGCCAAAGCATTTACTTTTACAAAACATTAGAAGAAAGTAACAACAAATAATTCTATTTCTACAAAACACAAAGGAAGTAACAACAAATAATTCTATTTCTACAAAACACAAAGGAAATAAAACACCGCTAAAGACGTATGGCCGGATTGCAAAGTAAGTTTTTGTCACCAACTAGGTCAAGGTCACTAAGTCAAATATTACAGCATACATTGAGAGGTCTTGTCAGAAGCAACCTACATGTATAATATAAAGTTTCTACTGTATACAGTTCCTTAGATTTTGCTTAAACCAGAAACTTTAACCAAAATCTTTAACTAGGTCAAAGTCCAAGGTCAAGGTCACTAGGTCCAATGTTACGGCATAAATTGAAAGGTCTCATCATGGGCAACCTAAATGTATAATATAAGGTTTCTACTGCATACAGTTCCTTGGATTTTGCTTAAACCAGAAACTTTAACCAAAATCTTTAACTAGGTCAAAGTCCAAGGTCAAGGTCACTAGGTCCAATGTTATGGCATAAATTGAAAGGTCTCATCATGGGCAACCTAAATGTATAATATAAGGTTTCTACTGCATACAGCTCCTTAGATTTTGCTTAAACCAGGAACTTTAACCAAAATCTTTAACTAGGTCAAAGTCCAAGGTCAAGGTCACTAGGTCAAATGTTACGGCATAAATTGAAAGATCTCATCATGGGCAACATACATGTATAATATAAAGTTTCTACTGCATACAGTTTCATAGATTTTGCTTAAACCAGGAACTTTAACCAAAATCTTTAACTAGGTCAAAGTCCAAGGTCAAGGTCACTAGGTCAAATGTTATGGCATAAATTGAAAGGTCTTGTCATGGGCAACCTTCATGTATAATATAAAGTTTCTACTGCATATAGTTCCTTAGATTTTGCCTCAACCAGAAACTTTAACCAAAATGTTGACGGCAGACGGACAGACGGACGGACAGACGGACGGACAGACGGACATCGTCAATCTAAAGACCGGAATTGCTTTGCAATCCGGCCAATAAAAAAGATAAAGAGTAAATAGCTACCTTTTGATCTTTTAATTCGTACAGTAAATCTTCTTTGTTTTGTCCTCAATATTCTGTGGTCTTCTTCTTGTAATGTCCTGCTGATTAAGATTTTGCAACATGAATATCATAAAAGATATGCCTTTTAAAATTTTGTCCTAGATAAACAAGGTTTTTTTTTTGGGGGGGGGGGGGGGGGGGCGGGGAAGGTGCCTGTGCCTGTTCCATTTGAGAATAAAACACCGCTAAAGACTGTATGGCCGAATTGCAAAGTAAGTTTTTGTCACCAACTGGGTCAAGGTCACTAGGTCAAATTTTACAGCATACATTGAGAGGTCTTGTCAGAGGCAACCTACATGTATAGTATAGTTTCTATTGCATACAGTTCCTTAGAATTTGCTCAAACCAGAAACTTTAACCAAAATCTTCAACTAGGTCAAAGTCCAAGGTCAAGGCCACTAGGTAAAATTTTACGGCATAAATTGAAAGGTGTCGTCATGGGCAACCTAAATGTATAATATGAGGTTTCTACTGCATACAGTTCCATAGATTTTGCTTAAACCAGAAACTTTAACCAAAATCTTTAACTAGGTCAAAGTCCAAGGTCAAGGTCACAATGTCAAATGTTACGGCATAAATTGAAAGGTCTCATCATGGGCATCATTAATGTATAATATAAGGTTTCTACTGCATACAGTTCCATAGATTTTGCTTAATCCAGAAACTTTAACCAAAATCTTTGACTAGGTCAAAGTCCAAGGTCAAGGCCACAATGTAAATGTTACGGCATAAATTGAAAGGTCTCATCATGGGCAACATTTATGTATATTATAAGGTTTCTACTGCATACACTTCCATAGATTTTGCTTAAATCAGAAACTTTAACCAAAATCTTTAACTAGGTCAAAGTCCAAGGTCAAGGTCACTAGGTCAAATGTTATGGCATAAATTGAAAGGTCTTGTCATGGGCAACCTTCATGTATAATATAAAGTTTCTACTGCATATAGTTCCTTAGATTTTGCCTCAACCAGAAACTTTAACCAAAATGTTGACGGCAGACGGACAGACGGACGGACAGACGGACATCGTCAATCTAAAGACCGGAATTGCTTTGCAATCCGGCCAATAAAAAAGATAAAGAGTAAATAGCTACCTTTTGATCTTTTAATTCGTACAGTAAATCTTCTTTGTTTTGTCCTCAATATTCTGTGGTCTTCTTCTTGTAATGTCCTGCTGATTAAGATTTTGCAACATGAATATCATAAAAGATATGCCTTTTAAAATTTTGTCCTAGATAAACAAGGTTTTTTTTGGGGGGGGGGGGGGGCGGGGAAGGTGCCTGTGCCTGTTCCATTTGAGAATAAAACACCGCTAAAGACTGTATGGCCGAATTGCAAAGTAAGTTTTTGTCACCAACTGGGTCAAGGTCACTAGGTCAAATTTTACAGCATACATTGAGAGGTCTTGTCAGAGGCAACCTACATGTATAGTATAGTTTCTATTGCATACAGTTCCTTAGAATTTGCTCAAACCAGAAACTTTAACCAAAATCTTCAACTAGGTCAAAGTCCAAGGTCAAGGCCACTAGGTAAAATTTTACGGCATAAATTGAAAGGTGTCGTCATGGGCAACCTAAATGTATAATATGAGGTTTCTACTGCATACAGTTCCATAGATTTTGCTTAAACCAGAAACTTTAACCAAAATCTTTAACTAGGTCAAAGTCCAAGGTCAAGGTCACAATGTCAAATGTTACGGCATAAATTGAAAGGTCTCATCATGGGCATCATTAATGTATAATATAAGGTTTCTACTGCATACAGTTCCATAGATTTTGCTTAATCCAGAAACTTTTACCAAAATCTTTGACTAGGTCAAAGTCCAAGGTCAAGGCCACAATGTCAAATGTTACGGCATAAATTGAAAGGTCTCATCATGGGCAACATTTATGTATATTATAAGGTTTCTACTGCATACACTTCCATAGATTTTGCTTAAATCAGAAACTTTAACCAAAATCTTTAACTAGGTCAAAGTCCAAGGTCAAGGCCACTAGGTCAAATGTTAGGGCATAAATTGAAAGGTCTTGTGATGGGCAAGCTTCATGCATAATATAATGTTTCTACTGCATATAGTTCCTTAGATTTTGCCTCAACCAGAAACCTTAACCAAAATGTTGATGGCAGACTGACAGACGGACGGACATTGTCAATCTATAGACCGGAATTGCTTTGCAATCCGGCCAAAAATTGCGACATTTTGCTAAAATTGGGAAAATTTTTATGCAAATTCTCACAAAAGTATAGCCCTAAAGTATCATTTATTAACACTGCTAATCCATTGGTTTAATTGCTTGAACTGAACAAGGGATGAATTACAAACTTTTAAATGCACTTTGAAATAGGACATTTTGTGCTGACTTCCAGGTTTTGAGTCTTCTTTTCTCAGTTGATTTTTTTCATAATTCCTCTTTGGGAATTTAAAAGTGACTTTTAGGAAAAATAAAGGAAATTTGGCATTGGGAAGGAACCGATATTAGGCCCCAAATCAAAGGGGAAAAAACCCTGCAATCTTAAAAAAAAGATCGAATTTTTCTCAAATACAGAAGCATTGTAACGATTAGCACCACAAAAAAAATCTATTGAACAAATTTATATACCCAATAACCAAATATCATCAGGGGTCAATCAATCATTATCAATGCTTCAACAAGAAAGTACCAAAAAATAATTCAACTTGAACAAATAAGAAGCCCAAGGGGGCCGCAACGCTCACCTGATTTGCAGACAAAAGAATAATATTTGACAATTTGGTGGAGGCCTTTAAGTACTTGCTTCCTGTAAGGTTTTTAGAAATTCTGTGCATCAGTTTCTGAGATGTGCAACAGTTGCAGACGAGAAGTTGAAAATGTGTCAGCCAATAGAGCCTTTGGAGGCCATATTTGTTGACCGATCGGCACGGAAAACCCTAACTAATGGTAGAGGACCTTGAGTACTTGCTTCCAGTAAGGTTTCGTGAAATTCTGTGCAGGGGTTGCAAAGGAGAATGTTAAAGTTAAGAACAGACAGATGGACAACGCACTTTGACAATAGCTCACTTAAGCTTTGCTCACTGCACTAAAAATGAAGAAAAAATCATAAATCTGAGTCTGATTATTACCTTTTCTTCTATCTTCAATCTTCTTTTCTACTCTTCATCTGTTGTCTTTTCGTGGTCTTCTTCATGTGTTGTCCTGCATCTTCTGTGTCCCTCTTCTTCTTCTTGTAATGTTCTGATGATTACAATTTTGAAACATGAATATCATAAAAAATATGCTATTTAAAAATTTTTGCTTATTTTTTTCTAAAATACAGACAGTCATGCTGTTAAAGTTGATCTCCTAAAAAATCTCACTGTGAATAAAATATATCTAATAACTAAATATCATCAAGGGACAATCATTGCCCATCATTCAACAAGTAATTCAACTTAAACAAAAATTGAAGCAAAAAATAAAAAAAACGTTTGTGAAACATGAATGCCCCCATTGGCATCTTTGTCGGTAAAGCAGCTGAAGAGTAGTTCACATTTTGAGGTCAAGGTCACAAGGTCAAATTTGGTATCCATGGAAAGGTCTTGCCACCAGAAATTCATATGTGAAATATGAAAGCCCTATCACCTACCATTCAAAAGTTATGGCTGAAGTTTAGATTTTAAAAAGTAGGTCAAACTCCAAGGTCAAAAGGTAAAAAAAATTTGGTATCCATGGAAAGGTCTTGTCATAAGTAATTCACATGTAAAATATGAAAGCCCTATCACTTACCATTCAAAAGTTATGGCCAAGGTGAAAGTTTTTCAAAAGTAGGTCAAACTTCAAGGTCAAGGTCACAAGGTCACAAATTTGGTATCCATAGAAAGGTCTTGTCATACCTGAAATATGAAATCCCTATCATTTACCATTCAAAAGTAATGGCCAAGGTTGAAGTTTTAGCAGACAAACAGAGACACAGCCAGACAAACAGACAGACCAAAAACTATATGCCCCCGAATATTTGATTCCGGGGGCATAATAATAAATCTGAGTTGGTTTATTACCTTTTCTTTTTCTGTTGTCCTCCATCTTCTGGTCTTCTTCATGTGTTGTCCTCTATCTTCTGTGGTCCTCTTCTTCTTCTTGTGGTGTACTGCTGATTAAGATTTTGCAACATGAAAATCATATAAGATATGTTTTTTTTTTTTAATATCTGCTTGACAAATTTAAAATCTTCAGATTTTTTTTTTCTAGAATACAGATGCACTTAAGCACAAGGTCCATGCTTCAACAAGAGCAAATGATTAAACTTGAACAAAAAATGATGGGAAAATTATTATTACCTTTTCTTCTTGTGTTGTCTGCCATCTTCTTTTCTACTCTTCTTCTGTTGTCCTCCATCTTCTGGTCTTCTTCGTGTGTCATTCCCCATCTTCTGTGGTCTTCTTCATCTTGTGGTGTACTGCTGATCAAAATTTTGCAACATGAATATAACATCATATAAGATATGCTTTTTAAAATTGTTTGCTTCAACTCAAAAAGAAATTTAAAATGTTCAAGTCCTAACTTTTACTTTAGACACAATTCTCTGTGTATTAAATTTCTCTGAAATTGCAACCAGTCAAGCACTGTAAAACTTAAGCACCAAAAAAAACCTCATTAAATAAAATATAACAAACTAATATTATTAGGGCCTATTCATTAATGATTGCCCATACTCTATCATTTACTTCTATAAAACAAGAGACAACCAGGGAATGATTCAACTCGAAATGAAATGAAGGAATATTCATAAATCTAAGTCTAATTATCAGTTTATTACCTTTGGATTTTTTAATTCATGAGGTAAATTGTCCATCGTCTGTGATCCTCTTCTTCTGTGGTCCTCTTCTTCTGTGATCCTCTTCTTCTGTGGTCCTCTTCTTCTGTGATCCTCTTCTTCTGTGATCCTCTTCATCTGTGATCCTCTTCTTCTGTGATCCATGATCCTCTTCTTCTGTTCTGCTCCATCCTTCATGGTCCTCCATCTTCTGTGGTCCTTTTCTTCTGTGGTTCTCTTCATGTGCTGTTCTCCATCCTCTGTGATCCTCCATCTTCTGTGGTCTTCTTTGGTGATTCTCTTCATCTTCTTCATGAGCTGCTCTCCATGCTCTGTGATTCTTGGTTTCGTGTGCTGCTGATTCCATGCCTGCATTTCTTGGTTTTCTGTGCTGATCTCTGTGCCCTAAGATCCTTGGTTTAGTGCTCAGCTCTATTGATTCTTGGCTCAATGTGCTGCTCTCCATGCTGATTCTTGGTTTTGTGTGCTGCTCTCTGTGTCCTGCAATTCTTGGTTTGTGTGCTGCTCTCTGTGTCCTGCATTTCTTGGTTTGGTGTGCTGCTCTCCATGACCTGTGATTCTTGGCTTTTTGTGCTGCTTTCTTTATGCCCTTTGATTCTTGGCTTTTTGCGCTGCTTTCTTTATGCCCTTTGATTCTTTGTTTTTGTGCTGTTTTCTCCATTCTCTTTTATTCTTGGCTTTGTGTGTTTTGCTCAATGTTCTCTTTTTTTTGCCCTTTTACTTTTTGCTTCATTTGCTGCCTTTATTTTTCATAATGCTTTGGGCTGTGTGCTGCCTCCGTTACCTAAACTAAAGAAAGTAATCACAGTTATTACGATTCATTTCATCAATCTTTTAATAAAATCTTAAGTTGGTACAATGAAAGAAACTTAAAATTCATTTTTAAGAGAACATCCAATATCATAAAATCTCAAAAAACGTATAAAAAAGGTCTCATCATAAGGATTCACATTAAATAATCTTTGTTTCTACCTTTTGTTCATCTTGATTTGGCTTTTTATTTCTTGGGTCATCAACTTAGAATCTCTGATTTTCTTCATCTCTGATTGGTCCTAGAGCTTAAAGTTTGATGTCCTTTACCTCTAGTTTTATCGCAGCTTTCTATGTGTCCTTACCTATTGCATACATACAATGTAAAATAGAGAAATGCTTCAGCACTTAAATTATATACAGTATGTTTTATATATCTTTCAAAACACTAGACAAATTGTTTGAAAAACGTACATCACTATGACTCTTGCAACAACAATCAACGACAGGAATAAAGACCTTGACCTAACGACCCAAACATCAAGAGGTGTCTTAACAATCAATGACAAGAATAGTGACCTTGACCTATTGACCCAAACATCAAGAGGTGTTTTAACTTTTAAGTTACGCTTTCATATACATGTATAAACATTTGATTTGAATTGCTAAAAGGGTTGTTGAGTTATCATCTGAAATCCCTGATGGAAGTATATTTTTCCCAACCTTGACCTATTGACCCCAAAATCAGTACGTTTTGTCCTAACCAAACATCCAAAATAGTTTTGGATAGGTGCAAGTGGTGTTTGCAAATAATCTGGAAGTCTATTTTTCAAACACATGTATCTTTGTCCTAACAGTGACCTTGACCTTTGACCTACTTCCATCAAAATCAAATGGTTTCTTCCCCTCTTCATATGTAAGCATTATGCACATCCAAATTTCTATGGTGACTATTTTTAAATTTAACACATTTAAGTAGAGCTCACCTCAAGGTCACTTAGCTGTCTTTTTTTCTCCCTCTTTCCATAATGTTGTCAGTTTCATCATACTTGCGTCACATCTGTAAAAAAGAATATTCATCATTAGAATTCAATATCTAATTTATTTTACAGAAGTTATTAAGTACAGACCATTTTCCAGATAAGATACAGAGCTAAAAATATGTCGCAGATAGAAGTTTGCTAGTAAACAGCAATATAGAAAATGTATCATGTACCTTTGTCTTAACAGTGACCTTGACCTTTGACCTACTTCCACCAAAATCGAAAAGCATCTTACCCTCTTCATATGTAAGCATACATCCAAATTTCAATGATGATTATTTACATTTAAACACACTATATTAAAGGCTCACCTCATTGTCTCTCAGTTGGGTTTTTTTTTTTCGCTCTCTCCCTTTCCACAATCTCAATTTCATCATACTTGTGTCACTTCTGAAAATAATGATAATCATCATAAGAATTGGATAAAATATTCAATACCTGATTTATCTTAAAGAAGATTTTTTTTTTAGTACAGACCATTTTCCAATATGGATATAGAACTAAAAATTTCGCGCAGACTGGGGTGTTTAACAGTACAGAAAATGTTCAAAGTTCAAGGTCACTAGGTCAGAAGTCATGCTATCAAATGGAAGCTAAGTCATGAAGAATCTTTGTGTGAAATATGAAAGTCTTATAAATAAATTGAATGAGTTTTTACTTAAAATGCTTAAATTGCTGAAAAAATAACTTGATTAGCTACCTTGTTGTTTGAAGTGTGTAGAGCTTTTATTTCAAGTTGGTTTGTGTGCTTTTGAGTGCTGTTCTTCGTGTGCTGTTCTTTGTATGCTCTTCTTCATGTGCTGTTCTTCATGTGCTCAATGCGTGCTCTCATTTCCTATGAAGTTTGCTTTTCTTCTTCATCGCCATTTGATCTGCAAATAAAGAATTTAAAGTCACAGTCATATATGAAAAGATAAACTCTAAACATGCTAAAGCTAATTAAGTTTGGGGGATTTTTTACATCATTTAATTGCTTTTAGCTTGAACATGTTTACTAATACTATAAGGAGTTGGTCACAAAATAAACATCTTATAATAAAGGCAACGCAAGCATAGCATCCCCTTACACTTGCATGTTCTATTTAATTGGCAAAACCATCCTAAAATCAAGTCCAAAGTGACCTTGACCTTTGACTTGAAAATCAATGGGGTTCATCCTCCTCCCATGGGGAATATTTCTGGATGGTTTGGTGATCCAGTGATGATTGCTATGTCTTCTATGCTGTTCGCAAGGTTTTAAAGGCTAAGTGCACTGTGACCTTGACCTTTGACGTTGAAATTCAATAGGTTGTGGATGGTCTGATGTTTCTATGATGATTGATTTGTCCTCTATGCTGTTTGCAAGGTTTTTAAGGCTAAGTTAACTGTGACCTTGACCTTTGATGTTGAAATTCAATAGGTTGTGGATGGTCTGATGTTTCTATGATGATTGATTTGTCCTCTATGCTGTTTGCAAGGTTTTTAAGGCTAAGTTAACTGTGACCTTGACCTTTGACCTTGAAAATCATTGAGTACATCCTCTCTCCATGGGGATCATTTGTGGATGGTTTGACATTTCTATGATGATTGCTATGTCTTCTATGCTGTTCACAAGGTTTTTATGGCTAGGTCCACTGTGACCTTGACCTTTGACCTTGAAAATCAAAATTTCTAGATGGTTTGGTTTCTCTATGATGATTACTTAAAAGCTTTGTCTTCTATGCCGTTCAAAAGGATTATAAGCATAAGTTCATACTGACCTTGACCTTTGACCTTGTAAATCAATAGGCTTCATCCTCTCCCCATGGGGAACATTTCTGGATGGTTTGGTGCTTCTATGATAATTGCTTAAGTCAACAATCAATTGTAAAGCCTCCTAAACTGACATTCAAAGGAGGAGGGACATGATATCTTTAATCAGTCATTTTTACGCAAATTATTTTTTCTTTAAAATTTTCGTGAGGGAGTAAATTGCATGTATTTCGCTAACCAAGAGACTTTGAAAAAATTCCCCCATGGGGAAATAAACCTGCCTTATTCTTACAAAGGCGGAGACATTTATATCGCATATATTTTTCCCCCCAAGAGCAACAGACTCTTGATGAAACAATCACAATTTTTTTCATCGTTACAGAACTTGACAAAGTACCAAATCACAAATATACATATACAGTGTAGCAGGCCATTATTCATGAATCTAAAGACTTCGCAAAAAATTCCCCCTATGCGAAAATAACTCTGCATCATTCATACAAAGGCAAAGACATTTATATCGCAAATATTCCCCCCCCCCCCCAAGCGTAAAACCTTAATCGATATATAATCACGAAGTTTTTACCATGTTTACAACTAGTATATTAAAATCAATAGACCTTTGAACTTTAGCAGACTGATGGAATACTCAGAAATCTTCAAAGTTAAGTGAAAACACTCACCATATGTATGGCACAGCACTTTTCTTCATCTTTGGGGCCCATACCTTAATAAACTTGTGGTAAAGCATTTTTTTAAACAGATCTGGCAATGGACGACAGGAATCAGAACGACCTTCACATATGACCTTGGAGATCAAGACACATGACCTCCATTCACCGAGATGAGCATTCAAATGTCAAGTTCAGTCATTTCAGAACCTGCAGTTCAAGTTGCATTTTGCAGGGAGCATCTTCCCACAGAGTGACCCTTTGACCTTGACATTTTTGTCAATCTATGATAGGTATAGTGGGATGAGTGAGTTCCGCAAATGTTATAACCACTTGACAGAATTTTGCCCAAGGAACCTGAGTAAGATGGATTGTGGAACGGCACAGACAGGATTAATCTACACGCTTGATTCGACTTCATTACCTGTTCTTCACATCTACATCAGTCTACCCAGCACCAAAAACCACAAAATCTAGACTCCAAAATGACCTGCAAAAATAAATTAATAAAATAAATAAATAAAAATAAAAAAGCTGACGCAGCCAAGAACAGGCAATGAAGCCATATGAATCAAGCTTGTAGATGCTTCTTGTCTATGCCGTTCCACAATCCATCCTACCTAGATTCCTTGTTCCAAGTTCTGTCAAGTGGTTGTAACATTTGCTTCCCTTTCCCATCCCACCCCTCCATCACAGATTCACCAACATCAAGGTCAAAGGGTCACTCTGAGGGAAGATGTTCCTTACAGAATACAATTTGAACTGCAGGTTCTAAAATAACTGAATTTGAACACCCTCATCCCTTGATAGGAAACATCCTATGGTGACGTCAAGTGTGACGATCATTCCGACCCCCATCGGCTTATCATTCCCTGATCCTAAAAATGCACACAAGATTACAAAGGTACAGGGAAGTCGGGAAATTCACATTTTGGCAGCTTTTTGCAGGCATTCACAAATATGGCATTTGGTCAGCATTTCAACCCAGACTTGCTGACTTTAAGGAGGAATTGAACATCTCAATTGCAGCGGCATGGTTTGCTTTCCTTTCCTCCTGAAAAGAATACAAATTATAATATAAATTGTTTGATACTTCAATTGTGAATAAGAAAACTCACTCCGCTGATGAAGTTTGAATCTACATCATGAATGTCCCTGTCAGCATCTTGGTCAACAATACAGCTTAAATTTGATTTTGTAGTGTAAAAAAAAACATACTGTACTAAAAAAGGTCAAGGTCACAAGGTCAGCATATTTGGTATCAATGAGAAGGGTTTGCAACAAGGAATGCACAAAAAATATGAAAGCCATATTACTTACCATTCAAAAGTAATAGCCGAGGATACGGTTTTTCAAAACTCACTATAAGGTCAAACTCTGAGGTCAAGGTCATAATGTCATAAAATTGGTACCCATGGAAAGATCTTGTCACAAATAATACACAGGTGAATATGAAAGCCCTATCACTTGCCATTCGAAAGTTATGGCCAAGGCTAAAGTTTTTGCAGACAAAAAAAACATGACAAACAGACCGACCAATGGACAGACCAAAAACTATATGCCCTTCAGTCTCCAATCAAAGGAGACATAAGCAATTTTGACATACAGTCAAACCTGTCTTAAAGTGACCCTCTTTTTAACAACTTCCTGCTTTATGCGACTTTTTGTATTCCTCCCTAGCAATTTTCCTACCAAGTTAACATGTATGTAGCGACAACCTCTCTAATGCGACAACAACCATGATTTTTCTGTTCCGCAACATATTCCGAACCTGTATATTACAACTTTTAGTGTTGCAAAGGACCCATACTACATAACATTTTACACTAAATCTCTTCATCAGTGTCTTTCATAATTAAATCTTCTTTGATAGATAAAATCTAATGTGATTTTATATTTGCAATACGATTAATCAATGTATACATGAATTGATATATGCAGTGATTCATTTAATAGTATTGCTCTTATACTGCGAAAATTTTGTTGCTTAAAGTCAGATTAGCTTGAACCTGTATTCAGTGACCACCTGTCTTATGTGACCTAATTTCTGTCGGCCCTTGCAAAGTCACATAAGACAGTTTTGACTGTAATTTAAAGAAACACTGATATCCCTTACAGAAATTCCTAACAGATACTTATAAGTGGTTTATCAGTAGCTTATAAGTGACTTATACTTCACTGATAAGTTTCAGTTTTAGGCATGTAAGTGAAATGTAAGTCTGTATAAGTGTTAGTGAAACCAGAATTCACTGATACTCCACTGATCAGTCACTTATAAGTGAAATATGAAGGAAAGTAAGTGTGCTATAAGTGAATTGCAGAGTAATGTAAGTCTTTGGACTTAGAATAATTTCAAGCCAAGACATCAGAAAATGTCTAAGTCCTAAAAGTGATCAGATATGGTTTTATTTTTAAAAATCAATATCTTCTTTAATAATATTTCAATTTAAATGCGGTTTTTTGTACAATACTGATTTATTACTGCACTTTCAGTGTAGCTGATTTTTAATTTTTTTTTTTAAATTAATTTTTTTTTTTGGAGGGGGGGGGTTCATAATTTTTTTAGCTAGAGAAAATACTAAATCATCAAATGAACCATTGTAAAATATGAATTCACCTTCATAGACGGCCTGACGGACAAAGTGATCCATATATATGTTCCTGCTCTGTATGTACATGTGCTATGTTACTACATGTGATCAATTAGCTATGGTCAACCTGAGGAGATCATATTTCAGAGATGCTTTAACAAGAAAACTTTATGGACAGACTGACAGACAGACAATGAGGTACTCAGGCATTGCACAGTAGAGTAATTGATACTCGTGGTGGGTGAAATTGCATTCTAGATGCCATCCAATAGCAATTCACCGTTCCTAACTTTTTCAGCCTGTGACCAGTGACAAGAAATGCACATATTGTCCATGTTTTTATGGCCTTATTTAGAAACAACATCCAGTAAGATGCTATATTTGTACATGTACAGACAGGTGGACTAACAAACAATCCAAATGCTAGATGCCATCAAAGCTAAGACAAGGAGGGGGCATGATAAAAAAGTGCCAATTGCAACTCGGTGCTGAAAACTCCTTGGTTTTGTGATTAATGTTGCAAATACAATTTTTTTTTTGCTTTATCGGTGCACTTGTATATTTATGTGGCTTGTCCCCAATAGAATTAAGCCTGTCAAAGGGGATTGGCGAATGAGTTATAGTATATCAGCCTTGTGATCGGAAGGTTGCCAGTTTTAATCCTGCCGTCATTCCCTATTAGCGGGTGAACCTCAAATGGCAAGGGGGACAGCTACCTGGTGTCCATTTCAGGTTAGGCTTGACATATTTTAAATTAATGTACACGTTAAAGACCCCTGCATTCCCCTAGCTGCCCATATATTGGGTGCCTGACAACACCAGAGCAATCAACTATGTTCCATCACCATGTAGCTGAAATATTGCTAACTTTTGTTCACAGTGATGCTATATATGTACCACAATCTGAATCTGACGATGCCCGTACCTCAGATTTCCGTATTTCCATATTTTTCCATAAAATTTCCATGGAAAATTCATGGAGAAACTGCGGAGGTAAATTTCAGTTAACGGAAATACGGAAAATATACGGAGTGCAAAATTCAGAAATGCGGAGAAAATGCGGAATTTTGGACTTTGTTTATTTCTGATACGGAAAGTGTACAAAGTTTGGGACTTAGTAAAATTTCGATATGGAAATTATATGGAGAAAAAGACTTAGTCAATTCTTGATGCAGAAAAAATGCGGATCTCTGGACTTAGCATTTATTTCATACGGAGAAAATTTGGAGCTCTGGACTTAGAATTTTCTTCATTAAAGAATTTTTTTCACTTATAAAATGAGGTGTTCTAAAAACAGTTGAGATGCCTGGGGTCTTCCATAGTAATGTATCACAGATGATTGGACAGACAGACATACAGACGACGGACAAAGTGATTCCTAAGTGTCGCTTTGCTTCACAGGTGACACAAAAAGCTAAGTTAAGCACAACTACAATTATTTTAACCAGTAATTGATACACACATGACCTTTTATGGAATGAAAATGCATAAAATAAGATGTGTTTGTGAAACACTATGCCCCAGGTGGCAACAAAGTCTGGAAAATTTTATTTTTAGCTTAAAGGTCACAGTCAAGGTAACAAGGTCAATGACCTTTGTCATTTGAAAAGGTATCTTTAGTTGAGTATGCATACCAAATATGAATTCTCTATCTCTTACGATTCAAAAGTTATGATGAAGGTTAAAGTTGACAACAGACAAACAGACAGACAAAAATCAAAATTTATGAAATACAAGATAAATAACACCAGAGTATTCCCCTGAATACGTGTGGCACCAGCAAATATATATAGATAGTCTCATTATTTAGCAAAATAGAAAGTACGTATACTTTTAAGTGACATTAAATGCATGACCAAATGAATGAAGCTTTATAATACAACCCTTTTTCAAGTTTTGAGGGAGAGGACAGGATGAAAGGCAGGGGAGGAAGAGGTTGGAGGAAAGGGAAGGGGGAGAGGCAGGGATAAGGAAAGGGAAGAGGGGAAGGGGGAGGCTGGTAAGGGGTGGGAGGAAAAGGGTGGGAGAGGGGTACCCCCTGTCTGCCCCCCCCCCCCCCCCCTTTTTTTTAAACTTTTAACTTAACTTAAATGAATTTTTCATAAAATTTACGAATTCTTTGTTTGCCAATCTGTCAGGAAATAGGAAAAATTAATTATCTTTTCTTCTCAAATTAAATTTCGCTCCCAATTATATTTCACAGAATATTCTCTCCAAAAAATGTACTCTCAAAAAAAAAAACAACTTTACTTAGATATATTACTAATTACTAAGAAAGATTGGCTATGGATCAAGAATTCTTTTACTTAAAATGTTACCTCTATAAGTAATTACTTTAAATAACCGTCTTAAAACTTTAAATTTCGGCTAGGATTGTCAGAACACACGAGTATCCATCTCCACCACGGCCGATGTTTTACTTTCGTTTTCCATATACAATACATAGTTAATCTCGCCTAATTTCAGAAAACTTGGCGATCGGTCTTTAGGTGTTTATAACATGATTTCTAGAATACGATTATTTGACATCGTTTTTTATTTTTATTTTCTTTCCTTTATATATATATATATCTTCTTTTTTTTGTTATTTTATAATTTCCTAGGGTCGGAAAATAAAAAAAAATCTTTCAAGATAATTCTATTTTTTTCCCAGATTAGCAAAAAAAAAAAATATGGTCAATGGATCGATGATTATTTTTTTTTATAAATCAGTTTGAAAAAAAAACAAATTAAACATTGTGTCAGTAATGGATATAAGAACTAAGATTATTAAGTAAAACAGACGCATTGAAAATAATCAATGTATATTTATGCAGATCGAGGCGTTTTAGTTTGAAATGATTGTGTACGAAACGACTGTGATAAGAAATAGCCAATCAAAACATCGGATTTTTAAAAGGTTCGGGCGAGGCGGAAAAGTCGAATGCCAGAATCGAATCTTCAAGAATTTTGATGACTATCATAGGGTTTCCTTTACTTTGGTACCGGTACATTATAGACACGTTAATTGAAACAATGAAGCCTAGTTTCCTTTGTACTGAGCACGTCAGTGGATGGACGTGGACCGTGGGAAAATGTGTTTGTTTTCATCGATTTATCAGTGTTCCAAACTGATGACTCTGTTGGAAGTTGAAGACAGTGCATAACTAAGAAATTTGGAGATAATGCCATTGCAGCATCAATAAGCATGATTGAAGGTAGGCTGTTATTTGATTTATGTTTTACTTCTTTGTGATTAATACGTGTTCTACTGAAAAAGAGTTACGGAAAGAGGTTATCTGGGCTAAATCTCAAATATTTAGGGGATCTGAATATTTTTAGGATATTTTCAGAATTATCATTACCTTATTACTAGTCCGACTTGCAGACCTACGACGGTGTTATCTGTTTTTTCGTCTTTGGTCTGACTGCTATGCGGCATAGGCAAAACTTGAGAATTTCGGTGCGAGAAAAACTTCGGCAAGTGATCCCTTTTTGGCCGGATTGCAAAGCAATTCCGGTCTATAGATTGACGATGTCAAACGTTATGGCATAAATTGAAAGGTCTTGTCATGGGAAACCTATATGTATAATATAAGGTTTCTACTGCATACAGTTCCTTAGATTTTGCTTAAACCAGGAACTTTAACCAAAATCTTTAACTAGGTCAAAGTCCAAGGTCAAGGTCACTAGGTCAAACGTTACAGCATAAATTGAAAGGTCTTGTCATGGGCAACCTTCATGTATAATATAAAGTTTCTACTGCATATAGTTCCTTAGATTTTGCCTCAACCAGAAACTTTAACCAAAATGTTGACGGCAGACGGACGGACAGACGGACATCGTCAATCTATGTCACAGCTCCTGGGTGAAAGCCTGCATGTAGTACAAAATCTGGAACAGGATCCATCAAATTACCTCCGTACGTACAATGGGGGGGGGGGGGGGGGGGTCAGGATTCTCCCCCTCCCGCCTACTTGACTTCGCGCGCAAAAATTAATTTTCCTTCCTCAAGACCTCAAGACAACTTCATATACAGTCCAATTAAGTCGAACTTCAGAAACTCCAATGTCAAAAACTCGAATTCCCCCGAAAACTTGAATTAACAAACTAGTCCCATTCGAATGTTTTTAACATTATATATAATTTACTTCGAAAAATCGAATACCTCTTGAAACTCTAATTTGAAGGCCCCTTGTGATTTGAGTTATCAATGTTTGACTGTACTAAATTTCAAGTCATTATCTCAAAGGACAACAGAGAAAAGTTCGGAAACCAAGTGTAACAGACAGAGTGCAAACCTTTAGTCCCCTCCCGATTTCACTGGTGGGGCACTAATTAATTATTATATGTAGCGTGTTTAAAAATATCAATCTTCATATTTTACAGGCTTCTTCAAGTCACACAGACATGCAATATAGTCCTGGAATGATGCAGTCGTCTTCCCAGCAAATTCAGTCTTCCCCTAGCTCCACATCCTCAAGTCAAATGGTGGACCTGGTTCCAGGGAGAAGTATGGTGAAAATATCCACTGCTCAGTTGCATGCCTGCCAAAGGAAAGCAAAAGGCAGTGGCACTGCCATGGCACGCCTCCTTCTTGTAGTTTACTTTGACTTGAAGACTCTGCAGGAGAGTTGTGCAAGAGGGACCGGCACAACAACTCGACAGCCGCTTAACCCGGATATTGTTGATGCCATAATAGGTATGTATAATACATTCAATCATAATCTGTTTGAAAGTGTAAGCTGGTTATATTACTCCGACCAACTGTTAAGTCCTCTATAATGCATTTTACTCATATTAGCGAAATCTACTTTTCATTAAAGGTGTCATAAAAAGGTTCCAGGGTCTGCGTCAAAAATTAGGGTCAGACCAGACACATTTTTGTTTGGGCTTATACATGACTTACAATTTTATACTTCACACACTGTCTACCCATGGCACAAGAAGAGACATATGTGTTCCTCGAACACTCTAGTATTATAATAAATTGAAAATGAATGTCCTGATGTTGAAATTTTCGAAAAATGTGTTGCATGTGTTTCATACATAGATATAACATATTATGCTGTATCACTCATGTAATTTGTGCTTTGTCAATGTTTTATTTTAGAATGCAGCATGAGATATTCAACAGGGAAAATTTCAGAGAAGGAGATAGTCCAAGCTATCAATGGAAAGTGTTCCGACATTCGGCAAGAAGTTGCGAAGGCCGTTAAAAAATCGAAAAAATAGCAAGATTATAGACTGTGACCATTTTTACAATGTATCACATTGTTCAAGTTATACCAAAGAATACTATCAGTATTAAATGAATAGAAGTTCACATTATGTTTTATTTAAATGGCCGATCAGTTAAGGAGAATTTTTTAATGCGATTCTGTTTTGAGTATTTATAAAGCACAATAAGACAGGTTAATAATTCAATGAAAAGAACTTAGTTACAAAACTTTGTTGTGGCACCAGCGAAGCAAAGTGGCGCTGGCGCCACTTAGGGATCACTTTGTCCGTCGTCCGTCCGTCTGTCACGCTTTGCTCTTGCTGGCACCACACGTATTCCGGGGAATACCTAGTCTATTTCAAAGCCATGATGTATATATACATGTAATTATCTTTTGTCACTTTAGCTAGTTTTTGTGATGCCTGCCAAGCATAATAACACTTAAAGATGATTTTTCTGTTGTCTGTCACATTTTACTAAGCTGCAAGCACAAGCCTTCAACAATCTTGCTATATTTAAATCGAACATTATGGAGGATGCAACATTTTGATATTTGAATGGCAATTTTCATTTATCCATAATGCAGAATACACCCCTACTAGTGGTTATTCAGAAGAATTGAACAAGCAACCTTCCAGACTCTCAGGAACAGCTACTCATGTTCACTTATAAGTGCCTTATACTTCACTTATAAGTGACTCATACATCACTTATCATCCACTGACAAGTGCCAGGCTTACTCCACTTATACTTCACTTATAAGTGAAGTATTAGTCAAGTGTAAATACAATAAGTGTATATAAGTGAAATGTATATAAGTGACTTAGTAAGTGAAGTATAAGCCACCTATAAGTGAAGCATAGACCACTTACCTCATTTGCATACAAAATCCTAATCAGTGGCTTATAAGTAAAGCATATCAGTCAAGTATAAGTTGCTTATCAGTGGTTTATAAGTATAATGTCAGTCGCTTATAAGTAAAATGATAAGTGACTGATTAGCCACTTATCAGAATTTTCCGTAAGGGATGTCATATTTTAAGTTTTTGACTTGACAATTTTACAAGTTATAGCTGAAGATACGGTTTTTCAAAAGTCACCATGGTCAAACTTTTAGGTCAAGGTCACAATGTCATAAAATTAGCACCCATTGAGATATCTTGTCACAAATAATACACAGGTGAATATGAATGCCCTATCACTTGCCATTTGAAAGTTATGGCCAAGGCTAAAGTTTTTGCAGACAAAAAAAAAAAAAAAATGACAAACAGACCGACCAATGGACAGACCAAAAACTATATGCCCTTGAGTCTCCAATCAAAGGAGGCATGAGAAATTTTGACATAATTTAAAGAAACACTGATATGTCATATTTTCAGTTTTTGACTTGACAATTTTACATTGGATCATGGAATTATTTGGAGATACAACACATTATCTTCTTATTACAAATAATTAATTACAAACACAGATTACAAAGCTCACTATTGGCAGTATGTTATCATGGCAGCAAAATTCAATTTAAGCATTTTCTAAAATTATATTGTTTTAAAAGCAAAATCACTCGCACAGATAAACTATAGGTCAAGGTCATTTTACATATGCATCCAATATTGCAAATTTGGTACACGAGCACTTAAACTTTGCTCAATATTGGCTTTTAAAAATCAGCAAAATCCATCAAGCAGAAAAAGTAGGTCAAAGTTATTATATCAAAGTATGTTCCAAAAATACATCCAATATATGCAATTTTGGTACATGTAGCACTTATACTTTGCTCAATATTGGCTTTTAAAAGCAAAATCAATCAATCTGAATTTTAAAGTATGTCAAGGTTATTCTATGAAAATTTGATAAAAAATACATCCAATATGCAAGTTTGATACATGAAGCACTTACAAGTTATACTAAAATCAATCAAGCAGAAAAAGTAGATTATGGTCATTCTATGAAAGTTTAATCAAACATACATGTACATTCAATATGCAAGTTTGGCACATGTAGAACTTATACTTTGCTCAATATTGGCTTGCCTTAATTACCTAATTATAAAAGCAAAATCGCTAAAGCAGAAAAAGTAAGTCAAATGCTGTATCAGATGCATCTCAAGATGAATTACTTGACTGTGCAAGTTTGAAGTTTGGTTAATGTATCATCAATACTTTGTCAGATACTGAGCTATCTCAAACTTCTTAACCAAGTCACACTGAGCTACCTCAAACTTCTTAACAGAACCAGGAAATGCAGGTAAAATACAGGAAGGGTGTCAGCTAGTATGTGAACTGTTATCATAATCTTTTTGTTACAATTTTTAAAAAGATTTACCTGCAGGATGACAACAAAAATTGTTGCCTGGCTAGCCTTAGTCAAATGACATGATTAGGGCTGGGACGAATTACTCCGATTCATCGCTTTATTTTATTTCGCGATCCAAGTATCGATAAACCCGACGATACCTATGTTAAAATTAACAAAAAATATGTGTTTGAATTTTCCAGATTTTTTTGTCTGTCATACCAAAAACGATAATAATGTTTTAAGAAAACAAAAGAAAAGTTTGGAGAAAGCTAGTGTTGAATAAATATAACATATTAAATAAAAAAGCTACTTGTATTATGAATAAAAATACTATCATTGACAAATAGTTTTTTGAGAAGGTTTTATCAATTTATTCAGTATCGCGATTCATATCGTATCGGATGTCAGGTGTCGTGATTTGTATCGGATCGGCTGGGTGCAGTATCGTCCTAGTCCTAGAAATGATTCAGTTGATGATGTGACCTATTTAATCCAATCTACAGCTAGCATTTTTGTATTCATGCATTTCTTTCCATCTTAAGTTCAATTTCAGAAAGCTAAGTTTGAGAGAAAAATTAAAATAATTTGCTTTTCCAAATATTCAATACCTGTTTTTTCCCCGACTTCTAGCTTCATGAGGGCTTCATTCTGTTCAAATTGAACTTGTTGAACATTTCTTTCTTTGTGTGTTCATCACAACCTATCCATGACCTGAAATGAATTACAAAAATTTGTTTATTGCCCTGTCTAGAAAATTTAACAAATTGAATGTATTTGTCAGAGAAAAATCACTTCCATCTTTACAGTTAATATGACTTTGTGCAGTCATTCATATCTATAAAGGTTTTGGAAGTTTTGACAAATTATTTTCTGATTCCTTCACATTGAACCAGAACAATATTTATCTTCAGTGATATGACATCATCAAGAAATAAGTAATATAATATATATTGAAAATACATACTGTAAACGTGGTTATTTTTGCAGGGGGAAAATTTCGCGTTTATAACATCAAGACGTTGCACGTAGGGGAAATATTTGCGATAGAAATGTCTTTCCCTTTGTAAGAATGCAGCGGGGATATTTTCGCATGGGGGAAATTTTTGCGACGCCACTTGATTCGCAAAAAACGCGAAAACTACCCCCATGCGAAAAATTCCATGTTTACAGCACTAGTATAAGTTAGTAGTATAGAGTCTCATTAATTTATTTTCCTATGGATGAAGGAAATATAAAATTGCAATATTCAAAGACAGACAAGAATTGTAGGATAATTTTACAATATTTGAGAAAGAAAAAATTTGGTACTCAATATGTGTTCAATATACCTGCTTATTCCCGACTTCTAACGTCATACACTTGGTTTTCTTCTGTGTAAACTTGCAGCTTGAACTCATGGAAAATTTCTTTTTTTTTTTCCTCGTGGATTCATCAATAAATCTTCCTGCAATAAATCACAGAATATTTACATACATGTATATGTCATATTAACAACAATGTTGAATTAGTTTTTGAAAAGTAGGTCAAAGTCCAAGGTCAAGGTCACTAGGTCAAAGTCTCATCACAAGGTATCTACTTATCAAATTTGCAAGGCCAATCCCTAATTATTCAAGATACATAATACAACCCAGGTTTAAGCTTATCAGAAGCTTGTCAAAGACGAAGGTAAAGGGCACTAGGTCAGAGGTCATGGTCTCAAAAGTAAGGTCTTGTTACTAGGTAGTTACATGTGAAATATCAAAGCCCCAGCCCTTATAGTTCAAGAGACAATACCCAGGATAAAGTTTGGAAGTTTGTCAAAGACCAAGGTAAAGAGCACTAGGTCAGAGGTCATGGTCTTGTTACAAGGAACCTACATGTGAAATATCAAAGCCCCAGCCCTTATAGTTCAAGAGACAATACCCAGGATAAAGTTTGGCCTTAATGCAGACGATGACACAATACCAATGAGGACATTGTTACGACGCTGAGTGTAGTAACATGTATATGGCGCGCATATTTTAGTTCTCTTGACTCTCCTCCCAGTGAGCTAAAAAGTAATGAAGTGTTTTCAAGAGGATACAAGATACAATGTATCACGCCCAGTATCCAATGACCCCGATTAAAGTGTTTTAAAGGTAAGTTAAGTCATTGGTCAAGGTCAATGAGTACATCAAAAGTCAAGGAACCAAATGTATGGGGAATCTTCATGTAAAATATCAAAGTCATACTCCCTACATAGTCTAAGATATTTAAGGACACAGTCTGATGCAGATCTTGATGTGGACAAGTATACATATATATACAGTCAGAGGTCCAACTTATATGAGTAATAACTTCTTGACATTAATTAACTTGCATCAATAATAACTTATACAAGTTATGTTCATGAGTTTATCACTAGTAATTAGTTACAAATAAAAGAGCAGATTTTCCTCAGAATTTCTCCAATAGCTTAAACAAGTTATAACAGTGTTTTGATTTAAACGTGTTTTATATTCAAAGCATTGTGATTTATTGTTAATATTCACATTCAGAAGATGCATCTAGGTCTTATGTTTCTGACCTAATTTTTTTGGAAGTTAGCTTGTCTGTTGCTGGTAAATATGATTTAATGACATAAATATTTCCCCAGAGAATCCTAATTTTGAGAGCTTTGCGCTAGACCCACAAAGCATGCGCTGGATAGTGAGATTACCAGGAGATTGTCCAAATTAATATCTATCAAGTTACAAATGCTCAGTTCATAAGAAAATTGCTCAGAGGATATATTAAGGTTCAAGTTTGCTGTTATAACTTGTTTAAGTTATAAATACTAAAACCAGTTAGTATACTTGGGCAAGTTGTAACTTTTTTAAGTTGGACCCCTGACTGATAAAGTTGACACACTCTTTCTATAAATCTATAGCAACTCTACTTACATGACGTAACTGTCAAAAGAAATCGGGAAATCAGTGTTTAGTTGTCTGCATTCTCCACCTACTTCTTCTGAAGAAAGAGAAAAAAGTCTTAGTACAGTCATGAATTTCAAGCCATTAAATTTCAACGAGTAAAATTGATGCACAGATTACTATATATAAAGATCACCTCATGGCAGCTAGCATGTTATCAATGGCAGCTGAAAATTAAAAGTCAATATTGGTCTAATATATAAAATACTGTACACGTAGGAATTTTTGTATGGGGGTAACTTTCGAAATAATGTATTATTATCGTGAAAATAACCCGTGTGAAAATAACATACAGCATAAAAGAATTCTCTCTATTTCCCAAAAATTAGCCCAATGCGTACCTTTGCAATGGTAATTTCAAAAAATTTCCCCGAGCGAAAATAACTATGTTTAACTTTACAGTATATGAAATATATATAAGCACTACCTATTGCATTTCAAAGAGATACAGTCAATTTGAAATTCTATTTCGGAATGTAAGTCAAAGTTCAAGGTCATGTCTTAAATTAACAGTTTTGTCAGAGGGAATCTTCATGCAAAGTGATACCTCTTACAATTCACGAGATATTTTTGTTTAAAGTTTTTGAAATGTATGCCAAATTTCAAAGTCAAGGCCACCAGGTCAAGAGACAAAGTCGAATATGAAAGAGATCTAATATTAAGAAATGGATGCTGTACCCATTACAGTTCAAGAGCCTGAAGTAAAGCCAAAGTTAAATTGATTTTGAAAAGTAGATCAAAATTCGAGGTCTAGTTTTCAGCGAATATTCGAATGGAAAATTGGTATTCGAATATTTGTTAATTTATTATAGCATGTATAGTGCACGTAATTATATGTGTTAGTGTAAGGAAAAGAAGGTTTGAGACAGTGTACAAACACGGAAACCAATATCAACTTTGAGCAATCATCCTAAAACGAAAGACCCTGACCATTTGCGCTACTGGTCGCAGCAGAAGACATATTATCTTAAACATGAAAATTTTAGCTGTCATGTGCCATTTGCATGAAATCAATAAATGATAAAGACGCTCCAATGCCTTTCTTTAACATACATTTCATGTGTTAATATTTTCAAGCAAAAGCTATAAGTGCACAACGTGTGCCCTAAGCCCCCCCCCCCCCCCCCCCCCCCTTTTTGCTGTAATGTAAAAACTTTCCAACTTAATTTTATTGGTCGCCTGGAAGTCGTATTAGATAGGAATACAGAAGTATGTTTTGACAGGGATGGTGGAATTACGCTAAGGTCAAAACTGTTGCTTAATGCATCATGCAAGCTTGTAATGTGCATAAAACATACTGTCTCCATTTGAATTTACATAATGTCATGTTCATTTACATGTAGATACCATGTATCTGATACTATCAAGTACAGGGAATTGGTACAACTGCTTGAGGACTACAAGATTACCTTCACATAGAGATACTTTAGGGTTTAAGGGTAAAAATTGTTTACTTAAAACCTAACTCATTAACGGGACGTTTATTATTATTGTAACCAGGTATATTTTTTTTTCAGTAAATGATTAATCCAGTGACCAGTGGTCAGACATATAATTTTGAGGAAAATCAAGAAAAAACGAATATGAATCGAATACTTGACACGAATATTCAAATACCGATTTCAGGTATTTTTTTCAGCTTTAATTGATACCTGACTATGGTAAAGTCAACAAAACAATAGTATCTCAAAGTCAAATGTCCAGGTCAAGGTCAATACCTGAAATAAAGTTACAGACAGGTCCGGGTGTAATCGGGAAAAAACAAAAAACGCAGTGTATTTATTTCAGGTGTTTTCTACAGGTAAATCAGAAAACACAGTGTTATTGTATTCCCCCTCTGTCACTTTCATCCCCCTCTGTAGCTGCTATATGCCCCTCTGATGGAAGGTGTGAAAATCGCTCAGGTGTGGAAGTTACCCTGACAAAAGGCCAGGTAGTGGCATTTATACTAGAAGGAAATATTAGATACCATTACATGTATGAAGGCTGTTTTCTGTTTATGTTTCAAAACTTAACAAACACTTGAAGTTTTAACATGTATAAAAGAGTATTTTAATTTCATAATTTAAACTTTATAATATCCACTAATTTTATAATAAATTGAAGTTTGTTATTGGACATTCAAAAACTGAAATTAAAACATGCTAAAATATAAGATAAAATTATTTTATTATTATACATTTTTATTCTTTCTAATATCCATAATTTTCTTTTTCTTTTTTTTCACATATTGGACATTCAAAAACTGAAATTAAAACATGCTAAAATATAAGATAAAATTATTTTATAATTATACATAATTATCTTTTTCTTTTTCTTTTATTTTTCTTTTTTTTTTTTTACATATGGATATCTGAAAGAAAATAATATACATAAAGACAAAACAATGATTATAAAAAAAAATTATTGTACTTTGTAATTATACAAAATTTCATTCAATTAAAGAAAAGCTTTTTAAGAATTGAAACATATTTTTCAAACATGTCAAAGAATCGATTTCAGGGTTGGTGTCCCCCCCCCCTCTCATGAATTTGTCCAATACTTTCAGCCGGTAACGCTACCTGTGCAAACAACATATACCCCTGCGTTAATCCTATTATCTGTTTAGCTTAGGTGACTTCTCCGGACAATGATTTCCCACGCCTCAGATTATGAACTAGATAAAACACGGGAATTATAAATTTTAGAGTCCTCATAATTATGGCCGGGGTATTGGAGTTTGATATATATTAATTTTTATGTCGTTTAAACAGTCATAAAGTGTTTGTATATCAAGTTCTCCCAGATTTTAAGTAAAAAACGTCACGATTTTTTTTCATAAATACTAAAGATGGGTAAATTATTTTGCGCTCCTGTAACAGTCAGATTTTTTTTTTTTTTGACTGACAACAACATTTATACCGTTACGCGATAAACTTATGACACGTGACGGTACGAAGTGAATCAAGCAATACATGTAAACGTTTTCTCGTAGCGCGGGGTATGTCAATATACAATGTACACATGTATTTTGATAATGTAACACGTTTCATCATACATTTAATGAAGGAAAATTACGGCCTTCATGTTTAAAGTACGACGGAAAATGAGATTAACGTACGTGCGTAGTACAGGTAGAAGCCACAAAAGCCGTTTCTCTGGTTGTGGACTACAAGACATTTAACACCTGGAACCAGGTATAAATCAATAAACACAGCGCGGTATTTATGTCTTTTAAACAATCTTATTAGTTTGACAAGATTGGTCCCTAGAAAAACGACACCGTAGACTTTATCATCTTTTAATTTCCCATCTAAATAGGACCTTTAATATAATATATTGATCTTTGAAATTTACCATCACGGACATTTCACTGACGTTCAATCGTGTACTTATCCCACAGACTAGGAATTTACAGCATGGAGTACATCGGATACGAAAGCGGGGGGGGGGAGGGTTGTACCAATACTATGTTCTCAAAACCTGGCAAGTCGGGCGACTACGCTATTTTAGTTGGTGCCGTCTACGTCGCCGGCGATTATTAAAGTGGCGTTCAGTGAGCCGTACAGGTGTGAAAGAGAGTCGTGGTATCGACAGATATTCAATATCAAGATAAACATGATAAATAGACAATCCCCCCAACACTTTACCCTTGCTTTTTTTGTAACATATTAGGGAATGAAAGAGAGAGTTACGTGAAATGTATTTGCGGCATATTTCTGCAATTACATTTTTTTTTTTCATAATATTTTTTTATAATAAAATAGCGAATATTACGTCGGCGCTTCGGGCCGGTAATTTTGTTTTTTTCGATATGTTTTTTTTAATTTAAGAACAAAGTCGCAGTCTACCTTCCCTCCAAAAAAAGTAAGAAGGTGGCGGAGTCGAGGATTGGCCAGGCCTAAAACGGTGGAATAGTAAGATTTTTTTTAGTGTTGTAAATGTAGAAGCAGAGTTCGTGAAATGTATTGGTTTTAGCGGATTTGCTGATGAAAAAAAATTTGGGTCCGATAAAATCGCACGTTATATCTTTTATTTGGACAGATAAAAATCCTTAAATGTCCGACATTTTATTGGAAGATTTCAAGAACTCTGCAAAACTCTACAAAAGACTACAAGACTCTACAAAATTAAACGATTAGGTCCTAAGATGGGGGGGGGGCTTCTTAGGACCTAATAGTTTAATTTTGTTGTCTTTCTCAAAGTACATAGATAACAGCGATGACCAAATTATTTCCATTACCGCACGTAGACCTGAACACCCTTATTAAAAGGCAATTGTAAACTTAGCTACCCCCCCTTTTTTTGTTAGTCCCCTAGGCTACCGGCAATGCCGTAGGGGGCTTTTTTTCTAATTAATTTTAAAGACATATATAAAATGATCAAAACAGTAAAGCAAAGGACAGTCGTTATACTCTGCGCAGTCAGCCAAAAAGGTGTGAAAAACAAGTTGATTGTCAACCCCTCTGCCAGAAGATAGAAGATTACTGTACCTGCGTACCTGTAAAATATAATCGCATTACCGCGCCCGCACGAACCCCCCCCCCCCCTTTTTTTTTTAAAGAAAATCAATGGTCGGGATATTTACCGTTTTTACCCCCCTCCCCCCTCTGTCTCTGTCTCTCTCTTTCTTAATATTCACTCTCTTAATTTTTAAATTTCAACTTATTTTGGGTACGACGAATAAAAAAAGAAATAAATAAAGATAAAGTAAAACGAATAGAATAGAGGACGGAAAAGAAAAGTGATTAGTAACTTTTCATAAAAAGTAAATAAAAATGTATTGCGCACGCGAACAGAGCCTTTTACATGTAATTTTCATCTTTTCACCGACAAGTGGCCAATAGCTCGAGCTGAATCGTCAACGTGAACAATATCTTTAGAATTCCTTAAAATATTATTTACAGTGCGTGAATAAAGTCTTTAAGAAAGCATTCTATTCTATCGTACACCTTATACTCGCAGATTAGACGTTGCCGTAAAATGACTTGTCACGGCGCGCTGATTGTACGTTGGAACATTTTTTATTTTAAAGACGGATTTACAGGACAATGTTATTTCCTTAGATAAATAGATAGATAGATAGTAACATGCGATCGGAAATTAACCAGCGATCGTAAACTAGGCATGACGATTTTTTTTTCATAAAAACGTACGTCTCATCGGTGAAAAATTATAGCGTGTTGTGGTGTCTGGGAAACAACGAATGAATTTTACATGGCCAGGCCTAAATAAAATAAATATGATAAATTAGAGAAACAAGAGGAGCTCAAATACCGACTTCTTTGAAAATTAGGAGGTCTGAGTCCATGGCCGAACATAAATCACAAATATTTCTTTCAATAAAAATGTTTAAACCTAGAATTTTAAAGTCCGTAGGAAAGATGCCAGGCACCAAACACGTATGCAAAGACGGAGTTGATCTATAAACTTTCTGTATATAGTCAGATAGTTAAATTGGTAAACTGTAAACAAATCAAAATGATTTATATGTATATGTAAGAATGAAAGTTTTGTTCTATTTCCAGTTACTCTATGGTTTTTTCTTCCTTTTAAAGAAATTTATATATAAAATCAAAATGATAAGTTTGTAAATATATGATTTTTATTTTATTTCTACTTACCCATACACTTTTTATTTAATTTAGAAAATCATGAATAAGGATAACTTTAATTCGAATAATATAATAAATATGAATATAATTTTTAAAAATATGAATAATAAAATAATAAATATTGGGATAACATAAATTCAACAGTTCAAAATATGAAAAAAAAAAAATGGTAACTTTTTTTTTTTGTTCAAAATATGAAACAAAAATGATAACTTGTTTTTTTGTTTTTTGTTTGTTTGTTTGTTTTTTTTTAATTTCTACTGAATGCATGAATTACTTTTTAACAATAAAAATTCTTCCTTAGAAAGGTGACAATACATCTGTATGTCCTATATAGGTGAGGGGAGTTGTTAATTAGCTCAGGTAATAAACATCCCCAATAACACCCTACTACAGGTAAAGTCGCTCTAGGATGGCCCAGGTAAAAACACCTGAAAAACACTGCGTATTCTGATTTTTTCTGCACTGTGTTTTTTGTTTTTTCCCGACTACACCTGGACCTGTCTGTAACTCATATTTTATCTCTATGCAATTAATAATGTAAAATTCCATATAGCATTTGTACAATAGAGATTAACTCTAAATAGCATATTTCAAGGTCAAGGTCACAGACAATAACTGCATTCAGATCCTCTCAACTTGCTTTATCTTTGTACCAAGTTTGAAGATTGTACCCCTTATAGTTCACTGACAACTAACCTAAACGCAAAATTACATTTTTCAAGGTCAAAGTCAAACCTCATGGTCAAGGTTAAAAACAAAACCTGTGTTCATATTCTCTCACCATGCTTTATCTTTGTACCAAGTTTGAAGATTGTACCCTTTAAAGTTCTATCACAAATAAATGCAAAATTACATTTTTCAAGGTCAATGTGAAACCTCAAGGTCAAGGTCAAACACAATACCTGCGTTCATATTCTCTCGTTATGCCTTATCTTTGTACCAAGTTTGAAGACTGTACCTCTTCTAGTTCTTTCACAACTAAACTAAACGCAACAGCTAAATCAAATTGTTGACAAAGACGGACAGACTGACATCGTCATTTCATAAGCCGGCTTTTGCTTTGCAATCTGTGCTATTCATTTGTCTCATTATGATCACCATGTTAAGTTTTGAGTTGCTACTCCCAACTGTTATCTTCCAACAGACTTTATAAAAGGCGCAAAGTTCAGCTACACCAAAATGTTGACGGTACATTGACAAACCAATGGACAGACAGATGGAGTGACAGACAGACGGAGAGACAAACTGACAGACGGAGAGACAAACTGACAGACTTTGCCATTCTGTAGACCGTTTTGCTTTGCAATCAAAATTTTACTATTTGGGTGGTTTTTAGAGTGTTGGCCGCAGTGTACTCTAGCTGTTACAAGTGATAAAAAAGAAATGAAAATTATTCTTCTACTTTACTCCTTCCGTGACCCCCTTCAACACGATGAAGATTGATATAATAATCACTAATTTGGGTTGCACCAGATGAATGGGAATTTAAAATTTTGATTTCAGGAGTCATCCAGCACGATCAATATAATATACGTTCTTCTTGATCAGCCAAATATGGGGCCCATATTCAGCCCCCCGAGTCCCAACGCAAAATAGTATCTTTTTTCCCAATTATTTACTGACCATTCTCGATCCTCATTTGACAGTCACCTTATATGGAAAATTTGAACGAAGCAAGACAAAAATTCTAATTTTGAAGTGAAAAGGCATCCAAACTTATCAATAGATTTTTCCAATTTTTGAGAAAATGCCACTTCTTTTCCAAAAATCAGAGGCTGCGGTCCCTGGGTCCCAAAAATGGATGCGAGTCTGAGAGCCCTAGTGATAGCGTAGGAGAAGTCATATTGATGTGCCTAGACTAAATGATCCAGTCTCTCTCGCAGCCGCTTGTTAGCGGCTGCGAGAGAGACTGGATCATTTAGTCTATGATGTGCCCGGCCCGGGCCATCATCAGTTTGTAAACTTCCAACAAATGACCACCACTGAGGCTACAAATTACCATCATCAATCATCAATGCTAGCCTGTGACCCTGTTGCAAGTTGTGCAATACATAGGACGAAAAATTATTTTCCGAATTTCCTCTGAATACATGTACTGCATGGGCTGTCATTCCGAATCAACCGAATGTTTAACTTTTCGTTCATAATCAGCCTCTCCACCATGACATCTCTGGATTCCGCCAAATGTGATAAACAACAAAACGAATAAAATAAAAACCTGCTATTCTTTTTTCTTACTGGTCAGTAACATGCGACTTTCGCTTTCAATTCCGACAGCGTTTATCATCGAGTGTTCGATTGTCTGCTCTCTCGCGTCTCTCTGACTCAAGTTATTGATAGACTGAATTTATGAGAAAACAATACGCACACATAAAGAAATTCTTCAAGACTTCTGAAATTATCTAGGTGGTCGGATAGAGTTAATGCCCGGATGTGGGGGGGATCGTCTAATTTTACTGCTTACAACATCCGTTTACATTGATGCATGTATGAGGTATTTGGCTTCAAAATAGATTCGAAACATGGGCTGGTTTCAAAATGTTTGATAGTCAAGTTCAAAAAAAGGTAGTTGGGAGCTTCGGGTGGTGGTGGTGGTGGGGGGGGGGGGGGTGAGGGGGGGTCAATCAGAATTTCCTCACTATTTTTCTCTATATATCAAATAAATATGTACTAGTAGATTTTTTTCAGAAAATTCTCAGATTGATTCTCGGGGTCATAATGGACCTGAAAGCGTAGGAAGTGAATTGAACGGTGGGGTGTAAAATTTCAAATATTCGACAAATGTCATGTTACTTGAAAAAAAGATTATATTTGAACTTAAATAGATGTAGAGATACTTACAGTTACTTGGAGTGGTGGAGTGATACGTTGAAAACCATCGTACAGATTCCTAAAAACTTCCAACATGAATTCCGACTGTTCACGGCAAATATTTCTTTGTCTATGGCCGAAGATCAATTGTTCAAAAAACTGCGCAGTGGTAAGCCAATGAAATTCCACCAAACTGAGCGCGAAACGATGAGCCAATGAAAAAGGACTAATTGGGTTATGGAACCTGTTTTTCAAAGAAAAAAAACAAACCTTTTTTTACATAAAACAATGGTTTATAGGCTATCGTCGACGGTTGCCGGTATCTATTTATTTCTAAAATATAAAAAATCAATCGAAATTAAATAATCAAGGACTGCGACACGAGGGCGTCAGAAATCTAAAGCTTTTCAAGTTTTACTTTTTTCCCACTCTTTTTTTCAACCCCCTCTCACGTTTTAATAAGTACTATGGGTGATTTAGGTTTCTGACCTCATTTTTTGTCACAATGCCTTGGAATTAACTGAGTCTCCCGAGAAAAGTACCCGGGATTTTTTTCTTTAAGATTTAAGCGGGAAAGGGTATTTTTCTGAAATGTCTTGGGAACGGGGGTAATGTTTCATATGTTTTATGACCAAAAACTTCTTGATAAATTGGATCTTTCCAACAGGTCGACCCCCTCCCCTTGATATAGTCAAGGGCGGATTTAGGGGGGTTTGAGGGGGTTCGGGAAACCCCCCCCCCCCCCGGTTTCCCAATTTTATTTCTTTATTATTTTTTTTTTTTTTTGGTAACATTAGAACTCGGAAAAAACCCTGCAAACTGAGTAATAAAAAAAAAGAATAATGTCCACCAGTATTCACTATTTTGAAACAAAATTTACAAAAATTTTCTGATGCATTCTATCGCATATCGATTCGATACCGTATCAATTGGCGTATTTGTGGATTCGTACAGACAATCGCGAAGTTTTTGTAATGTACGTCGCAGAGGGGGTTTTCTGTTTAACAAATACTATAATATAATTTGCAAAACATGTACGTGTGTCAAATAATCAATGTGAATGGTACGGTGATGGAAACCTACACGTTTCTGTTCTCAAATACCCGGTTTGAGTATTTTTGTCATCTACAAATTTTGTTAAAGACATACTTTGAAATCACCGGAAAAATGGGCAACTATTTAACATTGTATATAGCTCGAATATGCTCCGGGGGCCTATAACTAAGCATTCAATTTTTCAAAGCCAAAACCCAATGATACTCAACATTTTTACTCGATATCGTACCAATATTCTAAGTACATGTTACAGCAAGGACAAATCAACAAGCCAGGCGTACATTTGTACGCAAAAACGTCCACATCGTCTCGCGAAGAAAAAAGGAGAGCGCCTCCCCCAGTTGCCAAAAAGAAGGGGGGGGGTTCTTTTGAAATAGTATTTAAAGCAAAATACTGTTCAGAAATAGATCTAAGACACTCCAGAAACCACCGATTTGAATGCATTTTTCGTAATTTTCTCGTGTTTCATTAGAACTCAATACAACCATGCGCGGATCCAGGGGGGGGGGGGACCGGGGGTCTGGACTCCCCCGGCCCCCCCCCCCCCCCCCGAGATTTTCGGAGGTGGGGTCCAGCTTTGGCCCATTTCTATTTGAAATGGGTCTAAAATGCATGAAAGGGCTTTGAAACCTAAGATTTCGGCTCGCTTCGCTCGCCATTTACAAATACAAAACTATTGTTTTTGCAAAATTCCTTCATTATTATCAATTGTTCGTACTAACTAATTTTATATAATTGTCTTGGGTATATTTTGAACAGTCCATTACTTCATAGGAAGTTACCTCCTTCATCTTTTTTCAAGGTTTTGTCATTTTAAGATGTCTGATTATTTGGAAAATGACACATCTCTTATCTATTTATTCTCATGAAATTCGCTCCGCTCGCCGATATAAGGAGTGAAATATTCAATGTTATAAATAATTATCTCGATCGAATCAAGACAAATTAATATTTCATATAAAAGAAAATTTCTGGCTCGCTACGCTCGCCAATTCTTCATGAAAATAAACGTGAAAGGAAAGCTAACAAAATTGCCCCCTCCCCATCATGTGCACCAATATATATGTACCTACATAAAAGGTAGACCCCCTCTAACCAAAAATGCTGTATTCGCGCATGATACAACGATCGCTAACAAAGTGCGAGCGGTCGATTGGAATGACTTTATGTGGAGTATTCAGGGAATGTCATGTTCACATCTCAAATTTTCTTCATCTTAGATACGGTTCATCGTCTGCTGACATCGAATCATATGCGTTATCCCATCTAAATTCAGCTCAAATACGCTCCAGAGGTCAGCAATTTGCTTCATTTTTTTTTCAAAATTTTCACGGGGGACCCCATTCAAGGGGATGGGTAACATATTTCCATACTGTCCCCACTTGACCCTTCGGGCCTCGCAAGTCATCCCCCGTAAAAGTGTCTGTGCCCCCGGACAGCTGAAGTTCTTGGTCCAACCCTTCTTTATAGACGTCCACATCGAAAACACCCTGGCTACGCCCCTGCAGCAGTAAAGGAGAAATTATTTTATTTAGAAATCTTTATTAACCACATAAATTGAGTGGAAAAATGGTCTGCATATTCGAGAAGGTAAGGAGAAAATGTGCTCCAGAATGCACCATTTTATTCCATTTTTTCAAAAATTTTCCGGACCCCCACCTACAGGAGGGGGCAATCCCCCTCCCGTACCCTCCCCCGCTCGGCACTTCGTGCCTCGAATCGACCCTTTGGGTCGACACAACCCCCCCCGCTTGCCACTCTGGATCCGCCACTGATAGTCAATAATGTAGTTTCTGGTCTCCTTGCATAAGCAAAAACAATTTTGACCTTTTAATTTTCGGCATCAAGCTTTTTTCCAGGGCTACGTTCCAGAAAGCGCGGAAATCTAGTTTTCCACAATATGTCAAATGTGTCAGACATTTCTTTTTCGAACCAAAACTCAAGTTGAAAGGGATATTCCCTATTTAAACATGAATTATAAATTGCCCGCTCAGGAGCCCAATGCCAACAACCCTCAATGACACCCGCCCCTTCCCATCACTCTTTAGTCAAAATTCAAAGGAAAGAAGGTGCGGATGTTCTTGTGGATCGTTGGCATCGAGCTCCTGTGATTGAAAGGAATTATCTCGTGCAAATTATGTACATTGTAATTCATGTTCCATAATTTAATTGTGTTACAGTGTGGAATCCATTTGTTTTATGCAATCATGACTTTTAAATTTGCAAGCGACGATAACGAGGCGACGAAACTTGGAATAAAAGTGTCGATATAGAGCTAGCTCTATATCCGACCAGTGAATATTATTTTGAGTCTAACATATTGAAAATTCCCTGCTATATATCGGAAATTTTTTTCGTTTTTGTTTGTTTGTTTGTTTGTTTGGGGTTTTTTTTTTTTTGGTTGTTGTTTTTGGGGGGTGTTTTTTGTTATTTTTGAATTTCTGACCCCAAAAAATCATTTTATTTTCATAGATACCCCAATTTTTCTTCTAGTCTTCTACGGGGACGAATCCAGTATTTTTCTAAAGGGGGGGGGGGGTTCCAAACGTTGACATGAAGGGTGTAATGGGAAAACTTGGACAATGTGTCATATTGTCATTAGCAGAGGGTGTTAACGCTTTTCTCGGTGCTACTCGCCATGGATTATACGAGTTTGTGCGACACGAGTACGATGTATGAACGAGTTGTAGCGACATCTCGCCCACACCAGCAAGATGCATTTATAAGAATTCCAGAAAAAAATGCAGACATGAAGAATATTACTATTGGTTTGATTATATTGGCTATAACATCATTTACTAGTAGTCCCCGATGAATAGAAATAGGAAAGAATCTCAGGCCCGCCTTTCGTCTGTGAAATTCTCCAATTTATTGCTCAAAAAATAGTAAAACGCAGGATATATGAAAAGATAATTTGGGTTCTATGGAGATGATATATATTTCTTTTAAAAATAAATAATTAAAACAAATAAAGGTTTACGAATCATGTTCGATTCTTGTTTTATTGAACTAAAAATAGGACTGTTCAAGAACAGTTACGTCGCCTGTCACAATTGCGTGACCTTGACTTTGAAATTGATTTTGACCTATATTGGTTGCTGAGTTTCATCATGCTCTACCATCCCTGCAAGTTTGAAAGATGTCTGTTGTATATCAAGTAAGTAATAGCCAAATATGTGAAAGTGTGACTACCAGACAGACGGACAGACGGACGCCGGGAGAAGTGATTCCTACTTGTCGGTCTTGCGTTGCAGGTGACGTAAAAAGTGTACTTTCTGGGACTATTGTGAATACTTCCCGACGGCATAGGTCCTTACGTACTCTAGTATGTATTTTTACTTTTAGCCAGATTCGTTGAGATATTTTCAGATGAGAAATTTGAACAAGAGGCCCAAGAGGGCCAGGGTGGCTCACCTGAAACTTTCGTTAACTAAGCATAATAAAACATGAAGATGTTAGTCAAAGGAAAATAACAGCACTTCTTAAGACATCTCTCTAGATCATCCTGATGCTTTCGGTTAATTTGTCGATACGTGTTTCGGTTCTGAAGAAGTTTGTCAAAGGAGGGTACCCCCTGTTAACTACTTTTGCTGTGGTGGCGCCAGCTATTGACGGCTCCGGACGAAAAACAACAACATTTGTCGGGAACCATGTGTACCTCATTCCTACTAAGTTTCACGAAGATCTGAAGGGTGGTTATGGAAAAGAAGCTGAAAATGTATGAACTCAAAATCACCCCCTTCCTTTTTACACGAGAAAACCATACACCGCTAAAGACGGTATTGATGACCGGGTTGCTGGCAGCAGATGTGCTTTGAAACACTTTGTTCATTGAAAGTAACAGAGTGCAATATTAAAATCTCCATTCAAAGTTTCAATGTGAGATTCTATATAGTTTGGACACACTTAAGTCTAATTAAAAATCACATCTTCAAGGTCAAGGTCAATCCACAAGGTTAATTTCAGTACCAGAAACCAGTTCCACCAACCATGTTCTACCTCCATGGCATGTTTTATCGTATTATTATTTGTACCTTACTATGGTAAAGTCATAGTAAAAAGTGTATCTTCAAGGTCAAATGTCCAGGTCAAGGTAATACCTGACATAAAATCAACATATCATATCCTATCTCTATGCAAAGTTTGCATGTAAAATTCAATATAGTATTTGTACATTAGAGATTAACTCTAAATTACATTTTTCAAGGTCAAGGTCAAACCTCAAGGTCAAGGTCAAAGACAATGCCTGCGTTCAGATTCTTTCATCATGCTTTATGTTCGTACATGTTTCAGTTTGAAGATTGTACCCCCTATAGTTCTTTCGCAAATACTGAACACAAAATCACATTTTTCAAAGACATTGAAAAATGTGATATTGTGTTTTGTCTTTGACCTTGACCTTGAGGTTTAACCAATGTTATGGCAATACCTCACTTGAGCCTCGTTCTGGTGAGCTAAAAACGAAAGAATTACCTCATCCCTCTCCTTAATCCCTTTCATACTAAAAAAGACATTACTTGAAAACAACATTCGCCAAATGACTTGGTGCTTCAAACGCAAATAATCAAATAAAATAAAGGAAGGGCTGTATTTAACCCTGAAGTTTTTCTTCTACACAATGATCTATACGCAAGAAAAACTTGATCATTTATAAAAGAGATCCCTCATATTTTGGTAAGCTTATTTCTAGATACTTAAATTATTACAGTCTAAAGAGCAGGGGGTAGCCATGTTGAAAAGAATATCGAAAAAAAAACCGTTGAAAAATATAAACTTTAGTTATAGTCTTATAGTTTAAACAAGGTAATCCATACTTTATCCATGAATTTTAAAATCTTGAATCTGTAATAGGGTTGTATTTCGTATTCATCAGCTTCAAAGTAGGCATTTCACCGCGAAATACACACGTAGTATGATGTACACCGTGTAGAACTTGTTTATTTCATTCCAAAATCTTATCATGTAAACAAATTTAGAATAAATAAATGAATTACTTTAAAAGGAAAAAAAAAATAAACTTTGCTTATACTATGACCAAAAACAAATACATGTATTCGTAAAAAGCCCCTACCCTCCCTTTTTCAGTTTTTCGTATCTAGGGCATCGTTCCAACCTCACTTTGTCTAAAGATATGTATTAAATAATTATTAATTAGTGATATACACCTTCTGTAAAAGTGGCGTTCTGTAGTAAGGAGGGGGGGGGGGGGGGGGGGGCAATGTTTTCAAAATCTTTTCCATTTCCATTGATTTCTGTAGAAAATAAAACCTGTGTTTGTGAAACACGAATGCCCCCGTTGGCATCTTTGTCACCAAAAAAAGATGAAAAGTAGTTTCACATTTGAGGTCAAGGTCACAAGGTCAAATTTAGTATCCATGGAAAAGTCTTGCCACATGGAATTCATATGTGGAATATGAAAGCCCTATCACTTACCATTCAAAAGTTATCCCCAAGGTTTAAACTTTCGATATAAGGTCAAACTACAAGGTCAAGGTGGGTGATTTCCAGAAGTCAAGGTCACAAGGTCAAAAATTTTTGTATCCATGGAAAGGTCTTGTCACAAGGAATGCACATGTGAAATATGAAAGCCCTATCACTTACTATTCAAAAGTTATGCCCAGGGTTAAAGTTTTTCAAAAGTAGGTCAAAATCCGAGGTCACAAGGTCAAAAATTTTGGTATCCATGGAAAGGTCTTGTCACAAGGAATACACATGTGAAATATGAAAGCCCTTTCACTTACCATTCAAAAGTTATGGCCAAGGTTAAAGTTTTTACGGACAAACAGACAAACAGACAGACGGACAGACCAAAAACTTCGATTACGGGGGCTTAAAAAAACATATTTTGCCCAAAATAGGAAAACGATGCACTATGAATTTTACCCAACTGCTGATTATAATGAAACCAAGAACTAGCATCAATTTTGTGAAAGAATTTTCTTGAAGTTCCCACTTTGAAAATTCCATTATTTCAAAACAGATGTTACGCCTCATCTTATCGGCTCCTTATGACTTCAGCATGTAATTATTGCAAGTCAAAATAGTAATACTATATACATTTCGTCTATCTTGACAGAAAAAAACTTGATCACGTTGAATGAACATCTTTCTTTCACACTCAGAGTCGTTGCTTTAACTATATCCATAAAACGTCTGTCCTGTATCCAACCCTAGAGGAAGCAAACCTTGTACAGTAAGCGCTCATGTACATGCATTAGTCTTGTATCTGTATATATAAAGATCGAGTTAATACACGCCAAACATGCCGAAAAAAGACAGAGTTGATGGACAAATTGTTAGAGTTTTCATTTCGGGTGAGCTAAAAAAGATCTTAACACTTTAGTCTAAGACCAAATTCATATTGCGTTTTCAAAACTCGTACAATTCTAGATCTCGAACTCAGCTCCTCATTACTCACTCGTGCATAACTCGTGTGCATATCGTCACATCTCGTATAAAACTCGTATGAAATTCGTATTTGCGTCTTCATAATTTTGTTGAAAAAAAAAGAGGTCGTGTACAGATCGTATCTAGAGATGCTGGTTTAACACTCGTGTGACTTCGTCGAATGTCGTATGTACAGTTCTCTAAGAGAACTCGAGCAGATGTCGCCGGAACTCGTTCAAGACTCGTTGCTCTAACTTGTAACAGTTTTACAGGGATCTCTCTCTCTCTCTCTCCCCCTCCCGTCCCTTTACCTCCCCCTTTCTGCCCCTTTCCCCTTCCCTCCCGTCCCTTTTCCCCCTTCCCGCTCCGCTCCCCCACCCCCTCCCCCTCCCGCCCTTTCCCCCTTCCCACCCCCTTCCTCCCCCTCCTGCCCCCTTTTTCCTCCTTTCCGCCCCCTTCCTCCCCTCCCGACCCCTTTCTCCCCCCTCCATTTCACCCTGTCCACCCCTCTTTAGAAGGTGCATCTGTCGTAGGATTTTATTTTATCGCTATTTTGATACGATATAGAATACATCAAAATCAAACAAACGTTCACATACACGTGAACTTAGATCATACAAATAAATCTAGAGCTGTTATATGACTAGCTGTCCTTGTTCTAAATTAATTTGATTAAGATTGATGGTGAATGATACTAATTTTACCAATTCATATCTAAGTTCCTTTAGGACATTATTCGATCAGTCAACTCTTTTATCAGCGCCTCGTTTGCAACAACTGTTGAAAACAATAGCCATAAAAACTTAATTGATACCAAACATAATGTTATAAAAGAAGTAAGACCTCGATCAAAGAGTTGTTGCTTTGAATTGTTGCTTTTCGACAGGTACCAAGTATTCTTTTTGGCATTATCAATTTGTTACCTCTGGTTTCACATATCACTAGACAGATTGAAAACACTTTTTGAAGTTGCATGAATTTATATTTAAAAAATCATTTAGAATCTATCATGAATTTTGGTCATTCTGTTAACAGTGGTGAAAATGCAGGCATTCCTTGTACTCTCGGTTGTCGTACTCGGCTTGAGCTCAGTTCGTACTAGATCTCCTCCAGTCAATAACGGATGTATGACGACAATGGAACATGCACCCGTGTGTGGTAGAGACGGCAAAGTGTATGGCAACAAAGGACAAGCTGCATGCGCGTGAGTATTTCTCATAGGCGTGAGTATTTCTCATGGGCGTGAGTATTTCTCATGTTTTCGAGTATTTTTCATATTTGTGAGTATTTCTTGTACACATGAGTATTTCTCATACATATGAGTAATTCTCATACGCTTGAGTATTTATCATACGCGTGAGTATTTCTCATATTTGTTATTATTTATTGTACACATGATAATTTATCATACGCTTAAGTATTTCTTATACGCATGAGTATTTCTCATACACATGAGTATTTCTCATACGCGTGAGTATTTCTCATACGCATGAGTATTTATCATTCGCTCAAGAGATAGACAATCCAGAATCATAGAAGTGTCTTTTCTTTAGTTTCCTTTTTTCCTTGTCTTCTTCTTCTTCTTTGTTTTCTACTTTTTTTCTGTCATGTCTGCTTTACCAACTGGACTCGATCGCAGCGTTACTTAAACATTCACGTCTAATGAACTATTTAATTGAACCTCTTCGAATTCACGATTAATACAAAACACGAATTTAATAAAACTATACTTTCATTTATCTAACAATAATTGTTTGTTAACTATTATCAAAGCTGTCCACGAACTTTACGGACAACCCTCGTATTTTGTAATATTGATGATTTCATCTATTTACACAGCAAGGTACGAGTTGACTACCCGTGCCCAGAAAGACAACTAACGCCAAAACCTGTATGTGGAAAGGATGGTAAAACTTATGCTAATGCATGCGAATTCAACTGTGCGTAAGTAATAACTAAAATACTATTTCATCACAGCGTGACTATAATAATTATGATTCAACGATATTTTTTCAGGAAGATATTATAATGAGTTAAAGAAGTTTCTGACGACAATCTCAATAGCACTCACAATAGAGCATCACATTGAGCATCGACGGACCCCTAGCAAGCTAAAGGTGGTGGAACCAGGTGCCCGGGAGGAGTAAGCATCCCCTGTTGGCTAGCCGCACCCGCCGTCGATGTTCATGCACGCAAATGAAAACAATATATAAAATGTATGCATTGTCTGAGGTTGTTAAAGACGTATGTTATTGTAGCAAAAGCAATACGATCACCGTTAAACACCTTAAAGTCTATAGATGATCTACACGTATGTGATATGACGTAATATTGAAGATCCACGTAAAAAAGATTTTTATATCGTTGTATGTTACGATATATCTAATTGCTTTTATAACTTATATTTGTTACTAGTACATCAATGATCTTATTGTACCAATCTTTTTTTTCAACACAAAGGTTAAAGTTTTCACATTGAGAGTTTGATTAAATTTTGTTCACAACTATGTCATGCAAATTTATAATATTTTCTTTTTCAATGTTTTGGAATAATTACGTATACTATTTTGTTAAAAATTGTTAGATTTCCTTCTTTCCTTCTTAGTATCTGTATGAGTTGCAAAAGGTCATTGTCATGAATTTTGAATCTGATAAAAAAGACAATGTACATGTATTTAAAGGAAAGCAAAGAAAGAACATGATGGTAAATGCAATGACTGTGTCTGCGCTGATATCTACGAGCCTGTGTGTGGAACGAACGGGAAAACGTATGGAAACAAATGTGAAGCCAGATGTGCGTAAGTAAAAACCGTTTTTATACACGTTTATTCCAGTAAATACACACCAATGGAAATCTGGTGCTCAAATGAATTTTAATTTGTATGCGAAAGGATGAAAACGATCACATTCGCTTTTTTACATCAGCAATCAATCAGCGAAACTGACCACATTCGTTTTTCACATCAATTGACATACCACCAGCAACAACGAAAACGATCACATTTGCTTTTAATAAGCGAAACGAAAACGATCATATTAGCTTTTCACATCAACAAACAATCAGCGACAACGAAATCAATCATATTCGCTTTTTACATCAACAAACAGTCAGCGAACAAAAAAACCCCATCACATTCGTTTTTCATATCAACAAACAATCAGCGACTAAGAAAACGACCACATTCGTTTTTCACACGAACAAACAATCGGCGATAAAATACCGATCACATTCGTTTTTCTTTTCAAGATACAATTAGCGACAACAAAAACGATCACATTTGTTTTTCACACCAACAAACAATCAGCGAAAAAAGAAAAACCCGATCACATTCGTTTTTCTTTTATACCATACAAAAACGATCACATTCGCTGTTCACATCAACAAACAATCAGCGACTACGAAAACGAAAACGATCACATTCGCTGTTCACATCAACAAACAATCAGCGATAACGTAAACTGTCACATTCACTTTTCACATCAACAAACAGCCGATGACAACAACAAACACACCAAAACGATTTATACGACCAATCAAAAGCACCATTGAAAACACGAACAGCAACACATAAGGATGAAGTCGCTTTGCACTACATTCGAGTATATTCTAAATCTCCTGTCATAAAATTAGACCTAAATTTCTAAAACTTAGGGTATCTCCCTCATTGCATAGCTCTGTCCTTAGCTGGGTTTCGGCAAAAACAAAATTTCGGTCATGTTTAGAATTAATTAATCTCCTTGTGCCTACCCTCCAACGATTTTTTGGCCATATTTTTTACTTAAATACGCTTCTGAATAAACCCTACGCAAAATTTGGAGCCGCTCATTTTGGCAAGAGGAAATTAAAACTCTGTATTGTAGATGGCGCCAGGAAAATTTACTTTGGCTTTATTTAAACTGTTTGGCATGAAGTGCTACTGACGAGGATTAAAATATCCGAAACACTTGTGTAGTACAACAAAATTGGGACTATAGAACATATATTTCTTTATTGACAATTTGGACTACTATCTACTATATCCAAAGCAAATAGTGTGGAAATCCAGATGACGTGCGCATGTTTGAAAGACAAATTCTTTTTTCAATACATCAGAAACATGAACCCATTTTTCAAACAACATGATTTTCATTTTTCCTTTCAGTGGAGTAAAAGTTCGACATGAAGGTAAATGCAGACGTGATGCATAATGTAAGTGAACATTATTTTTCTCTTTTGATATTTATCCTGATTTTAAATGATATATCCTTAGAATTTGTCTGAGGGATAAGATTAAGATCGAACATCCTTCGTGTGTTACGTCAATGCCGTAAAATGTTCCTTTTTAAAATAAAATAAAATATTCGCTAGACGTATATCTAGGGGGATCGCTATCGCACTTCAGAACCAGCAAAAATTCATCTCTCAAGCATAATTAGCATTTGAATGTGACTCCAGAGGGAGAAATAGAATATGCCAATCCCCCCTTTCTCCCGCTTTTTCAGTTTTTCGTTAAATACAATTTTGGACTTCGCCCCCCCCTTTCTGAAATCTTAGATCCACCACTGTAGAAGTATCTACATGTATTAGTATTCATCAAAAAAGTTAAGTCTGGACGTTTCAATGCTCAAATAACGTTTATTCGCTTGTAATGTTGTACAATTAAATAACCTGCCATAGACATCAATCTTGAATTGGCATTATAAATTATAAATGCATGTCAGTTATTAAATTCCTTGTACGTGTCTACTGAGATTAATATGCTGGTTTTTTTCTTTCATTTCAGAAACAGCAAGTGCTTCGAACACTCGCTGGAAAAAAAAGATACATGTATATCATTATAGATGATATCAATTAAAATCGTATTAAAAATTGAAGATGTTCCCTTTATCTTGAATTAGCAAAAATCAGAACACAAAAGAAATAGAAGAGGATGTCACAGGAATTTGGAGCCTCGCACTCTCTGTAATGTAAATGTACAAATCTAAATTCAAAACATTAAAGAGGGCGCTACTGAAATGAATTTTGGTGGCTCCGCTGGAAGCATCACTGATGAGAATTTAATATTCGAAACACGTGCCTGGTGCAGGAAAATTGGTTTGGAATTTTCGTCATGAAGGCATAGAGTTGGAACATCAATGTTAAACGTCTTCAAACTCAATATCATCATTTAACAGATAAATTTGCAGCATGGACCAAACATGCACGTTTTGGGTACTTAACCCTCATTAGGCAAGGTAATATGGCTAAAGAGTGTGAAAGTTATTAAAATGTAAAATCACCGAAAAACGTAGCAGGATGGATGGGATATGATGCTACAGGACCCAATTCCAGAAATTTTAAGAAATTTTGATAACAGAAATTTTCGAATGCGTTGAAGAAACGATCAACCGAAGTTGATTGAATCTATTTTGCAAAGAGTGCGCGACTCCAACTTCCTGTAGGATCGAGTCATTGACGACAAAATTTCGAAATATTGATAAATTCATACGAGGTATATACAAGAAGATGGTCAAAAAAAGGCAAGCTGACTCGGTTGATACCCCTTCAGAATGGGAAGAGTCTAATTGCTTGGATCTAATATAAATAGTACGACCATCTCAAAACGGTACCATATTCAGTTCTGTTTTCCAAGACCCTGATTTTATCGGGGATATTTCTTTTTATCAAGAACACTGCCATTGCTCCAGCAGGTAACAACTACTCATTTACATGTTAAAAGTTTTACTTCGATTGTCTCAAAATGGAATTAGGCATAAATTTAAGGTATAATTCAATTTGTGATGAAGGAAATTATGCCAAAAAATTGAAATTAGATATATCTATTATTCAGTATATTTCTATGTCAGATGATATTTTAAAAGCTCTTACAATAGCGTAGTAGATATCGAAATATGAAATATATATTTTGAAAAGGGTCGTATTCAAGAGTTAATCCCCTTGATGATAATTAAAGAAAAAAATAATCGCAGAAAAACTAATTGGCGAACTTTTGATTTTTCAGCGAAATTTGATGAAATCTGTTTTAAATTTCAGATTTTTTTTTACCAATTCATATTTGATGCCCCGTCATTCTGTTGAAAAATTTAAGAAGAATTACATTTTCCCAATTGAGTTCAATGTAAACTGTAAGGGTTAATAACTCAAAGTTCCATATCTTTTCAATTCCAAATTGGTCCAAAATTTTGAATAATTCTTTATTTTATAACTATGCTGTGCATTTAGGTCTCAGGATTGCACAGGGTGCCACAATTACTTCTCATTACCCATTGAATACCGTAACACAGGGAAATCCTACCTATGATCTGATCATTTTTTTCTACAAAAGAGGCAATTGAAAATCACAAATCAGGGCTGCATTCCATTTGCCGAATCATTCCAGAACGATCTCATTCTGATAATGGAACGAAAACGGTTCCACAATGACTTCACCATAGCCACAATGGATAGAGGAAAACCTCGATATTCACAAATCCAAAAATAAAGTTGAAATCAATGTTGAAATATTCTTATTTTTACTGCATGAATTTTATATATTGTTTTCATTTTCGCGCTTAAACATCGACGGCGGGTGCGGCTAGCAACCAGGGGATGCTCACTCCTCCCGGGCACCTGGTCCCATCTCTGGCTTGCTAGGGGTCCGTCGATGCTTAATCGTCAGGATCTTCTTTAACTCATTTTCATCAAATTTTGATCATTTCAAGTGACATCTACACCAAAATTTCCAATTACAATCATAATTTCCTGCACTGTAAGGAGATCGTAACATTGTCCGCCATGTTGGAACAGCCTGGAACGTCGGTCATAGACGTGCCAGACGATCCGTTCCAATCCGTTGTAACGGCGCGTTCAATTACCAGAAACAGCCGGAACAACCGGGTCGATTCTGCAAATGGAACGCACCCCAGTTCTCTCGGGTTTTCGTCTTGACACGCATTAATGTTTATTCTGTATTCCAATACTTCAGAAGAAAAGTGAATGATCTCCAGCATGACCACCCTGCACCTATCAAGTGAAACAAACCCACAAGAAAGTGATACGTAAATGACATCAGAGAAAACTATAAACCACAAAAAATATACGACAACCATCATTACAACATCATACAAAACAATCGAAACAGACGTACAGAAACATAAAACATTAATGACAACACATAAAAGGAAGGAGACCAAAGTGCACCCGGCACCGACTTTGGACGGCCATCTGCTACAAGCAAATTGTGTGGTTATCCGGATTACGTGCGCACAACCCTCCCACTTATCCGGGTACACAAATCACCATACAATCAACGCTTTATAGCTGGATCGTCCAAAATGTAACAACAATTTTAACTTTTATTCTCTCAGAAATCAAAATCTGTCTTTTAAAATTGTTTATGGCACATTATTTAAAATTTACCTACAAATTCTTCGCCACAAAGATTTATAGTCTGGGATGTATCACTGGGTTGGGTGCACCCCCCCCTTGATCCTCCAAAACCGGCCTAACTTTGTAGCATTTTTTGCGCTCTTTCAGATAAAAATTTGTCTCATGGAAATTTCCATTGCAAAAGTGGTGTTTTTGGGGAAAAACATGTTTTTTAAGTAAAAAATCACTGAAAATAGGAAAAAAATTGTAACTTTTATATGGTTGATGTTTTTAGAAATTGAAAAGTGTGAATATATAGTATTTTTGATGCTCTTTCAGATGAAATAAGTTGCAAGTTCCAATTCCTATTTTTACTGTGTGTTTTGGGGTAAAAAAGTCGAATTTTTGCTAAAATTCACAGAAATTTGAGGAAATTTTAATTTATTCCTGCTTCTCAGCTCCTCAATATTGCATATGATCGTTCAATGATGATTTAAAAAACATCTTTAAAGTCTCCTCTTTCAAATGACATATATTTTATATTCTTATTTTTTTGCAAAATTCTCGAAATTAATTATTTTATACAGAAACCTGTATTTTCAATCAGAAATCTCAGATTTCTGTATATTTATTTAGATTGACCACATCTAGACTTTTCTCCAATCACTTTTGAATACTTCATGGATCCACGCATGTCGATTTGATGGAGACCCGTTTTCACAGTAGGCCATGCGTTTACTCAAATCAATACGGTGTTGAACAAAGATCGAAAGACGACATGTACGTAATGCATTTTGTATATTCCAGTACAATATCAAACTGCCGGTCACAATATCAAGTATGTTCAGTGGCGGATCCAGCTTTTGAGTGGGGGGGGGGGTTTAAACTGGCACAGGGGGACCTGGGGACCAGGGGGGGGGGCGTAGCCTTGCATGCAAATAGCCTCTTAGGACCCATTTTCTTAAAGAATTGAAATTGGTGCATTTTGACTATTATATTTACTAACAGGTTATTGATATTTACTCTATTTTAGAAGAAAAATTAGTGTTTTATCTATGATTTGCAAATTTTAACCCCCCCCCTTTTGAATCCGACTGTCACTGAATATTTCGGATTAATTTTTCATCGATTCGGTTTTAAATTTAGTATATCCGGAAGTGAAAGAAATGTCAACAACATGGAAGGGAAAATGAAAGTGTTACCGGCAATCTTAGGTAATATCGATTTTTAGTGAAATTAGAGCTGTTTTATTGTGTTATCAGTTGAAAAATATATTTATTCATTATTTTTCACCTGTATTTCAGGTCTTATTTCCCTTGTCACTTCTCAAGTCATCGAACTAGATGAAAGGTAAAAATCAATTTTCATAATTTCTCATTTCATTGCTCTGTTAGCACAGGCGATTGTTTCATGCGAACTCACACCCCCTACATACACCTACACACAGTTTATTACAGTTTTATACACAGTTTATAAACAGTTGTGTGTGGGTGTATGTAGGGGGTGTGATCTCGCATGAAACAATCGCCTGTGAACAATTTGCCCCACATCAGACTTGTACTATTATCATGAGTCATTTCTACTGGTATACTCGTAAATTTCAGTTTTAATTATAACTTATACAATCATCAATTTGCTCACAATAAAACTTTATATAGAGAATAAGTGTCTTAATTTGTGTTTTGTTACGGGTATGCAACACACAGCAAGTGCATTTATCGTACATGTAATGCGCGTTAGCACATTTCATGCGATAAATGCACTTGATGTGTGTTGCATACCCGTAACAAAACACAAATTATGACATTTATTCTATATATATGCACCATAGTTGTCTGTTTCATTCTTGTTTTCTGAAATTGTTTTTTCTCGGTAAAAGGGTGACGTCAAAATTCATCTCGCCGCGGGTTCAGTTTGTAGGTTAGAACAGCCGTTGCGGCATGTTTCTTTAGATCTTATGCATTGTGACGTCACGAGTGTTAATACACGAATTGCAGCACGTTCCTTTCAATAGTAACATCTCATGGACTTACATTGACTGTGCATATATACATTTATGAAGACAGATTTTGATTTAGATTTATAGGCCATTTCCTAGCTAATTTTTCCTGTGACTTCATATTTGGCATTTTCACAGACCAGATACAAATGTACATCCCATTTGGGACGTTATTTGATGTAGACTAATTGTGACGTTATCAAATTCTATAGAAACGGTCCCTAAACTCTGAGAAACGACGGTACAAAACTGTTGTTACTGTACCATTTTCATGACGTCATAATGGTTTTACATCAGATACCATCTCAAACGGGAAATATATTTACTCTCTATTCCGCAAAGACTCAATACAAAGATTTTTTACTTAGCGAGATCTTTTGAATGGTAATAAAAATGGTGTATATCTACATTCTTTTAAAAGTGTGGACAGTATTAGTGATATTAACTAATTACATGTATAAGGTGTATTAACAAAAAATTACCATTACTTTATCCCTCAGTCTTCCAGATAAAAGCAAAGCTTGACTGTGACTGAGCAACATGGTTGGTAATATTGCAATGCAGAAAGAACATCCTGGTTTTTGTCTTATATAGAGTATTAATCACAAAAAGGAGAATATGATGCAGTGTAAGGATGCCTTTAGCTATGAGTATATTGTCCAAATTAAGAGAAATACTATCTTATCTATAGCTGATAAAATAATTGGTGTGATACATGTAATGATGTAGATGAAGCTGAATTCAAAGTAGAATGCCTTTCGAGTTTGTGCATTATAAAGAGTTTATATATCAACATTATTTTGGATACAAATCTTAGCTAAGGCTTTCTTACACTGCACTTTCCCCCTTTTGTACAAAAATATAGAAAAAATTATTGCTCTGCATGGCAAGATTATGAGCAAGCTTATCATTACATGATCATGTAGCATTTATTGATGGTGTGACAGACTCTTTGGACATTCAATAACTTTAAAGACACTTTATCTATTATTTCTAAATAGAATTAATCTTGCATTGCTGATTCATCATGTTTATAAGTTTTAGTCTTTCGACCATTTCTCCCCTTTTTAGGTCGAATGGGTGTGGAAGAGGGTAAATTAGTATAGAGATAAAATTTAATGCTAATTATCAAATTTTGGATGTTTTAGTGATACTACTAGTTTACAGACCACTTGGAACAAGTAAATGCTTCCACATAAAATATGCAGCATATGTTTACTTGTCCTCAATAAATTGTTGCAATACATTGTAGATTCAAATATGTGACATGGTCAGTGATTCGGAAGGACATTTTGTGAAATTGGGCCATTTTCCATGATTTTCTTGAATTCCAATGGGCCATTTCTAAAGACAGTACTTAGACTTCAATGGGCCATTTTGAAAATTAATGGGACTATGATGCATGGTCCCTGTCCTTTCCCAATCACTGCAGGGTAAATCAGTACATATTTATATACGTAATTCATTTGAATAAAGGAAAGGGGGGATATTGTTGTCAAATATTTGCATAATACATTTATAAGGAGGGGGGTGTCAAATAATGGCATATTAATACATTTATTATTATATGTATATAACACTGTACAATGTAATGTCCTTTTATTGTGGAATTAACAGTTCATAAATACCACACTTTAATATTTTTTACAGATTTATCGAGCAGAGTAAACAAGGACTATGGTTAGTTGAGGTATGTAGAGAGAAATTTTTTATGTGTTGCTATAGTTATTTGCATAAACAAAATGTACCATGTATACATGTATATTTATTTACTGATTCTTTTTGTTTACATCTGTAATAAAATCTTACCATTAGATTGCTCATGACAAGATCACTTTCATTTTATGCAATATCAATTTTTCAGTCTCTGACCTACTTTAATTCACATATTTAACAAAAATTTATGATTGAATAATTGACCATAAGGGTCAGGACTTTGATATTTCAAGTAGAGATTTTTAAGATATTGATAGATTTTGTAACGACAATGCGTGGAAAATTTGTAGTTTTACGCACCATGGTGTGGCCACTGTAAGAAGTTAGAGCCTATCTATCACCAAGTAGCCAAGACCTTGTCAGGGTCCACAGTACGAGTGGCAAAGCTAGACTGTACTAGATTCTCCAATGTAGCATCCCATTTTGATGTCAGGGGATTTCCAACCATTAAATTGTAAGTACATGCAAGTACAAATTAGATGTGCAATTTTACTAAATGTGAAAGGAATCTTTTAATGAAAAAATTATTTGTCAAAGTAAAAACATGTAGACTTCGATAAAGGTTTAAACTTGAAACATGTACTATAGGCAAATATGTCTAATGTAAAAATGGGGAATAAACAGTTTGTTAGTGTGAAGATAGAGAGAAAAACTTAATGAAGAATAAGATATAGAAGAAAAAGGACACATTTTAGGAGCATAAATAATATATATAAAGTCGGTAAACTCTGTACGGTGGCTTCGCCTAGCATACAAAGCAGACCGCTCATACAGCAACGCCACGGTGACAACCCTATATATTTATCAAAATTTTTTTGAAAATTTCAATTTTCTGGTACATTTGTACATGTATGGTTTCATCTGTTATATAGTTTTAATGGAGCCAATACTTACACTCATAGAGGAGAGAGGTCATCTGAAGATATATTAGAGTTTGTTAATAAGGCTAAAGGGTAAGACCTTTCTGTTTTCTTCATTAATTATGTCACAATGATTGGTTTGTGCATTAGTAGCCTTAATTTTAATGCTTTATGGGAAAAAATTGAAACAGCAAACATGTAAGAGATGGGAAACTAGTTGTGGAGAATTTTGACAATTTAATTAGCATCTCTTCATGATTTCATGGAGTTTGTGATTTGTGAAAAAAAACTTAAATTCTTGATTGCTAATAGGAATATCTTTATTTTTGAAAATGATTTGATGCAACAGTGATAAAATATGCAGGTTTTGATAACAAGGAGAAGATAACCTCCCAGTATTAGTATTTCTTATAAACTGTCTAGATGCCCTCCACGATACTTGTGAATGATCAATACTGTTTTAAATGTGAATGATTAGTAAACATATGAATAACCAGTACTCTTTTACATGTAAATGGTCAATGCTGTTTTACATGTGAATGATCAGTTTTGTTTTACATGTGAATGGCTATACTGTTTTACTTGTGAATGCCCAGTACTTCTTTACATGTGAATGTTCAGTACTGTTTTCATGTGAATGTGGAGTACTGTTAACATGTTAATTATCAGTTCTGTTTTACATGTAAACGGCCAATACTGTTTTACATGTGAATGGGCAGTACTATTTTACATGTGAATGTTCAGTACTGCTTTACTTGTGAATGACCAGACTGAGTACTGTTTTCATTTAAATGTGGAGTAATGTTGTACACATGAATGTCCAGTTCAGATTTACATGTGAATTTTCTGTACCATTTGAAGGCATGAATGATCAGTTTTGCTTTACATATGAATGTCCATTGCTGTTTTACATGAGAATGACCTGTACAAAAACAATATTTTCAGACCTGTGGTCAGAAAGCTAGCCAGTGTAGGAAAGTTTAATGAAGCTAAAGGCAGCCATTACGGAGGTGTTCTATTTCTATATATAGGAGATGAGGATCCAAATGATGACCTATTTGTACGTAGCATATTTTGGATTTCTTGATCAAGTAGCAGAAATAATAAATAAAATAAGATTTTTAGTGAATTTCTGTGTAGAGAGAAAATAGACTTTACTTCATCTAAAAGAAAGATTTTATGCAAAACATATTGTTGATGAAGAATGATTATTCAACTCAGGTTTAATTAAATGATTAGTTTGGAACATGTTTAGAAATGTAAAAAAAAGGAAAACTCATTCACAACTGCTTGTATGATTTGCAATTTTATTGTTGGGAAAGTTAATTTTTTTCTCTCGCTAAAGTTTCCATGTATCATGATTAAAGAATCAAACCATAATTATGTTTCAGAAAAAGTACTCACATGTAGCAGATAAATTAGCAGTTTCATCCTACTTCTACTCAGGGAAAGATAGTATACTACCTAAGGTAAATCAAATATACTGAAAAAGGGAGGGGGGGAAGGGGAGGGCAGGCCTGACAACGGGACATAATCCAAATGAATTCTCTTTATTAGTCCTTTCACATATTTCAAGATTATATTTTTAGTGAAGATAGTAGAGATCGCAGCTTGAAAGGCCACAAATCAGCTGTTCATGAAGCTATCTCAAAGATAGAAATGTCTCCAAAAAGGAAAAAAATAGATGAAAACCCCTTATCTACCCCCTTTATGTACCTCCATTGCTGTAAACTATGGTATTTAAATTTCTTCTCTAATGGAAATGACTGAAAACCCCTTATCTACCCCCTTTGTGTACCTCCTTTACTGTAAACTATGGTATTTAGATTTCGTCTCGAAAGGAAATGACGTATTTACATTTTGAGGATGCATGCACGTTTGGAGGAATAGTCTGGATTTGAAATAGGAATTTGAGCTATTAAACCTGTCATTATTTTTTTTTCTCAATTGAAGGAAAGTAAGCACTCCTGAAGATTAATACTTTAACTGTGCTCTGCTATAGGCTTTGCCTATGTCCATATTCACAGTAGCATATCACGTGACAGGCAAATAATCTTTAGTCCTGGAATTCCCTCCGATGAAACAGGTAAATACTGTCTAAATCTACTATATATGAATTTATTTTTGGTCTATCATACGAGTATCATTATCATTTATATGATGGTAATCTATTCTGGTCAAGAATAGATTTGTATTCATAGAACACTTCAACAGAAAATTTTGTTTATTAACGTGCACCAATTATCATAACATGTAAACGAAATAAAAAAATTTCTGTTGAAGTGTTCTCTGAATATACCTCTATTCTTGACCAGGAAAGATTACCAGCATATAGATGATAGTGATGCTCATATGATAGGCTTACAATAGTTTCCTATAAAGTAGGTTTAGACTGTATTTTCCATATTTAATCGAAGGGGATTCCCGGGCTAGAGATTATTTGCATATCACGTGATACACTACTGTGATATTATAACTAGTAAATATATCCTTAAATCACAAATTTTTTGATATATTAGATTGATGAAAATTTCAGTAAATACAGTACTCGCACTTTATCAATTTGTAATCTTCCATATTAAGCTATTTTTGATAGTACCTAGAAGTTTACAGCAATCTATCAAATCTGTCTATTTGTATGTCGTTCCTTCAGTCGGTCCAGTGATGTTGGAAAAGTAAATGTTTATTAATATTAATGTTCATTGTTGAATGGATGAAGCTTTTAATTCAATGTCATGCACATGTAGCATAAATAGTGCATCATTTTACTTGTGCCATGAGTTTCTTGATTCAAAGATTTTAACCTATATACAAATAAAGAATTACAAAGTAAAATCTATAGTATGTATGTCAATAGGTTTAGTTACAAGTTTTAGTGCAACTTCCTGCGATCTATGATCAAATGACGTCATGCCGTGACATAATATAGCTTCAGCCCATTCAGGTTATAAACGTGTAAACAACACTCTACACCTAAAGACTGAACGTGTAACTTCTTTGAAAATTTCCACAATTATCATTGATCGAATTTCATGTTTTCGGTGTCATAAAGCACATTTAGGATTCTAACTTTCCTTAAGTCGAGGTTTTACGAATCTCGATTTAAATTTCTGGCAGATTTAATTGATTGAGAAGGACCTAGCTACACGTACACCTTTCTACATACTCTACATGTAGCTTTACTTCAACCTTCTCTGTTTCGTTCCTGTAACTAAACAACGTCTTCGGATTGTGACATCAAACGGTGATGTTTACATGTACGTCACCCATACACGTTGAAAGCACTTTTATCTAAACCTCTCTATTATGTAATGCTTCTTGTACTTTATTGACAAGTATATACCCTCACCAAAACTGGAGAGGATTTATTGTATTACTCAAACTTTACTTTAAATTAAAATCTTTTTCAGGAGATAAAACCAAAGAATTCACCTGCAGTTATAGTTATAAAAGATAGTACTTGGTATGAGTATCAAGGTAAGTTTTTAGAAAGAGTAGTATGGCTGGTACAGGTTTTTTTTCACCTTGTTTTGAGCCCAAATTTCGGCCCCTTCCCAATGCGAAATTTCCTCTATTTTTCCCCAAAATCACCCTGAAATTCCCAAAGAGGAATTATAAAAAAATCACCTGAGAAAATACGACTCAAAATCTGGAAGTCAGCACAAAAAATCCTCGAAGTGCATTTTTAAAAGTTTTTTTATTCATCCTTTGTTCAGTTCAAGCAAAGTGTCAATAAATAATACTTTAGAGTTATACTTTGGTGAGAATTTGTATAAAAAATTTCCCAATTTCAGCAAAATGTCGCAAATTTTTCCAAATGGGATAGGCACAGGCACCTTCCCAAAAAATAAAAAACAAACCCTGGTTGTAAATAAAAGTCTCTTTGTGCAGTTTTGCAAGTAATACGGAAGATAGTAAATACTTCTTACAAAGGTTGTACGGATATTTTCGTGCATTGTCTTTTCATCACCAATTTACTTGGGCAGAAAGGTTGCCTAAGTTTTGACCATTGGTTTAGGTAGGTGACTATACGGAACAAACGAGATGTAGTTGCTATCTTGCATATTCCATTTATGGGTACTTTATACCTGTTTGTGTCCTTTTTAGCTCGCCGGGACAAAAAAGTCCGGAGAGCTAATGCCATACCCTCGGCGTCGTCGTCGTTGTCGCCGTCCTTAGACAAAACTTTAACCTGGGCTATATCTCTTGAACTAAAAGGGGTAGGCCTTTGATATTTCACATGTAGATACCTTGTGACGAGACCTTTCATTTGAGCTTTGACCTAGTGACCTTGACCTTGGACTTTGACCTACTTTTCAAAAACTTTAACCTGGTTTCTGACAAAAACCTGTATAGGCGAGCTATGTAATCTTTGATTACCCTATGTTCTGTTGTGGTCGTTGCACATTGTCATGTTGGAGTTATCCTTCTTATCATTATAGATTGAGTATTACAATTGATGCTAGACCATCTGACCATTGTAGTACTGTATACAAGAAAATTGTGCCCCCGTTTTATCATGACACCATGACAAGAGGGCAATTTTAATACTGGGCGAATTGAATCTTATACATGTACAAAGAAATCTTGAGCAAAATTTCAAAAGAGGGCAAATTTAACAGTGGATGAATCAGTTTCATATCTCAACAGGCCGAAAATAAGACTGGGAATATTCAAAACCGTATACAGTGTAGTTCCTTATGTTTTAGAAAGTTGCTTTTGACTGGATATTCAAACCGCATTATTATTACATGTACATAATTTATCATTAATTTCTTTCAGTTAAAAAAAAAAAAAATTATCCCCGTGCAACTTTGTTGCCAAGTAGATACATAGAGGCTGTCATGTTTGTGGATGTTTGTGGATGTTTGTTGGACAATGCAAGCTTACAGACACTCTTGAGGTCACAATCTATTTTTGATACTCACCGAACTTTGCATGTGTTTTGCCTACAGGAAGAGAACACCATTTAATGATTTTAGAGGTCAAAGATCATAAGTCATATTAGGCAAAAGTAGATAAATGTTATGGACAATCTAGAGGCCTTACTTTAATTAAAATTTTCATCAAACTGTGCATGTGAGTTGCCATTGTGAGAGGATGTCAACTATTGATGTTCAAGGTCAAGGGTTAAAGAGTCAGAGCCAAATTGCAACCATTGGAAATCGTTCTACACACTTTAGAGGTTTTTGTTAGATTACCATTAGACTTTCTATGTGATTTGCTCAAAATAAACAGACGACACCAATTGATTTTAAAAATATGCGTTAAAGGTCAAGGTAATCTTTCCACAAGTCAAAGTTGATGTTAGATTTCCATCAGTCTATGTGATGTGCTCATGATAAACGAATGGCACCTAATGATTTTTAAGTTAGGAGTCGAAGGTCACACATTAAGCTTCTGGACACTCTAGAAGTTAAAACTTTTGTTGGATTTTTGTCAAACTTTGCATGTGGGTTGCTCATAGTGAAGGGATCAAAATTGTAGATTCTCAAGGTCAGGGGTCAAGGTCATAACAGAAAATTAAAGGAAATCTTTTGACAACAAACAGATGAAAATTGTTATCATTCGAATATTTTCATTTTCTCATATCTAATAATTCGGCTTTCTTTCACCAGCACCAGAGGGCATTTCCTCCATGTCCTCACTGGAAGCTTGGATCAACGGTGAACGTTATTCCGCATTTCCAAAGATAGCGGGTGGAAGTATCAATGAAATGGCAGAGGTGGGGAAGAGTCTAGTCATACTTGTCATACATGAACATGATGAAGTCAAGAAAACTTTGAACAAAAGGTAAGTCTTATTTCTTCAACAGCTGACATTATCCTTTGGTGTAGGTCTATTTGTAAATCAAGAGGCAAATAGTGGTCTTTGATACATACTCTCCTATGGTGTCATAGGGTAAGTCTTGTTAAGAAGAATTAGATGAATGCAAGGATGTTTTGCATTGCGTAATATGTAGAAAATTGTTCAAAATTTGTGCAGAACATTGCATTGACAAAAAAGATGATGTGCTATTTTGATACAGTTTACTGTCGTTTACTCAAACTCGGTTAACTCGAACTCAACTCAAACCACAAATTAATTTCAATTCTTAAAAAAATCAATTTATTATAAAGAGATCGGTGGACGGATAATTGATGCTTTCTTGCTATAGAGTCATAAATACAAGCATTGAATCTAGCTTGGTCATTAAAAGTGGAAAACACAAACGTTCGTTCTCGGTGATGGAGAAAGGGAATTAAGTCTTTTGAAAAATTGATTGCTGATCATGTACTTAATAAGTCAAACTCCTGAGACGTCGAACAATTTCTGATGGTCCCTTGAAGTTCGACTTAACGAGAGAAGACTAGCTGTATATTCAAATGGCGTTCCAAAATGAAATTTCTTTTAACAAAACAAAACAAATTTCAGTTCCAACTTTATGAAAACAAAAACTTTCAAGCATTGAAAGATCTTGCAAGTGGAATTTTCAAGTGTCTGATGTATTAAATGTTCATGGTGACTATTGTTGAATGAGTTGGGTATTTCAGTTCTGTATATGAGACCTAATGAAAATCAGTATCCATAATTATACTACATGAAAAATTTGCAAACATAATCAGGATAACAGGAATTCAAGCTATAGTTAGCTTTAGTTTTGATATCTTTAGTCGAATCTTACATGATTCATTTAACATAATTATACAATATAAGTAATAGTCTGTCGGCGCGGTGGTCTAGTGGTAAAGGTGTTGGGCCACTTTGACAGAAAGGTTGCTGGTTCGAGCTTCACTAGGACCACGGGTCGGCCAACATATACTACTCTATGATCAGTGTGATATACGAAAAATGTCCTTATTTGTAATGTATACATCATGTACATGTTTGTGGTGTTAAAAAAAAACAACAAGTATATGTAATAGTATATAATTAAGTAGGAATGAAAACGAAGCTTAAGCTTTCTATCCCTGTATTAATTAAAATAATAGGGGGGGGGGGGGGATGGTGTTATATCAGAATTTAGAAAAGAAAAATGCAAATACATGTATTCATTTGTAGGTGGCAAAAAGTCATTCTCATAAGAATAAGAAATTTAATACAACAGTTATATGAAACTAAATGTGAATAAAATTTCTGCTTTCTAATAATTGCACAAAATTATCGTCAAAAGTATCTATTTCATTTTACCACTGATGTTTTTCCTTATAAAACAGTAAACACTGGAAAATTCTAAGTGCAAGTGACATCGTCAGAGGAAACAGAATTATAACTCATCAATGCACTCACTGTACAGAATGAGTAATACATTCTTGAATGAGTCTGCCGTGACCAGATAGTCGTGGGCGAATTTCAAATTCCACTAAGATCTGATGACCAGACTTACAGTTTCTGATAAGAATAATTATGAATCAATATTATCTTGATATTTTTATCAAAGAACAGCTTTTTTCCAGACTCATTGGTATCTCAATAATGAAACAAAAATATCTACACTGAAATTTTGAAATCGAGTTCTTTGTATGCTGTAAGCGATATACCCATTCATGTTAAATTTTTTTGATAAAAATTATTAAGACCACATACATATTGTTTATCTTTTAGACATGCATGTAGCAAATATCAGATAGAGTATTTGACTTTACATCTCTGTATTACATAACATGGTTTATCCAGTTAATTCAGTTATCGCCATCTGTTCGTCGAGAAAGCAAATGTCATCAAGATAAACGGCAATATGTTACAAAGTGTCCCTTTGGAAGTTTGCTTCCTGAATTCCTCCTCATTAATTTAGATGTATTCAGTGCATGTTGCAGTGGTCCAAAGTTCAGGTGACTGTGCGTTTAGATTAGATATAATGTTTTGAGGGTGGGATTTATGTTTAAAAAAAATCTTGAATCTGTAAGAGATTTAGACTTGTTTAAGATATTATGAAATGTGAACTGAGCAAATACATGCATACATGATTATTTAATTTTTTAAAAGCTGAACAGAACAAATCTGTCAGTAAGTGTATAAAATAGACATTGTAAATTTGTGCGATTTCTCACAAATTTTAAACAAATTTAAAACAGATCCCAATGGATTTTACCATGTTGAAACTCTCAAAGGTTCCTTCCTACTGATAAATGTATAGTTCATTTGAAGAATAAGTATTATAAGGTATACTTTGTTCAAAGAATGGATTCCTTATAAATGTTTTCCTGAGAAAAGTAGCACACTTGAGTACCATGAAATGCTTAAAACGCATGTACCACGGCATTCTCCGAACAGAGTTGTCTCCTTCTTACAGTCAAACAATCTCTGCCACAGACTTCAAGAAATGGCAAGAATCCTGGCACAAAGTAACTATGACGTCATAGCAGCGTTACGTTAAGATATGCTTTATGGCGGCAAGTCTGTGGCAGTGATGTTGAAGAGTAGGGTTATGGAACGTAAACTTGAGCTGCCTGGAGTTTGGTACCACGGGGTACATATTTGTACATTTCAAGGATATGTATATATAAGATGAACTCATCAGAAATATTGAGAAAATTCTTGGAATGCAGGATGAAGTAACTGCAAAATTGGTCAAATATGTTTGATATCATTCAAGATGCAAAAAGCTATTTTCTAAAAATAAATTATAAGTCAAAATTCTTACAGAGAGAGAGAGATTTTTTGCCGGATTGCAAAGCAAAATGCGGTCTATGAAATGGCAAAGTCCGTCTGTCCGTCAGTCCGTCTGTCAGTGCGTCAACATATCATGACTTTTGATCAAATGACCTTGACATTGACCTTTGACCTACTTTTGAACTATAAGGGGTATTGCTTTGAAATTTCATATTTAGATTCCTTATGACCATAGCTTTTTTTCATCGCGCAATAGTATTAATATGACCTTTGACCTTTCTGTCTGCACAAAAATGTATACGTCATCGAGTACAAATACTTTGCAATCCCCCCTGACCGCCTTTAGCGGTTTATGGTTTATCTTTACTGTCCTCCTCAAACCAAGAATCAGCCCTACTCATTGAATTTCATGCTAATGCATATATATGTGCATTAGACATCATGCAACACTCCTTCAAGATCCTCTTTCTTGTTGAAATCTGGACTTCAGTAAAACTCATCTATCATGGTTACATAATGATGCTAATTTCTTATCTGATTTAATTTGTTATCTGAGATTAATGTACATTTTACATTCCTGTTTCATTACTTTACTCCTGGGTGGGATTATAGGGGCGTGGTTCATTGTGCATAAAAATGAAATGATGTAATCCAACTTTAGGAAGATATACATGTATTCATAAAATATGCAAATTGCATAATTTTTATCTGCAAAAATGTGGGAAATAAATATGCCATTATTATTCTAGCATGTTTTGAAAACTATTCTAACCTATTTTGATATATTCTATATTCTTTTTTCACAATTATATAGGCAATTTTAAGATAATGTTAAGAGTAAAAGCAGCTTCAATAATAGAATTTGCTTGATTTTGATTTTGTTAGAATTTTTCTATGAACTTCAAGGAAATTTTCTTTTCTATATTATGATATCAGAGGATACCTAGTAAGTATTTAGAAAACTATGAAGGATTAAGCTCCTCTGCTTGGCTAGCCGCACACGCCGTCGTTTTCACGCACGAAAATGAAAAGTTAACAATATCTAAAACATGCACTGTCTGAAGTAATGTCTGTATGAAAAGTTCTATGGCTACCATGTCAGGGAAGAGTCCAGTGTATATACAAAACTAAATTGCTACTTAAGGACTTTGTTTGCTAGATCAGGCTACTGTTTTACAAATTTGAAGCCTTATACCTTTATGCAAATTTAAAATGTATCATTGACACTTCTTAAAAAGATACCTCTATTTCATATCACTTTGTCAAAATAATTGATGATTTCTTCAAAAGTTCTTTACAAATTACTATGCCAGCCCCTGAAATCAATTGCACTTGTTGGTTACGTTTAAGCTTTGTTTTATTGTATGTTAAGATTTATACTGCTCTTCATATTCGCATCTTTACCTAGGTTTATCTTACATCTGAAATGGTTGAAATATGCTCATTGTTTATTTATCGGTCATATCATTTTCTTTCCAAAACAAATTTTAAGTAACAGTTATTTTCAAAACAGATAATGCATTAAATATTATGCAATCGCAAATCGGTAGATGTTTTATCACTTAATCACAGGCGTCTGTCGAGGAATTCATCCTTCAATTAGAGTGTACTTTTCAAATATAAACGTCAAGGATATTTTTGCAGTCTCTCTATTTCAGCTGCTGTGATACATGTACCCGCCTATCTTGTCATTCTTTGAACGATTTAAACTGCGTGTGTTGGCAGTTTCTTAAGAACAAAAACAGACAGAAACCAAGCTATTAATTGGACAGATTCGTTTGTTTTGTGTTCTTAAGGTATAATCATTATGAATCAAGGTATCAAGACAAATTTTGCACCAAATTAACATTGATGTCTGCAAAAGTGATAAGTTGAGAAGTCTTCAATAATTTTTATCAACCGTTTTTTTTTTGTACTGATGGGAGGTAATTTTTACAGGTGAAAACAGAGAAAAACTAAACCTCATTTTTTGACCTGAAGATTGTCTTCCTCTAAATTTCGAGCAACAATTGAAAGTTTGTCATAGTACAATGATCCAGCTTTTTCAGTTTTGTCCATAGTGTTCCAACGGAACTTTTATGTGATTGTGATCTCGTGAAACCAACGAGACCAGTTAACATTGATCTTAGTCATTTGTGTTTGATGTTTCTCTGTGATTTGGCATCCCTTGTACCTCTATCTTTATTGTGGGTGCTGTTGAGATTATCGTTAGGATCTTCTTTAACTCATTTCTGTGCATGTCTGCTTTGTGTTTTTACAGTGGGTGTTTTGGGATTTTGCTGTTGGTGCTGCAACTAGGTGTTGTTGGAGATCCCCTCCTTTCTTTTGTGATACATTTTGTCCGAAGGAATATTATTATTATCGTACAATGACATTGATTTTTTGTATCACTTCAAATCAGATTATCAACATTAAAATATACATGTAGTTTGTTTCTATCGTAATCATGTCATTGCCCCGCTTGTGCATTTAACAAGACTGCTCTCATTAGTGCAGAGATGTTAAAATCCATTTCAAAGTTGTCAGCCATTTTCATGAAACTCTCATACCTAAAATGTAATGTACCATGCAGGCATGTCTATCAGACGTTTTTCAGACATCTTGTCTTGGAAGGTCTTACACTTTTCAGTCAGTGTTGTTCGAGGTCCAATGTATACATGTATATTGGCGAATCCAAATAATGAGCCTTATTTAAGTTTCTTCAACGCATTAGAATTTCTGTTATATTTTTTTCTAATTTCTTAAACGCGGGTCCTGTAGCATCATATCCCACCCATCCTGCTACGTCTTTTTGTGCATTTTTGGACGACATAATAACTTTCACACATTTTTGCCATGTTACATTGTTTAGATTGAGGATCACTGACGAGGGTTAAGTACCGAAACGTGCATGTCTGGTCCATGCTGCAAATTAAAATGTATAATGATGCTATTGAATTGAAGACGTTTAACATTCTAAGCATGACCTAACCTTATTCCCAATCCAATTTTCCTGTTGAAAATAAAATATGTTTAAACTAAACTTAACAAACCTTAACTGCACGCAGGACATAAACTGTACACATGACCTAAACTGTACACAGGACCTAAACTGTACGTAGGACCTAAACTTACACAGGACCTCAATTGTACGCAGGACCTAAACTGTACGCAGGACCCAAACTTACATAGGACCTCAATTGTACGCAGGACCTAAACTGTACGCAGGACCTAAACTGTACAGAGGACCTCAATTGTACGCAGGACCTAAACTGTACGCAGGACCTAAACTGTACAAAGGACCTAAAAAGTACACAAGACCTAAAATGTACGCAGGAGCAAAGCAAGGGCAGAATTATGCCTTTATGTCATATGTCTCTTTTTCGTCTCTTGCATTGCTTGTCTACTCTGTGTTTTCACATCGGGTGTTATCGTACTTTGCCTTTGATTCGGCAACTGAGCCCGGTTAGAGATCTTCTCCTTTCTTTAATGACAACTGAACGCAGGAACATTATACCTTAAGGAAGACACTCCTCTGTTTTAGAATAATTCCGTGAATTTCAAAGCAACTAATTCATTGGTTTTACCATAAATCGAGTAAAGGATATTAAAAAAAACATAAATAAGTATAACGAATGGTTACTGATCTTTCCTTCTTATAGATAGAAGAAGTTTTGAAAAAAATCACCGGGTGCAAGTAAAACTGTGTAACTGTAACACGTCTTTGTTAATGATACTTGCCAAAAGAGGGCAAACATTAATTTCAGTGTCAGCTTCGTCTATCTGAATCGTTTTGGAAAACCTAACCATAATTTATTCGAGTCAACATATCGGTGTAAAATTAGGTGCAAAGTCGTGCCCAATTTGATAGATAACTAACTGTAGGTAGTGCCATCGTTCCTGGGTGTCACAGTATCCAACACATTGTAGATAAAGGGGATATTTGTTACTATGACAGTTGTACTCTATATATGTCTGGGATGAGTGATAAGGATAAGCTTTCAATAGATATGGCCTACTGTTGACTGACCAGACCATAGAAATGGCCTACTGTAGACATAACCTGAATAATCTGTGGATTGTTAATCAAGAATAAGTATTCTTGATATTTCAGTTAGTTGACATAAGAGTGTCAGAGTGACCTTGTATACGTGTAATTTAGACGTCATCTGTGCATCAGAGAGTTTTGGAATTTCAAAATCAGGACAAAGTCGTGTTAATCCTTGGTTGATAAATAGATTTAGATCATTAGATACGCGCATATTTGGCACTGAGAGAATTTGACCTTTATTGCATCTGCAGTTTGCTTTTTTGATATCATTGCATATTCTTAATTAGAAATGAAATATGTTCATCACATTCTTGCCTATTCAGCGTAACATTATATTTTGTATTTTAAGAACAGGATTCACTTCTCAGCAGCATCTTGTAGATGTTGTCTAAATTTTGAAATACTTGAGCTAATTTAAGGAGTATCATATACAACAATGATTCAAGTAGTGTTGTATATCCCTGATGGAATGCTTGCGAAGACACAGCTGATGTTGTTTATAACAAGCCCTGTCCCATCTTTTTATTTTATATTTTAGCGGTAGCGCGTAAATTCAAAATCAAGTGCCCCTTTTTCTGACGCGGACTGACGGATGACATCATCATTGTCTCTATTGTGTGACACGTTTATTGTAATTAACGTTACCACCAGCTCCTTCTACATCTTATCTAAGCACGCTTTAAGTATTTATAACCATCGTGCGTTATGGGAAAATGATGGCTTTATGTTTTATTACATAATGTGCTTGCATTTAGTTGCAGATTTAAGAGAAATAGTAGACGTTTTTCATGCATTGTCAATTTTTGAATGACCGTTTATCTGGCAGTTGTGTACTCTCTTTCTGTTTATCAGGTTAAGCTTTTCATTTCAACCGAGATATAAAATTTGTATTTTATTGTCAGAAAATGCTTTTAGAATTTCATGAAAAGCAGTTTTTATTTAAGATAATCTTGCGTTCTTACTTTATTCTGCATAAGATTGCAGACATAACGGAAATTCTGGCCGATCTTCGAATTGATATGATGGATTCTATTAGCGATATAGACATTTTCTCAGAGAATACTGCGAATAAGTCTAGCAATGCAAATTTTGTCATCCAAAGACTATGAATTTGTAAAGATTGAATTTATATCTTATAGCTGATCAGTAAACATTGCCATGAATCCATTTTATCTCGTATATTATCCACAATGCATTACATTGTACAATTGCACGACGTATGTACTGGTGGAAGAAAAGGCTGTTGAAGATATGATTTGGGAGTGAGATGGAACGTTCATGATATGTAAAATAAATAAATTTAACCGTCAACAATAGATAACTTTGTAATTATCATATTTCGTACACTTAGGGTAAGGCACCAGATGTTTTTATTCAAATATATTATTAATTAGTGCATCACATGATAAATCCTTGGAACTCCATTGGTTGAGCACGCGGGGACTACATTGTATTAGAGAATAGTGCCCGGCGAACGAACACTTTTGCTTGTTGCTTTACAGAATAACGTCACTTGGAGAGAACGCACCATAGGTGGCGCCGGATTCTTGTAAAACAGTTTTAGTGTAAAGTCTTAGTAGTTTATTCGATCATTTAAAAATTGCTATCGAGGTCATGTGATACACTTAACCTATTGATGTTCGTTTGTGTGGGTATTATTTACTCATAATGCTTATAGGGCCATCGCTGACGCTCGGGTTGACGCTTGGGTACTTTTCTTTCTAAAATCAACAGTATGAGAGAATACATGTTGTACCCACACAAACGCGCATTAATAAATGAATAGTATTGTCCTTTATGTCTCAATTATCTTATGCAAGTGGTCTCGTTTTCGACTCATGCGTGTGTGTTCAGCTGTTTTATTTACCTCAGGAGATCCTATCCTTTCTTTTCAATCAGCATTAGTCAATATCTAATCCTTAGGTTACCCATATTAATGATTGACAATATTGTTTATGTCAACATTATCAATCAACATTTGCACCGCGTGGGATCGAAACGTATAATGTTCTGATTCCTTAGGGAGGTTTTTTTTTTTTTAAATTCATCATTTCAGTAATACTGTACAAAATTAATGAGACATCGCAGAAGGGCAATGCCTAATAAGTAAGTCCATATCGTTTACATTTCTGAAAAGTCTATAGTTTTTGTAAACACTTCAAGAGTTCTGCTAGGTCAAGAACGTTTCTGTCGTCGACAAACTATTGAAGTGTCTACAAAAACTGTGGGCTTTTCATATACATGTACATAGACGATATGGATTGATTTATTAGGCATTGCCCTACTGCAACATCAGTTTTTTTAAAGTCTAACTAAGAAAATACAAAAAAACTGTCTAGGGAATCACAACACCATACGTTTTGATCCCACGCTGCGATGTGTACGTGTGTATAAATGTTATTATGACTCGAAAGTCCGGAAAGCTAATGTCATACCTTCGGCTTCGTTGTCCTTGTTGCCCTCGTAGTACTTACACGACGGAGCAGATTTTTCTTCACTTTACACAACAATCCCACATTCTAAAGAAAGACTCACAAAAATGATACACAATGCATTTACTAAAATGATACGTAATGCATTTACAAGCATGGACGGCAATTGCAAATATTAATTTTTTGTTGTTAACTATGACAAAATGACAAAACCTACTTTTTAAAAGAAAAGTCATATTCTAAAAATAAGTACACTGGAATAGATATTATTCAGATGTTAAACGTTCTAATCGACAACATTTTGTAGTGTTTGGAGCAAAGGTCTTCCAGCAAATTGTCGGAATTCCTCTGGGAAACAATTGTGCCCCACTCCTTGTCGACATTTTTCTTTACTCGCGTACGAACCTGAATTCATTCAATCTTTGGTCTCTGAAGGGAAAAGATACTTACATTTTTAGCTTCTGACTTTAACTTCACTTACAGATAAATAGACGATGTGCTATCCATCAATAATCCAAAATTCGCGGATTACCTAAGTAGAATCTATCCGTCGGAGCTTGAAGTCAATGTACATGTAACTACAGAGACAAATAATTAAGCATCCTATTTGGACATTATGTTGTTCTACGACACTGGCGTGTTCATGTCTCGATACGCTATGCCAGAGCAAGAAACAAATATACAGATATACAGATTTTGTTCTGAGAGTTAGGCGTCTTTCAGATAAGTTTCTCAGTCATTGATACGTTTGTGACCGACTAATATCATCACCAAGGAAATTCTATGGTCGATACGGAGAACTCGTCATACACTATGATGTCCCACTGTCCAGAATGGTAGTTGATATTCTGTCGTAGATCATTTGAACCATCCAACCACTTAATGTACTTGTATCTTCCGAAATCGAAGTAACCGGATGTGACAATTCTACCGAATTGAAGCGAGGGGTGTTGCATGCAAGCAGGAGATATTGACTCTTCCTGGGCACTTGTTATCACTCCCATATTGGGAGTTTGCTTCTTTTCATGTGGTGGAGGTTTTTGTTGCTTGCTTTAGTTCCTATTTTATCCTTCGGTTGATGATTTTCTGAATAATTGATTTTGTGCCGTATATTGGGATGTGGTCATTATCCATATTTGTCATTTGAATGTGATTAGGCATTGTGTATACTTCAAGATTACAAGGGAAGAATGAGGAAGACTGCATTCTTATTTTTCCTTAACATAAATTGATCTGTACTCATGGACGAGTAAATCCGTTACGCAGATGGTCTCAATGTCTTCTTTCAAGTGCATTTTGTCTGATTTATATCTGATTCATGATGACATTGGTGTAGATTTATATCATAATCATGCTATTTAGATGTCACTTCGAGATGAATCATCTTATTTATCTTAGCCAAAAACTGATTTTAAACTGACACTTTTTGCACCATTCCTTTTAGTACGCATGTCACCAAACCCAATAACATGTTAGGAATGGTATATACAGCATCTTCAAAACACCAGCGAAAATTGAAACTGCAGGGTTTCTTTGAAGACTGCTAGACATGCTTCCACGTTTGATATACAAGCCGCACCGATCAGGAACATAAACGTACGCTTCGATTAAACATAACACTGTGCAGCTATATTCTATATGCTAGTGTGAAGTAGGCATTCCATGTCTATTTGTTCTCTTTTTATTTTTTTAACCGTTCGTAGGCGACAGCGAGGCATTAAAGTCAAGGATGCCAAATTAGATGTGTTAGAAATAGACACAATGTAAACAAATATGCTCATTAATATATTTGGATTGCGATAGAGATCTCTTCTGAATAAGAGGATCTGAGTAGACATTTCCTTATTCAGAACTATTCAGTGCTATTTTTGTACACATTTGCATAGGAAACTTGATGACAGTCACTCTATACCCTTAAAAAGTAGTTCATTGTATCTTCGTGTATCTTCATGTGGAGTAGTGAAATGAAAGATGTCGCCTGCAAAACAAGAGCAACATAAATGATCTTTTTGTCCTGCGTCCGCCTGTCTGTCCGTTTGTCCGTCAGTCTGATAGTCACCCTTTCACATGTTTGGCTATAACTTACTTGACATACACCAGACATCTTTCAAACTTGCACGGATAATTAAGCATAATGAGACTCACCATCCATTCAAGGTTAAGGTCACTGTCAAGGTCATGTATTCAGGGTCAAGCACGAAATATGCGACATACCTGTTCTTGAACAGTTCTATTTTTATGGTTTTGCTTACGTCTTTCTTTGAAAGTGAAACGCACATGCTTCGGCTTTATATTTTTCATTTTTCATTTTGAGTTCGTCAGTCCACCAAATAACTCTTAACATTGTTGTCAGTAAATTTATATGTCAGTTCCCTGTGATATTTGACCAACATTTCAACTCGATTTCATTGACAATAACTCATGTATGGTACATGTAAATGATAGAGTTTCATATTTTACATTTATATTTCTTGTAGCAAGACCTTTCCATGATTACCAAAATTTTTCTTCTTTTATCATTGACCTTTTTAAATTTGATCTTCTTCTTGAAAAAAAAACACTTGACAATAACTTTTAAATGGTAAGTGACAGGATTATTAAATATAAATTGTCTATTCCTTGTTGCATGGCCTTTCCGTGGATGCTAACATTATGTAATATATTTTGACATTGACATTGGAGTATATCCAGCTCATAAACATTCTTTAAAATTGCTCTTTAATTGTTATAAATATGGTTTTGATAATTCACAATTGTATTTCTTGTGTCAAGGCCTCTTCATTGATAGGGAGACTGTGACATTTTCACCTTAATCTCGTAGAAGTATGACCTACGTTACACCCCCGCCATATAATGGTTTGGGTATATAGTGATGCACTTGTCTGTGCGTGCATGCGTGCGTCCGTCCCACCTGTGGTTTCCGGACATTTAAAGGAAAACTGTTACAGATAATCGATTCATTTCTTGCATATAGCTTTTACACCAAGAAATACAGGTCAAGTTTGAATATGGGTCATGTCCCTCAATTATGTGCAGAGTTATGCTCCTTGAAACTTAGAAAAATTCAAAATTTTGTGGTTTCCGGACATTTAAAGAAAAACCGTTACAGATAATCAATTCATTTCTTGGATAGAGCTCTTACAACAAGAAATACAGGTCAAGTTCCAATATTGGTCATGTCCCTCAATTTTGTGCAGAGTTTTGCCCCTTGAAACTAAGAAAAATTCAAAATTTTGTGGTTTCCGGACATTTAAAGAAAAACCGTTATAGATAATCAATTCATTTCTTGGATAGAGCTCTTACAACAAGAAATACAGGTCAAGTTCCAATACTGGTCATGTCCCTCAATTTTGTGCAGAGTTATGCCCCTTGAGACTTAGAAAAATTCAAAATTTTCATGTTTCCGGACATTTAAAGATAAACCGTTATAGATAATCAATTCATTTCTTGCATATAGCTTTTACACAAAGAAATACAGGTCAAGTTTGAACATGGGTCATGTCCCTCAATTTTATGCCCCTTGAAACTTAGAAAAAATCAAAATTTTGTGGTTTCCGGACATTTAAAGGAAAACCGTTACAAATATCAATTTATTTCTTGCTTATACCTTTTACACCAAGAAATGCAGGTAAACTTCAAATATAGGTCATGTCCCTCAATTACGTGCAGAGTTATGCCCCTTGAAACATAGACAAATTCAAAATTTTGTGGTTTCTGGACATTAGAAGGACAAATGTTACGGATAATTAAATTTCTTGGAAAAAATCAATATTTTGTGCTTGCCTGACATTTAAATGAAAACTGTAACAGGGAATATATTCATTTCTTAGATATAGCTTTACATTGATAAATACAGGTCATATTCAACTAAAGGGTCATGTTCCTCAATTTTGTGTTGAATTGTGCCCCTTCAACCTTTTTATACATTGTTTGTATGTAAAATATGCCGGGAGGGGGTATCATTGATCCTTAGATCAACAATAAATTTCATTTTTTATTGTAGCTGTTTTACTGACATAGATGCCGTCGGGGTCTTTCGTGTTTCATAAACACACGTGTTATCTTTTTTTAGGTGTTATTACTCTTTGAAAAATAATCCTTCCATATCGATATCGATATTTGAATCTAAACTTGGCGTAGGGGTTTTGAGTGCTGAGGTACAGAGTTTTCTTCTATGGTTCCTGTTGACCTACTTTTATAGGAGTTATTGCCCGTTGAAGAATCTTGATGATTTCTGTGTTTCCTTTGTCACTGATACAGACATTTGATTGAATCGTTGTGTAGAGCTTTAACGTGATTGGTCAACGAGATCTTGTTGGCTGGGGTTATTATTAACAATCTTTTATAGAAGAGTTCGCTTCTTTTCATACGGTTGAGGTTTTTGTTTGTTTGCTTTGGTTCCTGTTTTATCCTGATTTTGTATGCCTTCGGTTTCTGATTTTCTGAATTATTGATTTTGTGCTGTATACAGGGATATGGTCATTATCCATATTTTTCATTTCCGTTTGTAGAAACTTGCGTTTCAATACGTTTCTCTGTCGTTGTTACAGTTACTATGATGGAACATATCGAGGAGCTTCGGGTTGATTATTTACATTTTAATTTGACTACGGATGGCTTAGACCTTTTTTACAGAAGTTATTGCAATTTGAAGAAATAAAGCATTAGATAAATGAGTTCCTTATCAGTTATAACAAAATCTTGAGGTTACTTAGTTTTGATAATGCGACCGTAGACCGTTAACTTTCACGATCATAATTATTCAACATATTAGATGATGATGGGATTTCATATTGTACATCAGTGAATGAAAGTCAAACACAAAGGCCGAAACCAGATTCCAAAAACCACAATAGAAAGGCTTAAGAATTACAAAAAAAAATGTACATGTACTAATTGCTACTGATATTTTCCATGTGTATATGGTTTGTGTGTGTGTGTAATTGTGGGTGTGTGAGAATATTTAGTCTCACTTTGGAATGTTGTTTATTCCGGGGTTCGCAACCGTTTCGATGGGATTTCTCACGATTTTGCCTTGCCTTCTCGACTTTGAAACTGAATGACGGTTGGGTACCTCTTTGATGTTTATTGGTTAATTTTATGTTTTAACTCCTTTAGATCTTTTTGTCGTTTTTTCATTGTTTGTCCTCCATTGTGATCTTCTCTTTCTTGTGTTTGTATTCTTATAAGACAATTTTCAAATTTTAGTGTAAGTGTTTTGAATATTTTTCCCTGACATGGTCGCTATAGTACTTTCTGTATAGACATAACCTTAGACAGTGCATGCGTTTTAGATATTGTTTTCATTTTCGTGCGTGAAAATCGACGGCGGGTGCGGCTACCAAAACAGGGATGCTTACTCCTCCCGGACACCTGGTCCCACCTCTAGCTTGCTAGGGGTCCGTCGATGCTCAATTTTGTTCTCTATTGTGTGTGGTGTTGATATTATCGTCAGGATCTTCTTAAACTCATTATGAGAATATTTTCAATAGGCCCTTTAATTTAAAGTTTGTGAACATCGAACTGATGTTCCTAGGATGTTTCTTTCAAATTGTGAGGGGTTTGACAGTAAGTGTTTTTGAATATTTTCCCTGATATTGTCGCCAAAGCACTTTCTATATAGATTTAGCCTAAGACGGTGCATGTATTTTATATATTTTTCATTTTCGTGCGTGAACATCGACGGCGGGTGCGGCTAGCCAACAGGAGATGCTTACTCCTCCCGAGCACCTGGTCCCACCTATAGCTTGCTAGGGGTCCGTAGATGCTCAATTTTGTGCTCTATTGTGAGTGGTGTTGAGATTATCGTCAGGATCTTCTTTCACTCATTTGTGTCACACTTATGCCCTTTGCCATGTGGAGCTCGTAAAAAAGTTCCCCGCGAGGGGTTTGACAGTAAGAGTTTTGAATATTTTCCCTGACATTGTCGCCATAGCACTTTCTATATAGATTTAGCCTAAGACAGTGCTTGTATTTTATATATTGTTTCATTTTCGTGCGTGATCATCGACGGTGGGTGCGGCTAGCCAACAGGGGATGCTTACTCCTCCCGGGCACCTGGTCCCACCTCTAGCTTGCTAGGGGTCCGTAGATGCTCAATTTTGTGCTCTATTGTGAGTGGTGTTGAGATTATCGTCAGCATAGGTTTCCTTGTTGTACGAAAACGGAAAACATGTTACAGTTCTTAAGACAAATCAGCTTTTTGAACATATAATATTGAACATATATTTCAATATTGACGTTTGTAATCCTGACGACACATTAGGGAACCCAAAAAGATTAAGCTAGGTTAGTTTTGTAGAATCGATTTGATCCCGTGCCGTTTTTGCGAAAAGAGAATTAGAAATTCCTTACGATAATCGGAAGGATTTAATTCTTCAAAGAAATACCTGATTAGCACTTCAGGCATTTGGATAAAGTTTCTAATGTTTCATCTCTTTAGTCAAATTGCATATCGAACAGCGTCCCAAATCCCAATTGGTGTTATACGAAAAGTATCAAGTCTCATTCGAAATGACAGAGACTAATTATAACAGGTTGAAATAGTGTGTTTGCAAGCCATTTTGCACAATGCACATCTGTTATTACTCATAAGCTGCAATCCGTGGCGGCGTGCAATTGATATGACACTAAAGATTAATATAAACAGGATAGGCGAAATATATTCAGACGATTTCTATCAGTTCAACAAGACTCATCATTCCTCGAGGTCCAGTTTGTTCATGGCTCATTTTACAATCCCATAGGAGATTGTATGGAATACATTAAAATGTTAGGGATATCTGAATTCAATCTATAAACATTTCTTTCATTCTTACTGTGCGGAGGTTATTTTACAATTATGCGTCTTTAGGTACCCCTCGGTAACCTGAAAAGTGGGAAGGTTAGCCTCTCGATATCCCGATAACAACACCATTTGTTACAGACGTTGCAGATAGCCGTTCTTAGTCTGCACCGATTGTCCATCGGTCTCATTGGACTATGTGTGACCTTTTGTGTTTAATGTTTCTATGTCTATTGCTGTGCTTGTTTACTTATATGTTTTCGTATAGGGTGTTTTATTGGAGATCTCCTTTCTTTCATTTACTTCATATTTTATTTGCTCTTTGTCTACTTGTCTCCTTTTGTAAGATGATGTAGCTTCGTTGGATATAATTTGTTTATGACAATCCTGCGAGTGTATTCCGCTGCGACCAGTTTGAAATAACCTTGGTGGATAGTTTCGCCTTTCATTATGAAATTTCATTTTTGTTTCCTTTTGAAGTGTTAAGGGTCAGCAATAAAGTTACTAATCTAATTTAGAAAGATCAAATTATATGATAATATATACAACTAAAGCCAATCATAAATCTGTTTCGACGTCACAGTCAAAAGTTACGTAAAACGTAATGATGTCTGGTCTTCATTTGTGTAAAATTCAGGTTCTGGAATAGTGCAGTAGTTAAGCGTCTCCTATTGGCTAGAAACCGCATCATTTGTATGTTTGCTCTGTTAGATAGTCAAAGGCGAAGAGAAAAGATGAAATATATCCGTATATGTTAATTTAAATAGTTTTTATTGTGCCCTATGCCAAGTGTTCCTAGAAAAAGTTCCCCGCGAGGGGTTTGACAGTAAGTGTTTTGAATATACTTCCCTGACATTGTCGCCATGGCACTTTCTATATAGACATGACGTCAGACATTGCATGAATTTTATATATTTTCATTTCCATGCTTCATAAACATCGACGGCGGGTGCGGCTAGCCAACAGGGGATGCTTACTCCTCCCGGGTACCTGGTCCTACCTCTAGCTTGCTAGGGGACCGTCGATGTTTAATTTTTTGCTCTATTGTGAGTGCTGTTGAGATTATCGTTAGGATCTTCTTTAACTAGAGGAATTTCAAAGGATATCTTACGTTAGCTTTTATTATCCAGGATGTCTTAGATGGACAGGAGACGCTTATTCTCCATGGGCACATGGTCCCACCTCTAGCTTGCTAGGGGTTCGTCGATGCTTAATTTTGTGCTCTATTGTGAGTGCTGTCGTCAGGATCTTCTTTAACTCATTAGATGGACAGGGGACGCTTATTCTCCCCGGGCACATGGTCTCACTTTGGAATGTCTCGACTTTGGGACAGGGTTACTGATGGGTTCTTGTTTGATTTTAATAATTATATATGAACTATGATAACAATGTTTTTCAAATCTTGATATTCAATATGCACTTAGATGGTTTAGGTATATATAGTCAAAGCCTTTTTTTCTTATTTCAATCAGAACATAAAACATTGTAGAAAAACGCTTGGCAGTTTATTTTGGAATTGGTTTCATGATATTGTATAACTTTGCTATTGAAATGCATAGATAGAAAAGTACAAATTAAATACAACAATGACTTATCTTACAGACATACAAACAAAAAGCACATCGTCAATAAATACCACATATGTACTACACTTATGTAATTTGCAGTTTCTGAATTTTCGTAAACAAATGTTCACTATGGAATAGAAAACGTCATTATCATCATTCATAAAGTGCAGTGAAGATTCTAGAGTTTTACATAACATAGAAAATAGAATACTGGCCTTGTAAGACATGAAAGATAAATAAAACCATTTGAAATGAAGATATTATTAAGTTTAAGTTCGAAATAAGGGCAACATTATCTTAAAAGTAATAATTCCCCTCGTGTGTATACAGTATTCGCAATTAGTATGAGACACTGATGGTGAATAACATACATGACAACGCATTATTCAGACTTGCTCAAGTCCCTATATTAAATAAATTAATGTGGAGAGAATTGCGATTATTAATCAAAAGAAATGTACCTTTAAAACGATAAGCAATTGGTTGCAGAGATATAAGCAAAGAAGAAAATTTTTTTGATACATGTATGCAGTGAAGAGATTTGATTAATAAAAAGTCGTTTATTTAATTTTGAAATTAATTTGATATAAGGACTTGAGCAAAACTACACATTAATGTGAAAATAACTTTTAAAAGAAATGAAGCCACACGACTATGGATGCAAGGAATGCGCAAATAAATGCACACTTTAAAGTTTTATGCTGCACTCTGTAGACTGCTATTTCGTGACTTTAACATCCGTACATAATTATTTAATCATATAGTAAACCTTTATTTTATTAAAATTTTCTTGTCGGGTTATTCATTAAAGTGGGCGTTAAAAACGAACGAAAACGAATTTGCCTCGTTATTATGAATTTTTTTTCCCAAGCCAATTGACTCATATAGCAGTCTAAGCAATGTAGAAGAAATTTTTAGAATCAAATAGGTTTGAAGGTTCTGTGTAAATAGGTTGCAAATTTCACATGACATGACTTTGAATGTTAACGAAGCATAGTCATGAGACGAATATTTCTTGCAGCTGTCAAGAACATGTTCTTTGAGTTTTTATGAATTGTTGCAAAAACGTGTGGAGTTCAAGATGAATACACATTCATGTACTCATTACATAAACGCTGTAAAATAGTACAAAGTTCAACATGTAAATGCAGTTGAATATAAATAAAACTGTTGAAAAAAAAGATCCAGTTACAAGTATGACAGGTATCCTGAAAGCTATATAATTGCTGCGAAATGGTTCAAGAAGGTACATGTAACACGATTCGTGGCGTTTGAATAATTCTGCTTAATTTTAGCTTGCATTATTTTGCATTGTGCTTCTGAATATGTAAACTCTTCTGACGTTTCACACCTGTTATCCATTCTTTACCTCAATAAAACCATCGTAAGACTAGGTTATACTTTGGATTTTTTTGGCTGTTGAGCATTTTTCTTTGGTTCAAGATCTGATCTTCCATATCGAAGACACATTTTTTTACAACGACTTTATTTTATCGCTAATTTTTCGGCTTCGGTGTTATGTCTTTCGTATCAGGTGGTGTTGGTGGAGCCTTTTTATTGACGTGCAATCTACTGGGTCGGATCATCATTTTCGTTCGTGCCAATTGCTCTGGCTTCCAATCGTTCCATGAAATGCCTCTGTATTGTATTCTAGTGTTGTTATAATAAGGTCCATTCAAGAAAGCGAACCAACAATTGTTGAACCACCAACCTGCTTGCCACTCTCGGCCACAATGGTAATTCGGCCATTTATCATTATCTTGATCTGGTGTAGAAAACATCATACCATTGTGCTTTGCTAAACCATTTCTGATACTACCCTCATAGTCATGCAGATGGATTCTGTACTTGTCCCTCTCACCATCAATTTTGAAATTTTTGTAAAGTGCATGGACTCTATTATCGTTGAAATCCCATAGGTCAACACGGAGTTCATAGTGATCTTGATTTGTTAGTAAAAACATATTGTCAAGTCCTAACCAAAATTCCGAAGCAATATTTCCAAAGCCCTCTTTGTAACTCTGCCAAAAACGATTGAAGTCTAGCTCGCCGTTTTTACGGCTTTGTATCACGAGCCAGCCCCCTGGTGTGGTTTCCATTTCGCACCACACTGGGATGGAACAAGCTGAATATAAGGGGGTTATGAAGTAGACACCACTCACTATGTGCCCCTTGTCGTAGAGATCCTGACAGTCTGTAATGAGAAATTATCAAACTTGAATATTGATGTATCGTATGAATTGGTTTTACATATTATCCTTATATTGCAGTGGATTTGAAGAAGTTATAAATTACTAAGCGCAGTCAAATATGATTTGATTTGAACTTTCGAATGAAAACATAATTTTAGAAAAACTGTTAAAGAAAATTGACATATTATAGTAGGCAATGGAAAACAAACAGTTCCTTCATGACAAAATCGTTAGTAAGCAGGTAGAAATCTACGTCTTACGTTCCTAACATTGAAAGAGGTTCCTAATTGAAAAATTATTGAAATCTTACATAAGGGAGAGTAAGCATATCCTGCTAGCAAATCCCTTTCTTTCTATGCTTAATGGGCTATGTCGATTCGGGGACTTCCAAGAATGAAATATACTAGTATCAAACAAATGCAACGTATCCACATGTTCAATACTGAAAACAGTGGTGTTAAAAGATCATTAAACATTATTTGCTGTATCCAAATACATGTTGTATGATGCCACTGAAAAAAGTTAGGCTTCTCTGTATGTTTAGCCACAAGTACAACTATGGTGACAACCTTTCCGAAAAACGCATGCTTTGTGCACTCTGCTCTGACAGCAGAGTTTGAGCAAATCGTTGTTTTAGTTCATGGCGGAATTACTAAATTAATGTAAAATTGATGGGACTAGAAAATAGAACATTTATTTTTCAAAATGTTTATCAATTGTGTCCTCAAAAATTGTATCAAATATAGTTTTGATCATTAAGAATTACATGTTTGGTCCATGCTGTAAATGTATCTGTTCTTAAATGATGCTATCGAATTTGAAGACGTTTAACATCATATTGAATGAATTTGAAGACGTTATAATCTTAAACAATACAAACTTTAAGTTATTTAAAGATGAAAACTTGAATTAAAAAATACATTTTTGTAAGAAAAACTCCTTTTCTTGTTGATATTGTAAAATGAAGGTTCTCTTTGCTGAATATGCTAAAAAATGTAATTAGTTCTTTTTAATCTCTGATATCGCTGACATAATACTAGATGAGATGAGAAAGGGAAGTTGCAAATAAGCACTCATGTTACTTTTGCGGAACACCTTTCAATAATGATTCAAGATGATAAAAACAGATTCATCACTTCTTACCAAAAATAATGAAACCTACACACTTAGCAAAAATATATTTATGCATTCCTTTCTCATATTTTCGCGTACGTCTACACTCGACAAATATTCCGACTGTTCTTTGACCTTGCTTTGCGTAGTCTAACAAATCTATCATAAATAGTTGTTATTGGGAGTTCTGTTCAATCCTTCAGACGGATAATTTCGTTTTTGTTGATAAACATCAGTTATGCATTCGGTGATTAGAAATCCATACCTATATAAAATGTTTATCAGGCAAGCGAGCAATCATTGCTTCCTCAGATACAATCGTAGTTTTATGTACTCTGTGATTGTAAGAGCTCTTTGAATTTTAATGCTGAATCAACTCATCGAATTTCGCATTAACGAGCATAAGCTTCAGGGAAGGATTGCTGGTGAATTAGACAGTTAATACTAATGTGTCATCCGTTTGATATTTTATTTTTCAGAATAACGTATTTGATATCTTTAACATGTCATAGAATGGTTTTACAAGAAACAGAAAGAACTGAATTACTCTCTGATCGTTAATGGACGGAAAAAAGATAATTAAAAAAACAGACAAATAAAAACAGACAAAAAATTAAGCAATTTTCTGATTTTGTTAGAAAGCACAAAATGTCCGAGTCAACATCTTTTGGCGTTGTTTAACATTATGACGTCACTATTAAAAGACGCGCAATTCCATTGTGACGTAACAATGAAAAAGTGCGCAAAAAGTGCCCACCTCGGACATTTTCGTCATTTTGTTAGCCATTATGAACTATGGCAAGTGGCATATTGATACGATACTGTAAAGGCAACGCATGTGCTATCTGTTAGGACGATAGATGGGTGATTAATTTGACACAGGTGACATTAAACATATCCTGCTTACATATCAAGAGTTAAGTGTTAGTCAGCATCAAATAATCTTTGCATTTCTGAGGACCGGCATTTATTATCGAAATTTAAATCGACAAAACATAGAAGTCATTTGTGAAAAGACTATAAATTTGGAAATATGGAAATATTAAGACATCAAAATACTGCAGAGATCGCAGCATTATACACATGCGAAAGATCGCAACAAACAGCAGACGTCATGAAAAAAACACCTAAGCGAACACACAAAAGGGGACACCCTAACAAAGAGGAGCACCATACAAACACGAAAGATAGACCAGATTTAATTGGTACCGAATGCTCATTGGTCTCGTTGATTTTTGTGTAGTCTCTGGTGAGAATATTTAGATATTCATGTCTGGTGCATGAAAATTGGTTTAGAAATTTTCTTCAATAAGGTAAAGAGTTTGAACACCTCCGTATTATTATGTTGGATGTTTTGTTGTCGTGGAAGGGCTTTTTGTCCCTTTTGCTTTTCTTGCTGTGTATGTCTGCTTTGTGTTTTCACTTGGTTCATTTCTGTGTTTTGCTCTAGAAGCTGTAACCGAGTCATTTTAGATATCCCCTTAAGACAAACAGACATTGAACTTATATTATAGGGGGTTTCTCTCTATTCCCTTAAACAGTCTCAACATTTCTATTTGCTTGGGTCAAAACTTCTGTATTTATGCTATGCTGATTTGATTTTTGCATGCAATTTTTCACAAAAAATATTTATTGACGGATGCGCTCTTTGATGCGGTTTTAATAGGGGGGTTCATCACATCATTTAGATAGAGTAAATTATACAGATTAACTCATTCATTCAGAGGAAATGAATAATCTGGAATATGTTAAAATCCCTCCCAGGATATGGCTTTATATAATTGATTCGGTTCGAATATTGTTCGCGACTTTTCTGTAATCATCAAACATGCCAGGAAATAAGCTATTATAACTGTTTATGTGTTGTTATAAACATTACATAAAACAAATGACAGAAATTGGCACTTCGTACAGATAATGGTGCAATTTCGTAAAACGCTGATTTGCGAATTTTGTATCTGACAAATGTAGTTAGTAACTGACGTATCTAAAGTATTTCATCTTGATGCTATGTAAAACGTCTTCAAATTCAATGTATTGTACAATTTTACAATTCGCAGAACGAAATTTGCCTTTCGAAATGATCTAAGTGGGGCAAGTGTACAAAATGAATTCCATGACGTATACTGTTCAGGACACATAATAAGTTATGCACATACCAGAATACCAAAAAATGGATAAGTTAAGGTAATAAAACAGTTAAACACTTAAACGCACTGATTGTCATATCGATTAGCGAACCTCAAAAGGAATTATATTGAGATAACTGATAAGAGTCATCATCTCCTGCCGTGCGATTTTTTTTTCAATCATTATGATAAATGTTTTACATTGTTTAAGTTATTTCACAGTTTTTGGTCATATTTCATTTTTTAAATGGAGGATTACTGACAAGGATTAAGTTCCCGAGTCATCTGCTCTGAAATGATGATATGAATTTGAAGACTCAATATTATAACAGGGAGTAATCGAAGTTAAAAAAAATCTACGAGTTGGGGTGTTTTGTTTCCGTGAAAACACGTTTTAACTTTTTTTCTCGAAATCATATGACCGGCTATGCCTCTATGACCGACTGGAGCACCCCCCCCCCCATTGGAAAAAAAACCTGACAAGACTTGGCAAATTTAGTGCATTAGAATTTTTTTCCTTGTAGCCTTTGCTTGGCTAATCTGTATATTGGTCCCATTGGCATGGGCGTACTCTGTTTGTCTCGTTGTCTTCGAATGCCTGTTTTATGGTTTGACGCAGTTTCTGTTGTTTGTTGTTATATAACTCGCTTTTCAATGCATTTATGCCTTAGTTTAAACATATTTTATTTCCATTATACATGAAATTGGAACATGGCACAAGTTATAAAACCGTTATTTAAGCCCTTTCCCTTTTATTCCTTCTTTTTCTTATTCCCGTTCGTTTTTCATTTTCCTAAAATTCAAGTATTTATATCAAATAGAATCAGCAATTCATTATTTTGTGTTGGGTCGAAACAGACGCGTATTTTGAGAATTGAGCATATTATGTTATTTTGAGGATGTTTCCCAAGAAAACTCGAAAATCAATTGTACTTCGACTAATTACTACAGACACCCCCCCCTTCCTCCTCCGAGATCTCTCATTGATACATAGATAAATACAGATGAGGACAATCTAATGGAAAGAAGCATTCGGAATTTACGTATAACAGGACTGTTGAATTGAATTTCAAGAACATTCGGATCATTCGTATTATCTTTAGATCAAGAAGCACCTGCTTTTCGGTGAAATTAAGGATTACGGCAATTAAACGTTAGAAATATGGTATTAAAAATATGTTAGCGTAATCAATACTAGTCTTGATACAGCAGGAATTGATTTTCAAAGTGAATCCTAAATCGATCAAGCCGGCAACTGACAGTAAATAATTAAGATAAAATTTTAATATTTTTTACTGTGGACCAGCTGTTGTTATCCGTCGGAATCTTCCTTAGGTGTTTTCTGATCAAGATAGATGACCATCAAAGGGAATAGGGAATACACTTTCCGTTCTTCGGATTATAATAGATCCTTTCCCCCATCACTGCTGAGCACGCTTAGGTAACGTCTTAGTCATTACGTAACAAGATAATTGAAGTGTTAGGAAGGTTGAAGTTTGCCTTTTGATGGACGACTGGAGTAGAATCTTCCTTTGACACCAGAAAAAGCAACACTATGTGATTTGATGAAATTTCAGTATCACATTACAATCGCCTGTGTCGGGGTAGTGTCAATACAATGGTGTGTTTTGTTCCAGAAATAATTACCTAAGTCAGCGATACTGATGATAATAAAATGGTTTATTTACCCCTTGGCTAATTATATATGAAATGTACACCCCTGCAAGAGGAGGTTTTCTTTGTTTAACACTGATCCTCTATTTACATGATTTATCTTAAATCAAATTACGATTTTGTCTCCGGACAACTTTATCTCAAATTTTGTATCTTGTTTGATACATGATGCTTATCCGGGTATCCGATTCCTTGGAATGGTTACATTTCAAAAGTTTACGATTCTGTTTTAAGTCACACCTTCAACCTCTACTGCACTTTATATAAATTGTGTTAGAATTAGCGTTGAATGAAAATTAACGATGCATTAGGAAGGAACAGAAGGTGCAGTAAAAGACATTTTAAGAAGATCCTGACGATAATCTCAACAGCACTCACAATAGAGCACCAAATGGAGCATCGACGGACCCCTAGCAAGCTAGAGGTGGGACCAGGTGTCCGGGAGGAGTAAGCATCCCCTGTTGCCTAGCCGCACCCGCCGTCGATGTTCACGCACGAAAATGAAAGAATATTAAATACATGCAGTGATATGGCGACAACGTCAGGGAAAAATGTTCAAAACACTTACTGTCAAACCCCTCGCGGGGAACGTTTTTACGAGCTCCACACGGTAAAGGGCAAAGTGTGTTCTAATGTGTTCTAAAGACACATTGCACGAATGTTGAAAAAATGTATCTTTGATGTGTTGTCGTAGGAAAAAGGAACTTTGCTTCAAAGAGGAGAGGAATCTGGTCTGTTCTGTTTGTAGTCACCTCTCTGTATGAGTAATGAAACCTACTTTTTCTATGAAGTCAGAGGGTTACCATGTTAATGTTATGACTTCATTGTGTCTTTACGATTAAGTCGTCGATTATAGAAATTCTGTTTAGTTTTCCTTAAGTGTATTTTTTCGTACTGAAATGTAACAACTGGGATTGCTCTGTTTAGAAATGTTTTATTAATAGTGTGTTCTAAACACAACAGTCCCAATAATTTTATTTTATCTTTTTCTGATTCTTCCAATAGTGAACAAAATTAATGCAACAAGTTTACAAATTCTCATCATGAACATATTGAGAAAATATATATACAATACAAAATCGAAACAAACCAAACACTTATCGTACATTGTACAATTCATCCCGATCTAGCTCTCCGATATGAGTTACCCTTAATGACAGATACTGAGTGTTGAACGAGAACTACAAGTGCTATAAATTCTGTAGCCACTAAATGGAATGGACAGTGAACTACGAAACACGTGTTCTAACAGTGCTTTACATGTAAAATCCGTTTTGGCTAAGATACATCTGTATATTTTACATCATTTTAGAGATATCTTCAGTTTGTATCTTTGCCTCCTGGTGTGTCTACAGATTTCTGTTTATCATGAATGTTATTTTTCGTCAAAAATGAATTGTACCTACAATAGAGTGGGAGGGAGAGAGGGAGGTAAGGAGTAAGCAAAGCATCTCAAATGTATTTGGGTTTCTATTCTATCTTCTAATTTTTCTGTGCGTTCTTGACATCAGATAGAACTTTATTTTATAATGGGGGTGCTCGCTAGGGGTCCGTCGATGCTCATTTTGGTGCTCTATTGTGAAGGGAGGAGATCTCCAACAAGACCCCGTTGCAGCATCAACAGCAAAATACCAAAACACCCGATGCAAAAACACAAAAGACGAGTACAGCACGAGACAGAAAAGAGACATTCGACATGTAAACTTCAAAAACAAAAGACTATACATAAACCGACGAGACCAATGGGCAACCGGTGCCGACTTTGGACGGCCATTTGTCACGCAAGTAGCAAATGGTGTGGCTGAGTGCTGTTGAGATTGTCGTCAGGATCTTCTTTATCTCATTGAAATGTACTTAACTGACGTACAAAATATGCCTCGCCTTTATACGTAAACAAACACACCTGTCTAAGAATTATTGATACTTGTTTGCTGAAGAGGCAAAACTTTTATTGAAAAAACATACGTAGAAATGGAGAAAATGGAACTCAAGGGAGATGGATTGTTATCGTTTGTGTTATATGCAATATGGAGGTCCTTGGTGAAGAGAAATTCGGTCGGAGAGAATCATACCTGTCATACTAACATATCTATTCTTAAACGCTTTGCACTATGATCGTCAGTCTGCTTTTATCACATCACTTCTAAACAGAAACGTAGTTGTTTGTTTCTTTTTCTCTGAGTTTTATGTAAAAACAAACATTTTGGACCGAATTTCCGAAGTACATTGTAAATGACAGTAAGATGTACCATCAAAATTATGATACTGTGCAATTGCCTTAAGAGTCTGCCAGAATACATTTTCATCTACCCACTCGTGAGGGTTATCGATAATATGGGGGAATAGATAAATCTGTCAATTTGAGTCATTGGGAAGGAATACAAGGCAAACCAAAGAAAAACCCAAACCTTCCTACGTAAACTCTTTTGAATTTCTCATCTCTGCTGGTGGACTAGGAGTTTCCGAGGGCACATGTTGCCAAGTTCGATCAATTTCGATTGATCGTTTCTTCAAACGCATTTGAACATTTCTGTTGATAAATTTTCTCAATTTTTTTGAAATCTGGGTCCTGTAGCATCATATCCCAGCCATCTTGCTAAGTCTTTCGGTATTTATTGGACATAATTTGACAGATTTTGGCCATATTGTTTAGGTTTAGGATCACTGACGAGTGTTAAGTACCCGAAACGTGCATGGGTGGTCCATTCTTTAAATTTAAATCTGCTTTTTAATGATGCTAATGAGTTTGAAGACGTTTAACAATTGTAACCATTCATTCTCAGGGCATTTTTACTCTGATGGAAACATTATGAACAATTGAATCAAGGGAACTCTACTGAACGCTACAATTCGATGATGATTCTTTATTCGAAAAAAAAATTGTTGAAGGGTATTTTGAGATACTTCTCACTGGCAGCTATGTTTAGATACTTCGTTTTATTTTCTGACAATACGAAATTGCGATTGCAATGTCCAAGAATGTTGTTTGTGTAGAAACCAGCCACGGTTCTTTCGTAGAATTTATATTTGCTTTCTTATCTTTAAAGATTCGGAGTTTTTTATCAAGAAATTTGCTCTATCCTTGTAAATAACTCAATTGTTCACAATGTTTGCATCAGAGTAAAATGCCTAGAGAATGAATGGATACAATTTAGAGGTGAGAAGTTCAGAAGAATTTATGTATGAAGGTTTGACCTTTTTATTGGTTTGCCTGATATTCCTTCCCAAATGACTCAAATTGACAGACTTATGATCGTTGACCCGCACGGGTGGGTAGAAGAAAATGTATTCTGTTAGACTCTTATGGCAATTGCACCGTGTCATAATTCTGATGATTCAAAAAGCATCTACATTAACAACTGAAGTGTTATGGTAATAACTGACTCAGCATCCGACGTAGACAACAGGAGAGCTTTCTCAAAGGGAGCTTACTAAAAGTTTTAACTAATTACGTGGGAGGTACTCGAAGAGTTATGAACTTTCATTATATAATATACAGAAGACTATAAGCTCTCCAGAGAAACAGAAACAGAATATAAGTTTTCATAAATTTGTGGGTGTTTGATAGGATTGCGTGATACCACATAGCTTTGTTCAAGGGATTCATTTCTCCCCGGTGTTCATTTTCTGCACTTTACGCAGTGAGTAAGTCTATTGGAAATGTGAGATTTACTCCCTATAGAGTGTATGACAGTCACCTATCAAAGCCTCCTTCATTGCCAAAAAACAACTAGGAAATGCAGATATCCGAATTTTTGTCGTACTGAATGGATAACCTATTGATTACTGATGTACATTCTCACTTACCATTAACAATACAAATGCTTTTGACACAGAATAAAAACTTTTGCTACATTTTTGTTAGATAAGCAATTTATATAATTTTCCTTCACCTGCTTTAAAGATTATTGACCTTAAGTGTTGGGCCCCTCTTATTTCCATTGTTCGCACTTTGGATTGAACATTCAAATTCAATTTTACATGTGGCTTCTTTGTCACAAGACACACCATCTGGCACTATGACATGTAACTCTGTGACTTTGATCCCACCTCTGGCTTGCTAGGGGTCCGTCGATGCTCAATTTGGTGCTCTATTATGAGTGCTGTTGAGATAATCGTCAGGATCTTCCTTAACTCATTTGACTTAAATAATTTAAATGCTATGAAACTTCACAAAAAAGTTCTGAACCATGGTCATAATTGATTACTATAGAATGGTCTTATTCCTTTTGTCACGGGAGGTCTTTCATGTGAACTTGGATGACTGTTGTATTTTAGGACGTAAACAAAATGCAATGGACCGTTTCAATGATTTTAGTGGGGGGGGGGGTTGTGTTTCATGTTTCTTTGGTGTGATTTGGTGTTCTGTGCTTACTCCTCCCGGGCACCTGGTCCCACCTCTAGTTTGCAAGAGGTCCGTCGATGCTCAAGTTGGTGCTCTATTGTGAGTGCTGTTGAGATTATCGTCAGGATCATTTGTCCTTTTGCGTCTCTGTATGTGCGTGTCTGCTCTGTGTTTCTGCATTTAGTGTTTTGCGGTTTTGCTGTGGTTGCAGCAGCTTAGTGTTGATGGAGATTAGAATAGCTATGCAATGTGATTGTGTAATTTTTGCTGAGGATTCACTTTTCACAGAGACGATGCACATGTGATTAATATAAACAACCCAGCAATGGGATTTATTCATTACAAAGTGCAAGGTTATCAGTTTGTTATAAATTTTAACAGATTCGTTGAATTCTTTTTCATCTAATAAACATTTGTCAAAGATATTAAACAGAAATGTCTCTCAAGTTTCAAGTTTGAATGGCGTTTGTTATTACATAATATTGAGCATATAACACGTTCGTGAAGAAGTAAAAACGCAAGAATGCCTTATCGCCAAACTACTTTCCCATTTCAAAAAGCTTTGAATATTGTAAATACATGTACGTATTTCAAAATTATTTAATTATCAAGGAAAACGAACATTCCCAATACTGCGCTCTGAGAGCATCCATCCGGACAAAATTTACCGGTACGTTGTTAAGGCATTAGGGATATACTACTCTCTTCCGGTTATATTGAAAATACAGAAAAAATAAATACCACGAAGTTGGCCGAGGACGCACGACTTCGGCAATGTTCGGGACAATATATTTTCATGGTGAGTGGAATGAAATATTGCTAAAATATCAAATATCTATAAATATGTAAGACATTGAAGTATATAATTTTTGACGATATTGTTATTATACCCCAAATACCTTGACGAATGAATTTCTAAAAATCAGTATTTATAACTGAAAGCATCACTGATTCTTTTATAATATATTGCTGACATTGTCCTTATCTTTTAGGAATTTGAATTGGATGGATCTTTGGAATTCCGATATGAAAAAAGATAAAAGTAATCAATAACTTTATTGTGATTGAGACGGAAATTTAACTTCTAAATTCGTATACACCCTTTGATAATTTGAATTATCTCTGAACTTCCACCCAAGGAAAGCAAAAAATGTTCAGAAAACCCTATCTTCTTTCTAAAACACGTCTCCTCTTCAGAATTTTTGTAAATCTTTTGTAAATACACAGCTCTTTTTGCAGACTGATAATTCGTATGAGGGCAAATAGAGGTTGCATATATTTACCATTGGAGTTATCATTTCTACTGTATATTCACTTCTAGCAATCTGACTAAGATCAGATTTACTTGCTCATACATTATCATAAACCGTATGCTAATTTCAAATATTTAAAGCAAGATATAATAGTCTTGGCTTACTTGAATTTCTTTGTAATTACACTATAAAGATTGATTTTCAAGAGTTTGGATGGAGAAATTCAAGATCAAGTTACATTATAAAAACATAAGACTATATTCCGAATCCTTTTCACTACCTCGACTTAAGAATGTGTTTTTCGCTTCACTTACAATCTAAAGACATATTTCTAGTCTTTGAATGGGAGATAAAAAATGAATTTGTTCGAATTCCGGTATTGTATTCTACCTAATAAACACAATAATTCCTTCCTGACTGTACCCTTAATATATATGTATGCTTTCCATGTGCACTCTATAAAGAATTTAAAATACCCATGGAAGGTTATCAACTTCCAAGATTCGTACTTATGCAGCAATGCACATATAACAATTGACTCTTATATAGTATAGACAACTAAATGCTTCTATGTTAAACGTCTTCAAATTCAATAGCATCATTTAAGACCTGATAAATTTACAGCATGGACCAGACATGCACGTTTCGGGTACTAAACCCTCGTCAGTGATCCTCAGTCTAAAGAATGTAAAATGGCCAAAAAGTATGAAAATTATTGTTTCCAAAAGTGTACCAAAAGACGTAGCAGAATGGATGGGATATGATGCTACATTACCCACGTTTTAGAAATTTCAAGAAATTTTGTAACAGAAAATTTCTAATGCGTGAAAGAGACAGACGATCAACCGAAGTTGAGAACTTGGCTACATGTGCCCTCGGTGACTCTTGGTTCACACGCAGTGACACTCAACAAGTAGTTCAAATGTTAAACGTCTTCAAATTCAATAGCACCATTTAAGACCTGATAAATTTACAGCATGGACCAGACATGCACGTTTTGGGTACTAAACCTTCGTCTTATCTTACTCCAGGGACATAATTTCAGTCTATTTTCTTTCTATCAGATAAGCGAAGACCATTTCTATCGTTGAATTTTAGGATGAAATCATGTTGTCTGTATATCTTCACACAGATTACGTATAGAAACAGGTCGCTATGATAATATATTAAGAAAAGATCGTACTTGCAAAAATTGTATATCACATGAAGTGGAAGATGAAATTCATTTCCTTCTAAAATGCTCGAAATATAATATTCAAAGAACAAAATTACTAGATCATTTATTTACATCATATCCATCATTAAAAGATATTGGAACAGACGACCTGTTTCTCTACATGCTTACCAATGAGGACACTATCTTTTTGAACATGTTAGCAAAATTTCTCAATGAAAATTTACCATAATGTCATCATTTATGACTATGAATTGATACACAATATTGTTTATGATCTACATATATATGTCAATGTTTGTATAATCTGTATGCTATATACCTCCTTAATGTTAACTTTTGGTTTATGTTATTTGCATATTATAAGTAGCACCTATGTATGCAAAATTGCCCTTCATTGGGCCCAAATTGGTCAATAAAATATCTTGTATCTTGTATCTTGTATCTTGTTGTCAGTATTTCTTTATTCTTGAAAGCAGTAGCCTCATTCGTCCTGTTGCAGTTCATTCGTTCAACAAAGTTTTACCATCAAACATACGTATTGTCCTCGATCTTTTCAATTTGCAGACGCTTTTCGTTATGTATTTATGTCTAACGTAAACCGTTTGTACGCGAGATCAGTTTTCCAAATTTATGTCTGAAAGATTCAATTTCTTGGATTTGGCACGTTTATCGCGCCAGTCACTTGGTTCGAGCTAGCAAAATGACAAAAGTGTCAAATATTGTGAAGTTGATCTACTTGAGTGAATGGATACAATTGCATAACCAGGTATGCTTTAGATGAGGAGGTCTACGCTAGGAGTACCACATTTCACAAACGGTATATAAGTACGTACCTCAGGCATTTATGGAATGCATAATAAATTTAACAATGACTTTTTGTTATTTCCTGAATATACATTATATATAATTTGACATTTTACTCTTTATTTTGATATTTTCGCAAAATAAATTAAGATAAACGGATTTCTTTTAAAAATGGTTTATTATATGCATAGAATAATTGAAGATTCTATCACCAAAGTTTAAGCTAGTTATTTTCATTTTCAGTTTACAGTTCTACTTTTATTCCGAATAAGAACTGATGTAAAAAAAAAATTCTTAAAAATACCCTTTCCTTCTATTCCATTGATTGATTATGCATTCTGCAGAGCATAACTCAAACGGCTATATATATTACATACCAACAATACCTATCATCAAGGGTTAACAATATAAACATTCATTTAAGAGTAATTAGAGAGTATGAAACGAATTCTTCCATCTCACCCGTCAGAGATTGGAACGGATTTCAAGGTTTCGTCATGATAAGCCATTATCTTTCAGAAGCAAGCACAACTCGGTGCATATGGATATGCTTAGGCTGTTATTTCCGTATTCATGACGGGATCCTGTAACCACCCACGCGCAGTTAGTTTTGAATTTTTAGGATGAAAGAATTCATCCTGCTGAGATCGTGGAGAAATATTAACGAAGAAATGTGTCTAACGAGTCAAAGGGTTATTCGGATTTTGAAAATATTAAGCATCTTATTAGACGATCACGACATTGCGGTGAAGGTCCAATTAAGTAAATTAAGAAAATAAGCAAGATTTTAGAAATATTGTTTTTTCAACATTCAAATGATTAGAGCTGAAGAAAATAATAAGTCACGTTTTAGGTATTTAGTTGACCTCAATAATGTCCCTCCCTATATCGCTGATCTAACATGTCTAAAGTCGGGACTTGGAAAGCAAATTTGTAACTGATAATTTCAAGCAAAGTAAGTTGTTGACTTTGACGTGTGGATAATAGGATCAACAGTTTCCCATTGAGAAACAATCATTACCCATGATAGGTAATTAGCATTGTGTTTTCGTGGCAGGCGAAGTATAACAACTTTGTTCTGTTATCGGAAAACAAAAGTAGCATTACAGTATTTGATGTAGGTATTTTGACCGTGAGTTATTGCTTGTGGTTAGATTTTTTTTCAGAAATAGTCTTGCCGAGAAAGAATGCTCCCCACATATGCTACCCCTGATTCTATCAGAATTTACGACATATCTCCTCTCTGACAGACTTCAAAAATGCTTTTGTAAAGGGGGTATTTGCCAAGCTTTGCCAATATGTCCGTCACATTCTTTTCTTATGATCTCCCATGTACATTCGCGTGAGTTTTGGCGCGGAATTTTGTCAGTGTCATCGATAAGAATTCTTTCAAGTCTGTCATCGAATAAGCTTAATACTGTGTTGCAAAAGGATGTCCGTCTAACTGTTCGCAGCAAGGGGGATTATGCAACATAAGCGCGGTGTTTCGTTTAAGTTCAAGTACCCTAGAACATGAATGAAAGAAGACCGCGAAATTTACCCTTTTTTTTAAAACCTGATTAACCCAATATGCACTTAAATACACTGAAACACTGGAGGAGGTCGTACCAAAAGTAAAAACTTATTCAAAGTATTTGAACAACCCTGTGATAAGGCAATTACTGATCTAAAAAAAATCTCAGAAACATGCATGGAACCTCACTGTGCAATATATATTATAAACATTTTTATAAAATATGTCTTGTACTTCTGCTTTGGTTAGAGTAGTGCAGTGGTTTTTGACTCATTTCCTTGATAGATACCCCTCCCTTTCAGATTGTTTCAACTACGTACATGTGTTATCTTTTTATCTACCAGAAAGTGTTATATTGCGTTTTTTATGATCATTTCCGTGTTTAAGCTTGAATCATTAACTCTATATGTCTTGATTTACTATCCGAAATTCCAAACACACACAAAAGAAGGAGGAGATCCCCAACGAGACGACATTGTAGTGATCACACTAGATATTTTCAGATTTTATTTTACACCTATTGCATTGCCGAAAGTCTTTAGATTCATGATCATGTGACTTACTCAAGTCGTTATATCAAATTAAATTATGTGAAAAGAATTATGAAATATTAAATTTGAACAAAAATTATATAGGCAGTGAGCTCATATCACGAAACAGATAAGAGAACTTTCGCTTGCTAATAAAGGGATTTCAATGATTAAAAAGTTATCAACATGTATTTACTAGTAAACTTTATTTGATATAAGGACTTGGGCAAGTCTAATTGAGTCAGTGATAAGCCGAAATGAGATTCCTAAAATCACATTCGAAATTTTGGGAAAAAATACAAAACATAACATTCTCGCGCAAAAAAAAAAATGGACAAACAGACGGAGACAATAACACGGCTCCACTGAAGCTGGGAGGACACAATCTCCAGAGTCCAGTGGAAGTTCGGAATGCATTGTACTATTCATCTAGATTTTATCATTCAAGGTCCAGACATCGTTCAACGAGCCATGTTAGCTTGACAAATTCTTCCATCAAGGTTTGGGAATGGGATTATCTCAGTTGACATGATTGCAAGCTTCTGTAGCTTCTATATCTTTCCTCTCGATGAAAACTTTATTTCTTTATTTATGATGGCCAAGTCATCTCCACTTTTCTTCATAAGGGTGACATTATATTGGTTTCCTATTATGCAATCTAAATTTTTATCATCAGGAAGTGTATTTTATTATTCATTGGAATTTGTTTATAATCTTTACGCACTATAAATTTCAAGTACATGACAAATATTAAAATAATTGAAAGAAAGTATCCCTGCACTAACGATAATTGTGGTCTAGACGTTACAATACGAGCGAAACAAGTGACATCGGGGAAAGTTTGCGGACATGTGTACGTAATATTTCGTCGACAAATACACCGTTTTCGGTGTAGCGTTGCGAGTCTTAACGAAGCGTTATGATAACTTTGGTTTTGATTTCGCACGTAAATCAAAGAAATATTTCCTTGATCTATGAATACTCAGCCCTCTTCACATGGGGTCGTAATCAGTATATAAAACTATAAGAGTGGTATGTAATTATTGCGGTTAAATGGGGGAAATATCCGTTAGTTATTATAGCTGTTTATTTCAATAAAGAAGCTCTAGGAATTAATTGCCAGCGATGTCTATATCTTATTTATGTGTTTTAAAGTTTTTGACGTTAGAATATCAAGATATCTTATATTTTGACGCAATTTAACCTTGAAACGTTATCCTAGTGTCGGTTTTCTCGTGAAAGCTTACAAAATGAATCTATATTCAGCGACAAAATTTGTTTTCTTTCAAATACGTTTAAGCGTCATCCAACCTACCGATGTACGCAATATCGGACATGAAATCTTGGGTTATTTGATACAAAATGTAAAATTTTCTAACAAAATATAATCCATTTTGAATATACTTAGGTTTTATACTGAAAGGGCGAGTAACAGTTTGTGATTTTACATTCGAAAAATAATCCGTTCAAGTAAGTGTGAAAGTATAATCATAATACTTGTCGTTTGATGTTGCGTTTTTAAATTTTCCGGCTGACATTGTTCGGATATCAAATGTTAAGCTGTCAAGCCAGCCTCATCTTGTGAGATGTAATAGATATCCCTGATTTGATTTGACATTTATTCAGTCAGGTCACCCTACCCCGCGACTAGACATGATAAGATACGGATAAGTGAAGGTGTAGGGCCCACTCCCTTGTACGAAAGATTTTCATGTCCAGAGATTTATGCCCTGTGTCATCATTCCCGATAGGCGAATCCCTAAATAATTTTAATAAAATTAGACAGATATGGGCTTCAAATCAGCATGATATTGATATTAAGAATTTTTATGGAACAATGGTCAAAATGGGACCAAAGTCCATCTGAATTACATGTCAAAATTTCTATATTTTCACTTTTACTTTCGTTTTCGGAGTGAAAATGGTAACGGAAAAGTATGTATCAATTGGTACCAATGAAATCTACAGGAAATGATCTTTCTTTTGATATATCACGTCCCTTGCCCCTATTGCGTCTCTTCCTGTGCTTGTCTGCTCTGTGTTTTTGCATTGGGTGTTTTGGGGGTGCTGCAACCTGATTTTGTTGGAGATCCTCTCCTTTGTTTTATATGCCAAAGGTATGCTCCCTAAGACACTGCATATTCACCATTAGCAGTTTACACTACTGAATGAATAACAAAGGAGGGGATCTCCAATCACACTAGGCTGCAGCACCCACAGCAAAACTCCAAAACACCCAATGCAAAAACAGAGCAGACACGATGAGCAGTTTGATCGTAATTCTTCTTAAAAATGTAAAACACGGCAATTTACACAGCTTCATTAAAGTATGGATTTCAACACTGATTCGCTTTGAGTAAAGTGTCCTTCCTAGCATACACTTTATTGTACGACGTTTCAACATTGCACCAATTGCATTTTAATGACAAATATGGATAAGAACCATATCCCTATACATAATACAAAATCAATAATTCAGAAAATCAAAGCAAAAAAACAAAAACCTCCACCCCATATGAAAAGAAGCGAAGTCCTGATATGGGAGTGAGACTATAAACACCCTCCGGTATTTCCTTCACTACTTTAAGCTTATTTTTACCTTTGACATTTGAACGCTGTGATCCTTTACTGAATACTTGTTCCAGAAACCCTGATAACGAATAGAAATATAAAAAAAGAAGAAAAAAATCAACCTTACCTCTGAAAATGGCGTCAGGATTTGTAAGTCCACAGCCTTGAATTTTGGCAGCAGACTCCACTAAGATTTCCTTTTTACTAGTGCTGGTGTTACCGTCTATAGGAACAGTCTTTTTTGCTAAAACATTATTAACTTCTACAACGTCTAACACTACACTTGAAACTTTCTTATCTAGTTGTCTATATTCTGTTTTTTGAGATTGAATAGTCCTTTCTAAATGGTTCATCAACCGGAATATTTTGGAAAAATTTCCTCTACATTCTTGTAAGAGTTTATCTGCTCTTTGCAAAGTCTGCTCTTGTTTGGATATCGTTTTATTTAGAAAATCGTTCTTTAAAACTTCATCGTCTAAGTGCTGTTCTACCAGGCTTAAGCGGTCTACTAAATCCTGGATACCCTTAGTTGAACTTTGCCTGAAGAGTTGTGGTACTGCCGGGGTCAGCCTGTTGGAATGGACATCGTTCTGTGTATCATGTATGCTATTTGGGCAACTTGAAACACCCTCCGGCATTTCCTTCACTACGAATGTGTATTTACATCTTCGGGTCTTGAGCGTTTTTCGGCTTTTCTTTAATAAATTGGCCGGCTGAATAATCAATGTCAACATCAGGAGACATTTTAACGAAACCTTCATCTTGTGTCGAGGAATATTTAATTAACATCACAATTCTGAAATTTTAAACATTTTGTACATTTGATGAAATTATTTTCGAAATCGTCACCGTGCGGCCATCAAACGATCATCATCTTGATTGCTTGCTTCAATTAATTCTATTTTCACCCTCTAAGGTCGACCTCTCACAATATACTTTCAAACAATGGTTTGTCTATCCTTTTCTCCGCCACGTGTACAAAATTCTATATGTCGTAGCTGTGAGGAAACTGCATCAGTACGTCTTTTTCACCCTACTTATATTTGCTGATTATGCGCTTCATCCCCGCTGGTTGTTTACGACAAAAGTTGCTGCGTCGCGAAGAATTTCTTTGAATGGGATTGGAATTCGAATCAAACTGCAGCTTTATATGAAAATGCAAGATTTTATGGACACCTGAAACACCGACGAACGATAAAATAACCCGCGTCCACAAGCTGCACCACGTTGTCGCATCCTACAAGAACGCTATTTATATCCACTTACAAATTCCTATAACTCCTCCCAGTGCAAGAAAATTGCCAGACTGATATATTTCATTCATAAATTTATCGAGTGCTACCATTATGAATGTCCTGAATGAAACACTCGTTTAAGTATAGGTATACATTACACAGCCTATTGACTTCTGTTGAAATTTATCTACCGCGGGATTTTAACGCTATGTCAGATTGGTTACCTGACTTACCCCCGTATCTGGTATCGAAACGCAAGGTGTAAAGTCGTGCCCATTTAAAGGAGGGAAAGGTGCAAATAGATTTCTCCTGGTCCGTTGGTTTGACTTATTACAGATTTACACCTTAAAATCTAATAAATTTCAATTTCCAAACCTCGGAATTGCCTTCGCGTTTTAACGTACAGTGCTCCCTTGTGATTCAAATGCAACGTTGCGATCAAAAACGATAGGTTCATTTCTTATATCTTCCAGTTTTTTTTAAACCTGAATCACTTTGATCAAGAAGTCTTATCTTAACAAACTCCGAGAATATAAACGTGTTATATATGCACAGTCATCGCGGCTTCTTGTGCAACTGCAGCGCATTTTTGTTCGCTCTCACCGAATTTTTTTTTCTATCTAGACAGCCATAAATCATCATTTTCACTTGCAATGAAAATTATGTGAACTTCAACGATAATGATGCGTTATTTCCATCCATTTGCTAAATGATCGTAATAAGTCGCTCGCAGGATTCCCATCCTAAAATTGAATGTGAGTTTCACATTCTTATGAGTAAAATATTTCATAGAATACATACTGTGAATTGGTGTCAGTTAGTTTCACATTCTTATGGGAAAACATTTCATAGAAGACATATTGTGAATTGGTGTCAGTTAGATTATTCACCTTTCAACCTTCTTTGGCCTTAGCGGATTGATACATTTCTAGGTGCGCTTTCTTCGAGTGCCCATTCGAGATATGCTACCGATATCTTAGTCGTTCCGTTGTTCATTGTTTATCGTAAAAAGCGTTCAAATAAACGTCAAAGTGTTTTCTATTCCATATACTGAAAATATGCCAGCATTTCCTGAAATTGATGAAGTATAATTTATCGTAATTAAACATTACTTTTCAGATAGAAAATGGATATTTTGACTATTTTTGACAAGTCCTTTCAAATTGTCTTAATAGTAATATCTTCTTATAGAATACCCTTCTCAAATGAATCCGACATCAGTCGTGTAACAAGTCACATGTGTCCTTTATGATTTGGTATCGTGATGCAAGTCATTCAAAAGATGCTTCTGTGGATTGCCACCCCTTTTAACGACTTAGGATCTTAATTATTTAAAAATGCCATGAGATTTAGGACTATCATCTATCCAAGTGTAAAGTCATTATTATTTTTAATCAATTGAACTCGTCACGTGATCGTCATCTAATATTCCCTCTTTCGAAAAGTACACAGAAGAAATAGAATTCTGTGAATCGTAGATTTTTAGTCCCCTATCGACAACGCCGAAGGTTTCCTCTCGGTCGGTCCGTCTGTCTGTCTGTCTTTCTGTCTGTCCGTCTGTCACATTTTTCACTGTGAAAAAAGGTGATATTAGAACGATAGATCTTTTAAGATTGTTGTAAAACTCGTTTCTGGAGAAGAAAGCAAGATATTGATGCTTCATCAATGTTCATTTTAGGCAAAAGCGGTCATGAAGAGGCAGCATCTATAAAAATAATTTATTGACAGTAAATGAGAGAGTGAAATTCAAACACTTAATCCAACTGGAATTCAAAAATGACATTCCGAAATGGAAATCAAAAATCATAAAACCCGAAATGGAATTGAAAAATATTAAATCCTGAATTGGAATTCAAATGAAAGGAGGGGATTTCCAACGACAAAAATCGGAATTCAAAAATCACAAATCCCGAATTGGAATTCAAAAGAAAGGAGGGGATTTCCAACGTCACTCGGTTGCAGTACCAAACAAGATCGCAAAACGCAGGGGCCCCAAGTAACACAGATGAATATGTAAATGGATATAAAAAGAGAGCTTACATAATACAATATGTGCTCTGCCGGCTGTAGCGAGCTCATGTATGTTATCATCCGAAAAGTCCGACTGACATTCAGAGAGGACAGGTGGTCGGGCCCCTGTCTTCTCTAAAGAGAAGATAAAGGACAAGGTCCGCTGCCTCGGATGAGCCGAAGTGCAGTCAAATTCAATTAACAACGAATTCTCTAAAGAGGTTTGGACAGGGCCTGTCATGGGGTCCCGTCGTCAAAATTAACAAAATCTGAATTAGCCGTCAAAAATAACAAAACCCAAATCCAAATTCATAAATTACAAAATTCAAATTGGAAATAAAAAATCACAAAACCCGAATCAAATTCAAAGATAAAAACTCACAATTTTGAAATAAAAAATCACAAACCGAAATCCGAATTCAAAAATTACAAACAGTCGGGGTTCAAACTGCCTAAAGACGTTGTAAAAGAATAGAATTTTGTTCAACGGATAAGAAATGTGCACAGTGTATATTAGGCTTAGCGTGATTCATAGCGTAAAAAAGTTCCCCGCGAGGGGTTTGACAGTAAGTGTTTTGAATATTGTTCCCTGACATGGTCGCCATGGCACTTTCTATATAGACTTACCTCAGACAGTGCATGTATTTCAGATTTTATTTTCATTTTCTTGCATGAGCATCGACGGCGGGTGCGGCTGACCAACAGGGGATGCTTACTCCTCTCTGGCACCTGGTCCCACCTCTAGCTTGCTAGGGTTCCGTCGATGCTCAATTTGGTGCTCTATTGTGAGTGCTGTTGAGATTATCGTCAGGATCTTCTTTAACTCATAGAAGACAATGTCTTCCTCTGTTATATTAGTCTAGGAAAATACGTTAATTTTAAAACTTTATTTCTAAGAATTTGAAACTGTCTCATAAACATATAAAATGCTTACATATTTCTTGCACGTCATACAACAACGTTACCTAAATGATGCATCATCTATCATTGGGAACCACCTTAACACAAATTGCCATACCAGTGGTGGGTTATGGAATACATGTTCTTAAAATAGCAATCATAAATTCTCTTACATGAACGTTTAGGTATGTATTTTTAACCCCCCCCCCCTCTCCAATTGAGACAGATATCCATCCGTCATTAAGTGTCTGTTGCAGATGTCTTTGGGGAGGGGACAATTTTCATTCAAGAGATTAACAATTTTCACATCTTTCTGAAAGTTTTTGACAAAACTTATCTTACTGTAATTATTAATCGTCATTGTCTGTTCAGCTTTGCTTTACTTTGCTGTGATCCCTGGTTCCAGGATAATTTTGAGGATTTAGACACACAGCGGGATATAGAAAAATATTCTTCTTTTCATTACTTTTATTAATGTATGACGTATTATAAAGAAAAAATCAAGATATTTCTGTGAAAACCTTTCCATTCGTGTATTGTTTTGCCTATGTAAGAGATCGTAGCTTAATGGTATCTACTCGGGATAAAAAAAGATTTTATTGTGATTTAAAGAGATACTGAGATTCAGTGTATTTGGGACAAGGAAATTCGGCAGCCGACACACTAACTCAGAATTACAAATATTCTTGAGAATTACTGAAGTATTAGAACAATTCATCTGGAATTCCCATTTGGCGGGAAACTTAGAGATATCTTTTCGTATCGCATTAAATGAAATATATTTTCGCACTAAAATTCATATTAAAATCTCTTTTATGATATGGCAATTTCCCAAGACGCCATTCAAAAAATGGCGAGCTGTCAAAGCACATGTTCCATGGGAATGGTTTCGAACATTTGAATTCAAATTTTGACGGTATCCAATTATCTACAAAAACTTGGATAATTTATAGTCCAAACACTGCTGCGACGTACGGGATGGTTAGCATCAGGCAGAAAGGGACTTATTATTTCTGACAATTTCGAAGACTATTACAGTATTATATAACCCAAGCATGTATATGATTTGACCCGTATGAGGCAAACAAGTATGCACGACGGAAAGGAGGTTCTCAAGGCAGTTGAAGACGACACATTCTTGGGGAAGGGTGTGTCAGTCTGGAGGGTACACTCCTCATAGAAGAATTCTATTTCCTGATTGAAGCCGTCATTTTAGATGATTTTAATGATAATTCAATACACACGTGCCTCTGAGCCTAAACAACTGTCATACAGTGGTACTGATCTTGAAATATGTGGTTCCCTTGATTGAAGCCTTCGATATAGTGGCTGAAATATGTGACTTCTGGTAATGCGAAAGCCATACTGTATCTAGGTTCGAGGAGTTTCATAGAACATCAAAGGTGGAAACATTACTTATGACCTTTTAGGTCCAAGCCCTCAATTTGGGCATACTTTATTTAGCTGAGCGGAGCGTGGAGCGGGGCGTGGAGTGGAGTGTGCAGTGGAGTGAAGTGGAGTGTGCAGTGGAGCGTATAGTGGAGCGTGAAGAAGAAATTAGCATAAATCGATGGCTGCAATTAAAATCTCGTGACCCGACATTTGTTTAACTTGACAGGAAGTGGTCAATTTCGGCAGCCATGTAAAGGTCTCGGTAGTAAAAACATATCGCAATTAATTAATACCGGCTGAGGGGGATGCAATTATGATCTTCAATTCAGCTAATATTCTAACTTGATATATATATATATCTATAATTTGTTTTACTCTAAAAGTCACTCTATCATTACATAAATCTTCGAACCGGCAAGGAGGTGTTTTAGGGTTATGGAAAAGATTATATATATAATATATGCATTATGAAGAACATGTTATAGAATAAACGGCTTGTGCATGGAAATTGCTTCGAACACTGAGATCAAAAGCCATTTATCAATTGACCTCTATACAAAATGCCACATAGGGAATTGACTCTTAGGATTCAAAACAATGAAAGTTCAATTTGTCTGTGTGATTTGATATACAATGTACTTTCTAATTCGGACAGTGACTCATACCCGCAGCATCTCCAACAAACTTACTTGTCTACGTCGCCAATGTATGATATGGGAAACACTTAAAAATGTTATATTTCTTCCAAAATTCTTATATATGAAAATGAAAAAAAGAAACCCACCTCACTATAGAATCATAGATATGATAAAATATACTTTTGAATTTAATAATTTGAATAACCAAATCCAAGACGTTAATTTCAAAAATACTATTTTAAGATATAATTCTAAATCAAATGATAATCTGCGTTTGGGAATTACTATTCCCATAATGTGTTAATTAAACACAGATAAAAGATCCTTGATTAGAGAGCACGATTAATTTGTCTGACACATAAATCTGCCGTTGTCCCGACTCTAAGTATCATTCATCTTTTATCCTGATTACGGGGTCAACTGTCTGGAAATGTAATAACACCACTTTTGATCTCAGACTGTGTTACTGTCATGGGGAACATTTTCTAGTGAACTAAAACAAATGTGAGGTCATGTAAAGTTAATCACTGCATACGAGTGATGTTTATCTCTTCTTTACGCTCCATTTCGCACTCCACTCCACCCTCCACTCCAGACTCCGCTCCACACTCCGCTCAGCTAAATAAAGTATGCCCTCAATTTGACTTGGAAATGACAGGATCCTCGATAGAAGAAGTATAGTGGGTGCTACATGAAATGATAAGGGAATTTCACACAGCCGAAAAGTATTCTCAGAGTGTGAAAGTGGAGTCATCGTAGATGAACTTTTCATTTGACTCGGCAGGAGTAGTTACTTGATTGAAGCTTTTAGTTTCGTAGGTGTAATTGATTATGCTAAATATTAAGGATGGTGAATATAATTCAGTATCAAGCTACTGTCAGGGGTGGAACTGTCACTTACCACATAATCAGTCAAATCCCCGGATTTGACTTGAAACTGTGTGGGTTTTCCCAGAGTATGTGGTTCGCCCATATTAAAGATACTGGTCTCAATTTACATGTATGTTCTGGGACCGCGTGGCAGACATGATAACGTCATACTTTCTGACTTAGGGCCGTACAATCATCGTTCGATTGCACAAATGAGAGGGTGATACTTTTTAGTTCGCCGGGACGAAAAAGTCCGGAGAGCTAATGTCATACCCTCGTCGTTGTCGGCGTCGTCGTCGTCGTCGTCCGTATACAAAACTTTAACCTGGGCTATATCTCTTGAACTATAAGGGGTAGGGATTTTGAAATAATTTTGAAAGGCTTCATGACGTTAATTTTGAAGGTTTGTAACTCTGGACTAATTCTTTTCAAGAATATTGAATCTGGGTTAGCCGGGTTAGCGCAGTGGTAGCGCGCTCGCTTCTCACCTCTAAGGTCCCGGGTTCGAATGCCAGATTCGGCGAAGGGTCTTATGTGGGAGGGTAGGTGGTCCTCACCCAGGCCTCAGTAGGAGGTTTTTCTCCGGGTACTCCGGTTTCCTCCTGGTCCTTGGACCCCTCACGCCAACATCTGAGCCAACGTGAGACATCAATATAAGTTGTGTAACTTGTTTGTTAAACGTTGTAAAATAAATAAAGTTTGAATCTTAAAATTGAATCTGAAAGCCGACGAACTCGTAATTTATCTTAGAGCGTATTGCATATACATTGCTGTAAATTCGGAATCTGATGCTACACATTGTAATAAAATGAACAAAAGTACTAATTTAACTCATTGAAGGACAATATACCCGGTACAACTTATATAGCTTCTTTAAGATAAATCTAGCTTACAAAATCACGGCTTTTCATAGATTACATTGATATATCCAGAGGCGTAATACATTGCAGAAATCTGGTCATTTGACCAAATGCTTCAAGAATGCATCAAATTCGAGGCTTTTGAATTAATTTTGTAACTTGAATCGGATGTGTTTTTGTGTTATATTTTGCGGTTGCCTTTGTTTTTAAAAATGTGTTTGAGCATGTATTTGACTTTTACGAAAACAGGATCTGATACATATGTACAAGTATGATCTTTTTAACATAACTGACCTATCTCCCTATGTATGTACAGAATGTGTGTTTTTAACATAACTGACCTATCTCCCTACGTATGTACAGAATGTGTGTTACTGTTACAAAGACATCAGAATCACGTGACAGTCAGAATGTAATCAAAGTGGCTCCTTAAATCATCCATAATTAGATATATTTTTTGACAAGACAGACAAATGGGCAGCCATACTGTAAGGTTTGGATGGTGTACCAGTTTGCTCTTGGCTTGCCTCGGGAAAATGTCCAAAGAATTCTGAGACTGTGAAACAGAGACACAGGCGGCAAACAGAATATCACGATCTTATACCACTTAGTCATAGGATTAAGGCGCGGTTCTAAAGTTTGTGAGTGGGAGGGGGTCCAAGCCAGTCAAGATGGAAGGGGGGGGGGGGGGGAGGGGGAGGGGGTTCTTGGCGATAATATACATGATTAAGTATTACTTTGACACTTAGTCGTAGATTTCGGACGCGCAATTCTAAAGTTTGTGGGTGAGGGTTCTAACCCAGTATAAGGGGGCTTCCTGTCCATTTTTTCAAATATCAGAAATAAAATAACTGCATTTTCGGCAAAGTCAAGAGTGTGTGGCCGAGGGTGAATGAGGAGAGAGGAAGGGGGTCATGACCACCAAGACCCCATGTCGTTCCTCTAGATCCGCTTACAGACTTGCTGTCATTTGTTACCTTCGTTTGAAACAAATTCAATTATTTCTATTAATATCTTTTCAGGTTTTGTACACTTACACCCCCAGAGAATGCCAGTCATTTGTATTACTTTTGTAAACAGAATATAATGTTCTCGATTTGTCAGTGTCAGGATTCATATGGCATATCCAAGGTTTCTCTTGTTTACTGACTTTCTATGAGTGCGAATTGAAACTGTCGAACCAAAATTTCAAATTTCTGAATTTTTAAGTTAAACACAATATTGTTATCCGTGGTGTATTTTGTGGCTCTGTTTAGTTCAAATTCATGAAAAAACGATATGAAAATCCAATATGGCATTTACTCTTCATGAGCCAAAAATAAACCTAAATTCCTTGTCACAGAATTTATTCCTTGGATGTACAAAGCACTGGAGCTCACGCGGAGCACTAAAGACTTAAAGCTTTAAATTTCAACTCAATGTCATTTAAAAAGATAGATATAAAATGTGCAGAATTAATATTCCTCTGATATTTTATAGAAACTGAACAGATACTCAATTTAAAACCGAATTCCATCATAAAATCGTCATGAGCTGGTTTTTCGAGTGGTTCATTGATCACGTGGATATCACGTGATGCCCAGTCCAAATGTTTTGCAATCAGAACACGTTGTCCTAATTATAACAACAAACAACAATTGCAGAATTGTTCCGATTTACTCTAGGTATATAACATCAAATCCCTCGTCTGTTCTCCTTTTATTTACGTGCACATTAAAAGAGCAAAGTCTGCAGTAAATTTCTTCAAGTGTATCTACAAAATAAATATCATTCAATCAAGTGGTATAAAAAGTACGTACTACCTATTTATTTTAAACCTATCTCGACGTAAATATTAGACATGTTTTCTTTGGCAATTTCTGAACACCTAGCTCTTTAGACATGCCACGCACTGTATGTCAAAGTGATAATTATGTTGTATAGATAGTTAAAAATCTATATTTCGTTGCAATTGATTCTGGAACTGATTCGAACATCTGATTTCCAGTTTGTATTCCTGGCGTCTAATGCATTTCTATTTAGAATCTTCTGCTTGATTTGTTGAAAATGACTTCGCAATGATCGGATTATTTTAAGTTAGACTTCTTTAATCCTTATGTTGTCTGCAACGCATGGACGACAAAGAGGTGTCACATTGTCTGGATTTCGCCTGTCTGTATGTCTGTTTGCTAGTCTTTCTGGTTGTCACGCTTCATATCTATGCCCATTACTTGCTATAGTACTTGAAAAGCATTTCTTTCATGATGGAAACCTTCAAGGTCAAGGTCATATTGTTTCAAACATGCAATACATGTAGGCGACATACAAGTAACAGTGTACCTTTTCTGAGACATCTCGTTTTATTCACCATTCAAAGAAATAATTGTCTTCAATAGATATACAGATTTTCGATCGAATTTCGGTCTATGATTTATTTTCTTTATGAAAAATAACGCGCACAGGAATTCATTTACATTTTCTGAAACATGTAGGGAACATTAGGCCGTCGACTTTGCATGCTTCGTCCTTCATTTTACACACCTGATCATGTAGCGATATGCCTTTTAATCTTATATTTTAATTTAATTCATAATGTTTCAGTTCGCAAAATTCATTTAAAATAGTCCTCAATCTTTTGTATCACAAAAAGTACAGTCACAAGAGCACAGGCCTTGACCGACATGTCAGAAAACCTCGTTTAAGGCAAAGCAACTAGCAGAAGACAGGTGAAAAGAATTTTCTGATGCTTTGATAGCTTTCTCTTTTTCGCTCATTCTTTCTTGATATACCACAATTATTTCCCAAATTGCGTGCACGAGTGAAATAAAAGAGGAAGAGGAGTGATTAGAAATGCACTACACGCTTTACAGGTGTCATGGAAGATTTTATCTCCCATTTATTGCCGACTTCAAACAAATATTTTTTTCCTTGTTCACCTCCTCCCTAATGAAATTTTTGCATTACTTCCAGGAGTTGGTTGTATACCTTTACATAAGCCGCGTCTGATTGTCAACATTAATTGATAATTAAGCTAAATAATAAACATGCGCTACTTGACATTGTGGCCTATTTAACCAGATGTGGAAACTCGGTACGTCTTCATACGACAATGAGGATTCTTGCCGAGGTGCAGTCAAGGACAGCTCGATACAAGGGCGGAGTAAGGTTTTGACGGGAGAGGGGTTCAGGATTCACCCCCCTCTCCCTGTAATATGACAAAATCATTATCTATATTTTTTTTTCAAAATAAAAGACGCCCTCCTCTTGACGAGCTGTCACCCCCCCCCCCTCCCCCTTCCCATAAAGAATTTCTTTTAGATCCGTCCTTGCAGAAGGTTTTATTTCACCAATTACAAAAATTTCCTCGTTTATCTGCATCTGATATGCGTCATCAGGTAGAGTACTAATGTACTTGGTATCTGTGCTCAGATCCAGTATATGCACAATTATTTTGCCACGGACTAGTTCGAACCAATCAGAGAGCGTAAATCGCGTCACTTGCGCGCCGTCTAAATTTCTTTATTTCGCCTTGGACTAGAATGTCGAAAACTGATTGGATAGAGCCCGTCACGTGGAAGCGGTCTATAACTCTATAGACTTTCTTATAGACCGTCAGTAGACAATAAATTCGAAGTGGGAAATCCAAGATGGCGGACGTTAATATGAAAAATGGATCGGCCGGGAATAGAACCCGGGCCGCCCGCGTGGCAGGCGAGCATTCTACCACTGAACCACCGATGCTTATAGAAATAAGTAAAAAATATTGTTTATATAGCTCAGACTACACGTAATCTATTTTAGCTGATGACTCGTTTATGTAGGTTGAATACCTGGGAAGTGACACACTTTTGAATTCACAAAGGTAAGGGAAATTTGTGATGAAGGGGTCCTCGGCAAAATAAAACACTTATTTGGTCAGTTACAGACCGTCTACGGAGATATGTCGGGTTGGTAAAATCTATGGAAGGCTCGGCTTCGCCTCGCCTTCCATAGATTTTACCAACCCGACATATCTCCGTAGACGGTCTGTAACTGACCAAATAAGTAATAATAGACCATCAGCCGTCATTGCCGTATAAATGAAGTCGTACGTAAAAGGAGTTGTGAAACGCCAATTTTCTGCAAAAATAAAAGGAAAAAAAAAAACCCGGAAATTTTGGTCCTCGACAGAAGTTACATGTATTAGATTTGTTACTGACTGTCCACAGAGATTTGTCGGGTTGATTAAGCCGACAAATCTCTGTAGACAGTCAGTTACAAACCTAATAACTAATATGCATCGGTCGACATCGAAGTATTAAGCATTGCCTGCTTGTATGCTACAATGCACATTCTGAAGAAAAGTTCATAATCGGTAAATTATTTTATTATTTGAGTTGAACATGTAGCACTCAGAAGCATTCTTAATTGTTATTTCTCTTATCCTATGGAAAAATCCGCAAATGACACTGAATTTTTGCGGAAAGCATAAAATACATCTTTAAATTTACATATCTGCCTAATATGAAATGTCATCTTCAAATTCAAATAGAAGAAATTTTGAGAAGTTTGTTTTTACATCCTGATCATGACATATCATCAAGTTATTCGCTTTGTATTTCTGGACAATATTAATAAAGCTTTGTGGATTTCTACGAAATTAATCAGAAGCCCCTGTGTGGTCCGGAGATCATTGTTTTACAGGTAGTAGATTAAGAACTAGGAAATGACAAAATATGTGAAAGAATTACACGGTAGAAATGACATGACATACCTCTAACCCACGTGTTGACGTACCAGAATCCTCAAGTATAGAGGCACTGACACGAACTCTTATCAAGTACAGAGGTAAAGGTTAAAGGACGGAAGAAATTCTTATGAAAAATTAGTCCTTTGACGTTATTTGGTCAAACCTAGGTATTTAATTAATTTTTATGAGAATGAAAAAAGGCTTTTGTATAAAGCGGTAGTCAAATTGCAAAATAAGAAAAGAATAGAAAAAAGAAATATGCAGAAAAGAAATGCTGTATCATGCACTGATACCATGCAGGGATGAGTAATATTCCCCTGCTTGTATGCAACACTAGAAACACGATTCTGACCAAGAGAGATCAATTTATATTGATCTCAAAGCTTAAATTCTGACTGGCCTAAAGTAATTGTTCTCTTTTTTCTTTTATGATAATGATAACATTGGTCAATGGTCAAGCATATCATATGACAATGATGTTCTGCTTTTATTTCAAGCAAAGTGTTCGGAATTTTCAAAAGATAGTGAAAACAAAAGATAGAACTTTACCTTGGAAAATGTACCGAAGTGCGCAGGTTGGGGGTGTATTTATATTGATCTTTATTCCTTGGAAATTTCGTTCTTAATTATATTTTTCTTAGAAATCTTTGTTTAAATCATGTTTAAAATATCCAAGCTGTTACTTAGGCGGCGATGTTATGAAGATGTCTTTCGTCGGCTAGTTGGAGATCACATTATTTCGATGAAAATTTTCGATGGTCAATTTTAGTATAATTCTTGTTTTCTAAGAAATCATACACGCATACTTTATCTATCTGAGTGTGTTATATATTCAAGCTGCTTTAAACCGGCCGGCGATGTTATGAATATGTCTTTCATCGGCTTATTGGAAAACAAATTATTTCGATCATTGAGACTTTCGATATTCTAGTTTTCTAAGAAACCATAGACGCATACGCAAACCTTACTTATCTGAGTTTGTTTAATTTAGTGTTGCAAAACATTCAAGCTGTTAATCGGACGTTGATGCTACACGTTGTATGAAGACGTCTTTCATCGGCTATTTGGAGATCACATGATTTCGATGAAGAAATTCAATAGAGGATTTCGACGAATACTTTATTTAGAATTTCCCTCTTCTTCTTTTCTAAGAAATCATAGAATGATCTTGTAGCAAGGCATCCAAGCTGTGAATCTGCTAATCAGACGCCGACATTACGGAGCTGTCTTTCATCGGCTAGTTGTGGTATCATGGTACATAGTTTCTTCCCATGATGATGTCATACCTTTAAGTTTATCGCCATATTGGATTGCTTTTCTCGGACTTCCATTTCTACCATGCAAAAGTTTGACAATGATTAGTCTTCAATTTTGATAGCATCAATTAAGAACGGATTAAAATTTACAGCATGGACCAGACATGCACGTTTCGGGGAATTAACCCTCATCAGTGACCCTCAATCTATACAATGTAATACGACCAAAAAGTGTGAAAAATATTATGTTAAAAAATGTACCGAAAAACGTAGCAGGATATGTGGGATATGATGTTGCAGCACCCATTTTTTTTAGAAATTTCAAGAAATTTTGAAAACAGAACAGAAAATTTCCAATGCGTTGAAGAGACTTGGCTACATGTGCCCTCGAGGACTCCTGGTACACACATAGAACTGTGTCAGTGTCAACCTGCACATGAAGTAAACAGTACTGAAAAATTGTGCGGTCAGAGCGCGGCTCTCACTAAAGCTTTACGACATGCTACAATGTAACCGGGCGCGCTACCACTACGCCACCGGGGTAGTTGCCATCTAAGTCGGTTAGAATCACAGGGGGTGAGGTATCATCGCTTGGTCACAAACCTTTTCCTCAATACAAACCCTTTTCTTCTATATGTCTATATTAAAATATAGACATATAGAAGAGGTGGTTAGAATGTATTTTGAAGTTCCGCCTACTTCTTATTCATGTAGAAACTTCAAAATAAAATACATGTATGTACCTTCTAACCTATACGAAGTAAAGTTTATCCCCATCCATTCTCAGGGATCAAAATGAGAACCGTAATAATCATAAAACGTGGCTTTCAGTGTCGTGCCATAGTCTTGGATCTTTTACTGTTTCGCATCCTTGCCTTGAATATGTTTCACAAAAAATGTCATTTTTGCACGATACATATAATGATCACGTTCTCATACAAGAACTATTGAAAATTTGCAGTTGCCTTTGGTGAGGTATAAAACCTCGCGTTTTACAGCCCTTTCTTTATTTTTTACGTGGTATTGCGCGACTTCCGTCATCGTTTTTTGCTTAATTAGCTCTGAATAATGACATGTGTCACCATGGAGCAGTGCAGTGTGTATAATTTGTGTATATTACACAATACATGTGTTAGACATGAGAGAGAAGTGTCAGACTTTTCTTGGTAACACGCTAGGATGTGTAATTTAGAGGTGCACCACTCCAGGCGAGGGAAATCAACCTAGTCACGGAGAAGGGTGCGATATCAAGCGTGGATCTAGAGGAAGTTCAGATAGGTCAGGAACACCCCCCCCCCCCTTTTTTTTTTGGACTTTGAAAAATTGCTGATTTTTTCCCTGTTTTAATGTATAGATTTGTTTTAATCATAGGCTGGAGCCCTCCTCCTTGCACCTTCCCGTGGATTCTTTTTTCTAGATCCGTCCATGGAGGTGCTCCACTACAGCGAGGGAAATCAACCTGGTCACGGAGAAGGGTGCAATATTCATGCTGGAAACCGATGCCCTCGTGTACTTCAATTTGACATTTGTCAGGATCGGTTTCTACACGCTATAAAATAAAAGAAAAACAAATTCGGCGCCGTTCAAATATAGAAATCATACGTGAAGAGACCATAAAAAGGGAATTGACATTACGAGATGATGTTTATATTATAAAGTAAATGTCGCATGCGATATAACAATGTCAGTGAACTTAGCATGAGGTTTTTAAAAAAAATCTTAACCGTCTGGTAGGTCCCTTTTGTTCGGTCGTTGTTTTAGATTGGATTGTTTACTTTAATTTTGTTTTTGTACAACGTGAGAGGGGTCTGAACTTGTCACGTGGGTGTCAGAGTGCTAGATACTTATGTATCGATAAACTTGATATCATATTAACGGGCGGATCTAGAATTTCTTTCCGAGGGGGGGGGGGGGGGGGGGGGTGTTGATAAGTTTTAATACGTTGAATCGGGAAAAATAAGGATTTTGGGCAAATTCCAGGGTGAAGGGTCTTGACCCCTAGCCCCCCCCCCCCTCCCACTTTCCCTTTCTAGGTCCGCGCTTCCTGATATACGATCGTAGACCCCTGTTCCGTCAACATCGTGAGTTTGGGTGTCTGTAAATATCACTCAAATTTACTGACATTAAGTTCATTAAAGGATGACCGATTATAAATTATTCATAAATAATTATTATGTTACTCTTCGGGAGTCTTTTGAAGTCGAGAAAAGCGAGTGTCACATTTTATCATTATTAGAAATAAATGTTTCGAGCTCGGTATCACTTCCTGCCAAATTTTTGGCGCATTTCGGGAGGAGATTTTGAACTCTTCTAAAGGTCAAAGAAAGGTTAACCAGTTATTTTGCTCCCATGGGTACCATTTCGACCCACCGACGACCAAAACCCAAAATTAAAATTTTACGCATGCATTTTAACTCACTTGCCAAAATTTCTGAATTCTGTGCAGTCAATGATTGCACAGTGCAGATATTGCATTACTTTTGATTTATTACTTCCGGCGGTGTGCATTTCGATCGGAACCCCAGGGTAACGGAGTTGGTAGACCACCTATACTGAAGTATAAAGATTTTTATAGAAATATAAATTCAGTAAATCGCATCTTTGCATCTAGCTAAATCGCATCCCTTTATCTGGGTAGAACTTGACACTTCTATAATGTTGATAGCGATGTTCGAGTCTTCACACCTTTTGATTGAAATAAACATGATCCAAACTTGAAAGATGAATCTCGCCTGCAGAGTTGACATTTTATGTCGAATAGAATTCTAATATTTCTGATGCCGATTATGTAAAATTAAGAATATTTAAATCTGACATGCATACAAATTAAACTTGACTCCCATTATTTCTATTCGTAGATCTAGAAGTAAGGGGGACGGCGTTCCAGCCCATCGAGAGGAGGGGGAGGGTTAGCCTATGACTTTGAAAAAAAATATGTACGTTTAAATGATAGGAAAATCTGCATTTTTAAACGGGGAAAAGGGGGGGGGGGGGTCCAGTCTTCCAGACCACCTTTAAGTACTCCTCCTTAAAACGGCACATGGTTTCAAATCGGGTAAGTGTTACGTAATAGTAAGTGCTGTACATAATGTGCAGCCGAAAAGGAAAATTCGAACTTCTCTTTTCACTTCAGTCACTCGTGTGGGGAAAATATCCTATTATGTGTAGGATGCAGTACTATAGGCATGTTAAAGTGCAGCGACATGCATTTTTATTCGACATGCATTATTTGCATGTCTGACATAGGATTAGGCTTTTCAGCCTCATTGCATTAAAACCTCTTTAATATTATGAGATAAGATATTTTTATCATAAATTCACTCAGTCATACTTTGATAGCAAGCTAGGTGTCAGCTAGGCGCCCTCTCCTGTTATTAATGATTTTGGTTTCTCACGGAACTCTTTCTATACGTGGCCCCATTCTCTTCATAACGTTGAAACATCACCTCTGACTGTCTGTTTATCTGTCTGAATGTCTGTCTGTCTAAATATTTCATCCAACATACTCCACAAAAGTAACATCCACAAAAGGTAAATTTCATCAGAGTATTGTTGAGGGGGTGGACAGAGTGAAATGGAAGGAAGGTGGCGGGAGGAGTGAGAGAGAAGAAAGGAGGGAGGGGGAAGAAGAGGGAAGGAGGGAGATAGGGGGGGGGGGGGAGAGGGAGGAAGGGGTGGTAAAGGGGCGGAAGGGGGCGTCCCTTCGAGTGGGGATGTTTCCTTTACAAGTTGGATATGGATGCGAATTGACTTTCTTGAGAAAATTGTCATAAACGCGTCATTTTGTGCTGTCCAATCATGTACATGTTATTATTCAATGAATGTACATGGTTAGCCGCGGAAACGGCCAACGACACTTGGGATATTTGGTTTGTAGGGGTGTGTCTACCAACCAAATATCCAATATAGATAATATAGGTTAAAAGAATTGTATGTCCATTATATAAAATGTCAAACTATATACAATATATATACATATATATATATATAACAATGTTACAAACGCCTTCTCCTTATGGTTCTGTTATTTATGTTTCAAGAGAGAGAGAGAGAGAGAGAGAGAGAGAGAGAGAGAGAGAGAAGCATATTCATATTTAACTCTTCTCAAGACCTTTGAAAGGAATTTTGATAAGCAGAAAGTGCCGAGATGAGCGATATAGACCCACTTGGACCTTTCTTTAGGCCGATTGTAGTGTTTCTAACGGATCCAATAAAACTGTCATGAGATACATTAGACTAAGAGGCTGCTTTATTTTTTCATTCACTCTCGTAAAACCGATGGCGACGATGTTTATCATATATATATAAAACTGGTATTATTGGTTTGATATTTTTAGCTCACCTCGACGAAGTTGAGTGAGCTTATGCTATAACCCTATGCGTCCGCGTCCGCGTCCGCGTCCGCGTCCGTGTCCGCGTCCGGTTAAGAAGTTTGGGGTAGCTCAGTATCTGACAAAGTACTAATGATACAGTAACCAAACTTGCACAAGTGATTCATCTTTGGATGCTGAGGTGAACCCATGCATCGGATGCAGCATCTGACCTACATTTTCCGCTTGAGTGACTTGGTTTAGAAGTTTGGGGTAGCTCAGTATCTGACAAAGTACTAATGCTACAGTAACCAAACTGGCACAAGTGATTCATCTTTGGATGCTGAGGTGAACCCATGCATCGTATGCAGCATCTGACCTACATTTTCCGCTTGAGTGACTTGGTTAAGAAGTTTGGGGTAGCTCAGTATCTGACAAAGTACTGATGCTACAGTAACCAAACTTGCACAAGTGATTCATCTTTGGATGCTGAGGTGAACCCATGCATCGGATGCAGCATCTGACCTACATTTTCCGCTTGAGTGACTTGGTTAAGAAGTTTGGGGTAGCTCAGTATCTGACAAAGTACTGATGCTACAGTAACCAAACTTGCACAAGTGATTCATCTTTGGATGCTGAGGTGAACCCATGCATCGTATGCAGCATCTGACCTACATTTTCCGCTTGAGTGATTTGGTTAAGAAGTTTGGGGTAGCTCAGTATCTGACAAAGTACTAATGCTACAGTAATCAAACTTGCACAAGTGATTCATCTTTGGATGCCGAGATGGACCCATGCATCGGATGCAGCATCTGACCTACTTTTTCTACTTGAGTGATTTCGCTTTTAAAAGCCAATATTGAGCAGAGTATAAGTGCTACATGTACCAAACTTGCATATTGGATGTATCTTTGATCAAACTTTCATAAAATGACCTTGACCTACTTTTTCCGCTTGAGTGATTTTGCCTTTAAAAGCCAATATTGAGCAAAGTATAAGTGCTAGATGTTCCAAACTTGCATATTAGATGTATCTTTGATCAAACTTTCATAAAATGACCTTGACCTACTTTTTCCACTTGAGTGAGTTTGCCTTTAAAAGCCAATATTGAGCAAAGTATAAGTGATACATGTACCAAACTTGCATATTGGATGTATCTTTGATCAATCTTTCATAAAATGACCTTGACCTACTTTTTCCACTTGAGTGATTTGCTCTATAAAGCCAATATTGAGCAAAGTATAACTGCTACATGTACCAAACTTGCATATTGGATGTATCTTTGATCAAACTTTCATAAAATGACCTTGACCTACTTTTTCTGCTTGAGTGGTTTTGCCTTTAAAAGCCAATATACATGTACTAAGAAATCTGTTTGAATTGAATTTTGCTGTCACGAGGTGAGCTTCGTAATCTGTGATTACCTATGTTTGTTTACGATTTTAATTAATTTTAAATGACATTTTAATTTATTGCAGGTTGAAAGACATATTTAAAATTTTGGCGACAGAGCATCGTTCCACTTTTCACAGGTATGTGATGAAACTGATAAAACAAAAAGCTTCTGGCGAGATAAGTTAATTGATTTTGATTAAACTCATGGTTTGAATCAATGCGCATTCTGATGTCAATTTTACAAGGACCTCGTATGCTCGGCTTTGCCATTTTTATTATAATTTCATAGTACATGTGTAGTATGGCATGTTTTGATACATTGAAAGCATTGAAAGACAATTTGGCTCATAGAATTCAGCTGAAAATTGTCCTACATACACATAACTCTTAGCCTGGAGTTTGATATTAATAAAAGAGAAGAAAAAGTGTAATGACAAGTGAAAGACAGACGAATTGACGGACAGACGAATACAAGACGGTTCGAAGTAAATGACTTTTCTTCCTTGCCATTAAAAGATAAATATGGAACGTTCGTCATGTTTTAATTTAACTCAGTCAAATAGAAACTTTGTACTTAAAGTTTGCATATATAATGACGACTCAACGATTCACTAGAGAGATGGGAAGGGGCGGGTGTCATTGAGGGTTGCTGGAACTTTGACTAGAGAGCGCTGGTAAGGGGCGGATGTCATTGAGGATTGTTGGCATCGAGCTCCTGTGAGTTTGACCTGTCTTTGATATACATGTACTTAATAACCTTTCCGTCCATGATATAGAGAATTCACAGACACATCTTTGTTTTCATTTCAGTAATTTCCAGTTCCTATGGATGGACGATCCAGAGACCGTAAACAGTATAACCATGTCCTTCCTAGCTACCCCTGTAGTCGTCGTTCTGGACGTACAGACACACTTCTACTACTTCCCAAACTTTGACCTCAAGGACATCACCATAGAAACCATGTCAAGTTTTCTGTTGGATGTCAAAAGTGGAAAGTTGCAGGTATGATTTAGTAAAAAAAAAGTTACAGTTTTGATTTGTGTATAACTTATGATGATAAAGTGATAGTATCGTACGTCCGTCTGTTGGTTCGTTCGTTCTGTCTGTTACATGTTCATTAGTGACACTTTCATGTATTAGAATGGCTATTTGTTACTTGATACATCATACGAGATGCATGTACTTCTATCAAACTTCCATGGAAGTTCAAGCAAAATATGATGGGTATACAGCCATTTGTGCCTTATATGAAATTCATGCGAAATTTACATGAACTTCACAGAAAAGTTCACACAAAAAATTTATGTGAAACGAGCACGAATATAAAATTTAAATGAAAGTTTTTACATGAAATTCATGTGAAGTTTCTGACATGAATCATATATGAATGCAATTTCGCATGAAGGTCACAAAGAAAAATTCATGTGAAATTTATGTGAAAAATTTTTTCACATAAATCTTATGTAAAATTTATATGAATTCCTCATGAAATTTACATGATGCTCATTTCATATGAATTTCATGTGAGGCACAATTTGCTGTTATATAGGCCACATTAAAGGTCAAGGTCACATCATGCGACGAACGACATTTCTGTTCGTGACCTACTTTTTACATCCTCGGATCTTTTCTCCCGAATACAGCTAACAGACTTAAAATTTTCGCTTCGCCTAGTTCCAAATCGATTTAGTCTGAAATGATTAACTCGATCATGCTTCTTTTAAAAGATGCGAATTCTAATTCAGACGTGCATATTTCTATACGATGATAAATTACCCCAGACGCTTCATAATATGATATTTCTTTGACATATTATGCTAATTTTAAGGATACCGCAGCGCCACATGCTTTTATCTGATAACCCTGATCATACTCTCTTTCAAAAATGTCTGAATTACTAGGGTAACCTTGAGGTACGACGTGATAAAATGTAAAATGTGTAAATTTCCGCGTCATTGCAGATGATGCACAAAACGTTACGGTGCGAAAACTTAACAGCATGTATTTTACACTTTACATGATTTTATGTCCCCCGTTTTCGCAAAAGCGAGGGGGCATTAATACCCGTCTGCCTGTCCGTCTGTCTGTCTTCTACAGCACAGAAACTCCACATTATAATTAACCTTGGACATTGTCAAGGAGAACCGTTAAGCTTACCAATGACAACGCTAGAAGGGTCAAACACGGAAGGTTATCCTGAAGTTCGTTCATGCATTTGCTCGTCTGTATGTCCGTCCGTCCGTCTGTCTGTCCGTCCGACCGTCCGTCTGTTTAATAATTGTTCAACGTTTGATATTGTGATGTACTAATAGGTCAAATTTGACCTTGACGAATGAGCTTAGATTCGACATTCTTATTTGATTATAACCATTTTATACCTAATGTGTTCTATGAGTTATTCTTATCTCAATCATGACATAATATTTTTATGTCGCTTACATTTTTTGTTTGGTACAAAATCGTGCTATGAGAAGGAGAAATTCTCACAAAATTGCGTAAGAAATTCAAATTTTAAAGCAAATTTCCGTATTTTCTGTCACTAACAATTATGACGATTTGAATGTTTTTTTATCACACTGAAGTGCTCTCCCTGAAGTAAATGCAATCTGCACATTCAATTCTTTACATATCGAGGCGGGACATTAAAAAGAAATAAAAACTTTATCTGTAATAAATGTCTGTAATTGTTTATTCTGTCGAAGGTGTGATGTGAATTTAAGATGCAACAAAATGCAGCATATTTCAGTGGACTCAGAGATTAAACATCATTCTAACATGCTTTGGTGCACGTATATTTCTGAGTTCGGGGATGGTGATCACTGATCAGGATTTATCAAAGATGTATTTTTCCCTATTATTTTATTATGTCTTTTTTCTCAAATTAAGAAGCTCGAATCCATTCCTGATTATTAGATGGGCTAGCTGACACTTATTCTTGTTTGAGCTTGAACCGCCCCCTCCCTTCTGGTAAATTTCTACTACATGTAGATCATCGCACTGAGCATTTGAAATGTACTTTTCGTATTCGCCACGTTACATGTACATATAGTCACTGATAGAATAATATAACAATTCAACATCAAGCAGTGTATTTATTGAACCTACAAAACCAGTGTTGTAACGTCAAAAAAACAAGATGTCCAAGGGGGCCACATCGCTCACTACTTACACGTTACACCTGATTGCAAACAAAAGAATGGTAGTGGACAATTCGGTGGAGGCCCTTGAGTACTTGCTTCCTTTAAGGTTTCGTGAGATTATGAGCATCAGTTTTGGAGATGTCAAAAATGTGTCAGCCAATCAGAGCCATCGGCGGTCATATTTGTTGACCGATCGGCACGAAAAACAGAAACTTGGTGGGGGGACCTTGCAATTGAGTACTTGCTTCCTGTAATGATTTTTGAAATTCTGAGCAGCGGTTGCAGAAGAGAAGTCGAAAAAAAAAAAAAACGTCAGCCAATCAGAGCCTCCAATGGTCATATTTATTGACTGATCGGTACGAAAAACACAAACTTTGTAGCTTCCTGTGGGGTTTTGTGAAATTCCGTGCGGCGGTTGCAGAGGAGAAGTAAAATAATGCGTCGCCAACCAAATCCCTAGGCGGCCATCAACACAACCCCCCCCCCCCCCCCCCCCCCCCCCCCCAAACTTGGTAGATGCCCTTGAGTACTTGCTTGTGAGGTTTTGTGAAATTCTGTGCAACTGTTGCAGAGGAGAAGTCGAAAATGCGTCAGCAAATCAGCCCTCCCCCGGCGGACATATTTGTTGACCGATCGGCACGAAAAACACAAACTCGATAGAGGACCTTGAGTATACTTGATTCTTGAAAGGTTTCGGTGGAATTCTGTGCAGCGGTTACAGAGGCGATGTCGAAAATGTGTTAAGTTTACGACGGACGGACGACGCGCTATGACAATAGCTCACTTAAATACCTCATTGTCCCTAAATTCCCTCTGTATTCAAAGAGCTGAAAACGGAAAATGAAACGCGTAATAATTTGCAGCAATTAAGGGGAAAAGCAAAAAAATTGTGGCTTTTTTGTGATTTTCATTCATTCATAAAGTATAAATGCGCTGAAACCTACTTTTGTGACCTTGCACTCATAATTTTAATAAAGTACCATACATGATGGATTCAACCTTTGGTGTGTTCATTCATTCTCCCATTTGACAGGATAATCACCCGGTCATTATGGAAATATATCCTCCAAAATGTTACACATATATAAATAATTACTCGTAATCGCCGTTTGCCGTGCAATTCTGACATAATCGTTGGTTATAATCGGAGTAGAAACTATAGCAGGGCGTTGATTTGCTGTAAAATTGTAAGATTTGAACTTGCATTTCAGTAAAAATTGAAAATGATGGACGGGTCAATTGTTATGACACGCAGCTTTTGGTGTATTCGATGATTGTTTCCTAACCCTTATAATTGCCGGTGCGTAAATCGCATTTTGGTGCATTTTACTATTTAGGCTATATTCGAATTTTAAAAAGGAGTAAGGAAATAAATTTGTTCATTTACATCGTTTTATTTTTCTTGCTGAGAGAGGTGAGTCTCGGACAAAAAGGACGCTTTCATTCGATGATTGTTTCCTAGCCCTTATAATTGCCGGTGCGTAAATCGCATTTTGGTGCATTTTACTATTTAGGCTATATTCGAATTTTAAAAAGGAGTAAGGAAATAAATTTGTTCATTTACATCGTTTTATTTTTCTTGCTGAGAGAGGTGAGTCTCGGACAAAAAGGACGCTTTCGGTTCTTATTTGAAAAATAATGTTCATCAAAATCATGTACGATGTAGATATATCAGATATGATACAGATCAGCAAAAAAGTTTCTTTTGTCTGTATAACATTTCCCCCTAATATTCTTATAAGTGCATGAAAGGTTTAAGAGCATGTGGACAAACATACGACAAAGTGGCGCTTATTACATGTACGATTTGACATCGCAACGAAATGATAGGGACCCTTACAAAACCATGCAATAATGGAACCTGATGATGATAAAACTACACTGGGTACATTTGTAGACTATAATTTAAACTTTGACATGGTGACAAGAAAACTTAAGCAGCTTCTTCTCAGCTGTTCCACAAAGATTACATCACATTTCTCTTTTGTTAGCTGCGCTGTTCGTCCGACCGTTTGTCTCTCTGTACTGTACATCTTTTAACAATCAGTCTTTTCAACTCTCTATCATGACGTTTGAAGAGTACATGGAAGTGATAGGACTTTTACATTCCACGTATTTATTCTTTGACAATACTATCAATTTTCTTTAAAAAAAAAAAACAAAACTTTTAATCATTCAACTCTCACAAACTTGAGGAACAAACTATTTGGTTTATTTTTTATTGACGACCGCTGCGTGGGTTTCGTCAGTCAAGGTCATGCCTTAAAAGAAAAAAAGAATGGACACCTGTTTCTCATATTATACGCACCTTCGTGAAGTTGTGGGTGCAAGGTTTATGAAGATCTTATAGCGATATAGCAACCACAAGTAATATTGCCTGATTAAGAGGTCTTGATTAAGTAGAAGTGTTTGGGTTTTCAGTGCAGGAAAGATCAAAGAATCATCTTGTTGAAAAGAGGAAGCACAAATTGATTATACACAAAATGATTACCTAGGATGAGTTCATTGAAGCCGTCAATTGTCTAAGTATGAAAAGTTCAGCGTAACGAAGGAATAATTTGAAAGAAAAAAAAAAGAAATAAAATTTCCTCAGATTGGTATTGTTCTAGTAAAAATTGTCGAATTTATGTATATATTCTTTCAGGCGCATGGCGGGACAGGATTTCTGCAAAGACTAAAACGAATTTTCTACGACATTTTTGTCACCGTTCTGGTAAGATTTTGTAAAAAATTCTCTGAATTTCATTGAAATCATTACCATGAACATTATCTCAGTATGGGTAAAATTCATGAAAATCTTTGAAAATTATATGTTACAGTTACATTTATTTCAAATAGTTAGATAAACAAAAATTATAAATACTCGACAGTACACTAATAATCCTTTCCATGCTCAAAATCGACAGAAATATGACGATTTACCATGGATACCAATGGACAATTTATTTGTAAATTATTGAAAAAAAAAATCAATCATAAAAATAGAATAAAATTATAAATCTTCTGGCATTACAGAGTGTTTGGGAGTCGTCTCGTTGGCTGTTCCTCTTGATGTTCGGCCTCCCCACGTGCGTCGTGAGTGTCGTCTGCTACAGCCTGTGTTGTATGGAGCCAATGGATGACGGCGTGGTAGACAGTGAAGACGAAGACGATGAGTATGACGCAATACCAGAAAAAGAAAACACCAAAGGTATCAATAATGTTTCTTTATATATGTGTATTGATGGATGGTTGCGTGGTCACCCATGTTTTTATGCCTCCGTAATCGAAGATTAGGGGGCATATAGTTTTTGGTCTGTCCGTCTGTCTGTCTGTCTGTCTGTTTGTCTGCAAAAACTTTAACCAAAGCAATAACTTTTGAACGGTAAGTGACAGGGCTTTCATATTTCACATGTGTATTTCTTGTGACAAGACCTTTCCATGGATACCAAAATTATTGATCTTGTGACCTTGACCTTGGAGTTAGACCTACTTTTGAAAAACTTTAACCTTGGGCATAACTCTCGAATGGTAACTGATAGGGCTTTCATATTTCACATATGAATTCCATGTGGCAAGACGTTTCCAAGGATACTGAATTTGACCTTGTGACCTTGACCTCAAATGTGAACTACTTTTCATCTATTTTACTGACAAAGATGCCAATGGGGGCATTCGTGTTTCACAAACACAGGTTTTATTCTGCTTTCAATCTGTATGCTTTATTTAACAAGTTCATTGTTGGTAAAGCTGAATTGAAACAAGGTTTGGAATTGTGGTGGGTCTGGCCTTTGGTCCAAAGTCAGAATATCAAATGACTAATATGTCATATCTGATTCAGTGATTGAAATGTACCATTAATAGAGCAAGCACAAGAAAAAGCTACCACCAACATAATGAAGCATGGTACTCTTATCAATTCTATAACAGCTAAGAGAAATTTGACCAACCATTTACAGAAAGTAATTTAACAAATAGAATGGTTCTCAGTTGCCATCATTTGTCCAATCCAATTTCATTGAGATATAATTTATTAAAACTAAAATAAAAACTGTCTTTTGACTGTTTAAGTGCAGTAATCCAAAAAATCTAATCTGATCAAGCTGGCATCTCGAAAATTAGCATTGAATTTCATAGATCATAGATCTCTGTGTGTAGAATAAATATAAGAGACCATTTTATGAAGGATTTTCCTTCACATGTTTTAATATACCATTTTCCGATCTTGTTAGAAAGCACAAAATGTCAGAGTCATCATCTTTTGGCGTTGTTTTACATTATGACGTCACTATTAAAAGGCGCAATGCCATTGAGACTTAACAATGAAAAAGTGCGCAAAAATTGCCTACCTCGGACATTTTTCGTCATTTTGTCAGCCATTATGAATTTCGGCAAGTGGCCTATTGAGAACCTCGGCCAAATTAAGAGGATTCACAGCAAAACCAATGGATGGTACCATATGAATTTTAGACAAATTCCACCCCCTCTATTCCGCTTTTGCACTTGCTATTGGGTTCAACTTCCATAAATCATACTCCATAGATACTGATCTGTAAGACAGCTTTAACTGATCAATATGCATGTAGAAACTCAACATTCTGTCTTCCCCATTATTCTGTCATCTAAGTTTTGGAATTATTCAAGTGAAGGACTCTAAGACACTCAAGTCGTTAGAAATTTTACAACATAAAGGATTGGAATGTCTGTCGTTATGTATGGTTTGACATACAAGATTTATCCCCCTTCAAATCCATTGCTTCTCTTGATGTATTGCCCCCCTTAGTGTGGTGAAATTTTACAGCAACATACTCCTCTGTTACGAATCTTGATTTTGACATATATTAACGTGATTTATGAAAATGCATCTTGTACTGCTTGTACTGTGAAACAAAATTTCTGAGCCGAAAACAGGTGTCTGTTTGCTCAATCAAATTTTATAGCTTTCTCTCTTTTCGACTTTTTCTCTTAAAAGTGAGAAGTAAAGGTTTGAGGTAGTAGAAAACACATTAAGCTACATTTGACATAAGGGAAATTTGTGTTATTTAGATAGTTTTATGTATCTAAAGTTACGAAACACATATATAATATAATTAAGAATGCATCATATAATATCTTAAAATCAAATTTTATTTGAAGTTAGTTAATTTCAAAGGAACAGTTACATGCTGTATAGCTGCATGTCACATGCTTAAACAGCATATTTCAAGAATTCTTTGATGTTGATATTTGAGATATTTTAAAAGTTTTTAATTTGTTTTTCACTTTTTAAAAAGTAATTTTACCAGCTTTGAAAAGATTTACATTATTTTGTACTCTCAAATTCTCTTAAATGGAAATTGAATTCCAGTAGTGTTTGAAAAAATCTTCTATCCTTTCAGAAAATCAAGGGGAGGTCAAGAGGGACCCTTATCATGAAAAAGCAGATTGAACAATTCGAAGATCAACAGTTCATCTAGTCTACGATGTGCAGATCAAATGGAAAGGATGGGGCTCTAACCTCCCCTTCTCTAGACCTCAAGAGAAGAGGTCACTATGGATTTTTTAAGGACAGTGGGGGTTTGATATATTTGCAGACAAAATTTTTTGGTCTCGAAAGCAGAAAAATCCTGCTTTCTTGACTTCTACAAACCTTAAATTTGACCTCCAAAATACAGTTTTGTAGGGGCTGTCTTCATGTCTTCCCTTAATTCAGATTTCGTTTGTATGTTGAATAGAATCGTATCCAAAAGTTTCCTTTTTTTCATAGCAAAATGCACATTTTTTGTCAATGGTGTATTTTCTCCTTTCAAATATCAAAGGTCAAACATGACCCCCATTTGAACCTTGACCCCTACCAAGATTTCTAGATCTGCATGTACTTTTGATAAAATCTCATTTAACATTGAAAAATACATGTAAGCTCAAGTTTATTAAAAACCAATGCCATATGTGCAAAGTCATTCCCTTTCTTTTCAGTATTTGTATTTTTTTATTCGTTTTTGTACAGATGTAGTTATTAACAAGTATGGAAATATCTTGCTCTTCGTACATTCGAGATTTGTCTTGAGCTCACGTTTCCCTTAACGCAGGTGCTATTTCTATTGTGTAAGGCTTATAACAAGTATTTTTTTACATATGATTGTATCAAATCCTTGTTAAGACTGTCTGTAAGATTTTCTTGCATTTAGATGCTCAGGTAATTAAAAGATCAAATAGCATTTGGATGGGTTTAAAATGATGAGTGGCTTATGTCATAGGAGATATATATAATTGTGTAAATGCATCCACTCGAGTCATAATTTTTTTGCAATGGGTGAAACCATATAATGGAATGTTAGAAATTTCTGTTTATTTGATTGCTATTCTAAGAGTAAGAGTTCATATGAAGTAGAATTTATAAATTCTATTTGAAGATGATAGTTTTATGCCACCTGGAATAAAAGATTTACCGGTAATTGTGAACATCTAATTGTAGGTCAGTTTGTCAGATCTGTCTGTCTGTCTCTTTGTAAATTGATTATACACTTATATATATATGACTTTATCTTATATGCATCATTCATGAACATCTTTTGAAGTTGCAGGGATGATAAAGCATGGTAAGAAAAACACCATATGCAGGTCAAGGTCATTTTCAAATTCATTTTCAAGGTCAAGGTTGTCTTTTTTGCTGCATCATGTGATAACTTCTTCTATCAAAGGTCTCCAGCATTTGTGAAGTATAGTAAGACAAGCATGTCAGAAAAAGGAATTGAATGTCAGGTCAAGGTCATTTATTTAGGGTCAAAAATGCTATTTTTGAATCTTTTTTTTTAGCCAATTATGAATATTTATTTTGAAATAATGTTAAAAATGATTCAAAATAAAGAGCATCGGCTATGTTCGATATTTCAAATGTATGTAGTTCACGTTCCTATACAACAAACAATCAATGGTGTAATTATTTATTTTAACATTCTTTAAAAATAAAATGTGCAGTCTGAAGATTTTTTGTGCAATATTATTTTACCTCCAAAATCCAGTTAAGGTCAATCTATATAAGTTTAAATTGACAGTGCCATTAATACTCTAGCTCTCAATATGACCCTTTTCCTAATATGTCATAAAAAATATATATATAATTTTGTATGCTTAAACATTCTGTACAATATGATGAAGTTCTTTATTATCGCTTCAAGTCACAGTGATTCTGAAATGTATATATGAATTGTATTATGTCTTGCATATTTTAAGAGTCATTCTCTGTAAGCATCAAAGTGGGTCGGAAATCGCATGTCTCAGATTTTGATGATTTTCACTATGTAAGCCAAGTTTGACCCCCTGACAATGAAAATGACATTGGTTTGTGTATATGGCCATCCGTTGCCATGGTAACCATACCACTCCATTTTGGCCAGAAAATGGGCTTTTGCAAGCTCAAAATGAGCAACTTTCATGTCTGTTTTTCACAATGATAGTCCATAGGTGGATTATATATTGACTTATGATGTAAAACTACTTACATTGATCTTTGATATGGGACATCAACTTTTGCATGTTTTGGTCGAAATGTGGGAGAAAAGTATTATTTTTTATTGCAAACTGTCCATATTTTGACATTTTCCAAAAATACAAAAATACACCATTTTTGGCGATTCATAGAAAAATAACGCAGCATAAGTTAAATAGTGGAACAGGCCCTTATGAATCATTGATCCATTATGAGAAAAATATAAAAAATCCAGAGATGTTATTTTTGTTTAAAGAAAATAAATTCAATTTAAAAATGGTTACCATGGCAACATCTGCATTTTACATGATATATGTTTTATATTAATTATCTCAATTCATAGACAAGATAAACAACCAATTATGGTATATTAAGCAAGTTCATAATCTTTCTGACATTTTAATATCACATATGTTGGCATTTCATCATCGGTTGTCATAGTAACCACGCCCAAAAAGGTACAATCTTCACTTTTTATTCAAAATTTCCGATGTTTTTTGGTGTTTTTGTACATTTGAATTAGATTAAAGAGACAATTTCTACGTTTTCCTATGAATTCTATTACATTTTCCAAAATTCATTGAAATTCGAGAGACATGTTAGAAAAAAAATGCAAGAAAGTCTCCATAGCAACGCACACTATTCTATCAGATACAAAGCTAAAGCAAAGTCATGATATGTTTTACATAAGTATCTCAAATCATGAAAAAAATAAGCAATCATTTTCGGTATATTAAGCAAGTTAGCAGTTACTGTTACACTTTTATATCAATTATGTCAATATTTCATCATCGGTTGCCATGGTAACTATCCACATGAAGGTACAATTTTCGCTTTTTATACTAATTTCCAGTCATTGTTTGATGTTTAAATGAATTAAATTAAAGAGACAATTCCTATGTTTTCCTATAAATGAGATTCCATTTTTCCAGAATTATTGAATGTTTTAGAAATATATAGAAAACATGCAAGGAAATCTCCATAGCAACACACACAATCATATATGATACACAACCAAAACAAAACAGTAATATATGTATTACATTAAGTATCTCAAATCATTGAAGAGATAAACAACCAATTATGGTATATTCAGCAATTTTACAGTATCTGTGATAGTCTTTTGTTCAATAATGTTGGTATTATGTAATTGGTTGCCATGGTAACCATGCAAAAAAGGTACAGTTTAAGCTTTTTCTGCCAATTTTCAATTGTTTTGGACTGTAGTGGTACATTTAAATAGAATTGAAGAGACAGTTCCTATGTATTCCTATACCTTATTGTCCATTCACTAACATCATTGGATTTCTTTAGCATTATGTATAAAAAATGCAAGAAATCTCCTTAGCAATGCATAAAATTATAGTTGATATAAATCCAAAAGAAATACATGATATATGTTTTACATCCAAATTCTCAAATTATGAAAAAGATTAAAAATCAACTTTGGTTTATTAAGCAAAGGAGCTGTTAAGATAAGGCGTAAAATCAGCCCTGAAAAGTGGAATTTTGAAAATTGAAATTTCAAGAACCTTTTTCGGTAAAATGTATACTTATACGGCATCCCATCAGAATATGAAGTTTTTTTTTATCTGTTTTGCATAATATTGCTAATTTTGGGGTCAAAACTTATCTTTTTCTCATAGAAATCAATAGAAAACGGAAAAGTTTTATTGAACATTGTTCCCCCCGGATATACAGAAAGCCACTTTTACTGGAGATGTGTATCCATGATACAAAATTTTTGGCAAAGTGGGGTTCTGTATCTCCGGGGGGAACACTACCCCAGAGACGAAAAACTAAAAATGGAAAGGGGGGTGCAATTTTTAAGAATCGATCTTTTTTACCATTAAATACAGCACATTTGACTGTTTTTCCTCTTTAATCCATCAAACATTGTGTACTCAATATGATTGAATGAAAGATACAAGAATTAGGAACGAAATGAGCAAGAGTGATGTTCATTTCCCCGTCAATGTGTATTTCGCGCTAAAAGGCTTACATTGTAGCCATTGAATGAAGAATAAGACCTTATTTTAAGTTCCGGATTTCATTATTTACCGATTAAAGGGGGTAAAACGTTCGAAATCTATTTCTGATACACAATGTAGACATATTTGATGTCTTTTAGCTTATATTTAACCATTTTAGATAAAATATTCAAAAATGTATTTGTTTTTTGTCGTTATTATCGGATTTTCTATCCGAGCACCCCTACATCTTTCGACCTTAACTTTACAACCTTAAGAGTTCCTTAACATAATGTAAAACATGTAAAAGGTCTGCAAATACATTACATTTCAATAATTATTCATGTTTTTCTGTATACGATTCGCCATGCGCAAGAAATAAGTCACGAGATTCAGGGCTAAATACAGCCCTTATCTTAACAGCTCCTTAGCAGTTTTGTGACATTTTAATATCAATGATGTTGATATTCAATCATCGGTTGCACTGGCAACCACACCAAAAAAGGTACAATTTTCCCTTTTATGCAAATTTTTCATTCTTCTTTTTTTCTTATTGTTTTTGTTTATTTTAATTAAATTACAGAGACCATTCCTGTGTTTTCCAATAAATGATATTCCATTTTCCATTGTGCAAATTCCTAGTTGTTAAAGATAAGATGAGCTTTATTTTGAGTCGGCATGTCAAAGTAACAAGTGCAACATAAGCTCTTATGAGCTTTTAGACTGACATATTTTTTTTTCAGTGTTTTGGTGAAAAGCTTTTATTTTCGGTCTTTTTCTCTAAAATTTGAAGCAAAAAATATTTTTGAAACTTGATAGATAAAATATGAAGCCTTCAAAAGAAATTCAGGGGGGAAATCATGAAATGATATGGGAAATAGCTGTATTTTCAATATAAAAATCACCAAAAAACTTCAAAAATTAATTTGTTAAAGATGTACAGAATTGTATCTTTGTATAAACTTCATTTTTAATGATGATTCTCAATCAATTAAATCAATTTGGGAAGTCAAGCTGTCTATATTTTTGAAATGGTTTCCATAGCAACCGTGCTTTATAAGATCTGATTTGCTGATTTTCTGCAATTTCCAACTATCTAAGGTCCTGTTTGATAATGTGGGAGCCCTATAGGAATCACGTATTCCGTCTGTCCGACGCGATAACTCAAGTAAATAGTGTACATCTTTCAGATAAAGGATCATGAGAGAAACATGCTTATAAATTTTTAAACTTCATGGTCTAATGTCCAGGTCAATCTTTGGCAAAATTCAATAAAATATCATTAATTTGGTTCTGACCCGGAAAGTTCTGACCCGAAAAGTTTTCAAGGTACAGCTTTCACATTTCATACACAAATTAAAGATCATTTGTGAAATATGCGTATAAATTTTGACCCTTCAAGGTCAGAGGTCAAGGTCAAACTTGGCAATTTCAATAAATAAATATAATATACATACATGTATAAAGAATCCTTAGTTGAACATGCCTATTAATTTTAAACCTTCAAGGTCAAGTCAAGGTCAAACTTAGGTAAATCTTTATTAAATATCAATGCAATAACGTACGTATTTAAGGAAGCTTTTTTATGCTTCATATCCTGGTTTAGAACTATGATAGAAACACACCCAGAAATTCCAAACTATAACAGAATTAAGTCAAAGAAGCAAGGCCAATCTTTAGCAGATCTAGTAAGATCATTATTTTGATATGAACCGATGACTCCAGCTTCCAAGGTATACATGTAGCTTTTCAACTTAGACTTTTGAAATTCGACATACTGATGAAGAATAATGAGAAGAGCATGCCTGTAGGTATTCAACTCTCATTATTTTCATAAAATGTACTTGCAACAGAGTATTCATTGGTGAGATATTAAAAATCCCGAAATTTCAAAAGCTTTATACGAAATTCTGGCTTTGTATTAGTAAAAATTGTGTGCTTTGCCATAGAGACTTGTTGCATTTCTTCTACATATTTCTCCAGAAGTTGAATTACTTTTAAGGAAAATTAATTATAGGAAAACATAGGAATTGTCTCCTTAATTTAGATCAAATATACAAAAACAATAAAAAAAAAAGAACGGAAAATTTGCTCAATAAGTGAAAATTGCACCTTTTTTGCATGGTTGCCGTGGCAACCGATGACAAAATATCAAGATTTTATTGATATTAAAATGTCACCAAAACTGTGAACTTGCTTTCTACATCAGAATTGACTGTTTATCTCTTTCATAATTTGAGCAACTGAATGTAGAACATTAAGCATGGCATTGTTTTAGTTGTGTATCATTTCTAATTGATTGCATTGCTATGGAGATTTATTACATTTACTGAACATTTCTCAAAAAAAAAAATCAGAAATATAAATATCAAGTATAGGAAAATATCGGAACTGTCTTTTTAATTCAAATGTACATAAGCATCGAAAAAAGTAAAGAATGTATCTTTTTTGCATGCTTTATATACCACAATTGGTTGTTTATCTTTCCCATGACTTGAGATACTTAATGTAAAACATATATCATGGCCTTAATACAGCTGTGTATCTGTAATAATTGCATGCGTTGCTGTGGAGACATTCTTGCGTTTTTCTATATATCCAGAATTTCAATGATTTTGGGAAAATGGAATATTATTCACAGGAAAACATAGACATTATCACTTAGATTTACTTCAGCTTTTCAAAAACTCTAAAAAAAATGACGGAAAATTTGAATAAAAAGTGAGAATGGTACCTTTTAGAGCATGGTTACCATAGCAACCAATGATAAAATATCAATATATTTTATATCTAAACGTCACAAAAAGTGTGAACTGGCTTAATATTCCACAATTGGTTGTTTAAGTCTCCCATGACCTGAGATACTTAATGTAAAACATATATCATGGACTCGTTACAGCTCTGTATCTGTAACCATTTTGTGCGTTGCTAAGGAGGCATTCTTGCGTTTTTTCTACATATTTCTCCAGAATTTCGATGATTTTTGGAAATGGAATATTATTCAAAGGAAAACATAGGAATTACCACTTTAATTTACTCAAACTGCACAAAAATTCTGAAAAAAAAGACCGAAAATTTGAATAAAAAGTGAAAATGATACATTTCAGGGCATGGTTACCATAGCAACAAATGATAAAATACATATATACTTCATATTTAGATGTCACAAAAAGTGTGCTTAATATACCACAATTGGTTGTTTATCTCTCCCATGATTCGAGATACTTATTGTAAAAATCATATAACATGGCTTTGTTAAAGCTCTGTATCTGCAACGATTGTGTGCGTTGCTATGGAGAAGTTCTTGTGTTTTTTCTATATATTTCTCCAGAATTTCAATGATTTTGGGAAAATGGAATATCATTCAAAGGAAAACATAGAAATTATCTTTTTAATTTAATTCAAATGTACAAAAACTCCTAAAAACGACGGAAAATTTGAATAAAAAGTAAGAATTGTACCTTTTCGGCCATGGTTACCATGGCAACCAATGATAAGATACCAATATAGTGGATATTAAAATGTTACAAAAAGTGTGAACTTGCTTAATATACCATATTTGATCGTTTATCTTGTCCATAAATTAAGGTACTTGATGAAAAACATATATCATTTAAAATGCAGATGTTGCCATGGTAACCATTTTTAAATTGAATTTATTTTCTTTAAACAAAAATAACATCTCTGGATTTTTTATATTTTTCTCAAAATGGATCAATGATTCATTACGGCCTGTTCCACTATTTAACTTATGCTGCGTTATTTTTCTATGAATCGCCAAAAATGGTGTATTTTTGTATTTTTGGAAAATGTCAAAATATGGACAGTTTGCAATAAAAAATAATACTTTTCCCCCATATTTCAACCAAAAAGTAATGTCTCATATCAAACATATATGTAAGTAGTTTTCCATCATATGTCAAAATATAACCCACCTATAGACTATCATTGTGAAAAACGGACATGAAAGTTGCTAATTTCGAGCTTGCAAAAGCCCATTTTCTGGCCGAAATGGGGTGGTATGGTTACCATGGCAACGGATGGCCATATACAAAAACCAATGTCATTTTCATTGTCAGGGGGTCAAACTTATCTTACATAGTGAAAATCATCAAAATCTGAGATATGCGATTTCCGAGTTTTCTGAGAATTCTTTGATGCTTACAGAGAATGACTCTTAAAAAGTGGAAGTGCAATGATTGGATTAAGCCGTCCATTCACAAATGGAATTACATGTATAATAGCTCTTTTGTAACATGTGTAAGTTAACGGCATACAAACAAAATATTAAAAAATTTTCTCTTTAGCTTTAATAAAAATAGTAACTGTCTTCCCTTGTCCTCTAGAATATCGTCATTTACATTCTCATCCCTAAGAAAAGGAATGAAATTTTGTTGTTGTTAAATGTCGCAAAATGGTGTGTTAAATGTAGCGGACTAAACGTTCATGGTTAGAGACCTTATACTTTAAAACGAGTGCAAGAGGTGCGTATCCATGTCAGGAATAAATGTGTACATTAAATGTAGCTTTAAATGTGATTACATACGTTAGACTGAGCTCACCTTCCACACCCTTGTTGTAAATTCCATGTACATTCGTATGGTATATGTCTGTTGTAAATTAATTTAGGGAAATTATCCATTATAATGGATATTCTGTCTTCTCGATATATAGAGTAAACTCCTATTTTGACCTACATCTGGTGGCGTAGTGTTTAGCGCGGTGGACTATGGACCTATAGGTCATGGGTTCGAATCATACCGTCACCTGTTATTGCAAAACCATTGTAACCTACAGCAAATTACTTTACACTACGTTGTACTCTCTCCACCCAGGAGTAAACCCAGGGTATCTGGCACATGAGACGAGCTGGTAATATGAATGAAAAGCATTAGCGTCTAAAGGGCAGCTCTGCTTGTATACTTCCAAGGGAATTGAGAATGCCCTGGATTGTACAGGTCTCGCCATGGAGGTAATTGTCGTAGAAGTCGCGTGAGGCTCGGGCAAACGAGACTATAAACCCCTACCTTTACCTTTATACATGTATCTCATATAATAAAATTAATGCATTTTGATGGAATTCCTAATCATTTTTAGCTCACCTGAGCGAAGCTCAAGTGAGCTATTGTCATAGCGCGCCGTCCGTCGTCCGTCCATCGTCGTCGTCGTCCGTCTGGCGTAAACTTTTAACATTTTCGACATCTCCTCTGCAACCACTGCACAGAATTTCATGAAACTTTACAGGAAGGAAGTACTCAAGGTCCTTTACCAAGTTTGTGTTTTTCGTGCCGATCGGTCAACAAATATGGCCGCCGAGGGCTCTGATTGGCTGACACATTTTCGACATCTCCTCTGCAACCGCTGCACAGAATTTCATGAAACTTTACAGGAAGGAAGTACTCAAGATCCTCTACCAAGTTTGTGTTTTTTGTGCCTATTGGTCTACAAATATGGCCGCGGAGGGCTCTGATTGGCTAACACATTTTCGACATCTCCTCTGCAACCGCTGCACAGAATTTCATGAAACTTTACAGGAAGGAAGTACTCAAGATCCTCTACCAAGTTTGTGTTTTTCGTGCCGATCGGTCTACAAATATGGCCGCGGAGGGCTCTGATTGGCTGACACATTTTCGACATCTCCTCTGCAGCCACTGCACAGAATTTCATGAAACTTTACAGGAAGGAAGTACTCAAGGTCCTCTACCAAGTTTGTGTTTATGGTGCCGATCGGTCAACAAATATGGCCGCCAAGGGCTCTGATTGGCTGACACATTTTCGACATCTCCTCTGCAACCGCTGCACAGAATTTCATGAAACTTTACAGGAAGGAAGTACTCAAGATCCTCTACCAAGTTTGTGTTTTTCGTGCCGATCGGTCTACAAATATGGCCGCGGAGGGCTCTGATTGGCTAACACATTTTCGACATCTTCTCTGCAACCGCTGCACAGAATTTCATGAAACTTTACAGGAAGGAAGTACTCAAGGTCTTTTACCAAGTTTGTGTTTTTCGTGCTGATCGGTCAACAAATATGGCCGCCGAGGGCTCTGATTGGCTGACACATTTTCGACATCTCCTCTGCAACCACTGCACAGAATTTCATGAAACTTTACAGGAAGGAAGTACTCAAGGTCCTCTACCAAGTTTGTGTTTATGGTGCCGATCGGTCAACAAATATGGCCGCCGAGGACTCTGATTGGCTGACACATTTTCGACATCTCCTCTGCAACTGCTGCACAGAATTTCATGAAACTTTACAGGAAGGAAGTACTCAAGGTCCTCTACCAAGTTTGTGTTTTTGATGCTGATCGGTCAACAAATATGGCTGCCGAGGGCTCTATTTGGCTGATACATTTTCGACATCTCCTCTGCAACCGCTGCACAGAATTTCATGAAACTTTACAGGAAGAAAGTACTCAAGGTCCTCTACCAAGTTTGTGTTTTTCGTGGCGATCATTTAACAAATGTGGCCGCCGAGGGCTCTGATTGGCTGACACATTTTCGACATCTCCTCTGCAACCGCTGCACAGAATTTCATGAAACTTTACAGGAAGGAAGTATTCAAGGTCCTCCAACACGTTTATGTTTTTTCGTGTTGATTGGTCAACAAATATGGCCGCTTAGGGCTCTGATTGGCTGACACATTTTAACATCTCCTCTGCAACCGCTGCACAGAATTTCATGAAACTTTACAGGAAGGAAGTACTCAAGGTCCTCTACCAAGTTTGTGTTTTTCGTGCCGATCGGTCAACAAATATGGCCGTCGAGGGCTCTGATTGGCTGACACATTTTCGACATCTCCTCTGCAACCATTGCACAGAATTTCACGAAACCTTGCAGCAAGCTAAGTACTCAAGGTCCTTTGCCAAGTTTGTGTTTTTCTTGACGATAGGTCAACAAATATGGCTGTCAAGGGCTTTGATCTGTAGAAGTATTTTTGTGACTTTTAACCCTTTGTGACTCAGGTGAGCGATGTGGCCCCCTTGGGCCTCTTGTTAAAATTCCCATTGTTATTTCTAAGAAACGAAGACTCTGATTGGTCGAGAAATTTTGTTGATACCTGCATTAACAGAAACATGAAATTTGCACTCAGCAATGTCATAAGCAGCATTGTTAGCAACACAATTTAAAAGCTGCAAATAAATGTTGAAAAGCGACTAAATTAAATGAAAAGTAATCAATGTAATATTTTTTTGGTTGATTGAGGTATTGACACCAAAAATTGAGGGAAAACTTAATTATGCATCATGCACTTCATGCATGATGCTGTTATCCTTCAATTATTGGTGTTGATACCTTGATCAACCAGAGCAATTTGAAAATGATTTCTTAGTAGAAACATTTAAAATGAAGCACGTTTTCCCTGAGTTTTACATTGTTTTCTATCAACATCATTTGACGACACTACAATAAGTTTACGTCAGATACCTCCAAAAATGGGAAATAACTCTATGTATCAAAAAAGACCAAAATACATCAAAAGTTGTATCTCATAATTGTTGTATCTTAAAAAATAAATGTTATGTATATGGCTATTTATAAACATGCTTTATAATATATGTCTGTAATTTTGTGTACTTTGTATGAAAAGTTCAACTTAAAGGATTGACAATTTTAATTTTGTGTACTAAGCATGAAAAGTTTGACGTTAATGTTTGACAATTTGTATTATGTTCATTCATAAAATTTGATTATGACAATTTACATGTTTCGTGCTTATAAAATTACTTAACATATGTTTCATAATTAGTATATTTTCAAGTAAAGATAATTTTTTAAGCAATTGACCATCTGGTGCTTTCTATAAATGTGTTCTTAAATGGCATTTATGATTACAATTGGCTCAGTATTGTACACTGAAATGGATTTTTAATAGATTTCGATTCGTATAAATGACTAAAACAGTAAATATTAAGTATAAAATCTATGAATTTTATGTGGCTTGCAGTTTTTCACATCGTGATAGATTTAAAGCAGATTTTAATAGATTTTGATTGGTATAAATGACTAAAACAATAAATATTAAGTATTAAATCTATGAATTTTATGTAGCTTGCAGATTTTTCACTTCTACAATCGTGATAGATTTAAAGCAGATTTTAATAGATTTCATTGGATAACATTAAGCACATTAAGATTTCTAAAACACGATGTTTTATCACTCAATGACAAAATAACGGCATATATAAATAAGTCTAGAAGTAAACAAAATGTTTTAAAAATATATTCATGTATCTGATGATAAAGGGGTATGGCCATGAAACCCCTAAATCGGTCCTGTTTCTTAACATTGAGTTGATTGAATATTTTTTTGTAATTTGATACTTTGTAAAGTTCTTTACTAAATTATGTGTCAAGATTTTGTAAATAATGCAATTATCAGCAGCTTTATAAGCCCTCTGAAACCCCCAAATTCGGCAATTTTCAGTGAAACTGCTGCAAAACCTATATGTTTCTTTTAAATCAGCATTGGCCACATGCATCGAGAAACATTAAAAATTTTCAAGTGAAAGATAACCATTATACCATCTCATCATAAAAGTTTTATGATTCTCGACACATGTGGCCACATCAAAATTCTCCACTAAAGACATATCTTCGAGCATTTTTCACTCTGTTCTGACAATAACGTCAAATGATGTCTCTTGATGACATCATTAGACTTCCTTCAGTGCTTCCGTGGTGATACGTTCCTTTCATTAAAAGCGGGAAATATTCATTATATTTTATGTGATATATCAAGTATTTCTCATTAAGTTTAATTTTAAGGAAAATTGCAGGGTTGTTTTAGGGGCTTCTTTGCTCAGCTACCCCTTTGCCAGCTATTGATAATTTGAGGCTTTCAAAAAGAAACAATACTGCTCATGTACTTATTTTTTTTCGAAATTCATAGCAGAGTCAGGGCTAAGTGTGTGCCAATTTTAAGATTAGATTGAAATAATTTAGTGAAAAAGAAGTCAAAAGCCCCAATTCATGATAATTTTATTCATAGCGTTTAATGTCAATTTGCCTGTTTATGTCTATTTTTGCCATACATGTATTTCCGCTAGATTTTTGTAGCTCTAGATTAACTACATGTAATGTACTATGTAGCAAAATAAAAATAAAAATAAATAATTTCAAAGTCAAATTACCAACAATTTAAAATTGCATGTATATAACTAAGAGTATTATAACAAAAAAAGATTAAATTGTATAATTTTTATATATGCCATAAAAGTGTAATACAATGCATGCCACAATGAGTCAGTGAACTAAAAATGGTTTGATATGAAAGGGAAAATAAAAAAAAGTAAAACATTTGGGGAAGTAAATGTAACGGACAATATTTGAATCAAAATTAGATCACTAGAAATATTATGAATACTGTATAGGTATAATCATTCACAATGTACCAATCTTCGCTTCATACCGCAAAAGTTTGTCTAAGTGAATTTGCATTCCAAAATATACTGTAGCAGGGGCGGATCTGCAAATCATTGTCCATACGAAATGGTTTACTTTCATAAAGCCATGAAAGAAAGTACCAGCGAATGATTCTACTTATACAGTTACTGCAATTCATATTCAAAGATTGTGTTGCATATATATATAACTGTTGTAAGATTTTCTTGGCAGTATTGGTTTTGCTAAATAGTGTGATTTAATTTCAAGAATACTGTTTCGTGTAGCTGTTGTGTTAAAGATATACTATTAGAATTACATGTATTAGTGTTGCTCTTAATAAATAGTGTTTGGAGTGCATGTGATGTTGGAATAGAGGTGTGTCATACAGATGGAAATCTGAAGTGTGAAAGAGGAATGGACAACTGAAGTGTGTCAGATGGATGGACAGCTGAAGTGTAACAGCTAGGGGGTCCAGTCTATGATTTTCAAAAAAAAAAATGTGTAGAAACGTAAAAAATCAGCATTTTTAGCTCACCTGAGCAAAGCTCAAGTGAGCTATTGTCATAGCGCACCGTCCGGCGTCCGTCGTCTGTCGTCCGTCGTCCGTCCGTTGTCCGTCGTAAACTTTTCAACATTTTCGACTTCTTCTCCAGAACCACTGAACAGATTTTCATGAAACTTGGTAGGAATGAAGTACTCATGGTCCCCTACAAGTGTTGTTGTTTTTCGTCCGGATCCATCAACAGGTGGCGCCACCACAGCCAAAAGTAGGTCACAGGGGGTACCCTCCTTTGACAAACTTCTTCTTCAGAACGGAAGCACATATCGACAAACCGAAAGCATCAGGATGATCTAGAGAGATGTCTTAAGAAGTGTTGTTATTTTTGGTTCCACTCGGAAGTCAAATTTTTGACGCGTTTTTGACGTCTTTTCGGACTTTGTCAGAAATGCACATTTTTGCACTATTTCTTTAAATAACTCAATAAGTGTATGATTTTACACGTTCATTTACTGCATATTTATCATATTTAAGTTACTTAATGCTTTGATAAGTATTTTATTCTAAAATTTAATTTTTTTGATTTTTTATGAATTATTTTCTTATGTGAAAAGGAAGGGGGGGGGGGGGGTGATTTTCATACATATTCAACTTCTTCTCCAGAACCACTGAACAGATTTTCATGAAACTTGGTAGGAATGAAGAACTCATGGTCCCCTACAAGTGTTGTTGTTTTTCGTCCGGATCCATCAAAAGGTGGCGCCACCAGAGGCAAAAGTAGGTTGCAGGGGGTACCCTCCTTTGACAAACTTCTTCTTCAGAATGGAAGCAGGTATCGACAAACCGAAAGCATCAGGATGATCTAGAGAGATGTCTTAAGAAGTGTTGTTATTTTTGGTTCCACTCGGAAGTCAAATTTTTGACGCGTTTTTGACGTCTTTTCGGACTTTGTCAGAAATGCACATTTTTGCACTATTTCTTTAAATAACTCAATAAGTGTATGATTTTACACATTCATTTACTACATATTTATCATATTTAAGTTACTTAATGCTTTGTTAAGTATTTTATTCTAAAATTTAAATTTCTTGATTTTTTATGAATTATTTTCTGATGTGAAAAGGAAGGGGGGGGGGTGATTTTCATACATATTCAACTTCTTCTCCAGAACCACTGAACAGATTTTCATGAAACTTGGTAGGAATGAAGTACTCATGGTCCCCTACAAGTGTTGTTGTTTTTCGTCCGGATCCATCAAAAGGTGGCACCACCAGAGGCAAAAGTAGGTTACAGGGGGTACCCTCCTTTGACAAACTTCTTCTTTAGAATGGAAGCAGGTATCGACAAACCGAAAGCATCAGGATGATCTAGAGAGATGTCTTAAGAAGTGTTGTTATTTTTGGTTCCACTCGGAAGTCAAATTTTTGACGCGTTTTTGACGTCTTTTCGGACTTTGTCAGATATGCACATTTTTGCACTATTTCTTTAAATAACTCAATAAGTGTATGATTTTACACATTCATTTACTACATATTTATCATATTTAAGTTACTTAATGCTTTGATATGTATTTTATTCTAAAATTTAAATTTCTTGATTTTTTATGAATTATTTTCTTATGTGAAAAGGAAGGGGAGGGGGGTGATTTTCATACATATTCAACTTCTTCTCCAGAACTGCTGAACAGATTTTTATGAGTATTTTTTCAATCATGAATAGATATGTTTACTGTGCACATGGACCCAAGGCTTGTGGGTTCAAGTTCTGGTACCCTGGTAACTTTAGTTTCGTATAAGTTGGTACATGTTCATGTATGCAAGAGTTGTCTTTCTTTAATATTGATATATGTTTTTGAGGTTTAAATTTTTGGATTATCGATTCATTTGAATGTTATATATTAAATAAGTATGGAAAAGGAAACTAAATAATTTTAAAAAGATGAATAAGTATTTTCAAATTTATCTTGTGAAGACTTAGATATACAACTTTGAAATTACAATATTGAGAGCAGCTCAAAATATTAATGTAAGAACAGATCAATGTTATCAATAACACAGTGAAAGGAGGGGGAGGGGGCTGTTATTTTGCTTTAGCTTTTCTCGGATTACTTAGATTACTCAAGAAGAAGGGGGGGGGATGATTTTCATACATATTCAACTTCTCCAGAGCCGCTGAACAGATTTTCGTTAAACTTGGTAGGAATGAAGTAATCATGGTCCCCTACAAGTATTGTTGTTTTTAGCTCACCTGAGCGAAGCTCAAGTGAGCTATTGTCATAGCGCATCGTCCGTCCATCGTCCGTCGGACTTCGACTTCTCTTCTTAAACTGCATCACAGAATTTCATGTAACTTCACAGGAAGCAAGTACTCAATGCCCTCTACCAAGTTTGTGTTTTTCGAGCCGATCGGAAATCCAAGATGGCCGCCACAGGCTCTGATAGGCTGACACATTTTTGACTAATCCTCTGAAACCGATGCACAGAATTTCATGAAACTTTACAGGAAGTAACTTGTACACCTTGTCCTTCTCAAAGCTTCACTAAAAGCGATTACCTTCAGGTCTTGACTTTGATTGAAAACATACATACAGTCTCCTCAGGTGAGCGATGTGGCCCCCTTGGGCCTCTTGTTTAGCAATTCCATGAGGCTCCTGACCTCCTTCCAATCAGTCTTTTTCTACCTCTGAATTAAGCAAGTAGTTTTGATATTGAGGATGCAAAACAAAATGAGCAACTGTTTAACTGCATGGTACTTATACTATGAATGTGTTTAGATGTGAAAATGTAAAACTGATTGATTCTACATACATGTAATGTTTTAAATGTGTGTTAGTGTTTGTTAGTTCTGTAATGAATCTTTTGATCATATGTAATAAAGAGATACTGACTCTATAGTCAAGTGTTACTATGCTATGTATTACACATTACTGCAAAGCAGTAAAAAAAATCGTGTGAAAAGCTAGAATCCATAATAATTTCCATAGATTATTAAGTCTATATTGTGGTTCTTTGGTACAAACTGATCGAGTGATCTCCTTCCATGGTTCTTTCTACAAACTTTTGGATCTTATTTCAGTGTCTTGAATTATTCAAGAGAAAACTCTCCAACAGTGAACTGCCAAAGATGTTGTATCCAGTTTGAAATTTTTCATCATAATATTCGTTGGTTAAATTCAGGGTCATTCAACATGTTCAAGGGGAAAATGTATGTCAAAGTCACAGGTGAGGTGCCAGATGGATACTCAGGTATTGGAAAAAGTGTACACGAGAAATATCAAAGTTTCATCCCTACGGATAACTATTCATATTTAACGCACCAAGAATGAGCATAGAAAAAATAGGACCTTTCAAGAACAGGTACATTAATTTTGTATATCATCTGTTGCATGGTTGACCCTAAATATGCAACAGTGACCTTGCCCTTTGTTGGGTATGGAGTAGTAGAACGCTTGACCATCCCTGAAAGTTTAATGGAAGTATAATTATTTTAGCAATTTAATGAGAAAGTGTGACTACCAGACAGATGGACACTGGACAGAGTGATCACTGTACATGTGCATCACTCATGATGTTGTGTTGCGGAAAAACAATGCTTGCTCCTCTGGTTGAAGCAAGATCTGACCATACCAAAGAAAGGCGGGGATCTCCAACCAAACTCTGTGGCAGCACCCTCAGCAAAACACCAAAAATACCAAATGCAAAAACACAACCAGAAGACTGTAGCTCTCCTGGTTGGTTTTTTTAAACATCAAATAATTCATAATATCCGAGATATAGTATTTCAAAAAAGAATGCCACACCCATTTTCCATTATCCTAGGGGCCAGGGGCTGCTAGCTCAATTAAATGAGCTATCAATGACACAACAAGACTACAGATCCAAAATATTGCATAAAGAATTAACTCTCCATTAATAGCTTTAAAAGAGTAGAGAGCACAATTATATAGGGAAAAATTACCACACCCATTTTCTAAAATCCTAGGGGGTCTAGGGCTCAAACAAATATCAGGTGCACAACTAGTCCGAGTAGTTGCGAGCACAAGATTACATCGAGTTATATATGAGAAAATGACAACACCTATTTTCTAAGACCCTAGGGATCAGGGGTTAAAACAAAATATCAGGTGCACAACTAGACCTTAGACCCATCATATTGCAAAAAGAATTAAGTCTCCATCATATATAGTGTCAGAGGAATTGCAAGCACAAGAATATATAGAGTTATATAGGAGAAAATGACCACACCCATTTCTAAGACCCCGGGGGTCAGGGCCTCAAACAAAATATCAGGTGCACAACTAGACCACAGACCTATTATATTGGAAAAAGAATCAAGTCTCCATCATTTATAGTGTCCGAGAATTTGCGCGCACAAGATTAGAGTTATATAGGAGAAAATGACCACACCCATATTCTAAGACCCTGGGGGTTAGGGGCTCAAACAAAATATCAGGTGTACAACTAGACCACAGACCCATCATACTGGAAAAAGAATCAAGTCTCCAACATATAAAGTGTCAGAGGAGTTGCTAGCAAAAGATTACATAGATTTTCATTACCACGCCCATTTTCTAAGACCCTGGGAGTCAGGGGATGAAACCAGATGTCAGGAGCACAAATAGACCACATACCAAGTAGGATGCAAAAAGAATAAACTTTCCATCACCTATAGTTTCAGAGGAGTTGCAAGAACAAGAATTGTTTACGGACGGACAGACGGACGGACGCCGAGGTATCGCATTAGCTCAACTGGTTCAAAACCAGTAGAGCCAAAAATAGACAATAATATTTGTTCAAACTATCATTATACATGTTATGAGAAAGGAGGGGATCTCCAACTAGACTTCGCTGCAGCACCCACACCAAAGCACCAAAACATCCAAATGAATGTGAAAACACAGAATTGACAAGCACAGCAACAGATACATACATTAAACACAAAACACTGTACACATAAACAAAGCGACCAATGGGTAACTGGTGCCGAGTTAGGACAGCCATCTACCATGCCAGTAGCAACGGTGTGGTTATCCGGATGAAGTAATGCTTGAACCATCGCACAAAGAGTTGGAAGAAATTTTCTGAAAAGATACATGAATTTATTCAAGAATCTATCTCTTCATCAAGTTTCTCATTCAGTACCATCATCACAGTTGGTCAGAGTGCACTAATTTTTTTCCAGAGGTTGTACTGAGTAAAACTCACAAGAACTTCATAATTATAGCAGAAGCTATGAATAATTATGACAAATATATAAACATGATAAAGTAGAAAATATAAATGAAGAAACACAATAATTTAAGAATTTGATAAATATATTTGTATCAAAATTCATGAACAGATAATAACAATGACCATACATATTACTGTGTCATAATATGTACTATCTCCGTAGTGTATTACTTAAATGTACTTATGGAATATGGCAATGTTAAACTAAAGTACAGTAAAAATACATTAGTCGCACCCTACTTGGTCAAAAATACAGAATATAAACATTGTCTATGGTCCTTAACCTTGCTTGTACATATAACTACAGGGAATGTATTCTAAAATATTCTGCAGAAAAAAAATAATTCTTTAATGTCTAAATAATGAATTATACCATGGGGATCCCTTCTACATGTTAATCTTAAATTATCAGTCAGTACATTTTCAGCTTTTAGTCACAAAGTCAAATTATTGCACTATAACAATATTAATAAAATCATACATGTTCTTAGTGAGAGACACACAAATGTAAATCTGTTAGATCTATATATTTATATATATACATTGTACACTGAAAATTAATTTTAAATTTATTGAGGGATCTATAATGAATGAATAAATACAGGAGAATTTTGATTGAGCGATTTTCATGAATTTGAAAGACAAGTTACATGTATGAATTAAAGTTTAGAAATGGTCAAGAAATTCTGAATTTGTAAAAGTGTAATTTCAAAATATATTTCAGGACAGGGTATTTTAAGAAATCAAAGCACTGAAGATACTGAGAGCGAATAGCAAAATATCAGAATATGCATCATTTATGCTGTATGTCATCAAACTTTACTTCGTAGACAAGTTTATGCATAATGATGTCATTAGAATTAAAAGATGACCGTCCTCGAACTAGCATGTTCAAAAGCGTTAATACAAGTGGCCGACCTAGTGGGTTGACTTAGGGGGTAGGGAAGGTAAGTATAGTTTCTGGTTCCTTAGTGTTATTAGAGTTTTTCGTTTCTTAACATTTTCCAATCTAACCTCAAACCCCATACGTATTCTTGCTGTTTGGAATGTACGAAACTGGCGACGTTTAATAGTCTACGCATGTCGTGGGGAAGTGGTAATTATCATCTACAAATAAAAAAGTTTGCTCATTGCAAGGATTTATTTGAGAAAGAACTTTTTGATATATAAACAACTAATAATTATCTTCTCGATTATTTTTAGACTTAGATCGAAATTTAGAAAGGGGAAACGGGACGGTGCATACAACTAATATGGTTCTAATATCTTTGTTTTACATTTACATTCTGAAAATGACATGAAAATTAACGAGGATATAACAAGCTGAAAAAATTAACAAATAAAGAATGAATAGTGCTAAATTCAGTATTCTGGAAGAACAGTTTTATTTTTCAAAGCGGCGAGCGCGGCGCGAGTCGATAAGTTTTCGATTATACGTACATGTATATATGATTTTCTTCCACGGCTTTTTTCTGCAAAGTTTCTTGAAAACGATATGGTGTGCGACTGTAGGTAATAATGAACAATTTTTCTCAAAAAAATTTAACGTCGGATTTTCTAAAACTTGAACAACAATAAAACATCTCCCGTAAAAATAGTTTGATGCATATACATGTAGTTGTATACCCCTCTCTCGGGCTCTCTTACTTCACACTAGGGACGTACGTATACATACACCCATGTTCACTTTTCAGTCCAACAGAAAAAGGACAGGGAATTGGATCAGTACAGCTACTTAAAATCAGTTATGAAACATACCCCCGATTAGTATAAGGTAGGTCGCACAGTGTATACATAATTTTACCTTCCTCGTCAACGACCCGTTATGCTTTCAATGACCCTCCCCCGACAATGAAATAAACGCGTATCCACGGATGTACATTGTAACATGTTCTATTTGTCGTGTTTAAAGCAGTTAGTGTTCATCTCATTACATAAACATGCGCTACTACGTAACAAAACAGCTTGATTCTAAAGAAAACAGAGTTACATCGTTTATACACAGAAGCAGCATCGGCCCTTCAATTTATCCGGCGGAAGAAGATTAGAATATTCATACGTCACGATGCTGAAATCCCTGTGATTTGATTGGTTTGTGTTTCAAATTATACATGTACGGCATTGGGGCCCTCATGCGTGAAACAAATCGGGCAATCACTTAGAGCTATTCGCTCAAAAATAGAATACACTGAATATCCTTTGAGAATCTTACGAAATGAAATTTCATACTTATAATAAAAAAAACTCATATTATTTTAGAAATAAATTTTCAATGTTTAGTTAGAACACACCGTTACCGGAACAAAAGTCCGAGTAAAATATCTATCACTTTGTAGGTATAGGTATGTGCACAAAGTCATTAATATATAGGAATGTGATAAAAACAAATAACTATTACTATACATTAATTGACATCTCCAATATGACTTAATAAGCCCATTAGTAAAAATACATAATTATTATATCTACATAATTATATTAACTACATCTACATTGTATATAAAGGAATAAGTCAAGAATCTCTTGTAAAAAGCCCTAGCGATCAATAAGCCTCAGTCTACAGCTATTGTACAAATGGAATAGATAGCATCTTGATTAAAAAGAATATGGTACAAAATGTGTTTTATGAGAGATTCAAGCATCTTCTGGTGCATCTTATCAAAATGGACGCCTCTCAGCATCTTTACATAACCCACTGACAAGAACGGCTTCCACATATTTATTTTTGGTTTGATAGAGCACGTCTTTATGACGGCAATCTTGAGAGGATTGAAAAATGTAAATCGGGGCAAAAATACTACGGAGATTTATCAATCGATACTTTGTTTTGAATAGCACTATATTACGTTTGTAGTTAAATAATTATACATACGTACTATTATACACTTTTACATTCATATTGCCTCAAAAACATTTTCCAACAATGATTTTGTAGAAAAGTTGCATCAAAACATTTACCAGCACTATGGAAAAAAAAAAAGTTCATGCGAATTTGACAAATATCACACATTTTCAAATTGCTTTTTGATTAATGTAATGTTGTGAAAGATACTGTAAAATTCAAATTTGAATAACGTCAAATTTCTTTCAGCAGTTCGAAAAAAAAATTTACATACACATCGTACAAAGATTGCCATTTTGCTGTTAATATTTGATTCCAAAACAGTTATTGATGCAAATGGAAGACTAAATTGAATTTCACATTATATATGTTTTACGTTAAGAATGAATGGTACATTGTAAGTTAAGACGACCAATAAAATTACATGAATGTGTATGTATTGTTTTGATTATATTGTGATGTGCAAAAAAAGAAAAAAAAATTGAATGAGTATGTCGTAAGCACCAAAGTCTAATACATTGGAAAACATGATATTGCTAAAAAGCATTCATGCTTAAACCATACATACCCTTCTACAAATTTCAATCTCAAATCTAAACAAATTCAAACCGACAGATCTTTTGGAAAGAAAGTTTACTCTGAACACATTTTCAGTACCTTCAAAGCGATGTACATATGACCTCACATCACTGCAAATTTCATCTTTTCGTTCCATTCTCATTTGGGACGGTATCTGACATAGAGTAATAGTGACGTCATCAAATTCTATGAGAAACAAGCATAAAATTCAGGGAAAACATGCTACAAATATGTAACATTTCTATAGGAATTTCATTTCGACATAATGTGTTTAAGTCAGATACCGTCCCAAGTGGGAGGTAACTCTGTATATCCAAAAGACGGGATAATTTTTTTTTTGTCACGATCGATGTTTTTGATAAAGTTGCATGTACAAAAAAACATCAATGAGAACGCAAAGGCAACCCATGAGTGATTTATCGTGAGAAAGACCATGAAGGTACAGTAAATTTTCTTTCGCACATTTTCAATCTTACCTATGGCAACTTCATTGACGAGACTCAAAAGTACAATGTTCAAAAGGCACAGTTTATTCTACGTTTCTAATTTTATACAAACATGGGATGAGGAAAATTAATGTATGAAATGTTACTGAGAGAATGCACAACACTGTAATATGGATTGAACACACATTGTCAAACTCTACACCATCAAACACATGTATGTTACAATGATAAGAAATAAGCAAAAAATTTTTATTGCATTTAGATGTAAGGATTTTTTTAAATACATTCTGAGCTAGGTAATGAATGAAGATTAGATATGTTCACTATCGCAGAATGTTAATCAGATAAAATAAAACTTCATGTGTGAACCAAATTGTTTTTATCCCTTTGACATGTACATGTGCCACCCTTTTCAAGAGAAACAATATCTGTTACAAAAGCTTACAAAAATAAAATATATAATGCAAATGTTTCTGTTACAGAAAATCAGTTGTAAACAAGAGAATAATGACACAATTTTGGGTCTTAGAAGCAGAAAAAAAGTGAAAGTAGGTCATCCAATTTTACAAGAAAAAATTCTAAAAAAGATAATTTATTGAAATTAACGTCATACCTTTACATAAAAAGTAAGACACAATGAAATAAATCTAGTAATCACATAATAATGTAATTATAACAATGCACTGCATGATAAATCAATATGAACTCAACACTTAAATGTGCATTAAACATATTGCACTATAAAATAGCACTTTTTACGTTTTTTCTGTAAAATAAATCAAGAATTAAACCTGTCCTGGGTAGTTTTTGAAATTTCTGAAAATATTCTAAACAAAATCATATTCATTTTACTGCAAATGCGTAAAAAAAATTAATAGAAAAGTTGTCATGGTAACAATAGATTTAAGGAGACACCAATTGTCCGTGGTCTTTATGAAAAACAATATTTAGAAGATTTTATATTTTGCATAGATATCTTGAGCATCGTCCATTGTAAGATTGATTATATTTTGATTAAAATCTCAGATCCATTTTATAGGGAGTATTGAGCAAAGGAAAGGGTCTACCTCGTTTGATTTTTACAATTTGGTTTCAGAAAAAAGAGATACAAGAAATAGGCACAATTCAATACTGACAGAAAGAACCTTAAACGCAATACAATCTCATAATAAAGTAAGAATTTCGTTAATGTTGAAATACATTTACATTTACACATACATATTATAAGGCAGCAGAAATTTATTTCTTAGTTTTACGGATCCGTGGACTCTAATTTGACCATAATTGGAAAAAATAAAATGAACAGCACGTACATTTTTTCCTCCTTACGCTCATCCAAATTTTGCCGTACCGTTACGGGATTATACTTTTCATTGTCACTTAATCTTTATCGTTCAAGCGTTTTAGAAAATGTGGCTTTGAACAAGAGATAAATAAGATGAAATAAGATCTCGATCGTGACACAAAACATAAAATGTTTGTCTTATTTTTTTTCCTTCCTCCAACCCTATTTTGAAAAATAAATCCGTAAAACTAAAAATTAAATTTCTGTTGCCTAAGTGAGGCATAAAGCTAGAACACCATAACAACTACCTTAACCAGTAAGGAAATACGTAAAGAGATAATGAAATTAAATAATCACTAAGACTGACTTGTAACAAGTCACACTAAATAGTTACAAAAGCCATCTACCCATTTCATTATGCCTTATTTATTATGTCTGCCATCAACAATTCTTTTTCCCAATGAAAGTTAACTTAACAATTTCATATGCTTTAACAACAACAAAACTTAACACCTTATACTTACATGTAAATCTGCTTCTTTTTCTTTGCCAATATTGCCCTAAATCTAAAATTGTAATTTGATCTTTTTGTCTATACATATACTGTCACATCGAATGCATGAAAAGTGTTTTTTTCATTAACAATGCAATCAGCACTAAACAGTTATATCACAACATCTAAATGACTGCCGTATACAAATAAATTTAAATTTTTAAAATCAGATGATACATATATCATGTTTATATGAAATCGTCCCACACAATGTCCCAGATCTTTGAAAGCCCATTTTAATTTTTCACTTGATTTTTTAAATAATCGACAAATTTCGACAAACGGATGAGAAAATAGAGAATATTTTCGCTCATAAGTTTTAAATTCTCTTTTACACCATGATAACTTGTTCTTCTTGGGATAGACCATTTTCTTTGTTATCAGAAGAATCAGACTTCCCTCCTGAACTATCAGTTTCGTTATTGGTTTTGGCATTACTTTCTCCGTTTTTCTCGTCACCGTCCTCTTCCTTAATATCTTTTCTGTCTAAGGGCAGGGACGATCTCTCTTTTACTTTCTCTTTATTGGCTAAAAAAAAATCAAATGATAACATATTAGGCTTCAAAAAAGTAAGCAAGCAGAAGAGAAAGCCAATTTGTGTCACAGAGCTATACACAGTGATGTCATTACCGTACACTATATGGAACAATTTATATTCATGAGGATATATTGAAATCTAGCGAACCTAAAATAAATGCATTACTAAATGTTTAACTTTGGATAATTGTTGTTGTTTAATCTAATGATGATCACATGAAAATGCTTCAAGCAGCAAGTCATGGAATTTGCAATAACTGTATGACCATTTAAAATTGAATCTCTTTAATAATGTAGACACCAACTATTCCCTAATTGTTGAGACAAACTTAATAAGGGTATCGGTCTCTGTTTCAGCATTTTTAAAATTACTTATCTATAATTAAAAGATTTATCATAAAGTTAGAATATCACAATTTTTAAAAGGCTTTATTCTTATGCAGACAGAATTCTTTAGAGCTCTGATATCATCATATATTGTATAAAGTTCCTCAAATTAACTTATTAACTTCCAGTAAAAAAAGTGAATGAATTCTGGACATTTAAGGCAGCAGTTGAAGCTTGATCACAAATTAAAGCGACAGAATATGCAAGAAAAGCAAACTAAGTACCATCATCTACACTAGCAGAAGTGACGTCCCTTGGCAGAGAGGAACTTTTAGCGGCGGCTATTTCCGCAGACGGGGGTCTAGGGCTGAAATTTTGGCTCCGTCTCTTGAGGGCATTTTCTGGAGTGGGAGGGTTACTTGAGAAATTCTGGCTTAAGCGTTTAATTTTTTCTCCAACAGAAAGCCGTAAAGTAGCGGAGTCAACTACGACGCCATCTTCTTGCTTGTCACTAGCGTCAGCATCAGCTTTAAAGTCAGAGAAAGATAGTCACATGATTAGCCAACTAGCTGTTATTGTAAGATGAAAAATCGTTAAATTTTCATTCTTAAGCACATTTGTTTTCATTAAAGCCGTTTCGTAGTCATAAATTTTCATACAATTTTTATTCTTTGATTGTGACAATCAATTATACATTAATCTTATAAGCAGTATCCCCAAAATTTATTTGCAATGCATTGTGTCAATTTGTAAAGCGTGACTTTCCAAAATCATGAAAAAAAGAAACACCAAACTTGAATACAGAAGTGCATGACTTTTGAAAATAATCTTTTTACTTACCATCAATTAATCTAAGAACACGCCTAAACATACAGTTTTGGTGTAAAATTTAAAGAATGGAAGGATTTTTATAATGATTGGTGGATTCTTCATTTTGAATTTAACACATCTTATGCTAAAAATTCCTTTGAAATTTTGTGACATCACTCAATTTATTTCCCAATAACATGATTACTGTCCGTTCCACTCTCTTCGGAAACTGGATGGACCATATTTCGACCACTTAATTTTGCAAAACTTTAGATGAAATTGATACAATTCAAAAGATCTCGCTTAGTAGTAAATTTTGGTACATGTGAAATGATTGTCAGTTAACACAATCAATTTTTATAGAATAGACAAAACTTGTTTCAATAAAATAGCACTGTTCACAAACAGGTATTTTGTCTTTTGCACGTTTGACCCTTAATACAATACATTGACCTTGAAAGTGACCTTGACCTATATTGGGTGCCGAATCTCATCACGCTCTACCTAACCTGTAAGTTTGAAGTATGTCTGATGTATGTCAAGTAAGTTACAGCGAACATTAATATCTTAAATTGTGATGGACAGACAGTCTGATGCCAGTCAACATGACCCCTAAAGTTATGTCACTTTTTGACAATCTGAAAAATAGCTTAACAAAAGCATGTGTATCACAACAACTCGAAACTAAGAACAAAATTCTAACCTGAGTCGGCCTTTGGTTTTGGGGCGGTCTTTGGTGGTGGGCGGGGCTTCACAGGAGGTGATGGCTTTGGTTTCAATTCTATAAATATAAATCATTTATAAATATAGAGTCTTAGCATATAGAATTTAAAGAAAAATTCTGAAAATAATGGAATCTATGATTTTTCAATTTTTTTTTTGGAAACTTTATCTGAATTACTTGATAGTCTTAAAATGAAATGCCAATTCCATTGCTTGGTTGCCGAGTCTGACATCCCAGAGGACTATAACATTTATCACATCAAAGATCAATTGCTTTGACTTGCCATTTATTATGACATCATACTTTAATGTCTTCATACAGACATGTCATTGGACACTGCAATCCCTTAATTGACGTGTCAAGCATTAACTGAAATCTGTCATCTAAGTTCACAATTATGGTTAAATTATCACTGAAATCTGTCATCTAAGTTAATGTAGTAAGAATAATAAAATGCTTCTCCAAGACATAAAATACCGTTTTTTTACATTATTTTATGAAATCTACTGATAATAATTACATGTAGCTCTTAATACCAGAAGTACTTAAAATGTCATCTTTTACTTGTTTTCTTACTTATTTTCAAAGAAATTAAGTTTCTTCTATAAAATCAATGCTGTGAATGATGCCATTTCATTATCTACTACCTTTCTATAGACAGAGACACAAAGCAACAGTAAATATGCACATAAAACATAAAATGGCTCTATTGTCTCTACCACTTCACCCTCAAATTTGTCCTGTAGTTTTATCAATCTCTTTTATTTTTATAACTGAAATTCTGCTTTAAAGTTTTCTTTGTATTGTAATCTTATAAAATTTATGGAAATATCTCAGAAACTTTTATTATCTCCCTATAAGTTGGTTTTTATCTATTCAAATATAATCCTAAACTGGAAATGTGCAAAACAAATGATTTTAATTGGTGCAACTGTTAAGAGTTATCAGTAAATCATTTTTCTGGGAATTGTGAGTAAACACTAAGTTAAACAAGAAAAATTGCATCTCCACACAAATCTCTCTTAAAGTTTTAATATCTCAACTTCAAACAAATAAAAATGTATGTCTTTTATAACCGACATAAAAAATTCTCTATCCACTATTTCCAAATCGGCAGTAAAAGAAAGTGAAGAAGCAGACAAGACAGTGGCAATTAGTGAAAATGGAATCAAAGAAACCATGAAGTAAAACTTACGAGGATACGATAACATGGATAATCTGGCTGAAAGAATATGATTGCCCCAAGTGAACGTTTAAACGTTAATGTTAAGCCATTCAATGGCCGTAATTCCTGCAGCATTGTCCTTTATTTAGAAGTATATGTAGTTAAAAGTATTTGAAGAAAAGCAATGTAAAGTTTACTTATTAAAGCAATGTGATTTACTGTTTGAAGATTAATTCCAGGCTGGCGTGTCTAGATGTTAACAACAGTTTTTGAAATCATTATTCAAAGTTTTAATTAAATTTTGAGGCACAAGTGAAGAAAAATTATGATTTTTGTGAAATGAGCTTGAAATATTAAAAGTTTGCTGTAGATACATGTACAATAAATAGATGTAATAAAAGAGTATACACTATAATAAATAGGTAGAAAATATATAATTAATATATGATATATACTCTAAATACATTTATATAGGTAGAAATATATAAATAGCAGGATTTCTCTAGAAACGACAGTTTTCATGCAAACAATAGACATGTAATATCATCTACATACCATCAGATGCTCTGGATGAGTTAGATGATAATGATGAATTTGATGATGTCTTGGAAACCTCTCCAGGTTCCGGTTTTGAAGACGAGGTACTACCCCTCGGAGCTGGTGCAGGTTTTTGCCGAGCTTGCACAGTCGCCAAAATAGAATGTCTCTTTCTTTCCGGCTCTTCTTTTTCTTTGGCTTGCTCTTTAACTTCCACACTTTTTCTTAATTCGACACTTTTTCTAATATCTACACTTTTTCTATCCTCTTTCTCTTTCTCTTCAGCTTTTTGGTCCACTTTGCCTTCCATACTTTTTCCATCTTCCTTCTCCTTCTCTTGACCCTCTTTGGCTTTCATACTTTTTTGATCATCTTCCTTACCTTTAGTGTCTGTCTCATCTTTAGTCAGATCTTCAGAAGACCTATTACTTTGACTTTCCTCTTTTTCCTCCTTTGATTCACCATTAGGAATAATGTCCTTCTTTTCAGAATTTTCCTCTATTTTTTCAGCTTGAGGTTCCTTATCCTCTGCCTTTTTATCCTTTTCTTCCTCCTTTTTGTCCTTTTCTTCCTCCTTTTTATCCCTTTCTTCCTCTTTTTTGTCCTGTTCTTCCTCCTTTTTGTCTTTTTCTTCCTCCTTTTTATCCTTTTCTTCTACCTTTTTGTCTTTTTCTTCCTCCTTTTTGTCCTTTTCTCCCTCTTTTTTGCCATTCTCCACACCTGCTACTTTCTGGGTTTCCTCAGCAATGTTAGATAACTTTTCATTTGAGTTCTTCAAGTCATCTTTCTTGTTTTCCGGCTCCTTTTCTTCAGGCTTAGTTGCCTCAGCAGGTTTCTCCTCACGCTTTTTCTTCGACATACTTGGTGGGACGATTGCTTTATCTGGCATTCTTTGTTTCTTCTCCAGCTGAATCTATGAAACATTAAATACAGTATAACAATGGTAAAAACTTAATTTCCAAAACGAAATATAGATGAATTTAAAAAATAATTCAATCTAGACTAAAAGAACCATTAAATTGAACAATTTAATTTACCTATTGACCGAGCAAATTTCAAAATTGTTCATTTAGAATGCAGTCATTATAAAAGATTAAACTGATGAGAGAAAAAATTATTAAAATCATTTATTGCCTAGGTGAATTTTCAACCTACTTGCGAGAAACGTTTCATCTGCATTTCAGACATAATGTTTCCCATCTGAGCTCCCATCATTCCAAGACCTATTCCACCAATCGGCTTCTTGGGCCTCATTTGACTCTTTGACTCATCCTGCTCCTCTGAGTTTTCTGGCTTTGACTCCTCACCTTGAATTTAAAGAAAACGTAATATAATTGCAATGTCTGTCTATATTACAAATCCTGGTCGAGTCGTCAAAATGTGACTCCATTAAATTAGACTCAGAAACTTAAAATTTGGCTTAAATGGATGGATACATGATTAAAAACTGTTTTAATAAAAAGAAGGACAATTCAACTTATACACTACACACACTTTTTTCACGTATTTCACAGTCATACAGTTTATTGGGTAGTTTTCATGCAAGTACATACTATTGATTATTTTAACGTACAAATTTTTACTCTTTAAATGTTAAACGTCTTCATATTGAATACATGTAGCATCATTTAAGAACAGATAAATTGGCAACATGGACCAGACATGCACATTTCAGGTACTTAACCCTCGTTAGTGATCCTCAAATCTAAACAATGTAATATGCCTAAAAAGTGTGAAAGTTACTATTACATAAAATTTATTACACATATACTGTATATGAAAAACAATCTGTACAATGCCATGTAAATTAGTGATGCCGTATATACTGTAAACGGGTTTAATTTCGCGCTGTTAAAAGTTCGCGGTTTTCTGAATGTAGCCAATTGCAGTGGCTTTAATTTAGCGGTATCGAAAGTTGCAGAAGAAAAAAACTTATACACTTTTGATACGTGTATAAAGATTTTGTCACACAAGCACACATGTAATTTGATTGTTGTTTGTAGTTATAACTATACTCGTGGTAATTAATGACAAACACGTAGTAATTAGTGATAATTACACAGAAACGATAAAATATCAATTAAAGAGAACGGATAAGTAGATTGAAACTAATTAACGCGTACGTTTTGCACTATGCGTGTCGACGTCATCTTCCTTTTAACAAAAAAAAAAAAAAAATAAATAAAAATCAAAGCTCTGAAGGAACTGATGGCGAGTTTCGTTTATTCATTTTAGAATGATATCAAACTATTTCATGGGATTTTTAAATATTGTATTAGCAGATAGAACAAATCCATTTTCCAATGTTCGGAAATAAAAGATTTATGAACCGTCAGGGACGGAAATTGGCGGCTGCCCAGTCGCCCATGGCGACCAAATTTTTAGCTGGGCCCCCAAAACATCATGTCCTACTCGCCCATTTGGCGAATGAAAATAAAAATACATAGTCCATATCTAATTATAAAAAGGAATTTCTTTCGCTTCTATGTAAGGCCCCATACTTCGTCAATGAAGCTCTTTTAAAATCAGGGGCTTATATTAATACATGTACGTACCTGTTTACATACGCGAAATTTACGTTTTCTCACGTGTCACTGTGCGAAGCCCTCGTTCAAAGTTGCTATTAAGATAATTGGAATTTGGATTACTGCATGTTGTTCGCACGACACAGCCTTACTGCATGTACATGTTTTCGAAAGCATTCGTGTACACGTTTACCGATTCATTGAAAGGTAGTGGTACTTTGCACGGTCGAAATCAAAACTAATTTTCTTAATTCATTTATCGAAAATCTTTTAAAGTCGTTCGCCAAATTTACGCCCAAAATCTCATTTCAACTGATTCAATCCATGCCATAGGGGATGGTATAACGGCGCGAATATATGTAATGAATGTGCTGACCAGAAACTCACTTTTTACATCTCTCTCTCTGTTGACGTTTTAAAAATATCTATAGGAAACGTGTATTGTTCTAGCCCCCCCCCCCCCCCCCCCCCCCTCTCTCTCATTTTGTCGTTGATAACGTACATCAATAAGCGTGAAACATGAGACTGTACAATACTAAAGTGACGTTTTATTCAGTAGAAACCTATCGGATTAAAAAGACCCCCCCCCCCCCCAAAAAAAAAAAAAAAAAAAATAAAAGAAAAACAATAGGCAAGCGTTTGGATGGGGTGTCACGACCCGCAGAAAGAAAAATAAATGATCGTGAAAGTGATTTCAAAAGAACTACAGCAGAGGTTTTTATTGTTCTATTAGAGACTATTAAAACGTGTAGAACTCGACATTGTACAAGAGTATCTGTACCTGGAAGAAATAAACTTATCTTCTTTACAAGTTTAAGATTAGATGTGTATTTTTTCTGGGCCCCCAAATTTTAGCCTGGGCTCCTAAATTTTAGAGTTTAGGGGCCCAGTTGGCTCCTACATGTAGGATATTTTGATAAAGGTTTGTCCCTGTGAACCTATGTCAGCATGACTGCTAGTCAGTGACAGATTCAAGGGGGGCGTAGGGCCCCCTTTAATATTCCAATCATGGGTAAAACAATCATTTTGAATCAAGAAAGAGTGAATATTAGTGAATATTACTTACCTTTTAGTAAATATAATTGTTAAATGCATCAAATCCCATTCTTTAATTAATTACAGTCACGAAAATGGTCCTAAAAAGGCTGAAATTCAAGAGATTCCAGGAGGCTTCAACCCCCCTAACACTAGTAACAGGGCTCTGCCCTGGACCCGCTGGGGATCTAGGAAGTCCCCAGACCCCTTGCCAATTATTTACGTCCCCCCCTAAATAATAAGGTGGATCTGCACTGATAGTACAGACGTTTATTTTTTCTTCATGCATAGCACAGGGGTGAGGTATTAATTATCGCTTGGTCACAAACCCTTTCCTCTATGCGTACCCTTTCTTCTATATGTCTATATTAAAAAAAGTTTTATATATATAGACAGAAGGGTTTGTATTGAGGAAAGGGTTTGTGACCAAGCGATGATACCTCACCCCTGTGGTGTATAGATCTGCATATCTGTTCCACAGGCCGTAAAAGTGCCTGGTATGTGTACGATCTCGCAGATACACGGTCATGTCAAATTTCTAACTTCAACCACTGCAAAATTCGCTATAGAGGTTCCAATAAGATCATACTTTCTACGATTGTACCTATATATTTTATCTACAATGTCACCAAATTTCATTAAAAAATTCCCCGTACTTCCAGAGATATCGCAGGTACCATTTCTTCAGTGACCTAGTTTTTGTTTACTCGAATTCGGTCCATAGAATCACAGAAAACACTTGAAACAACCAACTAAACACAGAAAACACTCTATAAGTAACCGAAAACACCTTCCAAATGTCAAGAAACACCCATGTTTTGAAAGATATACATACTGCAGACATTTTGTCCAAGTTTCAACAAAATTGGTTCACTTTTAAGTATAATATGATCATTTTTAGTTTTATTTTTGCAGATCGTTTGTAGTGCGGCACGGCGGCCATGTTTGTTTAAATTCTCAGTGATTAACATCCGTGTCATTTCACGTGATTAGTCGATTGCATTTTATATTGTGTAATATCAAAAAATATTTTTTTTTTAAAAAAGATGTGTTGTTTAAGTGAATTTCCTTTTATTTTTTTTTTTAAGAATATTAGTTGTGGTTGTAATTTTTTTCACAGACATTATATAATATAGCAGATAATTAAAAAAAAAAAAACCCGAAATCTTTTACATGTTTTTTTTTATTTATCAATATATCACGAACGGCTTAGATAATTACATTATGATAATAGCAAGTTAATTTGTTAATTAAAATAAAGTAAAGAACAAAGGCATTATTTTCTTTAATCTATGAGGTTCAAAGAGTTGTGTGTGCTTTCTTTATAAATATCACAGAGGTTTCAACCAATGACATAATCGACTGGTATGTTATTTCAAAAATAATGATGAGAAGGTTAGAATCTTTTAAATAATGTCCGAGCAAATTTTTATCATTATTACATTTTTCATCATGGAAACTTTGTTTCCTTGTCCGTCGTGCTTCCACGAATGCGGAGACTAGACGATACAATGCTCTTCAACAATTAAAACCAGCTTTTCACTTGTATTAAATTGTATAAATCATAGTACACGTGTACATGTCAATAAACCGTGCAGGGTACGTAGGTGTCGATTGTACGTTCATTGCCTGAAAGGTGTGAAACTCATTATAGAGCGTGATATCGGCAAGCGGTGAATGAAGATAGGGGAATAAGAATATCTTTAATAATAAATTTAAGTTTAAACACCCCCTCCCCCCTCTGATGATATAATGATGAACTCAGAATTTGATTAAAAGAATTTAGCAAAAAATAAAGTAGTTTAAAACTTCACGTAAAAAAAATCGGGGTACCCGACAGAAAGACTGAATCAAAGGTTTTTTTAAAAGGAAGGAAAGAAAAAAGATCGTGCCTAACGTTTAGGGATATAAGGATATGAACTTGGGGGAAAAATGAATTGAAAATAACAACTTTTTCACTTTTTTGGAGGTAGCGGCTTTCATCATTTCTAATTAAAACTAATTTGGGGGCTTCGGATCTCAACCGTCCAAATAAAATGTCAATGGGTGGGTTTAGGTAAGGTTTTACTGACTACTTAATTCTAAACACATAATCACGATAATAGTTTACGATTATTTAATAATTACTGATTAACCAACACAATAAATAAATATTCTCCTCCGTTAGAATAAGTAAAAAAGTACGTAGGACCACTTTTACCTCTAAAAACATGTTTAAAGTTCATAATTGATTCCAACCCCACCCCTTTATCCACCCAATATATTTTCTCATATCGTTATCGACACCTCAGTTTATTCGCCCCTATTATGCAATCACCGTTAATTAGTGGGAGGTATGATATTGCCCGGCTAATAACTGGCTAATAACTGACCCTCTATGTAATACGATAGTCAATTTATACTTTTTCTCTAGATTATTCCCTTTTTTCTCCTAATCGATTCAGCACTGCATTGATTATTAAATTTGAAATTTCAATATTCAAAATACTGTAATTGTAAATGATAAATGGTATGATTTTTAAAAGGAATAAAGTATCTATTCGTCCGTGGATTTAATAATTGTACCTTCTTGAAATAGCACGACCAAGACCTAAAGTATTTGCCTTAAAATCAACACCTATCTCTTTTTACTAGATACCAATACACATTGTTTAAACTAATTTAATTAGATCTATACCTATGATATTTTTCGTACTTTTTTCGCCGGACAAAATGTATAAACATATTCTTGTAATTGCAATACACGAAGTATTACTGGGAATTCGGGCAATTTATATAGGCCTCCGGCCTCGGGCAGTCAGTCATTCTTAATTTTTCTGGCCACCTTTTTATGCCCCCGTAATCGAAGATTCGGGGCATATAGTTTTTGGTCTGTCCATCCGTCTGTCTGTTTGTCCGCAAAAACTTTAACATAGGACATAACTTTTGAATGGTGACAGGACTTTCACATTTCACATGTGTATTCCTTGTGACCTTGACCTTGGAGTTTGACCTACTTTTGAAAAACTTTAACCCTGGGCATATTACTTTCGAGATTATAAGCACTACAACTATCCCAAAACCCTATTATTTGATAATATGGCATAATTACCTTCAAAAATAATCTTCTGGACATACAAAATATACGAATATATAGTCTTTAGTGACAAGCGACATGCTTTTTTTCGAGTTGGCCGTTTAAATAGAGAATGACTTAGTATTTTTCTTCAGGTCCAACAAATCATATATTGACCTCATTCCCAGTCAATAATTGTCTAATATATGTGTCCCTGATACCAAAACTTCTACGTATGACAATTTCTTTCTCTTTTTTTTTTTTCATAAATTTTGTTTCTTTTCAGACTCCAATTAGCCATAGACAAATGAATACAATGACAATGATTCATGTACTCATACATTAGACATCACAAACGAATCTTGCTCAGATGACATCACAGTATCAGATGAGAACAATATCTCAGATATTCTCACAGACACATCACGTACTGACGTTCCGTCGCTCCTGCGGAAATTGAAGTTTTTGAAAGTTTTGAGACTATAACAAATACGTACATGTAGATGCAACTCCGTGCTTTTTTTACTTATTTAACTTGTCAGAATATGTCACAAAAGAAAATACAATTTGAACACAAGATGCCTTGAAAAAAAAAAACCAAATTGAAATACATATGCAGAAGTGTTCGTGCGCCGAGATATAGGTCTAAATATACGAACGTTCGTATGCGGAGCAACAGAAAACACCTTCCAAATGTCAAGAAACACCCATTTTTTGAAACTTTCAAAGATATACATACTGCAGACATTGATTATCTCAAGTTATCTCTGTATGATATATGATGAATTTAGATAATAAATTAATGAAACATAGCACTTCTTTATGTACATTGTATTTCTATTATACATACTTAAACACAATACATCAAAGGTGAAAAACCATAGGTAAACAAATATGGCCGCCGCGACACACTTCAAAACAACTTATAAGATCACCTAAAAATGGTCATAGTTCACCAAAATGTTAACCAATTTCATTGAAACTTGGACAAAATGTCCACAGTATGTATATCTTTCATAAAATGGGTGTTTCTTGACATTTGGAAGGTGTTTTCTGTTACTTTTAGAGTGTTTTCTGTGTTTAGTTGGTTGTTTCCAGTGTTTTCTGTGATTCTACGGACCCCTCGAATTTAGCTGTTCAGCGTGTCCGTTCCTCAGTGCATTCTATTTGCGAGATGCGACAGACCAATGCGCTATGAACGCTTGATTGTCTGTGAATTCTAAATTGATTTCTATACCTAGAAGTGTAATGTATGACCGTAACTCCTCGTTAATCGCTTAAACACTCGAACTGCTACGACTTGAAAATCAGCGCCTTCCATTTTATTGACATACTAGAGGGTAGTAGGAATTACCGAAAAGACAGCGTTTACCGAAAAGAAAGTGGTATTTACCGAAAAGACCCCAAATTGTACCGAAAAGACACTTAAATTTCAAAACTAAACACATTTTATGATTGGAAATGTGTTTATAAAATCAAATGTATCACCAAAACAAAAAAATGAATATATCCGTCTATTCGGTAAATATCACTGTCGTTTCGGTAAATGCTTTCTTTTCGGTAATTCCAAGTACCGCAGTATAGCCGATAAACTTATAAGCAATCTCAACACACGTGCACACGAGACAGTTGATGTTTACTGCATCCTAAGTATCCTTTTTAAAATAATCTCTAACTTTTTTTAAACATTATGAAACAACTGTTAAAACGCGGAATGCAATGCACGCTGTCTTAAATAAATATGGTGAATAATGAGGTCCAGGGTCATCGGGCCACACGATCGGAGTTGAGAAAAACTGTGAATATATATTTATCTTCACTCATTTATACATTTTCATGATTTTGGGGCTTGGGGATGTCACGGAAGTGGTGTGACGTCAAAATCCTGCGATCACTATAGCCGAGATCGCTACGCGAAACTCGCCTAAAAATAAAAAAATACGGGTATGATAATAGATGCATCGTAAGTAATAATTATCGATACCTTTAATTGTACAAACGAATATACATGTACCAACTTAAAGAAAAGCATGTTAAGAGAATTGAACTATTCAGCTGTACATATACAACAGCTTTTCTATTTGAAGCATTAAACATGTTTTCCTCTATAATTTTATTTTTTGTCTAATATACAATCATTGCGGGGGTTTAATGTTCGCGGAAAATTTGGAAACCGTGAACATAGCGAAATTAAAACCACCGCAATTATTTCCCCGTTTACAGTACGTGTAATGTAATTTACCTTGTTCTTCAGTTTTTTCATTCTCTGTCTCCTCTTTCTCCTCCGACACGGGGGACATTGTATCTTCTGATTTTGTACTAGTAACGCTGCCTTTCCTGTCCGGCTTGTTGGTCGATGGCGGTGGCTCTGGTTTCTTTGCTGCGGGTGGTGGTTCTGGTTTCTTGGCGGCTGACGGTGGCTCTGGTTTTTTTGCCACTGCAGCTGGTTCTGGTTTTGGTTCAGCTGGTTTTTTGCGGGAAAATAAGGAGAAACTAGAGAAGAAAAGAAAATGTAGCTAATAAAATTCTATGCAAACACAGATACACATGATTGTATGTATTTTCAATTATTCTGAAATACATGTGTTATTATCCTGTGCTCAGTTCCACAAAAATTCTTACGAAAAATTTCCATAATTTTTGTTGCTTTCATCATCAAGTAAAACCTTAAAACATTTTTCAATTTAGGTTATACTGTGCATTCTGATATCATTTCTAAATGAAAAATATAAATTCAGACACAAAATATCACTACTTCCAGTTTATAAGAAGTACTACACGATAAAAAGTTATTAAAATTCCCAAAATTTTTCGTAAGTATTTTTGTGAAACAGGCTGCTGCCCCCCAAATCAAAAGTATCCCTTTTCAGGGATTCTGCTATCTTATGAATTTTAGTCAGTTTACATCATCCCATCCTTCAAAATGTTTTCGTCCTAAGCATAACCGAAACAACAGCATTTTCTATTTCAACTTTGAGAGTTCTATAACCTGGAAATCTTTTTATAAGACGACAACGGTATGTTTCAGAGAAAACAATCAAAATGTGGTGCTCTTTATTTAGTCAAAATATTCTTATGAACATTTTTGTAGCCTTCATCTTTAATATGTTATGAAATATTTTCAATTAGGTTTTAATACGTTTTTTTCATATCATTTCTTCACACTAAATAGAAATTTAGATAAAAACATCATGAATTTTTGTTTATCCAAAGAATGAAGCCATCCAGAGTTACAAAAATTCCAGAAATTTTTGTACGAATTTTTGTGAAACAGGGAGCAGGACTGGTCAGTAATAGTCCATTTTCCAGATAAAAGAAATGACCGTTTTAAACCTTGATTTTATACACAGACACCAGATATCACATCACTTGGCAAAATTTTCCATTGTGATGTCACATCTGATAGCACTGTCTTTTAAAAGCACCTTGAAGTGTTGTCATGCTTTTTAATTTGATGTCACAATGAAAATATCGCGAAGTTTTGTGATGTCCTGTGTCTGTCCCGCGAATGAATCTACTAGAAAATCACCTATTTATTATATGTTTAATGAGAATTCTACTCTATCTAATACACTAAAAAATACTCTAATATGAAAAACTTCCTTACCCCTTGCTTTTTTCTTTCTCTTTATCCTCTGAGGTCCGCCTTCCAAACAAACCTTTCTTCTTTGGTTCATCTGTTTTACTGAAAAGTATGAAGTGATTAATGATGATGAACTAGAGAATGCATAAAAAAGCTGTTGTAACCATTGAAAAGAAATTAATTCATGAAATCTCCAAATCATCATGAAAAGCACAAAAAACATACCTAGGTTTTTCTGGTTTACTGGGAACCTTTGTTTTTTCCAAGCTTTCTTTTCTCTCAGGTTTCTTTCCTTTCTTTTCATTCTTACTCGGTTCGGGTGAATCTGTGACACTAACGTTAGTTGACACCACATTATTAGTAGACACTGTATTACTCTGGAAGAACGAGTTAAGTCCTTCGTCCTCCTTCATTCCTGAATCTCCCACATCACTGGCTACCTGAGGCCTTGGGGTGGGGCGTCGTCTCTGAGGTCCCTTAGCACGGTTCTTCCCCAAGTGCTGCAAGTTTGGTGTTTGCAGTGACGGCAATTCGTCTATTTCTGGAATTCAAGATAAATGCAAATTGAATATTCAGGTAAAGTGAAACTTGTCTCAATTTGAATGACTTGCCAATGGCATCATTTACGGTTTTTTTTCGATATTATGTTACCTCCAATTTGTGATAGTATCTGATATAAATTCATTGAGATGTCATCAAATTATATATTCAAGGAGGCAAAACTGCATTCTCATGTACTCTGTTTACAAAGTGCATTTTGATAGGTTGAGAAATGTAAAAACTGCAAGGGGATTCACGTTTCACTGCAGTTTTTGCTATGATGTCATATGTTCCAATGGCAACGTCATTAAAAGGTGACATTTTCTAGCGCATTACTGACGAAAGCATTAGAATATGGTTACCACACTGATGTTTTACAAAAACTGACAGGGTATTGGCAAATCCCCTGTCAGAAATATCCATTTTACTGCTCGGCTGACGCCTCGCGAATAAACTCAATTTCCGACAGATTTGTCGATACTCTGTCAGTTTTTTCTAAAACACAGCATGGTAATCTCTAGTTCATCTACATGATCTTACAACAAAAATTATTCTTGTATTGCAAAACAAAGAATGAATGCATTGAACACTATACGTAATACAAATGTATAACCTTGCAATATGCATTTATTTATATTTAGTTTTAAAATTATCTCAAAATACTGGACTAAACGACGTCATAATCTTGCATCAAAAATGGGGAATAAATCTGTAAACAGTTAGTACACATTTACTGAAATTTTCGCGTTAGGATAACTTTCATGATTGTACTAAAATCGTGAAAATAATCCCCACATGAAAATTGCAACTAGTATTAAAGACTGAAGGGAACATTCCCGATTTTGCCAAAATTACCCCCCCCCCTAAATGTATTGGTGCAAAAGTAATTTTTGCAAAAATTTCCCCCAGCAAAAATAACCACGATTTACAGTACCCAGTTTTGAATTTGCAAGTGTGAAATGGACGGAAATAAAGCAGGGGTGGAATTTTCCCTGTATATGACATACCTATAGGTGGCAGGGTTTTCACCTCTGATTTGGATTGTTTTCTACTCGGCTTAATATCTGTATCTAAAGCTGCCAGGTCTTCTTGAGAATCGACTGAAAAAAAACCAACAACATGGTTTTACAATACGACATAGCAATGGATGATTTTAGCCATACAATAAAATTTAGTGTCGTTTGCCTTTTTAATCATTATTATCGACAGCCAGAGTGTACAAAATTCCATCTTATGAGTACTTTTTGGCAATAATTTTCAGTATAATGCAGGTAAAGCACAAAATTTTGTGATTAAGAGTGCTTTTTTTTTTCAATTTCGTTCTAACAGAGTTTCTGACTGATATCGGAGGTTGTAAACTACATGTAGTGGAAATTAATTCAGATAATTTGAAGAATTTGCTAGGAAAACCATTTTTTTGGAAGTTTATCAAATTAACTTATAATCATTATGATAATCATAATTTTTTATAATTCAAATTAAAATATCAATTAAAGAACAAAAAAAGAGGTTCTCTCCATGATATGTGCATTACATAAATGCATCCTTTTTCCCGGTGATGTTAGCGGAATCAAAACTATATATCACCTCTTCTAATCATATCACTATTAAGAATACATAAATAATCTTAAATTTGGAAAACTTGTTAGTTAATCACATAGCCATTAGTATCAATACACTGAAATTACCATTAAATGTACCTGTACTATCGCTACATTGTTTCTTTAAAATATAACTTTAAATATTTCACAGATAAAATTAATGCACAAAAATGGAGGAAAATCATACAGTCTGCATAAAGAAGACTTTTATGGGTCGTCAGAGTGACTCAATGGCAAATAAATGTTTCATGATTATGTATGTACACAATTTACTGACAGACAACATTCAATTGTTTATCGAGTCTTTGCGGAAAACAGAGTTGTCTCCCATTTGAGATAGTACCTGATGTAAAACCTTAATGAAGACATGAAAATGGCATGATAAAGCCGATTTCACACAGTCATTTCCCGGACTTTTAGGATTGTTTCCATAGAATTTGATGACGTCACAATCAGTCTACGTCAGATACCGTCCCAAACGGGGACCAACTCTGTTTTTCGAAAATAAGGAATACACATCAGGATTTTGTGAAACAAAAAATAACAAAAAAAGCTGAAAAAAAAAATCTGTCCTACATGTAATAATGCACATTTGAGTTTATATCACAAAATACATGAACCTTACTTCAGAAGCATTGTTTTAACAAAATCTTACTGTACTTGAACTTCTTAAAAAAAAAACTTTGAATAAATAAGAATTCTGAAAAGAAGAAGAAGAAGAGAACTTCTGAACAGTTACATTTATGAAAATAAAACGAAAACTTCTGTTGCATTAATGTCCAATAGTGTTGTGCCGATTAAAATGATTAATCATGATTTTGATAATCAATTATAATCGTGAAATTTAAAACATTATAAGAATGAAATATTTGCATCATTAAACCGTATTTTTGCTAGAGAAACAGTTCATACGTTGGACTAATAATTTAAGTCAACTGATATTTCTTTCACTTAGGTCAGTATGCATACTCGTATGAAACATTTTGTCACGTTTCCATAAAATTTGCTGTCAATAAAAGTAAGTTATGGAAAAAATCACGAAACATATTACAATTCTGCAGTGTATTATAAGAATCCGATTATAATCGATAATCAATCGAAAGGCTTAATATCCGATTAATCGATTTTGATTACTCCATCCGATTCCCAACACTAATGTCCAGTAATGATACTAAATACACTATGTGTGAATGAGCAACATAATGAGCTGACAGTCAAATTAATGAAAAAAAAATGTTTAATAAAATGATAAGTTATAATGACATCTTCAACCCAATCTATATAAGAAATGAGTGTCCCAAAATGATGACCAAAATATGTTAGAAAAATGCTACACAGCTCCTGAAACTTTAACATCTTAAAATTAGTTGGTTTTTTTTTTTTTTGAAATGTTATCCATTATTGGGAAAACGGGATGACAGAATGTTACAGCCAACTTTCATGGCATTCCAACAGTTAATAAAATTAATCAACATTTATTTTCCTATAAAAATACTTGAAAATGGATGTTAGGTACATGTTAATTTAGGTCCTGGTACGGCATTTTTTACGTAAAGGAATTGAACTAAATTGGGATAAAATAAATCCGAAGAAATAAGAACTAAAATGGAATCCCAAATACACCAACTCATGCAATGAAAATACAACAACGAACTATCCGTTATACCTATACTTTCAGGTCTAGATGATACCGAGATGATAGAGTCACGAACTTTGACCTCTGACCCCTGTTCAAGGTCAGATTCAGGGATACATGAAGCAGTTTTAGCTTCATGCATCATTAGGGCTTTTTTAACTTGCTCAGCATCTAACATAGAATAAACTTGAAAATTCAGTAAATGGAATCATGATAAATTCTGAATCAATATGATCAGTGATAAATACAGTAAACGTGGTAATTTTCGCTCGGGGGAAATTTTCGTGATATACCGTATAAGCAGAAATTTTCGCGAGATACTAATTTTCGCTATATTTGCAAGTGATTTGGAATCGGAAAAAGTTGTGTTTAGTAAAGTATAACGTAAATTGGTATATCAGCTACATTTCCATCTTATTGTATATGTGTTATTCTTCACTTTTCCCGATTAAGAGAAGTGCACTGAGTGTATCCTCATGATGGAAATAACTAAAACTTCAATAATGAAAGATACAAAACAGTATAATCATGTTCACACATTTGTTTGCAATCTAGGAATTGCGAAAAATTGTACTCGCAAAAATAAAGAGACCCATTTTTACCATAAAATCGCAAAATTTGATACTCGCAAAAATTTCTGGTTACACGGTAAATGTCTCTGCCTTTCGTGGGGGGAATTTTTGGCAAAGTTACTTGATTCATGACATACCCAAAATTACCCCATACACGAAAATTTCCACGTTTACAATGCGTGTAGTGTCTTAAATACTTTGTGAATATAATACTTTGATAAAATATTTATTGCAAAGTTATCAATGATTAGCCATTGATCAACCTACAGCTAGCTTTCAAAATGTAGTAAAATTTATTGTTATACATGTAAGTGTGCACAAAAGTATATTCTTATAGTATTTTACATATTAATTAGAAAGATATGTGACATTGGCAAAACAGTCTATGTTTTAAGACCAGAAAGCAAAGTCCTAAAAGCAAAATTCTAACTCTTTTATCTAGTATGCCAATTTATTGCATTCCATGAATATTTAATACTGACTCATATAATGCTCATATGTGAATATATGCTTGACATATACATCACAGACAATATACAAGCTACCATATTATATTGATGCATTGCTTATCATAATGTACCATATGTATTTCTATACATTCACTGGTGAAAAGGAGATGCACATACCATCGGGTGCCTACATCCCGTCATGGCGACAAGTGATGCTGATTCATATGTTAACATCCTTCAATATCAATGATTTACACAGTTCTTGTTGGATTTGTACACTCAATGTGAAGACAATGTTTAGATCAAGAAATAGTAATATAAGCACCCTCAAATCTGAGTACTCTGCTTAGGGTGCGCTGCAGGTTAAAAGATAAAATGGGTAAGAAAATAGAGAAGAAAAGAGGTTCTAAGGGAGAAAAGAAGATAGAGTTAGAAAGTGAGTAGGGATAAAACTTCAGAAGAACAGTGAGCCTAAAAGAGGATAAAAGAATTTTGATCATAAAAATCGAGTTAGAACACTATTTTTCAACCAAATCAAAATGACAATGATGTAGGTACCGGGCATTCTTTGATGTAGGTACCACAAGTTATCATTGCTCAAACACTGGTACCTACTTCCTTGTCATTTTCATAATCTCAACATATACTGTATATTTTACAACCAAGTATGAAATAACTTAATTTCCAGAATTTATCCATACATAATCTTCACGTTGAGTGTCCAAATCCAACATGAACTGTGTTATTTGTTGATATTGAAGGATTTAAACATACGAATCGGCATCGCCTGTCGCCATGACGGGATGTAGGCACACGTTGTAACATGCATCTACTTTACACCAGTGACACTGTGTAATTATTATTTACAGCAAAACTGCAAACTGAAAGTAGGTTACCATGACAACTTACCTACAACAGTTGGAGGCCGCATTCTCCTTGATGAGAAATTCTTCCTCTTTGTTGACAAGTCTGGTGTACTCTGAAAAAAAAACCCCAGATATTTATACAATGCACGTGCAATCAAGCTTTGTAGATCAAAATTGAAGCTTTCATGAACTGCAAATTGAAGCTTTCATGAACTGCATGTTCTAAAACTATTGCATCTCTTGAAAGCCTGACAGTGTGATAAATGAACTAGAAATTTCCAAACTTTGGACATTGCATTGTAAATCTACTGATCAAGCCATTTTTAACGGAAAATTTTCACCTTAATCTCTTTCATCTTTTCATGATATTTCCTTCACTCTATTAAGTTAAGTGACATTACCGCATAAGAAATTTGGAGAAGGGATGCTCAATTTCATCCTTCTTAAAAGGAAAAAAGTCCAACAAAACGTTACCAAACTAAATCTCATCAAAGATTGATTTCGTTTTAGAAAGATAGGCATAGTTTATATGTAAAGGACAACTGAGAAATCTACTTTCATGTGGAAGTCCCTCAACGATGAAATTCATCATTGAACTTCAAGACATCTTCTTAATATCAATATTTTCATTTACAATATTTTTAAAAATTTTTGAAATTCCTTTTATCTAGACTAAACTCTATCTTATTCCACAGTGACTTATGATTTCTTTTCTCTTTCATCTTTCGTGTATTGAATAACATTTTTAATTGTAATCTTTTTCGCTTTTTGATGTTTCTATTACTACACTTCATTAAATTTCTTTTTAACTTAACAGTAAGAAAGTTTTACTGAAATATACATTAATATACATTGTTATTACATTAAAAGTACATTATTAAGTTATACTAAAGCTTATATGTAGTGCAAAGGTAAATTGCTAAGCGTAAAAATACAAATATTACATTGTATATCTTATTTGCTAATTGATATGAAGCAACAAGGAATAATACTTTTATATACAAAGAATAATTTAATTTCGATCAAGGTTACTTACAGCAATCACAATATCAGGTATGATAATTATGAATAATTTCAATTTAAAAAAAAAAATTTACGTTCATCTTTTAATCTGTTTTACATCAGCTAATACATGTATCAAATGAATATGCATTTTCCTTTTATCTTTACAGGCCAGTTCAAATTGAAACTAATTGTAACTATTGACATTGGCATTGCAAGCAATGAGCTTAAATATCTGCTACAACTTTACTAATTTACTAAGTAATTTAACATGAAAAGATTGTGAAAAAAAAAAAATAATTTCAATATTTGGCTTGTCTGTCTTTTCAGTTGTCTGTCCATAAAAAAATTCTATCATCATTAGTAGCAATGTGCATGAAAAATATTACATGTAGTATAAACTTCATATCTAATATTTATAAACATATTAATTTAACAAAGTGATTCATATCAATTTATAACAAACATTCTACAATAGCGATATTCTCACATCTAAATATAGACTTACACATGGCGAATTCTTCTCTTCAAAGAACGAGACTCGATAAGAAGGAGACTGAAAGACGTACAGACAACATAGTGCATTCAAAACATGTAGTGTAGAAGGGAACCAAGGATATGCAAGCAAATTAAAAGAACAAAATATATCGTCGCAAGAAATCACTAGTGAGAAATCATTTTTCCATTTTTTTGTATTAAAGAATGAAATTAAACAAAATGGTCATTCGACTTTAAATGAAACGGAACAAAATAGACGTAAAGTACGCTAAATGCAAATAATATACAGTATGTTTCAAATCGAGAAAGAAATTATTTTAGATCAGTCATGCAGTATAAGATAATTCTACATCATATGTTGGATGCCATTTGATCATCAAGTTTTTGAATTTTAATTAATTCACTCCAAAAAATAAAACAAGAAACAAACAAGTTCGTACTAAAACAGTAAAAGTTCAAATTATTTTTATTTTGAATAAATTCTTGATTTAAAGAAGCATAGATTTGCTATGATTTTTGTTTTTAAAAAAATCTAATTACGTATAAATGTCAAATAAACTACATATTCCGAAATTCTTTCAAAATCTTCTGATTTAGTAGTAGAATCAACATGCTGTCATGCTTTTACATGTACATTGTGGAGTATAATTCTAAGAGCCAAGCCAATTCTCAATCCAAAAGTTCCATTATTTCATATTCTATTGTTCGTCTAACTTTTTTTGTCATACAGTACGTTGCTACATGACTTTATGATACGTGTCGAGTTTATATACCAAACATACAAGACTCAGGCAATAAAAAATAAATATCTACATGCTTTATCTTCGAGACTACATTTTACATTTATCATACACAACTCACTTCGGCACTTTCCTTTTTCTTTTCAGCCTATATGATGGGTTAAGTTAGTTAAAACTTTAATACAAATGAATGTATAATCCGAAATCACATTCATAATTACTTGATATATTGTATGGATTCAAGCAGGTAATAAATATACAACTTTATCGTTAAATCAATAATAATATTTTATCATGTTAATAGGCATACATGTACAGTCTGTACAAAAACTTTTTCTACCACTGGCCTGGAGACAAATTTTTCCAGAAATTTGTTTAGTTTATTAGTGAAATTCTATTGGTCTGGCAAAATTTCTACCGGCCTGGGAATTGGGCCAGTGGGTTTTCGTGCAGACTGCATGTACTTCTTTCTCAAATGCTAATTTCTGTATCAAATTGTTATAATTAACATATGCAGAATAATTTTAATTCTATTGGATTTTTTTAAGCAAATTTTATGTTGGGCATATACAAAATGTACGTGTGAACATAACACAAGCAAGGGGTATTTGACAATTAAAGCTCAGACATAAATACACGCAGCTGGATAATGTTGGGGTATTTCTTATAAATGTATATATTATGTATCAGGTAAGTGTGCGTAACCTACCAAGTCTGAAAATTGAGAAATTTTAGTGCTACCTGTATTTGAGACCTACCATTGGAGAATCGAGTGCCTTAGACTGCCGCATAACAGGTTTTTCCGTTTCTTCATTTTCCGCTTTCTCTTGATTTTCTTTGTCTTTGTTTGATTTTTCGTCTTTGGCTTTAATAGACTCGCTTCTCTTCTTATTCATTTCATTCGTCTGAGAGGAGAGTACATGCAAATCATCACATCTCATAGATTAGTATCTTAAGAATTGATTAGAAAATGTACACAGCCAATTATGTCTCATATGAAATCCATGTGAAATTTACAAAAAACTTTACATAAAAGTTCACATGAAATTTATATGAAAAGAGCACGAACATGAAATTTACATGAAATTTTTTACATGAAATTCATGTTACGTTTCTGACATGAACTTTATGTGAGTTCAATTTCGCATGAAGGTCACAAAGAAAAATTCATGTGAAATTCATGTGAAGAACATTTTTGAGAAATTCATGTAAAATATTTTTCACAAAAAACTTATGTGAAATTCATATGAATCTCATATGAACTTTCATGTGAAATTTACATGATGCTCATTTCATATGAATTTCATATGAGGCACAAATGACTGTGTAGAGACACAAAATTGTGAGAGCACAAGTTGTTAACCAAGAGTTGACAAAGAGATTTTTCAAAAATTGCAACATGAAGACTGCAGCAAGTTAAAGAAAATTGCTTTGCATAACCAAAGTTAAAAGACAAAAAATTCTTTAAAATCTAAAAATAAAATCTTGTGTTCAGTCCTTCAAAAGCAGTTTTACCTTACTTGGCTTATATTGCTAAAATTCCACATCATGTTTTTATAAACATATGTACATATATATACTCCTAAAGAGTCTCTCAAAAAAATGGAAACATCAATTTTTGACTGTCAGTTGCTCTTTAACAGGAGAGGAAAAGATGTGGTCAGACCGGGAATCGAACCCCAGACCTCCTGCCTACATGGCAGATGCTCTTACCATCTGAGCTATCCGTGCATAATACCCCTTCCTGTCACACTCCTCTCCACCAATTTGTTCAGGTTTCCACGATCTTGGAAACCTAACACAAGACTCCACACCACCGTGAGTCATTTAACTGGGCTCCAATTTTGTAACAGGAGAGGTAAAGATGTGGCTGGACTGGGAATCAAATCCCGAGACCTTCTGTTTACAGGGCAGACACTCTTACAATCTGAGCTATCGGGGCACCATACCCATTCCTGCCACAGCTCAATCTCACCAGCTTGCAGACTTTTACATTAAAACATCATAATCACTGACCAGTCAAACAATGCTTTGACGTGTCTTTGATTATAACTCAAAACAATGAAGTCCGCAAGCAAGTTGGGACGCATTGGACATTTGGCGATCCCCTAATTGGATCGGTGGATGTACAATTTCCATTAAAAAGACTCGATAATATTCTTACTAGTGTTTTATGACTACTGTGTAAAGCCTCTATAACTCCCTCCAAAGTCTTGTCTGATATGTAAGCCGCTACAGCTAGGTTTAATTCACTGTAAATACACAAAAAAATCACGTACAAATATGTGTTGAATCAACCATCAATAATCTATAAAATGATTTTAGAACCATATCAACAAAATAAGCTTAATTCAAAATCAAGTGATTTGAAATTAAAATCATTCCAAGGAATGCATCTGTTGCCTGTGAAACATAGTGAGGCTCAGGAATCACTTTTATAGGGTGTGACATCCAAGTGTGACAGACAGATGGACAGACAGACAGACAAAGTGATCCCTAAGTGTCGCTATTCCTCGCAGGTAACACAAAAAGAGTCACCGTGGTTTACATGTATATTGAAAAGGCACCAAGATTTTAAATAAAAGCCTTTCAGAGAAAATATGTTATAGATAACTCTAAAAGCACATTTTCCAGGAAAAAATGTGACTGCTCAAAATCAAGACTTTAAGTGTATGGACACAGGACATCATATTAATTGGCAATTTTTTCCTTGTGACGTCATATTTGAGCACAGCATCTCAAAATGTTGTCATGTTTTCTATTGTTACGATACAGTGAAAGAAATATCGCCAAATTTTGTGATGCTTGGTGTATGACTTGATTATTTGAAAACCATCTATTTCTGATGAAAGCAAATTTATATACATGTACCTGAAAAAATCATAAAATCTTAACTTTTTATCATTCAATTAATTACATTGTAGATCGATAGATGAGGACATAGAGAGATTGAAAGAGACAAAGAGCTTTGAGCGTACCTGAGTTTATTATAGACACTAGTTTCCACACTGTCTAATACATTCTTGGTAAAGTGGGGAGGTAGTGAACTTTTCTCTGAGCATCCTCCGACCAACTCTTCCATAAAGGTCTGTAAATAGACACAAATTAGATTTTTCAAAGATCTACATGTATATTAGAGTGCATACCTGTTGTATCACCCTCAATATTTCCTTCCCTACAGACTAGCATTTTTTATTTTCAATACGTAAACTCCTGTACAGTACAATCTCCAAAAGTAACCCACACCCTAATGCATTACAAATCCCTGTAAGAGGATGATTTTGAATACAGTCAAAATGTTACAAATAAGAAATATCACCAACAAAGCCTGTTAACCATAAAGCACACTACATTTTTAATTTTTGTTACAGGTATTTACTGGAATACGCACAGGAACATGTATATAAGTTAAGAACATGATTTATCTTTAATTTTTTAAAATTCTAAATGAAATTCACATAATAAGGGGAGAGAATGTTGGATTTTTTGTTTCAAGGAAGGAGGGGGGTTGGAAAATGTCTCTCAGATCAAAACAATGTGGCTGCTAAAATGGAAAAGGGAGGGGTACAGAGCCCCCTCTGTCCCAGTATCAAAGACTGTAACAAGAAACAAGATTTCCGTACATCTATAACTTATACTGACCTTGTCAGCCGTGACACCTGCACATTGATTGGTCGTACATTCTACCATCTCCGACACAGTTTTCTGCAATACAATTAAATACAAGATTCAGTTTCAGATTAGAAGTTACATATTCACAAAAAGTTCATCACATTGTAGAGATAACCATTTGAAAGTAAATCTAAAGCAAGCATGCATAACAAGGGTCATGGTTGATTTAACATAAATGACCTTTGACCATCATGGAAAAATTTTTCAACAATATTTCACTCTTTTACATTGTTACAATACATGCACATAAAAAATAAACAGATTATCAAAAACACATAAATTAAGCTTCAATTTATTTCTTGAAAATATTTTTAGCACATGTAAATTACATGGCTTTGGAAAATTTCATATACATGTACAGTAAATTTAATACATTGTACCTTCATCTGCTTATTGAGTACTTCTTTGAGATCGGCTGCCATTTGTTGTAGCTGCTTTTCTATTGGATTACCTACATCACATGACTTCATGGCGATGTTCTGTAGCTGCGGTAAGAGCTATAAAAGGAAAAGTTTTCATAAAATTCACATTACAAATGCATAACACAGAGAGAACATTTACATGTTAGTTGGAAAACATTGCAAGGACTTGTAAGAAAATGGTCGTTCTGCAGTACATGTAATTTTTCTAAATACTGCATACATAAAATCACTTGCTGTGTATTAACCTTTGCTACTTTCCTACCGTGAAGGTACATATATGTCACTCAGCGACTATAAATACCAAAGACATAACTCAATGGAACCAAAGATAAATTAGTGAATCTTTGTTCATGCGAAAATGTATAATTTTCTAAAACCACGAAAAAAAAAAAAAAAAAACATAGGTAATCACAGATTACGAAGCTCACCTCATGACAGCAAAATTCAATTCAAACATATTTCTTAGTACATGTATATTGGCTTTTAAAGGCAAAACCACTCAAGCAGAAAAAGTAGGTCAAGGTCATTTTATGAAAGTTTGATCAAAGATACATCCAATATGCAAGTTTGGTACATCTAGCAGTTATACTTTGCTCAATATTGGCTTTATAGAGCAAAATCCCTCAAGCGGAAAAAGTAGGTCAAGGTCATTTTATGAAAGGTTGATCAAAGATACATCCAATATGCAAGTTTGGTACATGTATCACTTATACTTTGCTCAATATTGGCTTTTAAAGGCAAAATCATTCAAGCAGAAGAAGTAGGTCGAGGTCATTTTATGAAAGTTTGATCAAAGATACATCCAATATGCAAGTTTGGTACATGTAGCAGTTATACTTTGCTCAATATTGGCTTTATAGAGCAAAATCACTCAAGCGAAAAAAGTAGGTCAAGGTCATTTTATGAAAGAATGATCAAAGATACATCCAATATGCAAGTTTGGTACATGTATCACTTATACTTTGCTCAATATTGGCTTTTAAAGGCAAAATCACTCAAGCGTAAAAAGTAGGTCGAGGTCATTTTATGAAAGTTTGATCAAAGATACATCTAATATGCAAGTTTGGAACATCTAGCACTTATACTTTGCTCAATATTGGCTTTTAAAGGCAAAATCACTCAAGCGGAAAAAGTAGGTCAAGGTCATTTTATGAAAGTTTGATCAAAGATACATCCAATATACAAGTTTGGTACATGTAGCACTTATACTTTGCTCAATATTGGCTTTTAAAAGTGAAATCACTCAAGTGGAAAAAGTAGGTCAGATGCTGCATCCAATGCATGGGTCCATCTCGGCATCCAAAGATGAATCACTTGTGCAAGTTTGGTTACTGTAGCATTAGTACTTTGTCAGATACTGAGCTACCCCAAACTTCTTATCCAAATCACTCAAGCGGAAAATGTAGGTCAGATGCTGCATCCGATGCATGGGTTCACCTCAGCATCCAAAGATGAATCACTTGTGCCAGTTTGGTTACTGTAGCATCAGTTCTTTGTCAGATACTGAGCTACCCCAAACTTCTTAACCAAGTCACTCAAGCGGAAAATGTAGGTCAGATGCTGCATACGATGCATGGGTTCACCTCAGCATCCAAAGATGAATCACTTGTGCCAGTATGGTAACTGTAGCATTAGCACTTTGTCAGATACTGAGCTACCCCAAACTTCTTAACCAAGTCACTCAAGCGGAAAATGTAGGTCAGATGCTGCATCCGATGCATGGGTTCACCTCAGCATCCAAAGATGAATCACTTGTGCAAGTTTGGTTACTGTAGCATCAGTACTTTGTCAGATACTGAGCTACCCCAAACTTCTTAACCAAGTCACTCAAGCAGAAAATGTAGGTCAGATGCTGCATACGATGCATGGGTTCACCTCAGCATCCAAAGATGAATCACTTGTGCCAGTTTGGTAACTGTAGCATTGGCACTTTGTCAGATACTGAGCTACCCCAAACTTCTTAACCAAGTCACTCAAGCGGAAAATGTAGGTCAGATGCTGCATCTGATGCATGGGTTCACCTCAGCATCCAAAGATGAATCACTTGTGCAAGTTTGGTTACTGTAGCATTAGTACTTTGTCAGATACTGAGCTACCCCAAACTTCTTAACCGGACGCGGACGCGGACGCGGACACGGACGCGGACACGGACGCGGACACGGACGCGGACACGGACGCGGACACGGACGCGGACACGGACGCGGACGCGGACGCGTGGGGTTATAGCATAAGCTCACTCAACTTCGTCGAGGTGAGCTAAAAATAGGGTAATCAAAGATTACCATGATTACACAGCTCGCCTATACAGTTTTTGTCAGAAACCAGGTTAAAGTTTTTGAAAAGTAGGTCAAAGTCCAAGGTCAAGGTCACTAGATCAAAGGTCATGGCCTCAAATGAAAGGTCTCGTCACAAGGTATCTACATGTGAAATATGAAAGCCCTACCCCTCATAGTTCAAGAGATATAGCCCAGGTTAAAGTTTTGTCTACGGACGACGACGACAACGACGCTGAGGGTATGGCATTAGCCTCCGGACTTTTTCGTCCCAGCGAGCTAAAAACAGAGAATGATTCTGCCTTTACAGTCAAATGAAAGAGATGTAATGAAATCTTAAGTCACTCTTAGTTCAGTTTAATTAAGGCTTGCCTAATAGCTGATTTTCAAGTAGATTCACAGGGCAGTCAGACACCAGACATCACATAATTTGGCGACATTTTCATTATGACGTCATGATAGAAATCATGACAACGTATGAAGTCAGCGCGATCAAATATGACGTCACAATTAAAAATTTTGCCAAATGATGTAATGTCTGGTGTCTGTGCATATAAAATCAAGGTTTAAAGCGGTCATAAATATTTGCTAGAAAATGGACTATTACATGACTAAATTTTCGTTGTTTCGCTTGTTCACTTGGCAACTACTCCATCTACAGACATACATCATCTTTTAGATGATCAACTCATAATGCAGACTGCAATACCAGACCTGCCTACCCGTTTCTCACTATAAGTGTAATATTTTGTTAAAGAAGGTGTAATTTTGAGGACGTAAAGCGTATTACATGTATATAGCATTAAATAAATGCAATTTTGTGAAAAAAAAATGAAAAAAAAATCCTTTGTCTGCTTCTACAATTGTTACAAATTTTGATAATTAATGCGATTATTTAAAGGATAAGGAAGACATTTGTTAAATACAACACTCATAAATATCGAAAAAACGTCAATTAGCTCAAAATTAAGTTTTCAGCGCAAAATGAAATAACAAAAGCGTAGGGTCTAGTTTTAGGTCGAAACTCGTAAAAATTACGCCAAATCGTAAAAGTAGACAGGTCTGCAATATCCTGTAGAAGTGTGCTTTTTCCTTGTATCAAGGATTCAATCCTGTATCAAAGTCATGAGAAGTGAAAGTGCTACAGGTGCTTTCTTTCGCCAGGCCATGATGAAATGAGTACATGTGTACCTGTTTTGAGTTATCAGCATCTTTAATGACACAGCTTGCCTTATCCACATCTCCCTGGTGACTCTCCCCAGAGCCGAGTCGTCCTAACGCATTAATGGTGTCCTGAACTTGTACCACTAACCTATCAACCATCTGAAGTTCAACAACATAAAGAATTCAAAAAAACATTTTCAGAAGTCAGAATATGCATATTGCTTTAAAAACTCTCCCTACAATCAAAGCTTGAGCGATGCTCCTATATTCCTGCAAGAACAACAGCAACCTTCACAGAATATTTATACGCAGAATTTACATGTGAAAGTCATACAAACACTTTATGATTTCTTTCACATTTCCATATACTGTGCATGTACATGCAACCATATTTTAGCGGAAACAGAAATGACCATATAGCAATGATATGAATTAGCGCATGTCATTTTCTTATCACAATTAAACAAAATTTATATGTTAGTGTAGTCTTGAATTAGTTGACTCATGACAGCACTAACAACGCTAAAGTATGAATTCCGCTAAAATAAGCACACATACAGTATCTTTACACTTGCTACAAAAAAATATACAGACTGTTGTTCACTTTTCAGTAATAAAAACTCTTTAAGACGTAAATTCTCAAAATGATATTCAGCATTTTTTAAAACTCCTAACCAACCTGTTGAGTAGAGCTGATAAGGAAACCTTGTTGTAGCCTGTATCCCTGATCAGAGGAATATTTCTGAGGACTGTGGTTTCTCTGTAACGCACTCTCTATCTGAAATAACAATTACTTCCAATCAATTACAATAAATGTTACATGTGTTAAACCTATTCATTCTATGCGTTATAATAAATTATCTTTCTGATAGCTAAATTTTGTGGGGTTTTTTTCTGACTCAGAAAAACAAGCTTTGGGTCTTTAATCACACATCAAAAATTCATTGTGTTTTCATAAGTTTTCTCAAATTTTCATGTGATCAAATTGGTTAATTACATGATCTTATATCAGAATTCTTCTCAAATGTAATATTCATCTGTCATCTACATTTCCGAACATATACATTTATCATTTTTCTAGCTCCTTCATGGTTTTCTATAACTTATAACTCTATGTTAAAATCATGGTGAATTTGTCTACGAGGAACATTTAAATTTCTTCCTTGCTCCTTTTTTTAATCAGAATTACTTGATCATCAAGTGTCAAAAATTGCACCAGCCGGCAACTTTTTCATCTTATCATTAGCCAGACAAGACTGTGACGGGCTAGATCAATTATGACATCAAAATGCATAGGAGCTCTGTCACTTGCGATGTCGGACATTTGAAGACCCCTCATTTAATCGTACCTCTTTAATAGCTGCCTCGGTCCTTTCTTTGGTGTTTTCTTTCCTCTCCTCTAACACTTTACCGATATCTGTAAGGGGACTCGGCATTTTCTTCACCGTGAAATTCCTATAAAATCATTATAAGAAAAATGAGCTGTAGATTCAGTTGCCATAGATACAATGTCATGTAATTACATTCACAAAATTTGATTGACATGTACATGTACATTTGTATATCTGAAGAATGTACATGTACATGTATATCTTATTATAAACTTTTAATGACATCCTAGATTTTTCGTGACAATGTTCTTTTAGACTACATGAATTTTTAGTAGTACAATACATGTATGTACTTAATAATTAATAGATCTAAAATATGTATGAAAGAGCTATTTCTAGTTTAAAATTTTGAAAACAGAAATGTAATACAGAAATGGAAAAAGGTGTTTCTTTTTTCCCCAAAATTCAAAATTACATAACCATAGATAAAACGATATATATTTCTTTGCATCTAAAAAGCAAGGAAAAACAAAACTCTCAGTCTGTCAGTTTACACATGTAGACCATACAATCTATTTCCGGAGAATTTCACTAACTTTTTGAGGGCGTTAGCCACGTCTTCAAATCCCTGAGGTCCGACATTGTTCCTATCCCACAATATTGATCGTAATTTATTGTTGATCTGTAAGGCTTTACTGAGCATCCTAGCTCCAAGGTCACCCACACTGTTACCACTAGAATTAGAATTGTTAGAAATGTGAAAGACAGATCACAATACAAACTGAATACTAGAAGATTTCTTCACGCACATTGGATAGGCTGATTCCCATTTTCAGCGGTGCTGGAGAATTAGATCCAGTACTGTTGATTGTTCATTTATGACGTCACAGACAAACTTGACATACGTTATTTCACGTGCACATACATTTAGCATGACGCTCAGTCATTCTGATGCGTAAAGAAGAGGACTTTGAAGGTTTCAATGTGAGAGAAAAATAATCAAGCACCACATTTGAGTTCCGGATAGAAAAATTTCAGTCTCAAGTGGGATGATCAACGTCCCAACCTTGGCTAACGCCTCGGTTGGGACTTAATCAATCCCACCCTCAACTGATATTTTTCTATCTGGAACTCAAAGTGGTGCTAGATTCTATTATACACATCATAAGACCAAACATCAAAAGATTTGACGTAAGTTTTAACTGTGATGTCGTAGCAGATTTATGACGTCAGGTTAGAAATAACGTCAAAAGTAGTGATGTCAGATCTTGGCATGTCTAAAATGCAAGTCTAACAGTAATGTGAAGAAGGTCTATTTTAGATCTTTCTAAATAATACAAACACAAATTCTTAAAATCCATAATTAACTGAAGGTGAATTACTTTTAACTGTACATGTAAGAGGCTGTGCTGAAACTAGCTGAACTATGTTTTATAAGAGACAGACTAAAATGAGGCAAAATGACATTAAAGTGATATCATGAATTTTCTCGCATGTCATCTTCCAATTATAAATGTATTTCATTACCAAAAAGTAGTTATGAATTATTGCACTCATTAGGGAACTATTTACTCTAAAATAATTTTTATTATGATTCCTGCTTTTAAAATAAGTACACACACAGAAAAATTTTTATAGTGATATTTACATCGTGAACTAGCCTTCAAAGGTAATCAGATAAAATTTATACTGGTTTCAAGAACTACACGTAAATGATGCATCAATGAAAATGCCGTTTATGACAAATTCCTTAATGAAATGCATAATTACGTTATCTACAGAAGGCTAGCCTTTACTGAGCAGTGTTTAACGGGTACCTGATATCTATTTCTGTCAGTGTTGTATTACTGCCCAAGGCATTTATAACGACAGATAGATGATTTTTCAGCTTGGAATCTGCTAATGATAATGACTCTATGGTCTGAAAAAGAATATTAGTGAAAGAGTCATTCAACAGACATGGATAATAATACAAATTTCCATGCAGCTCACTTCAGAAACTGGATAAACACGATTTTGACGTCTCTACCATGCAAAAATTGAAATGAAATTGATACCATTCAACAGATCTCACTTAGTTGTAAATTTTGGTATGAGTTACATGTACATGTATATGATAGTCAGTACGCGCAATCAAACTTTATAGACAAAACAAGCTTTAGATGGGCCATTTCCCATGCTAGTTTTTCCTGCGATGTCATGACATTGCCCATAAGCTCAATGTTAAACTTGGCGACAAAACACGCTGAAATTTAATATTGAAAACGTCCAGTCTATAATTTACATGTATATTGTCTGTATAATATGATTGCATAAACCATCAACCATGTAATATATACCAAAATTTACAACTTAGCAAGATCTGTCCTATGATACAGATTTTATTTTAATTGTATCAAAATCGTGTTTATCCAGTTTCCGAAGTGAGCCCCGCAGACAGTAGTACATTTTACAATTCCTGGCTTAATGTAAGATAGGAAGACATGCATTACATTCTTCATTTAAGATTTTAAAATCAAATTATTGAAATACAAATCATTGCAGAACTCTGATTTTTATTCAATCATTGAAATATGATTTTTACAAAAGTTTAAGAGTTTTTGGGAGTTTTTTTAATACTAGGAGCTTACGGAGTTTTCATCTTGTATCAAGTTGACTACACTTTCTAGTACCATAGGAGGATTCCTGTAATAATAAGACAACAATGATTAGCATGCATGGTCTGACAAAAGCTGGCAACGACAAATTAACTTTCATGTAAGTCCATGTAAATATTTAAAGTTTAAAGGGAATTAAAACAGTCTGAGTGACCCCTCGGCAGCTGTGGCTGAGGTGATTGTCTCGTGTGATGGCACGTTACAAGCCGTTGGAAATATTGACCATCCACTGCAGTACAATAATACACCCTCCCAACATTCATAGCATACACAGTGGAGGGTACCTGTATACAGTATGGTGTATGTACAGGTATATGGTCAATGGTATACGGTAAAATGGTACATGTATCTACCACAATTCGTGGGTGCACTTACCTAAAGGTGGAATATATGAACCATTATAAGCAACAACAACAAGTGGCGTATACATATATTTCGATGCCTTTGAATTTTTTGTTATCATATACAGTAACATGCAAAAAGATTTTGAAACATTTTTTTTTACATCATACATGTACATGTATACAAGTATGTAAATGTATATAAAAATTCAAGTAAAGTTGTTTTTCTGATTTCTACTTGTTGTGGGTCATGTATTATTTTAGTTTTACTTTATGTGTAGGTACACATGTACTTAATCATGTTATTTAATGATTTCATAATAATTCTTTCTAGATTTTACTATGTCATGTTTATTTCATTATAGAATATTCCAGTATGTTCTTTGTTACATCATTATCATCACATGACTGATTTCTAGAATTTACTCTATTGTTAATCGTGTGTAATGAGTCATTGTTCTAGAAGCTTCTGGTAAATTAATTGGTATTAAGTATAAATACCTCTGAGGAACTGTGTTGAGGGGACATTCGTACACATTCGTAGACACGATTCATTCATCTATTCTGATATACTGGGACACTTTATTTGTTGAGACTTTAATCCATTTAACAACGTTTGGACACTGATCTTTCGAGAACGTTTGTGATTACCGGAAACCATACATTCGATAGACTTTGTGGACCGTAACGGACACTTTGATCCGGACATTGTATTGTAAGTTGTAATCATTTCAAATATATATATTTTGTACATAATTAAACTTGTAAATTTATATTCTGTCTTTGTCTGATTTTTGCTGGCGTTTTGGGGTATTCTGACCCATAACAGAATTGGGGGCTCGTCCGGGATAGTAATCTCTGCATATTTGCATTTTTACGTAAAAGTTCGTTTTTTGACAAAAGGAAAATTCTCCAAACTTTTGCCAGCAGAAATCAATCATGGTATTTTCGGTCACTGAATTTTTGAAATCGCCGACTGTAGATGAGTTCGAATCATTGAAAAAAGATGATTTGATTGGTTTAGGTCTTCACTTGAAGTTAGATGTAAAATCTTCTATGAGAAAACAAGAAATTAGAAATATTGTGGCTAAAGAGCTTTTAGCTGAGGAAATCTTTTCGTCATACGATTTTCCTGTTGAACCTGTTTCAAGCGAAACCAAAATGTCAAAATATGAGTTTGAATTAGAGAAAATGAAAATACAATTACAATTTGAAAAAGAAGAAAAAGAAAGACAATTTCAAATTGAAAAAGAAGAAAAAGAAAGACATTTACAATTTGAAAGAGAAAAAGGTGAAAGAGAGAAACAGGAACGTATGCACGAGAAAGAACTCCAGTTTGAGTTAGAAAAGTTAAAATTAGAGAAAAGCGCTAAGGAAAATCCTGTTTCTTCGCCTGTCAAGTCTGAATTCGATGCCGCCAAAAACATCAGATTAGTACCAAAATTTCAAGAAAAGTCCGTGGACAAATATTTTCCACATTTTGAGAAAATCGCGGCCAATCTGAAGTGGCCACGCGATTTTTGGCCAACTTTATTACAAAGCGTACTTATTGGCAAAGCGGCTGAAGTGTACTCGGCGCTCAGTATTGCTGAGAGTTCAGACTATGACAAGGTCAAGGACACGATTTTGAGAGCATATCAGTTAGTACCTGAAGCGTACAGACAAAAGTTTAGAAAGTACAAAAAGTTTGAAAATCAAACATATGTTGAATTCGCTCGAGAGAAAGAAGATTTATTTGATCAGTGGTTTCGATCCAAGAAAATTCCCAATTCATTTGACAATTTGCGTCAAATAATTCTGATAGAAGAGTTCAAAGAGTGTGTACATCAAGATTTAAGAACTCATTTGGAAGACAAAAATGTTAAAACTCTTGAAGAAGCCGCTGTTTTGTCTGATACGTATGCTCTCACTCATAAGAAAAATTTTGTGTCAAAAACTCAATCTAGCGATAGCGCAAAAACTTCAGATTTTCCAAAGAAAAATTTACAAGAGTCTCAGTCGTCCATTAGTTCCCAGTCACCATCTCAAGGTGGTTCTACGTCCGGACCTAGGTCCGAGCGTTCTGAGGCATCCCCAGGGGTGGGGTCGCTTCCTACATGCAATTATTGTAAGAAAAGAGGTCATGTCATTGGTGAGTGTTTGAAGCTTAAGAAGAAAAAAGAACTTAAGTCACAGGCCTGTGCGTCTGTTAGAAATGATAGGAAAGCCTTAGATTCGATTTGTTCTGACACTCCTGAGATTCAGGGTTCTAAGTCCAGTTCTGATGATTTTGTGGAGGATCATTATAAGCCCTTTTTGTCACAGGGATTTGTTTCACTCAGTGATTCTAGCGAAGCGTTGCCTGTTCAGATTTTGAGAGATACTGGTGCTGCCCAGACTTTATTGTTAGAGGGTTCATTGCCTTTGTCTGAGCACACTTTTACTGGTAGGTCAGTTTTATTACAGGGTGTGGAGCTAGGCGTCATTGATGTTCCCCTTCATAAAATTTATTTGAAGTCAGATTTAATTACTGGACCTGTTATCGTAGGTGTTCGACCTACTCTTCCCGTTCAAGGCGTTTCCTTGTTGCTTGGCAACGATTTAGCTGGCGGCAAAGTTGTAGCCGATCCGATTGTTTGTGAGAAAATCACGTCCGATGTCGTGTCCGATGATGAAGACGACGACTTGTACCCAGCCTGCGCAGTTACCAGGGGAATGGCCAGGAACAGACTGAAAGAGGCTGAGAGTACTTCTACACTTAACGAGGACCATCCCTCCAAAAGTATAGACCTTTCTGACACATTCATGTCTACCATTGATGACAGCGTACCTGAGACGTCAGTACCACTTCATGTTGACAAGTCTCCGACAGTACCTGGTGATGATTCCTATCCGCCATTAGACAGGGGTACAGATGCCTTAAGCCATGAGCAGCTCCTCTCCGAGCAAACTAAAGATCCGGAGATCATCCGACTAAGCAAGAGGGCCCTTCCCCGAGAAGAAGCGGACAAAGTCGGAGAGTGCTTCTACATACAAGATGGCATCCTCATGCGGAAATGGAGACCACCCGATGCACCCCCTAATGACGTGTGGCGGGTCGTTCACCAGATAGTGGTTCCAGTAGCATATCGCGGGGACATCATGAGTTTAGCTCACGACACACCCATGGCAGGTCATTTAGGTGTCAATAAGACTTATAATAGGATTTTAAGTCACTTTTACTGGCCTAAGTTGAGAAAAGATGTGTCTGAGTTTTGTAAGTCTTGTCATAGTTGTCAGATGGTAGGTAAACCCAATCAAGTTATACCACCTGCTCCCCTCCAACCCATTCCAGCCTTTGAGGAACCTTTTAGTAGGGTGTTAGTTGATTGTGTAGGTCCTTTGCCTAGGACTAGGTCAGGGAATCAGTACTTACTGACAATTATGTGTACTTCGACTAGGTTTCCTGAAGCCATACCTCTTAGGAATATTAAGGCAAAGACCATAGTTAAGGCCCTTACAAAGTTTTTCAGTTTCGTAGGTGCTCCCAAGGCTATTCAGTCAGATCAGGGTTCGAATTTTATGTCAGGATTGTTTCAGCAGGTTATGCATGAGCTAGGTATCAGGCAGTATAAGTCTTCTGCGTACCATCCTGAGTCCCAGGGGGCACTTGAACGCTTTCACCAGACCCTTAAAACTATGATGAAAACATATTGTCACCAGTATGGAAAAGACTGGGATGAAGGGGTTCACCTCGTGTTGTTTGCGGCACGAGAAGCGGTTCAGGAGTCCCTGGGGTTCAGTCCCTTTGAGCTAGTTTTTGGGCATACGGTCAGAGGGCCGTTGAAGTTGTTGAAGGAAAAATGGTTGACTGAGACTAGCGATTTGAATCTCTTAGACTACGTGTCTAATTTCAAAGAGAAATTATATAATGCTTGCAAATTGGCTCAAGAAAATCTCAAAACCTCACAAAAGCAAATGAAAACATGGTATGACAAAGATGCTAGAAACAGAGTTTTTAAACCAGGCGATAAAGTTCTTGTATTTTTGCCCATCCCTGGTCATCCTTTGCAAGCTAGATATTTCGGTCCTTATGAGATTGAGAGTAAAATTAGTGATGTTAACTATGTGGTTAAGACACCAGGTCGGCGAAAAGAAAAAAGAGTGTGTCATGTTAACATGTTGAAAGAGTATTTTGATAGAAGTGACCGAAATTTTGTAAAACCAGTTTCCACTTTGGCCAATGTAAATACATTAGAAAATAGTGTTGAACCGGAATGTAATGAAGAGACTGTTGAAAAAGACTTCGCTCAAAGTGTCCGTTTGAAGAATTCCGAAATTCTGACAAATCCGGAAGCGAAACTCGGACATCTGACCGTACATCAAAAAGAGGAAGTGCACCAATTAATGCGGGAATATACGACCATCTTTCCGGACGTTCCAAAAAAGACAAATGCGTCTCATCATGACGTCATTGTAGGTGATGCGTCACCTATCAAACAGCATCCCTATCGGTTAAACCCGATAAAACTTCAATACATGCGGAAAGAAATTCAATACATGCTCGAAAATGACATTATTGAACCCAGCAATAGTGATTGGAGTTCCCCATGTATTCTTGTTCCGAAGCCAGACGGAACTTACCGATTGTGTACGGACTTTAGAAAAGTCAATTCAGTCACCAAAACTGACTCTTATCCGATCCCACGAATCGATGACTGTATCGATAAAATTGGCAGTGCAAAATTTGTCAGCAAATTTGACTTGCTTAAAGGCTATTGGCAGGTCCCGCTTACCGAGAGAGCCAGAGAAATATCGGCATTTGCGACTCCAGATGGGCTATACCAATATAAAGTAATGCCCTTTGGTATGAAAAACGCACCAGCCACATTCCAGAGGATGATTCATTCGCTCCTAAATCATCTCGAAGGATGCGAGGCGTACATCGATGACGTCATCATCTACAGCGACACCTGGAATGACCATCTCCGAATCATGCGTACCTTCTTCGACATACTGGCGAAAGCAAACCTCACAGTGAATCTTGCGAAAAGTGAATTTTGTCATGCGTCTGTAGAATATTTGGGTCACAAAGTAGGTCAAGGTTTTGTTACTCCTATCATGGCCAAGGTGGAAGCTATTTCAAAGTTCCCGATTCCTACCAATAAGAAAGAGATAATGAGATTTTTAGGAATGGCAGGATTTTACAGAAAATTTTGTCCAAATTTCTCGTCAGTTGTTGGTCCACTTACCAATCTGTTACAAAAGAGAGTGAATTTTGCATGGACCAATGACTGTGACGAATCTTTTAAGAAAATCAAATGTGTTCTTATGAATAGTCCTGTCCTGTCAGCTCCAAATTTTGATAAGCAATTTAAGCTTACTGTTGATGCCAGTGACGTAGGAATCGGGGCTGCTTTGTTTCAAGAAAATGATGATGGTGTAGATAGAGTTGTTTGTTATTTTTCAAAGAAATTGACAAAATGTCAAAAGAATTACTCTACTATTGAAAAAGAGTGTCTTGCATTATTGTTAGCTTTACAACATTTTGATGTTTATTTGAATGTTACTTTACATCCCATTCTTGTATTTACTGACCACAACCCTCTCACATTTTTGCACAAAATGTCAAACAAGAATCAAAGACTTACAAGGTGGAGTTTATTGTTGCAAGAGTACAATATCATTATTAACCATATCAAGGGCAAAGACAATGTGATTGCAGATGCACTATCGAGAATTTCATGAGTGATTTTTGCAGAATTTACCACCTAAGTTTTCATTGACATTCAAACCTTTTTTAAGAGGGGAGGTGTTGTGGGTCATGTATTATTTTAGTTTTACTTTATGTGTAGGTACACATGTACTTAATCATGTTATTTAATGATTTCATAATAATTCTTTCTAGATTTTACTATGTCATGTTTATTTCATTATAGAATATTCCAGTATGTTCTTTGTTACATCATTATCATCACATGACTGATTTCTAGAATTTACTCTATTGTTAATCGTGTGTAATGAGTCATTGTTCTAGAAGCTTCTGGTAAATTAATTGGTATTAAGTATAAATACCTCTGAGGAACTGTGTTGAGGGGACATTCGTACACATTCGTAGACACGATTCATTCATCTATTCTGATATACTGGGACACTTTATTTGTTGAGACTTTAATCCATTTAACAACGTTTGGACACTGATCTTTCGAGAACGTTTGTGATTACCGGAAACCATACATTCGATAGACTTTGTGGACCGTAACGGACACTTTGATCCGGACATTGTATTGTAAGTTGTAATCATTTCAAATATATATATTTTGTACATAATTAAACTTGTAAATTTATATTCTGTCTTTGTCTGATTTTTGCTGGCGTTTTGGGGTATTCTGACCCATAACATACTTATTTTCTTTCTTTCAAATCAGTCAAAATTAATTGTAACTGTAAAGTTAACTGTAGTAAATCTTCATTCAATAGTATGGGTTTTCTTTTTATCAATTCACTCCCTACTTCAGTGAGTAAATATTTTCTTACTTGACTTTTGAGAAATTCTGCCCAATGGCTAAATGCTTTACGCTGGAGTTTGCCTTCATTGCATCAAGAAACTTCTCAAGACTTTGTTCAAAACCTAGAAAATAAAGAAACATTTCAGCAATTCAGATTTCACATTTGCTTCCTGTCACATTACATTCAATATAGCATGACTGCATAAATTTTACTTCTGAATTAAAGAATTCCTATCCACTTTCATTCTAACATAGGAGTAAAATTTACAGTATGACACATCTGTACACTATAGGACTCTCCAGTCATTTGAAAACTTTTGATCTATTTTTCTTATACAGTCAAACCTGTCTTATGTGACTTTGCAAGTATAAGAGCAATACTATTAAATGAATCACTGCATATATCAATTAGTGTATTTATTGGTAAATCGTATTGCACATATAAAATCACATTAGATTTTATTTATCACAGAAAATTTAATTATGAAAGGCACTGATGAAGAGATTTAATGTGAAATATTATGTAGTTTGTGTCCTTTTCAACACTAAAAGTCGTAATATACAGGTTCGGAATTCCATACGGGACAGAAAAATCATGGTCGTTGTTGCGTTAGACAGGTTGTCACTACATACATGTTAATTTGATAGGAAAATTGTTAGGGAGGAAAAAAAAGGTCACATAAAGCAGGAAGTCGCTAAAAAGAGGGTCACTTTCAGACAGGTTTGACTGTAACAAATCTTACGTATAAAGTTTAAAATATAATATGGCACGCCGCATATTCCAAAAGAAGTAATTGCAATAATTTCACTTATTCACTTTAAATTCCTTCTAAATTTTATGGTGACATAATAAAGAAAATCATTCCAAGGAATGCATGTGTCGCCTTCGAAACATAGCGACACTCAGGAATCACTTTTATAGGGTGTGACATCCAAGTGTGACAGACAGACTGACAGACAGACGGACAACGGACAAAGTGATCCCTAAGGGTCGCTATGCTTCGCAGGCGACACAAATATAAGACAAAACTCCATAACGGGCCCTTTCTTCTCTAAGGTGATTTGGACAGGGCCCGTCATTTTGTCCCGTCATCCTGTCATCTCTGAATGTCGGTCTGACTCCTCGGGTGGTTACATGCACGAGCTGGCTACAGCCGGCAGAGCACGGACTGTATTTCGTACTCCCTTTGTTACTACATTTTGTATATTCATTTACATATTCATCTGTACATTGCTTGGGCACCTGTGTTTTGCCATTTACTCTCTAATTTTGTGTTCCTCAAGACCTCTGGGCGATTGGAAAAGTGGGAGAGCTGTGCACATGTAATTAGGATAACCACACCGTCTGCAACTGGCGTGAAAGATGGTCGTCCTAAGTCAGCACTGATTGCCCATTGGTCTCGTTGGTTTATGTGTTGTTTTTTGTGTTTAATGTTTTTATGTCGTATTTGGTGTTTCATGTCCGTTTTGCGTCTCTTTCTATGCTTGTCTACTCTGTGTTTTCCCGTAAGATGTTTCTGTGTTTTGGTGTGGGTGCTGTGACAGAGTCTTGTTGGAGATCCCCTCCTTTCTTATACATGTAAATAGCCTTGCCAGTATTAATATGTAAAGATAGTAATACATAATACAGTCTACTCTCGGTAAGTCGAACTTCAAGGGAACTTCAAGGGACCATCAGAAAAAGTTCGACTTATCAGGAGATCGCCTTAATGAGTACATGACCAGCAATAAATTTTTAGTAACAGAGATGTCCCTTTCTCTATCACTGTTCAAAAACGTTTGTGTTGTCTACTTTTAACGATCAAGCTACCTTTAATATACATGTACATGTATGTAATGCAACTCCGTAGGAAGAAAGTATCAATTATCTGTCAACCTATCTCCTTAAAATTAATTTATGTTTGTTAAAGGATCAAAAATTATTTGAGGTTCAACTTATCCAGGTTATTTTTTAGTGTAAAATGAGTTATAGGACCTAAAAATTAGTTGGACTTAACGAAAAGTTCGAGTTATCAGTACTAAAAATGCATAGAAACCAATGGAAGAGAAACAGGATTTTTAAAAATAGTTCAAGTTAAGCAGAAGTTTGAGTAAACAAGAGTAAACTGTACATAAATTCACAGTGACAGTTTTTTTATGTATCTAAACTATACGTAAAATCATAACCTAATTTGAATATCAAAATAATTACATATCACCATTAAGAGTGTAATTTTACACCTAACTTTCTTACCATTATTACTGACGTCCAAGCTTGTAACACTGGTGATGTTGGATAAGCTGTCACCAAGTATGGCTGCACCGGGCATCTGAAGGTCATTGTTACTGAGGTCAAGGTCAAGGTTCTTTAGATTAATATTACTAGCAATACCCAGGAGAAGCTCTCTGAAAAAGTTAGGAAAATAAATCTACATGATTGTACATGTATATGCAAGCAAATGTAATTATCTACATGTAACTTGTCAATCCATTTGTTTTTAATCTTTTCATTTTTATACAAAACAAAGAAGGAGTCTGTGATCTATCATCTTTGTACAAAGCTTTCAGTTTTCAAGATTACATGTAATTACTGTAAATGTGACAAAGTTAGGAAAGATAACTCAATCAGCAATGAAAAGTTATACATTACTATTATGCCACCAACGAGCAGTAAAAACAAGAAATATAGTTGATTTTTTGTGATGCATTTACTTAAATATATGAAATTGAAACTTTTCATTTCAAGAAGTTATATACATGTATTATTATTATGCCACCAACGTGCAGTAAAAACAAGAAATATACAAAATGTAGTTGATTATTTGTGATTTATTTACTGAAATATATGAATTTGAAACTTTTTTCAATCAGGAGAATATTCTTGTTCTAGCATTTTGGATGATGTTTCAGACAGCATACCTAAACTAGACACAGCACTATATTTTGAGGCGTATGGATACGGTGATAAAGCCGTATTATCTGATGTCGTTTGGATGACAGAGATATTTCCTGAAAGGAAGTATCTGAAAAATCCTGTACGACTTACTTGAGAGCTTCTGGGGGTAATCTACAGGATGAGAGGTCAAGGACTTCCAGGCCGTACACGCTAGAGAAAAAGGTTTTCCAAGTCCCCTGGGGAATGACTTCCTTCCCTTTACGTTGTGAGAACACATTCCTAGATACATACAGGTGTGTCAGGGAGGGGCAACTACCCCTCAGTAAGGCACCACATAACTGTAAGGCAAGGGTTATGATTATAATTTGGGAGTTAAATATAGAAAATAAAATCATATTTACCTGTATTGAGAGACCACCTGTCTTATGAGACCTTAATATGACATTCCCTGGAAGGGTCTCTTAAGACAGGTTTAATTGTATTTCAAAAGCGTTTTAGCTAGAGGGCATCTATATTGTACTTGGTTGACATGGAGATAGATGGTCAGATTTTATACTAAATATTTGACCTTGACTTTGAAGGTGTTGACCTTCAGAAAGTGTTGAGTCTCATTATGCTTGACCATCACAGTATGTTTGATGGTAGCATAATGTACATGTATATCCAGTATGTTATAGCAAATGTGTGAAAAAAGTGACTACCAGACAGATTGACAGAAGGCTATCACCTTTCTGTTGCAGCTAACATAAAAATTTATTTCTAAAGCGGCATTGACTTTCCTTTATCATTTATCAACTACGACTTGCATTCCAGTAAAATCCTCTGTTTTCCATTGCCCTGCAGCAGTTTCTACAACTTTTACTGATATATTTTACTACTTACAGATTCTAATGAGCAATCTATTCCAGAGAGATCTAGATGTGTCAGGTTATTAGGCTGAGCTAGTAAACTGTACAGGCTCTGCAAGATAGAGTTCATATAGTTTAAGTATTGAGATAGTGTTTTCAAACATTGATATATAGATATGCAATGTTTTTGAACAAACAGTATCGAAATACATTTGTACTACTAAATATTCAGCATAGACTTGTCAGAAAAAAATATTTGAAGTATACTTCTGTGTAACATAAAAGATTAACCCAATATTCCAATTTTAACATTACACTGCAAAACATCACAATACATATACGTACAATACATATAAATTGACCCTTCCAAAGGCGGGAAAAATTTGAGAAATTCCATGACGTCACAATACAATTTCGATGTTTGTCCGAGGTTCGTAGCTTGTTTGTCAGAAGTAAGAGCATTGTGAAGTCACGACATTTTGCATTTTTTTTCCCGCCATCGGAAGGGTCAATTATGAACATGTGTGAAGGCATCATAAAAATAGTTTAATATAACAATTATCATAATTCTGTAAGGAATAATTACAATAAATTATGGTCAGAATCAAAGATATGTTAGCTGTCACAAAATTCCGATATATCTGTATTGTGGTTGTCTACGAACTTATTGATCAACCCTTGTATTCATGAAATACATACTGTAAACGTGGAAATATTTGTGGGGGGGTAATTTTCACGTTTTTTGCGAATCTATGGACATTGCATTCTTACAATGGGAAATACAACTTTATCGCAAAAATTTCCCCCATGCGTAACATCTTGATGTTATAATCACGATATTTTCCCCCAGCGAAAATAACCATGTTTATAGTAGTTTACAATAAGTACTCTATATTTACCTGTAAATCGTCCCCTTTAGGATTTGGATTATCGGACATATTGAGGTACTGTAATGTCAGAGTTATATTTGGATTATTGGACAAAGTCTCAGCTATTTTATTAAGTCCTTTCCCAGTCACTTTGGTACTGGCCATGTTGAATGACACTAAACCCTTGGATAGATTCTTCAAAGAGCCGATGAAGCTTATAAGGGCTGCAAAAAACAGGTGAAAATCGTAATAAAAATTATTTAAGGGTTGAATACAGAGTTTTTTCTTGTCTAATTTTGAACTACATTGTTCAGATTTACATGTTTTAAAATGTGAAAAGTCTATGGCTGACCTAAATTACTGATTGCATATAAGTTTTGAAACAGCATTTTAGGTGTAATTTTTTAAACACATCTTACATGCAAATTTTAACAGTGAAGAAAGACTTTTTTTACCTTGATGAATTAGAATGTTTTTGTACATGTAATTTATTTTACATGTAAATTTTACAGTATTTGTACAGTATTTTACATGTAAAGTCTACAGGAGTTTACAATTATATTTTTCTAGTATTTACATGTAAATTTACAGTAGTTTACTTTTACATGTATATTTTACAGTATTTTACATGTAAACTTTACAGTACTTTTACTTGTTAATATTTTTATGACTCACTTTGATCACTAAGTGTTATTTAGTACATGTATATTTATTTACAGTATATGTAAATTTTACTGTATTTTACATGTAAAATTTTTTTTGTGACTGACCTTGATCACTTAGTGTGTTTTTGGAGAGATCCACCTTCGATAATTGTGACCCAGCATTTGACAACACGGCTGTGGCTAACTTAGACACAAAGTCCCTAAATATACAAAAATAAGCACATATTATACATAAAGTAGACAAATTATACGAGACACTTAAAAAATCTAAAATCACATTCTGAAACAAACATCATTGTGCTTTACATGTATTCATATTGCCTTTTATCCACATCCAAGTATTTTAAATCTATGAGTTCAACTTTAACGTATTCAATGTACAAATTTTAAAAGATCTTGCTGAGGTCTCGTCCATTTTTGTTAAAATTATCTTGGTATAAATTTTCTGCAGTGTCTCGATATTTTCCATGGCTTGGATAGCAGGGAGGCATGTTGACCTTTGACATTAGAAACCAACTTTTATGTTGCATTAAGATATATCTAGGTAAAGATATGCCTTAATTCTAACTATAAAATACACTTGATATTTATTTGTACAACAGATACCTTAATGTGTGACCCGACAGACAAATGATGTTGACACAATATTTTCAAATTGGTAAATCGAAAATTCTTGGCACAGATTTTGTCAATGAATGTTTTTGTATCACATCACATAATTATTATAGGTTATTACTGTTCCAGACAGGTAATATGGTCCGATATACATGTACCTTGTCTGAAATTAATATCCAAACAAGGTATATCAGACCATATTACCTGTCTGGAATCGTAATAACATTTTTGTCATACTGGAAATCGCTTATAAATTGTCATTTAAAAATGGCGTCAACAGTAAAATTTCTAACTTTTTTATTTGTTGATAAATTGAAAAATTTTCTTCACCATTAAAAAGATCATACCCGTAAATGTTTATTCAAAATGAATAAACCACGAATGAAATTCATTTTAACAGAAAATAAGAATTAAAGGATCTGAAGCATGAGTAAAATTCAGAACGTTTGAACGTTTTTACAGGAAAAGTTCGCCATGATGTCAAGAAACAATAATGTATCCGCGACGTCACAAAGTTCCATATTTACGGCAGCAGACGGGTAACATAGTCTCATAATTACGACCAAACTTTCTAGATATTTATTTGCAGTGTGACAATATTATATACTGCCAAAATTTGTTCATGTATAATAACTATACTCACGCTGTGATTCCAGTATTACTGAGATGTAGTTCTTCTACAACAGCATTTCGTAGCATCACTTTTTGTATTTCATTTTGTGTTTCCATGTTCTACATAATAAAGAGCACAATGCCATGTATATATGTTGACTCATATACATGTACATATTACATAATAGGAGTAAATTATGAACATATGGAATTTTTTGTCATTTTAAAATAAAGTGACTTTTAAATAGAAACCTTTACCATTTAAAGATACATATTATAATATTATGTATTATGGTTTTAAGCATATTTATTTCATATAAGTCAAGCAATGAGAAATGATACAGTGAAATTACAAAATATGTGCATAGGATCTGAAAAAAAGCCAAATGCCTATTTGACTTCATCTCCTTATGTTCAACAATGTTCAAAACTTCTAGGTGAATGGACAGCCATTCAACCTGGCGCATGTGTATTCTCTATATCGGCGTGATGTCACACAAAGGTTCAATTAGAGATAAGCACAGAGAAGTTCCGAAAATAGTTGGGGGTAAACTTGGTGTTTATAAAACGAGATTTGAAGAAGGAGCAAACAAAATTATGGATTTTTCATAGGGCACACTGAAAAATCTAGAGGCACATCCCCACTGTAAACATGGCGGAAATTTGGTCATGTGACCAGTCCAACATCAAGAATACATGCGTATGTATTATGAGAAAATGGGAGACAAATTTATAAACGAATCTTACCAATTTGACGTCATTTGCGTTCAATTTTGTGAACCATGTGTTGTGTTCTAATGCTGAGACAATAGGGATTAAATCTCTGGAAAAAAGAGAGTGTCACTTGAAAGGTACTTTATGTTTTGAAATACACATGGAATGTGCATGAAATTGAAATACTAGTAATTATATACAGAAAATTAAACAGCCAAGCATGTACAAAAAAATAAATAAATAAACACCAGGATCATGGCATTTCTTTACTGTTTGGTGATTTTAGGCTTAAAATTTTCTTCATTTAGGGTAAACTTGTAAGTTGAATTCTTGAATAATTGGGAAAAATCTCATTCAATTTAAAAGTGAATAGAAAAAATCCCATTTTTTTTGTTTTTCATTTGATCCGTTGTGATACTTTTAATTTCATGAATTTCTAGATCAATCAAACTAAGGATAATAGGAAAATGGGAAAAAATAAAGGAAATATTAATGATTACAGAGCAAGAAATCACTTCAATGAGAAAGGAACAATCTTACTGATAAATAAACAATTGAAATAATCAAAGAGAACGAAAAAATATTAAAGTTATTAAATATATGACAGGAGAGAAAATCAAAACTAAGTATCTGTTTAATTATTCTCTCAAATCTAAAGGGCATGGTTACATATAAGGAAATGTCAAGAAAAGTCAAATAATTCAATTTGACATAAATGTGCAGTGTTACTCATGTATACAGTACAGTAATTTCAATACTTTAAAAAATCTAAGGCAAAATTTACGCTGTACCGTTCATGTACATTGATGATAAAAAAGCATGGCAATAAATTGAATAATATAGACATTCAAGCTCCCTCTTTTTTTTTAAATAATTATTTCTATGCACAGCTGGGATTGCATATAATTCGGATCCATAAACTTGCACAGTCACATTGAGTACTAGTATATTTCCCCAGATTAAATGTGAAGGGTTCGAAAACTGAACCAAATGTCATTCACAAGTTAAAGTTTAAATAGACATCCATATAGGGATCATAGTTATGTCCCCTAAGTCAGTATAAGCTTCCTTGAACCCCATTATGACACTTCTATTAAAACCTTCAATACTGAATACTGTATTAGAAGAAATTCCAATCCTATGCTTAAGAAAAGCTTAGGGAATAGACCACTTGCCGAAATTTATAATGGCTGACAAAATGGTGAAAAATGTCCGAGGTAGGCAATTTTTGCGCACTTTTTCATGGTTACGTCTCAGTGGAATTGCGTCTTTTAAAATAGAGACGTCATAATAAAAAAAAAACAACGAAAAAAAGTTTTGACTCAGACATTTTGTGCTTTCTAACATAATTGGAAAATGGTCCATTCAAACTAACATAGAAAACTCGTTTGTTTTCTATCATTGTTTTTCTGCTATATTATCAGATATTTATCAAATGTCTACATGTAGCAAAACAAAGCATAATATCATAATTGTACATGGAAAATGTTATATTAACAGCAAAACAAAGTTCTAACAACGTACAGAAATATTTCTTGTGGCCACCTGGAAAAAGATCCAAACAATTAACGAGGCCGTGTACAATTAGAAAAATTTGATGACGGTGAAATTTCAATTTCTTTTCCTTGAAGTACAACAAATAAATAACATGAATTTAATTAAAATCTCTTGTGCAGAAATATGAAAATTTGAGAAAAATCATTACTTTGCAGTAAAATCCCATAAGGTCTCATTGTAAGATGCCATTATCTTTGAGATGACCCCTACATAATACTGAACAGTCAACTTCTATTTTCTTTCCCATAAAATGAATTTTATAATACTGCAATTATATGATCCAAATTTAGTCAAAATATCTTGGGTAGAAGTTCATCATTTTCTAATTAGACACAGCCTCGTTAAGAATAAAGCTGATTTGTTCTCAATGGGTAAGGGTGTCAGTTAATTAAGAAATAGAAATACATGAATGTACATGGAGAACTTCTTTAACCTTTACTGTGGCCTATCACGTGATACACAAGTGATATGTTCCACGGGAATACCCTTTGATTAAACCAAGTAAATACTGTTTAAATCTTCTTTATATGATTTTACTTTAGGCCTATCATATGGCCATTATCATCAATGATATGATGGTTATCTATTCTGGTTAAGTATAGACGTATATTTGGAGAACACTTAAACAGACATTTTCAGAGCTCACCACATGTTATGATATGGTGCACAGACAGATGCAAAATTTTCTGTTTAAGTGTTCTCCAAATATACATGTATTCTTGACCAGAATGAATTACCATCATATAATTCATAATAATGACCATATGATAGGCCTAAAATAAATTCATATAAAGTAGATTTAGACAGTATTTACTTGGTTTAATCAAAGGGAATTACCATGGAACATATCATTTGTGAATCACGTGATATGCCACAGTGACCTTAATGGGACTAATTTTACAGAAGAAAGGAAAATCCTTTTCAGGTTTAGTCAATTGAAAACATATATATATAATTTTTCCATTATGATCATATCAAAGACGAAAATGGAGGTCAAGAGGGTCAGAAGACAAGAGAAAAGATCTGTAAATATCTGCATGATCAAGAAATATAAAACTCCATTCATTGTGAATCGAAATATACCTGAATAATGAAATTTGATAAAGATTACTTTTGAAAATCAGATCAAACTGCAAGGTCAAGGACATTAGGTCAAAAGTCAAGATATTAAGCACAGACCTGGGTGATACTTTGCTGTCACCTCCAAAACTGAAGAGTTTTTAAATGAAGACTTTTAATTTAGGATCTCAAATGAATTTTCTTTTCATACGATGTATTATGAAATGAGTTGTGGGTTTTATATCCCCGAGCCTTGGCTCGGGGATATAAAAGGCACAATGAGTTTCATAATACATCCTATGAATTGGAAATTCATTTGACATTCTTTTTATCACATGATATTGCCTAAATATGTGTATTTCTAATGTGAAATCAACATTTCTGAGAATCAGAGGCGAACCAAGCTCTGACCTACAGATCGTCTGCTAGTCGCCATGAGAAGTAGTTCCCCATCGTATAGATATATTCTGTGCGCAAGAAAAAAAATTTCACATTTGGTTTGTATTTTAATGCAATAATTAATTCTTCAACAATTTTGATCATTGATATTGAATCTGCGTCAGACTCTGAATTTCACAATTGACAAATATTTGAAAGGTCATAATGTGATTAGGTTCCCAACTTGACCAATTGCACTCAAGCAGAGCGATATGTAACGTGTTATCATATCATATATTTATGAAATGGCTTTATGAAACTGCATAATGGGTGTATCATGTGATAAAAGAATAAATTACACACCATATATACATTTTATCTTCTTTGATAGCTCAGCTGGTTAGAACATAATGCTCACAGTCAGAAGGCCTGGAGTTTGAATACTGGCTGAGACATCATTTATCACTCATCTTTTACCAAGTTGAATACATTCATATGAAGAATTATGATAGACTTCTCATTTTTATCATGTTTTTCCATGGGTTCATATACTTTACTTGCTGCCAGAATGTTTTTTTTTTTATGTTTCATATGTGAAACCTCCCTTTAATGCAGAATGAGCATAAGTTCATCTTTTTTCCTTATTACCCAGGATTGACCTTAAGTGAAAGGTCTGGTGATTTGCGAAAATCAGGTACAACACCATGCTTATGACCTTTTAACTGGTGAGATTTTGTTTCAATTAAAATCATAAACCAATAGACAGACAAAAGTCAATCTTTAGATAAAAAGTGGATAGCAATCTGGCCTACAAATAACTCCAAGTTTGTCTGTTACTTAAAATGGTGTTTCTTCTAATACAAATGAGTTAAAGAAAATCCTGACGATAATCTCAACATCACTCACAATAGAGCACAAAATTGAGCATCGAAGGACCCCTATCAAGCTAGAGGTGGGACCAGGTGCCCGGGAGGAGTAAGCATCCCCTGTTAAGGAATGACAACCTAATCAATACAAAACTCATATTCTAATTCTTGAAAACATACTGTATAAATGTATATAATATTACATGTATATATATATGTAAATAATATATATTCATTCCCGGTATAGTCAATATAATCAAAATCAAAGTGACATAATGACAATTTAAATTTTTTATTGCACTAAATGTATTCGCCTCTTGGCTCTTCAGAGTTGAATGCTTATAAATCGTCATTATGTCACCTTGATTTTGTTTTTCATCATTATGTCACTTTGATGTCGTTAAATCATCATTATGTCACTTTGATTTTGTTTTTCGTCATTATGTCACTTTGATGTCGTTAAATCGTCATTATGTCACTTTGATTTTGTTTTTTTGTCATTATGTCACTTAGTTGTCGTTAAAATCGTCATTATGTCACTTTGATTTTGAATATATATACATGTACGTAGATATCTTACTTTGAGTTGAGATGGTCAAAATCCTGCAGACAGAGTTCCCTGGAGTCCTGAGATAGGTATATCGTATCTACGTCCTGTAAAATCGTAATTTATTTGTTAAATGAGTGAACCTTAATATTCAAGTGAAATGTGCTGTATACACAAATATGAAGTTGTACTAACAAGTAATTGTTGTTTGATACCTTGAAAATTTAGTCAAATTCACAAATCGACATTCAGAATTCTTAGAGATAATAATGCATGTTACAGCCATTTATCATATACATGTATGCAAGGCTGATTATAAGGTCATCAGCAAAAGGTTTTTGTGATTCACACTGTGGTGTTATTTTCATAAGAGGTCATATTTCTAGCTTTGTTTCCCTTAATTTTACACTGCATTTTGATGTCAAAATAAGTTTAGGCCAGATACCTTCTCGGATGGGAAATATATGCACATTACTCTGCTCATCAAAATGACTTAATTACTGTCTTCACTATTCTTTTAGCAACTGAAATGATTAGTGATACCGTAACCATGGTAACATACCCAAGCCACTTCTTATTATAGTACATCACGGAAAACACATCACACAAAGTTACTGTATGTGTTTTTATTTTAGCCCAACTAAATTCCAGCCTAAACAAGGCAAAATCCGGCAAACGGACGTAATAGCCTAATCATGAATAAGAGCATTTGATTCACTCTCCATTATAATCTATGACAGATAAACTTTTTAGTGTAGTCTTGAATTATTGAGTCTCTGCGGAATACAGAGTTTTTTCCCTTACAGACGGCATCTGACGTAAAACCATTGTGACATCATGAAAATGGTATGATAATGTCGATTTTATACCATCATTTCCCGGACTTTAGGACTATTTTCATAGAATTTAATGACGTCATAATCAGTCTACATCAGACACCGTCTCAAATGGGAAGTAACTCTGGTTTTCGAAAAATAGCAAGTACCAGTCTCAATAGTGCTAACTCTGCTAAAATATGAATCCCGCTAAGATAAGTAAACTTACAGTATATCCTGACTTACCCAAGCTACTTCTTCCCTGTACGGTAGGTTATAATAATCACACATACACGCGTACATCATGGAGAATCCGCCACACGGTCCCGTCTCTTTATGGTCGACGTCACGTATCAAATCGTACATGGTTTTCAGTCGGCTAGGTGGATGCACCTCAATTGTTCTTATAAAACGTCTGTAACGATGAAATCACAAATGCTTAAGTTCATGTATTACTCAGAGTATGATAAAGGGAATGAAGACCATATCACAATATTTTGATTTCTTGCAGTCTGCGAGTACACCTATATAGTAATAATCGTAATAATGCCTTACTTTAATGAGCATGTACATGTATGTCACTACAAGTACATGTTTTTCATATGAGAATAAACTCTGTCTATTTTGTTTCCCAACATGAGTTATTTTATTTTTGCAAAATATTCTAGGGTCATTTTTTTAAAAGAACACAAAGTTTCTCTTGATCTTTTTTTCAACTAACAAATAATTTCACAAAATTTTTAAATGTTACAGTAGACAAATCAAAGTATCTACAAATTCCACAATGACTGTTTATCAAAAACATCAGTATTCAAGACATTCCTTGCAACTGTTTCACAACCGTTTGCATGAGTTTCAATGGGAATTCTCACGATTTTGCCTTGCCTTCTCGACTTTGAGACTGAATAACGGTTGAGTACTTCTTTGATGTTTATTGCATGAACTAGCTAAATGCCTTGTAATACTCACTCTAATGGAAAAGCAGGGAAGACATTTTTAATAGATCTGCCGATATGTGTGATAATCAGGTTGATATCATCCGTTTCTGCATCCAAAGTCACAAAGTTCAAGGTCTTGTTGTCAATGGTAACCGATAACTGAAAGGGTGTAAATATTAAATAAGATAACAGGAGTAGAAAGTGAGTAAAATATACATGTAAGGTTCAATGACAAGATTCTGACCTCAAATTTTATATGTATCATTCTCACATCTTTGCATGAAATTGAAAAATAACAGTCAGATGAATTTACCTGATTTTCTTTTTTACTTTCCAAAGCCTGAATATCCAAGTAGCTTATATTTTGTTCCACCTGTGGGATGAGAGGGAAAATAAACATCATAAATGGTATGTTAATTTTTAAAGCAGCTCAGTATTTATCATTATGTCATTGAAAATCTATAATAATGCAGAAGGGTTCCAACTCTATACCTTCTTGAAGCAAATTCCAAACCAATTAATTATGCACCAGTCACATATTGTTTCGGATATTAAATTCTCATCAAGGGATTAAATAACAGACAAGGCTCACTGAATTCTTCTGCCTTCAGAAACAGTAAACATGGTAGAGGGGAAATACTGCTATCAAAAAAAAAATCTTAAGTTTTTAATTCAAGCTTCAATTTTGAATCATAATAAGAATTTTTCGTTTCATAGAAATACTTCTACTTACAGTAAATTTTATTCCCTTTATAACACTTCAAAACATCTCAAAACTTTAACAACTTCCTTTTTCAAACAAATATGCATTTCAGATGTCTTGGTTACCAAATCTCTCAAATCTCTTCCTTATGGGCGTCAAATCTACCTTGCTTAATTCATAAACAAATAATCACTCGTTTTGTCAGTAAATGATAAAGGTTCCATAAGTGCCAGCAATCAAAAGGGACAAAACCTGGTCCAATAGAAAGTCAACTGGTCCCAAACCAGGGCTTGAAATTCCCACTCACCCATTCGCCATTGGCGACTGAAAATGGGTATGGGCGAGTGAAATTGGCGAGTAAATTTGCCCAAATGGCGAGTAAAGAAATATAAGTCGGACATGATAATTCTCGTACAATCTCAGTTCTTCTCTGTTTTGAACAGAGAGATGCAATACGAGCTCCTTGACTTCTTGACGGGCTTCTTGAATTTCCAATCAAGGAGCCTGTATGGCTCCAGACGGATTTTCCTGAATTGGAAGCCCTGCAAACCATGTATAGGATCTCAATCTGTACAGTAAGGGACTCACAACTTAAATGTCAACTAATCATCATGGCCATATTCATCAATAAATAGAGGCAAGTCCATAAATGCAATATCCCTCTTCATGAAAGCAAGAATTCGTTTGACTACACAATCCAGTATACATTTTCATCTTGTCATGGGTAACCATAGTAACAGTTCTGTGAAATATAACTCAAATCTATACTTAAATGTTTTCGCCTTGACAATACTTGTAACATAGGTTCTTGTAATTGCCATCAAACACTTTTCTGACTAGGGCAACAATAATCTTTAAATTATTGTTCAAAATCTGCATCAACTTTCTAAATCACCACCTTTTATAATGCTACTGAAAACCCTTAACATAAAATGAGAAAGGAAATATTTTCTTTAATTTAAAGATTTTGGTCTGACCTTTGTTTGGACTTTGGCTGTAAGGATCATCAATCTGCAACCTGCTAGAGCCTGCAAAAAAAAAAATAATAATAATTATAATTCATTAAATAATATGCCAGATAGATCTGGTTAATATATATCAAAAATAATTTTCTTCTTCCAGGCAAAACACAGAAATGCCATAGATTTTTTCCCCATCTAATCTATTTTTCATCTGACATAAAGATTTGTATAAAGGGTAAGATAATTAGGACTTGGTGTGCCAGTATGCCACAAATACCCCCTGCCAAGCAGCAAAGTCTTAATCATATCAGGTTGATATTGAGTCTTTGTGTCACCATTGTGACGTCATGAAAATGGTATGGTAAAGTCGATTTTATACCATCATTTCCCAGAGTTTTAGGACTGTTTCCATAGAATTTGATGACGTCATAATCAGTCTACGTCAGATACTGTCTCAAATGGTAAGTAACTCCGGTTTTCGAAAATAGCGAATATATCGAACTGACCCAAGGTGAGGAGTCTTTATACTCCTTTGATCAATTTAGGACAGTATTCTCCTACCTTTATGTACCTTCATATTACTTTGTGTGACATCTTACTGTACCAAAATTCATTGAAATCCATTGAAGGGTTTAAGAGGAATGCATGGTGAAGACAAAATTAATTTTCTTACAAAGAAATCCTGAATTCATAACACCTGTTACCATGATTACACATATAGCAGTACATTTTGGACATGATTTCCCTTATTTCTTGCACGTCTTTCATTTAATATCAAGACTCAATGAAATCCATCAAAGGATTTTAAAAGCTCAGCTGGCACTTGCAGGTTAGAATATTGAGACGAACAGAATGAAAGTAAAACAGACTGACAGGAAAGGACGAATATGGTTTATCTAATAATGTATCTCCCTCCTGCACTTACTGGTAACCTTCCCCCCACCCCCACCCCCCAACAAACAACCCATGTTACGATGTTAGCCTTATAGCCGACGTTGAGTCATAAGAATTCAGTGTTCGGATGATTACTTTTCTGTATGTATAAACAGGTAAATAAACAAGTATAAATACATTTTGAAATATGTCTTCCTGGTTTATCGTCTTTTGAAATCTGTACATCGTGGGGACGATGACCCAAGGGAGCAGTTTGTCTGATAAACATTACGGAAAAAGCTTACACTTTATGGAACATAAAGTAAAACGATGAAAGAAACAAATACCCTCGTGAAGAAGGCAAATATGGGGTTTAAACACTGAACCTGAGGCTGAGTTCAACTTCTACCCAAATTTAAGGTGATTGAAAAAAAATTTAAAACATATATGGTATGTCATAACTCAAGAAAATATTGCCCCCCCCCCCCCCCCCCCCCCTCTCACCTCCACTCCCCTCGTTTCGAGTTTGCTTACAGATTTCAGTCAAAAACATTTTCCCCCAAGGTAGTGTCACAAAAGAATGAGTAGATGAGCTTATATTAAATTGATGAATACGGAAATACAGTATAAAATACCATGGTCCAAAAGGCACGAGAAAGTAAAAAGATAAGACTTGCTTAAGTCCTCATATCAACAAAATTATACAAATAACTTTTTTTTCAGTGAAATATACCTTTTCTAGCAAGTAAAAAGTTCGGTTTCGTGCTATAATTATATCACTATCTCTCCAATCAATTGCTCACTGCCTATAGTTTTAAAAGGGGCATTTCTTTCTTCTTCTTCTTTTTTTTAATTAAAAATCGCGATTCTTTTCAAGCCATCAAATATATTGATATAAGGACTTGAGCAAGTCTACAAAAAAGATATTCATTTTACAATACTCCACACATACATATTTATTCAAACGAATTTTCTTGGAAATTATGATGACTATATATATAAATGTTTTTAGAAGTCTCTCAATATTCATCCTCGGTTCCCATCCTCTGAATATTCAGCCAAAGCCCAAATAACCTGGGGAACCGAGGATGCTCAATATTATTTCTTTGTGATTTCCGGTTTTTTTTCTGGGGGAGGGGGGAGGGGTTAAACACATCCTAAAAGCTTTGGATACATATAAAGAGGTAGGGCGGTAAATTTAAGTTAATTAATAAACAGGGCGTAGTAAACATGATAAATGCTTCCTTGTTACGCTGTATCACTTCGTTTAAAATAAATTCGTTTGCAAGCTTCCTCCTTTTTACATGTTTGATTGCCGTTTATATATGGACTTTGATAAGGCAGGTGGAAGATCAGAGAAATGTTAAGAGGATTACAAAAAAGAGTTTTCAGTGAAAAAAGGGGATACATTTTAAAACTTTTTCTTCAGTCCTGTAGTGAACGTATTTTATGAACCTCAACACAGAAAATTGAATGAGCATGATAGCTGCTGAGTGCAATCGGATGTCACAGCTATGTTTATGTTTCTAATGAAATAATGGGGTTAAAATCTATACCCAGACAGATCCAAGATGGTTGTTAGAAACTAACATACAGTTTTGTTTAGTATTTTACATACTATTTTCAATACAAAGTCTGAGGGAGGGTGGAGGGGGGGCGTTTAGAAAATATTAAAATATGACAGACGAGCGTATTTAGATTTAATTTAAGTCACAGGGGCGAGGTACCAAAGCTTGGTCACAAACCCTTTCTTTTAGTTAGCTCGCATTCTTTCCTCTACAAGTATGTATCAAAACACTTCCTTTAGAATAGCTATATATCTCGTGACTTCAACTTCTTTTAGGATGAATTTTCGATTTGGATATGTTTTACACATAATTCATCTTGAGATAACAAAACCAAAATTCGTATCAATTGGGCCGTGTGTTTAGCCTGTAGGAAGGAAAAAAGAGAAAGCCACGATCGTGTACTAAGAAAGATTTTTTAATATATAGACTTATAGAGGAAAGGGTTTGTCTTGAGGAAAGGTTTGTGACCTAGCTGAAATATCTCACCCCTGTGGTTTAAGTTGACTTTTTTGCAGACGAAGTATATAATACTTCCGACTTTCCAAAATAAGAAATTTGGAGAAAAGGCGACACTAGTATATTGCGTTGTCAACTCTTCAAAGTACTTGAACAAACTGGGTCAAAGAAATGGCACATGTCATAATATTTCTACGATCCTTGTCGTTTTGCTTTTAAGGTATTCAACCCCTAGTGCATTTTCAATAATAAATACCAGAAATAAGAATTTTAAATCTGTTAGAAAAGAATGCTAAACATACTATTCTAGCTAAAATTAGGGATTACACTTCTCATACCATGATCTACTCTGTCCTCCCGAAGATTCCCGATTATGAAATAATCGGCATTTGTCGGGAAATGATGAAAATTTGCATAAATTTTTACAGGAAGTACTCTATTAGGGTGCGGGATCCTTAAGATCATTTCCAAGTTAACACGCGCGGATCCAGATTGTTTTTTTCCGAGAACGGAGATTCCATGCAGCTACAGGGAATTATTGTGTGTGATTTTGAAAAAAAAAATCATTATAAAATTGTATTTTTGTACAAATTCCAAACGGGGAGAGGGGGTTTCTGACCACCTAGAACCCTGGGCCCACTTACCTACCCATCCATCCCCAACCCTTTCTAGATCCGCGCGTGAAAATAATAGAGTAAGTAGAGGGCCAATGTTCTGATTCAAACAAACTCCGTCATTACTGTCATTTATGTCCAACCCCCTCCCCCCCATTTCCACCCCAACCCCTTACCCTATCCGGTCTTCACCTCTCGCATATTTCTGTGGTTCCATTGAATGTGGATTAGAAAATAAGTTATCATCAACATTGTTTCTTTCCTGTAAGCTGATAAACTAAGCCTGTTAGACGAAAAGATGGGGCATTTCTAAACACAAAGAGGAAAGAACCTTTGTAAAGTAAACTTTCCCCGGCTATAACCATGATACATACACCCACCTGTTTCTTCATCTACAATTAAATGCATGATAAATTTGTGTTTATTGTCTTAAAACTGTCTTTATAACAGTGTGGATGAGACGAAGAAGAGATAGCCAGGACCCCCCCTTTTTTTTCCCTAAGCACACAGGGGGTTAGGTTAGGTTAGGAGGGACCCTGAAATTTGCCAACACCCTTATTTTTCTCTTTTTTATGTTTTTTTTTTAATATAGGCTGGACAAACCCTGACGGCTACGACCCTCCCCCCACCCCCCGTGGAAACAAATCCATATCCGCCCATGTCCCCAAACTCTGAATTCCTAATATGAATGTTATTGTATAATTTTACTTGACCCCCCCTCCCCCTTTCCGATTCCTGTCCATTCCTAGTCGAGCGACCCCTGAACAAATCAGCATTCACGTATGATTTAGACCTACAATCACGGTCTGGTCTGGACTATGATGAGTCAAACCACAGAGAGGTGGACATGTGGTGAGCTTATTTACATGGTATGATGGGTTTTATAGCCGGGGATTAACATCCTTGGTTGAACGCAATAACACGGATTTACCGCTAAATTGAATTTTATCTTGATGGTTTTTTACAGTTCACATGCAGAAAGATGACGTAAAAGTAGCGAACTTGTGATAGAGGTGGGGGGAGTTAGCGGACGGACCTTTAACTAGAATCAAAGAAGTGTTACATTCATTTTTAATTGCTATATGTATGTAAATGTTATAATTATGTAATATTTTACAAATTGCCTTTGACTGATAGGAGTTATGAACGCACCCCCTGGCCCAAATCCTAGAATTTGCTACAAAATGCTGATTTTACATTAATCATACAGGTTTTTTTTAGGGTATGTAGGGGGCCGATATTCGGCCCCATTCCCAACGCCAAAAAGTGGTACTTTATCCCAATTTTAGACCTATAAATTCCCAATTGAATCTTTACTCCAAAACGAGAAATTCTATCGTTAAGGACAAACAAATTCTAGGAGGGATTCATTTATACAGGACGTTTCAGATCAGTGGCTTATAAACAGAAACACTGACTGACTTGTTCATGCATCCTGATCGTCCTGATTTATCAAAATCAGAGGAAATCTGTCTTCCTATGTCTGATACGAATATAAAAGCAAACTCCCCCCCCCCCCCCCCCCCCCACTTCCCTTTAAAAGTCCAAGGATATATATAGTTGTGTTACTGTATCAGAGCATAATTCTAAATCTGACATTTACATCAACGGTGATGGGGGTTACCAAAAAAAAAAAAAAATAATAAAAGATGCTCAATAGCAGGTGAAAAAAATCTTTTAGATAAAATCATTTATAATTTGCATGAATACCTCTTTTTGTTGTCTGAAATTTATTTTCTAACTCGGGATGAAATGTCGCAAAATTTCCAATTTCTACGGCCCTGGTAACAGGGGCAATACAAAACCCTGTCATAACTCCTCTACATGGAACTCCCCCCCCCCCCCTTGGACAAAATTTCTAACTCCGCCCTCCTTTTTCACGGAACAAGAAATTGTCCAGAAAATTCACAAAATGTGATACGTTGGCCACGGACCCTCAATGATCCGCCACTGAATATTAGTAGATCCTTCAAGCGGTCATTAAACTGCAATATCTACTGATTCACTCAGTTCTCTCTCCAGGATATATTTCACTGTTCCGTACCACAAATTAACCGACGTAATCACATGAAGACACGGAGGGTGCTATCGTAATCATCTACTTCCTACAGTGACTGTAAACAGTTGTAGATAAGGATCGAATTCATAGCCAAGTAATTTAAAGTAATTAGCCCTAGTTAGTTTGGAAAATTACTATTAAATTAGCCACTAGAAATTGCTCTGATCATCACTGTTATATATTGAATGGAAAACAGCATCTGTAGAGGACTCAACAGTTCATTTTACAGGCTTTGTGCGCTTATTTAAAACAGAAAGGAATGGAACTACCCCCATTCGATAAAAAAATACTATTTACATATTCACAAAATCGATGTGAAATATAGCTGTCCTAAACTGTTGTCACAGCTTATTATTCTAGCAAATTTATGAGCCATATCATATCAGATTGTACCTTTTTTCCAGTTCTACTAAAACACACACACCCCACCCCACCCCCAAAAATACAGACTTGTTTTCCTTTGCCGCGACACCTCATGCTAAGAATCTACGTTCGGATTTACTATTTGCATATTTATCGTGCATTTTTACTTGGGTTTTTTACAACTTATTTCTTGCTCTTCCGAAACTTGAAGTATCACGTCACTATCTGCATACAAATCTCGCTTCTCTATGTCAACTTCCTATTTCCATATCATTTAGTGCTAAACCTTTGAAACTTCCCTAACTAATTTCGTTTTCCCTAATATGGTAAACGTGTTCATTTAAGGAATTTATTTGTAAAACATATAAACATGTATGTATGTCCATTGACTGTCTACAAGTACTTCCTAAATCGTCTATCGTACAGTACCGATATATTCCCGGGATACGAACTAGGCTGTGTATACCTGCTTCCTTGTTTTCTGTTATAAAGGGCAATATGTATTAATGACATCTTTGGGTTATTTAAGGGGGTAGGGATAGGTAGGAGAGGGATGGGGTTCAAATCAGTGTTCCCGCTAGGCCAAAATAGAAGGGCGCCGCGCCCTTGATGCCCTTCCTCGCGCCCTTGATGCCCTTCCTCGCGCCCTTGATGCCCTCCCTTGCGCCCTTGATGCCCTTTTGTTGCGCCCTTGATGCATTTGAAATGCTCATAAAATGCCCTCAAAGTAACAATTCTGTTCAATTTTAGTTCTTTTTGTCCAAATTCTTACTTACGAAATTTCATTAATCAAAGATCCCAAGATGCACCTTTGAGTTTGAATTTCTCCGAATTAACTCTCCCATGATGGAAACTGAACAGACATACCCTCTCACTCCACACCATCTTGGGACTGATTATAAACCCTCCTTATACCCCTTGCCAATTTTTTTTTTCAAGAGTACCACATGACAACGAGCGTTCAAAATTTCCTGTTTCATGTTTCATGAAGTGCTTGCCTTCAAAGATTTTGCACCAGGGACAAATGACACATGCCTGATTATTTCTTGCTTTTTCGTTGCCTTAGTCTTAACTGAATGGTATTTTTCCCATAGATCTTGCAATCCCTGTTACTTGCCTTTGTGTTTTGTTAGAATTTATTCACTTCCAACATGTGGGGTTTTTTTTTCTGTAAACAGCATATTTTTACTAATTGGGATAGGATTTGAAAGGACTTCAATCCATATAACTTCATGTGCACATTCAACAATGAAAAATGCATAAAAGGTATAAAGATAAAAAAAAAAATCAAAAATTAAAATCAATAACAATGAACACAAATTTTCGGCCACTCGGCCTTTATCAAGTGGAAATTCTACGTAATACCCATAACTGCTGGTAAACAAAGCCCAGCGTAAAAATCCGCTGGGCTTTGTTTACCAGCAGTTATGGATATTATGTAGAATTCTTTTGTATTCGTGCTTTTCCACTTGATAAAGGCCGAGTGGCCGAAAATTTGTGGATATAGAGTTTTCATTGTTATTTATTACATTAAACTTCCCTACGGAGGACACTACTTCATTCTTTAAAAATTAAAAATTTCCCGTCATCTCCCTCAAACATGCTCCACACAAGACCAATGAAAATAATTTATTTGAAACACTTTTCATCAAACGATACTTCAACAAGTGACATTCTTCATGAAGAGAAGTTAACGACCTGTGTTCCCTAGGCTAATTTCGTGAAATGGAGTACCATGTAAGAGACAATACGCTGTATGATACAGGAATCTAATTGTTTAAGGACCCTTGAAAACAAAGGAGGAAATGACATTGATAGGAAATACTGATACGTGTAGTTTAGACATTTCCCGAAGGAAGGTAAAAGATAAAATTGTTGGAAATGTCTAAAATATAGAATCCTTTTCAAAATTTTGATGAAAGGAGAGATCAAGAATTAAAACCAGAAGTCTCTGACGAGACTGTAGCTCTCCTGGTTGTTTTGTTTTATATTTGTTTTTTATTTACTCATTGACAAGTGAATAAGATACATACACATAAATATCAATTTCCATTTTCTAAGACCAAAGGGAGTAGGCATTCTAACAATTTAAAAGTAGCACAAGAAAACAACATATCCAATAGACTGCAACTAGAAAATCAATCATATAATTTATAATATCCAATAAAAAAAAAAATTAAAAACCCGTTACATATGTCAAAGAACATTCTTCCTACTTGAAGTATACAAAATTTCAAAACAATTCGACCAGAAATAGATTTTTAAATAATTTTTAAATATTTTAGTATATTTTCACTGTATTTTAAAAATCTAAGTCCCATAACTCTGTAACGACATATGGAATAAACCTGAAAATCAAAAGGCGGTTTCCTCTCCACAGTCCAATCATAATGTATGAATATCATGAAAATCCGTTGACGCATATTCAAGTTATTGCGTTCCATGCGCCTATATTTTGCCCTTAGCTTAACATGTATGTGCATATAACCCACCCCCCTTACTATTACACACAATATCTCGGTTATGCGACAAAAAATTAAAAACCCGTTACATATGTCAAAGAACATCCTTTCTACTTGAAGCCCCCGTTCCACTGCAATCCCGCTGTACCTACGTTCATTCCCGACCTCGAAAATTGCCAGGTCGGGAGAGGACGGCTCTTAGTCGTATCTTGGTCTGGTACAGCGTATGTTGGTCCAAAATCGATCGGTATTAGAGCGGGCACGCTTTAGAGGTCGGGAAAAGTTTCCCGTATTCTTTCAACCGGTTGAAAAAAATACGGGAAACTTTCCCGCTCTCTATTTGGTCGTGAAATAGTCGGCGCTTGGTCGGGATAGTCGGGGGTACAGCCTAGGTTAATCGTGTCCTGGTCGGGAAAGAGCGTGACTTGAGCGTGGTCTGATCGGCATTTAACTTAATCCCGCTCTCTTCACGCATAAGATACGCTTTAATTACGCCCTGTCCCCGATCTTTACCCGTCTATTCTACGCTCTTACCACGATCTATCCACTACAGATTCATTGTTTGCTGATCTTACCAAGACCTTTTCATGACCATCTTGCGACCTATTCACGCTCTTTATGACCAAGTTACGACCAAACGACCCTTCAAATAGGATCTGTGCATATTTCATTCATTTTCTCGTACTGATATTGATTTGTTCAAAATACTTATTATCAAAATGTCGCGATGACGATTCTTGGCTATCCAATGCCATTTTTTAAGTAAGGGTTTTTTTTTTTTAATTTCGATCGCGCCACTTTTGGGTAAGGCTTGGTCAAAACGAGAAATATAGGCTTCTTCTTGGCCTATAGGATCATTGGATTACAAATGAGATCAGTTTAACTTAGAATTTATGTTTTGAGCGGGAATGCGTCAGGGACAGTCGGTAATAGATCGGGATCGCATCGGGAATAGATCGGGTTTTGGTCGGGAATAGATCGTGTTGGATCGGATAGAACGGGACTTGGTCGGCAATATGATCGTGCGTAGAGCGGGTAAAGCGTGAGTAAGTCCGCGATGGAACGTGAATCGGTCATAAATGGATCGGGAATTGGTCGGGAATAGAGCGTGATGTCAAGAAAAAATGAAAAGATCGGGAAAGTTTTACCCGCTCTTGTGAAAATTGCGGTCGGGAATGGTCGCAGGTACAGCGGGATTGCAGTGGAACGGTGGCTTGAAGTATACAAAATTTCAAAACATTTCAACCAGAAATAGATTTTTAAATAATTTTTGAATATTTTAGTATATTTTCACTGTATTTTAAATATCTAAGTCCCATAACTCTGTAACGACAAATCGAATGAACCTGAAAATCGAAAGGCGGCTTCCTCTCCACAGTCCAATCATTATGTATGAATTTCATGAAAATCCGTTGACGTATATTCAAGTTATTGCGTTCCATAGGCGGACGGACAGACGGACAGACGGACGGACGGACGGACGGACTTCGCCATACCATAATACGACACGTCAAATGACGGGCGTATAAAAATGACCACATCCATTTTATAAGACCCTGGGGATCGGGGGCTCAAACAAAATATCAGATGCACAACAAGAACACAGACCAATCAAATTGCAAAAAGAATGAAGCCTCAATCATTCATAGTGTCGGAGGAGTTGTGAGCACAACATTACAAACAGCTATATACTAGGAGGAAATGACCATACCCATTTCCTAGAACCCTGGGGGTCAGTGGCTCAAACAAAATACTGGTGCACAACAAGACCACAGATTGCAAAAAGAATGATGTTTCCATCATTTATATAGTGTCAAAGGAGTTGCGATCACAGGATTACAAAGACTTATATAGGAGAAAATGACCACACCCATTTTCTAGGACCCTGGGGTTCACAGGTTCAAACAAAATCTCAGGTGCACAACTAGACCACAGACCAATCAAATAGCAAAACGAATGAAGTTTCCATCATTAATAGTGTCAGAGGAGTTTCGAACACAGGATTACATAGACTTATATTGGAGAAAATGACCACACCCATTTTTTAGACCCTGGAGGTCAGGGGCTCAAACAAAATATCAGGTGCACAACTAGACCACAGACCCATCATATTGCAAAAAGAATCAAGTCTCTATCATTTATAGTGTCAGAGGAGTTTCGAGCACATGATTACATTGACTTATATCGGAGAAAATGACCACACCCATTTTTTTAGACCCTGGAGGTCAGGGGCTCAAACAAAATATCAGTTGCGCAACTAGACTACAGACCCATCATATTGCAAAAAGAATCAAGTCTCTATCATTTATAGTGTCAGAGGAGTTGCGGGCACAAGATTACATATAGAGTTATATAGGAGAAATGACCACACCCATTTTCTAGGACCCTGGGGGTAAGGGGCTTAAACAAAATCTCAGGTGCACAACTAGACCACTGACCCATCATATTGCAAAAAGAATTAAGTCTCTATCATTTATAGTGTCAGAGGATTTGCGAGCACAAGATTACATAGAGTTATATAGGAGAAAATGACCACACCCATTTTCTAAGACACTGGGGGTCAGGGGCTCAAACAAAATATCAGGTGCACAACTAGCCCACAGACCCATCATATTGCAAAAAGAATCAAGTCTCTATCATTTATAGTGTCAGAGGATTTGCGAGCACAAGATTACATAGAGTTATATAGGAGAAAATGACCACACCCTTTTGTTTAGACCCTGAGGGTCAGGGGCTCAAACAAAATATCAGGTGCACAACTAGACCATAGACCCATCATATTGCAAAAAGAATCAAGTCTCTATAATTAATAGTGTCAGAGGAGTTGCGAGCACAAGATTACATAGAATAATATAGGAGAAAATGACCACACCCATTTTCTAAGACACTAGGGGTCAGGGGCTCAAACAAAATATCAGGTGCACAACTAGCCCACAGACCCATCATATTGCAAAAAGAATCAAGTCTCTATCATTTATAGTGTCAGAGGAGTTGCGAGCACAAGATTTCATAGATTTTCATGACCACGCCCATTTTCTAAGACCCTGGGGGTCAGGGGCTGAAACCAAATGTCAGATGCACAACTAGACCACACACTAAGTAAGATGCAAAAAAAATTAGCTTTCTATCTCCTATGGTTTCAGAGGAGTTGCGAGCACAAAAATTGTTTATGGACGGACGGACGGACGGACGACGGGGTATCGCACAAGCTCGACTGGTCAGAGACCAGTAGAGCTAATGAGATGAGGGATTTGATTTGGTTCTTACAAACCTATACCATGCTTTCCTTGAAATATGATCGTGTTACTTGATTTATCATGTTTAATATAGTCAAATCAGTACCTGACATAATCTTTATGACCTTGACATTTGACCTCTGACCCTTCTTGTAATACATGTATGTTTATGAACATTAAAGAAGATTTGTTTATGAAAAATGCAATGATGTGCCAGTCCATAGGTTTTGACTGGCAAAAGGGGTAGGACCACGAGACCCCTAAATCGGCCCTTGATTTTTCTCTTAAAATAAATTTCATGAGGAATACTTGATATCTCTCATGAAAATACACGAATGTTTAGCGCTTTTCATGAAAAGAATAATATCACCAAACAATGTGCCATTTAACTGTAATGACGTCATGAGGTGACGTCATTTTGACGTTATTGACAAAATATGGCGAAAATTGCTGGGAATTTTGTCTTTTGTCCTAGAATTCAATGTGGCCGCATGCGTTAACTGAGATAAAACGTTTATGACAAAAGGATATAATGATAATCTTTCACATATAAATTTTCCATCATAGTTAATGCATGCGGCCATTGCTAATTTAATAGAAATATTGAGTTTTTGCATCAATTTCGCCGAATTTGACCTATTTTGGTGTTTTCAAAGGGCTAAAAGGTGTTGATAAAAGCAATGTTTCAAAAAGTAGATTCGTGATTCAGTAGAGGACGTTTCAAAATGTCAAATAACAGTTAAAAATTCTATGAAGTACAATGTTCAAAATTTATCAAAATTAGGGCCAATATCGGGCTTCGTGGCCCTACCCCTTTCAACTGGACTGAAAAAAAGTTTAAAGTTTTGCTGCACAATTCTTTATTCGGACTGGCATTGTTATCAAAATCACATTCAAGGAATTGTGGTCCCCCACTTTTGGGTGTTTGTCTTTAAAGTAATGTTTACAACGCACCTTCCCCTTATTCATAAGTATTCATAATATATATCATGTATTATTAAAATTCTAAATATCAAAAGATTAAACTCCAAGTAAAGGTCAAAAGGTCCAAAATTTAGTTACCAAGGGAAGGTCTTGTGAAAAGGAATACACATGTGAAATATGAAAATCCTATCATTAATATGACAGTTCAATCACTGACCATTCAAATGTTATGGTCAAGGTTGAAGTTTTTGAAAAGTAGGTTAAACTCCAAAGTCAATATCACAAGGTCAAAAATTTTGGTATCCATGGAAAGGTCTTCTCGCAAGGAATACACATGTGAAATATAAAAGCCCTATCACTTACCATTCAAAAGTTATGGTCAAGGTATAGTTTTTTAAAAGTTCGTCAAACTCCAAGGTCAAGGTCACAAGGCCAAAAATTTTGGTATTCATAGAAAGTTCTTGTCACAAGGAATACACATATGAAATATGAAAGCCCTATCACTTACCGCTCAAAGGTTTAAGGTTAAAGTTTTTAAAAAGTAGGTCAAACTCCAAGGTCAAGGTCACAAGGTCAAAAAAATTTTGTATCCATGGAAAGTTCTTGTCACAAGGAATACACATGTGAAATATGAAGACCCTATCACTTACCATTTAAAAGTTATGGACAAGGTTAAAGTTTTTGTGACTGATGGACAGACAGGACAGAAATGTATAGTCAAGGTGAAAGTCTTTTCTATTTCTTTTTTTCTGAATTAAATCTGATCTGGAGTTCTTGTCTTTAATCAGAAATGGTATCAAATACTGTCTGAGAATATAACAAAGAAATGCCTTATACATCATAGAATGCATTATCGGAATTTTTATATACCCATAACATAAATTGCATAAAGATATATGCAATCCTACTGCTCTCTCCACAAGCACATGTAATATGTGTAAAGGTATTGCAATTTGTACGGTACAGGAAATTATCGCAAAGTTCCTTTATAATGGCCATTAATAGCTTAAACTGTTACAGTCATTTAACTAACCTGATATTACTTCATTTTCACATTATACTCAGTCCGACAGATTCATGCAAGTTTGACACATCAGAGTGATTTAAACATTTTGGATGACCAAAAACTGTGGTATCTAATAAAATTGGGACTTGTTTAAATGGCAGTAATACAAGAGATAATTTTCTTATGAGTCATTCCGAGTCATTATAAACAATGAATGCAATTGCCCTTTTAAAAGAGTTTTTAAAAAATGTAAATACATGTATACAATGTCATGCAAGTCTTTTGAATTCCCAAATTGAGACTTTTCTTAATATTATCACAAGGAAAAATCTCCAAAGCACTTGGTGCTCTGTATTACATTTTTGTAAGTGAACAGTAGTGTATGACAAAATCTTATTCCCTGCCTGGCATAATATTAACTTGGAAGTTTACAGGACACAGACAGAGACCAGGACGGACATACATTTTTTACCGATGGACATCACCATTCCACAGCATAATATGAATTATAATTCATCCTGTCTAAAGACAGACCTGCAAAAACAAGCGAAGTCTAGATGTTTGTTGTATTTCTAGAGGGGATGTCTTGAGTGACAAATAATGTTACATGTAACATGATTATTGTACTATCTACCGGGTATATGTAATATACAATGCAGATTACTTTTGTTCAAGTTTAAGAGTAGGCATGTGCATACCTGTCAACTTTTTTCGGACAAAAGAGGGTCATGTACAGTACCCTCTTTGGGTCATAGGGCGCAAACTGAAATTGTGACCTTTTTCTTGTGTGATTATAAATATTAAAATGAAAATTTATCCCAAAACAATTACCTGTAAGTTCATTTTATTATTAGACATGTAAAGCATTTATTTTAATTGTAATACTGCATAATGTAGCACATGTGTATTAGTTTAGGACATAATATTAATCAAGGCCAGAAGTTTAGTTGAATTTGCTTGGCTATATTATATAGATGTGCATGATGTACCTCATTGAAACTGACATTGTGTACAGTTACTGCCAGAGTGCCAGTCTTCACAAAAACTTTTTGGAACCACTACCCTAGCCAACACATACATTGTGTTGGTCCATTGTATTACTTCTTCCCCATGACCCATGCATTGCACAGGTATAATTTGTTCCATAATATACCTAGCGTGGAAATATTTACCTGATTTGTACATCAATATGTACATTGAGACAATCGCCTAATTTGTTTTCATAGAGCTGTTGTGACAGGTGTTGCATGCAATCAGGAGACGCTCAGACTCTCCCGGAGCACCTGGTCTCACTTGGGAATATTATTCATTTCGAGGTTCGCAACCGTTCCTATGGAAATTGTAATGATTTTGCCCTGCCTTCTCGACTTTGAGACTGAATAACTGATAGGTATTTCTTTGATGTTGAATTATTTACTAGCCTCAGAGTGTCGGGCATGTGATTTTTCGTGTAATGAAGTTACTTACAACAACACGCTTCTCATATTTTTCTGGCTTCACTTCCAGTTTCATTATCCGTTTAATGTAAATCTTTGTGTTAGGCCCGACGGCATCTCGAATGCCACCTGAAATAGACGAAGATTAATTACGATTAATTAAATAATTTCATTTTGACAATGTAATGTACATGTAACTTTTTAGCAGAACCATCACAATATACATGTATAGCGGCAACTTATTTCTAATGGACAGACACTCAGTCCGATTCCTTCTCTGTTAGGACAGGAGGATTTTTTTTTCTTTGTTTGTGTTAATATCACATGTTCAATATACACATCATCACCAGGGCTCTCACACCCATTTTTGGGACTGAGGTCGGGGCCTTTGAAATTTGGAAAAATAGCAATTTTTCCCCCTAAACTGGGAAAAAATATGAGTATATATTTGGATGAAATTTCTCTCAACATATAGAATTTTTAACTTGTTATTTTCAAATATTCCATGAAGTGCCAAATTGGGAAAAATTGGGGAAAAAGATACTACATTGTAATTTGTATTCACTATTGGGTAAGGGGCCGAATATCAGCCCCAAATCAGGCCAAATCAGGAAAAGGGGCATAAAAGTGGTGAGAGGTCTGTGGCAAGCAGCCTTTCAGAATCAGAGCAGAGCCCTGGAGGGGAGCAAGGGGGAAAAGCTGGGTCCCAGAAGCTCAATTTAGCCTTTTCCATTGTTTTCTAAGGACCAACATTAGTGAAATTACTTTGAAGTCTCCGAGTTAAATCTTAAATTGATCAAAGAATGCAGGGTTTTTTTTCCTTGTTTTGGGGCCAAATTTCGGCCCCTTCCCAATGCCAAATTGCTCTATTATTCCCAAAAAATCACTATTAAATTTCCAAAGAGGAATTATAAAAAAATACACCTGAGAAAATAAGACTCGAAACCTGGAAGTCAGCACAAAATGTCCTATTTCTAAGTGCATTTTAAAGGTTTTTATTCATCCCTTGCTCAGTTCAAGCAAATCAATGGATTAGCATAATTGTTTATAGGGTTATACTTTGGTGAGAATTTGAATAAAAATTTTCCCCAAAATTTGGTAAAATGTCCCAAATGGGACAGGCACCTCCCCCCCCCTCCCAAAAAAACAAAAAACCCTGGAATGGAAATTGATGCATTGAGTCGAATAATTGACAATTATAATCAACTAATAACAAGTAAGTTACTGATATTTACTCTTTCTGTAGATGGAAAATGATCAACAGTTACCTGTACCTATGATTTGCAAATTTTATTTTTAGGGGGCATACATCCCCTATGTCACCCCCCCCCCCCCCCCAATTGAATCAGCATCTGTATAGGGTATCAATCATTGAATGCCCTGCTTTTGATAGTTTTGAGCATTTCCTGCAAGTGTGCTTTGGGGAGGGGGGGTCAGATTTGCGAATGGTAATGACCCTTGACATGTTTTATGCCATTGCAACCAATTTTTACATATTTTCAAAAAAATACCCCCACCCCTCTATTACTATGCAAAGTAGAAAGGTAAAAATTTCTGTCTCACAGACAAAGGTGACATTTTCACCTCTCAAAAAATGGAAAATGTAAAACGCTGACACTATGCTTAGCTTATTCTTAACTCAGTAGACCTACTGCCTTTCAATTATATTCTGACATTGTCACTTTACCAGTTCACTGAGTTTTTATCTGTGTTTGATTTTCCATACGGAAGTGATCTAACTTACTCTCAAATTCTCGGGGAACGTTGCTGATCGATGCCATTTTGAAAGCTGCATCCAACGCCCCGATAAATCCCTGATTATTGTAACTGTCCTTTAATGGATCAGAGAGATGATGTTATTGTTTTGATACACAAAATTACGGATACAGGGGAGTGTCAGATTGAAGTCGCCATATTGATCACGGATGTGACGTTTCGGCGCGGGAGGTCACGCTTCAGGCTAAAAATAGTTTGTAAACACATCACCACGTGGTCAAATCGAAAGTACACAGTAACCTTTTTCCATCTTCTACAAGTGTACGTAATATCTTACGCCCCCTTGTCAGCACAGGCACCAGATTCAGTGGCGGATCCAGCGCCCCCTTTGCCGGGGGGTCAAGGGGCGAATTTTGCCGATTTTGACTGATAATGGGCCAAAATATACCTGTTTTTGGAAAATTTTAGGGCAGTGCCGGGGGGGCGGGCGCCCCCTCCGCACCCCCCTGAATCCGCCACTGAGATTCCTAGAGCGAAAATTATAACCCATCTAAAACGCCCTTTCTCTTCTCTTTAAAGAGAAGAGAAACGGGAGTTTTTAAAAGATGTGTTTTTTTTCTAGGAATCTGGCGCCTGTGTGGTGTACCACCAAAATGTATCGCGTCCTAGCCATCGTCCTAGCCGTCGTGCCCCTTCCTGTTGTGATTCACTGAAATACTTTGAATAAAGTGTCTTTTAAACTTGAGCTTTGTTACGGGTACTTTATGCAATATACAGAAGTGCATTTATGGTACACACAATGCGCGTTTAAAATAGAATTTCATGCGATAAATGCACTTGCTGTAAAAAAAAAATACAAATCACCCAATCATTCTTGTCATCTGGAATCGCATTTTCCAGGTAAAACGGTGGCGTTAGGTCACCGTGGGTTCAGTTTGCAGATTAGAAGAGCCGTCACGTTCCTTTCAATATAGTTTCATCTCAGCATACGGAGAAATAATGCCACTCTGACGTCACGTCATGGCTCGCAGCCAGATTTGAAATTGCTATTGTCGTATATGGACATCACTGTAACTAAGACTGTTAAACGGCTTCCGGGCCGGCATTGGATATGATACTCGTCTATTTTCTGAAGAAGTTGATGTAAAAAAACTTTATTTTCCGTGTTAAATTCGCGGTTCCCACATGAGTTGAAAATTAGTAAGATTCTGTCCATATAAGTTATCATGATTACATTTTTGGTTAAGCCCCTAGGTGAATCAAAAATGTAATCATGATACATAGGCTATACAGTAATTTCATAGGAAGACAGCATGATTTTGCGAGTTTTGGCAACTTAAATGTCCGTTTTATTAGGTTTCTAGTTTAATAATTCGTGTTCCGGGCATCGCGATTGAAAGTTTATAACAAGTAGTTGAAGTCAGGTATCGTCGTTTTTTTCGGATAACTGATTTTGGCGGTTCCCACATATTTTAAAAATTCCTTCTTTCTACGAAATTTCCTCTATTTTCTAGTATCAAATCATTATGTTTTCTTGTAGAATTGAAAATAGGTCATGAATCATCGTTACATAACAAATTGAAAATAATATGAATAACAGAAATTAAATAAAAAGAAGATTTTACGGAAAAAGCTATACTAACTGATTTTAATGGGAGTTTCGCCGAACTTCGTCACGTGACTGAGATAAGTGGCATCATTTCTCCACATGGGGAATTACATTGGTTACAGTGATAAAGGCTGGTAGGGAATGTTACTTCCAACAAACGGTTTGTGCATTCTAATGACTTAATTATGGGTCTTAAACCCATACCTTAAGAATGCAAGTAATTTTTGCAAGTACCTTTTCCATCAATGATATTACAATTTGTTACATTGATATATACATGTATATAATAGCAAAAGTTGACATCGATGTAACAACAGTTGACGACAGTGCGATTAGGGGATTCCCAAAAAATGTCATCGAAATTTTATGAATTTCATTTTTCTAGAAAGCCTCACTAATGTCTATGACTATATATAGATATTTTTGAAAAAAAATCCTCCCGGGACGGTCATTTTGAAATGTACTTCAAATAAAATCGGACTTGAAATAAAAAAAGTTATCAGCAAAAAGAACTATGATGACCAAAAAGTTAATCATGTGTGAATTTCATTCTAAGCATTCAGTTGGAGTATTGTGTAGTCGTGTTGGATTTGAAATGAATTAAAATGAAGTCCTGCAGATGAACATGTAAAGAAAATGCAAAAAAAAGTTTTTTGAAATAAACAATTTCAAAAACAAATACAGCTGAGTTTATCGGTACGCCAAAGATTTACCTATCGTTGCCGAATATCAGTATACCGGCGCGCCATTAGCGTATCATTCCAACCAAACCCTAACCCCTAACCCTTAACAGCAATTCTCTGTAAGAACCGAAGAATTTCAAGACACGTTGGCACGGCATGTCATGGATTTTTGAGATTTTTGGTATGGAAGTTCAATATGAAGCACTAATATGCATGTCTTTACTGTTTTATTACAAGGTTGAAAATTTCATAAAAGCACCAATTTTTGAAGTCCACATTCTAGTTATCCAATTAGTATCAACTTTGAAATATTCATTAATATATAAAATGAATTGGGCTAATTTGTCCTTTTATATGCAAAACAGCATCAAATTTAGTTGCTATGGCAAAAATCGGCTGAAATGTTTCCATACGATGAATTTAAACATACAGTAACCTCTATCAAACTATCTACGCATGATATTGGAACAGAAGTTCATGTATACATCTATCAGAGGCGTTTTAATATAAAAATGACCTTGAAAATATTTCAAGGTCACCCACTGAATTTCCAAGGTCATTAAACTTTAAGTGACCAGATTTGACGAAAAATCCTGATTTTTCATGAAATGAAGGTGCAGATATTTTAGAAACCTTGAAATATTGAACTTAACAATTATTTGCCATAAAATGATAAATATATCACTAATTTCTAAGAACTATTGAAAAATTTTCTTGAATGTCTAAATTCTTGGTGAGTATTTTGAAAAAAAGGGACGAAATCTGTATTTTCTTGTTTTTTGACGAAAAAATATTTTCCTATTAAATTGCTCCAGTTCAATAAATCGTAGTATTTTTCTTTCTTATATTCATGTGCTTTCATAATAAATATGACCTATTAAAATATTCAAATAAAAGAATACTTAAAATAGGTAACAACAAATTTAAAAAATCAATGTTTTATGCAAAATTTTAGTCTCAAAGTATAAATGACCTTGAACATCAAGCCAATGACTTTGAACATTTTAATTGTTCTTATGTAAAAGATTTAAGTCATATCTACACATGCATACATTTTGACAATCTTATGTAACTCTAAAGAGGAATCAAATCAATTTCAAAATAATATGAAACAAGCAAAAAGGTCTAATGTTGCCATGGCAACGGTCTTTGACGACAGAATTTAGGTAAAACTCATAAATAGCCCACTCTGATTTTTCGTTCATTTTATATGTCAATTAACATATATTTCCTTTTATGAAAATCACTAGTCTCCTATTGGTGCCTTTTGTGATATTTAAGATTGAAAATGGACGAAAACACACTAAATTGGCCCTTATTTTCACCTCGATTTTTCGCTTCGTTTTGACTTATTTTAGCTTAATACAATAAGCTTCCTGTAATAAATATCACATATCTGAGTGCACTAAGTAAGAATGGAAGCAAGGAAGAATATATTACATAAAGATGAACAAGCTGTTACAGTGGTACCCATGGCAACGAAGTCTCCGGAGCTGGCTCATTTCATGGTCCCAAAAGTGCTATAAATAGAATGACCTCGTTACCATGGCAACCAGAGGTCACATTGGCCGAAAAGTGTTATTTTCATGGTCAGTACTTAATATATACCCATCATACCAAAAATCATCAAAATCCATGACATGCCAGAGAATGGCTATTAAACCCTAACCCCAACCCTAACCCCTAACCCGAACCCCTAACCGGCATGTTTCATTTAACTGTACATGTGCATGATGTAAAACAGGAAGGTAAAGAAGCGAAGTAGTTGCAAAGAAGAGAAGAAGCGAAGTTGCGAAGAAGCGATGAAGCGAAGAAATGCAGAACTTTGCGAAAAAGCGATTTGCAAAGAAACAAATTTACGATGCGAGGAAGCGAAGCAATTTCGCTTCTTCGTATCGAAACTTCACTTCTTTTCGTGTCCATTTCAAGCACGAAGAAGCGAAGAAGCGATGTTCCTAACGGAACACCATATGGGATAGAGAAGACTTACCGGTATATTAGTCTACCTGCTCTGGTCGTCTCCCCTCGTGTTAGTCTAAAAGAAACAAAAGGCCAAAAACCTGGTGACTGTACACGCGCTATTAAATACCCTTATCCAATAATAATTTGAAAGTATTATGGGGATAAAAGAGGTTTTGGTAATGGGATCTATGACATACCACCAGAAACCCATTCGTTAAAGTGATGAAAAAAAAAACAATTTTTGCCGCATCGAGATATGGTTTATAAAATGTAAGATACCTACCGTGAGTACTACTACTCCTAGCGAGTACTCATGCATATGTCACATGACTCTTGTTACCCATGATGAGTACTATAAATTAACTTTCTTTCATTTCATAGTACTAGTATTCTAAGTACTATAAAGCACGTGTCCGAGCTGCGATATTGAGATTGAAATTGAAACTCTATAAATGTAGCATCTGTGAACTTTATTTTTACATTGACCACAGCCAATGACGTCGCAGTATGACGATCACGTGGCGTCCTACCTTGACGCTGAGGTAGGTCCCTAAATTTTCAAACGTCAAAAATTACAGATAAAACGTTACAAAATGGTTCTCGGCGTGATACATTCGGGTTAGTTCCCGTCATACTTCCTACTCAAAGTAGGTGTGTGAATATGCAAATTTACACACCTACTTTGAGTAGGAAGTATTTCAGGAACTAACCCTATGTCCAATACAAGTGCATAAAGCTGACAACTGCAATCGTCCATGCATTAAACTAGAAGGGTCCTAAAATCTGAGAATATAATTTTCCTTGTATGAGCGGTCAAAACGCACAACTACAATCCAGTGAGACGAGTACACAGGACAGACTGATGGTAGTGGAACACAGGGTGCACAAAATGGAAAATAAAATAGAAGATGAAATGGAGATAAAGCTAGAAAAATAGAATCAAAGAAGGAAGATTTTTTAAAATGAGATATCAAAAAAGGTCATGGATTCTTTCCAAGGGGAAGTCAGAAAGGAAGTGAAGGAAATTGAAGAGCAGAAAATCAGAAGCCTATTAAATCTGGTCTGTTTCAATATCACAAGCACACGTAAGGATAGCAATGAGAAGAAGAATATGATGTACAGTCTTTCAATATTCTATATAACCAAATCTGAGTTGCCGATCCAGATGTCAATACTCTATTTATAGAATAGGGAAATTTCCATCAGACAACAGTAAACCAAGGCCATTCAAAATTATATTCAACAACAAACGGGAGAGGAAAACAGTACTCGACAATACATCTAAAATCAGTGATTTTTTTTGGCCGGATTTACCGCCGAATATCGGTGGCTTCCCCTCGTAAAAATTAGCTTTATTTTCCCAAAAATCGGCCCATATTTCCCCAATACACGGAGATCAAAATTGTTTCCAAGATTGAAATGAAAATGACACGAAAGGTGCACAAAAGTAATCCACGGCAAGGTTCTCATTAAGAGCCGGCGACCGGCGATTTCTCGCCTCCTACTTTGGGTAAAATCGCCGCCTACTTTCCGTAAAATAATGTTGTATCTCAGTTTCTTTAAGTATGAAAACTGAACGTGTACTAAAGGAAATTACGTTGTCCTTTAAAAAGCTTTCATTATACAAGCTACGTACGCGATAAATATTTCTGTAACTACAGTGAGTAAATTGATTTCAACACGGCGTGACGGGTCATTTTACGGCAACGTATATTAAAGAAGTACTATAGGACGATCAGATCTCGACTTTTCACGCCTGTAAATAAGATTTTTAATTAATATGAAAATTGTATAGTTATTGACCACGCGCCTCCACGTGCCACGGACAATCAAACGCCGGTCATGATAGTGATACTCAAGTTCTTCAACTTTTTCTCCCTCGGTCTATTTTCTGTATGTAAACAATGTACTAGAAATTATTTGAACAACATCAAGAATTCATTGTTATACTGAGTCTATTGAAACATCCACAAGGTGCGAGGCTCTGCGAGCCGACAGTAACTGCTGAGTGCGCGATCCCGCTCGCAGAATTCAAAACGTCTGAGTGACACACATTCGAAACGTTCGTCAATTTAATATGATCTATACTACAGGTACATGCTTACAACTCAATGCTCTCAAAAAAATCGAATTGTTCACACTGAGGAGAGCGCCATAAAAAAATACATCTAATTACCCATATTATAATTGATAGTTAAAAGCTTCAATAGGCGAAAAGGGATGTGCCTTTGTTTTTGCAAACTCTTTCACTTTCCTGGTAGTAATACTGATAACTTTAAGGCATTTGTGAACAGGAAATTGCTGTTTTGAACCAATAATTTGAGCGTTTCTTCAAAGAAATTTTGTTTCTAGATTTTCCCAATTTGTTCCAAATATCGCATATTTTCCCAAATGAAAAGGTACAGGTGGCTTTTAAAAAAGGTAAAAAAATCACTGAAAATAAGAAATATCACAGAAAGAACAGGCCTTAACAAATTTGTTGTAGTCAAAGATCTTACAGTCAGAAAAAGAGAAGAAAACCCAACCAAACGACAACAAAAACAAAATCGCAAACCCCCTAGTAGGAAAAGAGAAGAAAATAACAACAGCAATAGTGGATACAATGACATTACGATTATGGAGGACACAGTTCCAAAATCATGTTAACTTATCGTCAGGATCTTCTTTAACTCATTTGTGTCACACTTATGCCCTTTGCCGTGTGGAGCTCGTAAAAAAGTTCCCTGCGAGGGGTTTGACAGTAAGTGTTTTGAATATATTTCCCTGACATTGTCGCCATAGCACTTTCTATATGGATACGACGTAAGACAGTGCATGAATTTTATATATTGTTTTCAGTTCCGTGCTTAAACATCGACGGCGGGTGCGGCTAGCCAACAGGGGATGCTTACTCCTCCCGGGCACCTGGTCCCGCCTCTGGCTTGCTAGGGGTCCGTCGATGCTCAATTTTGTGCTCTATTGTGAGTGCTGTTGAGATTATCGTCAGGATCTTCTTTAACGCATTAGATACGTAACACTAGGACACCACCTGAATGCAATACCTCAAATGCTGGACGAGGAAAAGAATCTTCAAATCGACACCACAGCAGAATCATATTGCCGTCATTTCCCCCTTCTCAGACCTCAACGACGAAACAATCCAAGGAAGAATTGGCACTTATAGCGAAAATTGCAAACATCACACACTCAGACATACTATGGGAAGTCCATGAATGAAAAACCTTCAAACCAGATCTTGAAATCAAAGGACGACGAGGATGTTTCTTAACTAACGTGACAGATGGCCGTCCTAAATCGGTACCAGTTGCCCATTGGTCTCATTAGTTTATATGTACAGTATTTTGTGTTTGTTGTTTCTGTGTTGTGTTTTGGTATTCTTGTACCTTTTGTGTCTCTTGCTGTGCGTGTCTGCTCCGTGTTTTTGCATTTGGTGATTTGCTGTGGGTGCTGCAATCGATTGTTGTTGCAACCGTCTTAAACATAAACATCGACGGCGGGTGCGGCTAGCCAACATGGGATGCTTACTCCTCCCGGGCACCTGGTCCCACCTCTAGCTTGCTAGGGGTCCGTCGATGCTTAGTTTTGTGCTCTAATGTGAGTGCTGTTGAGATGATCGTCAGGATCTTCTTTAACTCATTTGTGTCACACTTATGCACCTGGTCCCACCTCTAGCTACCCATTCTGATACATTTTTCGGTACATTTTTTTACATAATAATTTCACACCTTTTGGTCATATTACATTATTTAGACTGAGGATCACTGACGAGGGTTAAGTACCCGAAACGTGCATGTCTGGTCCATGCTGTAAATTTATCTGGTCTTAAATGATGCTATTGAATTTAAAGACGTTTAACATTTGAACTTCTTGGTGAGTGTCACTGCTGGTGGACAAAGAGTCCCCGAGGGCACATGTAGCCAAGTTCGACCAGCTTCGGTTGATTGTCTGTCTCTTCAACGCATTTGAAATTTTCTGTTACAAAATTTCTTGAAATTCCTAAAACGTGGGTCCTGTAGCATCATATCCCACCCATTCTGATACATTTTTCGGTACATTTTTTGACATAATAATTTCACACCTTTTGGTCATATTACATTATTTAGACTGAGGATCACTGACGAGGGTTATGTACCCGAAACATGCATGTCTGGTCCATGCTGTAAATTTATCTGGTCTTAAATGATGCTATTGAATTTAAAGACGTTTAACATTTGAACTACTTGGTGAGTGTCACTGCTGGTGGACAAAGAGTCCCCGAGGGCACATGTAGCCAAGTTCGATCAACTTCGGTTGATCGTCTGTCTCTTCAACGCATTTGAAATTTTCTGTTACAAAATTTCTTGAAATTCCTAAAACGTGGGTCCTGTAGCATCATATCCCACCCATAATGATACATTTTTCGGTACATTTTTTGACATATTAATTTCACACCTTTTGGTCATATTACATTATTTAGACTGAGGATCGCTGACGAGGGTTAAGTACCCGAAACGTGCATGTCTGGTCCATGCTGTAAATTTATCTGGTCTTAAATGATGCTGATGAATTTAAAGACGTTTAACAATTGCTAGGGGTCCGTCGATGCTAAATTTTGTGCTCTATTGTGAGTGCTGTTGAGATTATCGTCAGGATCTTCTTTAATTCATTGGAGATCCCGTCCTTTCTTTTGATGAAATAGATAATTAGACAGAATAACTAGATAAACACATCTCAGTTGAAACAATATACTATCACTTAGTACTATTACAGACAGCATGACACAGGGGCTCAAGAAATACACAGATGAATATGTAAATGAATATAAAGAAAGGGGAAGGATCTCCAGCATGACCACCCTGCACTCACCAAGCGAACCATACCCACAAGAAACTGACACATAAATGACACCACACAAAACTGCAAATCGCAAAAAGACACAACAATATTCACTAGAACATTATACAAAACAATCAAAACAGACGTACAGAAACATCATTTTTAAAAATATTTAATGACGACATATTAACGGAAGGAGACCAATGTGCACCCGGCGCCGACTTTGGACGGTCATCTGCTATGAGAAAATGGTGAGGTTATCTGGATAAAGTGCACAGAACCCTCCCATGCCTTTGATCCTTCTGTTTATTAGGTCACCGTAAAATGAAGCAATGAAATTCCCAATAATACATACACTGATGCTGGAGTTGTCCCAAATTTTGAAAGAAGTTCAGAATAGTAATTGTATAATTTCCAAAAAGATTTTACAAGTTTAAGATATCTTAATCCTTGACTGACTTTGTAATTTGTATATTTTTATCATGGAAGTCCGAAACATGGGAGCAAGCTCTAGCGTATCTAATGAGCTGTGAGATGTAAATGCCGTACGATGGTAATTTTGGAACATCGCCATTAAGCCAAGGAAAATTAAATATGTTGAAGCCAAAGTATTCTATATTGTCGTATATTTTTGAATTTCTCCGTTATTGATTTTGATATCAAGATCCAAAAATTGTGTAGCAAAATAATCTGTGTTTGCTTTTTGTTTTGAGAAATGACTGTCTTACTTTGGGTTTTCATGGTAGTATAATTCTGGTTGATCAAGTGCAAATTCCGTGAATCGCGGAGCGATTTTTGTAATGGGTCAAAATTTGGTTATCGATACTCAAAGTATTCAAAATATCATCAAGATACCAAGAAGTGCCAATGAAACATTTCAAGTCGTCAAATTCCTTGAGTTTTTGCAGATTTTGCATGAATTCTTTTTCGCATTTGTACAAAAACAAATCTGCATCCAGAGACACACAATTAGTACCAATAGGAATTCCAATAACTTGCCTGTATAGAGAGTCACCAAATCTTACAAAAATGTTTGCCATTGCCATTGACAATGATTTGTACTATTTGTATTCTTCTGATGGAAATAATCCTTTTGTGTCAGAAGACCATATAACTGTTTTACCCCCTCGATCAAATCACTATTTGATATGACCCTGTAGGGTCGATATCCTTTAATGCTTTATCAATAGAATTTGATGATATTTGCGATTTTTGCATTTTGGTATTTGATCACACTGTCTACCCTTTTCGAAGCGGATCAAGGGAGGTGATAATATTTTCACTATCAACAACATATTGAATTGGCCTTCTCATATCAATCATAATACCATGCATAATTCAAGTATATCGAACACTTAGAGGATTATCGCAAAGGTATGTTGATAAGAAGATGACCTTTCAGCGTTAAGATGACCTTTCAGCGTGAATGACTTCACAGTATATATACTTGTGGGGGAAACAATTTTTTTTTGGAAACGAGCACAAAAAGTCTGAGAATGTGTCTCACTCGCCATCTCGTATTTTTTCTTATCTTATTTGTTATTTGCAGATCTCGAGGAGGTTTGTTAGATTATACTTCCCTCATGAGGTCATATTATTTATTGTGCGGTCCCGAATATTTTTGCCTTCCCTCAAATATTACTCATCGATGGGCCATCAAGCCAAATATGTCTTACCGACATATGAACGTGTGTCCAGAATGTAAGTGCGATGCTGCATGTATCAAACGGGGAGATTGCTGTGCCGACTTGTATTTCAGTTTTCCTGATCTTGACTGTGTTAACAGGACAATTATACAAGGCAGATATGATAAGAATAAGACAGAGCAGTTCTCGGCACTTATGGTCACTTCTTGTCCAGCAGAAAGTAACGACGTGATAAAAGAGAAATGTGTTTCATTGAATGACACTAAATCCCGACTCCGTAACTTCCCAGTAACTGGATGGAGAACTCCGATTACTTTCTATAATAAGTACTGCGCGGAGTGTCATAACGTGCACAATTATAGTTTCTGGACGTTGGACATCGATTGCTCTCATTTAACTGATTTCAACTATCTTTCTACTCTCGATGACGTAATAGACACGGCATTCGACGGCGAATGTATATTCCAGGCTTTTCGTGAGGACGATGCATCGGTTGAACTGAAGCAGGAGAATTGCTTTGATATTGATGAGGGAGAGACTCTATTTACAAAATGTAATCAGACAGGTGAATGGTTAGACTACGATTCAAATATCGTGTATGCCTGTGAGTCATTCTTTAAAGGAAAATACAGACTATTCAAGAACATATTTTGTTACATGTGCAACCCCTCTGTTCAAAATTTGGCAAAAGACATTTCCTCGGGTTGCAATGTTACAGGGCAATGGCACACCTATGACGGAGGATTGCAACGAGCATGCACAGACCTCCCAATGACGCTCACTACATTTCCGTTCAAAAATATCTTCTGTTATCTTTGTAACAGAGGAAATGATTCGTCTCAAATATTTGTTGATATCATAGGACAACTCATGGAAATTCCCATAGATGGCACGCATTTCCATTACCAATACGACTTGGATATAAACAATTTTAATTCAAACTTTTTTCTTCACACTATACAAAAGAAAATCGAGAAAGATGCGTCACTAAGCGACGTGATTCATAATTCGTACGACGTGTATATGTTCAGAACTAACGACGGTACAATTATTAATGTGACGAATTTGCTTCTTCAAAAGACAGCTTTGGGTGGGGGACGAGCTTGTAAAAGTCGACGATTTCTTTATCGAGAAGGACATGATTCCCCCTGTTCTTGTGAAATATCCTCTCTATTCGATCCTCATAGTCACCGATACTGTGATGACTTATTCTTACAGATGCCAATGCATTGCCGTAACACCCTTTACAACAATCCTTTACAGAAAACTAGGAAACTTCATGGAGTGCCTACAGTGAATGGTTGCTTTATGGAAGAACCACGTAAAGTTTTACAGAAAGGTTGTGCTATACCACAATCGAGTGATATATTTTCACTGATACCGCTGTCCAAAGAAAACGGAGTAAATTATGACAATTTCTACTGCGCCCTCTGTAATTTTGAAAGTGAGGAGTTGATTAGAAAGATGGACGGCGATTTTTCAAACATTACTTTCACACACAAAATCTCGCCAAATCGCGATTTTATCTATTTAGATAGGTATTTAAAATCACAAAATCTGTTCACGATTTGGGGAAATATTGAAATACTGTGTCCTAATTACCTAGATTACAGTCATTATCTAATGGCAGGCGAATTAGTCGACAAAGCAAAAGGAATGCAATGCCGAATTCAATTTAAGAAGGACATATCAAAATTGCGTAGATGTTTGCTGGGAAAAGCATTAAAGCGCTGTGCTGATGATGAATGGACTTACTCGGACAATGACGTAAAATGGGCATGTAACAATCTTACGAATTACCAAGAATATGAAGCTTTACTCCCCAAGATTCCCAGTTCTTTGAAATCACGATATGATCTATCAGAACGCAAAATCTATCGCGGTGCATACAAGTACACAAACGTTTATTGTAGTCTTTGCAAGCCGAAACGATCGTTTCCAGAGTACTTTATAAACAATTGTACTATACACGAGTATTCTGAGTCATGCTACCATTACCCTCGCATTTACTTTTATTACCCTTTCAAAAACTATTACTGTGCACGTTGTAACAACATTGGTATTGGAGGATGGGCGGGGATAGACAGTGAGGGAACACTGGACAAATTCAAACGTGTTGTTGGAATCAATTGGTTCCCGATTCTGCGCAATTTATTCTCGATTTCTGGAGATATTGCAGACCACGAAAACACAACAATTAATCAATGTAAAAGTGATCAGGCATACGATGAATACAAGGTAAGATTTCATTTCTTTAATCTAGTCAGTTTAAGACAATAGATGCTAAATTGTGAAAAAGGGTCATTTATCAAAACGAATCCGTCAAGATAGAATGTACACAGCACATTCACTTATGGCTATTGCGACGTATGTCGCATGCTTTTTCTCCCCAAGCACCTGGTCTCACTTCGGAATACTGGATTGTTTAAAAATTGATTCCATGGTTCTCAACTGTTTCATTGGAAATTCTAATGATTTTGCCTTACCCTTTCGACTTTGAGACTGAATTTCTGATGAGCACTTCTTTGATGTTTATATTAGCAGACATTGCACAAAGCAGGACACGTACACATACTTGATACGAAAAAAGGACGAATAGACGAAGGCAACTTGAAATCGTTGAAATCTTCTATGAAACATCATTGAAGACAACACTATATAATAATACAGAAGTGTTCAAACTTCCCACTCTATACCTTCATGAAGAAAATTCCAAACCAATGTTTTCCTTCACCAAACACGTGTTTCGAATATTAAATTCTCCTCAGTGATGCCTCCAGCGAAGCCACCAAAAGTCACATCAGTAGCGCCCTCTTTAATGTTGTACATTTACTTTACAGAGAAAGTGCGGTTCCAAATTTCCTGTAAGGTCCAAATAAAAAAACTGTTCAAAATAGCATAGGAGGGATGGTGATAAAATGTTAACCTCCTTTAATTTCGGTGATAGTTTTGAATGGAATGACAAGTTTTCGAAAAAGCTAAGTATTATCTTGATGTCAAATCGATATATATTTGAATTATCTCCTTCTCCTCAAAATGCATTGTAGGTGGCGACACTGAAATCAATAATTCCAGAGCTGCAGAACTTTCAAATGATTCTAATAAAATGTAAATAAACAAACCATAATTTTTAAATAGTGAAATTTCTTCGTTCAGCATATCTATTTATAAATTGGATCTTCCTGCAATATATTGCATACCAAAACTGAACAAGTCTCCCTACAAATTTCGATACACTGCTTCTTCTAGCAGCTGCTCCACTATGACTATGGAATTCTGACGTCAGCACTCATGAAGATAAAGGAACACGTAGCTAGATGTTGTGAAACTGTTCTAAACTGGGATGATGAAATCTTCCTTAAGTGTATTAAAATTCAGAAATTTTCAAGCCAATAAGATTTCTTCATACGACTTCATACGAACACCACGCTTCTTTACGACAAAATTAATCACGATTGTCCTAACTCTCATTAAATGATGTTTTGATCGAGAGAGGAAAACTTATTTTTGTACATCTAAATCAAAGGGTTTCTTTTCCGCTGTAGAATACAAATCATACAAATAATGGTCATGAAATGACATGTGTAATGCCTTGTCATTCCTATCGGACAACATTTATGCTAGATTGGTAAAGATCTCTGCAAGCAAGTTGTAGGGAACACTATGGGTATTCGTGCGTAAACATCGACGGCGGGTGCGGCTAGCCAAACAGGGGATACTTACTCCACCCGGGCACCTGGTCCTACCTCTAGCTTGCTAGGGGTCCGTCGATACTCAGTTTGGTGCTTTAAATATTGTGAGTGCTGTTGAGATTGTCTTCAGGATCTTCTTTACCTCAATTTGTGTCAAACTTTTGTCCTTTGCCATGTGGAGCTCGTAAGATACATGTACTAGTATTCTTACTATTGACAATCCTGTTTTTGAAAAGTACGAAAAAGACATACATCCACAAGAACTGATGCTAAAAAAGGCAAACGTTACAAACATAGAAACACCATTTTTGGACATAAATGCAAACATTACTGATGGATAGGTCCATACAAGTGTGTATGACTTGACGGTGATGTGCCTAGATTACCGTCATACCCTTTTTACATTAAACATCTCATCCGGTACGCTAGAGCATGTACCGATGTTTTGGATTTTCAAAGTAGAAATTTACAAATTATCTAGAAACTTTTAGCTCAAGGATTTCGCTTTCACAAACAAAGACATTTTAAAAATTTACAAAAAATGTCAGTTTCTTTTGGAATTCGGGCACATACGAGCAACATAGTATATTACAGACAGAATAACCATCGAAATTGTGTTAGAATCATCAAACGCCTTTTTTAATCATGGATATGATCCTGCTGACACTTGTCTTGGTACTTGATCAATCTAAAGCCTGCGCATTTTAAGGAATTGAACTCCGACTGACAGTGATGACAGAACTCAATAATGGGCCCTGTCCAAACCTCTTTAGAAAAGACAGGGTCCCGACAACTGTCCTCTCTGAATGTAAATCGGCACTGATTGCCCATTGGTCTGGTTGCCTTATTAGTAGTTATTTGTGCTTGATGTTCTTAGATGTTTGGTGTCCTTTGTCCCTCTCGCGTCTCTTTATGTAATTATGTGCGTGTCCGTACTATGTTTTTTGCATTGGGTATTTGGGGGTTTTGCTATAGATGCTGAAACCGAGTGTTGTTGGAGGTCCCCTCTATCCTTCCAAAATATATTCTAGTTCAGAGGCTGCATTCTTAAAAAAAACGCCATTAGTTGAATTTTCTAACATCGGTCCCACCTATTCCAAAAGCACATTATTTGACACCAATTTTCTGCAAGCACCAGAAATTTTTTCAAAGGGGCCTGGAAACGCTATGCTACAGAAACTTGCGTTATTTTTTCAAATATTTGATAGGACAAACGTCGTATTTATGCAGTTAACTTTTAAGAAGCCACACAGAATCTTTAAAACATTTTGTACTGTATATGCATTTTTTAACCATGACCAGAACTTATGAATGGTAAGTGATAGAGTTTTCATCCTTAACGTGTGTATTCCTTGTGGCAAACCATTCCAATGGATACCAAAATGTTTGATCTTGTGACCTTGGAGATTGACCAACTTTTGAAAAACTTCAACCTTGGTCATTACTTTTGAAAGACAAGTGATAGGGCTTTCATATTTCACATGTGTAGATACCTTGCGACCTTGACTTCTGGGAATCACCCAATTTATTTTTATTACAGCTATGTCACTGACAAAGATGCTGACGGGGGCATTCGTGTTTCACAAACACGTTTTTTTTTATTCAAAAATATGTGAAATTAATATCTTTTCACATTTTCGCTAAAAAGGGGATACTTTTATTTATCAAACTGAGGAAGTGCTAGCTTAAATATGCAAAACCCATGAATCGGTTGCCATGGAAATCTATATCCTGTTTGAGGGTTTATTTCAAATCAACACTATTAGATAAAACCAACGTTTATATGTAAGGCTTTTTTCTTTAGAGCATACTATAACACATTACTACGGTATATACTTTCCCAATTTTTTTCCAGGATATTTGCAGAAACATAACTTGTTACAGTGGAAAAATTTTAGATGGAAAAGATTGCATACCACTTCTAGAGAGGACGATGAACTTGCAGTATTCAATGACAATACAAACAGATCTATCCGGAAAAGACGATCAATTCTTAAATACACTTAGTACATCTGTGACTGAAAATTTAATAGAAAAGATAAAAAATCATTTCGATGATTTGTTAGATTATAAACCTGATGTAAGAATAGAGTCGATGGTCATTTTGGACGGAGAAGGAGAGAAACAACATTCGCAATGCAGACTCATCAGAGTTAAATTATTTTTTCAATCTAGCGGATCAAGACTTCGAATAGAAAAATCTTTAATCGAACTCAAACTAAGTTTTGGTAACAGCTGCAACAGGAAAAACCCATGGTCAAATGACGCAGTCCATTATGACGTAGCGAGCAGGAGAAGAATACGAAAGAGATTCGTGTCTGGGGCATTTTCTGATGGCTATTTCAGCGCTAAGGTATCAAACGTACTTCTGTGTCCCCAAATTGAATTAGACGAAGACGAATATAATGTCAGTGATGATGGCTCGATTCTGACGTTAACTCGTGAAGGATTTGAAAGTGTTTCATTCGATGAATTTGCTACAACACCAAGCGGTCAAATGAGGGTATGTCTAAACTACTTAAGAAAGATCAAGTACATTCCCATGTCGATGACTGATGGAGCAGTGGAGGTAGATCTTAAACAGAAATATTTATGGATCATGTCTTTAGTTTCTTCAGCCCTTTCTGTCGTGAGTCTTACACTTGGTCTTACTGTTTACTTTTGCGTTCCAAATTTACGTTCTATACCAGGTAAAATCATCATGCTGTTGATGACGTCATTGTTATTTGCATTAGTCTTTCATCAGGTGAGTTATTTTGCGGTAAATAACAAGTCGGGTTGCATTGCTGTCGCCATTGTTCTACATCTGTCCTGGTTGTCAGTTTTCCTGTGCACCCAGACGGCGAATTTCCATATGTGGCGAACATTCACCTCAATGGAAGTGGGTTCTAGGTCAGAACGCATTTTACTGAAATATGTAATGTATATATATGGCCTCCCAGTATGTCTAGTCTGTGTTGTCCTGGCTACGGGTTTGGCCATGCATTCGGATGTTTGGTGGGGCTACGGTGGTAGTAAATGCTTCATTAACGACATCAACTTACTGATCGGACTGTTTATATGTCCTGTTGCACTTATCTGCGTCCTAAATATCTTGTTCTTTACCCTCACCTTCCGGGCGATCACAAGGTCACCAACTGCAGAAAATAATCAAAGGAAGAGAAACGAATTGGCTATTTTCGCCCGTTTGACAACAGTAACTGGTGTTTCATGGCTTTTACAAATCATTGACTCTTTCCTACCATTCACTTACTTTACGTTTATCTCAACTATTATAAATTCACTACAGGGACTTTCTATATTCATTGCATTCATAGTGAATAAAAGGGTTTGGGGTCTTCTTCTTGAAAGATTCAATCCTTCAGATAATGCAAATTCTAGTAAGACAACTCGACATACTACATAGATGGGAAGTTTACAAACATCCCGAAATAAAAAAAAGGCCTGAAAAGATATTTGATTTTCTCAGCATTCCATCTTTAGGAGCACCCATTACAAACCTTTCAAGAAATTCAAACATACCATTTTTGTGTTTTTATTCTGTGTACATAATTACATGATATAATGTTTTGATTGTTATGTCGTGAAAATCTAATAGCAGTCTCAATTTTATTCGTCCCCTATCGGATCGCTGGAGGGGACTTATATAGTTTCCAACCCGTCTGTCTGTGTCTGTCACACTTCAGTTTCCGGACTTTTTTTTCGCTGTTGTATATAGAACTCATTTTTAGTATGTGGGTATATATAAATGTGCTACAGACAAAGTTCGAGTTTGATTTTGATTGACATATTTTGTAAATGTAAATATAAGTAATGACTGTCTTACTTTTGGTGTTCATTGGTGTATAGTTCTGGCTGGACACGTGCAAATTTTACAAGAATTCGCGATTCACGGAATTTGCACATGATCAACCAGAATGATAAACGCCCATGAACACCAAAAGTAAGACAGTCATTTCTGAAGGAAACTCACTTTAACACACTTTTAAACTGTTTAAACCTAAGATTAATTGGTACCATTATTCAAACGTCTGTTAAACTACCCTGTTTCTTCTAGAAGTAATTAGAATAATGCAAATTCGAGTAAAGCCGTGCGAAAAGATGTAAATACACGAAATTTTCATGACCTACCTCAACATGGGACAAGATTCGCTGATAATCGAAATACATGTATTTCTGTGCAAGTCTGCTTATTTTTTTTTTGTAGTGGGTGTTTTGGGGTTTTGCTGTTGGTACTGTAACCGGGTGTTGTTGGAGATCCCCTCCTTTCTTACAAGTACGAGAAAGTTACCCCACGCGAAAAAATTCAACGTTTACAGTACGTTAATATGCTATATGTATAAATTATTCAAGGGATTGCATGTGTCGCCTGCGAAACATAGCGACACTCAGGAATCACTTTTATAGGGTGTGACATCCCAAGTCAGATTTCATAATTTGATAACAATGCCCACCTAAGATCTGAGAAAAATAAAAATTTTTCCAAAGGAAGATTATAAAATAAAACAAAAAACTAAGTGTTCCAAGTCATAACCTTCTTAATCAACATCAACATAAACATAAAAACCATAAACAAATATAAACAAACCAACTTTAATGCACCAGACACGTGTAGCCGGTAGTAAATTCTCATTAGACGTACTTCCGACCAAAAGAATTGTCAGCGGCGCCCTCTGTTTTGATATCTGAATTTTGTGTATCTTTTTTTAAAATTTGTGAAGAGTGCGCGGCTCCAAATCATGTAGGGTCGATTCGGTAGCATAATTGAATAAGCTCATTCCAAAAATAGCAAAGTAATATATGATGTCAAAGGAAGGAGGGGATCTCCAACAACACCTAGTTGCAGCATCAACAGCAACCTCCCAAAACACCCACGAGGATAGAAAGGTGAATTAAGATCCTGCGTAGAAGATACTACAACACAGTCAAGTTAGAGAACGATTTGGAAATAAAACACTTCAAACATCGGGTCAAATGATAAAGCGCTAATACAAAGAATCTTTCGAACGACAGAACTGGAAAGAAAATAATTTTAACTTAAATTAAACACCCAATCGCGGGGAACGTCTTTACATTTCTAATGCTTCAAAAGATAAGTAAGTGTAGAAAATGAGAAAAGTGCCCAAACTTGTAATGGTAAGCCGACGACTCGGATCCCCGGCATCTTAGACCACGGAAAACTCGGTCCGTTCCCAGACCTCTATTGAGCAACATTTCATACAGAGTTTAATGCACCGGACACGTGTTTCGGATAGCACGTATTCTTCCCTAATATATGCAATTTTGTTGAGTCGAAGTAAATTTAAATTCTTTTAAGTGATTTCAGAGGATCCTTTCTACTAAAATTCGTCTATACATGTACCAAGAAATTGTTTCAAGAGAAAGAATTAAATATTTATATTTTACATATTGAATTATCATAATTATAGCTACTTGTTTGTACAAATCTGTAGCAGTTCTGTTTTGAATATTTATTAACCATTAATAACATAACGAGTCTTTCATGAGGAGGCAAAATCTAACTGTAATACAAAATGTTCCTTGTTCGACTTTAAATACTAAATTCAACGTTGATTTTAAGTATGTGTAACCATTGTTTGACTTTACTTAACTCAACGTTGATTGAAAGTATGTGTAACCATTGCTTGACTTTACTTAATTCAACGTTGATTGAAAGTATGTGTAACCATTGCTTGACTTTACTTAATTCAACGTTGATTGAAAGTATGTGTAACCATTGCTTGACTTTACTTAATTCAACGTTGATTGAAAGTATGTGTAACCATTGCTTGACTTTACTTAATTCAACGTTGATTGAAAGTATGTGTAACCATTGCTTGACTTTACTTAATTCAACGTTGATTGAAAGTATGTGTAACCATTGCTTGACTTTACTTAATTCAACGTTGATTTTAGAGTATGTGTAACCATTGCTTGACTTTACTTAATTCAACGTTGATTGAAAGTATGTGTAACCATTGCTTGACTTTACTTAATTCAACGTTGATTGAAAGTATGTGTAACCATCGCTTGACTTTACTTAATTCAACGTTGATTTTAAGTATGTGTAACCATTGCTTGACTTTACTTAATTCAACGTTGATTGAACGTATGTGTAACCATTGCTTGACTTTACTAAATTCAACGTTGATTTTAAGTATGTGTAACCATCGCTTGACTTTACTTAATTCAACGTTGATATTAAGTATGTGTAACCATTGCTTGACTTTACTTAATTCAACGTTGATTTTAAGTATGTGTAACCATTGCTTCACTTTACTTAATTCAACGTTGATTTTAGAGTATGTGTAACCATTGTATAACTATTCGATTTACAATATAATGTACATAGAATGTATAATTGTAGAACATATACATTTATAGCTTAAACTCTAATCTTGTCTGTTTCTACAATTTTATAACCATATTTCTTTATCGCGCCTATTCCAAGTAGAAATCTAGAAAATATTGAAATTCCTTTATCATGGTGAACGTATTGTTTATCATCAGTACTAGCCTGAAACGCCGTTAATTTAACCATTAAATATACATTTATTGTATATTCGATTTATAATATAATGTACATAGTATGTATACATTATAGTTTCTAGATTAAACTATATTCTTGTCTGTTTTTACAATTTATAACCATATTTCTTGTACTTGCTTGAAACGCCGTTAATTTAACCATTAAATATACGTTTATTGTATATTCGATTTATAATATAATGTACATAGAATGTATACATTTCTAGATAACACTATATTCTTGTCTGTTTTTACAATTTATAACCATATTTCTTGTACTTGCTTGAAACGCCGTTAATTTAACCATTAAATATATATTTATTGTATATTCGATTTACAATATAATGTACATAGAATGTATAATTGTAGAACACATACATTTCTAGATTAAACTATATTCTTGTCTGTTTTTACAATTTATAACCATATTTCTTGCACTTGCTTGAAACGCTGTAAACCATTGAATATCTATATTGTATACTAGTATTCGATTTACAATATGCAGTACATACGAGTATAGAATTTAGAATTATATAACATTTAAAAAAGTATATGCTATAGATTTTTAAAAATAATTTTCAAACATATTTCTAATATAAACTTTAATGTTTAACTTACTTCAATTACATATGTATTCAATTATTTAAAATACATGTAATTATATAGAATGTAGAAATCTAGAATGTATAGAAATGTTTAGAATACATGTAGTATTTATTACTTCTAGTAGCTTTACTCACCGTCGATTAAAAGCTATGTGTAACCCTAACATTTTTTCCGAAATAAATTAAACAGTGGAAATTTTAGAATTCATGTTCATTGCTACAGTAATTGTAATATTGGATTCTTGTCAATTACTGGAATTCCAACGCTTTTTATCGATATCAGGTCAAAAATGGCTGGATTCTGGAGCAAAGGTTGTCTATCTGTATCAAATAGTTTAGCAGTTACCATAAGGTTACAACATAACTGTTGAATTTTGGTAACACATGTAATCATATTTAACCTCCATCTTCAGCAGGGGTCCACGTCAGAACTCTCTTGGAATCTGCCAAATATTCTGAATTGTTCAGCTTTCTTCATTAATTTTTTTGTGTTGCCTGCGAAGCATAGCGACACTTAGGGATCACTTTGTCCGTTGTCCGTCCGTCTGTCTGTCTGTCACACTTAGGGTGCCGCAGGCCATAACTTTTGATTGGTTAGTGATAGGGCTTTGATATTTCACATTTTATTCCTTGTGACATGACCTTTCTACACATACCATAATTTTTGACCTAGTGAACTTAACCTAGATATTTGACCTACTTTTACAAAAAATTAAGATTTGATTGGTGAGTGATAGGGCTTTGATATTTCACATGTTTATTCCTTGTGACTAGGCCTTTCAAAACGTACCGTATTTTTTTACCTTGTGACCTTGACCTAGGTATTTGACCTACTTCTAAAGTTAGATAAGACTGATTTGTAAGTGATACGGCTTTAATAATTCATATATTTATTTCTTATGATGAGAACTTTCTGTTGTTACCAAAATTTTTACGTAGTGACCTTGACCTAGATGATTGACCCCCTTTTTGAAAATTTGAGATTTAATCGTTGAGTAAGAGGTATAATGTTTCACATGTTAATTTCATTTGACAAGACTTTTCTACTGTTCATATTGATTTTGAGCCAAGTGACCTTGACCTACATATTTGATCCACTTTTTAGAAATAAGCGACACAAGCATTCCTTGAATTGCTATTTTTAAAATCATACGCTTAACCCCCCCCCCATCCCCTTCGAAAAATGTTTAGATCACAGGACTTGAAAAAAGCCTAGTATGTAACAGCACAGTAGACAAAGGTACATGTATAGTAGACAAAGGTACATGTATCACATTTTCAACAAAGAAGATGATGAATGCTTCCGATTTCTAAGGTCAAGTGACATTTAGATGTTCAAGGAATCATTGCTAGCATATCCATTTGATCATGACCTTACTAATGTTTGGGACAGAAAACTCTGAACCCACAGAGATTTATCCCGCTTCGCGTTACTTGGTGTACTTCGGGTTATCTAAATACCCATAGTACCATCAAGCAACGGGAAGCGCGATAAATCCCTGTGTCTCCTCCGTCCCCAACAATAGTTGAATACATGTAGCAAGGTTATGACCAAATTGATGAGCTAAGAATGACAAATAGGGATAATTAGTATATCCCGATGATACAGTACAAAATCGATAATTCAGAAAATCATAAACCGAAGGCATAACAAATCAAGATAAAACAGGAACCAAAGCAAACAAACAAAACCCTTCATTACACGAAAAGAAGCGAACTCCCAATATGGAAGTGAGACCAGGTGCCCAGGAAGAGTCAGCATCTCCTGCTTGTATGCAACACCCATCGCTTCAATTCGGTAGAATTGTCACATCCGGTTACTTCCATTTCGGAAGATAGAAGTACATTTAGCGGTTGGATGGTTCAAATGGTCTACGACAGAATATCATCCACCATTCTGGACAGTGGGACATCAAAGTGTTACTGTATGACGAGTTCCCCGTATCGACCGTAGAACTTTCTCTGTGATGATGTTGGTCGGTCTCAAACGTATCCCTGACTGAGAAGCTTATCTGATGGATGCCTAGCTCTCAGAACAAATCTGTATATTTAGGGGACTTGCCCCCGACGGTATAACGTATATCCAACATATACCTGTCGGAACCACAAAACTCAGTACGTTTATCCCTATGCTAATTCATGTGACATATTTTAACTCTTTATAACCCTCAGAGGGTCTCATATATCGCTTTAGGTGTGACGTTGCTACACAGGACTAACAACGACCAACATAAACTATTGCGCCGCAAAATATAAAATAAAACTGCTTCGTGTCTATTACTTTGGCGAAAAATCAAAGTGTTATCAAGAATAATTTTACTTGCTCTGTTGTTTATAAGTAGAGAACGCCGTTTACAAGCTCATAACTTTTAGTTTTACGTCCAAGTATGACGTCACAGGAACAAATAGCACAGGGAATCGTGACGTCATACGTAAAAAGTGCACTAAAGCTTGTACCGTGCAAATTTACGTAGGAATACATATTACAGTGTCAAGGGCAGGAACACGTTACGTCGCCTTACAGTACCGTTGTCAGAAGTATTTAAAGTTCTGCACTTAAAACCGTCCGTTGACATTATGCCACAGGTAAGGATATGAAGGAAACCATCCGTTGTCGTGACAATGAGCATGTGTGGAAAGTATGATTTTCTAATAAACGTTGAAATTTTAGAAGTAATACACTCGAAAATTCAATGGGGGGTAGTCATAACACTAAGCTATATGTTTATATGCTTTTCTGGTACTGATATACTGTTTGAAAAGAGGAGATCGAGTTGGCGTCCTTTGATCACCACGTCCTGCACATGTGTTATTCTTCCTTTTTCTTGAAATCTTTGAATATTCAGGTTATCTTATTCCAGAAATATACTAATTATAAATATCAAGTCTATATAATGCTCCTCTGGTAGTGTCATGATGACGAATTCAATTTTGGACCACTTTTTGGGACTTTTCTAAAATTTGTCCGTTGTCAATCCATGTTGCGAAAGTTCTGTCCGTTGTCAGATGGCCGTTGTCTGCTTTTATATTTTAATGGATGGAATGATACTATGATACCTGTACTAATCATTAAATTCATCAATTAATACGCACTATTTAATTTTCAACCAATTAAGAATGGAGACTGAATTGAATTCGCCGAATCATCCGTTTTGTTAAGAGATCCTTAACATTAAATTTTATTCGTCCCGTCTTTGATTTATCTTATGAGCTATGGGTGAAAAGGGTAAAATATAAATGGAGGCGAAAATTTGAATGTATACAGTATCAGACCAGGCCAATATCTCTTTCTTGACAAAAACCTCTCATTAAGTCAAGCAGATAGACACACATAGTCAAGCACTCACAGAAAAACAGACACAGGGAGAAATAAAAAGAGATTCACACAGACAGACTCAAACAGACACTGATCAAAACACAGACATGAACATCCTGAAAGGAACATCCTGAAAGACATACACAGACATGCGCAAAACGACAGACTGACAGACACAGGGTATACACAGACATACGCAAAAACAAACGGACAGACAGGCATGTATATAGACAGACACACACACAAAAGACACAGACAGATGCACTCACTCACATACTGACACACATGCTAACAAACGCGGACAAAAGAATTCACTCGCAGGCAGACGGAGACACCGATATCGACGCTGACATTAAAAAACACACTTACATACAGACACACACAAATGTAAATAACATATCAACTACAATTTTCATCATCACCTGAGATATACATGTAAGGTCTATATCATACCCATGTTAAGAACGTTCGGAACAATTACGTGATAAAGGCTGAGGCTATCAAAATGTCTTCAATGATCGATATCGCTATATATATGACTTCAAAATCCCTTTAACAATTATGTTTAATTATCAATGTATAAATTCATGAACTCATCCTACACCTTTTCAAATTCATGAATCATATTATCAATTTTAAATCTATTCTATACGATCTATGTTCACGTAACCTGAAAATTATATGATATCCTCCTTTACAGCTTTACAAAAAAAGAGAGCTGAATACTTTAAGAATTAACTAAGCTAATTTAATTGCTCATCCTTAGATTCGAAATAAAGATTCAATTCCCCAATCATGCCCAAATACCGTTAAGAGTCATGACAACGGACCATATTTTCTTGTCTTGTCATAACAACGGACTTTCTTTATCAAATAATCAAAGTATATAATAAATATACAATGTAAAAGACGGTCATTCACATATATTGTTTGTATAATGTTGTCGATAATTTTCTACATAAAATTGGTATATAAAATCATATAATTAAGAGACAGGATAGTTTTCCTGTTCAAATTTCCGTTTTCGTTGCTGACTGTAGGTCATCGCCAATTAGATCTCCTCATAACATTAAAGGAGTTTTATTAATTTCATGGCAATAATGTATTACTTAAGCATGTGGCTACCCCCCGTTGGCTTTTTAAAAGAAATCACCGGTTACCTAATGATTTATTTGTGATTTTACTGAAATTTTGTCGATAATTTTCATGACAACGGATGGTTTCCAACATATCCTCACCTGTTGCATAATGTCAACGGACGGTTTTAAGTGCAGAACTTTAAATACTTCTGACAACGGTACTGTAGGGCGACATAACGTGTTCCTGCCCGTGAGTGTGTCAAGTGAGTCGGTTTGCGGCATGTATATCGTCGTTATACATGCTTGTAGAAATCATATGAACCAATCAGAATACGTGAAACAAACAGAATGAATTAGAAGTGGTATTTGCTATGGCATAGCGTATCGATTGAGATATGAAAACACGCCATTAAAACAGGCGGTGAAGGGATGTTACTACTCAGAAAAGGGAAGTTTGTGATGCTGAAATTGAAGTCTCACGTTTGTCATAGAGTGAGGTGTTCATTTGATCATCAGTGTCATAGGACAGCATTATGTCCAAATAGGATGCTGAATTATTTGTCTCTGTAGTTTCTTTGACTTCAAGCTCCGAAGTTAAACGTCTTCAAATTCAATTACATCATTTAAAAAGAGATTACTTTGCAGCATGGACAAAACATGGACGTTTCGGATACTTAACCCTCGTCGGTGATCATCAATCTAAACAATGTAATATGACCAAAAGGTGTGAAAATTATTATGTCTATAACGTACCAAAAAGACAGTAGGATAGGTGGGATATGATGCTGCAGGACCAACGTTTTAGAAATTTCAAGAAATTTTGATAACAGAGATTTTCGAATTAATGCGTTGAAGAGACGATCAACCAATATTGATCGAACTTGGCTACATGAGCCCTGATCCACCAGAAGTGACACTCGTCAAGTGGTACAAATTTTAAACGTCTTCAAATCCAATAGCATAATTTAAGAACAGATAAATTTGCAGCATGGACCAGACAGAACGTTTTGGGTACTTAAACCTCGTTAGTGATCATCATTCTAAACAATGTAATATGGCCAAAGAGTGTAAAAATTATGTCTAAAATGTACCAAAAAGACGTAGAGGAATGGGTGAAATATAATGCTACAGGACCCACATTTTAGAAATTTCAAGAAATTTTGATAACAGTAATTTAACATTGCGTTGAAGAGACGATCAACCGAAATTGATTAAACTTCGCTGGCATGATCGCCATAGCATTTTCTATATAGACATAACCTAAGGCAATGCATGTATTTTAGATATTGTTTTCATTTTTTTGCGTGAACATCGACGGCGGGTGCGGCTAGCCAATTAGGGAATGCTTATTCCTCCCGTGCACCTGGTCCCACCTCAAGCTTGCTAGAGGTTCGTCGATGCTCAATTTTGTGCTCTATTGTGAGTGCTGTTGAGATTATCGTCAAGATTTTCTTTAACTCATTGGCTACATGTGCCCTCGGGGACTCCTGGTCCACCAGCAGTGACACTCACCAGGTGGTAAAAATGTTAAACGTCAAATTCAATAGCATCATTAAAGAACCAAAGGAAGGATTCTGCTAAGGTAATCCGTGAATTCTAGATTATTGATTGACAGCACATCGTCTACATATCTGTTAGTGAAGTTAAAGTCAGAAGCTAAGTATCTGTTCCATTCAGAGCACAGAGATTGAATGAATTCAGCTTCGTAGGAGTAAAGAAAAATAAATGTAGGCAAGGAGTGGGGCATAATTGGTTCCCGTTGGAATTCCGATAATTTGCTGGAAGACTTTTCCTCCGAGCATTACACATATGTTGACAATTCTAAGGAAGTTTAACATCTGAATGATATCTGTTTCAGAGTACTTATTCTTAGAATTGGACTTTTCTTTTTACAAAGTAGGTTTTGTCATAGTTGTATCTTGCTAGTTTTAGAATAACATAGGTCAGTGCCCGAAACGTGCATGTCTGGTCCATGCTGCAAATCTATCTGTTCTTAAATAATGCTATCGAATCAGAATGAGTTTAACATTTGTACGGATTTTTATGCATTTTAGGTATATAATTTAAGTATGGTAAATCTAAATTGTTTGTGTCAAAGCAAACAGGTAGTTCACTTCTCTTCATATGGTAGATTTGTTTTATGTTTCTTTGCCTTGGCTATGGTTTTATCCTAGTTTTGTATGCTCTTAGTTTGATGATTTTTCGATTAACGATTTTGCACTTCTTTATAGAGATATGTTTTTTCCATATGTGTCATTCTTGATATGGATATGGTTTTCAATATTTGTCATGCATAATGTTCTGTAAAGGTGGAACGAAAATGGTTCCAGAATGGTTTACCAATATCAAGATAACGTTTGAATTTCATAGAATTCGAAGTGTTGTTATTGATGTTGAAATTGTTCTTTTTTTTACTTATTTTATAATGCGTTTATCGTGGCTTGTGGCTCCCAGATCAAAATCTCAAATAAGAATAAAATGTCTTATACTGTAACAAGATTGCGGTCTTGTCCGCCATATTGGAACAGCCTGGAACTGCAGTACACAGCCAATTGTGCCAGACATGAAATTCATACGAAATGAGCATAATGTTTTCACATGAATGTTAAATGTGAAATTCATATAAATTTCACGCATATAATTCATATAATTTTCACACAAGATTTACGTAAAAAGTATTTCACATGAATTTCACAAACATTTTCTTCAAATGAATTTCACATGAATTTTCTATGTGACTTTCATGCGAAATTGAATGTCAGAAACTTCACACAAATTTCATGTAAAAAAAAATCATTTGAATTTCATGTCCGTGCTCGTTTCGCATAAATTTCACAATAACTTTTATGTAAAATTCATGTAAATTTTACATGAATTTCACATGAGGCACAATCGGCTGTGATATGAGATATACCAAACGATATGGTTCTATGAAACAGCACGTTCCATCTGCAGACACAAACGGAACAACTAAAATTTTCCGCATTATGGAACACGCCCCTAGACATTCATTTGGATTCTTCCTCTTAACAGTGCTGATTATTTGCGTTGAACGAAGGTCCTAGGGCTAAATGTCCAGAAGGTTTTTCTATGATTACAAATAGTGGTCTTGGAAAATCAATAGGTGAACTCTCTCGCCATGGACAAACTGCATGTAAAGTTTGATGAAGATTGGAAGTAAACTGAGACCTCTAGAATATCCACAAGGTTTTTCTATTATCGCCCATTGTGACCTTGACCTTTGACCTTTAAAAACATAGGTAATCACAGATTACGAAGCTCACCTCGTGGCAGCAAAATTCAATTCAAACATATTTCTAAATACATGTATATTAGCTTTTAAAGGCAAAATTATTCAAGCGGAAAAATAAGGTCAATTTCATTTTATGAAAGTTTGATCAAAGATACATCCAATATGCAAGTTTGGTACATGAAGCACTTATACTTTGCTCAATATTGGCTTTTAAAGGCAAAATTACTCAAGCGGAAAAAGTAGGTCAAGGTCATTTTATGAAAGAATGATCAAAGATACATCCAATATGTAAGTTTGGTACATGTAGCACTTATACTTTGCTCAATATTGGCTTTTAAAGGCAAAATCACTCAAGCAGAAAAAGTAGGTCAAGGCCATTTTATGAAAGTTTGATAAAAAATAAATCATATATGCAAGTTTGGTACATGTAGCACTTATACTTTGCTCAATATTGGCTTTTAAAGGCAAAATCACTCAAGCAGAAAAAGTAGGTCAAGGTCATTACATGAAAGTTTGATCAATGATACATCCAATAATCAAGTTTGGTACATGTAGCACTTATACTTTGCTCAATAATGGCTTTTAAAGGCAAAATCAATCAAGTGGAAAAAGTAGGTCAAGGTCATTTTATGAAAGTTTGATCAAAGATACATCCAATATGCAAGTTTGGTACATGTTGCACTTATACTTTGCTCAATATTGGCTTTTAAAAGAAAAAACACTCAAGTGGAAAAAGTAGGTCAGATGCTGCATCCGATGCATGGATCCATCTCGGCATCCAAAGATGAATCACTTGTGCAAGTTTGGTTACTGTAGCATTACTACTTGGTCAGATACTGAGCTACCCCAAACTTCTTAACCAAGTCACTCAAGCGGAAAATGTAGGTCAGATGCAGCATCTGATGCATGGGTTCACCTAAGCATCCAAAGATGAATCACTTGTGCAAGTTTGGTTAATGTAGCATCAGTACTTTGTCAGATACTGAGCTATCCCAAACTTCTTAACCAAGTCACTCAAGCGGAAAATGTAGGTCAGATGCAGCATCCGATGCATGGGTTCACCTCAGCATCCAAAGATGAATCACTTGTGCAAGTTTGGTTACTGTAGCATCAGTACTTTGTCAGATACTGAGCTACCCCAAACTTCTTAACCAAGTCACTCAAGCGGAAAATGTAGGTCAGATGCAGCATCCGATGCATGGTTCACCTCAGCATCCAAAGATGAATCACTTGTGCAAGTTTGGTTACTGTAGCATCAGTACTTTGCCAAATACTGAGCTACCCCAAACTTCTTAACCGGACGCGCGGGGGTATAGCATAAGCTCACTCAACTTCGTCGAGGTGAGCTAAAAATCAATGGGTGCTGTCTTCTTACCATGAGAACTCTATCATTATCACAAAAATAAGCATGAAAATTACAACCAGTATTTGGCAAAAAGTATCCTCACCCATTCTGTTGAATGGCCATTACACAAATATATCCCCCAACGAAAGTAACCACGTTTACAGTAATTTACTTACTACCAGAATATTTTACACGTAAAAGGTTGAAAAAGGATCATATATACATTGTAGTTTATATAGAAAAGTGGCCCCCTAAAATAAACTTTTCTAAAATTAAATTTTCTTGTCATTTTTAGAGAGTTAAATAACTATATTTTGATAAATATAGGCATAAAAGTTACTCCTCGTTTTTTAAGACATTGTCAATTTTGCTTAAATATCATGAAAACTGGTAACAACATATCAAAATATAGTTGTTCAGAAGCTCGCTGGATACTAACTAATAGAAAGTTTGTCAAAAATGAGCCCCAAAATGATGTTTCTCAGAAATTTGGCAAAATACACCAATTTTGAAGCCCAAATCCTAAGAAATTGAGAAAGTAAATTATGTATCATTTCATAAACTTATAGCCTTAATCATATAATAAATATTGGAAAAAATTCATTACTTTGTGAAAAATTAAGATTTTGCCCAGAACTATACAAACCAATTATATATTCCATATATATAATTATATATTCCATATATAGTCCTTTGGCACAATATCGTAATTTTCCCTAACTACCAAGGAATTACCCTGACTGTATGATAGACAACAAAATTGAGACAATTTTTTATGATTTATTTTCTTCAGACACTCATTTGACAAAATCATAGAAAATGAAAACAATGATATGCAGTTATCCTTAACAAAAAACATCCAAATCTTTCATACCGTCTTCTTCTTTTACACAATGAATCATGAATTTTACATTCTATGGCATGTAGGAAGAATTTTTTTAGGAGAAGCCAGAAGGTATATCAGAGTTAAAGGAATCTATGAAAAACATGTCATTTATAAATGTCCAATCTAAATATGAGAAGGAGAAAATTAAGATTTTCCTGCATTTTCGTTACAAAAAAAAATTGGCAAAATTTGTATCAGAAAATCCCCTCCTCCTTCAATCTTTCAATTGGACAGGATTCAAGCAACATTTTTAACTGTCTTTTCCTACAGTGCAGAGGATGTATTATCAGGCTTTCATGTATTTCTATTTAAAAAAATCCTGAAAATTTGCAAAACTGAATAAAAATGCGTTCACCCTTTTCAAATCTATCACTTGTGAGAGGAGCAGGGCCCAAATTCACAAAAATCCTTACCAAAATTTCAGGAAATTTTGCAAGTTTCATCATTGAACAAAAAGTTTTGAAGCATTTAATCTTAGATTAAATTATGTTTTCTAATGTCATTTCTATACATTAAATGGAAATTAAGAAACAAAAGTGTGTGAACTCAAGTTGATCAAAAGAATTAAGAGATCGAAAGTTTCGAAAATTCCTGAAGAGTTCGTAAGAATTTTTGTTAAACAGGATGCAGATGAAACAAAATGCAGACATGTCAAAATACATGTACATGTATAGAGAATTAAGGCTTTATGCATCAAAACAAAATCATACAATGATGCTGCTAAGTGGTAAGTTTTGAACACATTATTTTCATCATTTACAAATGAGTACATATCTAAGTCCACAGACTTGATCAGAAGTTAGCTGGTAGTCTATGAAAGTGCCCAGACTTGATCAGATGTGAGCTGTGAGTCTATGTAAGTCCCCAGACTTGATCAGAAGTGAGCCGTGAGTCTGTCAATTTCCATCAGGTCATCCATTATCTGAAAAAAAGAAAAAAATGAAAAATTAAGAGTTATAGCTTTTCAAAAACAAGTATGTCAGCAATCACATGTTTGAACTAAATATATGACCTTGAAGCTGAACTTAATCTTGCAAGCAACATAGAATACATGTGTCAGACACAATATGTACTCCTCAAGGTTAATGAAAAAAAATTCAAATTTTTTAAAAGAGTCTTCAATCTTTACACATAATTATACATCTTGTATATTTGAGAAATGAGTGAAATCTTTAACAGATTTGACCTTGACTTTAACCTTGACCCTAATTTTTATACATGTACAATTCACTTTATATCTGACTTATGTTGCCCTTGCTTTGCAGGCAACATGCATGTAACTGTCAAGAAAAGAAAGTCTGTTGACATACCAGTATTCGGTATTTTCGAAAACCAGAGTTACTTCCCATTTGGGATGGCATCTGACGTAGACTAATTGTGACGTCATGAAATTCTATGAAAACTGTCCTAAAACTCTGGGAAACGTCGGTATAAAATCGACATTACCATATCATTTTCATGACGTCATAATGGTTTTATGTCAGATACCGTCTCAAATGGGAAATAACTCTGTTTTCCGCAAAGACTCAATATGACAAAAAGACGACATATTACCAAGAATACTTTAGTTTGTCAGACAAAACAGACAAGATGACGAGACATATTCTGGGTGAAATTACCGTGTCGTTAGTGGTCCCGAGTCGTTTAGCGATCTCTATCTTCTCCATTATACTAAGGTTTGTATATTTCCATAGTAATTCCCCATCTAGTATGTTCTTCTGTATGTTTCTCAGCTCAGGAGATAGATTCTTGACGCCCCTAAAAATAGAATTATATATATGCACTAACAATGCAAGCGTATGATACAGGTACATGCACCTGCTGTGTGTTGCATATCCGTAACATGAGTTAAAGAAGATCATGATGAAAATCTCAACAGCACTCACAATAGAGCACCAAACCAAGCATCGACAGACCCCTAGCAAGCTAGAGGTGGGACCAGGTGCCAGGGAGGAGTAAGCATCCCCTGTTGGCTAGCCGCACCCGCCGTCGATGTTCAAGCACAAAAATAAAAACAATATATAAAATACATGCACTGTCTGAGGTTATATCTATATAGAAAGTGCTATGGCAACAATGTCAGGGATAATATTCAAAACACTTACTCTCAAACCCCTCGCAGGGAACTTTTTTACGAGCTCCACACGGCAAAGGGCATAAATGTGACACAAATGAGTTAAAGAAGATCCTGACGAAAATCTCAACAGCACTCACAATAGAGCACCAATCCGAACATCGACGGACCCCTAGCAAGCTAGAGGTGGGACCAGGTGCCCGGGAGGAGTAAGCATCCCCTGTTGGCTAGCCGCACCAAAACACAAATTAAGACACTTATTCCCTATATGCACAGTCAATAAACTAGAGCTTTCTGACTTTGAGATTATATGGTATATTCAAATAAACAAATTAAATAAAATCTCTGAACATTTTACAATGTCATGTATTCACATGAACAGTTTTAGAACATTTGAACTTGAAATGGTAAATTCAAAATCTTTAGCATAATTCCCAAAGTGCAATTTTGCAATAAACATTATAGTCTAGGTGCCATTCACGAAACCCAAAAATTTGTTACGCACAAAATGTTTTTGCATGAAAGTGTTGTCAATACCCTCTTATTTGATAATCTGGCTGATGCCACTCTGGCATCCTTGGGCATTTCGAAATTTTGGGGTAAAATGGAATTTTTCGAAGAAAAACCGTTGAAAATAGGAAAAATTCAATTACTTTTTCCATGCTGCAGCTAGATCAACAAAATTGGTACCAAAAGAACAAAAATTTGATTGTCTTTAAGTCTCAAGCGCAATTTACCAATTTACTTGTCCATAAAATGGGGGAAACTATGGATTTTCGATGAAAAATCGTTGAAAATTGGGAAAACACCATATCTTTTTTTAATCTGTAGCTAAATAAACAATTTTGGTACCAAACGCACAATAAATTTATTGCCTTTCATTTTAATTAATACAGATGTCAGATTTGCAATTTGCTGGTACGAAAAATTGGGAAAAACAACTACTCTTTGATGAAAAATCGCTGAAAATTTGCAAAATGCAATGACTTTTTCAAACTGTAGTATGAGGTTCTGCAATTATGGTACCAAAATAAAGGTTTTTGTTATTGTCTTTTATTCTGAATACATATTTAGCAACTTGCTCATAAATAAAATGGGAGAAGAACAATGAGGGAGAAAACTTTGATTTTTGAAGGTTTTTTTCCATACAAAGTTTGGACTTTGAAAGATGCAAAACGTTTAGAGAAAATCTAGAACAAAGATATGTGTATTCAAGTCAACAGTTTTAAGAAAAACAATTTACTAGTACATGGAGTCTTGTAGCAAGCTTTTCAAAGATGTGGGTGAAATTAGACACATTGTTCAAAAGGAAGCGGCTACTGTCTATGATACATAACGTGCATGTCTTGTCCACGCTGTTAATTAATCTGCTTTTAGATGATGCTAATGAATTTGAAGACGTTTAACATTTGTACCACTTGGTGAGTGTCACTGCTGGCGGACCAGGAGTCCCCGAGGGCACATGTAGCCAAGTTTGATCAATTTCGGTTGGTCATTTCTTCAAATCGTAATCCAGGATAACCACACCTTCAGCTATTTCCGTGGCAGATGGCCGTCCTAAGTCGTCACCGGTTGCTCGTTGGTTTATGTGTAGTCCTTTCTGTTTGATGTTTCTGTGTTGTGCGTTGACGTTTCTTGTCCCTTATGCGTCTCTTTTTGTGCTTGTCTGCTTTGTGTTATTTGCATTGGGGGTTTTGCTAAGGGTGCTGCAACTTGCTGTTGTTTGAGATCCCCTCCTTTGTCTCAAACGCATTCGAAAACTTCTTCCCCTCCTTTGTCTCAAACGCATTTGAAAAGTCCTGTTTGCAAAATTGTCACAAATTTCTGAAACCTGGGTCCTGTAGCATCATATCCTAGTCATCTAGCTACGTCTTATATTTTGGACATAATTATCACACATTATTGGCCATATTTCATTGTTTGGATTGAGGATCAATGACGAGGGTTAAATATCCGAAACGTGCATGTCTAGTCCTCGCTGTTAACTAATCTGCTTTTAAATGATGCTAATGAATTTGAAGATGTTTAACATAGATGATTTCTGCCAGGGTTGTGAAGTTGTTTTCAATCATTGAAGTGGATCTTAAAGACCTGCTTAGTGGTGACATTGTTCAATGTAAAAAAGATTACTTCAGTTTTTTAACTTCGAAATATGTTCTTAAAATAAGCTCCAGGTTATCTATTCGACAAGGATGCCTAGGAGCTGGTGATCGATTGATGTATGCAGGGCTCTGGTGTATCAACTGACCATTAAATGGCAGAATTAATACCTTGATTGTTTCTGGTCATATAATTCTAAAAATAACTAAACACTTCAGATGTTCAATGATAAGTGTTCCAGCTATCTTCCTTCTTGAAGAAAGTTTTAAACCAATTTTACTGCACCAGGCACGTGTTTCGGATAGAAAAATCCTCATCAGTAATGCTTTCAATTAAATGACTTTATGGCACTGCCAAAATCCTCTCCAGCAGCTCCCCTGGCCCTATTTTCTGAACTTGAAATTGCTATTACTTTGCAGAGAGCAAATTTAAATGATATTCAATTGACTCCTACTTATGATCACAATGACATAAAAGATTCAGTCAAGAAAGCTACGTCTCATGAAATGAAGTGCAACTGATTGATATTACATGTACTTGCAATCATTTGATCGAGAAAGCAATCCGATTGATTAAGAACTCGCATTCTACACATTATTCTAAAGATGTAGGTATTGCGAACAGATCATGATGATGGATACCATCAACATATGATGGTATAGGAGAGACAAAGGTTGTTCTGTGGGAAATCTTTTGAAGTGGTGTTCCGTGTCAAATTTGAGAGAAGTTAATTCAGATATTGAAAAGAATCTAGACAGTATATCTGATGTCAGGTCCAGTGTACGATTGAATGAAATGGGCTATAAGAGAAAGGAGGGGATCTCCAACAACACTAGGTTGCAGCAACCACAGCAAAATCCCAAAACACACATGCAAGAAAAAAACACAGAACAGACACCCACAGAAAGAGACGCAAAAGGGACAAGATCATAGAAACATGAAACATAAAAGACTAAACATTAACCAACGAGACCAATGGACAACGGGTGCCAACTTAGGACGGCCATCTGCCACGAAAATAGCAGACGGTGTGGTTATCCTGGATTACGTGAGCACAACCCTCCCACTATTCCGATTTCCCAGAGGTCTCGAAGAACGCACAATTATGGTGTAAAACAACCTCCTCACAGAGTTCAAAACTCTTGGATGACCATTACCACTAACTTTATTAATTGAAGAATTTCGATAAAATGTCAAGAAAAACGAAATATTTTTAGCCATGCATAAGGAAACATTCTTAAGATCAAACCTGGATCTGCTGAAAGAACTAAATTTAAAATAAATGTTGAGACCTATTGTGATAATATTTTGCCAATTGCGTCTGAACCTCTATCTGTTATCCTGTTGATTTGTTGTAGTCGCACATGAAATCTGAGCTGTGTAACAAACAGATGTGACAAATTCTGTGCTCAATTTTCTTTAATTCTGTAAATGTTTTGGAGTAGAAAATTGTCAGAGTACGATGCAAAGGAGGCATTTTGATCAACCATGTAAGAGGGGTTCTTTGTTGTTAGAAGTAGATGCACACAAGTATTACAATTGCATGTTGATGAAAAAACAAGGCAATAAGAAAGGAGGTGATATCCAACAAAACTGAGTTGCAGCACCAATATCAACACATCAAAACATCTCAACTAAAAATACAGAGAAGACAAACACAGAAAGAGAAACCAAACGGGCAGGGAACAGCAAACACGACATCAAACATCAAATAAGCAATGTATGAATTATGCAATTAAAATGGAACATTCTTTTCGTGAAATGATGCGTGATGTTGTAAGATGATGCTAGGACATTTATACTATTTGGAATGATATATCTAGAGTAGAATAAAGGGTAATAAGAGAGTGCAAATCAAAAATTATCAATATGCAATCATTTTGATACGAAAATTGTTGTTTTAGAATTTCTTTAAACCGATTTTTTTTTTTTACAATTTAAAACCTGTTTTCAGCAAAAACAAAACAAAACAAAACAAGAAGATTCAATTTGCTTGAGTGGAATTCTGAATTTAAAGCAATGAAATCATTTTTCTTGCTGTTGTTCTAACTACAGCATGGAAAAAACATTGCAATATCCCAATTTTCAGCGATTTTTCATTCAAAATTCATTCTTTCCCCCATTTTCGTACTTGCAAATTGCTAATCTGATATTTAAAATAAAAGGCAATACATTTATTGTGCGTTTGGTACCAAAATTGTTATTTTATCTACGGTATGAAAAAAAATATGACATATTCCCAATTTTCAACGGTTTTTCATCGAAAATCCATACTTTTCCCCATTTTATGGACGAGTAAATTGATAAACTGAGCTTGGGACTTAAAGGCAATGGCATTGCTGTTCTTTTCATACCAAATTTGTTGTTCTAGCTACAACATGGACAAAGTAATTGTGTATTTCCAATTTTCAATGGTTTTCGTTGAAAAATTACCTTTTTTCCCAAAAATTTCGAAATGCCCAAGGATGCCAGAGTGGCATCAGCCGGATTATCAAAGTAGAGAGTATTAACATCACTTTCATGCAAAAACATTTTGTGCGTAACATTTTTTTGGGTTTACCCCAAAATAGCCATTTGGCAACTAGACTATTACATGAACCTATACATAAATCAAAATAAACTGGTTAATATTGGATATAGGATTTTTCGGCATGTGGCAAAAGAAAGGCCTCAAATCAGTTAATAGTATGAAAAGGCTCTGAATTTACACAAAGGGAACAATGCATTGCTTCCAGGTTATACTGTCAACCGTCTTTTAATCATGAGCATTCTATTTCTGCGATATTCGCGAGGTAATTCGCTTCGCAAAAATAAAATGCCGCTAATATGTCCCAACACGTGTGTACTAAGATACGTTTATACAATGTCGCAAAAATAAAACGTTGTGAACCAGTCAACCAACTCGTGTTCGCGAAATTAAGACGCCGCAAATAAAAGACGGTATACAGTACTTCATGTTGATATACTGTTCAAGTACCTGTAAGCTCGGGGATTTAATCCCGCTATATGTGGAATCTGGGTGGCCAGGGCGTTTTGTAACATAAACAATCTTCTGTATACTTTCTCCGAAATTGGTAACATGAACCCCAAGCTTCCATCCAAGGTGGCTATATTTAGAAGAAACAAATATTAAGTTACATCTATTTCCAGTCGTCGATTTAAGAGCTCTACAGAGCTCATGTTATTATTATGTTTGTTCAAATTGCCGACTCTAAATAAGAATTACTTACTTACCATGGAAACCATAGTAAACATATACAAAATTTACATCTATTTCCATGGAAACCAAAGTAAGCAAATTGTGAAAATTACATCATTCTATTTCCACGTAAACCAAAGTAAGCAAATTATGAAAATCACATCTATTTCCATGGAAACTAAAGTAATTATATCTATTTCCATGGAAACCAAAGAAAACAAATGTGCAAATTACATCTGTTTCCAAGAAATCTTAAGTCATATTCAAATTAAAATTATTGGTATCCGTTTCTTGATCTAATCAAAACATTTAACATACATGACTTGTATAAGTTGACTTTTGCACAATAATATTTCTGTCTGAATGCTACAATGCATATGAGGTGGAAGAGATTTAAATGAACATGTACATGTATATGTTTTAAAGCAGAAAAAAAATCATGCCTTAAAGTAATATCTTGATTCAATACATGTTATTCTCTGCCTTCAACTAAATTCAGTAGTTGTATATTGAAGGAAGAAAATTTATCTATCACAAGAAAGTCTTACCGAAATACGTAATTTGCCGTCCTTCCGGAGCACCAGTCATTTTCCTATCAGAGGAAGGGTCGTACAGCTTACACTTCATCCTGAACATACTGTTAATATGAGATCCTGCATTAAAATCAGCCTTCCTTAATAACCTCTGGCCTCCGTGACTTTCTCTGGCTGAAAAGATAGACATACTATTAAATATGAGATCCTGCATTAAAATCAGCCTTCCTTAATAACCTCTGGCCTCCGTGACTTTCTCTGGCTGAAAGAAGGCGATTTCAACTATTAAAGTACATGTATGACCATACTGTATAATGAAAGTAGATAATGAGTCTTTGCATAATACAGTGTTATGTCCCATTTGTGATGGTGTCTGACGTAAAACCATCACAACATCATGAAAATGTTATGGAAATGACGATTTTATACCGTCATTTATGAGAGATTAAGGACCGTCTCCATAAAATTTGATGACATCACAATTAGTGCAAGTCAGATACCTCCCCTAACGGGAAGTAACTCTGGTTTTCAAAAATCCGTAATGTTTAACTTCACATAAGGTATCTGTAGTAGAATTAGGGTCTATTTTCAACATCTCCATTGAAAAGTATGACAATTCTTATTCCTGTTAGGTACTATAAACTACATGTACTATACATTTTCTGAAAAGGGAAAATGCCCTGAATACAAATATAAGGCTTTCAGGGCCTAAAAATCAAAGGAAGAAATTCTTGCATTAATCAAGTATTTTGTATACATGTACATGATGTATATCATACACACTCATGTAGAAAATCATGACAATTTATGCTTCATAAGTATTTCCCCTTTATTTTCAGCACAAAGACTCTTAATTCAGTACCATGGCCATTACTACCTTTCAGATACTGTATAAGTAGAATCATTCGCTGGTACTTACTTTCGCGGTTTTATAAAAGTAAACCCTTTCGCATGGACAATGATTTGCTGACCCGCCTCTGTTTGTATCGAGATATACATATGGTATTCATATACACCGAGACAAAATTATGCGGTCCTGAGAATGACCGCGAAATTAGCAAAGGTTAATACACCGCGAATGACTCTATGTATACAGTAAATTAATTAAACAAAATGTTTTTCATAAAAAAACAGATGTCTCCCCCCTCCATCTAAGTTACTTTGACCTTAGGCCAAAATGCAAAATGATGTCCTTTGAGTCATGAGCAACATCATACTAAAACATGAAAGTGATTCATTACATTGTTTGAGGTAAAGCCCAAACATGATTGGCATATACAATTTCATTACAAGCATATTTAAAGAAACTGACTTTGGTCACATGACCTTGGATATAGGTGATCTGAAACCTACACTCACTGACGAGGGTTAAGTACCCGAAACATGCATGTCTGGTCCATGCTGCAAACTTATCTGCTTTTAAATGATGCTATTGAATTTGAAGACGTTTAACATTGTATGGATCATGAGCAACAAAAAACTGAATTAGTGATTGGATACACGGTTCAAAATATAAAGCCTAAACATTATTAGCATAGACGATTTCAGCCTGGACATGCTTAGCATATACAATTTCATTACCAAAGTAAGAAGCTACCTTAACCATGTGACCTTGGGACAATGTGATAAGAAACATTTAGTCCTTAGAAACAACATACTAAAATATGAAAACAATTGTAAGAAGGGTTCAGGAGATATAGCCCAGACAATATTAGTACGTACAATTTCATTAAAAAGAACTAAATGATCTTGACCTTGGGCACATGACCTTGGGTCAAGATGATAAGAAACCCTCCAATCCTGAGCAACAGCATACTATAGTATAAGAGTGATCCAGTATACGATTCCACAGATATAGCCCAGACTCAATAGCATTTACAATTTCATTAAAAAATGTAATACTTGACCTTAGTCATATGACCTTGGATCAAGGAGGTGTGAAACCTTTGGGTCATCAGCACCATCATACTAAAATATGACGTCATCCGATCACGGTTCAAAAGATTAAGCCTGGACATAATACATGTAACAAATACAATTATATACTAATTGACCTTGACTTTGGTCACATGACCTTGAGTCAACGTGATGTGAAACCTTTACGTGATAAGCAACAACATACTAAACAAGTTTAAAGTCATGTTTGTAAAACATTAATGCCCCCCTACCCCTTCTGTGATTAAAGTCTGTCACAACTTTATACTTGCATTGATACAACCTATGGGGGTATAAAGTAACAGTTTCATTTCAATACGTAACTCCACTCAAGAGATATTGAACAGAAACCCTGAAGTTTTGGTATTTTTCAAAGTGCAAAGGGGCATAACTCTGTCCAAATTTTTTTGATCGGACCTAAATATGAACTTGACCTAGATTTTCATTTGATGTGTCTGTATACAAAATTTCATTTTTATATGTAACTCCACTCAAGAGATATTGAACGGAAACCCTGAAATTTTGGTATTTTTCGAGTGCAAGGGGCACTACTCTGTCAAAATTTTGTTGATTGGACCCAAATAAGAACTTGACCTAGATTTTCATTTGATGTGTCTGTATACAAAATTTCATTTCAATATGTGAATCCACTCAAGAGATATTGAACGGAAACCCTGAAATTTTGGTATTTTTCGAATTGCAAGGGGCATAACTCTGTCAAAATTTTGTTGATTGGACCCAAATAAGAACTTGACCTAGATTGTCATTTGATGTATCCGTATACAAAATTTCATTTCAATATGTAACTCCATTCAAGAGATCTTGAACGGAAACCCTGAAATTTTGGTATTTTTCGAAATGCAAGGGGCATAACTCTGTCAAAATTTTGTTGATCGGACCCAAATATGAACTTGACCTAGATTTTCATTTGATGTGTCTGTATACAAAATTTCATTTCAATATGTGAATCCACTCAAGAGATATTGAACAGAAACCCTGAAATTTTGGTATTTTTCGAATTGCAAGGGGCATAACTCTGTCAAAATTTTTTTGATCGGACCCAAATATGAACTTGACCTAGATTTTTGTTTGATGTGTCTGTATACAAAATTTCATTTCAATATGTGAATCCGCTCAAAAGATATTGAACGGAAACCCTGAAATTTTGGTATTTTTCGAAGTGCAAGGGGCATAACTCTGTCAAATTTTTTCCGATCGGAGCTTAATACGAACTTGACCTAGATTTTCATTTGATGTGTCTGTATACAAAATTTCATATCAATATGTAACTCCATTCAAGAGATATTGAATGGAAACCCTGAAATTTTGGTATTTTTCGAAATGCAAGGGGCATAACTCTGTCAAAATTTTTTTGATCGGACCCAAATATGAACTTTACCTAGATTTTCATTTGATGTGTCTGTATACAAAATTTCATTTCAATATGTGAATCCACTCAAGAGATATTGAACGGAAACCCTGAAATTTTGGTATTTTTCGAAGTGCAAGGGGCATAACTCTGTCAAAATTTTTTCGATCGGACCTTAATACGAACTTGACCTGGATTTTCATTTGATGTGTCTGTATACAAAATTTCATTTCAATATGTAACTCCATTCAAGAGATATTGAACGGAAACCCTGAAATTTTGGTATTTTTCGAAATGCAAGGGGCATAACTCTGTCAAAATTTTGTTGATCGGACCCAAATATGAACTTGACCTAGATTTTCATTTGATGTGTCTGTATACAAAATTTCATTTCAATATGTGAATCCACTCAAGAGATATTGAACAGAAACCCTGAAATTTTGGTATTTTTCGAATTGCAAGGGGCATAACTCTGTCAAAATTTTTTTGATCGGACCCAAATATGAACTTGACCTAGATTTTTGTTTGATGTGTCTGTATACAAAATTTCATTTCAATATGTGAATCCCCTCAAAAGATATTGAACGGAAACCCTGAAATTTTGGTATTTTTCGAAGTGCAAGGGGCATAACTCTGTCAAATTTTTTTCGATCGGACCTTAATACGAACTTGACCTGGATTTTCATTTGATGTGTCTGTATACAAAATTTCATTTCAATATGTAACTCCATTCAAGAGATATTGAACGGAAACCCTGAAATTTTGGTATTTTTCGAAATGCAAGGGGCATAACTCTGTCAAAATTTTGTTGATCGGACCCAAATATGAACTTGACCTAGATTTTCATTTGATGTGTCTGTATACAAAATTTCATTTCAATATGTGAATCCACTCAAGAGATATTGAACAGAAACCCTGAAATTTTGGTATTTTTCGAATTGCAAGGGGCATAACTCTGTCAAAATTTTTTTGATCGGACCCAAATATGAACTTGACCTAGATTTTCATTTGATGTGTCTGTATACAAAATTTCATATCAATATGTAACTCCATTCAAGAGATATTGAATGGAAACCCTGAAATTTTGGTATTTTTCGAAATGCAAGGGGCATAACTCTGTCAAAATTTTTTTGATCGGACCCAAATATGAACTTGACCTAGATTTTTGTTTGATGTATCTGTATACAAAATTTCATTTCAATATGTGAATCCGCTCAAAAGATATTGAACGGAAACCCTGAAATTTTGGTATTTTTCGAAGTGCAAGGGGCATAACTCTGTCAAAATTTTTTCGATCGGACCTTAATACGAACTTGACCTGGATTTTCATTTGATGTGTCTGTATACAAAATTTCATTTCAATATGTAACTCCATTCAAGAGATATTGAACGGAAACCCTGAAATTTTGGTATTTTTCGAAATGCAAGGGGCATAACTCTGTCAAAATTTTGTTGATCGGACCCAAATATGAACTTGACCTAGATTTTCATTTGATGTGTCTGTATACAAAATTTCATTTCAATATGTGAATCCACTCAAGAGATATTGAACAGAAACCCTGAAATTTTGGTATTTTTCGAATTGCAAGGGGCATAACTCTGTCAAAATTTTTTTGATCGGACCCAAATATGAACTTGACCTAGATTTTTGTTTGATGTGTCTGTATACAAAATTTCATTTCAATATGTGAATCCGCTCAAAAGATATTGAACGGAAACCCTGAAATTTTGGTATTTTTCGAAGTGCAAGGGGCATAACTCTGTCAAATATTTTCCGATCGGACCTTAATACGAACTTGACCTGGATTTTCATTTGATGTGTCTGTATACAAAATTTCATTTCAATATGTAACTCCATTCAAGAGATATTGAACGGAAACCCTGAAATTTTGGTATTTTTCGAAATGCAAGGGGCATAACTCTGTCAAAATTTTGTTGATCGGACCCAAATATGAACTTGACCTAGATTTTCATTTGATGTGTCTGTATACAAAATTTCATTTCAATATGTGAATCCACTCAAGAGATATTGAACGGAAACCCTGAAATTTTGGTATTTTTCGAAATGCAAGGGGCATAACTCTGTCAAAATTTTGTTGATCGGACCCAAATATGAACTTGACCTAGATTTTCATTTGATGTGTCTGTATACAAAATTTCATTTCAATATGTGAATCCACTCAAGAGATATTGAACAGAAACCCTGAAATTTTGGTATTTTTCGAATTGCAAGGGGCATAACTCTGTCAAAATTTTTTTGATCGGACCCAAATATGAACTTGACCTAGATTTTTGTTTGATGTGTCTGTATACAAAATTTCATTTCAATATGTGAATCCCCTCAAAAGATATTGAACGGAAACCCTGAAATTTTGGTATTTTTCGAAGTGCAAGGGGCATAACTCTGTCAAATTTTTTTCGATCGGACCTTAATACGAACTTGACCTGGATTTTCATTTGATGTGTCTGTATACAAAATTTCATTTCAATATGTAACTCCATTCAAGAGATATTGAACGGAAACCCTGAAATTTTGGTATTTTTCGAAATGCAAGGGGCATAACTCTGTCAAAATTTTGTTGATCGGACCCAAATATGAACTTGACCTAGATTTTCATTTGATGTGTCTGTATACAAAATTTCATTTCAATATGTGAATCCACTCAAGAGATATTGAACGGAAACCCTGAAATTTTGGTATTTTTCGAATTGCAAGGGGCATAACTCTGTCAAAATTTTGTTGATTGGACCCAAATAAGAACTTGACCTAGATTGTCATTTGATGTATCCTTATACAAAATTTCATTTCAATATGTAACTCCACTCAAGAGATATTGAACGGAAACCCTGAAATTTTGTTTTTTTTCGAAGTGCAAGGGGCATAACTCTGTCAAATTTTTTCCGATCGGACCTTAATACGAACTTGACCTAGATTTTCATTTGATGTGTCTGTATACAAAATTTCATATCAATATGTAACTCCATTCAAGAGATCTTGAACGGAAACCCTGAAATTTCGGTATTTTTCGAAATGCAAGGGGCATAACTCTGTCAAAATTTTTTTGATCGGACCCAAATATGAACTTGACCTAGATTTTCATTTGATGTGTCTGTATACAAAATTTCATTTCAATATGTGAATCCACTCAAGAGATATTGAACAGAAACCCTGAAATTTTGGTATTTTTCGAATTGCAAGGGGCATAACTCTGTCAAAATTTTTTTGATCGGACCCAAATATGAACTTGACCTAGATTTTTGTTTGATGTGTCTGTATACAAAATTTCATTTCAATATGTGAATCCGCTCAAAAGATATTGAACGGAAACCCTGAAATTTTGGTATTTTTCGAAGTGCAAGGGGCATAACTCTGTCAAATTTTTTCCGATCGGAGCTTAATACGAACTTGACCTAGATTTTCATTTGATGTGTCTGTATACAAAATTTCATATCAATATGTAACTCCATTCAAGAGATATTGAATGGAAACCCTGAAATTTTGGTATTTTTCGAAATGCAAGGGGCATAACTCTGTCAAAATTTTTTTGATCGGACCTTAATACGAACTTGACCTGGATTTTCATTTGATGTGTCTGTATACAAAATTTCATTTCAATATGTAACTCCATTCAAGAGATATTGAACGGAAACCCTGAAATTTTGGTATTTTTCGAAATGCAAGGGGCATAACTCTGTCAAAATTTTGTTGATCGGACCCAAATATAAACTTGACCTAGATTTTCATTTGATGTGTCTGTATACAAAATTTCATTTCAATATGTAACTCCATTCAAGAGATATTGAACGGAAACCCTGAAATTTTGGTATTTTTCGAAATGCAAGGGGCATAACTCTGTCAAAATTTTGTTGATCGGACCCAAATATGAACTTGACCTAGATTTTCATTTGATGTGTCTGTATACAAAATTTCATTTCAATATGTGAATCCACTCAAGAGATATTGAACAGAAACCCTGAAATTTTGGTATTTTTCGAATTGCAAGGGGCATAACTCTGTCAAAATTTTTTTGATCGGACCCAAATATGAACTTGACCTAGATTTTTGTTTGATGTGTCTGTATACAAAATTTCATTTCAATATGTGAATCCGCTCAAAAGATATTGAACGGAAACCCTGAAATATGGTATTTTTCGAAGTGCAAGGGGCATAACTCTGTCAAATTTTTTTCGATCGGACCTTAATACGAACTTGACCTGGATTTTCATTTGATGTGTCTGTATACAAAATTTCATTTCAATATGTAACTCCATTCAAGAGATATTGAACGGAAACCCTGAAATTTTGGTATTTTTCGAAATGCAAGGGGCATAACTCTGTCAAAATTTTGTTGATCGGACCCAAATATGAACTTGACCTAGATTTTCATTTGATGTGTCTGTATACAAAATTTCATTTCAATATGTGCATCCACTCAAGAGATATTGAACGGAAACCCTGAAATATGGTATTTTTCGAAATGCAAGGGGCATAACTCTGTCAAATTTTTTTTGATCGGACCCAAATACGAACTTGACCTAGATTTTCATTTGATGTGTCTGTATACAAAATTTCATATCAATATGTAACTCCATTCAAGAGATATTGAATGGAAACCCTGAAATTTTGGTATTTTTCGAAATGCAAGGGGCATAACTCTGTCAAAATTAATTTGATCGGACCCAAATATGAACTTGACCTAGATTTTTGTTTGATGTATCTGTATACAAAATTTCATTTCAATATGTGAATCCGCTCAAAAGATATTGAACGGAAACCCTGAAATTTTGGTATTTTTCGAAGTGCAAGGGGCATAACTCTGTCAAAATTTTTTCGATCGGACCTTAATACGAACTTGACCTGGATTTTCATTTGATGTGTCTGTATACAAAGGAGTAGGTTCGGAAACTACCGATATTGGCCCTGTTCTAACCTTGATTTTAAAAACGTTTTATTTCATGTTATTTTTTCATGAAAGCAATGACAAACTTTGAAAGTTCCCAAAAATGCAACGTTCGGGAATCTGCACGTGCTGTGACGTCATCTATGACGTCGTTAATCCATGACGGTATGCCGATTTCCGTGTTTTTTTAGCATGTTTTAAGAGTCTTTATCCTGAAATTTAACCCGTAGCACACGTTGTCACAGAAATTGAATTTATATCAAATTGAAGATCATACTCATATCTTGCTGTACAGACAAATTCGTTTCTGTGACGCAGTGTGCTATGCATCTATTTTAAAGTTTTCGATGTTGTACTTCTACCAACCTGAAAGAGATTTTGCGCGTGCAGCTCTCTTTAGAAATCAGAAAATCGAGATTTTTTTCAATGTCTATAGATTTTGAGAATAATTCTTATACAGTTTGATCGTTCTTGATGTCTCGTAACTCATAACAGAAGTTCAGCGATCATAAGTGAAACTAACATATTTACCAGGACCAGAAATTAAGTTTGATAGGGCGTTTTTATAAGAGAAAAAAATGTAAAGGCTCATGTACGTCGTGTATGAGTTTCTTGATATAAATATACGATGTACATATCAGTATTGAATTTATATTAAAACTAGAGCTATCAAATGGTCTACATCCTATCAAAAGTTTCAAAAGATAAAGATGACAAAATCTTGATTTTCCGATTTCTGAAGTGTGCTGCGCGGACAGTACCAAAATAAAAAAAAAAAATGATGGACGATAGGTAAAAAATTAAATTAAGTTGAATAAAGAATGTATTTAAGCATTCATACATACTGCAAATGTAATGGAAGGTTAATATAAATTGAATAAAATGAAGAAATATTGGCGCGTTATCTAACAGTTTGTATTTTGACTTTTTTCCAAATCTCTAAACAGAAATAGTAATCAAGATTCAGTTGATATCGCTATGAATATAACATACATTCTCGAATTCAAAACGACAAAAAGAAAGACCAAATTTCTAATCAGAAAATGAGAGAGAAAGAGTATCGGAAAATTTTATTATTATTGGTATACTGCAATTACAACTATGGAAATACATGTATGATGTAGGATACCCTAGCTTATTACTTAGCTCGTGGTCATGTTTTATACAAAATGTACCCGGGATCTGAGTTTGTAATGTATCAAGAGGAAATTAAACTCCTTTTTTGTGTTTTCATGAATCCAACATCAAAGTGTTAGCACTGATCTAATGGTCGCGTCACACCTTACCGGATAGCGCAAACGGACGTCTAACAGATGAAAAATATGCCAAAATCCTTAGTCCGTTGGTCGTCCGTTTGTAAAAAGTCAACACTTCCACTGCTCGTGGCTCTTGCGACTAGTTTTGAACGGACACGTACCGTACGAATACCGGATATCTACCTGAAAAGTAACGGACTTGACCGTACGAGTAACGGAAAAGCAACAGATAAAACGGATATGCAACGCATAAGAACCGGACAAAACGGACATAAGTTACTCGTCCGTTGGCCTCCGGTAGCTGTCCGTTACATCTCCGTTTTATCCGTTTCACGTCCGGTAGATGTCCGTTCGTGACTCGATTCTACCGGACATTAACGGACACCTAACGGATATCAACGGACACTTAACGAATATCAACGGACACCTAACGGAGGTGTAACGGACGAGTAACGGACAAAACGGATACCAACGGACACTTAACGTATAAGTAACGGATGCCTTAGTCCGTTCTGTCCGTTGGCAAGTTTTGAGCATGCTCAAAACTTGCCAACGGATAGAACGGACACCAACGGTCATCGCCGGAAGAGTAACGGATAAAACGGAGATGTAACGGACGAATAACGGATGAGTAACGGATGCGAACGGATACCAACGGATTGAAGATTTTGCTATCCGTTACTCGTCCGGTCGCCTTATCCGGCTAGGTGTGACTGAGGTATAAAGAGAGATCATGGGCTGGGCAAGTACTAGTCTTGAAGACGTTTAGGAATCGGAATTTTTAAAATATTTTTGTAAATAATCAGAATCGATTAAATTCGGAAAAATGCGGCATGAGATTTAACGAAAAGGTTGCATTTTTTTCTGCAAAATGTTGAGAAAATTTTTTAAATTAAAATAGATATCATTTAATATAAAAGTGCCTGTGTGTCTTACCATCTTTGCAAGCAAAACAATTTAAGGTATCTGTATAAGGTGATATATATTGAATTTGAGGGAAATAAATGCCTCAAGCTGAAAATTATTTCTTTCCGCGAAATTGATCGAGAAAAATTGAAATCGTTAATCGGAATCGAAAGACTTTTAGTGATTGACAGCCGATTGTCGGCGACATTCTATTCATCACTAGTCAGGACCCCCCCCCCTCCCCCTTATCAAATTGAATTAACAAAGTACAAGAATAGGATACAGTCAAACCAAATCTAGAGATGTTGATCGAGAAATTAGTAATACCACCGCCTATCTATAAATCCTAAAACATTTATATTTCAAATTCAGTATCTTTTGGTCTACGACGGGTTTGTTGAAATCTCTGAAGTCCACATAATGTTCAGTTTTTCCAAGTTTCAAGGAGTAAATCTGAACATAACTGAGCGACATGGGTCATACTCGAATATGACTCTTTTTTGTAAAGGCTATAAAGGAAGTAAATCGATTCGCTGTAAGGGTTTCTTTAAAATGTTCAGAACCATGTGTGGGGCGGACGGACGGACACACACACGGGTGGACCTACTTCTTCCAGAAATTAATAACCTATTTGTATCCGCTGAGAGGGAAGCGCAACTAGGAGGTTTGATGGAAGGGCATGTTCATGGCCCCGAAATTTTGACCGGTAATAGGTATAACACACCGTTCTTTGTTTTTCTGTGTTTTTATCTATTTTATTTTTTTAATCAATTTTGTAATACGTACGCAGCTTCCGGCTTGAAAATCGATCATTATCAAATTTGCGCACATATCTACATTTATATACTAGTACAAACAATGTATATGCTAAATACATGAATAAATAATGATATTAATAAAAGAGATTTAATCAAAGTGAGAATGAAATATCACCGCATCGGATGTTGACTTTTAAGCTTGAGTTCACAAACGATTACATGAATGGACGATAATGTTAATGATATAATTTGTTGATTTTCAAATCTAGAGTTCTGTAGAATGTAAAAGATACATTTACCAGGCGCTAAAATGAATTGTTATTAGACAAAGAAACTGTCTGTAAAGCAAATGTTTTATATTCAGAGATTTTAAAATGATACATCTTATTCGTGCACATCCACAGGGGCTGTAGCCAGAATTCTTTTTTCTTATTTCCATAAAATTATTCTGCATATATCAAATTCCATACCCCCTCCCCTCTTTCCATTTAATCAGCTTCGTACAGCGATTTCATGGGAACACCCCCACCCCCAATCTGGCTACGGCCTCTGCGTGCACATGGTGACATAGCTTCTGTATATCACCTGACCCACACACTGTTTATGTGTCTGGGGCATTTTAAGATTGGAAAAAAACGTGAATGATGTTTGGATTATTGAAGCTATCACTACATTTACACTAGGAAGAAATAATCGATGTAAGTTGCAATTTAAGAAGACTGAAATATGACAAGAAAATTTATTTCGCAAGTCACTTCAATCGTAGCGCTCGGTCGACACCCACAACTCCCTCCCCCCCCCCTCTCTTGCACAATCTACATGTAAGGTACGTTTGAACACAATTCGAAGGTCATGTAGTAAATTAAAAAAAAAAAAAAAAACTTTTATGGATACCTTGAATGCACAAGTATAAATTATCTACTGAGAAAAAAAAAATATGAGAGAAAAAAATAATAATAACAGGAACAGAATCGAATGGGGTATACCAAAACAAATTTATACGACTTTTTTTTAATAATGGTAGGATCTTTCTACGTAATAACTTTTATTTCACGAAATAAACTTCTGCAGAAAAATCCAATATGTGAAAAATACGGTCTCGACTGCGTGTGCACGAGTTGTTCAAAGGACAGTGATCTCGAGTTCCCGATGAAAATACGCGACGCATCTTCTCTACCTTGAGGCTACCTGCCCATATCTTTCTCAAAAACTTTCAGCTCACATGGGTCATTCGAACCTATGTTTTAAAGGGACAAATTGGTCCGAAACAAAAACTCTCCGAAAAAAAAAAAAAAAAAAACCTCAGCAAAAAATCAGTTCTAAGTTTAGCCAACATCGGCAATAGGAACGTACCGGTCCGAACGTAATTTTGCCTGTCAGGACCGGCGGACCGATATTATTGGGAAAGACTGCGTTAGTGACTATCTCTTCAAATCTGATTTAATCGTAAATGTAAATACTTTCTATTTTCATTTATTGTTTCCGTTATAACAATTGTTCATAAATCTCTTATGGCGACACAACGTCGTGAGGACGTCATGTGACGACGTCATTGATGTCGCTCAATACGCTCTACCATGCCTTAAACGATTCCACATATTTTCGTCAATTTTGAAGATATTTGAAAAAAGAAAACAGTTTTAGAAACTGCAGACATCAGTTATTTGACATACAAAATTTTATTGAAAAGTACGACAGGGCCGAATTCCATGGTTACCGAACCTACTCCTTTCATTTCAATATGTAACTCCATTCAAGAGATATTGAACGGAAACCCTGAAATTTTGGTATTTTTCGAAATGCAAGGGGCATAACTCTGTCAAAATTTTGTTGATCGGACCCAAATATGAACTTGACCTAGATTTTCATTTGATGTGTCTGTATACAAAATTTCATTTCAATATGTGAATCCACTCAAGAGATATTGAACAGAAACCCTGAAATTTTGGTATTTTTCGAATTGCAAGGGGCATAACTCTGTCAAAATTTTTTTGATCGGACCCAAATATGAACTTGACCTAGATTTTTGTTTGATGTGTCTGTATACAAAATTTCATTTCAATATGTGAATCCGCTCAAAAGATATTGAACGGAAACCCTGAAATTTTGGTATTTTTCGAAGTGCAAGGGGCATAACTCTGTCAAATTTTTTTCGATCGGACCTTAATACGAACTTGACCTGGATTTTCATTTGATGTGTCTGTATACAAAATTTCATTTCAATATGTAACTCCATTCAAGAGATATTGAACGGAAACCCTGAAATTTTGGTTTTTTTCGAAATGCAAGGGGCATAACTCTGTCAAAATTTTGTTGATCGGACCCAAATATGAACTTGACCTAGATTTTCATTTGATGTGTCTGTATACAAAATTTCATTTCAATATGTGCATCCACTCAAGAGATATTGAACGGAAACCCTGAAATATGGTATTTTTCGAAAAGCAAGGGGCATAACTCTGTCAAATTTTTTTTGATCGGACCCAAATACGAACTTGACCTAGATTTTCATTTGATGTGTCTGTATACAAAATTTCATATCAATATGTAACTCCATTCAAGAGATATTGAATGGAAACCCTGAAATTTTGGTATTTTTCGAAATGCAAGGGGCATAACTCTGTCAAAATTTTTTTGATCGGACCCAAATATGAACTTGACCTAGATTTTTGTTTGATGTATCTGTATACAAAATTTCATTTCAATATGTGAATCCGCTCAAAAGATATTGAACGGAAACCCTGAAATTTAGGTATTTTTCGAAGTGCAAGGGGCATAACTCTGTCAAAATTTTTTCGATCGGACCTTTATACGAACTTGACCTGGATTTTCATTTGATGTGTCTGTATACAAAATTTCATTTCAATATGTAACTCCATTCAAGAGATATTGAACGGAAACCCTGAAATTTTGGTATTTTTCGAAATGCAAGGGGCATAACTCTGTCAAAATTTTGTTGATCGGACCCAAATATGAACTTGACCTAGATTTTCATTTGATGTGTCTGTATACAAAATTTCATTTCAATATGTGAATCCACTCAAGAGATATTGAACAGAAACCCTGAAATTTTGGTATTTTTCGAATTGCAAGGGGCATAACTCTGTCAAAATTTTGTTGATCGGACCCAAATATGAACTTGACCTAGATTTTTGTTTGATGTGTCTGTATACAAAATTTCATTTCAATATGTGAATCCGCTCAAAAGATATTGAACGGAAACCCTGAAATTTTGGTATTTTTCGAAGTGCAAGGGGCATAACTCTGTCAAATTTTTTTCGATCGGACCTTAATACGAACTTGACCTGGATTTTCATTTGATGTGTCTGTATACAAAATTTCATTTCAATATGTAACTCCATTCAAGAGATATTGAACGGAAACCCTGAAATTTTGGTATTTTTCGAAATGCAAGGGGCATAACTCTGTCAAAATTTTGTTGATCGGACCCAAATATGAACTTGACCTAGATTTTCATTTGATGTGTCTGTATACAAAATTTCATTTCAATATGTGCATCCACTCAAGAGATATTGAACGGAAACCCTGAAATATGGTATTTTTCGAAATGCAAGGGGCATAACTCTGTCAAATTTTTTTTGATCGGACCCAAATACGAACTTGACCTAGATTTTCATTTGATGTGTCTGTATACAAAATTTCATATCAATATGTAACTCCATTCAAGAGATATTGAATGGAAACCCTGAAATTTTGGTATTTTTCGAAATGCAAGGGGCATAACTCTGTCAAAATTTTTTTGATCGGACCCAAATATGAACTTGACCTAGATTTTTGTTTGATGTATCTGTATACAAAATTTCATTTCAATATGTGAATCCGCTCAAAAGATATTGAACGGAAACCCTGAAATTTAGGTATTTTTCGAAGTGCAAGGGGCATAACTCTGTCAAAATTTTTTCGATCGGACCTCAATACGAACTTGACCAGGATTTTCATTTGATGTGTCTGTATACAAAATTTCATTTCAATATGTAACTCCATTCAAGAGATATTGAACGGAAACCCTGAAATTTTGGTATTTTTCGAAATGCAAGGGGCATAACTCTGTCAAAATTTTGTTGATCGGACCCAAATATGAACTTGACCTAGATTTTCATTTGATGTGTCTGTATACAAAATTTCATTTCAATATGTGCATCCACTCAAGAGATATTGAACGGAAACCCTGAAATATGGTATTTTTCGAAATGCAAGGGGCATAACTCTGTCAAAATTTTTTTGATCGGACCCAAATATGAACTTGACCTAGATTTTTGTTTGATGTGTCTGTATACAAAATTTCATTTCAATATGTGAATCCATTCCAGAGATATTGAACGGAAACTGATGTTGCGGACCGACCGACAGACCGACCGACAGACCGACAGACCGACCGACAGCGGCAAACCTATATGTCCCCTCTTCTTCGAAGGGGGGCATAAATATGACGGTGATCTGATAAATAGTTAAAAGAGATACAGCCCCAATGGGATAGCATGTACAATTTCATTAAAATGTACTTAGTAACTTTGACCTTGATCAAATGACCATGGGTCCAGGTGAAACCTTTTGGTCATGATTAAATACATTCTTAAACTTGAAAGCAATCCAGTATGCGGTCCAAGGGATAGAGCCTAACCCTAGGTTTACACTATGTTCCCGGCGACCACGGCAGTCATGGCGGTCAAAAACGTAGCACACCGTATGATTTTTGGCAGTTTTTATCTTGGTATTCAAGTTCTGTTAGGTCTCGTTATGTTTTCGCACGGTCTATCAAGGTATCCTTGACGAGCCACGGCTCCTGAATCCCGGAGACCTGATGGCCCACTACGTTTCAACCTACGGCTTGTTACGGACGTTTGTACGTTTCCTCACGACCTGTCACGTTCTGATAAGGTCTGTCACGGTTTGTTACGATCCAATCAAGTTGGCCACGACTACCAAGTTCTGTCAAGGTTCACTACGATTAACCGGGAACAGGAGACACAAAAAGCTGCATAAAAGGGTTTGGTTTGTTATACTTCTTGTGTGACCGTGTGTGCCGTACCAGGCCGTAGTAGAACTTGAAATAAAACGTAACAAGCCTGGACGTAGCGTGACGAAACGGCTAACACTTCCTTAGCTCGCTGTGAGAAACCGTAGCTCACCTTGATAAAACGTGCATCTGCCCTAAAGCAGCCGCAGCTAAACGGGGCATAAACGTGGCAGACCGTAACTCAACTTCGCAAGGATCGTAATTTGTTGAGTCATACTTTTGTTTTCCCGTTCCGCTACGGAAACTGTCCCAAGTTTTGTCACGGTCTGTAACGTTCTGTCATGTTGCGTTGCGTTCGACCCGTTTTGCTACGGTTTCTAAAGTAGGCCATCTGCACCGTGGGCTCAGGGAGTAAAATTAGCACTCGCCCAGTCGCCATTGGCGACCATTTTCACGACTGGGCGACTAAAACTTTGACGAACAGTCGCCCAGATGGCGAGTAGGAGATATCATAATTACATCAAATGTTCGAATGTCGGTTTTCAATTACATAAAACTTCTCTCTATACTCCGTTGAGTGAGTACTTATTCACACCTGAAAGGTAGATTTAAATCCGTTTCGTATGACTGGCTCAGTAGGGAGCCTTCGAGTGGCCAACAATGGAATTAAAGATATCATGTTACCGGTACGATAAGGGGATTGATAGCAGACGATTTTCAAAGACTGTGAATATTTAAACATGTAAAAAAAATGAAAATAAGACATCAGGCATTTGTTCAACAAAGGATTTACAACTTATTAGTTTAATAGCAATAAGCAACCATATTTCATCCTACACATTTTCTTCAAACCAAATGGCGATCAAGCGCGAATTCACGGGGTTGGGAGTCCCTGGAATTGCCGAAAATTTTCAGGGTGAGGGAAGGAGGGGTACATGTAGAACCCCTAAATTTTGTCCCCAAACCATTGTTTTTCCGGTGAGTGGGGAGGGATGGGACAAGACTCCCACTGTAATTTGCCTTAAAATACTTATTTTTTTCAATTTTTACTTAAAATGAATGCACCCTTAAAAAAAAAGTTGGGCCCCTAATTTTCTAGCTGGGCCCCCAAATTTCATTTTCTAGGGGCCCAGCTGGCCCCTAAGTCCTGCAGCCAATTTTACTCCCTGGGGCTGCCGTGACAAATGTTTTGACAGTTTAAACATTTGCCCCGTCAGCCCCGGCATCCACGGCTAGTTATGAATTGTCGATCCCGTTCCCCTACGTTGTCTCACGGTCACCATGTTTCGTCCACGGTGGCTTGAAACGTGGCCGCCGTGGCCGCCGGGAACATACTGTAAACGGGGGGTAAACAAGAATGTATCTACAATTTCATTAAAAATGTAGTAAGTGACCTTGGCCTTGGGTCAAGGTGATGTGAAGCCTTCGGGTCATAAGCAAAAACATACAAAAATATGAAAGTGATCCGACAAACGGTTCAAGAGATAAAGCCCAAACAAGAATGTATGCACAATATCATTAAAAATGCACTAAGTGACCTTGACCTTGGTCACATGACCTTGGGTCAAGGTGATGTGAAACCTACGGGTCATAAGCAACAACATACTTAGATATGAAAGTGATCCAGCAAATGGTTCAAGAGATATAGCTCGTACAGGAATGTATGCATAATTTCATTAAAAATGCACTAAGTGACCTTGACCTTGGTCACATGACCTTGGGTCATGGTGATGTGAAACCTTTACGTGATAAGCAGCAACATACTAAAATATGAAAGTTATCCGGCAAACGGTTCAAGGGATATAGCACGGACTGGAATGTATGTACAGTTTCATTAAAAATGCACTAAGTGACCTTGACCTTGGTCACATGACCTTGGGTCAAGGTGATGTGAAACCTACGGGTCATAAGCAACAACATACTAAAATATGAAAGTGATCCGGCAAACGGTTCAAGATATATATCCTGGACAGGAATGTATGCATAATTTCATTAAAAATGCACTAAGTGACCTTGACCTTGGTCACATGACCTTGGGTCAAGGTGATGTGAAACCTACGGGTCATAAGCAACAACATACTAAAATATGAAAGTTATCCGGCAAACGGTTTAAGAGATATAGCCCAGACATGAATGTATGCATAATTTCAATAAAAATGCACTAAGTGACCTTACCTTGGTCACATGACCTTGGGTCAAGGTGATGTGAAACTTACAGGTCATAAGCAACAACATACTAAAATATGAAAGAGATCCGGCAAATGGTTTAAGAGATATAGCCCGGACAGGAATGTATGCATAATTTCATTAAAAATGCACTAAGTGACCTTGACCTTGGTCACATGACCTTGGGTCAAGGTGATGTGAAACCTTCGGGTCATAAGCAACAACATACTAAAATATGAAAGTGATCCGGCAAACGGTTCAAGAGATATAGCCCGGACAGGAATGTATGCATAATTTCATTAAAAATGCACTAAGTGACCTTGACCTTGGTCACATGACCTTGGGTCAAGGTGATGTGAAACTTTCGGGTCATAAGCAACAACATACTAAAATATGAAAGTGATCGGGCAAACGGTTCAGGAGATATAGCCCGGACACGATGTGTGACAGACGGACAGACAGACAACGAAGGCAAAACCAATATGTCTCCTCCCCGTTTGGGGGGAGACATAAACATATAGTTTATAGTACCTTACCAGGCATGATGATACACCCTATTGTACAAAGGATACTTTAATTCCATGGATGCAGTCTTTTACATAGAGATAAGTTTGAACCAGGCAATTTAAAAATACTTAAGCAAACATTACCTACTGTTACACATGTTAAATTGTAGTAGGGCCATGTACAGTATGTATACGCCTTAAAATCACAATGAATATTTACCTTCAGGTTGGTACACATAGACTATGATGTTCTTTAATTTGTCTGTAGCTGAAAGGACGGAAAAGAATGGTTTGTTAGTCAAAATTAATAAATAATTATCTCAGAAATACTAAATAACTTCATTTTCATAATCTACGAAAACTTGTGTGAGAAAGTATTGCAATATCTTCAACAAAGTGAGATGAATGTTACTCACTTAGCCTAAACGGAACTATGAAATTCTTGTTGCAAAGGACTAGGTGCGCTAACCCCTCATATTGGCCCTATATTTTCGACGAAAACTGCGTTTGATAAACAAATTATTGATTATCGCTTTGTTGAATGTTTGAGAAAATACCACGTCATAATTTTGAGCCCTCGTAACGTCACGCATGTGAAGTATGACGTCATATTTTGACGTTATTTCCCATGCATGACACAAAACTAAGGAAAATCATCGTTTTTTACACACGAAACTTCAAAATTCATCTACGCTCCAGGCCTCACCCACGAATCTCTTGATCCAAATTAAAAGGCCAATCAGAAATCCATCGATTGATGCAAAAATATTCATGGGCAAGGCCTGGAGTGCTACTTGATTTCATAGTTTTGTATTGAAATATTGCTCATTTATTGATATTTTCAATGATTTCAATGTTTTTAGATGTTTTGAGCGACATATTATTCAGTATAGGACTGTAAAATCAAAAAAGGCTATCCCGATTTGGATTCACCATACATTTGACATTTTATAAACTAGATTATGGATATCTGAACAACTTTGAAAATAGGGCCGAAATGGCAGGTTACTTCACCTACTCCTTTCCAACTACAGTATTAATGAAAATACAGTGACTTACCGACCATGGTGAGTATATTGTTATCCACAAGGAAATCAGCTGTGTACGTCTCTAATGGTTTAATGTCCTGTGTAAGAGGAATGACAAACATAATCGTGTATACGTGTATTATATATTGTAGTAAGTCGTTAATATCCACAAGGAAGTCATATGTGTATGCCTCCAGAGGTTAAATGAGAAATCTACACGTGAAATATCAAAGCCCTACACCTTATAGTTGAAGAGAACGCCCAGGTTAAAAGTTTTGTCTACGTATTAAAACAATGATAATGCCAAAGGTATGACATTACCTCTCCAGACTTTCATCCAGTGAGCTAAATATGCTACATCAGTGCAGGCTTGTCAAGAGTGAGAACATGAATAGATGACGTTTTAGCTTCAATACCTATTCGGTTATTTTTGTGTGCGAGAGGGCTTCAATTCCATCCCATATACTGCTATAGTGCTAGCCAATTGTGTATCACAATCGCATATTATAGTGCAATGGCAAGATAAATAGTGCATATTATAATGTAAACCACCATGGATAATGAACTCTTGTGTCAAAAACCTACTGTAGTACAATATTTTAGCTAACATAACGGTAAAATGTCTAATATAATCCACGTTCTACAATCCTTTTTAAAATCTTGCTGGAAACCAATGCGTCCGGTAAGGTATATACTTATTTTGGAGTATCGGATCTAGACAGGGAAATTTACCGTTATGAAGGCAAAAATTATTTAGTTTTAATGTCAGTTTGAATTAAAAAATGTCAAATATGCATCACTATCCTGTCATCATGTGGTAACATGCGATTGTGAAACACAATCGGCATGCGCCACAGCAGAAATATGGGAAGGAATTGAAGCCCTCTCAAGCAAAAATAACCGAATAGGAACAATGTGTGAGACGGGCAAAATATTGAAGCTAAATACATTTGAGCATTTGGGGTCAACTAACTTTCAGGTGCATTCTATCAAACAAATCAGAAGCGATCAAACTTGGCAAAAATTCCTGATCATTTATAATACATGTACATGTATGTCATACCTACCCTACTAACAATGGATAACACTTTATACTGTTGTTGATATTGGTACAAAGTGATACTTTTCTGTATGTCAGCTGCCAGTATGATGTGTTTGATGACTGTGAGATTGTGTATGAAGATATGAGTGTCTATAAACGCCACGCCCATCAGATCGTTGTCCTTTAGCTGCCAAATGTATATCTGAAATACACAAAATAACATAATAAATAAAGCCTACGCTCATGCAGCAAGATACGCCCGTTGGGATTTTTTTCACAACACCAAAATATCTAAGTCCCATAACTCCATAAGGACAAATCGGATGAACCTTAAAATGGAAAGGCGGCTTCCTCTTCAAAGTCTGATCACAATGTACAAATATCATGAAAATCTGTTGACGCATATTCAAGTTATTGCGTTCCATGCACCTATATTTTGCCCTGAGCTTAACATGTATGTGCATATAACCCCCCCCCCCCCCCATTACACATAATTTCTGGATTATGTGACAAAAAATTCAAGAACCCGTTATATATGTGAAAGAACATCCTTTCTACTTGAAGTATACAAAATTTCAAAACATTTTGACCAGAAATAGATTTTTAACGAATTTTTAACTATTTTAGTATATTTTCATTGTATTTAAAATATTTAAGTCCCATAACTCCGTAACGACAAATCGAATGAATCTGAAAATCGAAAGGCGGCTTCCTCTCCACAGTCCAATCAAAATGTATGAATATCATGAAAATCCGTTGACGCATATTCAAGTTATTGTGTTCCATGCGCCTATATTTTGCCCTTAGCTTAACATGTATGTGCATATAACCCACCCCCCCCCTTCCTATTACACACAATATCTCGGTTATGCGACAAAAAAATTAAAAACCCGTTACATATGTCAAAGAACATCATTTCTACTTGAAGTATACAAAATTTCAAAACATTTCGACGCGAAATAGATTTTTAAAGAATTTTTAACTATTTTAGTATATTTTCATTGTATTTAAAATATCTAAGTCCCATAACTCCGTAACGACAAATCGAATGAACCTGAAAATCGAAAGGCGGCTTCCTCTCCACAGTCCAATCAAAATGTATGAATATCATGAAAATCCGTTGACGCATATTCAAGTTATTGCGTTTCATGCCCCTATATTTTGCCCTTAGCTTAACATTTATGTGCATATAACCCCCCCCTTCCTATTACTCACAATATCTCGGTTATGCGACAAAAAAATTAAAAACCCGTTACATATGTCAAAGAACATCCTTCCTACTTGAAGTATTCAAAATTTCAAAACATTTCGACCACAAATAGATTTTTAAATAATTTTTAACTATTTTAGTATATTTTCACTGTATTTTAAAAATCTAAGTCCCATAACTCTGTAAAGACATATCGAATGAACCTGAAAATCGAAAGGCGGCTTCCTCTCCACAGTCCAATCATAATGTATGAATATCATGAAAATCCGTTGACGCATATTCAAGTTATTGCGTTCCATGCGCCTATTTTTTGCCCTTAGCTTAACATGTATGTGCAAATAACCCCCCCCCTTCCTATTACACACAATATCTCGGTTATGCGACAAAAAAATTAAAAAACCGTTACATATGTCAAAGAACATCCTTTCTACTTGAAGTATACAAAATTTCAAATCATTTCGACCAGAAATAGATTTTTTTAATAATTTTTAAATATTTTAGTATATTTTCACTGTATTTTAAAAATCTAAGTCCCATAACTCTGTAACGACATATCGGATGAACCTGAAAATCGAAAGGTGGCTTCCTCTCCACAGTCCAATCATTATGTATGAATTTCATGAAAATCCGTTGGCGTATATTCAAGTTATTGTGTTCCATAGGCGGACGGACAGACGGACAGACGGAAGAACTTCGCCATACCATAATACGACCCGTCAAATGACGGGCGTATAAAAATGTCGTTTGAAAGGCAGTTTTTTCCCTATTCATTATAAGATTGACTTTGATCATTGTTTGTCTTTTCATAAGGTATTTATTTCTACCTGAAACAATGATATGACGTCATTGCAACTCCGTACATTTTACGGTCTGGAGAGGTATGACATAATTTCATTGTTTTGAGTTGTTGAAATGTCGCACTTAAAGACAGAAGACTTAATTGCTTGTGAATTTGGGAAACATATGATTAGGGCAATATTTTGTCGTCAGGTTGCACTGATCCCCAGTAAATAATATATGTAAGTACATGTCCATGTATATCAACATACCTTTTGACCAATGGCCGTGATGAGTAAACCATTAATGTGAGCCACTGCGGTCACAGGTCCCTTCTGCTCCTTCTCATATATCGTCTGAAAGTATTCCAAACAAAATAGACCATTTTCCATAAAATATTCATGACCGTCTTAAACCCTTATTTTATATTCACAGACACCAGACATCACATCATTTGGCAAAATTTTGAATTGTGACGTCATATTCGATCACACTGACTTTATCGTTGTCATGTTTTCTATTAATTTTGACAAATGTTTGACATTACAATGAAAATATCGCCAAATTTTGTGATGTCTGGTGTCTGTCCGCCCAATGAATCAACTGGAAAATCAGCTATTACAGTGGTAAAATTAAAATAATCCTTTGAACTTGTAATCCATCTGGCGACTATATTCTACATGTATCTTCAGAATGAACTTTTGGCAATTGGTTCTTTTTGCCTGTATCTTTTATAGAGTGATAGGTAGAATATCTGGAGTCTTGTTGATAAAAGAATTTTGGAACTAATTTTTGTAAATACATATACAATATACATGTACATACAATGTATATGTAACAAAGAAACTTGAGTTTCACAAGTTTCAAACAGGGTGCCATCAAATGTGTACATGTAGGTCAACAAACTCCTTTCATTATTTACATACATATAACATAAATACATTTATCACATGATACACCCGTTATGCAATTTCATAAAGCCATTTCATAAATATATGGTATGATAACACGTTACATATCGCTCTGCTTGAATGCGATTGGTCAAGTTTGGTACCTAATCACATAGACCTTGACAAATGTGACCTTTCAAATATCGGTCAACTGTTAAATGCAGACCCGGAGTCAATATCAATGATTAAAATTGTTGTTGTTGAATTAATTCTTGCATTAAAATACTATTCAAAATAGAAATACTTTTCTCTTACGCACAGAATATCTATACGATCGGGACACTACTTCTCATGGCGTAGCAGACGACTTCTGGATCACGGCGTGATTCGCCTATGTAGTTCTCAGAAACGTTGATTTCACGTCAGAAATACACATTTTTAGGCAATATCATGTGATAAAAAGAATCTCAAATGAATTTTCATTTCATACGATGTATTATGAAACTCGTTGTGCGTTTTATATCCCCTCGCCAAGGCTCGGGGATATAAAACTCACAACTCGTTTCATAATACATCGTATGAAATGAAAATTCATTTGAGATCCTATATGTACATATAGATTGCCACTTACCTTGATTTTATGTTTAGTAAGGGGCTGTCCAGGCTCTGGGACAACTTCTATGATGTCACATATCAAAATCTAAAATCAGAAGAAGAACCATTTCATAAGATGATTTCAATGGAAAAAAATTGTAATGTACTGTATTACTTAAAAAAAAATTCTGCCAGATGGAAAAATGACTAAGGGGTAAGAGGTAATGCAAACTGTTTGATTTAATTGCTTGCTGAGATGCATTATCAGATATACTTTTTTTTACATGTACTTTAAAACAGGGAAATTTCCACCAAATTTGGAAAAGTATCAACCATTTTTGCATGAGGAATGCGTCTGATATCAGGACTCAAAATGGCCCCTAAAATCTCTTACTACATGTATATTCCTACAACCATGAATAAAAGTAAGAATATTACCCTCCCCCTGGATGTGACCTCCTCTCCTAGCGACAGGTTTGTTCCCATGACGATGTATGACTTGTAACCACTGATGTGTTCCTCAGATTTGAGTGAGACTGTTTTCATGGTAACACAGTGCTCCCATTCATCTAAGTCTACTCTGAAATACAGATTGTTTTCATGGTAACACAGTGCTCCCATTCTTCTAAGTCTACTCTGAAATACAGATTGTTTTCATGGTAACACAGTGCTCCCATTCATCTAAGTCTACTCTGAAATACAGATTGTTTTCATGGTAACACAGTGCTCCCATTCATCTAAGTCTACTCTGAAATACAGATTGTTTTCATGGTAACGCAGTGCTCCCATTCATCTAAGTCTACTCTGAAATACAGATTATTCTGGTGTAAATCAAGGGTGACATTCAATACATAATGAACAAGTTTTCAAACACACAATAAAATTTTTCATCAGTTTGCTTTGATACTGTGCATTGGAAATTTCACAATTATTTTTATCCTAATAGTATACACTTTCATTAAATATAATAAATTATAAAAATCATTCCAAGGAATGCATGTGTCATCCATGACATCCAAGTGTGACAGATAGACGGACAGATGGACAGACAGACAATGGACTAAGAGATCCCCAAGTGTCGCTATGCTTCACAGGCGACACAATAAATACATGCAATGAGCAGCTCACATTACACCCTTCAAACAAAGCCTTTTAATCTGGAAGTATTGCAAACACTCAAAAAACATTTTCAACACAGTCCATTAGTGCCATCATATTTTTTTTTGCACTTGCTTCATAGCTTTCATATGAAATAAGTACCCATACGGAACTCATTGCAGTACTCACTTTGTGTTAGGTACAACTTCCCATGACGTCGGACTGTACAACTGTAGAGTGAACTTGGGTAACGGTGGATACACAAATCTTTCATCTAAAATAATGAGTTGAATTACATGTAAATCAATCTACATTGTATCAATACTAAACATTAATGACATGAATTCATTGTTTTTTAATCAGATACTTTAACTTTACAAACTATGATAACGCAAAGAATGACTCAAGAATGCAATTCTTGAAGCTATTGATGAAATTTTCTGTACCACAGAATACTGACCTTTTTCTATAACATCCCATTCCCTCTCTTCCGTAGTTGTCTTGGGTAGTTTATTACAGATTTCTGGGACACTGGTAACTACAGCGTATGTCTGAAATGAGAAGAATTGCCTAGTCTAGCCTAGCCCAATACAACTTTTTTCATCAGCCGAATTTATTTCTGTATCTCCCTGCAGAACACTGTATAACTAATACTACATTGCTTTGGATGACTGAAATCGAAAATAAAGCCTTTGTTTGTGAAACATGAATGCCCCCGGTGGCATCTTTGTTAGTATAACACCATTTTCTATTAAGTAGGTCAAAGTCAAGGTCTAGGTCACAAGGTCAAAAATTTTGGTATCAATGGAAGGTCTTGTCACAAGAAATACACATATGAAATATGAAAGCCCTATCACCTTCCATTCAAAAGTTATGCTCAATGTTAAATTTTTTCGGACAAAAAGACAAACAGACAGGCCGAAAACTATATACCCCCCGGGGGCATAAAAATGTCAGTGAAATTTAACTTTGACAAATGCTAACATCTACCTTGCTTTCTAAATGATACTGCACAAAGTGTGGAGTACATCTGAGGGGGACCTTCCTCACCGGCCACGGAGCGTCGTACGTAAGATGTGTGGGTAAAACACTGATCCTTAACTCTCCCTGTCAAAAGTGAAAAATGTAGAAATTGTCTGAATGTTACATGAAGAAGCAAAGTACATGCTCCATTAAGCACTGACGTGATGTGATGAATGTGATATTTTTAAAGTAATATTCCTGAACTTCGATCGTTTTTCACCTTCTTGTTAATTACATGTACATGTACTTGTGAAGAGATTAGTACTACTACATTTGCTAAAAATACTAGTATTATCAAATGAAACTTTAAAAATTCCTTTTGTGGTCATGTACATTTAGTAATATACATGTACATAAACGTTAAAAGTACTTATTTTATTTCATTTTAGACAAAAACTTCAGATTAATTCCGTAACAAAAAACCATGCGAATATTATCATGAAAGTTTGCACAGAAATACATGCAGCTGTGCAATAGTTTGGAAAAATACATATAAATGCAATGTATCACTGACATTAATTGATCCTTAAGTGTGAAGTCGATAAACAAGAAAGTTCATACCATTCTGTTGAAGTAAAGAAATCCCCTTGGACAGTTGACATTATGGAATTCAGAGAAACAGGAAACTGGACCGTCTATTCCCATGGGATGTGCTCTGAGACTGCCGCGAGACGTCATAAACAGCCAATGAGGGTACGTACCGCATATAAATACCTGAAAACACAGACAAACATGTACATGTATTCTTATACTGAGAATTACAGGGTGTATGAATTACAGGGTGTATGAATTACAGGGCGTATGAATTACAGGGCGTATGAATTACAGGGCGTATGAATTACAGGGTGTATGAATTACAGGGCGTATGAATTACAGGGCGTATGAATTACAGGGTGTATGAATTACAGGGCGTATGAATTACAGGGTGTATGAATTACAGGGTGTATGAATTACAGGGCGTATGAATTACAGGGCGTATGAATTACAGGGCGTATGAATTACAGGGCGTATGAATTACAGGGTGTATGAATTACAGGGTGTATGAATTACAGGGTGTATGAATTACAGGGGGTATGAATTACAGGGTGTATGAATTACAGGGCGTATGAATTACAGGGTGTATGAATTACAGGGCGTATGAATTACAGGGTGTATGAATTACAGGGTGTATGAATTACAGGGTGTATGAATTACAGGGCGTATGAATTACAGGGTGTATGAATTACAGGGCGTATGAATTACAGGGTGTATGAATTACAGGGTGTATGAATTACAGGGTGTATGTTTCATAGAGATGTAACAGAAATGATGAATGTACAGTCAAACCTGTCTTATGTGACTTTGCAATGGCCGATAGAAAATAGGTCACATAAGACAGGTGGTCACTGAATACAGGTTCAAACTGATCTGACTTTGACAAACAAAATTTTCGTAGTATAAGAGCAATAATATTAAATGAATCACTGCATATATCAATTTGTGTACTGATTGATTAATTGTATTGCACGTATAAAATCACATTAGATTTTATTTATCATAGAAGATTTAATTATGAAAGACACCGATGAAGAGATTAAATGTAAAATATTATGTAGTTTCGATCCTTTGCAACACTAAAAGTCTTAATATACAGGTTCGGAATTCGTTACGGGATAGAAAAATCACGGTTGTTGTCGGGTTAGATAGGTTGTCGCTATATACAGGTTAATTTGATAGGAAAATTACTCGGGAGGAATAAAAAAGGTCACATAAAGCAGGAAGTCGCTAAAAAGAGGGTCACTTTAAGACAGGTTTGACTGTACCTGCTTGATCTATTGGCAACTTACTACTAGTTACATTTACAATCATGTTACTACTTATCCACAAATTTAAGTGCAACCAAATTTTTGGCAGAAACAGTTCAAAATTGGATATACAGTATCGATGTAATACATGTAGTGTAATCCTGAATTAGAGCCTTTGACTTATGTTCCATTATAATCTATTACACATTTCTAATGTGATGTAGGCCTTAATTAGTTCTTCCTAAACAGTACTAACCCTGCTAAATATGAATTTTACTTACTAAAATAAGAAAATGTGCAGTATCTTATGACTTATAAATCTCTTGAATACGTCTGATATAGATAGTAAATGTAAACACTTTGTACATGTACTTGTAAGATTCTGTCTAGCTTGATAGTCCTTGGAGATTCTACCAGGGGTCAAATACCATAAAATCTGGCTTAGAAACAAACTGAAAAACAGTTTTTTATCTTGGTCTTACCCCACTATATCCAGCAATGTCTTTGAAGTATCGTAACTTTCCGCCCCCTCTGTTGTCTAAGCTCTCTGCTTCCATCTCAGCTCGTCTTTTCACTCTCTTTTTCTCACGTAATATCAAGCCGTGCTGGAGTTTCTTAAACCTAAGCTTGAGTCGTCCGTCAACACCAGACTGAGTGTAGCTGAAGGCTTCATAGATGTATAAATCATCTTCAACTCTGGCCTAAAAAATTATTTGCTTTTAGAAAAGACATTGTTCTTTCTCTTGTCTTTCTTTTCTTAAAAGTGGTATCACCATTTCTATATCATAATCTAAGACAACAGGATTTCAGTAAAAACCTAATAGATCTGAAAGCTTTTACATGTAAATGTCTCATAATTACCTACAGGTACATGTACTAACTAAAATTCTTTTATCATTTGAAAGTCCTATGTAGCCTACCTATTACATGAACGTGTCCAATTTGAGGCTGGTCTTTTGACCACTTTATACAAGCAAAATCGGAATGAGAGATGTGATTTCTGTTGATTGAGGTAGTGGAAATATGAGGGATGTCTCTTCATATTGAAATTCCCCGTAAAAATATGTCTTACCAGTATAAAAGGCCTGGAGTTCTTATAGCCCAGTCCTACCATTAGTAACTCCCTCAGGTTCGGACAGTCGGCTATTTTATCTGCAATCTTGTCATGTTTATCTGTAGTTGAACTTGTGCTACCAACACTGAAAAAATAAAATTTATCATAAGATGCTATCATGCTCATTATGAAATGAATATTTATTTACAATTTATGCACAAATCAAATTCTATATGCTAAATTAATTTGAAAATGGCATTCTAATTCAAATACAAATTTATAACATTCTAAATTCCATGGCCGATTGATTTCAATTTGAAATATTATCAAAATAAAACACCGCTAAAGACGGTATGGCCGGATTGCAAAGTAAGTTTTTGTCACCAACTGGGTCTAGGTCACTAAGTCAAATATTACAGCATACATTGAGAGGTCTTGTCAGAGGCAACCTACATGTATAATATAAATTTTCTACTGTATACAGTTCCTTAGATTTTGCTTAAACCTGGAACTTTAACCAAAGTCTTTAACTAGGTCAAAGTCCAAGGTCAAGGTCACTAGGTCCAATGTTACGGCATAAATTGAAAGGTCTCATCATGGGCAACCTAAATGTATAATATAAGGTTTCTACTGCATGCAGTTCCTTAGATTTTGCTTAAACCAGAAACTTTAACCAAAATCTTTAACTAGGTCAAAGTCCAAGGTCAAGGTCACTAGGTCCAATGTTATGGCATAAATTGAAAGGTCTTGTCATGGGCAACCTATATGTATAATATAAGGTTTCTATTGCATACAGTTCCTTAGATTTTGCTTAAACCAGAAACTTTAACCAAAATCTTTAACTAGGTCAAAGTCCAAGGTCAAAGTCACTGGGTCCAATGTTACGGCATAAATTGAAAGGTCTCATCATGGGCAACCTAAATGTATAATATAAGGTTTCTACTGCATACAGTTCCTTAGATTTTGCTTAAACCAAGAACTTTAACCAAAATCTTTAACTAGGTCAAAGTTCAAGGTCAAGGTCACTGGGTCAAATGTTACGGCATAAATTGAAAGGTCTCATCATGAACAACCTACATGTATAATATAAAGTTTCTTCTGCATACAGTTCCTTAGATTTTGCTTAAACCAGAAACTTTAACCAAAATCTTTAACTAGGTCAAAGTTCAAGGTCAAAGTCACTAGGTCCAATGTTACGGCATAAATTGAAAGGTCTCATCATGGGCAACCTAAATGTATAATATAAGGTTTCTACTGCATACAGTTCCTTAGATTTTGCTTAAACCAGAAACTTTAACCAAAATCTTTAACTAGGTCAAAGTCCAAGGTCAAGGTCTCTAGGTCCAATGTTACGGCATAAATCGAAAGGTCTCGTCATGGGCAATCTAAATGTATAATATAAGGTTTCTACTGCATACAGTTCCTTAGATTTTGCTTAAACCAAGAACTTTAATCAAAATCTTTAACTAAGTCAAAGTTCGAGGTCAAGGTCACTGGGTCAAATGTTACGGCATAAATTGAAAGGTCTCATCATGGGCAACCTACATGTATGATATAAAGTTTCTATTGCATACAGTTCCTTAGATTTTGCTTAAACCAGAAACTTTAACCAAAATCTTTAACTAGGTCAAAGTCAAAGGTCAAAGTCACTGGGTCCAATGTTACGGCATAAATTGAAAGGTCTCATCATGGGCAACCTAAATGTATAATATAAGGTTTCTACTGCATACAGTTCCTTAGATTTTGCTTAAACCAAGAACTTTAACCAAAATCTTTAACTAGGTCAAAGTTCAAGGTCAAGGTCACTGGGTCAAATGTTACGGCATAAATTGAAAGGTCTCATCATGGGCAACCTACATGTATAATATAAAGTTTCTTCTGCATACAGTTCCTTAGATTTTGCTTAAACCAGAAACTTTAACCAAAATCTTTAACTAGGTCAAAGTTCAAGGTCAAAGTCACTAGGTCCAATGTTACGGCATAAATTGAAAGGTCTCATCATGGGCAACCTAAATGTATAATATAAGGTTTCTACTGCATACAGTTCCTTAGATTTTGCTTAAACCAGAAACTTTAACCAAAATCTTTAACTAGGTCAAAGTCCAAGGTCAAGGTCACTAGGTCCAATGTTACGGCATAAATCGAAAGGTCTCGTCATGGGCAACCTAAATGTATAATATAAGGTTTCTACTGCATACAGTTCCTTAGATTTTGCTTAAACCAAGAACTTTAATCAAAATCTTTAACTAAGTCAAAGTTCGAGGTCAAGGTCACTGGGTCAAATGTTACGGCATAAATTGAAAGGTCTCATCATGGGCAACCTACATGTATGATATAAGGTTTCTACTGCATACAGTTCCTTAGATTTTGCTTAAACCAAGAACTTTAACCTAAATCTTTAACTAGGTCAAAGTTCAAGGTCACTGGGTCAAATGTTACGGCATAAATTGAAAGGTCTCATCATGGGCAACCTACATGTATAATATAAAGTTTCTTCTGCATACAGTTCCTTAGATTTTGCTTAAACCAGAAACTTTAACCAAAATCTTTAACTAGGTCAAAGTTCAAGGTCAAGGTCACTGGGTCAAATGTTACGGCATAAATTGAAAGGTCTCATCATGGGCAACCTACATGTATAATATAAAGTTTCTTCTGCATACAGTTCCTTAGATTTTGCTTAAACCAGAAACTTTAACCAAAATCTTTAACTAGGTCAAAGTCCAAGGTCAAAGTCACTGGGTCCAATGTTACGGCATAAATTGAAAGGTCTCATCATGGGCAACCTAAATGTATAATATAAGGTTTCTACTGCATACAGTTCCTTAGATTTTGCTTAAACCAGAAACTTTAACCAAAATCTTTAACTAGGTCAAAGTCCAAGGTCAAGGTCACTAGGTCCAATGTTATGGCATAAATTGAAAGGTCTTGTCATGGGCAACCTATATGTATAATATAAGGTTTCTACTGCGTACAGTTCCTTAGATTTTGCTTAAACCAGGAACTTTAACCAAAATCTTTAACTAGGTCAAAGTCCAAGGTCAAGGTCACTAGGTCAAATGTTACGGCATAAACTGAAAGGTCTTGTCATGGGCAACCTTCATGTATAATATAAAGTTTCTACTGCATATAGTTCCTTAGATTTTGCCTCAACCAGAAACTTTAACCAAAATGTTGACGGCAGACGGACGGACGGACGGACGGACGGACGGACGGATGGACATCGTCAATCTATAGACCGGAATTGCTTTGCAATCCGGCCAATCATAATAATTATGCCTCATCAACTTTGGTGTCATGTCCTTAGCAAAGTTAACATTTAGCAAAGTTAACAAAGTTACATTACTTGGTGTTCACATTTAGCAAAGTTAACATTTAGTAGTTATTAAAGTTACATTACTTGGTCCTTAGCAACGTTAATACTTAGCAAAGTTAACAAAGTTACATTACTTGGTGAAATTTAATCTGCCATCAACGTACAGTTATGAAGTAGTTGGGAATTGCATGTTTTTATAGTCACAAATTTCCATTTCACACTTTTAAGTGAGTAGACGAATACATTTGTACCTGGATTTATCAGCCAGTTGTATGGTATCTACCAGCAGTTTTTGTCCCACAGGAAAATTCTTTACAGTGTATGCAACCTTAAAATCAGGAATGCTGAAAATCTACAACAAAAATCACATGAAAAAAACGTAATTTATGGTTGATGCTTTTCATGAGATGAATCATACATGCAATAGATGAAACCGGTATAACCCCTCAACTTTGTTGGCATGGAGTGTGGTAAATTCAAGATAATGATAACCATAGAATTAAACAAAATGTTTTTCATAAAAAAACAGATGTCTCCCCCCTCCCTCTAAGTTACTTTGACCTTAGGCCAAAATGCAAAATGATGTGAAACCTTTGAGTCATGGGCAACATCATACTAAAACATGAAAGTGATTCATTACATTGTTTGAGGTAAAGGCCAAACATGATTGGCATATACAATTTCATTATAAGCATATTTAAAGAAATTGACTTTGGTCACATGACCTTGGATATAGGTGATCTGAAACCTACACTCACTGACGAGGGTTAAGTACCCGAAACATGCATGTCTGGTCCATGCCGCAACTTATCTGCTTTTAAAGATATAGCACAGACTCAATAGCATTTACAATTTCATTAAAAAATGTAATACTTGACCTTAGTCATATGACCTTTGATCAAGGAGGTGTGAAACCTTTGGCATGTTTGGGTCATCAGCACCATCATACTAAAATATGACGTGATCCGATCACGGTTCAAAAGATTAAGCCTGGACATAATACATGTAACAAATACAATTTCATATAAAATATGAAATATGAAATATTGGGTCAAGGTGATGTGAAACCTTCGGGTCATAAGCAACAACATACTAAAATATGAAAGTGATCCGGCAAACGGTTCAAGAGATATAGCCCGGACAGGAATGTATGCATAACTTCATTAAAAATGCACTAAGTGACCTTGACCTTGGTCACATGACCTTGGGTCAAGGTGATGTGAAACCTTCGGGTCATAAGCAACAACATACTAAAATATGAAAGTGATCCGACAAACGGTTCAAGAGATATAGCCCGGACAGGAATGTATGCATAATTTCATTAAAAATGCACTAAGTGACCTTGACCTTGGTCACATGACCTTGGGTCAACGTGATGTGAAACTTTCGGGTCATAAGCAACAACATACTAAAATATGAAAGTGATCCGGCAAACGGTTCAAGAGATATAGCCCGGACAGGAATGTATGCATAATTTCATTAAAAATGCACTAAGTGACCTTGACCTTGGTCACATGACCTTGGGTCAAGGTGATGTGAAACTTTCGGGTCATAAGCAACAACATACTAAAATATGAAAGTGATCCGGCAAACGGTTCAAGAGATATAGCCTGGACACGATGTGTGACAGACGGACAGACGGACAGACAGACGGACGACGAAGGCAAAACCAATATGTCTCCTCCCCGTTGGGGGGGAGACATAATTACAAGTATGATTACAAATGAACCAGCAAATGGACCCAAAAATAGAATGTTAGTAAACATAGTACTGGCATTTTTATAAGCAAACAACTTTGTGAGTTGAACAAATACTGCTACATGTTACTTAGAAGCTATTTTACGTAAAACTACATGTATTTATAAAGATAAATGTACCTCTAGAACTCCATTCTCCCTACATAATACTAGCCAAAAGGTTGGCTTGACTTCTGACAGTCTTTTATCCTTGGTTGGACTGTAATGGAAAGTAAAAATTGGAATATACTAATAAATTTATTTGAAGACTACAACATGTACAATAATATAACCTCACAAAGATTAAATTTCAAATTATTTTGAAAATGAAACATTTAAATCTAAGAGTATGTTGCTAAGAAGTGTCATGTAATATGCAATTTAACCCTCGGTAAATATTTTAGATGCATTGAACACATTAGATTTTTTTTTACCTTTCTGGTTCTGTTTTAGAGCTGAGATTGAAGGAGGACTGGAACACTTATGTATCTGTATCTCATTATAAATAAGGATTCACTACATGTTTATGTACAGAAATGATAATAGAATTTAACAACATTTTACCTTTCTGGTACTATTTTAGAGCTGAGATTGGAGGACGACTGAAACACTAATGTATCTGTATCTAATTATAACTACGGATTCACAATGTGTATATGTACAGAAATGATAATAGAATTTAATAACATTTTACCTTTCTGGTTCTATTTTAGAGCTGAGATTGAAGGAGGACTGGAACACTGAGGTATCTGTGTCTCCATACAGTAACTCGTCCTCCTCGTCTGCATTGCTGAAAATATACAATATACTTAAGAAATGACTGTAATAATTTTTCTGTCTATCGATGTATAGACAAAAACAGTCCAGGAGAATACTAAAAATAGTAATATTACTTAAAACTGTAATATTACTGTTAACAATAATCCCTTACATTATTGAATACAGTTATGTTTCCACCCTATATTACATATTTCTGTAATATAGACAAAGTACAGTTTTAAAGCCACCAGCATAGTTTATATCAAACAACTCTTTCACTCAACTACAAATTCGTTAATATGAAAAAAAAAATCGACTGAAAAGTGAAAATAATGTCCATTTGGAACCTATTTTTCACCTTTTCTTCTTTCTGAAATCATATTTTCTTCAAGTATGTTAAGGAAAAAATTTTCCTGATGTTCTGAATAATTTTTCAGTGTACATTTGAATGAGATACAACTCCTAACCACCCTCATTTCTCCCCGAATCCACTGGTATAAGAGCGAACTGACCATCTAAATAGTATTACTACTTACAGTAATATTACTACTTACAGTAATATAAAGAGATAAATTTCCAAGAAAGATAACTCCAATTTAATTTATATTATTGTTTTTAGTAATATTACTGTTTCCAGTATTCTCTTGGACTGAAAAACTGATGCACAAACTATATTTGCGGATTATATTTCGTTTGTGCATCGGTTTTTGTCTATACATAGATAGACAGAAAAATTTTTACAGTCATTTCTTATAATTTAATCAAATTACTATTTAATTATCTATTTTATTTCACAATTGACATAATTTTAAAATTCAAAACTCAGGCAACATAATATTTGAACAGACCTAACTTAGTGGTGCTCGATGTTAGTGACATCATAATAGGCCACAATGTCTATACAGCTATAGATAAACATAGTGTAATCAAAGATTACGAAGCTCACTTCGCGGCAGCAAAGTTAAATTTAAACATATCTGTAAGTACATGTATATTAAGAAAATCACTCAAGTGGAAAAAAGTAGGTCAAGGTCATTTCATGAAAGTTTGATCAAAGATACATCCAATATGCAAGCTTGGTACATGTAGCACTTATACTTTGCTCAATATTGGCCTTTAAAGGCAAAATCACTAAAGCAGAAAAAGTAGGTCAAGGTCATTTTATGAAAGTTTGATCAAAGATACATCCAATATGCAAGTTTGGTACATGTAGCACTTATACTTTGCTCAATATTGGCCTTTAAAGGCAAAATCACTCAAGCGGAAAAAGTAGGTCAAGGTCATTTTATGAAAATTTGATCAAAGATACATCCAATATGCAAGTTAGGTACATGTAGCACTTATACTTTGCTCAATATAAGCCTTTAAAGGCAAAATCACTCAGGCGAAAAAAGTAGGTCAAGGTCATTTTATGAAAGTTTGATCAAAGATACATCCAATATGCAAGTTTGGTACATGTAGCACTTATACTTTGCTCATTATTGGCCTTTAAAGGCAAAATCACTCAAGTGGAAAAAGTAGGTCAAGGTCATTTTATGAAAGTTTGATCAAAGATACATCCAATATGCAAGTTTGGTACATGTAGCACTTATACTTTGCTCAATATTGGCCTTCTAAGGCAAAATCACTCAAGCGGAAAAAGTAGGTCAGATGCTGCATCTGATGCATGGGTTCACCTCAGCATCCCAAAATGAATCACTTGTGCAAGTTTGGTTACTGTAGCATCAGTACTTTGTCAGATACTGAACTACCCCAAAAACTTTAACCAGACATTGACAAAGTCATTCAACCGGAAAATGTAGGTCAGATGCTGCATCCGATGCATGGGTTCACCTCAGCATCCCTAGATGAATCACTTGTGCAAGTTTGGTTACTGTAGCATCAGTACTTTGTCAGATACTGAACTACCCCAAAAACTTTAACCGGATGTGGACGCGGACGCGGACGGGGACGCGGACGGGGACGTGGACGCCGGGGTTATAGCATAAGCTCATCTCAACTTCGTCGAGGTGAGCTAAAAATTTGTTTCGTATGTTTGTATAGGCATTATATAGACACTACAGAAATAATTAAATTAGAATGTGTATGTACATATACATGCTCATCATACATGGCTTGCTAAGTAATTTTTTAATGTACAGTGCACAAGTCAAACACATGCAATAGACCTTTTCACAAGGTCCACTAGGACCAATTTAGTCTTTTCACTCAAACTATGAATACATGTACATGTATCTTAATTTCTTTTGATCACCCAAAGTATTTCCATTACTTTGGTCTTACTTAATCTTTTAAGATAAATCTAACATCAAGCTTAGCCAGCACATACATGTAACTAATATAAAAACATTGTGTAATCAAAGATTACGAAGCTCACCTTGCGGCAGCAAAGTTCTATTTAAACATATCTCTTAGTACATGTATATCGGCTTTAAAAAGAAAAAATCACTCAAGCCCCAAAAGGCTGAATCACTCAAGCGGAAAAAGTAGGTCAAGGTCATTTTATGAAAGTTTGATCAAAGATACATCCAATATGCAAGTTTGGTAAATGTAGCACTTATACTTTGCTCAATATTTGCCTTAAAAGGCTGAATCACTCAAGCGGAAAAAGTAGGTCAAGGTCATTTAATGAAAATTTGATCAAAGATACATCCAATATGCAAGTTTGGTACATGTAGCACTTATACTTTGCTCAATATTGGCCTTTAAAGGCAAAATCACTCAAGAGGAAAAAGTAGGTCAAGGTCATTTTATGAAAGTTTGATCAAAGATACATCCAATATGCAAGTTTGGTAAATGTAGCACTTATACTTTGCTCAATATTTGCCTTAAAAGGCTGAATCACTCAAGCGGAAAAAGTAGGTCAAGGTCATTTTATGAAAGTTTGATCAAAGATACATCCAATATGCAAGTTTGGTACTTGTAACACTTATACTTTACTCAATATTGGCCTTTAAAGGCAAAATCACTCAAGCGAAAAAAAAGTAGGTCAGATGCTGCATCCCATGCATGGGTTCACCTCAGCATCTAAAGATGAATCACTGGTGCAAGTTTGGTTACTGAAGCATCAGTACTTTGTCAGATACTGAGCTACCCAAAAACTTTAACCAGACATTGACAAAGTCATTCAACCGGAAAATGTAGGTCAGATGCAGCATCCAATGCATGGGTTCACCTCAGCATCCAAAGATGAATCACTGGTGCAAGTTTGGTTACTGTAGCATTAGTACTTTGTCAGATACTGAGCTACCCCAAAAACTTTAACCAGACATTGACAAAGTCATTCAACCGGAAAATGTAGGTCAGATGCAGCATCCGATGCATGGGTTCACCTCAGCATCCAAAGATGAATCACTGGTGCAAGTTTGGTTACTGTAGCATTAGTACTTTGTCAGATACTGAGTTACCCCAAAAACTTTAACCAGACGCAGACACCGGGGTTATAGCATAAGCTCATCTCAACTTCGTCGAGGTGAGCTAATAATATATTTACATAATTTTTCTCCAAATTCAAAATCTAGCAAAAGCACATGGATCACCACAGCTTATTTTTCGATGTACCCAAAATTCACTACTTTTTAAAACATAGGTAATCACAGATTACGAAGCTCACCTCGTGACAGCAAAATTCAATTCAAACATATTTCTTAGTACATGTATATTGGCTTTTAAAGGCAAAACCACTTAAGCAGAAAAAGTAGGTCAAGGTCATTTTATGAAAGTTTGATCAAAGATACATCCAATATGCAAGTTTGGTACATGTAGCAGTTATACTTTGCTCAATATTGGCTTTATAGAGCAAAATCACTCAAGCGGAAAAAGTAGGTCAAGGTCATTTTATGAAAGATTGATCAAAGATACATCCAATATGCAAGTTTGGTACATGTATCACTAATACTTTGCTCAATATTGGCTTTTAAAGGCAAAATCACTCAAGCGGAAAAAGTAGGTCGAGGTCATTTTATGAAAGTTTGATCAAAGATACATCCAATATGCAAGTTTGGTACATGTAGCAGTTATACTTTGCTCAATATTGGCTTTATAGAGCAAAATCACTCAAGCGGAAAATGTAGGTCAAGGTCATTTTATGAAAGATTGATCAAAGATACATCCAATATGCAAGTTTGGTACATGTATCACTTATACTTTGCTCAATATTGGCTTTTAAAGGCAAAATCACTCAAGCGGAAAAAGTAGGTCGAGGTCATTTTATGAAAGTTTGATCAAAGATACATCCAATATGCAAGTTTGGTACATGTAGCACTTATACTTTGCTCAATATTGGCTTTTAAAAGCGAAATCACTCAAGTGGAAAAAGTAGGTCAGATGCAGCATCCAATGCATGGGTCCATCTCGGCATCCAAAGATGAATCACTTGTGCAAGTTTGGTTACTGTAGCATTAGTACTTTGTCAGATACTGAGCTACCCCAAACTTCTTATCCAAATCACTCAAGCGGAAAATGTAGGTCAGATGCTGCATCCGATGCATGGGTTCACCTCAGCATCCAAAGATGAATCACTTGTGTAAGTTTGGTTACTGTAGCATCAGTACTTTGTCAGATACTGAGCTACCCCAAACTTCTTAACCAAGTCACTCAAGCGGAAAATGTAGGTCAGATGCTGCATCCGATGCATGGGTTCACCTCAGCATCCAAAGATGAATCACTTGTGCAAGTTTGGTTACTGTAGCATCAGTACTTTGTCAGATACTGAGCTACCCCAAACTTCTTAACCAAGTCACTCAAGCGGAAAATGTAGGTCAGATGCTGCATCCGATGCATGGGTTCACCTCAGCATCCAAAGATGAATCACTTGTGCAAGTTTGGTTACTGTAGCATTAGTACTTTGTCAGATACTGAGCTACCCCAAACTTCTTAACCGGACACGGACGCGTGGGGTTATAGCATAAGCTCACTCAACTTCGTAGAGGTGAGCTAAAAATTCTGAAGACAATTAAACAAACCTAGCCTCTATAGTGAAGGATCTCTCCGTAGAACTCCTTATTTTGGGCTCCGGTGATTTCAGTGTATCGTCGTCATCTGTATTAAGACTTGTACTGAACAAACCGCTGACGTCCATGTATGCACTGATAGCTATTACCCTGGATTGCTGTTAAAAAATGGTATAGATTGTTAACTTAAATAGATCTATCATTTAATGAAATGTACAGTTTGGGTTGAAAAATGTTATCCGTTAGTACATAATCTTACAGAATAAACAGTACATTTAAAACAATCTACATATCAAGTTTTAAATGAGAATTTCTAAAAAATGTACGTTTATACACATTTACAATATTGTATCCATTTCACACACAAATTTATTTTTTCAATATGACAAATCAAAGGAATACAAATATACTTCTGAAAGGAATCTGAACACATACAGTGTACATACAGTATATACATTATTAATAGAATCTACGACGTTGCAACTGAGACAGGGGAATCTCATCCGAGTGTCAAAGATTTGCAATCCACGACAAGGGTTTGAGATTCCCCTGTCTCAGTCGTAATGTCGTGATTGACTATTTTTCTTACTCACCTAATTTTATCATCACTATAATGATTTTCAAAATTAGAATTGATGCCAAAACGTACACAAATCTAACAATGGCATGACGTTACATTCTTTGACGTCATAATAAGAGTCACATGGAGTGTATGACAAGGAAATCTCAAACTGCTAGGTCTACAATTTTCCTATTGTCTAACGACGTAAGCAAGTGAGAAAATTTTCTCTGAACTTTTATGTCGAACAGTCTATACTTAGTCCACAACTTTTAGAACTTGAATACAAGAGCGCATGCAAGTTTTAACTTTTTAAAATTTTACATGCGCTCTCAATGTCAGAATAATCAATTCGTTGATGGTGGCCATTACCAGACAAAAACAAGTTTTTTTTTATGAATCACTAGCCCTATCACAATAACTGCATGACTTATATTTTGTGAATGGCAAGTACCTACAATCATTAACTCACAGTAAATATCTCCTTGTCTTTAGTGTCATTTCACAGGAAATGTACTTATTTTGCCATCTAAAGCAATAGACCATTTTCCGATTTTGTTAAGGCATAAAATGTCCGAGTCAACATCTTTTGGCGTTGTTTTACATTATGACGTCACTGTTAAAAGACGCAATTCTATTGTGATCTAACAACGAAAAAGTGCACAAAAATTGCCAACCTCGGACATTTTTTGTCATTTTGTCAGCCATTATGAATTTCGGCAAGTGGCCTACTGGACAGCAGTAATTGTGAAAAAGTCTATACCAACAAATTCTGTCCCTTACCTGATGTAACTGCGGTCTGCTAGGCATCAATCTAACACTCGTCCCTGACGTATCTGGCTTCAGTGTGTACATCAATATAATCCCTTCTTCATTCAGCAGTAACACGTATGGATCCGCCACTGAACAGCTTATGATCCTTGCTCCACCATCAAGGGGGATGTGCTGGATCTGTTTGACTGATCAATAGAAAGACAAATTTGTGATCAAAACCTGCATGCCAAGCTCAATTACACATGCTTCAGCCTTTCTGTTATTTTTATAAAGAATTACAGTATAATTTTAGTACTACAGTAATGGTTTTTTCTGATAGACAACTTTTTCACATCTTTAGAAAAGATGAAAAAATTAAGAATAAAACCTTGAAGGAATGTCTCCTACATGTACATAGTTTTCAAAATCTATGGCCAAGTTAAATATTTTTTTCTACTGAAAACTGGACAAAACATATTCATTTTTATCCCTGAATCTACACGATAGTATTATGATTTTTAGAGCATAATCAAAGCACTAAAGGTACTGAGTGCGAATAGCCAGAATAACATCACTTACAATGTATGACAAAATATTGTGTTTTCAAAGTAATATTTGTTCCTGAACACCTTCGTAGGCCAGTTTATGGAAGTATAAAGACAGAACTAAAATGCAAATGCATAATGTTGTCATAATGAATTGAAAGATGATGTCTGACCGTGAACATGAAAATTAAATAACATCACATTAAATCTACCCCTCCCCCCTAAAAATACAACAATCCAATATGACTATCGATTGATGATTCCGTATACAAGGAAAGAAGACGAATCTTATTTTCTAATTTGATCCCCACTCTCTCTTTAACCTTTCATGTTCAATGTTAGTTGTGTGCTAAGAATTTGAAGGAAAATTCACTTCTTTTTTAGTATATAAAAACATGATACATCCTAAACGGGAATGTTTTGATCTTTTATTTTTCATAATTGTTAATATCATATTTCATGATGGAAGTTCCTAATTTTTCCGTCGTATACAGATTTTATTTTGTGAAGAGGGGCAAAACAAGCCTAGTTGAAGTTAGTTTTACGTTCCACTTAATATCTTTAATATCTGGTAATGGAAAGGGGTTTCCAACACACTGTGTTCATCTCAGTACATACAGATGCAATTTTTCATTAGGTCATGCATGTACATAACACGAGAGCTCGATTCATATAGATATAATTCATTGATTCAGACAGTGATCAGACTTTATACCGATCATAAACCTGACGCAGTCCCAAGCTACATGTAAACAGAGTAACATCGTTTATACATACTCAGTAGACGGGGCTCCCATGAGTGAAGAAATCAGGCAATCACTATGTGCTATTCGCACAAAAATAATATACTAAGTTATTATTATCTACATGTACATGTACATGTATGCTAACCTCCTTGTAGTAGTTTCATACTGTTTTCAGCCACCTGTATGATGTATTTATCTTTGCCTATATTACCAGCATACACAATGGCTGTCTGTGTACTAAAACCACTATGATCCAACTCCATTAACAAAACAAACCTAGTAACTTAACTACCTATACTAACCTCCTTGTAGCAGTTTCATACTGTTCTCTGCCACCTGTATGATGTATTTATCTTTGCCTATATTACCAGCATACACTGTGGCTGTCTGCGTACTAAAACCACTGTGGTCTAACTCCATAATCTCCTGACCCGTTTGTAGAACCTAGTACGTAAAAATTATCCAAAATTAATGTATGTGTGTAGTAATTACAACTAATTGCTTCTAGTTGATTTTGATAACACACAGTTTATTTAAATATTAAAAATTTATTCTCGCGTAAGATTCCCTGTTATTGTTTATGTTTTGCATCACTGCTGCAATGGTGCTCTGGGCTCGGCACCGAGGCAAATTTTCAAAATACGATATAAGACAAATCAGTGAAAATTTGAAATATCGAGTTCATTCATTCATTTCTACTCAGCAAATAGAAAAATTCTTTGAATAAATCGAAGTCATCACTAATAGTATAACGAGACAAAAGAATATTGAAATTTAGACTTAGGTCAACTCTTAGTTTATGGTGCCGGGCCCCGATATAAGCGTCAACTGTCGGCAGTGATGAAAACTGAAAATATTTGTGTACATACTGTAGTATTGTAGAGTGTAAACATGCAGCTGTATATATAAATGTGTATGTGTGTGAAAATGGTTGTGTATATGACTTACCATACTAGAATCACTTCTACTCATAATAAGGAAAGAATGACCTCCTTCCATACCGTCATCTTCTTCAGAATTCTTTTCTCCATTCTCTTCATCCTAGATCATTGACATAAAATATCATTTTTATCTTTAATAATTGACATTTAAAGACAATCATGTATAAATAAGTGATAACTGACACTTGGAAATTCACACAGAAATTATGATATTCATTTATCCCTTTCAAATCCTCATTAATGTATGAATACATTTTAAGGTAAAATACATTATTCTATATCCGAGTCTAATTTCTGTTTTAGTCTACATACATGCAACTGTACTTTCTTCAACAATATTATCCATTATGATAGAAATAAGTGTACATGTGCATAAAATTGATCCTCAACTTTCAATATCACACAACTCACATTTTCTTCGCTATTTTTGCCTGACGATTTGACAGTCCACATGTCGATACAACCCGGCAACTCAAACGTAGTTACCACTTGTGGCCTTATACTTCTCTGTATGACGGACAGAGCTCCGTTTTTACCGTAGCCCGACGTCGTCACTAACTCGATGTCAGGGTCGTCAGTGTTACTGAACTCTTCGGACAAGAAGGCTGGCTCACCCATCACCATATTCCCACACGGTGCTATATTCCAGATATTGTCACACACCTTTAAATTGAGAAAAAAATATTATGAGTTCTAATCTAATTCAATCTACAGTATTTGACATGTAGTTGTTTTTGTTATTTTCCTTCAAGTTTAATTCAAATTCGAAATCTCATTAGAGAGGTTTAGTTACAAGTTTTAGCATGACGTGTACATATGACTCATTATTATGACATCATCACTTCCTGCAATCTTTGATCAAATGATGTCATGACGTGCTGTATAGCTACACACTATGGACCTGTAAATGACACTCTAAACGTAACGACTAGATCGAACTTCCAGATCTCAGTGTTATAAAGCACATCTCGGATTCTTACGTCAAGGTTTTACGAATCTTGATGTACATTTCGTGCAGATTAAACTGATTGAAAAGGAGCTCGATACACGCACACCTTTCTCCATGGCTATTCTTAGACCTTCACTTGTTCGTACGTGTAACTAAATGATGTCTTCGGATTGTGAGGTCAAACGGTGACGTGTACATGTATGTCATACATACACATTGCAAGCACTTGTAACTAAACCTCTCTATTCACTGATATACATGTACATGTGGCAGGGTAAATGTCATATTATGACTGGGAAGGATTTTTTGTTAATGGGCCATTTCTAATGAGTTTTTCCCTTTTTTTTAACGGTAGAATTTATTACAGAATTTCTTCAGTTTTTGACTAAAATGGACATTATCATAAATCAAAGGGCACATCCTTCACAATTATTCATGATCTCATAATTTTTCTGCAGCATTTTCACATATTTCTTAAGAAGTAAAGCTTATACTTGAAAAATAAATTACTTTGTAACGATGAAAATTGTTTTCACAAAATAATATTTACACATACATGACAAAAAGTGAATTTTAAACTCAATGAGTATGATTGATTAGTCTAAAGAAATACATAAGTTAGATTGTATACATACAATGTACATGACTTGTATATTCCAAAGATTTAGAAATTCAACATACATGTTTATTGCAGTATTAAACTGAACTGAATACCTCAAAAGTATAACTAGTTATCGTGGTACTTGATGGATTTTCTGCTATACCATATACTTCTAACTCATCCAGGTTCTCTATAGTAGATATGTCTGAAGCTGTAAAAATAATCGAGGGATATTATAACACAGAAAATATACAATACTCTGGAAACTACCATCTGATTTTAGAATAAAAATTTCTTATAGAATTTAGCATAGATATACATTGTAACTTAGAAAGGCATCACAAAATATAGTTGTACGATAAAGATGGGGGCATCACCAAGTTAATTACATGTATAACCTAAAATAATAGCAGAAATGACTTCATTGGTCAGTGAAATAATAAGAAAGGAGGGAGGGGAAATGAGGGGTAAAAGAAAAGCGGAGATCTCCAACCACAAAAATCACAAACAGAGACCATACAGAACTGTATTCTTGAGGCCAAATTCAAGGTTTCTGGTAAACCAGAAGCAGAATTCCTCTTCAAAGATGAAAAAATGCATATCTGTTCCAAGACAATTTCAATCAAAGAAAGATCCAATCTTCTGAATTCTCACCTATTTCTGTGGAACCTTCTACTTTCTTTTTCTTCGGTGGTGGTTCTCCCTGCAAATAAACAAATCTTAATTTGAATTTTTGTCTTTCAAAATTTTGTTAAATAAATGAACATGTACATATACATGTATATATAACGACTCAAAAAATCAATTATGTCATAACTTATTACCATTAAGTCTATACTGACTTGGAGTTCAGCAAATAACAAAACAGACTTGTCTTACCTTCTTCTCCGTCTCCAATTTCTCACTTGCGTCCGAGATTTTTTCCGTGTATTTTAAAAGTAAGGAATTACCGAGCCGAGAACCAAGAAACAAAAACCCATCCTCACAAATGCACATCTGTAAATTAAAAAAAATAGGATACGTGTATGACAATGGATGTACATCTACATATAAATTCTTCCTTGAGCAAAACGCTAACTACTGTACAACCTAATCGCTCCGAACAACCAAGCCTTAAACACTGTGTAGCATCACGTGACTTAAAGTGGTGAAACCACGAATAAATTAAAATCCCAGTTGGAGGAAAAAAATAGGAACTGCAATAATTGCTTTGATTAAATTTCGTATTTTCATAGCCTACATGTATATCCTTCTCTAAACTGGTACTTTTACAATCATGGACTCATTAGTAAGTAAAACGCCGTTGTTTTTACAAATATTGTGACAAAAGCTGTAGATATTTGCGTGAAACCACCACAACATTGTATTTAACCCATTTCGACCACGAGGTTCCTTTTGTCAGAATGTTTGTAAAAACTACAATGATTTCTTGATTGACAAACAAAGAATCATCAAAATGTCATTTTTTACAAAGACATTGGCTATGAAAACATTAAATTACATGTAAATCAAATCAACCATTACAGTACCTGTTTTCTTTCCTTCAAACGAGCGATATGCCTCCATTTTTTGTTTGTGGTTTCACCAACATACATGTAAGTCACATGATGCTACACAGTGTTAAAGTAGAGACTGGCACCGCGAGGAAGTTAATCAACGAAAGATCAGTGTCCTATCCAGGGGGAGGATTAGCAACCTCTCATCCACTTTCTCTTCTAAACTAGGTGTAATCACCACCAACCTTATGAGCCTCAAGGCTCAGGAAGGAGGTAGCTTAACTTTAACTTGGAAATTCATTAGAGAAAATTTAAATTATTTGTTTATACTCAAGGCATACAGCGACATACTTACACAAGACGTTAGTACACTGGCTGCAGATTTATCAAAGTTGAAACTCCGCACACTTCTCATCCCGTCAACCACAAGAGTTAGTACATATCTGGAAGATGAAATATCAAATTAACTTTAACATGTAACATATATGTGTACTCTGACAGTAATATAATTATTTTGGTTTTGCTAATCATGAACGGTATTCTTACAGAAATATTCACTCAAACAAGACTTTTTTTATGTGCAGTGTTACTTCACATGTGTATTAGGGACGGTATCTGATGTAAATGAACAATGACTTAATGAAATTCCTAGAAAAATGTCCCTGAATTTCAGGCTGATTTCCATAGAATATGATGACGTCACAATTAATTTTAGTCAGATCCTTTCCCAAATTGGAAGTTACCCTGTATAATGTAAAGATCAAATAAGGCAAGAGAGTTGAAGAAATTATTATAGAATGTTCTATAAATTGACTTACAGTTCACCACCTTTGAGTGATATAACCAGTTTATCATACGACATCAGAGCCAGCTGGCAGCAATCCAATGCTATCCTTACACCCTCCTGCATTCCTGTAAAGTATAAAGAAATTAATGAAAGAATAAATAAAAACATAAACACTCAGATGTGCAATTATATCATTCCTTCCCTCTGGAGACAACATTTGAATTTGAATAAAAGAATGCATAAGTTTTGATTACATTTACACTGGCAGTCAAATACATTCATCCATAGCAAACTAAGTAAATAACCATACATGTAATGTATTTAGTGTCAGATTCCAGTCACTGTGACAATTTTTGGAATATATATGGTAACAAAGTTCACTTTGACTTCATTCTTGTTGCAAAACAGACAATGAGTCATTAATAGAAAGTTCAACAGTAACAGTAACACACCAACCAGAGGTAAGCTCTATACAGTAAATTCAGGTTTTTTCCATCACTGAGAAATCACAAAATTTCTGACATACATGTAGCACATGTTTGCAGACATTAATATTACTCCATCATAATCAAATGCCCCTCACAGCATTGTTTGATCGGCCATTGATTATAACGTCGTGATGTAGAAGTCCCCCAACAGGTGTGATGTCAGACGTTTCGACATCTGTAAATCGTAACACTCTATTGACGAAATCCTTCAATAGAGCACTTGCCGAAATTTATAATGGCTGACAAATAAGTAAAATGTCCAAGGTAAGGACTTTATGCGCTCTTATTAATTATTACATCAAAGTGCAATTGCGTCTTTTAACAGTGATGTCATTATGAAAAACCATGCCAAAAGACGTTGACTCGGCCATGTTTAGCTCTCTGACAAGAACGGAAAATGGTCTATTGGCTTAATATAAAAGGGAGTACTTACTGAGAGGAAACAGTGTGCTTTGGGAAGCTATGCTGTTTAATGCCACACCATAGGGCGGCACACTCTGGTTGAGATACAAAAGGGAGTTCACTGCAGTCACTAAAACACCACCTGTGAATTGAATTTTTTTCTATAAATCTGGACAATGGTAAGTTATCATGTTGACATTAAAATTAAACTTTTCCAGTAATTTCTAACAAATAAATAGATGTGTAGAAAATATCTATTCATTTTGAATTCAGAGACAATCATCAAATTTTAATAATTATTTTTATATGAATATCACTTAAAATTTTGTTATTCTCATAAAATGGGCATCACATTATCATAATAACAACATCTGAAAATCTTCTTTATGATTTCTTTCTTTGATGAAACATACATTTGAAATTAATAGATCTCATCTGTACTCTCCGATTTACTGTGAAGATTATTTAAAGAGGCTATTTTTTTTTCTTTTTTCTTAATTGTACTTTATATTAAGAGCAGATGTTAAGTATGGGTACACACCTATAGGTTTTGGTATGGCTATGACCTGACAGCAGTCAAACGGAAGGCTGGATAACGACCATATCACAGGATGCACACGCTCCTGGATGTTCAGAGAAATGGCGGCTATGCTACATGTATCAGCTCGAACGGCAGTACGGCTACAAAAGGTTTTGAAAATGTACAGCATAAGTTTACCCCCAAAGTTATTTCAGATTGCCTAAGTGATGTCAGATCTAGATAATCTGGCGAGCAAAAGATCAAACAGGTACATGTACATATCTGTGTAAAAGTCTTGAATAATAATTTTAAATTCTTATCGCAAAATGAGGACATTTCATTAACATATTTAATAAAAATGCATGAACAGATTAACAGATTTTTAGAAGATGCAGTCAATGAGCTACACTTGTTTTCAAATCCACATGAATCATCAAAGTGAAATGCATTTTTTATCAAGACATATTGTTCACACGAGGTGTGTTGCAAGTCAACTTTTTGCCCTACATGGACATACATGCGTGTGATTTTGACCTTGAGGTCGACCTTGACCCTTATTTGGTGTTGACTCTCATCATGCTTGCTGCTTTAATGATCCGATGTGTTAAGAGAAACTCCCAAGTAAACAATTTTCATGTAAATGAACCTGTATTATGAGACTATCTGTCTTATGTGACCTTGATTTGACCTTCCCTTGAAAGGTCTTTTAAAACAGGTTAAACTGTATAATCGGTAACAAGAAGAGATACATCAATACTCATACATGTAAGAAAATACATAAACAGACTCCCAATAATCTGATCGCTTTAAGTTGCATTCTAATGCAATGTCCCTATAACCTTGAATTTCATTGGTTATTTGCTCCTTAGTTACGGCAGTAAAACGAGAGGCTTTGACGTTGCTAACGTCACATTTCGTCTTATATTCACAAAAATATAGATTGCATTAGAATGGGAATAACTAGATACTGACGCTATGTTTGCGGATGGCAAATGCTGATTTTACGGTGCAAACATCTGTTTTTCTGGCTCCACTAACACGTCGCCAGAAAAACTCAGTTTGCTACCGTAAAATCAGCATTTACCGTCCGCAAACAAAACTGAAGTTAGTTATTCCCTTATTTTCCTCTCTATCATTTTAATTAAATATGGTCTACAATTATAAATTTTTCTTACCCAGACCAGGTTTGTTGAGGTTCATGGAGAATGAAGATGGTCGGTTCATAATAACCATGCAGGAACTGGAAGTCCTTGACATTGGTTATCTTATCGTCAAATAACCGTAGGTCAATAATGTACGAGGACATGATGGGGGATTTACTACTGCAAGACAGAAAGAAACCAGAAATTACTGAAATCTTATAAATAATTGACTGATTTCTTTTTTAAATTAATAATTTACTCAATGACTTTCTGTGATATTTGTGAATTTGAGTTTCTAAGTTTTTTTTTCTCAAATTTTCAATTTCTATCATTACTTTGAAATCTAAAGAGTGTCGATACCTGATCAATATTTCCCTGATTTCTTTTTGGACTGAAGCGTTATAATAAAAAGAACTTCCTGCGATGAATTTTATATTTCTTATGACAGCCTTTATAATACATGTACATGTACTAAATGATACATTTTGTTTGCATATCAATTCTACATGTATCGCATCATACTTTTGTATTCAATGATAAATATATCAAAAGTAAGAAAATTTCGAATAGTGATTAAAGTGAGCGAAAGCAAAAAGAAAATCTTAAAATCTACATACATGTACCTTTACTTCTGACAAAATGAATAATGCATTTATTTTTATCCATCAAACTCAAACTTGACCACCCACCTGCCGGTGACTGGGCCATCAGTGTCGTCGACCATCACGTCTCTCCTAAACGGCAAAATGACCAGATGTGTGCCGTAAATCAACATGGCGGCACACCTACCATCAGGATCCACGCGGATCGTAGGTATACTATGTGTGAAGTAAAATCCATCCTGCAATTAGATAAACATATACTAGGAATAATATAAGACCATGGGACGTAACTCAATTCCCCTCCCTCCCGTAAAATAAACTTTTGGAGAAAATATCATAAGGAAGGTACCTTTAAGATGTTCAACAAGAACCTTCCATCATGTCTAGTCTGTCATTACCTTTAGCATGTTTAGCAAATACTACTTGTTACACATGATATTGATAGTGTATCTGCAAGGATTAATCAAACCAGCTTACAGGCAGATTATTTCATTCTTTATACATGTTTGTAATAAGAAATTGTATATCATGGTACTAACACCTTGGTAACAAGTACGTGTATATGCATTTTGCATCAGAACCTTCAATTGCTCTTGTATCAGAACCTTTGATTGCTTTTGTATCAGAACCTTTGATTGCTTTTGTATCAGAACCTTTGATTGCTTTTGTATCAGAACCTTTGATTGCTCTTGTATCAGAACCTTTGATTGCTTTTGTATCAGAACCTTTGATTGCTTTTGTATCAGAACCTTTGATTGCTTTTGTATCGAACCTTTGATTGCTTTTGTATCAGAACCTTTGATTGCTTTTGTATCAGAACCTTTGATTGCTTTTGTATCAGAACCTTTGATTGCTTTTGTATCAGAACCTTTGATTGTTTTTGTATCAGAACCTTTGATTGCTTTTGTATCAGAACCTTTGATTGCTCTTGTATCAGAACCTTTGATTGCAAATATAAATGGGATTCATTTACAACAATTTACAAGTAATTTGCATGTCGTTTGGTCTCACATATATACAAATGTACTACAAAAGATGTTAAATTTATACCTTCAGAGATTGCTCCTCGAAGAAATGCATGGAGGTTGTCTGTAGATCATGTGTCCCTGGGTCATACTCAACAACGGAAAGCTGTACATAGATATAAAAATATGTATATGAGTAAATGTAACAGTACAATGGAATTATACTAAAGTTATATCTGTAAAGAGTTAGCATTAGCTACAGTAACCAAGGCAACATGTAGATTTCTCACTTTTAAGAACAAGAATAAAGTTTTCCAATATGACATTAATATACATCTATTTGGGATTTTCGAAAAACCAGAGTTCCTTCCCATCAGGGACGGTATCTGACGTAGATAAATTGTGACGTCATAATGGGTTTAATGTAAGGTACCGTCTAAAAAGGGAAAGTACCCTGTATTCCACAATGACTCAATAAGATATTAAAATTGCATGTTATAGCTAGACAAACTGTTGTAATGTAGAAAATATGCTGAGTACTATCTGTTTTACTCAGACTTTCATAACAAGGGATATGAAACAAATTATTACATGCATTCAGCTACCTGTACATGAGAATAATGCATATTGATGCAGTGATTTTTTTGGCCCAATTTACCACCGAATATGGGTGGTTTCCCCTTTCAAAATTTGGCTTTATTTCCCAAAAACATTGGGTATAAATTCCCAATTTTAAAGTCCTTAGATTTTTGTTTTGAAGTACATGTATAAATTATTTGCGTAAATCTTTAGAAATTGAATGTAATGATAGTTTGAGTGCTCATCATTACCCAAATCTTTTATTGTATGACTTTCAACAAGTTTTTGAGTGTTAAATATAAGAAGTAGCACTGGTCTGCAGGGCTCTCAATCAGCCTAATTTGGGGCCCATATTGGGCAACAGTCCCAATGCAAAATAGTATCTTTTTTCCCCAATTTCTTGACCATTTTTCCCAATTTCACACCTCATGGAAAATTCAACAAAATTAATTAAAAATTCTCATTTTAAAGCCAAAGGGCATCTAAACTTGATTTATATATTTTCCCAATTTTTTAAGAAAATGCCGTTATTTTTCCCAATTTCAGCCACAGTCCCAAAAATTGGTGTGACATCTCAGACCCTGAGATTTCCCAATTTATTCCAAAATGTCGCATACTTTCCCAAACTAAAGGCTAGGGGTGGTTTTTAAAAATGCCAAAAAAAAAACATAGGTAATCACAGATTACGAAGCTCACCTCGTGACAGCAAAATTCAATTCAAACATATTTCTTAGTACATGTATATTGGCTTTTAAAGGCAAAACCACTCAAGCAGAAAAAGTAGGTCAAGATCATTTTATGAAAGTTTGATCAAAGATACATCCAATATGCAAGTTTGGTACATGTAGCAGTTATACTTTGCTCAATATTGGCTTTATAGAGCAAAATCACTCAAGCGGAAAAAGTAGGTCAAGATCATTTTATGAAAGATTGATCAAAGATACATCCAATATGCAAGTTTGGTACATGTATCACTTATACTTTGCTCAATATTGGCTTTTAAAGGCAAAATCACTCAAGCGGAAAAAGTAGGTCGAGGTCATTTTATGAAAGATTGATCAAAGATACATCCAATATGCAAGTTTGGTACATGTATCACTTATACTTTGCTCAATATTGGCTTTTAAAGGCAAAATCACTCAAGCGGAAAAAGTAGGTCAAGGTCATTTTATGAAAGTTTGATCAAAAATACATCCAATATGCAAGTTTGGTACATGTATCACTTATACTTTGCTCAATATTGGCTTTTAAAGGCAAAATCACTCAAGCGGAAAAAGTAGGTCGAGCTCATTTTATGAAAGTTTGATCAAAGATACATCTAATATGCAAGTTTGGAACATCTAGCACTTATACCTTGCTCAATATTGGCTTTTAAAGGCAAAATCACTCAAGCAGAAAAAGTAGGTCATGGTCATTTTATGAAAGTTTGATCAAAGATACATCCAATATGCAAGTTTGGTACATGTAGCACTTAAACTTTGCTCAATATTGGCTTTTAAAAGCGAAATCACTCAAGTGGAAAAAGTAGGTCAGATGCTGCATCCGATGCATGGGTCCATCTTTGCATCCAAAGATGAATCACTTGTGCAAGTTTGGTTACTGTAGCATTAGTACTTTGATAGATACTGAGCTACCCCAAACTTCTTATCCAAATCACTCAAGCATAAAATGTAGGTCAGATGCTGCATCCGGTGCATGGGTTCACCTCAGCATCCAAAGATGAATCACTCATGCAAGTTTAGTTACTGTAGCATCAGTACTTTGTCAGATACTGAGCTACCCCAAACTTCTTAACCAAGTCACTCAAGCGTAAAATGTAGGTCAGATGCTGCATCCGATGCATGGGTTCACCTCAGCATCCAAAGATGAATCACTTGTGCAAGTTTGGTTACTGTGGCATCAGTACTTTGTCACATACTGAGCTACCCCAAACTTCTTAACCAAGTCACTCAAGCGGAAAATGTAGGTCAGATGCTGCATACGATGCATGGGTTCACCTCAGCATCCAAAGATGAATCACTTGTGCCAGTTTGGTTACTATAGCATTAGTACTTTGTCAGATACTGAGCTACCCCAAACTTCTTAACCAAGTCACTCAAGCGGAAAATGTAGGTCAGATGCTGCATCCGATGCATGGGCTCACCTCAGCATCCAAAGATGAATCACTTGTGCAAGTTTGGTTACTGTAGCATCAGTACTTTGTCAGATACTGAGCTACCCCAAACTTCTTAACCAAGTCACTCAAGCGGAAAATGTAGGTCAGATGCTGCATACGATGCATGGGTTCACCTCAGCATCCAAAGATGAATCACTTGTGCCAGTTTGGTTACTGTAGCATTAGTACTTTGTCAGATACTGAGCTACCCCAAACTTCTTAACCAAGTCACTCAAGCGGAAAATGTAGGTCAGATGCTGCATCAAATGCATGGGTTCACCTCAGCATCCAAAGATGAATCACTTGTGCCAGTTTGGTTACTGTAGCATTAGTACTTTGTCAGATACTGAGCTACCCCAAACTTCTTAACCGGATGCGGACGCGGACGCGTGGGGTTATAGCATAAGCTCACTCAACTTCGTCGAGGTGAGCTAAAAATCACTGTTACATGTATGCAGTAAAGTATAACTTTTAATATTTGAATGTAACCTTTTGTGTAAAATGAATGGTTTCAATACTCTGAGATTACCTTGGCATCACAGAAGCTGAGTAGTAACGAGTCCCGATGAGATCCCGGTAATTTGACAAACTGCATAGACATAATGTTCCCGAACAGAGTAAACGAGGCCAAGCATTCTAACTTCTGTTTCCTTCTTGCTTCTGAAATTTCAAAAAGATTTCAGAGATAAATTTATCATGTTTATGTGAAAGGGATATGATTATTGAAAATACATAAATAATATGTCTTTTTGCAATGTTTACTTTCTCCTTATATCTTTTCTTAATGCCTTGAAGTTGAATATATTGTAAGATATTAACCTAGTCTATAAAGCAGCTTGAATAAATCTAAGAAAGAGTCCCACTGTGAAATAATACTTCTTCCTTATGAAATACTGTTCAAATCAAATATCCAAAATTATCGAGATATTTGAGAATAAGAGAGATATAACAGGACAAGAGTAATTTTTTCCAATAAGCATAATGTAAACTATATAAACTTGTACCTCCTTTCCGACCATCTTTGTTTTCTGAACTGGTATCCTGCAATTATAGATGTTTAATATAAATAGACATTTTTCATGTTCGCGGACTTCGGACTTCGGAAACCGCACTTGGAAGGGACTATGTCACAAGTGTAAATTGTTAATGTTATCCCAATTAAACTAAATTAAATTTTGTAATAATTAATTTATTTCCATGTGTGAATATACATATTTGAAGCATTCCACGGTCATTTCGTCTATTGTGTGTTCAGATTTTACTTTTCTAATTGCACCAAATTTCTTTAATATGACCCCTTGACCCTTAAGTGCGAAGTACGTCAGCTTGAAAATGTCCGATAGAATTATGACATGCAAATGTTATTGAAACGTAATAAATACATGTACATTGTATCCCATACATTTTTTGTAGTACAGGCTGTATATCAGAAGACATTTTTGAATAGATAATCGGAAAATATAATTTTTGACAGATTTTATGAAAAGCAAGTGTGAAATTAGCACATGCAAGAGGGCATAATTAAGAAATGCATAAATACCTCAAGATCAGGATTAAGTCTGTACACGTGTAGTGTATTGACGGATGCTATGACCAGATTCCTCTCCGAAGTATTGAAGAAGTTACAATACACACAGTGTTCGATCCCTGTCACAGGATGGGTTTGTTTGTACACGGCATACATATCAGCTGATGAAGATGTATGTACTTAGTATGCGCACGTATCTCAGTATTCTAGTTTGTTACATTTTACGAGACCATTTTAATCAAGACAAGCTGCCTGCTCCTGCAAAAAAAAAAGCAAAATGGACAGCTATGATGTCAAACCATTTCAAGGCGACAGAATTATAGACACAAAGTTCAGTTGTTCAATTAGTTACAGACGTAACAAAGATGTTACTAGATATTCAGTTTTTCCCTGATGCACGAGAAAGAATAAAGGGCAACGGTAGCTGGGGAAAAAGAACAAATTTATAATAAACCAATCCATTTCAATGACTCTTGCGGAATTTGCGTCCACCGTATAAGTATAAAATAATCAGAGGTAAACATACACGTATATGAAAATCCCTCCAGTTCAGGCTGTGAGGAAGATCACAATTTACCGTAATCAAGAAGTAACTTTTACATAGTATATATGTAGCATCTTTGGTGCAACTGTAACCAAAACTTTTCATGTTGCCTCCATTATCAGGGCTCGAAATTCGCGGTCGTCCGATCGTCAAAAACAACCTACTTACCTGTGGGACGACCTAGAATTTAGACCAATTCGTCCGCCTGACAACCTATTTTCAAACATTCAATGTATGCTTACCTCGATGAAATAATGAATAAAAGGTTTAAATCATATTTGCTTTAAGTAAGAATCAGAAAAACTAGGAGTTTTCAGATAGCAGACTTCACGATCGGTTTTAAGTTTTCGTACCACGGTCCGTTATCAGTCGAATTTTATAATCCGGTTGTTAATTTCCTGCATGATAAATCGTTTTTTTTTTACAGTGATGTAGAAATTTATTCAAGGTGTTGAACCACCTAGAAAGAAAGCAAAAGGTCCATTCTCTAACACAGAGTAACTTCCCCGGAATATTTGGCAGTGTTTGATTTGGACTTTGGTTTCTGTTTTGGCACATAGCACATGTTGGGAGTGAGACGGGTTTTGATGGGTAGCAGGAGATGCTTACTGTCTCCGGCCACCTGATCTCATCTCCAAATGAATTTAGCGTTTTCTTTTACGCAAGGAGAGACTGTGTTAACAGAGCAAGAGGAAGACTTAGAAACAGATGCACGTGAATATGACTCTTATGAGTTAAAATGAGGAATTTGTTGAAAAAGAAATGGAATTTATGTAAAATGTTCAAATTAGCGGAAATAAAGAATGACAGCTTAGTTTTTCAGTTTAATGATTTCGGGCAAGTAAAAATGGTTTCGGGCAACCTGATATTCAAAGCAGGTTGCCCGAATGACAACCAAAGATTTTCACGAGTTTCAAGGCCTGCATTATGTATAATAAGATTAGACCCTTTCAAGACAAGGTTCGCTCGGATCATTTTTCTCTCTTCGTATGGCACTTTTTCCACTCAAAACAATGGAATGACGTCATACTGCTCTTAACTGTGGCATGCATACACTATTCTACCAGGACATCATTCCATTCCATGGAACAAAAAGCCAAGAGACAAAACATGCAAAACCTCATCGTGAAAGGGTCTATTGTGAAACTCTTTAAAAATAGCAAATGTAAACAATAAAATTTTATAAGCCCCTATTCAAAGCAAAATAGAACAGACTAGACAGTCATTGATAGGCAAGAAATCAAAACGTGAAAAACGCTGGTCAGAGGAAATGTGAGATACACATAGAAGTTCAAGTTTATGATCAAATCAAGGAAGAATACATTCTTGCCTTTTGATATGTTGGGATCAGGTAATGTGAGAAATTACATTTCATTCATCTGTCATCCCCTGGAAGCATTTTTAGGGCAAAAATGATGAACGTAGGTGCCGGTTGCGAGAAAATAGTTTTTTTTCGAAATTACTGTAACAGCGTACTCGAATTTTTTTTTTTTTTTCTTTTTGTTAAACTTTTGAACTGACCCAAGCACTAACTTGGGCGGGGATATGTAAGTAATAGTATTCATGATAGGCATGGCTTGCCAGATGGTTGAAAGGCGAAGGAAAATGTATTTCATTTTTGGGGCAACTTATACTATAAATTAAGTTACCATTAGGGACGTATATTTTGATAGACGTCCCTGTTATCAAGAACTTACACTGTTTATAAGCATGTAGGTTTCAAATGATTTATTTGATTTTCACTGAGTTTTTGTTTCAGAAAACCAGGGAAGTATATATAAAATTATCGAATTTTTGATATCGCAAATTCGCGATGGAATTTGTGATATAAAAAAAAATCGATTTTTTCATAATGATATCACAAAATATGACGGAATTTGTGATATATAAAAAAAAAAAATGCGAATTCACAAATTCGATTTTTCATATATCAAATAATCGATTTTGTTATATAAAAAAATGAATTTTTGATATCACAAATTATTTTTTGATATAAAAAAATGAATTTGTGATATCAAAAAATAGGGTATAAATAGTAAAACGATGCCTCATAAAAACCAAGATTCCAATCCTCGTTTCTGAGTCCCAGAGTCAACGGCGGATCTAAGAGGTTGAAAGGGTACGGAATTTATATGACAACCCCCCCCCCCCCCCCCTGGAATTTACAATAAATGCGGCAGATTTCCTCCGTTTTAATTTAATTACCAATATTTTTCAAATCATAGGCTGGAACCCCCCCCCCCCCCCCCCCCCCCACCTCACAACGACCGGACGGATTGGAACTCCCATTGGGAAATTTTATTAGATCCTCCCAAGCCGCTTAGTAGATTAAAAGTAATTTGGCAGTTTATGTATACATGCTCTAAAAGTGGAGATGAAATTTGTGTTATCCCGGCCCCTCTCCCTCCTCCAGTTTCCATTCAAGCAGTCGTGAATGCGCCTGATTGGAACTTTATTAAAATACTTATTCAGCAAAATCCCTGTTTCTACAACCGTAAGGAATTCATAGGAAGACCTTGAAAAGGTAACTTGAAATACAAACACATTCTGATAAGCTGACCTTTTTTCTGATACGAGAGCTAAGTAATGCGCACTAAATGAGCACGATGAATGTCCCAGATTTTGGTTTCATAGACAAGAATGACACAATAATCTTTATGAATTCGTCATTTCATCAGCCAATTTTATAATCTTCTTTGTCTTTTTGAAAGGAGAATTGATTGGATACTATTGGTGGATTCACAGGCGGACAAGTGAAGAGGTATTCTGTTTCATTTACATTTTAAAACATAGATTTAGTACATTGACATTTGTATCTATAATCATATATACGGAAGCGTATAAGTGCAATTTTGATACTTTTCAATTTTTTTCTTTTACACATTAAAGTGTTAGATTTACAGAAAAAAAGTGTAAAATTTACAGAAAAAATTTTAAAAGGGTAAAATATATAGAAAAAAAAAATAAATTTAGAGAAAAAAGTGTGAAATTTACAGAAAAAAAGTGTAAAAGTTACAGAAAAAGCGTAAAATTTACACTTTTATGTATAAAAATAATTTAAAAAAAAAAGAGAGTATCTATCTGGCACTAATACGCTTCCTTAATATACACGTGCATTCAAGATTCCGTTATACAATCAAGTCGTACGTTTTACATGGCGATTAATCATCTCCATAGTAATTGTCGATATTGAAATATAAGTTCTATAGTACCAGTTTTATTGTACTATACACTTAATTCGGTTATTGAATCCTCGTCAGTAGTACTTTATGTCAAACAATTTGAATAAAGCCAAAGTGAATTTTCCTAGCGCCATCTACAATATAAACTTTTAATTTCCTCTTGCCAAAAATGAGCCGCTCCAATTTTGAGTATGGTAAATTTTATGCCTGGTAAGCATTAAGGTACCAGGAACTACAGGTATATATATTTTCTGAAATTTAAAGGTACATGTAATGATGCATGAGACTCCCAGCTCTTGAAAATCGAAGGGGAAAAACCCAAGATTGTATAGCTTTAGCCTTAGGTATTTTTGTAGAGATGTTTTATTGAGAAAATAAACAATTTTAATGCTTTGCAAATTATTCTCCTTCGTTTTTCTGGTCCACAAATTATTATTTCTGAGCTGTGGGCATTTTAACCTTTCAGAAAATACCTTACCAGGCATGAAAAATGCCCTATTGTACATCGGATACCTTAATACAAACTTTCGGTTTTATGATTGGCGACCAGGGCCTCATTTGAAAAGAAATGCCGATTTTTTTCTCTGTATCATAGAGCAATAAATCTCAAAATAAATATTTTTTTGATAAATACAATTCACAAATATTTGATGTTGACAGTACATGTATGTATTATAGGAGTTAATCTCTCTCTATAGTTGCAGTCTTCAGTTCTCAATATTTTGATCACTCTGTAAGTGATATCTTATTTAAATCAGGATTCATAATCATATCGACCTTATATATCCGGCGCGGTATTTTACATTTACATGTACTTTATCACCAGTGGCTGGTACATTGACCATAAAGCTGGCAAAATTATAAGTAGATCCTTTTTTAAAACCAGTAGACTGTTTCACAAACAAAAATACCTCTGTACGAAATTTTAAGGAATTTTCCTTACTTTTGATCCCTTAGTTCTTCCTAAAAGCTAAAAATCAAGATGTTTGTTTCTGAATTTATATCAAGTATGTAGAAATGATAAATAGAAAACAAAATGCAATCTAAAAGGAAACACTTTTGAGCCTTTTATTTTATGATGAAATTTACGAAAATTCCTGAAAATTGTCGTAAGTATTTTTGTGAAACTGGCTGCATATCTCTACGTGCTCCCGATTTTGTTACATTATGTACGCGACATAACAAAATCGGGAGCACGTAGAGATCTGTGCCCAGTTTATTGGATTTAGACACAATCTTTACTTCAATTCTTAAGTACAGGTCCACGTAAGTATCCGGCAGTTGAAAAACCTTAATTTTTTTATGAACTTTATTCTTTTGAAATGTGTTCAGATCAGCCTCCATACGGATGTTCTGAAGAAATTTTCCTCATACTTGGATGGTGAAAAAAGTATGATTGAATTATTTTGCCCCAAATGTTTGACGTAGCTTATGCGTAATTCATGTGCCTTTAAGACCCTGTCACACAGCCATTTACGTATAAATTACGAATAATTTACGAATGAAATTTAAAAATCTGGATTTATACGCGGGAATAAGTGGAAAAAAGTTGGTTGTAATGCTTGGAATTTTGACAGATGAATCTTGCAAGAACGACGTAGAAAATACGCATAAACTACGCATGAAACACGAATAAATTGCGCAAAGAACATGTATATCTACGAAAAAGGAAATTAATTTTGTGTGTAATACGCAATATATAAGTGATTCGCAATACATGCGTGTTTTATGCGTGAAAGGTTCGTTAATCATACGCAGACATACGTGGAACAGACGTGAAAATTACCAACTTTGCGTAATCTTGAATCTTGCATTGTGCACATACGCGTATAAATTACGGATGTATTGCATAAGAACTGCGTCAAAACTACGTTAGGTCGAAACAAATTTGAGCAGCTCAAAACCGTTTTCGCGTATGTCTACGTATTCTCATCCCGGAATCCACTCGCTGTGCATGGTGACGAATGAAATGCGAATGAAACTCACTTGAAATTTATCAGAAACGTATGAATTACGTATATTTGCGTATGAATTACGTATATTTGCGCATATATTACGTATATTTGCGTATGAATTACGTATATTTGCGCATAGATTACGTATCTCCACGTATCTTCAGGTTTGCCCCAAATGTTTGACGTAGTTTATGCGTAATTCATGCGTAAGTGCTGTGTGACAGGGCATTTAAAAACATTAGTTTCCATCCGTCTTTTGTTTTAAATTGCTATAGTCAAAATGGAATTTGCTTTTTTCATTACTTTATCTTAATATCCATAAATATATGAGAATATATTAAAAGACTATCCAATCATATATATTGTTATTTATAGCTTTATAGCTGAGGGAAATCTGGGAAAATGAATGTAAATGTACTTGAATACACATTTAAAGGACGGCTGTACTTGAATCATTAAAAACCTTTATCTCCTACATAATGTATATATACACATGTAAATAAAACTTGACTTATTTGGTTATGCATATAGTTGGATTTACTTATGTATATGTATATTCTATGCGACCTAAGTATGTGGGAGTTTGAAAATTAGAACGAAATAGAGAGATTTCAAGTGTAGAGGTAAGATTTTGTTTATTTCTGATAAAACGTTTGTTTTTACAACCATGCATGAAACCCATAGCTAGATGCTACATATTTACACTATGTATAAACATCAACATTAATCAATCTCCTGCATCCGATCGATACTAAATCTCTGTGATCCCAAAGGAAGCTGAGTTGGGTTAGCCAGTAGGGGGAGTGGAAATGGGGGTTGGGGTTGGAATAATTAATTAAGGTGATGGTATAAAGCTTAAGGGTACCAAAATGCAAGTGTGAAAAAGGAAAGGGGACGTAGGGATATCGATCTAAAATAAAATCAGTTCCATTCTAATATTTAAGGAATAATATAATATAAAGAAGGGGGGGGGGGGGGTATCCAGGAAAATCTGTCCAATGCACTGCGTGCGGTCAGCAAGTTAACGAGAAAGTTGCATTCGCGGTAGAGAACCGGCCAACTCTTCGGCAGCTGGCTTCACTCTCTCTTCCCAAATCTGATTAATATCACAGATCACTCTTGTAAAAAACGAATCGATTCGTTATAGGTAGCGTTACTTTTAAAAATGAATTGTTTGAATTTCACAGATCAGATACTAACATGCCTAACATAGTGGTGGTAGGGGCGGGGATAGTGGGTGTGTCCACGGCTCTCAATATACAGAAGATCCTCGGAACCAGGGTCAAGATTGTCGCTGAGAAGTTTGACCAGGACACCACATCGTGGGGAGCGGGTGGGCTATACCGGCCCACCACAAAACATGCACCCGGCGTGGACGAAAGCAGATTAAGGTAAATTATTATATGAGGCTGAAAAAGGGAGATACTCGGAATTTTTAAATCTACCTCTCCTTTTACATTTAGGAAGAGAGGATCAATTATGAAACTTAATGAGCTATGCGTATTTTTAAATGAATATATAGCAATTTTCCTACTCAGTACGGAAGGTTCATTCCCAAGATGTTTTTTCTTCTTCTTCTCAAAATCGTTTACAAGATGGCCACCAAGGACTCTGGTTGTCCGCATACATGTACTTTCAACCCATATATACGATGCACATCTTTAGGTATAAATGAAAACGCATTATTTGCGACCCGCACATGACATTTTATCAGAATATGATTATCCATATGTCTCGTATCGTATTTTTGTTTTCCTAAGGAAGTGGTCAGCTGATGCTTGGGACCTTTTCTCAAGTCTGGCATTGTCAGAACTGGCGAGCGAAACAGGCATGCAGATAGTGTCTGGGTATCTTTTACATCACACTGAGCCCGAGGTTTGTTTTTCAATTACATGTAATGTGATTTGGAAAAAAATATGAAAATAAGCTACAGAGAAAAATATAAAAATAAGTAAATTAATATATAATTAAATAGAAAGAAAACAAGACAGATAAAGAAAAGAAAAGAAAAACAAACAAATACTGGAAAAGGAAAAAAAAATCATAAAAACTTAAAATAACAGTGAGAGTCACTGCTACTCGCTCGGACCGTACAATCTCTGCAAATAATCGCGTAGTGTAACAAGGCCTTTACTTGACGAACATTTTCGAGTATCACCACCAGCAAAGAATTAGAATATATATAACCAAGGAGTAATTCTAATCTTAGTGTTTTCAAATAACCGTACTCGTCCTCTGAAGTCATGTGATTATCATCAGCATACCTAATTTTTTTAGATTGAAAACGTATCAGCAATAATCATTGTGGACCGTTCTCTCTTTTTTTTCCTTATCAAGGGTCCACTCTACAAGGAATTTATGTACAGTCATAGACAGCTATCAAAAGCAGAAATGGAACGCTTGAATTTTAGTCGTTATAAGTAAGTTATGAGAGCAATGTGAATTTTGAATTGAAAATGAAAGAAATTTATGATTAAATAAGATTTATCATGAGGGAAATAAAAATTATTTTATGAAAAAAATATCTGTCTTCATTTTGCAATCTGTCTAGCCAAGTCGTCGAAAATTTGTGAAATGAAATAATTAAACTAAAAAAAAAAAATCATAAATCACCATATTAATTATGACCAACATCATTTTTACGAACTTTAATTTTGAATTTTTGAAAAATATAACAAGTTTCTTTTTTATACAATGTAGATACGGTTATGAGGTTCAAACGATTATTACGGCTGTTCGGAAATATTATCCATGGCTTATGAAAAAGTGAGTAAAATATCACAGATTTTCAATTCACAAGGACCGAACCATAAAAAATTAAAATAAATAAATTAATTAATAATAAAAGATTTTTATTTTCTGCTTACAGTCCTCATGTTTGAATCTACAAGTCAATTCATATTCATTTTGTTTATGGTTATAAACGTGCATATGCTTAATAAACACGATAAATTCTATAATATTAATTTTTTACCGATGCAACTGTTTTAAGATTTCAAGATAATGGTGGAGAAATAGAGCAAAGAAAAGTTTGCAGTTTAGAAGAGGTATATTATGTATTTTCAAAAATAAAATTCTAATCCGTTGCAATGAGTGAATGTGTTGGTAATACAGATAGTGTTGACCGCCCATTTTAGAAATACTAACCCCCCCCCCCCCCCCCCCGCCAACGATAGTGATGAAATTATATGAACGCATATAATGATACATTTATATATGATTTTTTTTACAGTTTATAGGAAAATATGATGTAGTGGTGAATTGCACGGGACTTGGGAGTAGAGATCTCATAGGAGATAAAACTATATATCCCATAAGAGGTCAACTTGTTAAGGTAAGGATATATCGTTTAAGAGGTCAACTTGTCAAGGTAAGGATATATCCCATAAGAGGTAAACTTGTTAAGGTAAGGATAAATCCTTTAAGAGGTCAACTTGTCAAGGTAAGGATATATCCTATAAGAGGTCAACTTGTTAATGTAAGGGTATATCCTATAAGAGGTCAACTTGTTAATGTAAGAATATATGCTATAAGAGGTCAACTTGTTAAGGTAAGAATATATCCTATAAGAGGTCAACTTGTTTAGGTAAGGATAAATCCTATAGGAGGTCAACTTGTTAAGGTAAGGATAAATCCTATAAGAGGTCAACTTGTTAAGGTAAGGATATATCCCATATGAGGTCAACTTGTTAAGGTAAGAATATACTTTATAAGGGGTCAACTTGTTAAGGTAAAGATATATCCCATATGAGGTCAACTTGTTAAGGTAAGGATATATCCTATAAGAGGTCAACTTGTTAATGTAAGAATATATCCTATAAGAGGTCAACTTGTTAAGGTAAGGGTATATCCTATAAGAGGTCAACTTGTTAATGTAAGAATATATCCTATAAGAGGTCAACTTGTTAAGGTAAGGATAAATCCTATAAGAGGTCAACTTGTCAAGTTAAGGATAAATCCTATAAGAGGTCAACTTGTTAAGGTAAGGATAAATCCTATAGGAGGTCAACTTGTTAAGGTAAGGATAAATCCCATAAGAGGTCAACTTGTTAAGGTAAGGATATATCCTATAGGAGGTCAACTTGTTAAGGTAAGGATATATCCTATAAGAGGTCAACTTGTTTAGGTAAGGATAAATCCTATAGGAGGTCAACTTGTTAAGGTAAGGATATATCCTATAAGAGGTCAACTTGTTTAGGTAAGGATAAATCCTATAGGAGGTCAACTTGTTAAGGTAAGGATATATCCTATAAGAGGTCAACTTGTTAAGGTAAGGATATATCCTATAAGAGGTCAACTTGTCAAAGTAAGAATATATCCTGTAAGTGGTCAACTTGTTAAGGTAAGGATATATCCTATAAGAGGTCAAATTGTTAAGGTAAGGAGGTCAACTTGTTAAGGTAAGGATAAATCCTATAAGAGGTCAACTTGTTAAGGTAAGGATAAATCTAATAAGAGGTCAACTTGTTAAGGTAAGAATAAATCCTATAAGAGGTCAACTTGTTAAGGTAAGGATATATCCTATAAGAGGTCGACTTGTCAAGGTAAAATAGTCTTTATAAGGGGTAAAGATAGGGTATATCTGATATACATGCTTTTAAAACAATTTAATAATAAGAGAATAAACTTGTCAAAGCTATCTTACAGTAAGGTTGTTATCAAACACAACAATTTGTGCGTTTTTCGAGACCTCTTGGTTATACCGGAAAAGTGGGAGGATTGTACACACGTAATCCGGATGACTACACCATTTGCTTCTAACGTGGTAAATGGCCGTTCTAAGTTGGTGCCCATTGCCCAATGGTCTCGTCGGTTTAAGTGTTGCTTTGGTATGCTTTGATGTGGTATTTGGTGTTCCTTGTCCCTTTTGCGTCGCTTGCTTTGTGTTTTCGCTAGGGGTGTTTCGATGTTTTACTGTGGGTGCTGTAAGTCTTTTTGGAAATCTCCTTCTATCTTCATTATATTGATTGATGTCGAAATACAGCAAGAGCATATTGTTTTACAAATATTCTAGAATTCTATAATTTCTTATAATCATCATGATGGCCCCTTCTCTAGTTTGCTAGGGGTCCGTCGATGCTCAACTTGCTGCTCTATTGCGGCTATTCAAACAGGGAATGCCTTCTCCTTCTGGACACATGGTCTCACCACTAGATTTGTGCTCTGTTGCGAGTGCTGTTGAAATTGTCGTCAGGATTTCCTTTATCTCATTTGTGTCTTTTGCCGTGTGGAGCTCGTAAAAAAGTTCCTTGTGAGGGGTTTGACGGTGTTTTAAATGTCTTTTCCCTGAAATGGTCGCCATAGGACTTTCTATGTAGACATAACCTCATGCAGACACTGTATGTTTTGTAGATATTGTTTTCATTTTCGTGAGTGAAAATCGACGACGGGAGCGGCTAGCCAAACAAGTGATGCTTACTCCTCCCCTCCCGGACACCTGGTCTTACCTCTAGTTTTCTAGCTCAACTTGCTGTTCTATTGTGAGTGCTGTTGAGATTGTCGTCAGGATCTTCTTTAATATGCAAACTGGTTCTTTCCTTTTCTGCAGGTAAATTAATATAACTTCTTCCATTTCTTTCTAGATTTTGATTTTGTAGGTGAGAGCTCCGTGGGTCAAACATTTCATATTCACAGAGGACGATACATACTTTATACAGAAGTAAGTTTGTACGACAAAAACGAAAAACAAGCATGGATCTACAGAGAAAGGGGGGAACGGGGCGGGGGTGATCGGGGTAATCAAGAATGTAGAGCTTTGTCTAAACTCCAAAATACATTAATTTTGCTCTTAAATAACCTCTCGCATCGCCAAGGATTATAAAAAAAAATTAAGATCAATCCACGAAGAATTTTTTTTAGACAGATAACGTTAAATTAGTTTGTAAATCAAGGGCGGATCTATAGCTGTGGAAGGGCGAGTCAGGACCCCCTCGATTTTTCTAAAAATCCTTATTTTCGTGTGGTAACTCACTTTAAAAAATATGAATGGCTAAATCAATCATGAAAAAAGTCTAGATCCGTTCTTAAATTACTTAAATGGAAGAAAATGGAAAAAATTATGTAATGCTCTCGACATCTAAATTGTGTGTCTTACAGTGAGGAGTTTGTTATATGTGGAGGATTTAGACAGAGGAATGATTATAATGTCAACAATAGAAAAGAGGATACTGAGAACATCCTCAATAGATGTCAACAATTATACCCTGCACTCAAGGTAAAATAAAGTCGATACATACTAGATGCAATACCAAAAATAAACGAAAATATGATAAAGGGAATTAAAGACAAAAGAGAGGAAAATCGGAAGGTTGGAAAATAAAAAAAAAAGAGCCATCACTTGGGGTGTTTCAGTGATTTACTGACATGTCCAAAAGTAACTTTTACAACGAAAAAAATAACCAAAATCAAAACAAAAGTAAAAATAAAATCAAACAGAATGCATAGAAGAATCATGGTAAAACCATTTCAATCCCTGTTTTTATGACTTTCATGTATTCAGCATTTTTCATGTGTTTTTTTCCCACAGGGTTGTGAGGTAATCGGTGCTTGGACTGGACTGAGACCGTCAAGAAGTCCCCTCCGTGTAGAAATCGAAACTATGAAATTTTCGAGAGGAGAACTAAAGGTGCTGTTTTCTTTTTCGGTGTTTTGGTGTTTTATTGAATCTTTCAGGAATAAAAAAAAAAGAGATTTTGAAAATCACATCTTGGATTCTGTTGAAAAAAGGGGGAAATAGGTTATATTAGGGTACCTTTTTTATAAGAAATAAAATTAGGGTACCCATTTTATAAGAAATATGTTGACATAGCTTTGTAACGAGGGCATACATGAACTTGCCTTATTTTTTACATTTTAACGTAAAAACACCTTTTCGATAAAAAAAATTCTGAGACTATAACAGATCTACTATTCATGAAATTTGAATTTCGCCCGTACAACGAAAATGGCTTATGAATGAAAAAATGTGCTTATTGATTGTTAAGCGCAAGATACTTAACTAAGGCCGATATCTTCTTATATATTTGATTCATTTTTCACCATTTCATGTAATTTCGAGTGCTTATCATTCTGCATATGTTATTTTGTTTGCAGGTAGTACACAATTATGGACATGGTTCTAACGGTATAACTCTCAGCTGGGGCACCAGTTTAGACGCCGCTGATCTAGTCAAATCATGTCTCAATACAAACTCAAAATTATGAATGTTGCTCAAGATTACAAATCATACATTGTTGGCACCGTGGTGTGGTGGTAAAGGTTATTGGGCCAATAATCCTGAGGGTTGCAATTGCTGGTTCGAATCTCCCTGTACCGCGGTTACGTCGACATTTATACATGATTGATGATTATGTTATGTGATATGTACAATAATGTCCTTGTCTGCGTTGTGTCTACGTGAATGGAGGAACTACGGAAATGAAATGTAATTAACTCCATGGAACAATAAATAAAATGAGACATTATGGACATAGTCCTTTAATTGACTATAACTAATAAAGTATGCATTATCAAGGAAATTATAAGATTCCATATTTCTAACTTTTGCCTATTAGTGTATCACTGTCATACCCCAAATCTGTATTATGGAATGACAAAGTCGTAATTATTGCAATACGATCATTTTCAAACCTGACAAATGAGTGCAGACTGTTGTACAAACGACAGTTGATTTTTCCCGGTGTGACGGTTCGGGTATCGTGCCCGGTTAGCCCAGTCAGTAAGAGCGTCTGCCCTGTAAGCAGAAAGTCTCGGGTTCGATTCCCGGACCGGCCACATTTTCCATTCCGTCTGTCACACCGGTATTACTTGTTACCATTTGCTACTACTAGTATGTAGATGAACATCCTAAGTCGGCACAGATACTGTCCATTGGTCTCGTTGGTTTTAGTGAAGTCTTTTGTGTTTGTAGACTAAATGATCCAGTCTCTCCCGCAGCCGCTACAAGAGACTGAACACCTCTATGGTTGCTACAGAACGAAGTCGGACGAGACCGTTGCCCAACAATTTTTGGCAGTTTGAAGGTCTCCAGTATTGATTTTCTTGTTGACGGGACAAAATGAAACCTTTATCTAAATATCTAAACCAACCTCACCTCTTTTACTCGCTTTGTTATTGTATTTCCCACGACGTTTAAACTCCCACCGCTTCGACCCATATACAAATAAAAGTTCGGAAAATCAACCAATCAGAACGAAGGATACAGAAAGAGCCTAAGGTATCCTTCGTTCTGATTGGTTGATTTTCCGAACTTTTATTTGTATATGGGTCGAAGCGGTGGGAGTTTAAACGTCGTGGAAAATACAATAACAAAGCGAGTAAAAGAGGTGAGGTTGGTTTAGATATTTAGATAAAGGTTTCATTTTGTCCCGTCAACAAGAAAATCAATACTGGAGACCTTCAAACTGTCAAAAATTGTTGGGCAACGGTCTCGTCCGACTTCGTTCTGTAGCAACCATAGAGGTGTTCAGTCTCTTGTAGCGGCTGCGGGAGAGACTGGATCATTTAGTCTATTGTGTTTGGTGTTTTAATGTCGTATTTGGCGTTCCTTGTCCCTTTTGCGTCTCTTGCTGTACACTATGTCTACTCTGTGTTACCGCTTTGGAATGTTTAAGAGTTTTGCTGTGGGTGCTGCAACCAACACTTGTTGGAGATCCCCTCCTTCTTTGTTTGGATGTTGTTGTAATTTGATGTTGTTGTTTTAAAAGTACAAGTAATTACGGAGTTCAGATGTATTTCGTGTTTTTAGTGTATCATTGTATGCGAAATTGTACTGAATAGACATGTATACATGTGATAAGGTATGACGTCGTTCTGGAAGGCACGATCCATAGTCAAAGCGTATATGAACATTAATTATTCGCAAGCGCATCCATTGAGTTATCATGCCTCGTACTTCAACCAATGACGTCGCAGTATGACGGTCACGTGGTGTCCTACCCTGACGCTGAGGTAGGTCACCAAATTTTCAAACGCCAAAAATTGCAAATAAAACGTTACAAAATGGTTTTCGGCGTGATAAATTCGTTATAGGGTTAGTTCCCGTCATTTTTCCTACTCAAAGTAGGTGAATGTGTAAATATGTAGGGGGTTCGACCTACGGCCTCATTCCCCACAGATTTATACACCTACTTTTGAGTAAGGAAGTATGACAGGAACTAATCCTATAAGTAATAGAAGTATCTGGTATTTGGTAAATGTAACTTTCATACATGATACACGTACATGTGTTATGGTTTTAAAGCAGGAATGTACATAGTTATGAGTTTATATATTTTACTGTGTATTTTATAGTAAATTCTTCCTTTCTTGTCGGCGCCGAGGTCTAGTGGAAGGGCTTCGGGCCAGTGACCGTAAGGTTACTGGTTTGTGGTCGGTGGACATATACATCTGTATGTTCTGTGTTAAGGGGGTTTGAGTATCGTTATTTTGACACTGTTTGGATGGTCAAACTAACTTTATTTTTTCTCTAAACTAAAAATCTATCTTCAGATATTCTAAAATGTATGAAATATATGCATCTTGCAGGGCATCTTTAGGGTCTAATACTTGAACAAAGTCGGGCACTCTTAGTGGAAAATCATATTTTGCCCAAATTTTGAGTATATCCAAGGAAAACTGACTAAAAATGAATATAAGGTATCTAAAGTCAAATTTTCTAAAGGAAAAGACTTGTTTAAGAACTGCAGGTACTTTTTATTAGCAGTAGAAGACAAGACAATTGTAATATTTTGAGAAATAGCAATGAAATGGTAAAAAATGTCACAATTTGCGGGCTAAAATTTGATGTCAAAATATGCCAGAGACTATATTCATATGCCCTTTTATTAAAGGAAATCCCCTGCAAGGTACCTTTTTCGTCATTTACATGTTGAAACAATTTATAAGTATACCAAATTCTAAGGAGTTTCGACCATAACTTTGTAAGATATTGTAAATTTAAATACAAAAATGCTTTATTTTAAGCCAAAAATGCGTAAAAAACCTGTATGACAAACAAAAAAGTTCTAAAAATTGAAGGATTTATTATTCAAACATGATTAAATATTTGTTAAACAAACTATTTTAAACATCTGCAATTAATTAAGGCAATACAACGTTATTCTTAATATATTTTGGAAATTAGTGATGACGTCACGCGATACCCGAACCACCTTAATACTAAAAAAATGTCGTTGACTGTATTGTTTACATGTCTGTGATGTTTAACAAGAAAAAAAAAAAGATTCCTTTCTTCCATATTATCACTGGTGTAAAGCAGATGCACCTACATCCCGTCATGGTGACAGGTAAAGCCGATTCGTATATTTACGTAATAATTTACTCATTTTATATTAGATTTGTACAATCAACATGAAGATAATATTTACATCAAGAAATGGTAGTACACATATGACCATAAAAATCGAGTTATCTAGAACACTATCTTTCAACCAAATAAAAATGATGATGATGTAGGTACCGGACATTCTTTGATGTAGGCACCAAGAATCATTGATCAAACACTGGTACCTACAACTTAAATTCCTTGTCATTTTCCCAATTTCGACATACACTGTATATTTTACAATCAACTATGAAATTAGGCACGGTCCATTTGATATTCTTGGGGGGGGGGGGGGGGGGGGGCTTGGGTTTTTTGTCGGAGCAAGATTATTTTTTTCGCCCCGGACCGGGGTAAATTTTTTTTTTCTTGCAAAGTTGGAGCAAGGACATTTTTTTCTAACAATTATTGATGTGTATACCCGGTATTAGGTATATTTGTGTTTTTTTTTCAACAGAAATTCTTTATTTTTACTTAAATTGCTCTAAACATACATTACTAAATTCTTATGTAAAACTTGTATTCACTTCTAAACTGAGAGAGATAAAAGATTTTTACAATGTGATATAAATTTCAGTAAATAAAATGTATACAAGGTCATGTAACATGTAAGAGGGCCTGAGGGGATGATCTCCTTAAAGAAAAAATTTTGAATTTAGAAATGTAAACTAGTGAAAAACTTAATTAAATTCTCTTTCCAGGATTGTATATAAATTTTAGACTCTATGGTGATACATATATCTATTAATAGTAATAAATGATATTGATATTATTAATGTATTTAAGCATTTAAGGAAACCCCTTTTTTCAGTCACATGTTTACTTCTGATATTTCTAAATATGAACTTGCCATTAAAGAAGAAAAGTATGGCGAGCGAAGCGAGCCAAAATTTTTTTATATGAAGTGAAAACTGTGGCGAGCGAAGCGAGCCGAAAAAAATTCAGGAATTTTAAGTGAATTTCATGGTTATTTTTCAAATTCAGATTACTTGTAAGAACAAGATTATTTTTTTCTGTCACACCATAAGCAAATTTATTTTTTTTCATCAAAATTCAGAGCAAAATTATATTTTTTGAAAAAACCCAAGCCCCCCCCCCCCTGAATATCAAATGGACCGTGCCTTATGAAATTTCAATCATTTATCCATACATGACCTTCACGTCGAATGTACAAATCCAACATGAACTGTGTTATTTAGTCATATTGAAGACACAGGCACCAGATTCCTAAAAGAAAATTATAACCAATCTAACACGTTCTTTCTCTTCTCTTAGGAGAGAGTAAAGAAAAGAGAAATGGGAGTTTAAAGATGTGTTTTTTTCTTATATAGGAATCTGGCGCCTGTGATTGAAGAGTGTAAACATGCGAATCGGCATCGCCTGTCACCATGACGGGATGAAGGTACCCGATGGTATACGTGCATTTATTTGTTTTACACCGGTGATTATGTTTTAATCGAGATTTTACAAAGGTAAGGAGGATAACACCGAAATATAGACGCTATAATCATAATGGATAAAAGTGGGCGGAGACGAGATCATCCATTATGTAAACGAAAATCGCTGTAGGTGGCGCCACTGAAATGAATTAGTGAGACGCAATACAAATTCGACAATGTCGTAATGAATGACATGCCAGCCTGTCGGATTATTGAAACTAAGAAAACAATTAACATATTACATATCTCATCTATTTTCATCTAGTCGATTTGAAAATTTCAGAACCTAGAAATGTCCTTTCCTATGAACTTTTTTTGATGATTCTTATCTATGAGATAGTACTGAACGATTCTAGCTTGGTTGCCACTCTGGCAACCTTGGGCAACTCTTTTTATCGGCGGAAATCCAAAATGGCCGCCAAATGCCTTCCATCAATAGATGAAATTAAATTCTTTCTTTAAATATTAAGTGTGGCACATCAAATCAGGGGTTTTGAGGGTCAACAAACCCATTTCCGATGTCATTTTTACAATTTGAGTTCATTCAGGACTAGAATTCAAGATGGCCGCCAAATTTCAACCTCATTATTGTACAATGTGAATATTTCAATAAAACGTTGATGTAACACATCTTATTTGTAGTTGCAATGGTCCTAGAATAGATTTATTTTGCTGTTTTGGTTGTTTTCAGTTAACACATGCTACTGGGACATCTCTGCTTATCGTTGGAAATTCAAAATGGCCACCTAATAGTCTCCTACTACTGTGTAAAATGTAATAATTACTTGATATATCAAATCCATATCTGGTGTCATTTTGCTTATTAGTTCATTAAAGGCTAAACATAAAATGACTCCTCACTTCAATATTCCCATTTCGTTACGAATAACTGTGGTGCATCTTATCACTAACGCGTGTTTATTGCTTGCCCGAAACGTGCATGTCTGGTCCATGCTGTAAATTTATCTGCTCTAAAATGATGAATTTGAAGATGTTAAACATTATTTGTGATCCCAAAGGTGGTATAATCCACGTGTAATTTTCTTTTGTCGATATGAGCTTACACGTGCACTTTTTACATAAATTGCACATTCTCAAACCGTAAAAGAAAAGAATCTTTTTTTATCATAAAGATAGAAATAAATTGCAAATATTGTGTATTTTAATAAAGGGGGATAAGAGTCGACCTGAAGCAAAAATCTACATCATAGGGCTACGGATTGTCAAAATATCATGTCAAACACTTAAGTGATTGTCCTATTTGAAAGTCTGCAAAAGGAATTCAAAGGAGCCAAGCTCTTCCAGGATTTCTGCATGATCTGTATTCTTGACATAGATCATTTTTCCTGTTACTGTTCTTTTGACTTATGCTCCTGTTCTGTTCTATATTCATTTCAAGCTTGTCACACTGACTACGTCTTACTCTTCAACCAAATACTCTGTGTTGTAACAAAACATTTGGAATGAAAACCTGTTTAAGATATATGATATAGAAACAACCTTCAAACTGTATGGAACGCTGATATCCAAGACAATTGCTTTCAAGATAGATTTCACCCACTTGAGTTTTACATTCCAAAACATACGTAGTACCATTTCATCTTACCACAGTTGAAGATTCCTCAGATTCAAGTTTGAATCACTGTAGGGAAAAACGGAGGAAATCTCCAACCAGAAATTAAAATTATCCTAAGATGCAATGATAGCAGATGAAATTTTGAAAGGCCTGTTCATTTACAAACTTAACTGGCCTTATGAAGAGAAAGGAGAGTGCTAACCCTGTTACTATTCTTTCATAGAAGAATACATTCTATGCACCACACATGCATAATTCGGACAATGAATGCTCAGTAGTGGTACTTCCAGCCAAAATGATTCAAAGAAGCATATATAATTAATGTTGTTTTGCCAAATTTGAAGACATTCTATTCTTACAAAGTTCCATTTTAAGTATAAATAGCTAGGATAGAGATGTAAGGTTCAGAATTTCATTGCAAAATGGTACATGTCATCATTAACGTTATACATAAATATAGTAGATAGCTCAACTCAACATAAATTACACCAAGGGACTGTTGTAAAGAAAACATCAAACAATTTGTATTGCATTCTTGCCGACTGGAAAAAAAAGCGATACAGGCCAAGCAAAGAAATTGCCATGATGGTAAAAGAGCCAAGATAGCCAAGTTACCTCGAGTTTACTTGCTTACTCTAGAATCCCCTGCGTCAAACAAACTGGTCTTATATCAACATGATCAATAGGGAAACTTTATTTTTGTCTTTTGAGTACCATTTTAATCAAACAAATGACATGTTTATCTTTGCATTACATTTTGACGAATCCTAGTCTTTTAAAGCTTGAAACCATCCAACCTTATATGTCACTCTTATTCATTTTTCATTACATAGTAAGTCTTATGAAATAAGAGCTTGTGCTATTTCTTTTTACATTTTACTCAGTGGTAGGGGACTATTTGGCGGCAATTTTGAACTTCCCCCGATGAAAAAAGTTGTCCTACAAGTATATGTGAACTGGAAACAACCAAAACAGAAAAACAAATATATTCAAGGATCATTGTAACTACAAATAAGATGTGTAACGCGACTTTTATTTTATTGAAATCTACACATTGTACCATAATGAGGTTGAAATTTGGCGGCCATCTTGAATTTCTAGCCTAGAATAAGCCCAAAATGTCAAGATGACATTGGAAATGAGTTTGTTGACCTTCAAAACCCCTGATTTGATGTGCCAAACATAATATTTAAAGAAAGAATTAAATTTCACCTAGTGGTGGAAGGCATTTGGCGGCCATTTGAATTTCCCCCTGATAAGCAGAGTTGTCCCAGAAACATGTGTCAGCTGAAAACAACCAAAACAGCATAATAAATGTATTCTAGGACCATTGCAACTACAAATAAGATGTGTTACACAAACGTTTAATTGAAATATTCTCATTGTACCATAATGGGATTGATATTTGGCGGCCATCTTGAATTTTTAGTCCTGAATGAACTCAAATTGTAAAAATGACATCGGAAATGGGTTTGTTGACCCTCAAAACCCCTGATTTGATGTGCCACACTTAATATTTAAAGAAAAAATTTAATTTCATCTCTTGGTGGAAGGCATTTGGCGGCCATTTTGAATTTCCGGCGATAAAAAAGAGTTGCCCAAGGTTGCCAGAGTGGCAACCAAGCTAGAATCGTTCAGTACTATCTCATAGATAAGAATCATCAAAAAAAGTTCATAGGAAAAGACATTTCTAGGTCGGCCACATGTTATATAAAGCTGTCAAATCGACTAATCGGAAGTATTTCGTGATTATCCGACGATGTCTCTTGAATAGATTTGAAGAGTTCCGTCGAAATAACTATCACGATTTAGCGACAGTGAGTAATAAAGTAAACAATTTACTTACATAATTTATAAGACAGATAGTTACTGTGTATTTGTTATAGATTTTTCCTGGTTATCTGACGTTCTGCTCAGAAACACTCCGGGAATGTGACAAATGGAAAGTGAAGGAATAAAACTCATGATCAATATTTATTCTTATGAAAGGAAAGGGATATGTTATACCGAACACTGGCTATCTAAGTAAACAAACAAACAAAAATATCGAATTTGAATTAGCGACATGGAGTTTCAATTAATTTTTTTATATTGCTTCAATGATGATTTTTAAACTTGGCAAACTTCCTTCCCTGACAGAAATATGTTTTCTACACTTACTTCATATCAATTTGTAAGAATACTAAAATTTGAAACAATTTTATCGGACGGATAATATGTTGTTTCAAAATCCATGTATTACTTTCTTAAATTATGGTACAGACACTGGCTCAGAGTCACTACCTACCTTGCTAAATTTCGTGAAAGTGTCATGTGACTATGCATGGAAATGGATATTTTCTAAAACATTACATGAGTGTTACTTTTCTTGATGAGTTAAGATATAGAACTCTTTAATGCAGGAGGTTTGATAATTGTGAACCATGACAATCTCCTTAAGTCTACTCGATTTGCTTATCGTATTTACCCATGTCTTGCGGACGGAATTAATTCCTTACATTACAAACATTAACACGATTCATTATTTACTTGAATGTATGATAACGTACCCTGGCTTGACAGGGCGTGGATCCAAAAAATATTTGAAGGCTTTTTTTCTGATAGAAATCTGACAGAAGACATACCTCAGTGTATTGACTTTGTGCCAAAGTAAAGAAAGCAAAACGAAAAAAAAAAAAAAAAATTAAATCAAACCTTATCTGTTTGCCTTTGATTCCGAAACGTAGGGACGAGTAGGAACTGGACGAGGAAAAGAAAGGGAGAGGAAGGGAGGGTGGTCGGAACCTCTTATATAAACCCTGGATCCACTATGTATGGTTTGGGCGCATTCTAGATGAGGCGACATTCCGGTGTCCTTGAGGATGTTACATATTCGTAATTCCCAGAGAAAAAGACATTTTGTCTGGTACGTGTCCTCCATCCGAGTGTGAATAGAGCGAAATCAATACCATAGTTTAGCATGTCAATTTGAGAAAACAAAGAGGGAAGTGCATTAATTTAAGTACATGATGGATCAACATCCGTCCTCCACGTACATATGTCAGTTTGTGTACTGATGATGAGCCAGCAGAACTGCGTGGTGGTTTACATTATACAGATACAAGGTAGGGAAGTTTGACGTAGTGCATGCAATTGGTATGGAGAGAGAAAGAGAGAGAGAGAGAAAGAGTGAGAGAGTTGTCATTGATGAATAGAGTATATACGCATGCAGTATACATAAAAGACGGACTCTGTCACGGAAATACTATGGATCCTTATACCCATCTTCATTAAGTCATATGTACATGTATACTATTTTTGGTATTCATGCAAGGACCTCGAAGTAACCATAAGAGAGTCTAGGTGTACGAATAGAGTAAGCTTCTTGTTTCAGAGAGTAAAGTTGCCGTATGGCTACTCGTTTTATTTTGATATTACGCAAGCTGTCTTTGATATATTGTACTTGTAAGTGGCATTTGAATATTTCAATTTTATCATCTTATTTGAGTTATATACACTGTGTATAGTGAAAAGCCGAGAGCAATCAAGTTTTTGTGCTCTGGTAGGGTACATGTACAGAAAATGTAAGAACACCCTAATTCTTGGTAGCTTTAAAAAATCAAAATCCATGTGCAAAGTAGAATAAAGTCATAGTACTTTAACGTTTCTTAGTTTATTTACAAGTCTAAAATTTATATATTTACAATTACCACGTGCGCTTTACGTGGGTTGCAAGTACAACTTTTAAATAAAGGAATAATTGAAGTACACATATTAAATCAATTACATAAGAAATATTGATAGTATTGTCCTATGACATAATTGAAGTATTTTAAAAAAAACATTTAAACATAGTCATAATGCATGTTATTTTAAATGTCACAGGACAGTCAGTGGCGGATCCAGCGCCCCCTTTGCCGGGGGGTCAAGGGGCGAATTTTGCTGATTTTTACTGAAAACGGGCCAAAATATACCTGTTTTTGGAAAATTTTGGGTCAGTGCCGGGGGGGGGGGCGGACGCCCCCTCCGCACCCCCCTAAATCCGCCACTGACAGTATACTGACATATATTAGACATACACACATTTTAAAACATTTTATTTGGTTACGTTATGATGACATCAGAATGCACACCGTAGCCGTCATAGGAGCGGGCGTGATTGGTCTAGCCTCGGCAGTCAATATCCAGAACAAGTTACCGGAGGCTAAGGTCCGGATTATAGCTGACAAGTTTGACCAGGACACCACGAGCTGGGGAGCCGGGGGAATATTTCGGCCGACGGCCAAGCATCTACATGGTGTGGACTTGAAGAGAATCAGGTAATTTACCCACAGGAGCTCGGCACCAACTGGATGTCATTGTACATGTAGATCCATGCTCATGGTGGCGTCGAGCTCCTGTGAATAGTCTGTTCTGGTACAACTGTTTGTACCTTTCGTAAGATTTTTTGTTTTGTTTTGTAATTTAAAGCAATTTCTAACTTATTTTCGTGTTATAACACTACGGACTAGAAAAAAAAGGGGGGGGGGGGGGCTCAGTCAATAACATAAAGAAGTCAGTGTTGCTCTAAAACGGAAAATTAAATATTTTTGGCAAATTCCAAATAAAAGAATGGAAATGGGGTTCTTGACCATCTTAACCCATTATATCTGGGCAATACTGATGGGTTACTAGTAATAATGTATATCTATATTCTTTTATAATATGAAGAATGTCGTTTTCAGGAAATGGTTGCGTGATGGCTGGGACTTCTATTCTTCACTGGCGACTTCCGAACACGCAGGTGAATCAGGAATGCAAATAGTGTCTGGCTATATCTTATACAGAGAAGAACCGAAAGTGAGTAAAATTCCATTTCAATTTAAATTGATCACTTGTGCTCAGTCATACGCACTCTTTCTTTGGTGGTTCTATTACATGTAAAAGTCAGTGTATCGTGAATGGTCAGTACTCTATCCCTTGGAATCTCACCCTCTCTCTTGATCTTTTGGCAAGGAGTAGCCCCTCCCCCGTCCTCCCAAACCGAGTTTAAAACTTCCAATTATTACACTTTTATGTTAGTATAATTTGCATTCGCTCATGATAATTTTCTTCATTATATTTCATGAATTTCACCCATGCATCGAAAATAGCAAATGTGTGGAAAAAGTAGACTGAGTCTACATATTGAATCACTGATTTATGCCCCCTGAAGGTACTAGTAATCAGTGACAACATATGGGAAGAACATTAGGGACAAGAATATATTTTATATGTCACTTTGAATATTCAACAGATATTTTCATTTTAATGGGCATTACCATACAGGGTTTCCCCCCTTAAATCAATGTACAGAATAATATGAATATTCTGAAAAAAAAAATCAATCGCTGCCATTTATTGTAGAAAGGCAGTTAGTTAGAAAGAACGTGTTTTATATACTTGAATCATTGTCTTAAATTCTATTCTGTACGTTTTCATAAAAACACATACATTTTACATGACTGTCCATGTAGGTGAATAAATGAATCTATACAAAAAGAAATGTTGTATTCCACAACATGCCCCCCCCCCCCCCCCCTCTGCAAAGTTTTTGAGAGATAAAAATGGGAATCACCAATAAAAACTGTCAACGCGAGGGCATCCCCTGGGAACTGAATGTCGTCTATGATGTTATCGATGAAGGCTTACACGCTTTGACCACAGGATCTTGGTGCCAACAACCCTCAATTATATACGCCCTTAATTCCTTTTCTTTCACTTTAGTACTCATAGAAAAAAGGAAGATGCGATTGTAGACCCGTTAAATCAAGCTTCCGTGACTCTGTAATTTTCCACCATGGGGAATATTGGACATTTTTCACCGTGACGAACTTCGCACTTCGTACTTCGAACTTCGTACTTCGCACTTCGTACTTCGAACCTCGCACTTTAATTATGATAGAAAGTTTTATAAATTGGTTGCCAGTAGTACAGGAATTCCAATATACCAATTCCTTTGAGTATACTAATTAAAATATAGAGGATTCCGCTTACGAGTTTATACGTGAACGACAGCTACGCCACTTATTCTTCACTGTTCGAAGTGCGAAGTACGAAGTCCGAAGTGCGAAGTCCGTCAAGGTGAAAAAAGTATAATAAAAATGAAAAAAGACATTGACGTACAGTGCTAGGTTAAATAGGCAGATGCTTTTCATCTTTAAATTGCAGGGTTTACTTTACCCGGAGCTCGTATACAGCCATAGACAGATGTCACAGAAGGAAATGAACCAGCTGAAATTTGGTCAATATAGGTAAAACTATATTTTTTGTATAAATTGTATTAGTCTTTACAGAGTAATAGTCAAAAGGAGATGTAAGGATATTATTGTCTCCATCAGAATAAACCGTATAACCAGTAATTTTCGCGAGTATCAAATTACGCGATTTCATGGTAAAATAGGGTGACTGTCTTTATTTTCGCGAGTACAATTTTTCACGATTTTTAGCGATTTCTAACGGAGCTGATGAGATAAGGGCCGTTTTTAGCCTTAAATCTCGTGTCGTGTTTCTTCCACGTGACGGTACATATGCAGACAAAAGATAATCATTATTGAAATATAATGTATTTGAAGACTTTTTTTATGTTTTACTTTTCGATGAAATAATTCTAAAATGAAGGTCCAAAGAGTTAGGGGATACTCGGGTAATAAAACTGATAATATCGACCATAAACGTAAAAACGTAGAATATTTTGCCTAAAATGGATAAATATTAACTAAAAGATATCAAATACATCTACAATGTATATAAGACATACATTTCGAAAGCTCTATTTTCTCTAATCGGTAAATAATGAAATCCGTAACTCAAAATACGGTCTTATTTTGTATCTAATGGCTATAATAGAAGCTTTTTAGCGCCAAATACACATTAGCGAAGAAATCCACATCGCTCCTGCTTATTTCGTTCCTAATAGTTGTTTAATGATCTTAAATATCGATTCTTTAACAAATGCACCCCCTTCCCTTTTTGGTTTTTCATCTCTGGGGTAGTGTTCCCACCGGAGATACAGATCCCCACTTTTCCAGAAAATTTGTATCATGGATATACACCTCCAGTATAAGTGGCGTCCTGTATCTCTGGGGGGAACAATGTTCAAAAAAACGTTTCCGTTTTCTATTGATTTCTATGGGAAAAAGACAAGTTTTGACCCAAATACTAGCAATATTATGCATAATAGATCTAAAATAGCTTCAGAATTTGATGGGATATTGTATTTATATTAATTTTTTGAACGATTTTTCTTAAAATCTCCATTTTCAAAATTCCACTTTATAGGGCATATTTTATGTCCTATCCTATCAGCTCCTTACAAACAAATATGGACACATGATGTTACCGTTTTGTAACTTTCATTGTTGAATTTTTAGTTAGTTCTATCATAAGGCACGGACCATTTGATATTCAGGGGGGGCTTGGGTTTTTTGTTGGAGCAAGATTATTTTTTTCGCCCCCGACCGGGGCAAAATTATTTTTTTCTAGCAAAGTTGGAGCAAGGAAATTTTTTTTAAACAAAGTGATGCGCATGTGTTTTATCAATAGAAATTATTTATATTTTTACTCAAAACTCTAAATATTAATATATTAGTTTATTTTTATGCAAGTATTAAATTCACTTTTAAACAGAGAGATAAAAGATTTTACAATACAATTCTCAATATTTTATATAAGGTACATGTATATAACATGTTATAAGAGGGTCTGAGGGGAAGGTCTGTAAATTGGTGAAAAATAACTGAAGTTCTCCTTCCAAGCTTACAAGAACATAAAATTAAACTCTATGGGATACATGCAACATGTATTAATAGCAATACATAAATATTGCTAATATATTTAAGCTTTTAAGGAAGCCCTTTTTCATTCACATACATGTATAACTTTTGATATCTATGAACTTTGCCATTAGTAAATAATGTTTTGATAGAAAACTATGGCGAGCGAAGCGAGCCAAAAATTTTAGATACAAATTGAAAACTGCGGCGAGCGCGAAGCGAGCCGGAAAATTTTTCAAGAATGTTAGCGAAATTTTATGGTAATTCTTCAAATTCAGATTATTTGTAAGAGCAAGATTATTTTTTTCTGTCACACCATAAGCAAATTTATTTTTTTCATCAAAATTGAGAGCAAAATTATTTTTTTCGAAAAAAACCCAAGCCCCCCCCCCCCCCCAGAATATCAAATGGACCGTGCCTAAGAATACACTCAATTCACTTCTCTTAACGTTTAATCAGAAAAAAGTGAAGAATGGCACAATATGTACAATAAGAACAAAATGTAACTGATAAACAAATTTATGATATACAGTATCAAATACAATCTTTCGCGGGAATATATGTTCGCGATTCCAAATCACTCGCGAATAAAGCGGAAATTATATCTCGCGAAAATTTCTGGTTACACGGTAACAAATGTTGAAAACAGGACCTGGTGCTTCGTGCGTAGATATAATTTTTGAATAATTGGTCTGTGAAAGGCCAAGGATCGAGATATTGAGTTTCCTTGATATTTCTATGATATTCTTTACAGATACGGATACGATGTAACGACAATTATAACAACTCCTAAGTACTACTACAAGTGGATGCTTAAAAGGTCAGATATATCATGTTTATGGAAAATAGTTGTAAATGGACATTTTCAAGTTGACGATCTTCGGACGTCGTGCTTTGTAGAATTTGAAGACATTTAATATTTATTGGTCATATCTAAGAGCTCTGGGGCAGTTAAATACATGTACAGGCAGATCTGAACGCACAAGAGATAAAAGGGTACGGACGGAAGCCTTCAGTCCCCATCTAGCCTGTTAAAAGTAGAATGTTGTGTCCAAAACCATTGTCAATTCGTCAACTTTTTGCATATACACAGTCCCTTCAAAGTGCAAATAGACCCATGGAATAAATGTCTAATGATATCCACAGATGTATAACACACATGCACATGAGATAAATTGCGTCCGCCTAACGTTTAAAAAACACTTAAAGTATAGAAAATTCCGTTGGATGTCTTTTAATGATGTTTGATTGACACATTGGGTTTTAAAAAGTGCGTGCTATACACCAAGTTCCTATTCCCTCTACGATCCTATTGGACATTTTTCAAGTTGACGTACATAGGACTTCGCAATCCGGACTTCTAACTTTAGGGGTCATCTTAAAGAAGTAATCAGGTGCAAGTAAAAAAGTAAAATCTGAACACACAGAATAGACGAAATGACACGTTAGAGCTATAAATATGTATATTAACACATGCAAATATATAAATTATCACACAAAGTATACGTATTCTAGATTCATCGGGTTAACATCAACATTTTACTTTTTTTGACATAGTCCCTTCCAAGTGCGGAAGTCCGCGAACATGATAAATGTCTGTTACAAATGGGTTAATGATATTTGCCTATTCTTCCTTTTCATTCAGATTTTTAGAGAAGGGTGGTGAAATCGAACAACGTAAGGTGTCAGATTTAAATGAGGTAAATTATTTTTTACGAATAAATTTGTAGAAGGTGCTTGTGACTTTCCTGTATGCATTCGCCACGAATTCTTTCATGTATATTCCCCATAAAATGCTTAACTCTTTTTCTCATCCATTGGCTGAGCTGCATTTCTTCTGGCTTGGAAGATTTCTAAATATGAAATAAGAACCATCTTCATATGTACTATTATTACCCTGAAAAGAACTGCTTTTTATAAAATTTTAGTAGGAGCCAATCGGAATTTTTTCAAATATATTTATTTTCGCAAGGGAAAATTTCTCTGCCTTCGTGAGAATGCAGCAAAGTAAATTTCGCCATAGCAATGTCACTGCCTTAGTAAGAATGCAACAGGGTTGTTTTCGTGAGGGAGGTGGGTCGCGAATATGCGATTCGTGAAATGCACGAAAATTACCCCCACACGAAAATTACCCCCACGCGAAAATTACCCCCACGCGAAAATTACCCCAACGCGAAAATTACCCCCACGCGAAATTACCCCAGCGCGGAAATTACCCCTACGCAAAAATTACCCCAAAGCGAAAATTACCCCCACGCGAAAATTACCCCAAGGCGAAAATAACCCCAAGGCGAAAATTACCCCAAAATTTCGATATTTACCATGTTAAACGTCTTTAAATTCAATAGCATCATTAAAAACCTGATAAATTTTCAGCATGGACCAGACATGCACGTTTCGGGTACTAAACCCTTGTCAGTGATCCTTAGTCGAAACAATGTAATATGGCCAAAAAGTATGAAAATTATGTCCAAAAATGTACCAAAAAAACGTAGCAGAATGGGTGGGATATGATGCTACAGGACCCACGTTTAAGAACATGTTTACCTATATAGTTGATGCCAAAGATCATAATAAAGATTTCCCTTGTTGGTGTTTTATTTCTGAAAAGCTTCACTATAGATACATGTACTAATAATAACTTCATGCTTGTAATGAGAAATGACGCAAAATTGTTAGCATCATAAGATATTAGTTCAATATTTAGCGTCCTAAGCATAGAATAAAGTGCTCCATTTTTTCGCAAAAGTAAATTAGTACATCAATTCTAAAGTCTTTCATGCATCCACATTTAAACTCAAAATCTCTATTCAATAGTTTGTTGGGACGTATGACATCGTAGTGAACTGTACAGGACTTGGGAGCAAAGATCTTATTGGTGATAACAGTGTGTATCCGGTCAGAGGTCAACTTGTCAGGGTATTTCTGATCGGACGATTTTTTTTATGAAGAAGCATTGATTTCAATTTTTAAGCACCATCAATAACAACTGTGAAAGTTTAAGAAATAGTAATATCGAACAGCGCATCTTGAACGAACAAGACTAAAATAACAAATCTGCTTTAGATATTCCATATTCAGGGTTCGGGCATAACATGTTTGACACCTTATATTATGAACCAAACCTGCCAGAAAAACTAATGTACAGACAATTAAATTTATTATTTTCTCTTTCAATAGATTTTTTTTATTTACGGGTATAAATGATAACTAAGATAATTAGAATTGAACCCCAAAATAGTTAAACAAAACGTACATGTGTTTGAATTCGTTTTCCTACAGGTCCGTGCTGAATGGATAAAAAAGTTTGTGTACACCGATGACGACACCTATATCTATCCAAAGTAAGTTTTAGAGCTAATCAAATGTGGTCACCGACGGCACATATAACAAAGTTTGATCAACTTTCAAATATGTTGATTGTTTGTTTAACACATTCGAAAATTTCAGTCATCAAAATTTCTTATGATTGCTAAAACGTAGGTCCTGAGGTATCATATTCCACCCATCCTGCAACGTCGTTCAGTATTTTTGTTTTTGGCATAATAACTTTTATACTCTTTGGCAATATTACATTGTTTAGATTGAAGATCACTGACGAGGTTTAAGTGCCCTAAACGTACATGTCTGGTTCATTGTCAATATTGAAATATATGTTCTATAACATGCTGCAGATTTATATGTTGTCAAATGATGCTATTGAATTTGAAGACGTTTAACATTTCAATCATATGCAACGTTGAAATAACGTCAATTTTTCATCGCTTATGTGTTTCATAATTTCGGCATTTGAAACGAATGCCTTTGCTACCGTATCATTATGTCATTTATTTGTATGATCGAGATTGCGTAAGGCAGTGTCTTAACGTTATATAATAATGTATGATGTAAGCAACCTCGTCCAATCATTATTGGATCATTTATTCAATTCTTTTCTGAATATTAAAGTATCTATCTATCTATCTATCAAAAAACATTACAGAAGAACCCATCAGTTATTCAGTCATATAGTCGAGAAGGCAAGGCAAAATCATTAGTTAGATTTTCCACAGGAACGGTTGCGAACCTCGGAATGAACAAAGTACTATGTCAACTTTGATCACCATGTCTTATTTATATTCAATTGCGATGCTAGAGGCCGACAATATGTCATATACGATGAGCATGATTGAAGTGCAAAAGCAAAAATGACATTCAGTGTCAAACTTCGGCACCGATTGTCTATCAGTTTTCGTCGTTTATGTGTATTTTGTGTTTTGGTGTCTTTAAGATTTTTGTGCCTGATCACTTTTGCGTTTCTTCTTATACTTGTCGACGCGGTGTTTTTTTCAATGGTGTTTCGGTAATTTGTTGAGGGTGCTGCTATTTTCTCCTTTCTTCCACATGTATTTAAAAAAGAATGAACAGGAACTCCAACAACATCTGGTTGCACTACCAACGGCAAAACCCCAAAAACACCCACTGCAAAAACGCAAAGCATACACGCACAGAAAGAGACGCAAATGGTACAAGAAACGCAAAATCACATAGAAACTTCAAGCATAAATAACTACACACAAACCAACGAGACCTGAATGGGCAATCGGTGCCGACTTAAGACGGCAATCTGCCACGTCAGTAGCAGACGCTGCGGTTATCCTGATAACGCACAACCCTTCCACTTTACCGATTAAGACGCAAAATAATTAAGAAACCGACATGGTTATTTAGACGCAAGAGAGATTGTTCACATAATAAATATGCAATGTCGGTATCATACACTTCAAAAGTTTTAAATTCTCTTTTGGTAGTGCAGATCTTCTAGCTTTAGGAGGTTGTAGACAAAAAGATAATTATAACCTAAGCAATACACAGGAGGATACAGATAGGATACTTGAAGGTTGTCATAAAATATTACCAGCTCTTAAGGTACATATTTTCAAGGGTTTTTATTCATTCTTATAGATAATTTGCCCATCTTTTATTCCTAAAAATTGAAGCTTGGTTTTTGAAACAATTATGAATTACAAGCCTTACTAATTTATAATATCACAATCTTTCAAAAATACTTTGCATTTGAGGTACATAATTATTAATTTTACTGAATGTAGATCATTGTAATCGACGTTTTGTAAACTATGCATTCTTTTCAAATTACTTTCAGGGTGCACAAATAGATCACGTTTGGACAGGTCTGCGACCTACAAGAGAATCTCCAAGAGTGGAAAAAGAAACTGTAAATTTTCCTAACGGGAATCTGAAGGTATGGCATTCAGTAGCAATAACAAAGCAGGAGATGCTTACTAAGCTACAGCAGAATTTTCTTATTCTTTTTTACCTCTGATCTCTAACCTCTTGGTGGTTCTCTGATCGTTTTGTAGATGATTTTCATATTTTGAAAAAATTGATTTTAGAAATGGAGGGTTATACATTTATATTCATTGGCTTTATATGATATGATTTAAAATACCAAGACATGGTGATCGAAGAAATGTTCAAAATTATAAAACGGTTACCATAGAATTATACAGAGCATGAAAATAATTTAAAAACCATGTGTATCCAAAATAAAGAGGTATGTCAAGACTCTACTGTATGATATATCCAAATAGTTTGGTTTATGTCTGGAGCGCCAAATTGGACATTTGTACCGACAAGATTGCTCTCTGATTAAGCGGAATTTGAAAAAAACAACGTTTCTACTTGTGATTTAATCATGTACCGGATTGAAAATCCTTGAAAAATTGTTGAAATCGCTGGCTCTTTTAGCGGGTAAGTAGTGAAATTCTTATAGGTCTTGGCTTTTAAGCCTTAGTTCGAATTAACTTGTTTATCCCCCCTCCGTAAAAATATGAAAGCCTCATGTACCGAATAAGAGAGTCAGTCCAATACAAAACCGAAGATGAAGAATGAAAAGAATCTTGAAATTAATGAATGATAATCAAACACAGACCCTAAGCCAGAATCTAACAATCATAATCACCGTGGGGTATCACGTGACACACAAATGATATGTTCCACGGGAATCCCCTTTGATTGAACCAAGTAAATACTGTCTAAATCTACTTTATATGAATTTATTTTAGGCCTATCATATGGTCATTATTATAAATCATATTATGGTTATTTATTCTGGTCAAGAATAGACGTATATTTGAAGAACACTTAAACAGAAAATTTTGTATCTGTCCGTGCACCATATCATAACATGTGGCGAGCATTGAAAAATTTCTGTTTAAGTGTTCTCCGAATACACGTCTATACTTGACCAGAATACATTACCATCATATAATTGATAATAATGACCATATGATAGGCCTAAAATAAATTCATATAAAGTAGATTTAGACAGTATTAACTTAGTTCAATCAAAGGGGATTCCCGTGGAACATATCATTTGTGTATCACGTAATACCCCACGGTGATAATGAATAGGCATAAATATCAAAATTATACACGAAAGAAAACAAACATTGGGAGCGGGGGGATCCCCAACAGCGGAATACGACCAAACATAAGAAATCCTTATCTCGGAGAAAACAAAAACAATGTTCTTCGTGTTCTCTTTTGTTGCTCATCTTACTTAATTTCACATATAAATTTCCTTCAGTTGAATATTATCAACATGAATGCAAAATGCAAAAAGTTTGACGATTGGTTTTCTTTTCACAGGTTGTGCATAATTACGGACATGGAGCTAACGGAATAACACTGAGTTGGGGTGTAGGAATGGAAGCAGCAGACCTCGTAGTATCTTTCTTGAAAGTTAAATCAAAATTGTAATAATCAAAGTAAAAATGTGTCATAGTACTAGTAGTACACTTTTATTTTGTTTTTCTTTTCAATGTGGAATAATTTTCCCTTGCTTTGTTTGTTGTAACTCTGGGTGTAATTTTTCTCTTATCAAATTCACTGCCCGAGCTGAAAATGAAACCCTAAAAATGGTGCAACTTTATTCAGCTGGACAGCTTATTATTAGATTGCAGATTCACCCAACTTACTTACTACATCGGAGATTGTCCATTAGATAAAGTTATCCTTCGTGTTTCAATGGAGTAGTGGTATCATCTCTGTCCAGTTTCTCTTTTCTCGTGATGTTTTATATTTTGTCAAGTCTCTATAAGCCTTTCAATCGGGATTTCCGAAATCTTATTTCTGCCTTTTATGGTAATACGATTAACAAAAGAAGAAGGACCAAAGGTAATCAGCATACCAGTCGAAAATTCGTCAGAATCATCAAACCCCTTTTTATTGTGGATATGATTCAATGTCACCAGACAAACACTAGACTTGGTATATGCCCAAACTACAGGCATATACCAGATTATTATTAAGACTTGCACTCAATGACTGTGACGACGGGACTCCATGACTGGCGCTGTATAAACTCTTTAGAGAAGACAGAACCCGACCACCTGTCCTCTCTGAATGGATTCAGATTTCAAGGGTGAAACATGCAAGAGCTCGCTACAGTCGGCAGAGCACGGACTGTATAACGTACGCCCCTCTCTTTTTATATAGATTTACATATTCAGCTGTGTTGCTTGGGCCCTTGTGTTGTAGTGTCTTGCTCATGTGGTCATCTAACAGTAAGGAGGTTTTACACTACAATTGTGCGTTATTCGAAACCTTTTGATAACCGGAAAAGTAGGAGGGTTGTGCGCACGTAATCCGAATAACTACACCATTTGCCACTTGCGTAGCAGATGGCCGTCCTAAAGCGGCACCGGTTACCCATTGGTATCGTTGTAGTCTGTTGTTTTTATTGTTTCTATGTCGTATGTCCCTTTTTCGTCTCTTGCTGTGCTGGTCTTCTCTGAATTTCGCATCGGTTGCTTTGGTGTTTTGCTGTTGGTACCGTCTGGTCTGGTTGGAGATTTCCTCCCTTTTTAATTTGTTTTGGAGATCTCCTCCCTTTTTAATTTTTTTAACTTTTAAAATCAAGTGATTGAAAAAATTTCAATGGTTCTTCTATGTACCTAGATGGTACTCTGTCCATTGGCAATCCTGTTTTTAGCTTACCTGAGCCAAAGGCTAAAAGTGAGCTATTCTCATACCCAAACGTCCGTCGACCATCCTCCGTCTGTCCATACGTCCCTAACCTTTTCACATTTTCGACATCTTCTCAAGAACCACTAAAGGAAACTTCGTAGGAATGAAGTACTCATGGTCTCCTGGAAGTGTTGTTATTTTTCGTCAAGATCCGTCAACAGGTAGCCACCACTGACAAAAGTAGGTCATATGGGTACCCTCCTTTGACGAACTTCTTTTTCAGAACTGAAGCACGTATCGACAATCCAAAAGTAATCCGAAAGCAATTTAGAAGGATGTGTGAAGAAGTGTTGTTATTTGTAGCTCCAGTCGGAAGTCACATTATGTCTCCCCCCAACGGTGAGGAGACATATTGGTTTTGCCTTCGTCTTCTGTCTGTCCGTCTGTCTGTATGTCTGTCTGTCTGTCCGTCTATCCGTCTGTCACACGTAATGTCCGGGCTATATCTCCTGAACCGTTTGCCAAATCACTTTCATATTTTAGTATGTTGTTGCTTATGACCCAAAGGTTTACATCACCTTAACCAAAGGTCATGTGACCAAGGTCAAGGTCACGTAGTACATTTTTAATGAAATTGTACATGCATTCCTGCACGGGCTATATCTCTTGAACCGCTTGCCAGATCACTTTTATATTTTAGTATGTTGCTCCTTATGACCCGAAGGTTTCACATCGCCTTGACCCAAGGTCATATGACCACGGTCCAGGTCACTTGGTGTATTTTTAATGAAATTGTACATACATTTCTTCTCGGGTTATATCCCCTGAACTGTTTTCCAGATCACTTTTATGTTTTAGCATGTTGCTGCTTATGACCCGAAGGTTTCACATCACCTTGACCCAAGGTCATGTGACAAAGGTCAAGGTAACATTTTTAATGAAATTGTACATGCATTCCTTTCTGGGCTATAACTCTTGAACCGTTAACCTGAACACTTTCATATTTTAGTATGTTGTTCCATATGACCCGAAGGCTTCACATCACCTTAACCCAAGGTCATGTGACAAAGGCCAAGGTCACTTACTACATTTTTTATGAAATTGTACATACATTCATGTCTAGGCTTTATCCCTTGGATCGCTTACTTGATTGCCTTCACGTTTTAGTATGTATTTGCTCATGACCAAAAGCTTTTACCTTGACCAATGGTCATTTGATCAAGGTCAAAGTAACTAAGTACATTTTAATAAAATTGTACATGCTATCCCGTTAGGGCTGTATCTCTTTTAACTATTTATCAGATCACTGTCATATTTTAGTCTGTTGTTGCTTATCACATAAAGGTTTCACATCACGTTGAATCAAGGTCATGTGACCAAGGTCAAGGTCAATTAGTATATTTTAAATGAAATTGTATTTGTTACATGTATTATGTCCAGGCTTTATCTTTTGAACCGTATCACTTCATATTTTAGTATGATGGTGCTGATGACCGAAAGGTTTCACACCACCCTGATCCAAGGTTATATGACTAAGGTCAAAGTCAAGTATTACATTTTTGAGCGAATAGCTCTAAGTGATCACCTGAATTGTTTCACGCTAGTTTCGTACATGTATAATTTGAAGCACGAGCCAATCAAATCACAGGGTTTTCAGCATCATGACGTATTTAAAAAAAACTTCCAATCTTCTTCTGCGGCCGATGCTGCATCTATGTATAAGCGATGTAACTCTGTTTACTTTAGAATCAAGCTGTTTTGTTACGTAGAAGCGCATGTAGTGAGCTTTAGTGGACAGAGATGTAAACATGTGAACACGAAAAATAGAACAATGTACATGCGTGGATACGTGTTTATTTCATTGATGAGGGAGGGGACAAAGCATTACGGGTCGTTGACGAGGAAGATATACGATGTAATTATGTATACGATGTACCTGATACTAATCGGAGATATGTTTCATAACTAATTTTAAGTAGCTGTACTGATCCAATCCCCTGTCCTTTTTATGTTGGACCGAAAATTGAACATCTGAACAGGCATGTGTACATACGTAAGTTCCTGATGTGAAGTAAGAGAGAGAGGGGGGATACAACTATATTCATCGTAAACTATTTTTACGGGAGACGACTTATTGTTGCTTACCGTTTTAGAAAATCCGACGTTAAAAAAAATTGAGTAAAATTATTTGTTCATTATTACGTACACCATATCATTTTCTAGAAGCCGTGGGAAAAATTAATATGTACAGATACATGTTATCAAAAACTTACCGACTCGCGCCGCTCGCCGCTTTGTGAAATAAAACTGTTCTTACAGAATACTGAATTTAGACACTACATTTATTCTTTATTCGTTAATTTTTTTTAGCTTGTTGCCCTCGCCAGTTTTCAAAATGTTTGAAAGCTAATATCTGACGAAAATTTCGTTAACTAGCTTCCAAAATCTTTGAAAGCTTTTCTCGTAAGCTATTTTGTGTCGAGAAAACCAAGATGGCCGAAATCAAAGCAATCATCTTCATCATAAGCTTGATGAAAAAGTATTAATTATGATGTTTATTCAGATTAAATTAAGAAAATATATATTCCTGGATTAAATTTAATATTGTATCTTGTTTATTTTTATAAGTTTATTTGAAGATTCCGTGTTTCCCAGATCGGTGTGTTCCCCATACACCTACTTTGTTAAAATAACATTATGTTAATTGGGGTGAATGGGGCCATCAAAAGGGTATGCTTTGCACTAATTAATTACATGAATTTACCTGTATTTGTATTACCTGTAAAGGTATTCAATCTTTAAGTGTACTTCCATTTCATCTTAAATCTAAATGTATATATATAAACCAGAAAATTTACATCTGACCGGCCAAATTCTGACTAAACGAGGGGAATTTATATCCAGTGAAACCCTGGCTTCTCTGTGACTGTCGGAAGCTTTGAAAAATATTTCACAATCGGTGAATTTTTAAAGTGCCACGCCGTTAAAGAGACGGCTTCTTTCATCCTCTAAATTGTGCAGAGGAATTCGCCCGAGGCGTGCTGCAGCCAATGCAAAAACAATATGGCACCCGAGCGTTCAAAAAAAAGCTTTCAAAATTTTCGTCAGCGATAGCTTTCAAAATTTTCGTCAGCGATAGCTTCCAAAACTTTCGTCAGCGATAGCTTTCAAAATTTTCGTCAGCGATTGCTTTCAAAATTTTCGTCAGCGATTGCTTTCAAAATTTCGTCAGCGATTGCTTCCAAATATTTTGAAAGCTCCGAGATGACGAAAATTTAAAAGCTCATAGCTTTCAAATTTTTCGTTAACTAAGATTAGTTAACGAAATTTTCGTCAGCGATTTTTCGAAAGCTTTTTAGAGCTTTCAAAATTTCGTCATCTCAGTAGCTTTCAAAAAATCGCTGACGAATAGTAAACGAAACTTTCGAATTTAGCTTTCAAAATTTCGTCATCTCGTCGTTAAACTTTCGACTGGTCGGGGCTAAACGCGTCTAAAATAAAATCGAGAAGATACGTACATTTAGTATTAGTTGTTTATATATCAAAAAGTGCTTTCTCAAATAAATTCTTCCAACGAGCAAACTTTTAATTAGTAGATAATAATTACGACTAAAAATTAACATAATAAACGTCGCTAGTTTATAGGCAGTGATACACTGCAGACAACGAGAATGTACCAAGGACGTACAAACTTAATGAAAATATAGACCTTGAATGCATTTTAAACTTTTTTTCTCAGAAATTGAACGTAAGACACTACCAGTACAAAATTCTCTCTCTCTCTCTCTCTCTCTCTCTCTCTCTCTCTCTCTCTCTCTCTCTCTCTCTCTCACACACGTCTGTCTTCATTATATGTCATACCAGGTCTGTAAATATTTCTACATAGGACTCCATGAAAGCCTCTAGCTGGGTAAATTCCTTTTATTAATTGACCGATACATTATTGATGCTTTTGAATATGATCATTCGAGGACGGTCATCTTTTAATTCTAATGACATAATTATGGATTAGCATTTCAGTATTATTCTATGCTTGTTGCAAGTTGCATAAACTTGTCTACGAAGCAAAGTTTGATGACATACAGCATAAATGATACAATGTCATATTCTTATATTTAGCTATTCACTCTCGGTACCTTCAGTGCTTTGATTTAATGAAATAGTAAATGCTATTGATTCTGCAGCCTGTTTCACAAAAATACTTAATAAAAATATTAGGAATTTTCGTAACTTTTGATCGCTTAGCTTTCTTTATAAACTGAAAATCGCAATGTTTTGTTTCTGAATTTATATGAAGTATATAGATATATATATGATATTAAAAAAGCACAATATGATCTAAATTGCAAAATATTTGAAGCTTTTTTTTGATGATGAGAGTTACGAAAATTCCTGAAATTTTTCGTAAGATTTTTTGTGAAACTAGGCACTGGTCTATCATCTTATCATCTTGACCCAACGTCATGTGTCCAAGGTCAAAATCACTTAGTTCTTTATAATGAAATTGTACGTACTAATCTTGCCTTAGATCAAACTAACTTAGAGGGAGGGGAGACATCTGTTTTTTTCTGAGAAACATTTTTTTTAATTTTGACGTATTTTCGGACATTGTCAGAACTATTTCTATGAATAACATGTCAGAACTATTTCTATGAATAACTCTATTAATGTGTGTTTTTGTGCACTCATTTATTGTGCATTTGTCATATTTTAGTCATTTAATGGTTTAATATTAGTTATGATTAATTGTTGGAGATTCCTTCCCTATTTTTACGAATGATTTTTTATTCTTTGTCGACATGTGCTTTGGTTCTGATGAAGAAGTGTGTCAAAGGGATTGGTCTGGACGGTCTGATCTGGGCTTGGTCCGGTCTTTTAAGGCTGATTTTGTATGATTTTATTCTTTTATAAGAAAGGAGGGGGTATTTTCATACATGTTTGACATTTTCTCCAGAACCTTAACGAGATTTTGCTCAAACTCAGGAATAAAATACTCAAACATGTAGTTCCATACAAATGTTGTTGTTTTTCGTCCAGACCAATCCTTCCATCAGAATCGAAGAACATGTCGACAAACCGAAAGTATCAGGATGATCTAGAAGGATATAGTATGAAGTGTTGGTATTCTTGGTTCCACTCGGGAGTCAAAATTTTGACGTGATTTTGACGCCTTTTCGGACTTTGTCAGAAATGGTCATTTCTGAAATATTTCTTTTAACAACTCTATTAAAGTGTGTTATTTTGCATTGTCATTTTTTTGTTATCTGTTTTGTCATGGATTTTTATTTATGGTGTAAAAGAGGATGGAGTTGGGGTGTGTTATTGTCGTACATATTTGACACCATCTCCCAAACTATTTAAATGATTTTGATTAAACTTTGCACGAATGAAGTACTTATGTCCCCTACAAGTGTTGTTGCTTTTCGTCCAGATCATTAAACAGATGGCATGGCGCCATCAGAGGCAAAAGAAAGTAACGGGGGTTACTCTTCTTTGACACACTTCTTCTTCTTCAGACCCGAAGGACGTAAGCTATTTAGAGTCGAGAAAACCAAGATGGCCGAAATCAAAGCAATCATCGTCAAAATTTGCTTGATTACTAAAAGTAATAATGATGTTTATTAAGATTAAATTATGAAAAATAAATATTCTTGGATGAAATGAAATATTGTATTTTGTTTTATCTATTTTGATATTACAATTACATAGCTTAAAGATTCAGTGTTTTCGAGATCGGACTAGATTTAACAAATTACACAAGTCTTGATATACCAAGTGAAACCCTGGCATCTCTGTGACTGTCGTAAGCTTTGAGAGATGTTTCACAATCGGTGAATTTTAAAGTTTCACGACAATAATGAGACGGCTTCTTTCATCCTCCAAACTGTGCAGAGGAATTCGTCCGAGGCATACCACAGCCATTGAAAAAAAAAAATTGTTTCAAAGCGTTCAAAAAGCTTTCAAAATTTTCGTCAGTGATTGCTTTCAAAATTTTGTCGGCGATTGCTTTCAATATTTCGTCAGCGATTGCTTTCAATTATTTTGAACGCTCCGAGATGACGAAAATGTGTAAGCTCATAGCTTTCAAAATTTCTTTAACAAAGATTAGTTAACGAAATTTTCGTCATATACATTTCGAAAGTTTTTTTGGTATATTAAAAAAAATTCTTCATCTCTGTAGCTATAAAAAAAGCTGACGGATAGTTAACGAAACTTTCGCATTTATCTTTCAAAATTTCGTCATCTCGGCGTTTAATTTTCGACTGATCGGGGATGTAATGTCATGTATTATGTGGTAGAAGGTACTTAAGATCCTCATTATGATTTTATTATAATAGTCATATATCCAGTTTCAGTGAGAGATGGAGATGTATATTATTTTGTTACATTTTAAAAAGTGTTCTAGAATTTAACATTAACAGTGATAAGTGCATGGACGTATGCTATTGAAAATCAATGACATGCGCACATCCGCTTAAATTTTCAAGCTACAATTACCATAAAGTCACACGATGAATTATTTCCTTGTTAATATAAAGATCTTCATTTCAAGGAAGAAGGGATAAGTGAATAGCTACATATTCATTTCCTCGAAAAGAAAATCTGAAAAAAATTGATGTTCGAGAAAAACGACAATTGTACAGCAATTTTTATGACACAATATGGCAGAATCCCAGTCTAGTGAAAACATACATCTTATATCTAAAGGATTGTATAGAATTGTTTGTAGTCAAATTGGAACAGAAGATATTGTGCATGCTCGGCAACAGACGTTTGCTTTCATCGATTTGTTCGGTAATTGTGAAAGTTCTTTCCCTTACGATTTTATTTGGAGTGGGAGCGTAGCCGAAGGATTCGATTTTAAATCATCAGACAGTGATATCATGGTAATAAACAGAAACGTATTGGTACTGCCAAACATATTTCATTTTGCATTATTCGCAAATAGTCGTCAAACAGTACTGTTGATGGATTGCGATCGCGTGGCACCAGGCTTTGTATTACTGAGATGCTTACAGTCTAACTACCATGATAACGTCATCTTTGATTCGTTAACTCAGAGGGGTTGCAATTTTTATGTGAGTAGTAAATTCGTCAGAGAGACATTTCTTGCAAGTATTAATAGAGAAGTACATGGGCCTTGTCAGACAGGTATAGTTCAAAACTTGGAGTTTGACTTTGCTCACACATTGAAATGCCCATTTTGGCCAGATCAAGCGACATCATTCATCAGTCGATCAAGAGACAGTGGGTGGCCACATACTGACTTGTTGAAGAATATTTGTAATGACGGTTGTCTTTTTGTCGCCATTAACAGTAAAAGACGATGTTTCAATGACGATATGGATTTAGAGTGGAGAATTTCGTTTTCTCATGCTGAAAGAAAACTGATTCATTCTATGAATCATTGTCAGTTTCTCTCATATGGACTATTAAAACTTTTTTCGAAAGAAGTCCTGAAAAAGTCTCCGTCTGGTGACTTGCTTTGCTCCTATTTCTTGAAAACTGCCCTATTTTGGGAAATATGTGACAATACCGAAGGCTGGATACCTGAGAACTTTATGTTAAAATTTTGGAACATTTTCCTACGTATCATAAGATGGGTTTCATTAGGATATTGCCCAAATTTTTTCATTCCGGAAAACAACATGTTCTATGGGAAAATATATGGAGAACAGCAAACTCGCTTACTGAGCTTACTGCGTAGTTTACATGCAGACGGTTATCGGTGTCTTCTGCAGTGCTCATCAATTAGTAGGTGGTTCACAGGGATTATCCAAATCCCAATTCTTATGAAATTTATTCCAGTTGAACCTAATTGCATTGAAATCATTGAACATGTTGAGAAATATAGACTATCAACGTTATGTCGACCATGCAATGGATATGTAAAATGCACAAACTTATTAAAAGTTTTAACCACTTTGTTGCACCTAAGTTCGACCTCTGACAAACTATTATTTCATGCTGTTAAGTTACAAATTAACCTAGTCCTTCAGCAAATTACAGAAATTTATATTTTATATCCTAAGATAGCAAAATATAGCCATATTTCGAACAAGGTACAATACGTCAATGCTATGATAGGTAAATCAATCTTACGTAAAACGAGGTCATTTCTTTGTCACCATCAAATCAAGTACACTAAATGCCTCTATGATGAATGGTAATTACTTTGAAGCAATAGACATGGTAAATTTCATAAAATGCAAACTGGATAGTCAAGTGTACGTGTACGCATGGAATTTAATAGGTAACATTCCTATGATTAAAGAATTACAGAGGATGTCATACAATGAATTCATCAGTAGATCATGGATGATCTAGGAATTCATTTATGTGGTATAAGACTTCCTCCGATAGTTTTCTTAGAGCTTATACTCTTCTTAAGCTACACAAAATTGAATGAAAAAGAAAGACGCGATGACGTTTTAAAAGCGCTTGAACGTTTGGTTTCAAAAAATGAAAAGGGGCACATAGATGCAGGGGACAAGTGCATTTCATGGAACATCCTCAGTACATGTCAGGAAATTTGTGGTGACTATATCGGTGCTTTTCAATCTACCATGAATAGTTTGCGCGGCCTTGTATCGGCGAATATGCCGTTTTCTACGCGATAGTCATATATATCAGCCTATTTTTCTGATGACAGCACATGGAAATCAATTTTGGACACCCGCTTTATATCCTGTGGAATAAAAAAGTAACTCCAATGAGTTAAAGAAGATCCTGACGTCAATCTCATCAGCACTCACAATAGAGCACAATATTAAGCATCGACGGACCCCCAGCAAGCTAGAGATTGGACCAGGTGACCGAGAGGAGTAAGCATCCCCTGTTGGCTAGCCGCACCCGCCGTCGATGTTTAAGCACGATTAAAAGCTGTGTATGTTCATAGAGGATTCTTGGTGTGAAATTTTCTGGAATGTATTTTTTGGAAGGTATAGAGTTGGAACACTTCCATATTATTACATAACAAGCAATTCGTAACCTCCATCATGGAATATCGGGTGTTATCAGACGTATTAGATCAGCATATTTTAATGTCAGAAAGAGATACATTTACAAATTGTAGAATGATTAATCTTCATTATTCAAAGAATCTAGAGCAGGGTAAAATGTCAGCTTCCTATTTTGAAATGATATTCCATTTATATCATTAGAAGAATTTTAACTAAAACTGGGAGAGAAACGCTTATTAAAAGCATTGAATCTTGGTGTAACTTATGGATGCTTACTCATCCCGGGTACCTGGTCCCACCTCTAGCTTGTTAGGGGTCCGTCAATGCTCAATGTGGTGCTCTATGATGAGTGCTGTTGAGATTGTCGCCAGGATCATATTTATCTCATGTACACATATTTCAGTATACTGAAAATTATGAAGAGGAATACATTTTCGAAATTCCGGGGTACTTGTTTTAGGGAGAAGCAAACATTGTGGTTGGTTGATTGTTTCTTCAGCGCATTCGAATATTTCTGTTATCAAAATTTCTTGAATTTTCGAAAGCGTGGGTCCTGTGGCATCTTATCCCATCCATCCTGCTACGTTTCTCGGTACATTTTTGAACATACTAATTTTTACACTCTTTGGTCATATTACATTGTTTCGATCGAGGATCACTGACGAAGGTTAAGTACCCGAAACGTGTATGTCTAGTCAATGCTGCAAATGTACTTGTACTTAATGATCAACGTCTTCAGATTCAAATGATGCTTTTGAAATTGAAGACGTTAAACATTTGAAAGATTTCAGAAATTTTAGATCAATGTATTTCTATAGTATTTTACTTTTTTCCTCCATTTTAGACACTGAAACACCAAAAAGCAACAATTTAAGGTCATGTGTAGTTTACATACGTATACTTGTATTAAAAAAAATCACTTCTAATCATCGAGATTTGAAGATCATACGAAAATTTTACATATTTTCTGCATGATTTTTCAAGAAGAGCTTTTGGTATATAAATTAATCGATATTTAAAATGTAAATTGCCCTATCATTGATGAATGAATGTATAGCTCAATTTCAACAAAATATTTAGAAAATTGATGGTTAGATTTCATTGAAACATGTATGTAGACTAATGTCCACTACCTTTTTTATTTTCTAAAGAGAATTTTGCAAATGATTTGCGTAATGTTTCATATATGAACATACACCATCCTGAGAAAATTCACTGCAAAAGTCTAACTTTGTATGTGACTTTTTAGCTGACCTGAGTGAAGTTCAAGTGAGATATTGTCATGGCGTGCCGTCCGTCGTAAACTGTTCGACATTTTAGATTTCTGTTCTAGAACATCTGAATGGATTCTTTGTGCCTCAGCTTCTTTTCCATAACTATTTTTCGGATTTTCATGAAAGGTAGGAATGAGGTACTTATGGTCCCTACAAGTGTGTTTGTTTTTGTTCTGCATCCGTCAGTAGGTGACGCCACCATAGGCAAAAGTAGGTCACGGGGGTATCCTCCTTTGACAAACTTTTTCATTACCGAAGCACGTATCGAAAAACTGAAATCATCAGGTTCTGGACTCCGAAGTTAAATTTTTATGTATGTTTGACGTCTTTTCGGACTTAGCCAGAAATTCACATTTTTAAACAATATTGCTTTACAAACTCATATACTGCATAATTGTCATGTTTCAGTTACATCATGCTACATTTTTTTATCTTTTGTTAATTTTTTCCTTAAGTAAAAGGGAATAGGGGATTTTCATGCATTTTTTGCTTCTTTTCTATAACCACTGTACAGATTTTCATGAAAATTCTTCTACTGAACCAAAGCACGTATCGACGATCCGAAAGCATCAGGATGAACTAGAGAGATGTTACGAGAACTGTTTTGTAATTTTCGTTCCCAAATGAAGTCAAGGTTTTTCCTTTTAGTCGATTTGACAGCCTTGTATAACATGTGGCCGACCTAGAAATGTCCTTTCCTATGAACTTTTTTTGATGATTCTTATCTATGGGATAGTACTGAACGATTCTAGCTTGGTTGCCACTCTGGCAACCTTGGGCAACTCTTTTTATCGCCGGAAATCCAAAATGGCCGCCAAATGCCTTCCACCAAAAGATGAGATTAAATTCTTTCTTTAAATATTAAGTGTGGCACATCAAATCAGGGGTTTTGAGGGTCAACAAACCCATTTCCGATGTCATTTTTACAATTTGAGTTCATCCAGGACTAAAGATTCAAAATGGCCGCCAAATATCAATCTCATTTTGGTACAATGAGGATATTTCAATAAAATGTTCGTGTAACATGTCTTATTTGTAGATGCAATGGTCCTAGAATACATTTAGTTTGCTGTTTTGGTTGTTTTTAGCTGACACATGTTTCTGGGACAACTCTGCTTATCGGGGGAAATTCAAAATGGCCGCCAAATGCCTTCCACCAATAGGTGAAATTTAATTATTTCTTTCAATTTTAAGTGTGGCACATCAAATCAGGGGTTTTGAAGGTCAACAAACTCATTTCCAATGTCATCTTGACATTTTGGGCTTATTCAAGGCTAGAAATTCAAGATGGCCGCCAAATTTTAACCTAACTATGGTACAATGTGTTGATTTCAATAAAAAAAAGTCGTGTAATCTTATTTGTAGTTACAATGATCCTTGAATACATTTATTTTGCTGTTGTAGGACAACTTTTTTTCATCGGGGGAAATTCAAAATAGCCGCCAAATAGTCCCTACCATTGAGTAAAATGTAAAAAGAAATATCACAAGCTGATATAAGACCAGTTTGTTTGACGCAGGAGATTCTAGAGTAAGCAAGTAAACTCGAGGTAACTTGGCTATCTTGGCTCTTTTGACCATCATGGCAATTTCTTTGCTTGGCCTGTAAAGCTTTCTTTCCAATCGGCAAGAATGCAAGAGAAAGTGTTTGATGTTTTCTTTACAACAGTCCCTCGGTGTAATTTATGTTGAGTTGAGCTATCTACTATATTTATGTATAACGTTAATGATGACATGTACCATTTTGCAATGAAATTCTGAACCTTGCATCTCTATCCTAGCTATTTATACTTAAAATGGAACTTTGTAAGAATAGAAAGTCTTCAAATTTGGCAAAACTACATTAATTATATATGCTTCTTTGAATCATTTTGGCTGGAAGAACCACTAATGAGCATTCATTGTCCGAATCATGCATGTCTGGTGCATAGAATGTATTTTTCTATGTAAAGAAGGCTGCCCAATAGTAACAGGGTAAGCACTCTCCTTTCTCTTCATAAGGCCGGTTAAGTTTGTAAATGAATAGGCCTTTCAAAATTTCATCTGCTATGAATACATCATAGGATAATTTTAACTTCTGGTTGGAGGTTTCCTCCGTTTTTCTCTACAGTGATTCAAAATTGAATTTGAGGAATCTTCAACTGTGGTAAGATGAAATGGTACTACGTATGTTTTGGCATGTTAAACTCAAGTGGGTGAAATCTATCTTGAAAGCAATTGCCATGGATATCAGTGTTTCGTACACTTTGAAGGTTGTATCTATATCATATATCTTAAACAGGTCTTCATTCCAAATGTTTTCTTACAACACAGAGTATTTAGTTGAAGAGTAAGACGTAGTCAGTGTGACAAGCTTGAAATGAATCTAGAACAGGAGCATAAGTCAAAAGAATAGTGACAGGGAAAATGATCTATGTCAAAAATACAGATCATGCAGAAATCCTGGAAGAACTTTGCTCCTTTGAATTCCTTTTGCAGACTTTCAAATAGGACAATCACTTAAGTATTTGACATGATATTTTGACAATCCATAGCCCTATGATGTAGATTCTTGCTTCAGGTCGACTCCTATCCCCCTTCTTTAAAATATACAATATTTGCAATTTATTTTTATCTTTATGATAAAAAAGATTCTTCTCTTTTACGGTTTGAGAATGTGCAATCTATGTAAAAAGTGCATGTGTAAGCTCATATCGACAAAAGGAAATTTCACGTGGAGTATACCACCTTTGGGATCACAAATAATGTTTAACGTCTTCAAATTCATTAGCATCATTTTAGAGCAGATAAATTTACAGCATTGACCAGACATGCACGTTTCGGGTAATAACCCTCGTCAGTGACAAGATGCATCACAGTTATTCGTAACGAAATGGGAATATTGAAGTGAGGAGTCATTTTATGTTTAGCCTTTAATGACTAATAAGCAAAATGACACCAGATATGGATTTGGCCCTTAAAAGCCCTGATTAGATGTGCTACACTTAATATATCAAGTAATTATTACATTTTACACAGTAGTAGGAGACTATTTGGTGGCCATTTTGAATTTCCCACGATAAGCAGAGTTGCCCCAGAAGCATGTGTTAACTGAATACAACCAAAACAGCAAAATAAAAGTATTCTAGGACAATTGCATCTACAAATAAGATGTGTTACACGAACGTTTTATTGAAATATTCACATTGTACCATAATGAGGTTGAAAGTTGGCGGCCATCTTGCATTTAAGTCCTGGATGAACTCAAATTGTAAAAATGACATCGGAAATGGGTATGTTGACCCTCAAAACCCCTGATTTGATGTGCCACACTTAATATTTAAGGAAATAATTTAATTTCATCTATTGGTGGAAGGCATTTGGCGGCCATTTTGGATTTCCGGCGATAAAAAGAGTTGCCCAAGGTTGCCAGAGTGGCAACCAAGCTAGAATCATTCAGTACTATCCCATAGATAAGAATAGTAAAAAAAAGTTCATAGGAAAGGACATTTCTAGGTTCTGAAATTTTCAAATCGACTATTTGACAAACTCCTTGTTTGATATGCTTACTTAATGTTGTTTTCAGGCGTGCGATCGTGGCCCTTTTGGGTCTCATGTTCTGTGTAGAACTTTTAATACATTTCTATTTCCACATTTTTGAAAGAAATATACGAATTGTAGAATGATTAATCTTCATTATTCAAACAATCTAGAGCAGGGTAAAATATCAGCTTGTTATTTTGAAATAATATTCCATTTATATCATCAGAAGAATTTTAACTAAAACTGGGATAGAAACGCTTATTAAAAGCGGTGAATATTGGTGTAACTTATGGATGCTTACGGATGCTTACCCCTCCTGGGCACCTGGTCCCACCTCTAGCTTGTTAGGGGTCCGTTGTGAGTGCTGTTGAGATTGTCGTCAGGATCTTCTTTAACTCATGTATGCATATTTCAGTATACATTTCTAATTATTTATTTATGTGTCATCCAGTCGCCTTATAAAATGTTTCAAAATAATTAAATTTGTACAATTGATGATCGTTTAATAAATTATTAAAATTAGAACTTTGTGTTAGTGTTTTAATTGAATGTTGGATGTATGCAAATTTGGATTTAGACTTGCAATGGTAACAACAAATCAAAATATAAATGTTGTTCAGAAGCCCGCTTGATATAAACAAGTTTGTCAAAAATTAGCCCCAAAATAACGTTTTTCCAATAAAAGACAAGATACACAATTTTTGAAGCCGAAATTCTAAAAATTTTAGAAAGGAATTGAAAGATTATTATTCATCACGTCGCCTTCATGTGCAGCAACATTCCCTCTTCGCCTGCCTATGGTGTATTCATTTATTCATTTTACAATCAAAACGCTCTACAAGAGCATGTACGAGAACTTCAAGTTGAGAGCAAAGAGGCTCATTAGTAAGCTTCTTCCTCAAAGTTATGTAAGGGAACGGCTCCAGATGTCACTGAGAAAGTTCGTAACTTATTGCACATTTCGACATTTGCCTAACAAGAATGATCAAGGACACTCTTGAGTACAAACTTTCTACTGAACTGTCTTTTACCTATTTGGACATAACCGGATTTGTAATGTTAATATTTGGAATAAGTTTAAATATATGTTATTTATCAAAATTCAGAAATGGAAATTTGACAAAAGTTTCCAAATTTTACATGTTCCCTTTCCCTATGTAGCATTCGCGGTGGTGTAGTCAGATGACGCTCACTTCTCCCGCTTACATGGTCCCTCCTCCAATCGGGGGTTCGCATTTGAATTGTTAATGGGGGATTACACAATTATGCCATATTCACCTGGTCTTTGACTTCTGATCTACGTTTGGTACTTCATCTCTTCTTAAGTACTTTGTAGAACAGATTTGGTACAAATTTATTTCCTCTTGGAAATTCCAAGATTTTGCCAAGATGGGAGCCTTTTCTATAAAGACTGATGCTTTTTTGTCAAACATGTACGTCAAAATACAGATATTGGACGTAACGTCCCTAAATCCTTCCCAATAGATTTTCTTGAGTGTCTTTGGTCTATTTCTATTTCTAAACATTAGTATACTTTAAAACCATGTCACAAGTACCCTCTAATGCCGATAGAGGCGCTTTCTCTTTTTTCCTTATTTTAATTTTTGCGAAAACTATGTGCAGTATGACTACATGGCTGCATGGATAGTGCACTAGTGACTATAACGAATGTAAACAAAGCAAAAAGAACCCCTTTTCTTTGATATTCGAAGTATATTGCAATTGCTTCTGAATTAAGTCACGTGATGTACTTAACTTATTTTAAAAGCCCCTTGTGTGGGTATTCAAGGTGCTGGTTAAGGAAGGTAAATGACGCAAAACTATGAGAGAATAGTATCCACACAAACGGGCGTTAATGGGTAATTGATACTTTGTTTAACGTAAGAAACTTTACATGAAAGGTTCTTTCCCGTCAGATATCCATTATCAGTATGAAAAGATTGGGAAAGTAAGACTAAAAAAAAAAGATTAAGATAAATTCTTTGCAGAAACTGAGCGTCATGACAGAAATACCGTATTGAGGACTAATCTTTCATTTTCAAATGTATCATGGGCATGATACTAGTAGATGATAAATGTTTGAAAATGCCACTAAATCAATTGTATACGTCGACAATATTAATTGTATATTACATAGAATTTAACGTGAATGTGATGTTACGGAAATAAACGATAATCGGTTCAGGATACATGAGGGGCTATGCAACATCAATTGAACTGAACGCAAGAAAAATGAACATATTTAACTCGGCTGAAATCATCATTGAAGAAGTTTTTCGGTCGCTACGGGGATATAATAAAAACATATCGGACCTTTATTTCCAGAATGATCAGTGACATTCTGCAATGTGATTGGATGGCTGTCATCATCACCAAACAAGACACACTTACCTGATTTGTACATCAAAATGTACATCGGTACAATCACCGAATTCGACAGGTTTCTATGGAGCTGTTGCAACGGGGTTTGTATGCAATCAGGAGACGCTGACCCTCTTTTGCTGTGCCTTCTCTACTTTGAGACTGAATAACTGGTAGGTACTTCTTTGATGTTTATATTAGCTACCATAAGCATTGAAAAAATGGCATATTTTGCATTGGACTATTGTACTCCTGAACTATTATTGAGTAAGCTATGCCATGAACCGCAAGTCACCTTCCTAATTGATGATTTATTTTGTGAAGATAACAATCTCCAGGATATTTAGATGCAAATGTATTTTAAAAATTCTTTAATGATTTTTAGTACGTTTTGACTGATAACATCGACAGTTAAGACATACAAAGACTAAGAACTTATAATGGACACTTAACTTCGTTCATTCTTGTTTTCTTAAACGTCTTCAAATTCAATAGTATCATTTAATAACAGATCAATTGACAGCATTGACCAGATATGCAAATTTCGGGTACTTCATTTCGAAAAATATCATCGAAGTTAAAGGAGGTTAACATCTTAGCACCTTCCCTTTAATGTAATTTTGAACATAGATTTTATTTGGATTTGCTACTGAATCGACCCTACATGAAAGTTGGAGACGCGCACTCTCTGTAAAGTAAAATGCAGAAATGTAAATTCTTAAAATAACACCAGAGGGCACCAGTGAAATGAATTTGGGCTGCTTACGAAAAGCACATTGGCTGGAAGCATAACTGATGAGAATTTAATATTCGAAACACGTGTCTGCATAGTGCATGAAAATTAGTTTGAAATTATCTTCAAGAAGGTATAGAGTTGGAACACTTCCGTATTATTGATATGATCCTTCTGTCACCAGACGGACACTTGGCCAGGTACTGGACCAATATACAGCCTTGTCCGAATGCAGTCTTAAGAATTGCACTCTGACTTACTGTGACGTCAGGACTCCATGAGGCCCTGTTCATTCCTCTTTAGAGAAGACAGGGCCTCGATCACCTGTCCTCTCTGAATCTCAGTCGGACTCCTCGGATGTTCACATGCATGAGCTCACTGCAGATGGCAGAACACGGACTGTATTTCATCTGCCTTCCATTTTTTCTATTCTTTTACATATCCAAATGTGTGTTTCTTGGGCACCTGCTTCATGCTGTCTGTTTAGAATGTTATTTTACACCACAGTTTTGCGTTCTTCGATGCCGCTGGGTAACCGGAAAAGTGGGAGGAATTTGCGCATGTTATCCGGATAATCACACCGTCTGCTACATGCGTGGCAGATGACCGTCCTAAGTCGGCACAGGTTGCTCATAGGTCCCGTTGATTTATTTGTGGTATTTTGCGTTTCACGTTTATTTGGTTTGAGTTGGTATCGTTGGTTTATGTGTTGACTTTTGTGTTTCATGTTTCTATGGTGTGAGTTGGTGTACCTTGTGTCTCTTTCTGTGGGTGACTAATCTGCGTTTTTGCATAGGGTGTTTTGTGATTTTGCTGTTGCAACCGAGTGTTCAATCTAAACAATATTATATGAGCAAAGAGTGTGAAATGCAAGTTCAAAAACGTACCAAAAACGTAGCAGGATTGGTGAAATATTATACTGCAGGACCCACGTTTATCTATTTTTGATTCTCCTATTTTATATTGGAAATATTTTTATTCCTTAGGATAAAGTTATGTTTTTTGGTATCAAACTAAGAAAATCGGATTCGAAAAAAAAAAAAAATCATATCGCAAAATTTCGTATCTGTAATCAATTTTAATTGTCTTAAAAATCAGAACTTGCTAAAAAAAGGAATACTCCTGTTCAAACATTATTGCCAAATAATGCCAAAGATTTAATAGTATTGTAAGGAAAAATCGAAATATGTATGGAAATATGACGCATAAGATGTTGACTTTCACGGAACTATAGTCATTAAAGATTCGAGTGATAAAAGATGTAAGATAGCGATATTTCATGTCACAGGATGTCTTACTGACATAGATTTAAATCAAAACTTAATATCGCAGTGACGTAGTACTTCCTTCATAATTCAGGGAAAGAGAGAGAGAGAGAGAGAGAGAGAGAGAGAGAGAGAGAGAGAGAGAGAGAGAGAGAGAGCTAAAACAAGACTTAATACAATTCAAATACACACTTACGTTATTTATTACTCTTATTTTATTTTTGTTTTATTATTTAATTTTGATTTTCAAGTTTGGGATATCTAAAGATACTAATTGCATAAAATGTAGAAAGATTGTACATATTCAACAATTTCTTATAAGCGTAGAAAACTTTTTCCAAATTCTGTGTTTTATTAAAAGAAAGAACATCAAAAGATCGGAGAAATGTGGATCTATGTATTGACAATCCGAAACCTATGAAATATTCACTGTCAATAGGCCTTATTGCCATCAGCGCGCTCTCTAGTGTTGGAGATAGAAAGGCTCTATCAATGGGGGCAACGCGGCGGCGTCATTGTCAACATAGACGTATATCAAGAGGGATCGCCGACTCTAAAAATAGCACAATATGTTCACGTGTCCGCAGCGCCCCCACCGGGAGGCATAGAAAGTACTTTCACTTTCAATATACGTACCGAAACAACGAAGCGCCGTGAAGGTAAGTCAGCGATTTTTCACATAAATTAGATTAGTAACACCGGTTATGTTAAAACAAATAGATGATGGTATACTTCTTGAAGTAATCAATTCCTAAGTTTAAATTATTTTGATGTATTAAACATGTTTTCGAGTTGGATCTAGGCCTATGGCTATGTATTCATATACGTAGTGTGACATGTTACTTGCTGATTTGGTTAAATATCCCTTAGAAATTCAATATTAGGACTATAAGTAATATTTCGCTCTGAGCGACTATTGCATACAAAGATATCTCTGCAAATGCAGGGGGGGGGGGGGGGGTTTATGAGTTGTTTGCATTAATAGTCAGAAAATTTGATTTGGAGGGGGGTTGCAAGGGAAAATGTTATTGCAGTGGTAAGTCGAGTCTTAAAGATTCAAGTGTATGAAAATATTCCATTTTAATTCATCTTCAAAAAAAAAAAAAAAAAAAAAAAATTGTAAAAGTCCTAGTGAGTGTCTTTGGAAATAAGCTTTGTAAAAGCTGAAATGGGCTATCCTTGGATATAAATCAAAGTTATTTGGTGAAATAAGTCAAATTTTATTATTGAATATAGATTTATTGTCTCTATAAGAACAGAAAGATCTGAACTAAAATTTACATTTCTAATGTCACTTATTATTTTATACTTACTTGGTTTTCAATATCATATCTTTGTCGATCAATTTGCTCATATGTATATCGTTTCATTTAAGGTATACGTTGTACAAATGAGACAGTCATTTTACATAGCGTTTTAATCATCTCATGGTAAATTTTATGTCTGGTAAGGTACTATAACCTATGTATTTTCTGAAAGGTAATGATGCCCTGAGTACAGATATAAGACTCCCGGGTCTTAAAAATCAAAGGAGAAAAACTCTTGTACAACTTTGTCATTTTGCATAGGTAAGATAGAGAAAATAGACAATTTAAATTCTTCATCAGTTATTCCCCTTTATTTTTCTGACCCAAAAATTATTATTTTTGACCAGTGGGCATTATAACCTTTCAGAAAATATATAGTTTATAGTACCTTACCAGGCATGGAAAAATGTCCTATTGTACATCGGATACCTTAATTGTGATGTTCATATACGTTTTACTTGGTTAAGGCTTTGACTTGGTTTTATCTGAATAGTTCATATCATATTTTCTGTGATTATTGTATTATTTTTTTAACAGAAATTCAAGATATACAGAGAGGCATTAAAGATTAGTACCTAGAAAATGTGTGGAAAAAATGCTTGATAGTGGTGTCCAGCTATTTACATTCCAAAGAACAGGACAAATATTTTTATTTTTAGTAATATCAATTGTAAAATCATATTTCGCTACTGTATATTGAATACTTTATGGAAATCAATTGTGATGAATAAATATCAAATAATCCATATTGATTTATCATTCCTGAATTTCAAGTGACAAGAGTTCAAGAAATGTCAAATGAGTCAGTGTATACATATACTTCTATTTTGACTGAACTACTGGATTTGTACAAAGTACTAGTAGTACCAGCAGATTCAAGGGGGGGGGGGGGGGGGGGCAAAAAAATTGCAACAAGTTTTCCGTCGTTACAACGGAAGACTTAAACTATTAGGCTGCAGTAGTACATGTATGCCCCTGGTCCCTCTACTAGGGCTTTGCCCTGGACCCCCTTGGGAACTAGGCATTTCCCAGACCCCTCACCAATTCTATGCCCCCCCCCCTGCTGCATCCGCCACTGAGTACAAGTACCTTCTCAATGATTAATTGAAAACTAATATTCAACTGCAATTTGACATTTCAAAATGAATCATTGCATGTGATGTGTATGTTCATAATATTAGTTCATTTATAGACAAAATACATTTGCTGTAAACGAATGAGCTTCTACCACTATGTCTACTACATGTCAAATATTTGCTAAGTTACCTTGACCTTAATTTGAACTTGCTGGTATGAGAGCTAATGCCAAACCCTTGACAGTGTCAATCGCACAAAAAGATTTTTTTGGATCTAAGCAAATTCTGACTTATGAAATGGTGATGTCTGTATGTCCGTCTGTGTCAACAATTTGGTTGAACTGCCATGTTTAGGTTGGTGAGGTACAATCTTGAAACTTGGCATAGAGATTGAGCATAGTGAGAGCATCAAAATGCATGTATTGTCCCTGACCTTGAAGTTTGACCTAGACAAACTTACCTTAGAATTAAGCAGTACTGTACCAATAGTATATGAAGTGTCACATTTGAAAATTGCATAGAGATAGGAAATAATGCGATGCCTTGATTTCAGGTAATGACCTTGACATTTATCTTGACCTTGAAGGTGAATTTTTGAATTTGACTATATTGTCATGTACTAGTATTTAAACATGGCACGGAGATACATCAAGCAGACCTGATTTCAGGTATTGGTCTTGGCCTTTAAGATATGATTTTGAATTTAACTACTAGTTTACTGTAGTAATTATTAGTCCCCTACCGGCAAAGCCGAAGGGGACTCTTAGTTTCCTCTCGGTCTGTCTGTCTGTCCGTCCGTCCGTCTGTCCGTCTGTCCCATTTTCAGTTTTCCGGACTTTTTTTCGCTGTTGTTGCATATATTGAACTCATTTTTGGTATGTGGATATATCTCAATGTGATACAGATCAAGTTTAAGTTTGCTTTCGATTGACCTAATTTTACAAGAGTTATGGCCCTTGGACATAGCAAATTTTATGAAAAATTCAGTTTTCCTGACTTTTTTCCGCTGTTGTTAGATAAATTGAACTCATTTTTGATATGTGGATATATCTCAATGGGATACAGATCAAGTTTGAGTTTGCTTTAGATTCACCTATTTTTACAAGAGTTATGGCCCTTGGACTTAGCAAATTTTATGAAAATTTCAGTTTTCCTGACTTTTTTCCGCTGTTGTTGCATATATTGAACTCATTTTTGGTATGTGGATATATCTCAATGTGATACAGATCAAGATTGAGTTTGCTTTTGATTGACTTAATTTTACAAGAGATATGGCCCTTGGACTTAGCAAATTTTATGAAAATTTCAGTTTTCCGGACTTTTTTCCGCTGTTGTTGGATGAATTGAACTCATTTTTGATATGTGGATATATCTCAATGGGATACAGATCAAGTTTGAGTTTGCTTTAGATTCACCTATTTTTACAAGAGTTATGGCCCTTGGACTTAGCAATTTTATGAAAATTTCAGTTTTCCGGACTTTTCGTCTGTTCTATTGCAAATAATGCACTGATTTTTGGTAAATGAATACATCTCAGTGTGATACAGACCAAGTTTGAGTTTGGTTTCCATTGGCCTATTTTTACAAGAGTAATGGCCCTTGGACTTAGCAAAGTTCATGAAATTTGCAGTTTTCCGGACTTTTTCTTGCCTGTTATTGCAGATAATGAACTGATTTTTTGTATGTGAATACATTATAGTGTGATGCAGATTTGAGATTAATTTAGATTGACTAATTTTCACAAGAGTTATGGTCCTTGGACTTACCAAATTTTGTGAATTCAGTTTTCCAGACTTTTCTTGATTGTTGTTGCAGATGATGAACTGATGAACAGAGATGCAAGTCATAAATTTATGCCGCCGGTAGGGGACTTATATCGCACAGCGATCGTTGCATTTTTACTAATTAAATTAGTAATTAACCATTTTTAGCTCACCTCACGAAGTGAGAGGGAGCTTATGCTATCACCCTGTCGTCTGCATCCACACTACTGGTGGTGTGAAGTTTTATTCCTTTATATTAAGTGCTATATGTATTGAGGCCAAACTTGCACAGATGATGTGTCTTTATGACTGGTGATTGGGAAGGTCAGGGGCCATGCACCATAGTCACATTCATTTGCAAAATGGCCCATTGAAGTCTCAGTACTTTAATAAGAAATGCCCCACTGAAATTTTGGGAAATCATGGAAAATAGCCCATTCACAAAATTTCCTTCCCAATCACTGCCTATGGAGATTTAACATTGACCTTAAAGGCATATAGTCTACATGAAATATTACATTACAACTTTAAGGATTTATTTCAATTATTGAACTTGACCTTGATTTTTTGACTAGACCTTTTACTAATGTTCCATATAGGGAGAGGATGAAACCTATTGATTTGAATAGTCAAAGGTCAAGATCACTATGGACTTAGGCTTAAAAATCTTGCTTACATACATTGCATCAAGCAATCATCGTAGAATCATCAAACATTAACAAATGTTCCACATTGATTATGAGGGATTCTATCTATTTTCTGTGAACATGGATATAAATTTAATATATTGAATATCTATAATTCCACAATACAATGGCTCCTTAGAGTTACAACATGCTACATGTCACATGATGTACAACATATGCTTAGTGTACACCCATCTGCAAGCCAATTTATATACTTGCAATCACTGATACTTGTAATCACTAAAATATATTTAAATATTTGACTACTCTACCATGTCAACTTCCCCTTGTGTCGGATTCTTTTAGATAAGTACACAAATCATAATATGTTTCAAAACATGCATATGACATAGACTTTAAATAGGAAGAAAAAATATTAATTTTGCATGTGCACCTCACACACTAAAAAGTTGACACATCCCACCCCCTTTCCACCTCTTTTTCTTAGAGTTTGGACAGTCTTTATTCCAAAATATTTGTGATACAGTAAAATGAATTCCATGATCAGTCTTGGCTAAGCTCATCTTGAATTTTAATATCAAATATCAGCTTCAAGATGGCAAGAGTTTGATGGAGAACCTAGATATTTTATCATTTAAATTTACCCCCCCCCTTTTTTTTTGCTGTCACTTTAAAGTAACTGCAATGTTCTGGATAAGCAAAGTCTTTAGTTTGAAATGAATAGTGGATATTTTTTTTTCTTTTCTGAGTGGATAGCAAAATCGCCCATAACAGTCAATGCTAATCCCCCCCCGCCTTTTCTTTTCCCACCTGCTTCCACAAAGGCTGATTGAATTACTGACCCATTTCCTTGATCTACCATCCCTATATTTCACAACCATTATAATAACAAAGAAAAATGAATCGTGACAGTGTGGAATGTCGTACATAGTCAAGCTTAGCTATCTAAATATTCTGGATCCACCCTGCAAATGCACCTTCAGATGCTACAATTTTCATCGTTTCATCACTTTGAAAGCAAAAGTAACCTGCCTTATTATAGTTGGTATGCTCCCGTGTACTACTTACACTCATAACTGAGCTGAGGCACCCTAGATGGCATCAAATATTGCCTTCATTCGGTATTTTCATATGACAGCGCCATGTAAACACCTGCATCTTTCTTTCTTATAAATTCCTCCACTGCTTGGAGTACCACCCCAATGGGATGTAAAACTGTGTGGTTTGATAAAATTTTCATGTTTACATTAAAACAAGTGACATCATGTTTTAATAGTAGATAATATAACAATTTTAAGAGATACCTTATAGGCATATCTACTATATGTTATTCAAATTAAAATTTTTTTTAAAAAATGCTAAGAAAAACTTTCTAAAATACTAAAATGCATGGGTATTAGTATCTATTTGAACAGTTAGTTGTGAGAAAGGTTTAACTACCTATTTACATCTATCTTTCCGTTTCACTGAATGTTACTGTGGGCTAAACCCATTAAAATTGGTGTTTAATATGGGCATTTTCATGTGTTACCCTGTATACAGTGTTGCACACCCTCATCAACATACAACTAGAGTGGGATTTGAAGCATCTTGTTTACTTTCTATGCCTCCCGGTGGGGGCGCTGCGAATTACGTAACATCCTTTTCCATTCGGAACTAAATTTTTCGTTGCGTAAAGGTAAAATCCAGAAAATCTCGAAAGAAATCGGCGATCCCTCTGGATATACGTCTATGTTGTCAACAACAAAGCGCGCGCTATTTGAAAAGCAAATGTGTAATGTTCAAGGATGTACGATAACTTGTTAGCTAATTTGATGAATTTTGACTTTAAAAAATAATAATAATAATAAAAAAAAAAAAAGATTAAAAAAAAAAAAAAACAAAGATTAAAATTAAAATTGTGATTAGAGGAGTTTGAGAGGTTATGAGCGCTATTTAAAGACAAACTCATATATTATACAGCACGCCTACACGCACGTACCGTGCACCAGTTTAGTTAAATATTTAGACATACAAAGAAAGAAATAAAGAAAGACAAAAAGACCAAAAGTATGCAAAAAAAAAGAAGGAATAATAAATAAATAAACAGTAAACATGTAACGAATCTTTAACAAAGACAGAGAGAAAGACGGTAAATAAAGCCGGGGCTGGATAAAAAAAAAACCAACTCGATGTTTCCTCCTTGCACTGATATAATATTTTTTGACAAAAAAATCCAGCCATATTCGTTTATCTATAACCTATCTTGTGAATATAAGTCAAAATCGATCCGCATCTGATATGATGATATGACAAGGGGGGGGGGGGGGGGGGGGGGGTTAATTCCTAACCAGACGTGCCGTAAGGAACGGGTCTTTTTCATGGTGTAAAATTATATGATTTGGTATTTAACGAGGCTGAGTACAATTAGAAAAAATTGATGACGGTGAAATTTCAATTCTTTTGCTTAAAATGATATTTGAAGTGCAACAAATAAATAACATGAATTTAATTAAAATCTCTTGCGCAGAAATATTAAAAATTTGAGAAAAATCGTTATTTTGCAACTCCATACAGTCTCATTGTAAGATGCCATTATCTTTTAGATGACCTCTACATAATACTGAACGGTCAACTTCTATTTTCTTTCCCATAAAATGAATTTTATAATACTGCAATTATATGATCCGAATTTAGTCAAAATACCTTGGGTAGAAGTTCATCATTTTCTAATTAAGAAATAAAAAATGACAAGCCGGGCTCTATTGTATCATAATGCCCGAGCGTCCTCAGCCAATCACATTTATTACCGAGCCGCTTCAGCGGCGAGGTGATGAATATGATTGGCTGAGGACGCGAGGGCATTATGCGACAATAGACCGCCCGGCTTGTAATTTTTTATTTCTATTACTTAGACCTTTCGATTCTTGGTAAAAACCAGTTCCTGCCGGTTTATCTGCTTTCAGAAAATGGGTAGGCGTGGCTTATCGCTATAGGGCCTATATTGGAGAATAGAGCCCGGCTCGCGTCTGTTGTCTTAATATGGAAAAAGAATCAAGTCATATTAGAATTAGACACAGCCTCGTTAAGAGACCCTCCATTGGGTGTCAGTTGTAAAAAACATTCTATCATCTTTTTAATGTAGACCTAAAAAAAAAAATTAAACGTATGACCATGCTTTTTTTTTCTGCGCCATGCAGTTTATGATAATATTCTAGTGTTAGTATGATAGCAGAATCTGAATCATAAATCTAATATACTGAAATCTGAATCTAATATACATGACTGGTCGAATTGGAAATGTTCTGTTGTGATTTAAAACATCAATTTGGGGAGAGTATGAATTTTCATTGAATTGTCAGAGACAACCCGGGCCACCTTTTACCAAATTGTAATTTTGAAATTACACCCCCCCCGTTATTATCGCAAAGTTTTCCTCCCATTGAGTCCGACATTGGCGTTCTATCTTCCCTACCCTTATCATTCCCAATACAATTTATCCTTACTCTTTACATCGCCAAAAACAAGTCTAAAAAAATATACGTTTGGAGCTTGACAGAGTGATTTGTTCCAACTTTATTTTTATTGTTATTATATATATATACTTTTTTTCCATAATCCTTTTTTTTTGCGGTTTGTGTGTTGACAACTTGTCTATCGTGATCTGACACTTGATGCAACTTCAAGAAGGAAAACAATACTAGTATACTCAATTATTATACTGGAAGAAACGAGGGATAATAATGCGAACGAACGTAATATCATCATGAAATTTTTTTGTTTCCTTTTCATTACATTCTTTGTCAAATATTCTATTTTTCCTGCTTTTGTTAGTATTTTTTTAGGAGAGGGGAGTTAAAGGGTGGCGTATTGTGATTTTGAAAGAAAAAAAGGTTTTGCCTACCCTTTTCTAAACCAAGATCTGCCATTGAATTTGAAAATCATGGTAAAGATGTGAAACATCAGTAGTGTGTGTGTGTGCATGGATGGGGGGGGGGGGTGTTTGCCCCTCTCTCAGTCTAAAATCAATGCATGTTTTTCAGCAAAGGGCATGCCGCGATGGTGGTCTTCAGTTACCCCCTTATACATTATTATTCATTGATTTTCTTATCGTAATTCTCATTTATTTTTCACATCGATCATGGTGGAGAAGATGCTCAACGGTGTTGATTCTAATATGAAAACGTAGCTTCAACGTAAATGTTATATATAATTTTATTGTTGCGATCATCATCATAAAATAGTGCACATATTTCATTTTTTTCAGCTATTTGAAAATTCATGGGATGAGATTACACAAGTATTTCATAGATGGCAACTTACATAATTTTTTTTTGTAATTTTAAATGTAGTTGCATGAAACAATCTGCAGTACATTTAATCTTCAGCTTCTAGGTTTTGAACTTCAACAGTCCAAAATTGGCAAGAAACGAAACTGAGGTAATACTGTTTTTGAAAAAGTAAAAGAAACACATGCTATTTTCCACAAACATCCACAGGACATTGACAAAATCCGCTGTAGATCGCCGGCAATCCGGCACTTTTATATAAACACTGCCTGGGATACCAAATACTACCCCTGCCAGTCGAGCTGGGAATCCCCTGTGATTTGCCTATTCTCCTTGATGAGGGTCGTTTTCTCATGAACTGAACAAATAGGAAAACCGGCCCAGGGGGTGGGATTGTTCTCGGACATCAGTCCAGAATCCCCCCCCCTGGAATTAAACCGTTTTACACAATCTTTGCTTTTCATTTCCCCAATATACTTTGTAATTGAAGAATCAGTTATCAAAATAATTGTGCACACAATTGGACTGGTCTATTTACTGTCTTAGGACAGTGCACCTTTGATTCTAATTATGTTCAATGCAATCATTGAACATCTGGAAATATCATCTTTCCTCCGATTCCGTGTCATTTTCACATGTTTGAAACAAAAACTAATGTAATATGGAAAGACAGAAGATCTATGCAACATTCTATTGACAAATTTAATATTGAATTGAAGAGCAGAGCAAAGAAATCGACGCGTTCTACGATATTTTATCGCTTTGCAACGTTGCCCCCAGAAATTTCCCGAACGAAGTACTCTTAGTGAAATTCACGCTAGAGAGTTACATAAGGGACGTCACTCTTACGTTAATGGCAATAAGGCCTATTGAATTTATTCTTGCGACTCCTCGAATATTTAGGGTACGAGAATTCAATCTATTGTCAACACATATAAAATATTCCTTGAAATTGACATTTTAAAAATAAATTAAGAAAGTACTTTATCCCCTTGTAAGTTACAAGATAAACCTGAGGTAAATCATTTTTTTCTATTCCAGCATGTATACAGATGAACCGTGTAAGGGAGAAAACCCGAAAACCATTTATTATATCAGAGCAAAAAACCAAAATTAAAAAAAAAAAAAAAAACAAAACAAAACAAAACAAAACAAAACAAAAAAAAAAAAACAAAAAAAAAAAAACAAAACAAAACAAAACAGAACAAAACAAAACAAAAAAAAAAAAAAAAAAAAAAAAACAAAACAAAACAAAACAAAAAAAAAAAACAAAAAAACAAAACAAAAAAAAACCCACCTGGCCGAGGCCCTTCATGGCCGAGGTGAATCTGAAAAATAATAAAGCCTGTGTTTGTGAAACACGAATGCCCCCGGTGGCATCTTTGTTAGTATGAACACTATTTTCTGTTAAGTACATGTATGTGAGGTCACTGGGTTAAAAGGTCAAAGGTCAAGGTCACGAGGTCAAAAATTTTGGTATCAATGGAAAGGTCTTGTCACAAGGAATACACATATGAAATATGAAAGCCCTATCACTTCCCATTCAAAAGTTATGCCCAATGTTAAAGTTTTTGAAAAGTAGGTCAAAGGACAAGGTCAAGGTCACGAGGTCAACAATTTTGGTATCAATGGAAAGGTCTTGTCACAAGGAATACACATGTGAAATATGAAAGCCCTATCACTTCCCATTCAAAAGTTATGCCCAATGTTAAAGTTTTTGAAAAGTAGGTCAAAGGTCAAGGTCAAGGTCACGAGGTCAAAAATTTTGGTATCAATGGAAAGGTCTTGTCACAAGGAATACACAAGTGAAATATGAAAGCCCTATCACTTCCCATTCAAAAGTTATGCCCAATGTTAAAGTTTTTGAAAAGTAGGTCAAGGGTCAAGGTCAAGGTCACGAGGTCAAAAATTTTGGTATCAATGGAAAGGTCTTGTCACAAGGAATACACATATGAAATATGAAAGCCCTATCACTTCCCATTCAAAAGTTATGCCCAATGTTAAAGTTTTTGAAAAGTAGGTCAAAGGTCAAGGTCAAGGTCACGAGGTCAAACATTTTGGTATCAATAGAAAGGTCTTGTCACAAGGAATACACATGTGAAATATGAAGGCATTATCACTTCCCATTCAAAAGTTATGCCCAATGTTAAAGTTTTTGAAAAGTAGGTCAAAGGTCAAGGTCAAGGTCACGAGGTCAACAATTTTGGTATCAATGGAAAGGTCTTGTCACAAGGAATAGACATGTGAAATATGAAAGCCCTATCACTACCCATTCAAAAGTTATGCCCAATGTTAAAGTTTTTGAAAAGTAGGTCAAAGGTCAAGGTCAAGGTCACGAGGTCAAAAATTTTGGTATCAATGGAAAGGTCTTGTCACAAGGAATACACATGTGAAATATGAAAGCCCTATCTCTTCCCATTCAATAGTTATGCCCAATGTTAAAGTTTTTGAAAAGTAGGTCAAAGGTCAAGGTCACGAGGTCAAAAGTTTTGGTATCAATGGAAAGGTCTTGTCACAAGGAATACACATGTGAAATATGAAAGCCCTATCTCTTCCCATTCAAAAGTTATGTCCAATGTTAAAGTTTTTGAAAAGTAGGTCAAAGGTCAAGGTCAAGGTCACGAGGTCAACAATTTTGGTATCAATGGAAAGGTCTTGTCACAAGGAATAGACATGTGAAATATGAAAGCCCTATCTCTTCCCATTCAAAAGTTATGCCCAATGTTAAAGTTTTTGAAAAGTAGGTCAAAGGTCAAGGTCAAGGTCACGAGGTCAAAAATTTTGGTATCAATGGAAAGGTCTTGTCACAAGGAATACACATGTGAAATATGAAAGCCCTATCTCTTCCCATTCAATAGTTATGCCCAATGTTAAAGTTTTTGAAAAGTAGGTCAAAGGTCAAGGTCAAGGTCACGAGGTCAAAAATTTTGGTATCAATGGAAAGGTCTTGTCACAAGGAATACACATGTGAAATATGAAAGCCCTATCACTTCCCATTCAAAAGTTATGTCCAATGTTAAAGTTTTTCGGACAAACAGACAAACAGACAAATAGACAAACAGATAAACAGACAAACAGACGGACAGGCCAAAAACTATATGCCCCCGAATCTTTGATTCCGGGGGCATAAAAAACGATCGGCGTTATTCATGTAGATGAACGTGTAAGTATAACTCCGATCTTTTATTTTGTGCGTAAAAAAGCTAATATTCACCTTATTTTGGATACAACTCATAGCTAAAACATTGATTGTTACACTGCATCACATTCTCCTTTTTGTTATAATTGATCCACATAGTACAAAAATAAAGAAAAACCTATTGTTCTGCGTTGCGTGATTTCCCACCGTGACAGTATGAAAATTAGAAAATCAAATAAGAAAATTGAAAAGTACAAATCAAGGAAACAAACTAAATGTAAAATAAGCAAAGTATGGCTGAAAATATGACAGATGAATAAAAATAATAACAAAAATATGTTTCTCATTTACACATTTCCGTGATATGAACATATTCATTTGTACATATAGCAGGAATTATCCATCTTGTTTACATGCTCTTAGATGGGTAAATTGAGGTACGAAATACCGCTCCATATTTTATCCAAAATTACATACTTCAAATAAAGCGCAAAGAAAATAAATGCATAAGTTCATGAAAAGTAAATTGAACATTCGCTGGTATATACATGCATTTTAATATGGATTCTCTGTAAAAACCTAAAACAGCTGGCCACGGCATGTCATGGATTTTGATGAAACTTTCTGTAATTATCATACTTAATGTAAAAACAATGAAAACAAACCGTATTGTTATATTTGAACAACGGTTGCCATGGTAACGGGGTCAATCTATTTGACACCCCCATAAATATGAGAGGTAAGACATATTGTGGCATTCTGTTGCCATGGAAACCATGGTCAAAATTTACTTTATGAACCCAAAAAACTTTTCTTTGTAAGTTCAACTCTAACAAAAATAACTTTTTCGGGGGAGGGGGTTATCAGGTAGTTGTTGATATTCAGTCAAATTATGTGAAAATTTAGCAAAAATAAGGTCTAATTATACGGTCATTTTTGGCCTGTTTTTGACTATTTTGAAGGTTAAAAACCATTACTCGGTGAATGTTATGGGTATTTAACATCACCTTGCCAAAATAAATGTCTATAGCTGGAAAAAATCAAGAAATAAAATTTATGGTGAAACTCACCATTTTGTCATGAATGCCAATTAAAATCCGTTGCTATAGCAACTTGGAATCCATATTACCATATACTGCATATTTAAAAACATTGTTTTTCCTCATGTTTGAGTCCTATGTTTATGAATTAGCATACATGTATACAAATTATATTAATCATTATCAATTGACCTTCAAATCATTTCAAGGTCATCTGTCCAAATCTCAAGGTCATTTCTAACTTTAGACTAAAATTAAGACAAAAATCTGGATTTCCAATTAATTCAAATTGATTTCTCTTACTTATTTCATTAGATATTTTGATTTTAAATATTTACAGTTGAACAACCGATCAAAAGAAGAAGAATTCATCACAATTTTGTTAGATTGTATTTCACTTCTATGTATGACATACTTTCAAAAGAGAATAAAATTGAGATTTTCTAAAATTTTCTCGTAAAATATGTGACATTATTTGGGGTCTTCATTGGGCTTTGATAAATGTGATACTCATCCCAACAAATAATACATTTATCATACTTTTACGGATAATTGATTGTTTTGCCAAGGTTCCATACTGTTTACTGTTGATCATGTCTCTTTTTAGTGAAAAACCACAAAATTTGGCCTGAAAATAGCAAATAATTTCAATGACCTTGAAAATTGAGCAAACGACCTTGACATTTTCTCAAGGTCACGATAGCATCAAATGGTCTTTAATACATCTACATACCAAGTTTTGTAGCGATAGCAGGCATACATCTGTAGAAATTAGCTTTTTACTTATGACAGGTATTTACACCTTCGTACCAAATGTTGCCATGGTAACCTATTTCAAAGGCATGTAAACAGAAAAATCTCACTTCTAGATAAAATTCCTTCGATTCCCATGAAGTCCTAGGATAATTCTCTTGAGGAAATAGTCAACTGTATTTCAAATCTTGTGCAATTGCATTATTACTCTTGTCAAAATTAAGTAAAATATAGGTAAAATAAGGCCTAAATTGGCCGAAAATGGCTCATTTTGAATAAGCATTTTTTTCTTGAAATTGAAGCAAATTTATATGACACACAGAAAGAAGGAGCATCGAAAAATCAAATTGTATCAACTTAAGAGGATTTAAATAAATCTTTTCGGAAAATTACATATACATTCAACATTTGTTTCGATGGTAACGGGATGCATAAAAATGCCTTGTTTAAAGGTGTTTTTATACAAAACCTTGGTTACCATGGCAACGGAACGTCGGAGAAAAAAATGGAAGGTCAATTCGCTCTGAGGACATCATATTTACCTTATACACAAAAAATAACCAAAATCTGAGACATGTCGTGGCCAAACATGTCTGATTTTTTAGGTTTTTACATAGAATCCATATTAATCATCGATCGCACCATAACGTAAATGCAGTAATAACGTAAACGATATCGCTACAGCAAGTCCGAATTTTGTATATATGTCGCATTCCATGCTGTCGTTGGTCTAGTCTATGTAGATCATGGTGACGGTGTCATACCACATTTTGAGAGAGAGAGAGAGAGAGAGAAAAAAAAACGTCATGCAATGCATTGTGTATTCAATTCACCAGAGTCATTTTGCAACTTTTCAGTCGTTCACGTAAATGTACATACAGCTCTGTCGTAGAAACTGATATACAAGATGCTGAGTCACCTGCTGATATCGTTGTTATCTAATTGATAATTGAAGAAAGAAGGACAAAATATCCAGCAAGCTAAATTGTAAAATTCACAGAAGAGAAGTTAGTAATAAGCAATGCATAATGTTATTCCAATTTGAATTTGTACGATATCCTCTTTTTAAATCCAGTTTCTGGAAGTTGAACTTCGGTTTCAACTTCAGTTTCACCAAACGAAAATTGGTATACTATCTTTTGATCATTTTCGACGTCTACGGGAAGAATATCGCTAAGGTAAACTTCATATAGCCGTGTGAGACGCTTGTCATCTGTTAAAATAACATCAGAATGCTCTGTATAATACACACAGAGGATACCGCTTTCTCTTCGAAAGCTTTCAAGTTGTACTTTAATAACTTCACCCACTCGAATTGATGTACCGGCTGTAACAAATGAAAGAAATACATCTCTACACCAGGCCTTGCCGCTTTCGTCGACTTCTTTTTTGCTTTCCGGATGTATCTTGCTATTGAATGGTTCTCTTACATCATGCCCATATGAGAATCGCGCTATGCGCGAATCGATTGCGGATGGTAAGTGACCGTATATTACAGCTCCTTTTACAACAGATAGACCAGCATCTTGTGGCACAAGGACCCGCCGACTTTCTGTTTCAAGATGATTTCTGAGAAAATGCTGAATCATCGGAGATTCAGCGAACCCTCCGACCAACAATATAAAGCTAATATCGCTGACTTTCGGAATTCTCAAAATTTTTCTCACGTGATCAAAAATGTTTTTTTCAACATCTCTAAAGATCTTTATCATCAGTTCCCGGTCGATGATCAGTTTGTCAGAGACAACTTTTAAGTGATCCTTATAGGGACTATTTGGAGTCTGAATAAGGCTTTTCAGACTTTCACCGTTCTCATTTTCGCATAATTCACTCAATTCTGGTGGGAATCGTACTCGAAATGTTACGTTCGTTTTAGGATCGAGTGTTCTCTTTGAAATTTCAAATTCTCTCATTATTTCCAGGTACCCTGCGGTGTGCTCTTTACGCAATCTGTTGATGACTGGTCCACCAGCTATCTTTGTAAGGAGTTGAGTAAAACCCTCGTCTACCGCTGTGCCACCCCATGGTCCACCAGAAGCTTTGTGAATTTCTTTCAATTTACCTTGAGGGAGTTTTTCATGGACAGTTATATCTACTGTACCTCCTGAAAAAATTAAAGAAATAATTGAAATAAATAAATGAAGTCGAAATTCTTTTTCATATAACAATTGTATTAAAATAATGGTATTTGGTCATTTAAATGGATGGGCTACTTTTCTACAGGTGAAATGACATGAATTTCTAAAATCTAAAATTCAAAATCATAGACGGAAAGTCGTGGAAGCAAGACTAACATGAATTTTTGAACAGTAAAGAAGACACGTGTTACAGTGATCACCGGAAGAAAAGTTATTGAATATAGCAACACAAGTAAATCCCTATCAGAAAAAGTAAGATCGAAGACAGAGAGTAAACACACCAGGAAAAGAGAATGTTATTTGCCCAAGTTCCTTTAACTTCCTATTAAGGTAAAGCATCCCTCAGGTCTCGTGCTCATATTTCCAAAATAATTTTTTTTTACAATTTATCAAGTTCCGTCTTTTTCAAAGCTTATGTTTGACCTGATATAAAAACAAAATATAATTCGTGGTCTCATGGTTATACCGAGAACTTAAGCCGTTCGAACTATAACATTGGATCCTATGGGAAAAGTAAGAAAAAAAAAGCCTTTTTCGAGATAAAATGTAACTAATTTATAAAAGTTTCTTTTCCAAAAACCATATGAGTTTGATAATCTGAACAATATTCTGAAGAGAAAAAATGGGTATCCAGAAAAAAAAAAATAACCAGCATTCTGACCTGAGGGATACTCTACTCTAATGCATGTCTGAGATTATGCATGCTTGAAAAAGGCGACTTCTCATTTTCATAGTTGTGAAGAACAAAGGACGCTCAAAATTTGATCATGAAATTGAGATATCAATTAACAATGCTGTAGAAAAAAGACAGTGTGGTTGCCCTAAAAAATTCAGGTAAAAATTAAAATAAAGATTTTGTTTTTATAACTGCATAAAATTCTTGCATAAAATATCAAGAGAAAATTGATGAAATATTGGCACATACTTAATAGCCAATCCGGCATAAAACCATGCAAAATCGTAAGAATCGTCCAAAAGGTTGGTCAAAGTTTTACATTTTTATGCATATTTCTGTATTCTATGATGAAAAACATCCTAGAAAAAAAATATTTTAAAATTCATAGATGTCCCGTTTTATAGTAATGGGTCCATTTTGTTTGTATGGCATAACTCCTTTAACAGGGCTCAAAAACAACACTAAAATAATCCTATTTTCATCGTTAAATAAGATTTGATTTTGATATGCAATAATTCTTTTCATGATAAAATCAGATACTTACTCAATTTATCTTCATTATACATGTAGTACTCGCAAAGGTAAGATATACGAATTGACTTGCCACCAGGGGACGCTCTAATACGACTTATATTGGGATTTGACAAAAGCGTCCCTTTTTTGAACATGAATAAAATCTATAAGAGAGAAAATTTTCCCACAAAATTTCAGTATAATAAAGTAAACATATCATACTTTAATATATAAAAAAAATTGTCGCTGCCAAATGTATCTAAGATATGCAAATCCTTTCGAGAATATTCATTATTTTGCGAAATATGATAAAAACATTTAATGGAAAAATGTTCAAAAGATAAGCATGTTTGATCATAATCTAGAAAAAAATTTATGACATCATAAAAATATATTCTAAAAATGATGAAAATCGTTTCAGATCTTTTTCAATTTCCCTTATAAGCCCCGTCATTAATTTCTAAGACGATTTTCGAGATAGCCCGGAACGACGCCACCGAGTCAGACTTTTAGTGATGACGTCACGAGGACTTTTAGTGATGACGTCACGTGGCTAGGTTACAATGACGATAAAATAAGAACTTGACACGGATTTATAAACTATCGCATTAGAGTATAGGATTTAGATTTTAGCTCAAGATTGCATAGGAAATCGCAATCCCTCCTTTCTAGATGTGATTACAAGTACCCATTCAAAAACCTTTTGAAATAATATGATTTAAAAGAACGAGTCTCTAAAATAGTCGGTGTCGTGCTCAACTAAGTACTGGTTAGAGCGTCGAACCAATAGGCGATTTTCGAGTTACACGGATTGACCGTTATCGTTTTGAAATAACGCACTGCCTATCACGTGACTTTGCAGAAATGTCATCCAAGCCTACTTCCGGTTTTTCATAGCAACTATGTAAACAGAGGGAAATACAACGTTCCATCGCGTTCGCGTACTTTCGAATCGTAGCATGTTTGTTTATAGAAATAAACACAATACCTAAATTAATTTGATATCTTTTTTTCGTATAATGTCAGAATTTGACAATGAAAAATATATTTCAAAGTTTTGGGATTGTCGGGAAAGGGGGGGGGGTAATTTGGAATATTCCATATTGTAATTCGTTCCCAGTATGATCAAAGAGATGGTTTTTAGGAGTTTTGGTATTTAGAGAATCAAATCTTTTCTCAGACTCCTTTGGGGGTACATAACTATCTATATCTATGGTTTCTTCTTTAATGACAATTAAGGCATTACTGAAATTTTATATATGCAACTGTCAAGGAGATGTTCAGGAAAATGAAAGATATTCCATTTTCAAATGGAAAAGGTGCAATAATGGTTTTGTTTCTTAAGGGAAATAAGTTTTTGTTTATTACCTTACTGCGATAAAAAAAAAGCCATGAGGGTTTTTAAACATTACAAATACACAATTTGACAGTGGCAGATTTAGGGGATGCTGAGTGCCCCCAGTATTTCAATCATTTCCCTATACCCTATACAAATATACTGTTTGACAATCGCCTATTTAACCCCCCCCCCTCTCCTCGTTCATTGATTCAATCCAAGGAAGAGGAAGGCAAAATGCCATAATCACTGTGTAGGATAGATAGAGAAAAATTTGGTAAAAAAGGGGCGTATTATAATACATGTAAATACTGCAAATTAAATATCTGAATTTGCCATTGTTGATTATAAAACAGAGCAATTAAGATGACATATGAATATTTGTATCCCTCTCTTATCATTGATGGGCTACAATTCCTTTGTTATTGTTGTTATGGTCAGAATTTAGACTCCTATGTTCATTTTATTTTGTATGAAGTAGTCCATGGTTGTCCAACATAACAGATTTACAAACTGCTCTACACATATTATTTTAAGTAGTATTAATACTGTCTATGATATCATGAAATAGGAAAGAGAGATCTTCATCAATTTTCTTTAAAGATCAGAATTACATGTAAGCTAAAGGCAACATTTGAGCCTTTCTATGTAACACACAAGTTTTCTTCCTCCTTCCATAAAGTACCACATGCTTGACAATTTCCACACCTTCATTCATAACAGTCCATTGTTCACCATTATGTAACAAATCCCATTCAATTCATCTATAGTTCAACATGATGGTGAAATAACAGCAATTAACTTATATTTCAAGAATCTAAAAAGAACCCAAATGCTCAGACTAAACTGAGCGCTTTTTGAAACTTTTACTTCAACTCAAAATCAGTGACTTCAACACACCCCCCCCCCCCCACCTTCAACGTTGTTTCATTAAAATTCTGTGCACATTGGTCATCTTGCATATATATATATATATATTGCTTCTAGATTCCTAGTGACTCTCTTTTTGCATTTTTGTTAGCGTTTGACAACATAAAACACCTACTGTGCTAAAGACTGACTGAAATAAGTGATTTTGAGGGGGACAAACAGGGTGAAAGGGAGGGGAGGAAGGACAGGAGGAGGGAGAGAGGGGGAGGGAAAGTGGAGGAAGGGAAGGGGGATGGGAGGAAAGGGGGTTGGAGGAGGGTGGGAGGGGGAGGTAAGGGAAGGGTGAAAAGGAGGGGGAGGGAGGAAGGAGTGGGAGAGAGGTACCCCCTACGTTTAATCGTGTTATTGTCTCACGTGATACTGTGAAGAAATCAAGCATACTACCTGTATAGACATATACTTGACCAATATTCTAGTGAGTAAAAATTAATAAAGACGATGCAGAGAAATATGACTAATGGTTAAAGTAAGCGGATGACCTGCTACATACTCCAGATCCCCCAAATACTTAGCCCAGTTGCCACATTAAATTTAGATAAATATTCACTTTCCTTTTGTGTCAGCGCGATAAAATAATCCAGCAAAATAACAAATCCAATATGAATGATAGATTTACACTAGTAAAGCGAAATATATCGTTTATTCACTGAAAATCGTTCAAATCTACCGCTTCTAGTAACATTATAATGACGCGTGGCGTAAACCGGAAGTAACCTTGGATGACAAAGGCATATTCTAAATGACGAACCTGTCCGAAACCAGGGTAACTCGAAAATCGCCTATTATGGAAAGGTTCCTGGTTCGAGTCTCCCTGAAGCAGGGGCACTTAATCTCACTTAGAACTATTGAATTTGAAGACGTTTAACTTCTGAATGTTCATCATAAAAGGATCGCTATGCCACTGCTGGGGTCGTCTCATCAGAATTGTGACATGTATTTTCCTACAACAGGTCTCTATGATCTCTGTTATAATATATAGTACTGAACAAATTGTCCTATCTGTGTATTAATGACATGACTGTGGTATTTTCTTTAAAAATATCGAAAATCGGAAAGAAAAGTTTTCTTCACAGCCTACTCTCTGCTCTTTTCATTGAATTTCCAAATTCATTGTTTCATAGGAAATTGTGTTTAAAAAGTTCTTTCCCTTTGAAAACGATCTGTTGAATAATAATTAAATTCATAAAATAAACGATATTTTTTATAATGTTAGGTAGATCTTTCCTATAAACATAACAATTTATTCGTATTTCAGAGAAAAAAATCGACTTGGTTGCACGAATGATCCTCACTTAACTTTAAAAGATTGATAAAACAAGTAAATCAATGAATTATGTCCTTTCCTTTTTTTCGAGAAAACCTCGAACATTCTGTTATCTTACTTTTTCAATGTTGAAAGTTGGAATGTTGAATAAGTAACCAACTTCCGATACCCGTTATTTTCATGCATAAAACAAGAAGAAGAAGAAAAAAATTGTTTGATATGACTGTCTCGTTCTTGATTTCAACTCAAAGTCAAAGAGCGCAGTCAACCAAATCGGTCATCTATGGTTATGATGAGAAAAGTCTTAAGTTTGTTTATTCAAGGTCAAAATTTTGGGCAAATTTCAGGGACCCTGACAACCTCTCCGTCATATTTCTTAACCTCCACCCCCCCCCCCCCCTTCCTGCGTTAAAAAAAATCTTACTGGAAAAAGCACTCTTCCCCGGAACACCCCCCCTCAATCACTCTAAATCCTTGCGTTTGCACTGGGCGAAAAAACAGGTTTACGCAACTGCGTAAACTTGCGTAAACTTGATATTTTCAGGTTTCCACAAGTTTCCGCATTGCGTAAACTGGCAAATAGTTTCCGCAAGTTTACGCAATGTTTTCGCTGATGAAACTTGATAAATTTTCCTTGATAAAGTTTCCGCAATGTAAACTTGGAACAAATGGTTTACGCAGTTGCGGAATCCTGATGAAACCTGTTAAATTTCTTTCCATTTTATTTCAACAAGTTTCCGCAATGTAAACTTGGAACAAATGGTTTACGCAGTTGCGGAATCCTGATGAAACCTGTTAAATATGTTTACGCAGCTGCGGAAACCTAATTAAACTTTTCAAATAGTTTACACAGTTGCGGAAACTTGATATGTAACTACTTCTATAGTTTACGCAGTTGCGGAAACCTGATTAAGTTTTTATCATTAATTTCTTTTTTTTTTATTTTTATTTCTTCATTAATTTATTTGTTTTATTAATTTATTTTATTTATCTATTTATTTTATTAATTAATTTCATTAATTAATTTATTTTATTAAGATATTTATTTTATTAATTAATTAATTGATTTTATTAAATTTAATTTATTTTATTAATTTATTCATTTTATTAATCAGTTAATCTATTTATTTTATGAATTTATTTATTTTATTAATTTATTTATTTTGATATCTATTCTATCAATTTATTAAATTAATTAATTCATTCTATTATAATTAATTTTTTTACCAATAAATCAATTGATTTTTATTAATCTAATTTTATTTATTAATTTCTTTTCTCATTTTTATTTATTTTCTCAATTTCATTAATTTTATTATTTTATCAATTTATTTATTTCATTAATTTATTTATTTTATTGATGTTTTTATTTAATTTGATTGTTTCATTTTACTAATTAATTAATTTTGTTTATTCATTCATCTTATTAGTTTATTGATTTTATTATTTTATTAATTTTATTTCAATTTTTTTAATTTATTTATTTTATTAATTTATTTATTTTTATTAAATTATTTACTTTGTTAATTTATTTTATTATTTTTTTTTTCATTTATTTATTTTTTTTTATTTATTTATTTTTTTTTCATTTATTTATTTTTTTCATTTATTTATTTTATTCATTTATTTATTTAATAAATTTATGTATTTATTAATTAATTTATTTTATTGATATATTTTTTAATTTATTTATTATTTTAACTTATTCTACTAATTTATTTATTATTAATTTATTAATTATCTTATTTATATTGTTTATCTATTTTTATTTATTTTTTATCTGTATACTTTCCTTGTTAATCAGTTTCACTAATTTTATTTTTTTTTTTATTAATTTGTTTATTTTCATCAATTTTTTTTTTATTTAATTATTTTATAATCTATTTACATGTGAATTTATTTAATTTACTTTGATTAATTACTTTTGAAAATCTACCTATTTTTCATTATTAAACTGAGATAACGTCATTGGCTTGGTTTTCAAATACCTTGTCACTTCATGAGTGCAGTAGATTTGATTGGCGTGATAATAGCGGCGTTCAAATGATTTCAGATGTGTATGACATAAAAACACAGTACGTAATCCTAATTATGCTAATGAGTTACCACTACATCACCCATACCTGTCAATCAATTATGCTAATGAGCTACTCCTACCTCACCTAGCTATTCCTGTCAATCAAATTTGAGGGATATAAAGGTCGTAGCAATGACCAATCGAATTCGATAAATATGGTAACTTTCAAAATTATAATGATAAAATTTTACCTGCCTATTCCATAATCCAAAAACCTTCTCCGTCATATATTGATAAATTGTAAAACTTGTGCTTATGATTCCTCATTTTATTTATTTATTTATTTATTTATTTATTTATTTATTTATTTATTTATTTATTTATTTATTCATTTATTTATTTATTTATCTATTTATTTATTTATTTATTTATTTATTTATTTATTTATCTATTTATTTATTTAAATACAATGAAAACACTATATTATTGTATCTATATATGAAACAACTGGGTTTTATTTATTTATTTATTTATCTATTTATCTATTTAAATACAATAAAAACACTATATTAATGCATTTATATAAGAAACGACTGTGTTTTATTTATTTATTTATTCATTTATTTAAATAAAATAAAAACACTATATCATTGTATTTATATAAGAAACAACTGTGTTTTATTAATTAATTAATTAATTAATTAATTAATTAATTAATTAATTAATTAATTTATTTATTTATTTATTTATTTATTTATTTATTTAGTTAGTTAGTTAGTTAGTTTATAAATTTCTAGACTAAGATGCATATTTTTTTTTAGGAAAATATACATTGAAAACTGTTTATTTACCATTATGGGTTATTAAAATATTCTCTCTCTCTCTCTCTCTGAATTTATTTTTAAGAAATCATTTTCTATCAGCTGATTTTACTCTTGAATTCTTTTTGTCCATTTTTTTCTTTTGTTAAATTGAAACATGTCAGTGTCCAGTTCTGTGCATAGAGGTATCCGGACATTTGAACATTTTGACAGTTTGACAAGTACACAATATAATTACTGACCCGTGTAATTTGCAACCGCGTGTCAGCTACTTTTACATCATAAAAGAAGCGATTTTATTCATCAATTCTTTTTGTCCGTTTTTTTTTCTTTTGTTCCTTAAATTATTAATAATCAGCATATCATTTTTTATGTTTCTTTTTATTATCAATTATATATATATATTTCATTTCATTTCATTTCATTTCCTTTTATTTCATTTCATTTCATTTCATTTCATTTTACTTTTTTTTTTTTTTTTTTTTTTTCATTTCATTTTATTTTATTTTAAGGTCTGCTTTGAAACATGTAAGTGTCCAGTTCTTTGCTTAGAGGTATCCAGACAATTGAACATTTTGACAGTTTGACAAGTATACAATCACTAACCCGTGTAATTTGCATCCGCATGTCAGTTACTTTTACATGAGAATACAAGACTATATATCGATATGTTCTAATTATAAGCGAGTGCCATTTTTTAAGAATTTCGTCGAGTTGTTCTATATATCCCACCCTTTCCCCTTTGTGTTGATAAATGGCCCCTAGCAAAATATCAAATGCAGATAAAAATGACTACTGAACTTTATATGATTTTCTTGTAGTTAAATGGATGGTTTCAATCCCGAGTGTCTTAAATTTATACCCTATAAACTCCCCCTCCCCCCCCTTAAAAAAATTCAAATATTTTTTTTTATAAAGCTTAAAGAAGCATTAAAATTAATGAAGTCCAAAATCCTGTGACCTAAAAGGGTTCACGCTGCGAACCCATGGATATGAGAGTCGCACCGGGGGGGGGGGGGGGGGGGGTTGTAGGGGCACTTTGACATCATGTCCAACTTGAAGATATTTGCGCGCCGTCATGACAGCATGTTTTGGATCGGCACCCCAGTGTGCATTTCCTCAAAACTTTTTTTTCTGTGAACTATCACAGGGAAAGATAAAGAAATAAATTAATTGAAGCTCAAAATAATTATGTATATTTGTAATCAACAATTATTTGTCAAACTTACAGTGATTTTTTTTTTTGATCGCTACCTAAGGATCCGCTGCCGACATTAATATCTGCTCTAGCCTTACATTATAGATCGAGAGAGAATTGATAATCGATTACTTTGCTTTTCATGTTTGATCCTTCATGAATGCATGTACGATCGTCTGTTCGCTTAAATATGAAAGGGGGATTGCAGATCTATCCGGGATCTCGTTAATAAATTACCCCTAGGCCCATCCCCCGGCCCCCACCACCACACAAGAAGACAACTTGTATTTTTTAGAATGAAGTTATAAACACGAAAAAGTTCTGCCCTATTGTGACTTTCTGACGTATTGATGAAACACAAGACAAGTGGGACACTTCTCAGTCATAAATTAATCTCTTTCATAAATACAGTATATAAATACAATATAATTTAAACAGGACAATTCGTCGAAAAGAATTCATTGTCTTCTCACACAATTTTTTATCAATTGAGCTTTGAAATGCCGATTAGGCCAGCTTCGCCCTCAATCATGAAATACAATATGTGGGGTGGATATAGTTTTTCAAGTTTGGTCCAGTCCCTCCCGAGACTTCAAGTCTAGTCTATGAACGTAAATAATTGTACATATTTTGATTCTTTGATTCCAAGGGACAGGCCAACCAAGCCTTATTCTGGGCTTGCATCCCCCAAGAAAAAAAAAAAAAAAAAAAAAAAAATGTTTTAGTTTTAACATATTTTATTTCATAATAACATGAAATAGGATGGGCAAAAATTATAACAACATTACATAAGTCCTCTCCTTATCATACACAACATATAAATATCAAGTTGGCAACTTAAAAAAATATGTAGATATACTAGTGAAAAAAAAATACGAAAAACGTCTATCCACGGCACTGACTCCAAATTTTCAAATAACCAGGTATATTTTGGTCCATTTACAGAAAAAAAACGGCAAAATTCGCCCCTTGATCCCCCAGCAAAAGGAGCGCTTAATCCGCTACTGATACTCGATCAATATCAATGGCGGATCCAGCGCCCCCATTGCCGGGGGTCAAGGGGCGAATTTTGCCGATTGTGATTGAAAATGGGCCAAATATACCAGTTTTTGGAAAGTTTGGGGTCAGTGCCGGGGGGGGGGGGGTTGCCCCCTCCGCACCCCCCTGAATCCGCCACTGAATATTGTCTGGATCTCCGAGCTGGAAACACAAAATCACCTGCGAATCACTAATCACCTCTAGGCCTAGTGAATATTTATTTTCTTTTCGAGGTTTAAAATAAAAATATTCATTATGGCAAAATATATGTATATGAAATAAAAAACAGAACAATCAAAAAAAAAAAAGAAAAGAAAAAGAAAAAGAAAAAGAAAAGAAAAGAAAGAAAAGAGAGAGTGAAAAAACGCCGAAAAATACAGCGGGCTCTGTGTTCGCGCTAGCACAATTTCAAATCAAATATTGACCAATCAGAGGCGAGCATTTTATTTGTATACAGAGGAAACTCAGAAGCGGGTTGAAAGTTGTCTTCCCACGAAGAAACTAAGCAAAACATGTTTATTTGGGTAATCCCATGGCGATAAATGGTAAGATGCATTTCTTAGTCATTAATATTTACTTTTTAACGTGCATTTCCCAAAATAAAGACGTCGGCTTGGTCAGTTCGACCCACGCGCTGATTTTTCTTGTTCTTGCTTTTATTTTACGGCGATCCTGTGGACTATTTGAATCACTTTTTATATATTTAGACATATTTGTATCATTACTTCCTCCTAAAAAGGAACATGTACCAGTTAAAATCTTTGTTTACTTTGTTGCAAGCTACCCCCCCCCCCCCCTTCCCTTTCGGCCTTTGCCATGGGAAGGATTGGGTAAACTTAAAGATACATGTTCTTCAGGGCGTCAGGATTTTTCATATTGATGTCTTTTCTAGTGTTGTAATGATAGTCGCTGAATCTTGAAAAGTGCTGACTATCATGACTATCGATAATGATTTCAGTGCGAAAAGTCTTTGCTATAATTCAAAACTAAAAACTAGACGCGATCGCTTTTGCAAAGTTACCGGTTGAGGAGGAGCAGATTTATCCATATCCCGGCAGTACTAAGTCCGCAGCATGGGACTGTTTTGGCATTAATAGAAAGAAAAAGGAAGGCCCCCTTCTATCATGTCTAAAGCAAACCTCGAGATAAATACCTTTATTTGCAAGATCTACTTGCATACGTACGCCCTGAGTATTCTCCTTCTGAAGATACAAAACATATAACAATTTTAAAGTAAAAAAGTCTGATTCTGATATCGATGTACTAGCTCCTCCAATAGTTTCTGATAATCATGATAATTGATAGTAAATTTTTTTCTGATTTTACAACTCTAGTCTTTTCGTATTCAGTTCTTTGTAGTTTTCGTTCCAATTATCAGGATTTTTCATACCTATAGATGATTTTCCAATAAACTCGTGAGACAGTCAAACACCCAGGGATGCAAATAAGCACTCGCCCGCTCGCCAATGCGACTAAAAATTCAGTGTGGACTACCAAAAATGTTTTTCTTATCGCCCACTTGGCGACCGTAAAATTCCAATCTTTATTATTTTCTTGTATCAAAGTTGCCGCAACTAACGTTTGGAAACAAAAACTCATGGGCATTTGTCAAATTTTCGGTTCGCTTTCTCGCGGAAAATGAATAGATCTCTCTTATTTCCTTGTAAAGACGTACTGTAATTTTAGATCAGTACAAATGTATATACCAAAACTAACTAATGTTTCCAAAAGCACACAAAGTCACTGTCTGGAGACCGACTGACGTGTACGTAATATGTTTATAAATGGATTTACCTGTATTTATTGATTTATTTAAAGGTACTTGTACTTGAAATAAATTCGACATGTACACTGTACAAGGAGAGAAGGGGGTTTGGGATGTAGATTTAGATACATTTTGATGTGGGCTAATCGTTTTGATGTAGGCGCCTAAATTTATTGACTTATGAGCCCATTTGGCCCCTGAAAGTTTCAACTAATTTTCATCCCTGACACCATCGTCGGAAACCCACGTTCGGTCACGCAAGCTCTCCCGTGGGTCATATCAGCAGAATTTTCGCTGGATAGCATTACAAAAATCTAATGCGATTACTTGTCAGTGAATTAGCCATTTAAAGCCACTATGTAAGCATGAATATTGTTTTGTAACTCCTAAAATTAACAAATATTAATCACTGTCAACATTATTTAGGGCATCTTCTGTTGATGGAAAAATAAAAAAGATGATATTTTGCTATCGATAGCAAATTAACAGACAAGTACTCGCATTAGATTTTTGTAATGCTATCCAGCGAAAATTCTGTCGTTATGACCCACGGGAGGTGAGCTTGAGTGACCAAGCGTGGGTTTCCGACAATGGTCAAACACCAGACATAAGTACGATAGATCCCACTATCAAATTTTGAGGAGCTCAAGTAAATCAGCTCTACATAGCAGAAACATAATCTTTTTTTTTCTGCAATATGTACGAAAGATCTCAGTAACAGGTACGAAAGATTCCTAACAAAAAATCTCGGTACAAACAGGAATAGGTACAAACATGACGAAAGATTCTTCAGGGGCGGATACAGGATATGATTTGAGTTGGGGGAGAGGGGGCGTGAAAAACAGGTAGGGTCTTTAGGGCCACCTAGCATTTTCATAGCTGCAAACCAATGTCAGATTTAAAAAGAGATTGTTCATGATTTTATTTCTTAACTTTTTTAAGTATTATAGGTAGGGCTCGGCCGATCCCATGATGGGTTGATCCAATGGATATTGCAATATCAATCTCTTCAAAACAAGTGTACATAATTTGCTCCCCCTTATTGGATCTCAAATCAAAAATTTTATATTTCCCACAATTCTCTGAGCGCCATCTAGCATGTCGAGTGAGCATTCAAAATTTATGTCTCTTGAGAGTTTGTCATCACTAGCCAATTAATCAGCACACATATTTCGATAGTTTTCATTCGATTGTGCTACATAATCAAGTAACTGACATATCTATGAAACATAAGAAGGTATTGCTAAATATTTTACGCCAGCGTCTTCGGCAGATTTCTGTGAGCGTGTCCGTTTTATTTTCGAACCTTCGCTTCGTATGCTAATCAGGACACTTAAGGTCGATTTTCATTGGTCCAGTGGTTTTGTACATTTGTCTTGAGAAGATGCATGATATCTTATAGGGCTGGGCCGATACACCGATGCATCGCAATTTTTCAATTCACGATACGAGGATCGATACATGTGCTATCGTATCGATATCCGCTACCAAATAAATACGGATTTGTTATTTTCATATTTTTAGTCCGCTTCCGTATTTAGCCGTAATTTCTGAGAATCGAAAGTGAAACTATGGCAGAGGGGGAATGGGTGAAGTTGGTGTCCCCAATCGGCAGTAAATCTGCCGTTTGGGAGAATTTTGGCATGCCGGTGTACGAATCAAATGGAGTAAGACGGCAAGACAAAGAGCATGTTATTTGCAAGCTATGTGATGCCGTATTGAAGTACACAAGAAGGCATTTAATGGTTTAACTTCAGAAAGAAGTTATGGTTTATTTACCTTTTTGTGTTGTTCTTGGAATAAATCTGTTCATTTTCACTTCTAATCTTCTATATATAAAGTATCGTGATACGTATCGTATCGCGAGGCTAGTATCGTGATACGTATCGGATCGGTCCATGGTGGTATCGGCCCAGTCCTAATATCTTACCCTTCCTTATCATAATAAGTGTTGTTTTGAATATTTTGATGTGTCAGCACTTCAGAGAATGACTATTCATCACCAATTGCTTGAATAAATCGCGTCATAATTTTTTTCAATAACAAGGGGCGTATCTTTATTCAAGAACACGAACAGTTAGCATGGCTAGTTCCGAAGAGTCCAATGGGGTTGTAGTTCAATGTGTTCAAGGAGGGAGATAACTCTAGCCAATTTGGAGGAAATATTGTTATGTGGGAACATTCAGACTGATTATATAAAAAAATTAGATCTGAAACATTGAAATTTAATTTTGGATTCCTCTTTGTAGCGTTGATGGATCTCCACCTTACTACATGTACACGATGATACTCAGTGGTCACTGGTACGTCACTGGTATGTTGGACTTTTGGCTTCTAAAAGGATGCCCTTTCTGTAAAAGATGCTGCACAATATACATGAAGGATGGTATGCCAATATTATTTTTTTCAATTGGTAAACAGATTCTTTTTTTTCTGTGTACATGAGATTTGTATATACATGTACGTGTCTCAGTCTGTCATACAAAATTGATGTCAAAACACACTTATACAATCCCTCCCCCTTGTGACATGATAAAATGCAATATACAACCAATATTTTCAATATTATACTTTTCAATCATAAAAATCAGTCTGTTCTTTGAAATCTACACTTATGTGCACACCAACTTAATAATTACTTATAGATTCAGGTAGGTCTAATCTTTCTAGAATGTGACAAAGTATTTAAGCTTGAAATCTGATTTTATTTACATTTTACAGGTCATCATTTTGCTGTCACTAGGTAGAGGATGACTGGCATGAACCTTTGCCATGTTTGCAATGAAAATGTTATCTAGTTTAAGATAGCAGTAAGTACATTACAGTACGTACATGATACTTTGATGGGTTTTCGTAAGGGCTGTCACGGTTAACTGAAAATTTGGTTACCCTCGGTTCATGCTTGGTCGGTTCGATTTGAATCGTACTTTACAGAGTTCGCTTTTGGTCTGTCTGTATGTCTGTCTGTTTGTCCGCAAAAACTTTAACCTTAGGCATAACTTTTGAATGGTAAGTGATAGGGTTTTCATATTTCACATGTGCATTTCTTGTGGCAAGACCTTTCCATGGATACCAAAATTTTTGACCTTGTGACCTTGACCTTTGAGTTTGACCTACTTTTGAAAAACTTTAACCTTGGGTGTAACTTTTGAATGTTAAGTTATAGGGCTTTCATATTTCACATGTGTATTCCTTGTGACAAGACCTTTCCATGGATACCAAAATTTTTGACCTTGTGACCTTGGAGTTTGACCTACTTTTGAAAAACTTTAACCTTGGGCATAGCTTTTGAATGGTAAGTGATAGGGCTTTCATATTTCACATATGAATTCCATGTGGCAAGATTTTTCCATGGATACTTAATTTGACCTAGTGACCTTTACCTCAAATGTGAAACTACTTTTCATCAGTTTTACTGACAAAGATGCCAACTGGGGCATTCGTGTTTCACAAACACAGGTTTTATTTATTTTTTTTTTTTTTGGTTATACATGTATCAAGTTATAATTAATAAATAACAATTAGGGCTCACGATATGTTATGTTTTGCAACATTTACTCACGATATGATTCGAATCACGATACAACATTTTTAGCTCGCTGGGACGAAAAAGTCCGGAGAGCTAATGCCATACCCTCATTGTCGTCATTATATCTAGATATAAGATATGAAGGTATTTCTGTAATTCGTCAGATATTTTATTAAAACAACAACAAATTAAGATCATACATAATTTAAATGATTCGAGAAGTATGGTATTGACTAGAAAAAACAAAAACAAAACTCAGAGATAATCTTTGATGGCTCGGCGTCGAGCATCGCCATGTTGATTTTTTAAAGATAAAACTAAATGCCGAAAACGAGCCATAAGTCAACCATACGGCCTCTTCTTGTATTGTGTATCGAACCGTCATCAAGAACCGCGGTGAATCAATAACCACGGTGAATCGAGAACCGTGGTGAATCATCACAGCCCTAATAACAATGAACACTCTATATCCACAAATTTTCGGCCACTTGGCCTTTATCAAGTGGAAAAGCACGAACATAAAAGAATTCTACATAATATCCATAACTGCTGTAACTGAAAGATAATTGTTTTCAAATTATTCATAGTCTTTGATCTACTGTCCTGTTCACTAAATCCAGAGCACCCTGTTTTGGCGATTCTCTCTGAAGTATAATGTTGTCAACTTAAAAATTGATATCCAGTCTATCGAACTCTTTTAGTTTAACAGAAAATGCCTCCTTTTTGGTTGTGCATTGCTTAGTTAAAAAATATGACGGAAAATATAATGTCTATGTGAATTTTCTATAGTAAAAACGACTAAAATGCATGATGCCGGACACCATGACGTCAATGTTTACCATAGTTTGTACAGAGAACAATATGGTGGCAGGCTGAAATTAACATGGGAATTTCCCGTAGACATTTTATTTTTCGTATGGCAGGTTAAATACAGTGGAAAAGGTGAGTTCATGCACATTTTCTGTTACGACTAAAGGAGTTCAATCTACGGAGACAATAAATATTTGGAACATTCCTAAGACGGCTGAGAAAATATACAAAACAGGGTGCTCTGTATTTTATGAACAGGACAGTAGATATGTACCTTGTATTTTGTTTGAACCCCTGACCCCCAGGGTCTTGGAAAATGGGTGTGGTCATTTTCCCCTATATAAGGCCATGTAAAATAAATTCTATGTTTCTCAGATAATTGGGTCTAAAAAAAGTGGCAAGGTAGGTAGGGTTTTTATTTTTTGTTTTGTTTTTCCATCAAGAGTACTCTTATTATTCATGTAAGGCAAAAAATCGTCTCCCCTGTCTAACCCCCCCCCCATTATTCGTGTAAGGCAAAAAAACTTATGCTGCCCCCTCCCCCCCCCCCCTTTTTCCTTCATAGAAAATATACTGCCCCTTTCTCCCCCCCCCTGTTTTTCTTCATAGAAAATTGTCTTTGAACTGTTAGTCAAAATAATGGTACATGTAGCTCATCTGTCTGAATGGAAGAAGCTTAAATAGATACAAAATTTAATATACGAAGTATGACGTGTTTTGATTGCCATGAATACATTTAGTAGAATCGCGGAAGAGACTCGACGGGTGTTATTTGCTCACACCTTGTTTAAACCCAGTTCAAATTAAATACATCTCCTCACTTCCTCCGATGGATCCGTTCTTATGGTCAAAAATTTGTCAAGTTTGGATGAAGCGGAATCTTTAGAAATTGAATGAAGTGTTCAGCATTAACCACGGTCTAGTAAAATAATGTACACGGCCCAGGTACAATATACATTCTTTTGTTCATAGATTTAAGGATTTAACTACGTTTCTCTTACGCTCGTCAGCGGTCCTTGCTTATACTTTTTACAACGTGAACGTCATTATTAATAGATTCGGAAGTACATTTGTATTACAATGGACACCTACTATTGTCGGCATGGGTATTAACATATGCTGTAGAAATCAATAAAGAAAACTAAACGAACGTTTTAATACATGTAATACTCGATGTATTAAACACACGAATAGCCGGCCGTCCAAGTGTCCACGACACGTGTCGGCACTTTGTTAGTATATCCTATACAATAGTCTGTACCCGTAACGTAAATACGGAACGCGCCGTGAATGATACGGACTTTTTAAAGTATTTATTCATTGGGTACTGTTTAGACGATTTTACAGGACAATATACGTTCAATGAAATAAATGGATATTTTGTTTTTAATTGAGGATGAGACACAGCGGATATTTTTTTCTGTAGTTGCAATAAAAAAGTCTCGTTGGCGGCAAATTATAGCGCACGGCGGTGTCGGAGATACATAGATTTTATTTTACATGGCCTAACTCTATGAGCACCAAACTCTATGAGCACCAATTCTCAGAAAGTATAATTAGTAGAGACTAGAGAGTAATTCTTTTCCATTACATCAATCATTTTCTGGTCTTGTATTTTGTTTTAGACCCTGATCCCCAGGGTTCTGGAAAATGGGTGTCACTTAGATTTATTTAAGCAAACAACCAGGAGAGCTTCAGTCTCATCAGAGAATTCTGGTATTTAATGATTATTGTTCTCTTGTATTGTTGCATGTATTTATAAATTGTTACTTTGCATTTATTTTCAGCATCTAAAGAAGATTCATGAGCTGATGCAGTTAATTCAGGGAAATTTAACCTCAGCACAATTTGTGTGGCTAGCAGACCAATATCATCAATAGTGACAAACTTTTGAAATGGTTACAAATTTGTAACATAATAACTTTTAATCCCAATCATAAATTTAGATAATACATGTATAGTCACAAAGTTGATGCCCAGAACCCAAGGATGTGTCATGTTCATATCTGGAAGGCCAAATTGAAGAGAAATGTTGAAATCTTGTCTCATTACTCTCTGATACCAAAATTTTGGCCTCGACTTTAGAGTTTGACCACCTTCTTTTTAAAACTAACCTTGGACATAACTTTTGAATGATAAGTTACAGGGCTTTCATAGTTCATTTGACAGTGTATTTCTAGTGATAAGACCATTCTAAAAATTCCTAGTGATACCAATTGTCTTGACCTACTGACCTTTGCCTGGAAGTTTTGCATTCTTTTCAGACTACAGCTATTATTGTAGATGACAGAAGTACATTAATGTTTCATAAACATATATTGTTTTTCCTCTTCATGATTTTTGAAATTATGTCCAAGAATAGTGTCTTTTATTTTACTCAGATTTTGAAAATAGTTTTCACATCTAGACTAAATGGAAAAATAGGAAAATGCTGTTAGGCTACTCTTTTCCTTTGTATGTGTTTCTTGCTACATTTTGATATATAAATTTATTACATGGTTATTAATATAAGAATTAAATACTTGTTTCATTCTACATTATTTGGTCTTTTTTCAGTAACATAAAGCAATGTAGATGAAAAATAATTTGCTGATATCTAGATATTCTTGCTATTTGGGGATGCATTGAAAACTCGTTAACATTTGAATTTCTACATCAGTACATGGTTTTCAAAACCTTCTGCTGGTTTATTCTGTAATCACACTTGAAGCATTAGTTCCTCGCAATTTACACACTATGTAAACTATAGAACATCAAGGTAACAAATAGTTTACGCTAGTTTCAACAAGATTACAAATTTGGAAACTTTTATACACATGGTTTCCAAACTGTTTACGCAAGTGTAAACATGATATTGTAAGATTCCAAATGGTTTACGCAAGTCTGAACTTGATTTTGTAAGATTCCAAATGGTTTACGCAAGACTGAACTTGATATTGTAAGATTCCAAATGGTTTACGCAAGGCTGAACTTGATATTGTAAGATTCCAAATGGTTTACGCAAGACTCAAGTAAGATTCCAAATGGTTTACACAAGTCTGTACTTGATATTGTAAGATTCCAAATGGTTTACGCAAGTCTGAACTTGATATTGTAAGATTCCAAATGGTTTACGCAAGACTGAACTTGATATTGTAAGATTCCAAATGGTTTACGCAAGACTCAAGTAAGATTCCAAATGGTTTACGTAAGACTGAACTTGATATTGTAAGATTCCAAATGGTTTACACACTGCATAAACCAGTGTTTATTCAGATTCCAAATGGTTTACGCTAGTTTCAACAGGATTACACATTTGAAAACTTTTATAACGTCAGTTTCTATATGGTTTACGCTAGCCTGAACTTGATATTGAAAGATTCCAAATGGTTTACGCAATGCGTACACTTGTGTTGATTCAGATTCCAAATAGTTTACGCATGTTTCCATATGGTTTACGCAAGCAGAACCTTTATATCATAAAATGGCAATCAAGTTTACGCAAGGTAAAATATGCGTAAACTATCTGGAATCCTGAAGTTTCAATTGATTACGCAAGTTGGTGCCTTTAAGTTTCAGTTGCGGAAACTTGATAGAAATTACAAGATTACGCTTGTGTAAACCATTTGGAATTTGAGCGGGTAGTCGGGTTACGCAAAGCGTAAACTTGAGTTTCAGCGACGGAATCCTTGCGTAAACTATATGGAAACTTCAGGTTTCCGCAAAGTTTCCATATAGTTTACGCATTGCGTAAACTTGTTTTTTCACCCAGTGTTGTATAAGCTGTTTTGCTCCGTATTCATCCGTTCCGGTCCGTATGCGTGTAAATTATAAGAATTATAAGAGTGATATATCTTGTACAAAAGCAGAGCGGTCTTCGTTCTATAAAAAAGTACTTTTATTGACAAGAAAAAAAAAAGTTCATGGAACTCCATCTTTCAAAAAAAAAAAAATCGTAAAAACAATACAAAACATAAAACACGACACGAAAAAAAAAAAAAAAAAACAACAAACAAAACAAAACAAAAACAAAAAAACCCCGACCCCCCCTCCCCTCCGAAAAAAACCCCCCCAAAATTATACGGAAAAGAAATAGGAAAACTCCTGGGCTAATCTAAGGGCGTAGATCTACATGTATACATTAAGATAAAAGAAATTATATAGAATTTCATTGTATATAACTTCTTTTCTGCAAAAGCGTAATTCTTACATTGTTAGTTTGTGTTCTGAATATGAATAGAAACAAAGAAATGATGTAAAGAAACAAAATAATGATGAGGAGGAATGATACGGAGAAGCGAAAAAAAAGAGAGATAATTTTTTCGCTTACTCGCATCATTTCCTCACTTCAATTTTAAAATTGATGAAAGTTTTCAATAATTTTCTTCGATAACATTTTTCATATTTATTCCCAACTATCGATTACACAATTTTGAACAAAGAGTTTAACCTTGACCTGCGTGTGAAAAGGCATGATCAAATCAGCTGTGGTCACAACTCACCGCACATGTATGCGTATTTTTACGTGTGCAATCTTTCGGATTCCGTATGCGGTCGGTGCGTTACATGTATCGGTTAGCCACCATACGGATTTGGGTTCAGTCACAAAAAACATGCAGAACTCTCGCTGCGTGCGGTCTCGATCAGTGCGTTCTACGGATTCACCAAGAAGCAAGATACGCACGTTGTTAGTTTCAAGTACATTCAACGCCCCGTGACGCAAACGATGTCGTTCGCCTTAATATATTATTATCATACACGATCTAACTGTATAATTCAGTGACAACGAAAAGAGACCCCCTTCTCAAAAGAGTGGATGTATGTGTCAAATCTACTCCTGTCATACTTCAGGGTCATTATTGCAAGTTATGTTATTATTTGTTTGTTTGTTTATTAATCATATTGATATTTGAAAAAAATCCCCAAGACGTCACAGAGACAATAATAGCTAAATGTTGATCTTTGAAATAGACATTTCACGGCATGTATTTCTACTTCCTATGAAGTTAACCCCCCGTTTACACTATGTTCCCGGCGGCCACGGAGGCGACGTTTCAAGCCACCGTGGACAAAACGTGGTGACCGTGAGACAACGTAGGGGAACGGGATCGACAAACGTAACTAGCCGTGGATGCCGGGGCTGACGGGGCAAAAGTTTAAACTGTCAAAACATTTGTCACGGCAGCCTACGGTGCAGATTACCTACTATAGAAACCGTAGCAAAACGGGTCGAACGCAACGCAACGTGACAGACCGTTACAGACTGTAACAAAACTTGGGACAGTGTCCGTAGCAGAACGGGAATCAAAAGTATGACTCGGCAATTTACGATCTTGGTGAAGTTGAGTTACGGTCTGTCACGTTCATGTCCCGTTGAACTGCAGCTACTTTAGGGCAGATGCTCGTTTTATCAAGGTGTGCCACGATTTCTCACGGCGAGCCAAGGAGTGCGTTAGCCGTTTCGTCACGTTCAGTCATGGTACGTTCCGGCTTGTTACGGTTTATTTCAAGTTCTACTACGGCCTGGCACGGTGCGCACGGTCACACAAGAAGTATAACAAGCCAAACCCTTTTGTGCAGCTTTTTGTGTCTCCTTTTCCCGGTGATCACGATTAATCGTAGTGGGCCTTGACAGAACTTGGTATACGTGGCCAACTTGATTGAATCGTAACAAACCGTGACAGATTTTATCAGAACGTGGCAGGTCGTGAGTAAACGTACAGAGGTCCGTAACAAGCCGTAGGTTGAAACGTAGTGCGCCGTCAGGTCTCCGGGATTCAGGAGCCGCGGCTCATCACGGATACCTTGATAGGCCGTGCAAAAACGTAACGAGATCTAACAGAACTTGAATACCAAGATAAAAACTGCCAAAAATCATCCCACGGTGTGCTACGTTTTGGGCCGCCGTGACTGCCGTGGTCGCCGGGAACATAGTGTAAACCTAGGGTTACACTCATTGGTTTGTATTTTTGAATTAAACTTTATTTCTGTATTTAATACATGTACATGTATGTTTGAGCAGTATGTTCAAACTCATCTGACAGGGGTTTTTTTTAAATGAAAAAGCTATTTACGTCTATTTTTCGTTCGCATTTTTACGACGCAAAAATTCACTTTGATGCATATTTTAACTGTCTATATCTCGATAGATAATTATTTGGCATCGGTGAATTTTTGAGATATTTATGAGATTAAGGCAAAGAGTTAAAAGCTGAAATTTGAAAAAAAATCAAACTTCTCTTACAAAAGATATTGGTGCGTGAAAAACGTCTAAAACGTCGTTTTCTCGTTCAGCTGATCTTTAATACATATTTTAACTGTCTATATCTTGATACTTAATTATTTGGCATCGGTGGATTTTTGATATATTTATGAGATTAAAGCAAAGAGTTGAAAGATGAAATATGAAAAAAAATCAAACTTCTCTTACAGGAGATATTGTTGCGTGAAAAACGTCTAAAACGTCGTTTTTTCGTTAAGCTGATCTTTGATACATATTTTAACTGTCTATATCTCGATACGTAATCATTTGGCATCGGTGGATTTTTGATATATTTTGTTGATTAAAGCAAAGAGTTAAAAGATGAAATCTGATAAAAATCAATCTTCTCTTACAGAAGATATTGGTGCGTGAAAAACGTCTAAAACGTCGTTTTCTCACTGAGCTGATTTTTACCTCTTTTCAAGTTATGTTGTGGCTGTATTGGAAATTTATTTTCCATATATAATGTTATCCTAAGATAGAATAAAATGTTATATTTCAATATATCAATAACAATATTTAGTCCAATTCAATTTATACTTTGAATTTTAGAGAAGTATATCAGCGAAAATAGGGATATTTCTACGTCCTTTTTGTAAATTTGGCGGGAAAAATGACGGGGTGGCATATCTCTGTAACCATGGACTTTTGAACGAAAATATTTGACAAAATTATTCCTAGTCATTTATCTATTAGAATAAATTTAAATCATTAAATTTGGTTACTAGGTCATTTGGATCAATTTGCATGGTTTTATGCCGGATTGGCTCTTAAGAGGGGTGCAGAATGTAGACGAAAATTCAGAGAAATGACTTTTGTAGCATATTACAAACACAAAAACTTGAGCGATATGCTAACATCAGCAAAAAATTAAGAGAATAATATACTTCACAGGGAAAAATGCAAAGGACTCCTGACGATTGCAGATATACAGTATATATAATATCCTTATTAAAGATATTTATACTATGTATAAGACATATTTAATAACCTCGTATAACACTGCCGAAACATTTAACTAGTATCGGGTCCAAGTGAATAGAGGCACGTGCCAGTTGGGAACTTCTCTTTTAAATCACTCCCTTCAGTAGTTCTGCAGAAGATGTCCAATATGTACGAAAATACAACCCCGCTTTCCTTTTTACATCTGAATAAAATTCATGAAAACTCAGAAAAATAATATTTTCAAGCAAAAAGCAACATAAAACCATTGCTAAACTCAAATATGACAAATATGCAGTAAATGAGGGCACAAAACCACACATTTATAGAGTTATTCAAAGAAACGGCTCAGAAATTAGCATTTCTGACCAAGTTCAAAAAGACGTCAAAAAACGCGTCAAAAATGTGACTTCGGAGTGGAACCAAAATAACAACACTTGTTAAGACATCCTTCTAGATAATCCCTTCGGTTTGTCGATATGTTCCTCTGTTCTGAGGAAGAAGTTTCTCAAAGGAGATCTAGAGTGATCTACTTTATTTGTCTGTGGTGGCTCAAACTGTTGACGGATCCGGACGAAAAACAACAACACTTGTAGGGGACCATGAGAACTTCATTCCTACTAAGTTTCAACACAATTCATTCAGTGGTTTTGGAAAAAGAAGTCGAAAATGTGAAAAGTTTACGATGGACGACGGACGGAGGACGAACGACGCCTCATAGCACGCTATTTCAATATCTCACTTGAACTTCGAACAGATGAGCAAAATATAATTTGAATTTTTTTTTTCCAATTTTGGTATCAAGAAAACTAACGATGAGTTATTCTGTAACTATTTGTTTTAGATAGTCTACATAAAGGTGAGATAACTCCTTATCATGACTATTTTCAAAATATTTTTTATTTTAATATCCTGTGGGCTGGTACAAAAGTTTTTTTTAAATATCATTTGACACAGAAAAATATTAAATATTATGAATACACCTAATTTCAATGTTTTTGGCATAATTTCTTTCATTACCCATTGAATACCTTAAAAAGAAGAACTTACCACCTAAATCTACAACCATATATTTGGTTCCAATTTCTGTCATTGAAATCCCACTTTCTGTTTTCTGGATTGGAATGTGCTGACAAAATAGTGATGCAGCTTCTGGCTCCAGCGAAAGTTTAAGATTTTTACTCTTGATTCCAGCCTGTATAAGAAACCCACAATCATTTCGTAGCTTTTTCATATCTAAAATATTCATTACAAATGTTTATTTTAGATGTATGATAGAGATAAATTCATAGTTTATTCTATATTGTAGAATAAAACCTTAAGTACATAGCACATTGAGAAAATATGAATAGCCTATTTTTGTTTTACTATTTTCATTATTTTAATCTTCAAACCTACTGATTTCCCATGAAATTTTATGATATTGTATGTTAATTCAATCCCAAAATTACCCACAAAATAACAATCGTACAGCCTCAAGGACTCTGAGTAAGCGGTTAATAAACCACGGTTATGTAGCTTTTATTTCTATTTTTATATAAAGCATAAAGAAGGTAATGTTTCTACCTTAGTTTTTAAAGAATGACTTGTTGTCAGAAATATACTGAGCAAAAAATGAAAGTACCGACTTTTTCGTATATGTTTTATGTGGCACGTTATATAAACTTTGTATAGGCTAGGTATACGTGAAAAACTTCATTTTGAAATCAGAGGTAAACTGTAGGTGCTTCCAGTTGTCAACTGATATTTTAAGCTTGATTTTCCAGATTTTTGCGTCATTCTACTGATTTTCACGTTATATGTTTCTGAATTTTGAAATTAATATTATTATTAGGAAGTCTCTCTAGATTTTTTATAGACACTATCCCATCGGGAGCAGCCAATCAGAACAAAGAAGCGTAGCATTTTCCGTTACAAGGCAAAACATCTCTATCAATGCATTCAATGTCAAAGTATAAAAATTTGGAATTTGACGTTTCATCTGTATATTCTATAGCCTGTCAAAATATAGGAACTTTCTTTTTTTGCTCAGTATAGTATTGCATTGTAGACTATGACGAAAAAAAAAAAAACAACCTGTAAGTACTTATTAATTTCATCTTTCGTTTTCTGAACATTTAACAATGCCACTGATTAATAGAAAATTAGGAGTAGAGAAAAGAAACCCAGAGTTCTCGAACAGACGCCTAACATCACGGGCAGGAACACGTTACGTCGCCTTACAGTACCGTTGTCAGAAGTATTTAAAGTTCTGCACTTAAAACCGTCCGTTGACATTATGCCACAGGTAAGGATATGAAGGAATCCATCCGTTGTCGCGACAATGAGCACGTGTGGAAAGTATGATTTTCTAATAAACGTGTTAAATTTTAGAAGTAATACACTCGAAAATTCAATGGGGGGGGGGGGGGGGGGGGTAGTCATTACACTAAGCTATTGGTTTATATGCTTTTCTGGTACTGATATACAGTTTGAAAAGTGGAGATCAAGTTGGCGTCCTTTGATCACCACGTCCTGCACATGTGTTATTCTTTCTCTTTCTTGAAATCTTTGAATATTCAGGTTATGTTATTCCAGAAATATACTAATAATAAATATCAAGTCTATATAATGCTCCTCTGGTAGTGTCATGATGACGAATTCAATTTTGGACCACTTTTTTGGGACTTTTCTAAAATTAGTCCATTGTCAATCCATGTTGCGAAAGTTCTGTCCGTTGTCAGATGTCCGTTGTCTGCTTTTATATTTTAATGGATGGAATGATACTATGATACCTGTACTAATCATTAAAATTCATCGATCAATACGCACAATTTAATTTTCAACCAATTTAGAATGGAGACTGATTTGCCCAGAATTAAATTCGCCGAATCATCCGTTTTGTTAAGATATCCTTAACATTAAATTTATTCGTCCCGTCTTAAATTCATCTTCTGGGCTATGGGTGAAAAGGGTAAAATATAAATGGAGGCGAACACTTGAATGTATACATTATTTCACTTTATAAGTGTATTATAAACCGGTGTAATGCAGTAGTTTTCTCATAGGAAAATTTGCTATATAAGAGGTTTCTTCTCCTTGGAGATATTCCGCTATATATAAGACTTTCCTCATATTAGCATGGATTTTCCCCTTAGAGAAGAAGAAAGGAGGGGATCTCCAACAACACTAGGTTGCAGCACCCACAGCAAAATCCCAAAACACCCATGCAAAAAACACAGAACAGACACCCACAGAAAGAGACTCAAAAGGGACAAGGTCTTACATATATATTTATTGCACCCATGTCTCCTCTTTACCCACCAATAGTCTCTATCACTCTTGAAAAGTTGACTTTATAATTTGATTTTCATCATCGGTTCTGCAGAACGAACGCGACATTTTGAAAAGTTTACAGACTGGCGGAAGACAGATGGTGTGCTGTAATTAAAAAAATCACAAAACTTCAACAGAGCAGGATATAATTACTCTTCCCGGACACTTGACCCTATTCCTATTTTTTCTTTTGTAGAATATGTAAGAGGTTTCTGGGAGGGGGAGGGTTAGACACTCACACATATATGGGGTTTTAGACAAATTCATATATATTCAGACAAATACATATATACAGACAAACACATTCATCAACAGACACACTCATACAGAAAGATATGCATAGGCAGACGGATAGACAGGTAGACAGACATACACAGATGTACTCACCCTCACACACAAACAAAATTATGTATTGACTTTGATTTCAGTAAATCCACAGTTTATCACAGCATGCAAGACAGACGAAAAATCAGACTAGGCCAATATCTCTTTCTTGACAAAATACCTTTCATAAAGTCAAGCAGAAAGACACACATAGTCAAGCACTCACAGAAAAACAGACACAGGGAGAAACAAAAGATTCACACAGACAGACTCAAAGACAGACACTGATCAAAACACAGACATGAACATCCTGAAAGGAACATCCTGAAAGACATACACAGACATGCGCAAAACGACAGACTGACAGACACAGGGTATACACAGACATACGCAAAAACAAACGGACAGACAGGCATGTATATAGTCAGACATACACACAAAAGACACACCCTGATGCACTGTCTCACTCACATACAGACACACATGCTAACAAACGCGGACAAAAGAATTCACTCGCAGGCAGACGGAGACACCGATATCGACGCTGACATAAAAAAAAACCACACGAACTTACACACAGACACACACAAATGTAAATAACATATCAACTACAATTTTCATCATCACCTGAGATATACATGTAAGGTCTATATCATACCCCCATCGAAGATCTCTATTGAATGCAAAATTATAAATTTAATATTTCAAAGAGAACATCCAAACCATTAATGGTAGGCGGGGGAAATCTGCTTTAGGGGACTTCAAAGACTATAATAAAGTTGTTTTTTTTCGCGGGGGGGGGGGGGGGTTCTCCAGTAAGTGTATAGCAGTAATAGGGAGCTACTATGGGCAAAATTATAATGGCCATTTATTACAAGTATTTTATTACTTTGTACGTTTATATTCATTTTTGTGCATTTGATATTATTTTGTCCCTTCGATAAAACGGTGCCTAATAACCTATCTGTAGAAGAACGTTCGGAACAATAACGTGATAAAGGCTGAGGTTATCAAAATGTCTTCAATGACCGATATTTGATGTCTTTGTTTTTAACGCTATATATATGACTTCAAAATCCCTTTAACAATTGTTGTTTAATTGATCAATGTATAAATTCATGAACTCATCCTACACCTCTTCAAATTCATGAAATCAATCATATTTTCAGTTTTAAATCTATTCTATACGATCTATGTTCACGTAACCTGAAAATTATATGATACCCTCCTTTAAAGCTTTACAAAAAAAAGAGAGAGAGCTGAATACTTTAAGAATTAAGTAAGCTAATTTAATTCTCGGCGTTAGATTCGAAATAAAGATTGCGATATAAACGGGTGCAATATACAGGATAGTTTTCCTGTTCAATTCGATTCCTCATTCATGCCCAAATACCGTTAAGAGTCATGACAACGGACCATATCTTCTTGTCTTGTCATAACAACGGACATTCTTTATCAAATAATCAAAGTATACAATAAATATACAATGTAAAAGACGATCATTCACATATATTGTTTGTATAATGTTGTCGATAATTTTCTACATAAAATTGGTATATAAAATCAAATAATTAAGAGACAGGATAGTTTTTCCTGTTCAATTTTCCGTTTTCGTTGCTGACAGTAGGTCATCGCCAATTAGATCTCCTCATAACATAAAAGGAGTTTTATTCATTTCATGGTAATAATGTATTACTGAAGCGTGTGGTTCCCCCCGTTGGCTTTTTAAAAGAAATAGCCGGTTACCTAATGATTTATTTGTGATTTTACTGAAGTTTTGTCGATAATATTCATGACAACGGATGGTTTCCAACATATCCTCACCTGTGGCATAATGTCAACGGATGGTTTTAAGTGCAGAACTTTAAATACTTCTGACAACGGTACTGTAAGGCGACGTAACGTGTTCCTGCCCGTGATACGGCACAGAATAAGTATGGCTTCCCATGTTAGCTATTGTTCCAGATCTCTGTTTCTCTCAACTATTAGGTATCGATGACGTTTCAACTTAGTTTTCCATAATATATCGGCTGGAAAAACACAACAAATGTTTAACATCTTCAAATTCATAAGCATTATTTAAAAGCAGATAAATTAACAGCATGGAGCAGACATGCACGTTATTTATGCTAAGGTGCAGTAGATTCCATTGTTTTACCAGATTCCAGTGAAACAACCAAAGAATGTAGCGGATTGATTGTCAATTTTGAACTAAATACATGTTATCTTATCTATTGTATAAATTCATGGATTAACTCATTCGAAATATTGAATATATGAAGCAGGAAATTCTAAATATGGCCTTAAATGTAAGACCCAGCTTAGGTCAGATCTAAGCCTTCAGGGAGATATCCCTTAATTTTAGAATAATTCGTCAAAATTGATGACAGAAAATTGACCATTATATATCAAGTCTAGTGTCGAAACATTTATAAACTAAGGGAAAATAACCCCCGTGACTTACAGTGATTGCGAATCTAGGTAGAGGTTATCGTGCTGCAATACCTCTTTATCTCATTGCTATTCTTTATTTTTTCGATATAAATACACCATGATAACGAATGTATATAAAATATTGCACAATTTGATTAAGGAACATAATATTTCTTACCTCAACGCCTGCTTTTCTCATAAAACTCTTTGCTGACTCGCTCCATATAGAGGGAACAGTGAGTGTCCACATTATTTCATCATCCATGATTTTTATTCCTTGAGTTCCCAAAAGCTCAATGAATTTGTCTTTCAAGTATTTGATAGAGAGACTAAAAACAAGCATGGCCGGTAGCGGTTTTCCAGATTCATCTTCTAACATTGTATTTTCTTTAATTCTCTGTAAATGTGAATGAAAAGAAGACATATAGATATTCCTATGATTCATTTTTTTTATTCTTTACTTAACGTAATTTTTTAATAATGTCGTCCCTACTTTTAATTATCGTACTAAGATGTCAAATGCCTGTGCGATTTATTTATTCTGTCGACCCCCTTTATCAACTGCTTGTATAATTTCATATTTAGTTTCTAAAGAAATCGCTCGTTTTTTTTACGTGTCGACATTATCATTAAATTGCCTCTCATACAAAACAAAATCATTAAAGATTACTGGTCACATCATCGATAGTTACCTGAACTGTTATCAAAACAAACACAGGTCAGTGAGCTTGGTTATGATCATTTAATAAGATAATGATTGTTTGGTCAGCGTTCACCGACTTCGCTATAGAACTGGTGTTTATATAGTAATTTTACACGTGGGGATTACAAAATGGTTCGCAATAGCCGTGAATTCGCAATACCCGTGTTCGTATAAAGCCTCAAATATTGCTATCTTTATTAAAGGAATTTGCCGGGGATTTCAAATTAGTTCGCTAAAAGCATAAATTCGCTGTATGCGTGTTCGTAGTATTCGTGCTTTACTGTATATATCTTATATAACTTATATAAATGCCTCACGTTGGCTTAGCTGTTGGCGAGAGAGGGCCTTTGGAATAAGAGAATAATGAAAAAAATAAATACATCCGAAATTTTCGTTTGCTAAGAGTAAAATATTATTTATTTTATTATTTTACAAATAATGCGGAAGGGTTCCAACTCAATACCTCCTTGAAGAAAATTTCAAACCAGTTTTTCATGCACTAGACACGTGTTTCGAATATTAAATTCTCATCAGTGATGCTTACAGCCAAAGTGCTTTTCACAAGTAGCCCAAATTCATTTCACTAGCGCCCTATGGTGTTATTTTGAGAATTTAAATTTCTGCGTTTAATTTACAGAGAGTGCGCGGCTCCAAATTTCCTGTAGGGTCGATTCAGTAGCATATGCGCATTTTACATAATTTAATATTTCCATTGCAGGGATATCCCCATGTTAAGCGCCCGTTAGGCAAAGGGATTTATAAACTATAATTCTGGTTGCCTATTATGACGTCACGCTTAAGTTTAGAGAGTACGGAGAATTTACCAACGTTCAGATACTTTTGACGTTATTAAACGTTCAAATCGCCCTTTATTAATGCCGAATGGAGTGCCTGATATTTAGTACGAATGGAAATATAAGTAATGACTGTCTTACTTTGGGTGTTTATGGTAGTATAATTCTTGTAGGACACGTGCAAATTTTCCGAGAATCGCTTCGCGATTCACGGAATTTGCACGTGACCAACCAGAATTCTACTACCATGAACACCCAAAGAAAGACAATCATTTTTCAAATGAATTAAAAAATATGGAATTTTATTTAGTTAAAAAAGCAATCATTTATGTATTCTAAATTAGTCAAACCAATATCCGAATTTGTTTTTTTGAGCAAAATGACTGTTTCTATAAAAAGCACAATAATTTATGCAACCAATCAAAGTTTTGACCTAAAAATATACAGTTTGACTTAAAGTTCGAATTTTTAATTATCTCTTTTGGAAAGAGAATCATACGGACATTTTGAATAAATATGATGGATGAAACTTTTCCTTAAAATGTTTAAGCAATCTATTTTAAAGTAACTTGGATCTTTTCTTCGTATCCTTGAAATTTAATTTTAAAAGCTTAAAAAAGTCCAAAAATGAAGCATATCTGTGTAAATCGATCTTGTTTCTTTAGTAAGCATGCAAAAGTGTGTTTTGTTTTTTTCGAAATAAATTATATTAATAAGGGCCTTTCTTATGGAATGTAAAATATAATTCTAACAACACTATATTCTTAAAATTCAATATTAAAAAAAAATGGTTGCCATAGTAGCATTTACCCCACCTATTTCATTTAAGGTTTTAAAAAGTTTCACATGTGACATTATGATGTTATCACTTTTTATCGATCAAGTGGATATTTTTATTTATCAAGCTCGAAAGGTCGAATTTATCAATATTTCATATACTTGGAAACCCTTACTATAGAATTTCCTAGAAGATCCTTGGTAACCTACTTATTTAATTTTAAATATTAAGTTCTTTCAAACCAATAGATAAAATCGGTAATTATCATCTCAAAGCAACGGAAAAACTGAAAATAAGAGTTGACGTCTTGAAGAATTTCGTCAGAGTAAGTAACTTTTATTAATTTTATTAACATGGTACATGTAACGCTGTGTATTTATAAAATCTGAAAAGATAACGGAAAAGATAACGTATTTGTTTGAATATCTTATAGCATCTTTTTTTTGAATTTTATAAAGATTCAAATTGTGAACCATTTGCATGAGATACAGAAAGGCTTCCAAATTTATATAATTTTTTTTTAATTTTGGTATCTTATAACCTGGTTACCATGGCAGCCGAGTCACTTGGCAACAATATGTTGATCATTTTCTATTTCATTTACCCTACCCATATATGGAATTTCATAAAATCGGAGAACGTGCGTGGCCAAATCTATTTGGTGCTTACGGAGAATTGGTGTTAAAACGTCTAAACTAATCGTTCGAATTAAAAAAAAATGGTTTTATATTGATCTGTGAAAAATAAACAAACGATTAAACACTAACATGCTAGAAAAATTATTGAATTTTGAACTTTAAATTGGCAAAGTGCCAATATCTACAGTTTTTTAGATTTGAGTTGAAACTTGCACGGTAAGTTACTTTTTGGAAGTCATTTAATATTGACCTAGTTTCAAGATCAAATTTTCATTCTGAAAGTAACAACAAACTTTTGGCCATAAAACGAAGAGCTATTAACACTCGACTTTCAAGCTTAAAACTTTCTCACTGACCTTGACCAAAAGTCGTCAGCTTTACATTAAGGTCACAACAAATATTTTGGATTTAACATTTTGCTTTCATCATATATGGATACATCGATATAAATAATTATATTGAATAGAGCACAAAAGGAGTAAAAACAACCACGTTCACTATTCAGTCAATGTCGGTTCCATCCAATGTACGTCACTTGAAAAAAAGAAGATATAAACCGCACAAAAAAGTATAAGTGAATACGACACTATTTAAAACGTGTTTTATTCCGGCGGGACACACGTACATATCATATACTCTCATGCTTGTCAGAACCTGCAAAGTAATGAAGCTCGAAAGGATATAACTGGTATTGTATTGTATCTAAATAACATAATTATAATGTAAAAAATGATTTTTTGGGGTACTAAAGAGAAACAAGCTTAATTCAAATTGAAGCCAAAATCTTACATATGATTCCTTAGCAACGGCTTATTTTTCTACGAATTGAGCTCAAAATTTTAATTCAAAATTCGAGAAAACTTCATTATCTTATTATTGAATAAATCTTTTTCATTATTTTCCCTTTTATATTGCCAGAAATAAGGTCGACAATCTAAAGTAAAAAGAGTAGTTTTCCTCGGAAACCATCCATGTTACATAGGAAACCAAGAAAAATTACTTGCAATTTATTGTCATCTGATTAGTTTAAAAACTAACTAAAACTTCTCCATTTCCATTATTTAAGTAAAAAGTGACAAATTCTATATTATACTTTTCATTTGATAGTATTATCAGATAGAGCTATGATCCAACATTACAATTTATTCACATTTGTCTGTAGAAAAGTTGTAAATAGGATCCTTGGTGGCGTCATAAAAGCTAAAAATAGCACTTTTTCATTGTATACAAACTGTTTCCATGACCCAGAATCACTATGAGTAATTTTCTCATTTGCATAAATAACATAAGGATGTTAAACGTCTTTAAATTCAATAGCGTCATTTAAAACCTGATAAATTTACAGCATAGACTAGACATGCACGTTTCGGGTACTAAACCCTCGTCAGTGATCCTAAGTCTAAACAATGTAATATGGCCAAAAAGTATGAAAATTATTATGTCCAAAAATGTACCAAAAAGACGTAGCAGAATGGGTGGGATATGATGCCACAGGAACCACGTTTTAGAAATTTCAAGAAATTTTGTAACATAAAATTCCAAATGCGTTGAAGAGACAGACGATTAACCGAAGTTGATCGAACTTGGCTTCATGTGCCCTCGGGGACTCTTGGTCCACCAACAGTGACACTCGCAAAGTAGTTCATATGTTAAACGTCTTTAAATTCAATAGCATCATTTAAAACCTGATAAATTTACAGCATGGACCAGACATGCACGTTTCGGGTACTAAACCCTCGTCAGTGATCCTAAGTCTAAACAATGTAATATGGCCAAAAAGTATGAAAATTATTATGTCCAAAAATGTACCAAAAGACGTAGCACGAATGGGTGGGATATGATGCCACAGGACCCACGTTTTAGAAATTTCAAGAAATTTTGTAACAGAAAATTTCAAATGCGTTGAAGAGACAGACGACCAACCGAAGTTGATCGAACTTGGCTACATGTGCCCTCGGGGACTCTTGGTCCACCAGCAATGACACTCACCAAGTGGTACAAATGTTAAACGTCTTTTAATTCAATAGCATCATTTAAAACCTGATCTGAGACAAAGGGTGTCCAGACCCCTAAACATTTTTTTTGTGCTTACAGAAAATTTATGTTATAGATAGTTACATGAAAATTCAATGAAGCGTTGTGGAAAAGCAAAAATGCATCTACAATACCATTGTTACCACTCTAGAAGATCGTGAGTATCAGCATCTTGTAAGGTTTCCTGAAAGTGTATTCTGTCTTGTAGGGGTGAAAATTTTATTTGAGAGCTTGATTGTCATGTTTGTTGACCGGCTAGTAAAACAAAAAAATAGAAGTACATACGTTTACTTGCTCTTTTCACATTTTGTGACATTTGTATAATCGTTTCCTAAAAGATAAAAAATGTGAAAAGTTTATCAATGACAGAAGGAATGAGAGAGAGACACCGGACAAAATGCTACTGAAACAACCATACAGGAAATTTGGAGCAAATCAGTTAAAGAAGATCCTGACGAAAATCTCAACAGCACTCACAATAAAGCACCAAATTGAACATCGGCGGACCCCTAGCAAGCTAGAGGTGGGACTAGGTGCCCGGGATGAGTAAGCATCCCCTGTTGGCTAGACGCACCCGCCGTCGATGTTCATGCACGAAAATGATCAAATTATATAAAATACATGTCCTGTCTGAGGTTATGTCTATATAGAAAGTGCTATGGCGACCATGTCAGGGAAAATATTCAAAACACTTACTGTCAAACCCCTCGCGGGGAACTTTTTTACGAGCTCCACACGGCAAAGGGCATAAGTGTGACACAAATGAGTTGAAGAAGATCCTGACGATAATCTTAACAGCACTCACAATAGAGCACCAAATTGAACATCGGCGGACCCCTAGCAAGCTAGAGGTGGGACTAGGTGCCCGGGAGGAGTAAGCATCCCCTGTTGGCTAGCCGCACCCGCCGTCGATGTTCATAAACGAAAATGATCAAATTATATAAAATACATGCACTGTCTGAGGTTATGTCTATATAGAAAGTGCTATGGCGACCATGTCAGGGAAAATATTCAAATCACTTAATGAAAAAACCTCTCGCAGGGAACTTTTTTACGAGCTCCACACGGCAAAGGGCATAAGTGTGACAGAAATGAGTTAAAGAAGATCCTGACGAAAATCTCAACAGCAATCACAATAGAGCACCAAATTGGACATCGGCGGACCCCTAGCAAAGTAAATGCACAAATCTAACTTAAAAAAATCAAACCAGATGTCCCTACTGAAATGTATTTTGACTTGGTCGTTTCTTCAAACGCATTTGAAAATTTCTGTTTACAAACTTTTCTCAAATTTCTAAAACCTGGCTCCTGTAGCATCATATCCCAGCCATTTTGCTATGTCTTTCGGTATGTTTAGGACATAATTTTCACAGATTTTGGTCATGTTACATTGTTTAGATTGAGGATCACTGACAAGGGTTAAATAGCCGAAACGTGCATGTCTGGTCCATGCTGTAAAACAAAGGAGGAGATCTCCAACAACACCAGGTTGTAGCACCCACAGCAAAACACCCAATGCAGAAACACAAAGTAGACAAGTACAAAGAGACGCGTAAGGGACAAGGAACGTCAACGCACAACACAGAAACATCAAACACAAAGGACTACACATAAACCAACGAGACCAATTGGCAACCGTTGCCGACGTAGGACGACCATCTGCCACGGAAATAGCAGAAGGTATGGTTATCCTGGATTACATGCGCACAACCCAGAGGTCTCGAAGAACGTACAATTGTGGTGTAAAACAACCTCCTCACTGTCAGATGACCACACACAAACAAGATCGCAAAACGCAGGGGCCCAAGCAACACAAATGAATATGTAAATGGATATAAAAAGAGGGCGTACGTAATACAATCCGTGCTCTGCCGCCGCGAGCTCATGTATGTTATCACCCGAGGAGTCAGACTGACATTCAGAGAGGACAGGTGGTCGGGGCCCTGTCTTCTCTAAAGAGGTTTGGACAGGGCCCGTCATGGAGTCCCGTCGTCACAGTCAGTCAGAGTGCAAGTTTTAAGAATGCGCTTGTACAAGACTGTATATTGGTCAAGTACCAAGCCTAGTGTCCGTCTGGTGACATTAGGATAATACCCAAGGTATAAAAGGCGTTTGATGATTCTGACGCATTTTCGATAGTGATGTTGTCTATCTTTGATCCTTCTTATCTTGTTAATAATGTCACCATAAAATGCAGGTTGTAAAATATCCAAAGTAATATATATTACTCTGTTCCCTGTATTGGTCCGAATTTCGGAAGAAGTTGACAATAATTTTTGTAAAATTTCCAGAAAGTCTTTACTAGTTTGTGAAAGCGAAAACCTTGTCCTAAAAGTTTCTTTGTAATTTGTAAATTTCTACTATGAAAATCCAAACATCAGTACATGCTCTAGCATACCGGATGAGCTGTGAAATATAGATACCATAGGACTGTAATCTAGGAACATCACCGTCAAGCCAGGGGAAATTAACTATGTTCAATCCAACATCATCTCTTTTGTCATACACACTTGTATGGATCTCTCCATTAACAATTTTGATATTTAGGTCCAAAAATATTTGATATTTAGGTCTGTGTTTGAAACGTTTGCCTTGTTTAAAATCAATTCTTGTGGATAAATAACATTTTTGTATTTCTCAAAAACAGGATTGTCGATAGTAAGAATATCATCCAGGTACCTAGAAGTACCAATGAAACATTTCACATCATCATTTGTTCTTTTTTTTGAAGATTTTGGATAAATTCCTTTTCATACGTGTATAAAAATAAATCTTCAACAAGAGGCGCACGATTAGTACCCATTGGAATCCCTACAACCTGCTTGTAGAGTTTCTCACCAAATCTTACATAAATATTGTCCAAAAGGAAGGACACGGCAATACACAGGTCACCACATGTCCATGATTTGTATGATTTGTAATCTGTGGCGGAAAAGAAACCCTTCGATTCAGACGTACAAATATAAATGTAAATTCATCTGCTCTAAAATGATTCTAATTGTACAAATATAAATGTAAATTGTACAAATATAAATGTAAATTCATTGTACAAATATAAATGTAAATTCATCTGCTCTAAAATGATGCTAATGAATTTGAAGACGTTAAACATCTGAAAATCACTTTGGCTGGATGCCTCACTGAATAGGATTTAGAGAGAGGAACCATATTTCGCCGGTGACCATATTTCGCCGTTTCATAGTTAATTGCGTCTCATTGGTTTTCGGAAATATTCGTCAAGTTTATTTTTCAGTATCGTTTCAAATATGATCGTAGTAATCATGTTTTTATAGATTGTGATATATCCTGCACTTAGTTTTGACAAAAAAATCCCACAAAATGGGGAAAATGTAACGAAAACACCCAATCTTAGACGTAAACATCCGAAATTTTTACAAAAGCCAAAAAAAGAAAACATTTTATTTGGAATGATTTCATAGAAGTAATGGTGACGAAAAATTTCCTGAAAATTAAATCACAAATTTTGTCCGTTGGTGTGTATATAGGATTTATTCAACAAAAACGGCGAAATATGGTCACCCCCGAGAACATGGAAACGAGATATTTTGATATTATATAAGGAAACAATGAATTGCGTGAAATAAATGATTTTTGTAGTTTTTTAATCGAGAATGGAGTTAAAATAAATTCTAGCAAAAGCAATTCTTGAATTGGCCATCAAGTTTAGAGATTTTCAAAGAAATGTACGAAAAATACGGCGAAATATGGTCACTTGCACTACTATCAGAAACACGTATCTGACGCATTAGAATGGGTTTGACATTTTCTTCAAGAATGTAAAGATTTCGGAACACCTCCGTATTATTTAGATTATGGTCCGAAATATCTTACCGTAAACGTAGAACAGCTTTGCAGTAGTTTTTTTTATTCTGACAAAAACCCAGCCACTATTCGTACAAATAATCGTCAATAGTTTGGTTTTGGAAAGATATTTCGGACAAAGGTTAACTAGGCATATTTGTTAAAATCTTTTCTTTTATTAAAACTATAACAAAACGTAATAACCTTATTTCCATGTAACTTCATTTTGTATCGCCGAAAGTAGTATCGGTCCCTATGTAAGCCATCTAGAGCGAGGTCTGCATACTTGTTCTCCGCTTCGTATCCAAAAGCCTCAAACTCCTTTTTAGCTGTCAAGAGTAGGCATGTCGGAGTTTTGCTTGAAATAAGAGATTGACCGCCGGCGTTCCATGAGGTGTATGCATGGACCTTGTCTGGCCTCTCCTTAAAGTCATTTGTTGTTGAATAGGCGAATCCAGAAAATGTTGTTCCAAAATCAAGAGCAACAGAAAACAAGACTGCTTGTGATTTGCTTTTTGCCATGATCTGAAAAAGATGTTGTCATGGTTAAGTTTATGCAATGAACCTTTCTATCCAAGTACAAAATTCTGTGGAAATGGAAAATAGTAAAAGTTTCGATGTTATAAGGAAACAAACAAAACCAACAAATGTTCGGCCATCGGCCTTTATCAAGTTAAAAACACGAATATTTATGTTGAGCTTTGTTTACCAGCAGTTATGGATATTACGTTGAGATCTTTTAAATTCGTGTTTTCTCCTTGGTGGATATTGAGGGTTAATTGTTATTTATTATATTACCTTCCCCATGGAGGACATTACTTCATAAGAAAAAAAAATTATGCCACAACTATTTTGATGCACTGTCCCTTCTGACATAAAATTATTGTTTTGATATGAGTCTACATTTATTTAGTCTAGATAAAATAAAGAAGGAACTTAAAACATAAAATACCTCTCATTAGGATATATTATTGGTTCAAAACATGTGTAGTGCAAATAATTTAAGCTCGATGTTGTAGCTGCAATAAGAACTTGTTTTCCATTTAATATAAACTAGTTTATCTCAATCAGGGGAATACATACTTATTCATATATGCAATTTGGCTTACATGACCATTAATAAGATCATTTCCGTAAACGGCCAGTTTGATAAATCCAATGTGTGAAATGGGTCTAGAATTACTATTCATTGTTGTCCGAGGCAACAAATTGGTAAGATCAATAAAGCTCATCACGTTGGCATGAAAATCTAAGTTTGATCAAAACTGTGCGTTTTTATGATTTCTACTTACAAGGCAATTGTATTGCCCTACAGAATAATTTAACCTCTACCTCAAAAATGCACTATGATATGGATTTTAATCTTTTTTAACAATTCCATGATTTTTACTGTAAAAAAAAAACAATATAAGGTCTATCAAATATGTCTACATTCAGCTAAATCTACTTTTTTATCGATTTTCATGGCGCAAATCAGCGCAATTGAAAATATAGCAATCCTTTCCTACTGACAAATAGAACAACGTTATATTTCAGAGAAATTATTGCTTGTTGCTTAAAGTTAAATATTCTTTGTATTTTCTGACAATGAATTCATTCTTATACTTTACGATGATCTTCCTTCCTTCTTTCAATAACGAGTTTTGAATTTAAATCATATTTTATCTCCCTTTCATTATTAAGTTGTACATAAAGATGACATTTTGCATTATTGATCTTCTAGTACAGTTCCATGTATTCTCCGTCGTTTGAATCTTCTTTAATAACTTCAAGGCTTGGTTTATAAAAATAATTTGTAAACTCGTCGAATGCCTCTTACTCTTCACTCAAATTTCGAAATTAGCTTCAAATTTTAAGACCCCCTTTGGTTTTCAATAATACAGCAAAAGAAAAAATAAGAAAAAAGTATGTAAACTAGCATTAAATATGTAAAGGATTCATGTGATAACTACGGTGGCCGTAATGGGCCGTGTTAAAAATAAAATCTTTTCGTGGGAACGAAATAATATTTTGAGGGAACAAAGTAATATTTCGTTGGAAAGAAATAATATTTCGAGGAACGAAATAATTATCCCTTTTGCGCATATGCAGACTTATGTTTGTATGTGCCATACATGTATATTGAAATGTTCAATTGCAATTATACATACATGTATGATAATAAAAGATCCTAGTCAAAGCCCAAAATGAGGTTCACTGAATTATGGTTACAGAATGTAGTTACTGTACTCTTTTATTTAGAATGTGTTAATAAATACGAAGGGTATGACGGACATCTAGATCTGTTTTCATTTCTATTATCTAAATACTATATACAAGGTCAAGGTTGAAAAGGCCATCATGTAAACAAAAATGTACTCCTAACGGATGACAGGACTGCCTTTCATAGAGTGAAAGAAGTCTTTTCTTAGCTTTTTAACCAGACAGCGCCTTGGCATGAACTATTTGTAATGCGAAATGACTTTCACTATGGGTCATCTGTTCGGGTTGTCTCAATTTTCATCTTTGTGTATTCCGACTCCAATAAATCGGAGTAAACTTCTTACAAACGTTTTCATTCTTCTTGGCGTGGTGGCAGCGTCGTCTAACGAACCAGGCGTCTCCAGGTTCCCAACAAAATGGCAACAACTCCTAGGGCACCAAAACAATGGCCACTATCGAAAGTAGAAACTGTAAATAGCTTCGAAAACTGGAGACAAAATCTCCTGTACATTTTAGCGATCGATCCTGACTTTGCACCCTTTTTGACAGACGATGCGAGATGGGAAAAGAAGTCGAGAACGTCCCCACATCGTAGGTTGATCGACGACGGTGAAGACGTTCCTAATCGCATAACAAGGGACCAAAAGGTAATTGGAACTAATGTTGGGTCAGATCGCAAACTTTTGTCCTATAATTTCAAGAAACTCTATTGTAAAAAATTCTACATCACTAGAATGGATATGGCAATTGATAAGGCAAAACTTTGGCTTTCAATCTACTTGTGGACACTTCCTAGACTGACAATATTCAGCTCTCTCATGAGGAAAGACCAGAGGACTTGTATCAACGACTGATAGTATTCGTGGAAGATTCATTATTTGAAAAGTGAAAGTCAGGTCACTCATCATGGTGTCGCTATGACGGAGGACGAGGAAATGTCTCCTACACTTGAAAACATGGTAATTCTCACTTGGTTACGTTTGGTCAATCCAAATCTCAACCGTCTTGTAAAACAGAGATATGGAACAAACCTCAGAACCCGAACCCTTGCGTCTATAAAACCTGAAATCTCTCAAGCACTAAACTTCTTGCTCGACGAACTGCGATCTGTTGAAGACGCGAAGTCTTTAAAAGCCACTCTTACTAAACCTACTCGCCCACCAGTAAATACCCGCAATACCTCTGCCCGACGACAAGTTTATTGTTTAATCTGCAAACAAGCCGGCCGCCGTCACGATCATTTTCTGAGCCAGTGTAATTTTTTACCTCCCGAAGACAAAAAGTACATGGTCAAAGCTAGACAGATAGCTAACATCCTAGACAATCAGGCAGGTGATGAATCCGAGGAACACGAGGAACAGGCACAATATAACCCCTCCCATTTGGACGATCCTGTAGTTTCGGAGTCGCATTGTGGCACATACCGAGTCAAAGTGTGCCAGTCACCGTACCTTCAGGTTTTTCATGACCACATCCCAGTAAAAATCATCATAGATAGTGGTGCCACGGGTAAAATGATTAGGAAATCGCTTGCGTCTAGGCTCGGATTACATGTATTGCATAGCTCGCAATCTGCTCACCTAGCAGATGGTTCTTCACCATTGAAGGTAGTTGGAGAAACTCGCTTTTTGCTGTCACGAGAGGGTCACTCGGTCTACTTTGAAGGTCTTGTCGTGGAAGACTTAGATGTCGAGGTAATTGCAGGCATCCCGTTCATGGCAAAAAATGATATCACAATACGACCTGCTAAAAGCCAACTTTCACTCTCGGACGGCACCATTTGGTAATATGGTTCACTCCAGAACCTCCCGAATGAGACATCTGTACACACCATCCGACGTGCGCACCTAGTAAGGGCTCCATCTACACAAACTACCATCTGACCAGGGGAGTACATTGAGGTCGATATCCCTGGAGATCTAGCTATAGATGAACAACTATTAGCTCTGAAACCGCACACGAACTCTACATTGCGAGATAACGCAAAAGACAGTGCTTTATGGCCCCTCCTACTCTTATATCCAGCATTTCAGGCAGGATTCGCATTCCTAATCTAACATCGGAACCACAGTCAATGCACAGTAATGAACATTTTTGTCAAGTGAGACTCACTGACGTAACGTCTGGATACTTACCAGACACTCATACCATACCGCCCCCGAAACCTAATCACAAACCAAATTATGTCAACTTACTCTCTGCATCCGTTCATCTCGATGAGGCTAACATTTTACCTACAGACATTAAATCCAAAGGAGTAGGTTCGGTAACCATGGAATTCGGCCCTGTCTTACTTTTGAATGAAAATTTGTATGTTAAATAACTGATGTCTGCAGTTTCTAAAACTTTTTTCTTTTTTTAAATATCTTAAAAATTGACGAAAATATGTGGAATCGTTTGAGGCATGGTACAGAGTATTGAGCGACGTCAATGACGTCGTCACATGACGCCGTCACGACGTTGTGTTGCCATAAGAAATTTATGAATACTGGTTGTAACGGAAACAATAAATTAAAAGAAAAAATAAAACAAGAAGAAAAGAAAGTATTTACATTTACGATTAAATTAGACGATTTGAAAAGATATAAGCTGGTATAGCCTCAAGGTAGAGAAGATGCGTGGCGTATTTTCATCAGAAACTCGAGATTCATGTCCTGAAAACTGCCCGTGAACACGCAGTCGGGAGCGTATTTTTCACATATTGGATTTTTTCTGCAGAAGTTAATTTCGTTATATGACAGTTATTAGGTCAAAAGTCGCATAAAATTGTTTAACTAGTATACATGCAAAACCATGAACAGTTTTCTAATTGGTATATCCCATTCGATTTTGGTCCTGTTATTTTTCCTCTTCTTTTTTATTTCTCATATTTTTTTTTATATACGCTTGTGCATTCAAGGTATCCATAAAAGGATATTTTATTTCTTAAATGATCATCGAATTGTGTTCAAACTTACCTTGCATGTAGAAAGTGCATGTGTTATGCAGGATCAAGGAAGGTTTGGGGTGTTATTGTTGTGGGTGTCGACCGGTACGATTTAAGTGACATGCGAAATATATTTTCTTGTCATCTTTCAGTCTTCTTAAATTGCGCAACTTTTTTACCGGTGTAAATGTAACCGTTGCATCATACATGTACATGTAGCTTCAATGTTCCAAACATCAATTCATTTCGTTTCTTATCTCAAAATATCCCAAACACATAAACAATGTGTGGGACAGACGACATAGGGAAGCTATTTCACAATGCGCACGCAGGGGCCATAGCCAGATTTTTTTTCTTATTCCCATGAAATAGCTGTACGTAGCAGATTAAATGGAAGGAGGGAAGGGGGATGGAATTTTGACATATACAGAGTAAGAAAAAAATTTCTGGCTACGGCCCCTGTAGATGTGCATGAATGAAATGTTTCATTTTAAAATCTCTGAATAGATAACGTATTGACACCTGAAAAAAAAACCACTTGCTTCCTGGACAGTTTCTTAATTTCAACGGTGCCCGTTGTCTTTAGCTCATAATAATCCATTTCAGCGCCTGGTAAATGTATCTTTTACATTCTACAGAACTTAGATTGTGTTTCATTTCCAGTTATTGTGTATTTTTACTAGATTTGAAAATTAACAAATCATAACATGCATTCAGATTATCGCATTGTCCATTTATGTAATCGTTTGCGAAGTATAGTTGAAAAGTGCACATCCGTTGCGGTGATATTTCATCTTTTATCAATGATTAACGTCTTCAAATTCAATATCAGCATTTAGCACATATTAGAATAAATGTAGATCTGTGCGTAAATTTGAAAAAAGATCGATTTTCAAGCCGGAAGCTGCATATTATAAATTGATTGAAAAAAATGAAATAGATAAAAACACAAAAACAAAGAATTGTTTGTTATAACTAGGCTACGATTGGATCATGATACATGAACATAAGCAAATGTCTAAAAAGTTCGTCTCATTATGTTAACATCCTGTCAAAATTTCGGGGATATTGAGTGATGGACATGTCCGTCCATCAAACTTCCTAGTCGAGCTTCCTTATAGGTTATTCATGCCGGTAATAGAATTTTAGATTAGATGTGTGTCCGTCCGTCCGTCCGTCCGCCGCCCTAAACATGGTTCTGAACATTTTAAAGAAACCCTTACAACAAATCGAGTTACTTCCTTTATATAGCCTTTACAAAAAAGGTCATGTTCGAGTATGACCCATGTCGCTCAATTATGTTCAGATTTACTCCTTGCAGATAAAAATGCAACCATTTCGGTAAATGTCATGCTGCATTTTTCTTGAAATATTTTTTTTCTGAATATAATCCATTTTACTCTTTCTGATTATCTACGAAAAAATCCGATTATCGATTCCTAAATGTCTTCAACACAAGTGCTGACCCGGCCCATGATCTCTCTTTAGACCAGTGCTTTCAGTTTGATGTTGGATTCATGAAAATACAAACAGACCGTTTTATTTCCTTCCTCTTGATACATTACAAACTCAGATCCCGGGTACATTTTGTATCAAACATGAACACAAGCTAAGTAATAAGCTAGAGTATCGTACATCATATTTGCATAATCTAAATTGGAGTTTATAAGTCATACCAATAATAATAACATTTCGGATACTCTCTCTCTCTCTCTCTCTCTCTCTCTCTCTCTCTCTATTTCTCATTTTCTGAATAGAAATTTCTGTTCGTCGTTTTGAATTTGAGAAGGTATGAACTGTAGTCAGAGTTAATACTATTTCTGTTTAGCGTTTGAAAAAAATATTGTTGGATAATGAGCGAATACTTCTTCATTTTATTCAATATATATTAATTTTCCATTACACTCGCAGGATGCACATGTATGAATGCTTAAATAATTCTTCATTCAACTTTTTTTTTGTAATTTACGTATACCTATATCGTCCATCTTTTTTTGTTGTTACTGTCCGCGCAGCACACTTCAGAAATCGGAAAATCAAGATTGTGTCATCTTTATCTTTTGAAACTTTTGATAAGATGTAGAACATTTGATAGTTTTAGTTTTAATATAACTTCAATACTGATATGTACATCGTATATTTACACCCAGAAACTTGTTTAATTTAACGAACATGATGTACTAAGCCTAAAAAATATCTTATAAAATCGCCCTATCAAACTTAATTTCTGGTCCTGGTAGATATGTTATAGCAGCACTTATTATGTTAGGAGCTACGAGAAATCAAGAACAATCAAACTGTATAAAAATTATTCTCAAAATCTGTAGACACTGAAAAGAATTTCTCGATTTTCTGATTTCTAAACAGAGCTGTACACGCTAAATCTCTCTCAGGTTGGTAGAAGTACAACTTTAAAATAGATGCACAGCACAGTGCGTCACAGAAACGAAATTCTCTATACAGCAAGATTTGAGTATGATCTTCAATTTAATACCAATTCAATTTCTGTGACAATGTGTGCTATGGGTTAAGTTTTAAGATAAAGACTCTAAAACATGTTAAAAACACGGAAGTCGGCATACAGTCATGGATTAACGACGTCATAGATTACTTCACAGCACGGGCAGATTCCCGAACGTCGTATTTTTCTGAACTATCAATGTTTGTGATTGCTTTCATATACAAATAACATGAAATAAAACAATTTTAGAATCTAGGTTTGAACAGGGCTAATATCGGTAGTTTCGAACCTACTCCTTTTCTACCCTACTGGCAGATTACGACGACGTCTTCGACCCAAATTTCAAAGGTTATAACGGCGCAGCGGGAAATTTCGTTGCACATGTTAATATGGGTCCAGTACAACCTCCTCAAAGAAAGGGGCGCATCCCTCAATACTCGAGGAATCAACTCCTGGAATTACAAAAGTTCGATGAGTTAGAAAACTAGGGGTCTTCCAAAAGCCTGAGGATCTTGGAATCTCTGTTGAGTATCGTAATCCTTCCTTCCTTGTCAAAAAAGTAACGGTAGCTTCCGACTTGTTACCTCCTTCGCAACCCTCATTGCTACCTAATATCGACTTCACACTTCGACTAATCGGGAAATGGAAATATCTTATCGTGTCGGATCTAGCAAAGTCCTTCTACCAAATACCATGGCCAAATAATCTGTAAAGTACTGTGGAGTAGTCACTCCTTTTAAAGAAATTCTTGCGTACTCAAGATATGCTATGGGAATACCGGGTTCCGAGACGGCTCTCGAAGAGTTTATGCGCCGCATGCTGGGCGACTTAGTACAGGAGGGAATCGTCGTTAAACTAGCAGACGACCTATATTGTGGGGGAAATAGTCCTAATTAACTATTGAATGACTGGAGTAGAGTTCTTCAGTCCCTACGTAAATGCAGCATCAACCTATCAGTTAGCAAGACCTACATTGCTCCTACTGTCCTGTTCACTAATTCCAGAGCACCCTGTTTCCCCGGTTTTCTCTAAAATATAATAATGTCATCTTCCAAAAAGACATCAATTTTATAGTACTCCTTTAGTCGTAACAGAAAATACCATTCTTTCGGCTGTGCGTTAGCTAAGTTAGAAATAGAACGGAAAATAAAATGTCTACGGGGATTTTCTATAGTAAAATCGCTGAAAATGTGTGACGTCGGAGGCTTTGACGTCACTGTTTACTATTGTTGACAAGGAGAACAATATGGCGGCGGCTTGAAATTAACATGGGAATTTCCCGTAGACATTTTATTTTTTATATTGCGGTTTGAAGGCAGCTGATAGGGTAAGCTGAAGTTAATTTCCAGTTACGACTAAAGGAGGTCAATTCTCGGAAACAATAATTTATAGCAAAATTCTTCAGACGACAGAATAAGTCACCAAAACAGGGTGCTCTGGATTTAGTGAACAGGACAGTAAGTCCACAACTATCTTAGGTTGGATATGGGAAGCTGGGTCAATTTGCGCCAACCCACACAGAATCGCAACTTTGGCTAACTGCGCTCAACCTACAACTGTGAATGGACTCCGCTCATTCATCGGCGCCTACAAAATCTTAGCCAGAGGGCTACCGAACTGCGCAATTTTAGTTTCTCCTCTTGAAAACGAAACCGCCGGCAAACAGTCGAAAGATCAGGTCACATGGTCCAATGACCTGCTCCGCTCTTTCAAAATAGCCCAGGAAGGGCTATCCTCTGCTCAATCTATAACGTTACCGAAACTTTATATTGTGACAGACTGATCTGTCAAAAGATTCGGACTTGGTGCTACCCTGTATGTCTCTCGGGGAAAGCATAATTTAGTCGAAGGCTTCTTTAGCGCAAAGTTACGTCAGCGCCAACTCACATAGATCCCTTGCAAAATAGAGGCCATTTCCATTGCGACAGCCATTAAACACTTTAGTCCGCATATTGTTCAATCTGACCTGAAGACGTGCATAATCACCGATAATAAGCCATGAGTTCAAGCATTCGAAAAGCTGTGTCGCGGTGAATTTTCAGTCAGTCCAAGAGTGTCAACTTTCTTGTCTATAGCGAGTTGATACCAGTGTTCCATTAGACATGCCGCAGGAGCCGCTATCTTGCCTTCAGTCTTCGCGAGTCGAAACGCACCAGACTGTTCAAATCAGACTTGCCAAATATGCTCTTTCATTTCGTAATCTGGAGAGTCTGTTGTTCTAAGAACAGACATCTGCGATGCCCCCATAACATCATGCGTCTTCCCTATGCTACACGTTCGACCTGGTTAGCTATCCAAGAAGAATGCCCAGACCTCCGACGAGTTTGCGCTCTCCTAAAACAAGGGACCCGCCCCACCAAAAAAGAAACCACCATAAAGGATGTAAAACGCTATCTTGATGTTGCCAGCATCGCATGCGATGGTTTACTCGTAGTCAAAAGGGTCATTTCCCTATTGCCGACAAACGAATGCATAATAGTTCCGCGGGAGGTAATAAGTGGTCTATTGATGGCTATGCTTATCAAGCTACAACATTCTTCATCCCATCAATTGAAGCAAGTCATGCGTAGACAATTCTATGCGTTAGATATGGACCAGTCCATTGATTCTGTGACACAAAGATGCCATCATTGTGCTTCACTCTGCAAACCAGTTCGATTCATGGAGGAACAAAGTTCACTTGACCTTCCTGATAGTGTTGGTCTATCCCTTGCCGCTGACGTCATAAAACGAGAAAGACAAGCTATCTTGGTTGTTCTTGAGGGTGAAACTTCGTACACCGTAGCTCAACTGATACCGAACGAACAAAAGGACACACTTCTGTCTACCTTGATCCAGTTGAGCCTAGATCTCCGACTTATAGACGGTCCACCCACAGTCATCCGTTGTGATAATGCTCCAGGATTTCGTGCATTGTCAGACAAATGAGTTAAAGAAGATCCTGACGATAATCTCAACAGCACTTACAATAGAGCACAAAATTAAGCATCGACGGACCCCTAGCACGCTAGAGGTGGGACCAGGTGCCCGGGAGGAGTAAGCATCCCCTGTATGCTAGCCGCACCCGCCGTCGATGTTTAAGCACGAAAATGAAAAAAATATCTAAAATTCATGCACTCTGACGTTATGTCTATATAGAAAGTGCTATGGCGACAATGTCAAGGAAATATATTCAAAACACTTACTGTCAAACCCCTCGCGGGGAACTTTTCTACGAGCTCCACACGGCAAAGGGCATAAGTGTGACACAAATGAGTTAAAGAAGATCCTGACGATAATCTCAACAACACTCACAATAGAGCAAAAAACTAAGCATCGACGGATAGCACGCTAGAGGTGGGCCAGGTGCCCGGGAGGAGTAAGCATCCCCTGTTGGCTAGCCGCACCCGCCGTCGATGTTTAAGCACGAAAATGAAAACAAAATCTAAAATTCATGCACTCTGACGTTATGTCTATATAGAAAGTGCTATGGCGACAATGTCAGGGAAAATATTCAAAACACTTACTTTTACGAGCTCCACACGGCAAAGGGCGTAAGTGTGACACAAATGAGTTAAAGAAGATTCTGACAATAATCTCAACAGCACTCACAATAGAGCACAAAATTAAGTATCGACGGACCCCTAGCACGCTAATAAACACTTAGAAGAAATGCGCCTTTCTATCGAACTTGGCCGTGCTAAAAAACCCTGTTGCTGAAAGAGCCATCCAGGAAGTAGAGGAAGAACGTCTGCGTCAAGACCCATGTGGTGGTGCCGTTACACCACTTATGCTTTCGAAAGCAGTATCTCGTTTAAATTCGAGGATCCGCCACACAGGCCTATCATCAAAGGAAATGTGGTATCGTAGAGATCAGTTCTCTAATAGGCCTATCAACATTGATTATGAACACCTCATTCGTTCAAAAACCGACCTTCGCTCTTCAAATCATCAATATAGTGAATGTGCGAAAGGGGGCATTCCACCACCGAATACTTCATTTGTTACTGGAGATGTCGTATACTTACGCTCTGATAAACTGAAGACACATGGCCGTGAAAGATACTTGTTCACTTCCATCGATGGAAATTGGTGCAACATCCGTAACTTTACGAACACACAGTTGCGTAATACCTCATACCGAGTCCGTCAGTCCGACATATTCAAGGTTCCTGCATTCATCTGCGACATCTCGTCGCCTTATCCCCAAAAGGAAAACGAATCCGATGACGAAGACCATTCTGTCGTTCCCACTTCTATTCGTCCGCCTAACATACCGCTTACCATAAGTCAACCTTTGTGCTCTACCGATAACCTGGAAAGTGCCGATAAAGCCTCAGATCTACCCGTGGTTGAGCATAGTGCCGATACTCGCCTACCTAGCCTACCCGCTCAGTCATCCCATGAAACATTGGCTTCGAACGCCAACATACCAGTGAGACCAAAAGTTCTTGTGGTGCTCCTAAATGTTTCGAAAACTATGACTTGTATTAGTTAGTTTTGACGTTCTTGTAGTGTATAGGTACGTAAGTAAGTACAGGGCATAATAATCCCTTTTGGTGTCTGAAGGCAGTCTACCTGATGTTGACACATTTGCATTATTGCTTATTGTAACTGTATCAATGATATGATTCTTCATAACTAGTCAGAGTTCTATAATTATAATCATCTATACATGAGATAAATTCTCTTCTTTTTTGACAAAAATTAACATAATTAGTGCATTATGTATGGCGAAGAATAATTCCCTTATGTTCGAGGGTAGTCCAACCCTATGAGAACATATTTAGTGTATTATCTTTGTTTTGATCAACAAAATGCAATCTATTCTTCATAATTTAAAAGAAAAAGTGGTGACGCCATGGTATGAAGTATTTGGAAGGCGAAATGACTTTCACTTTGGGTAATCTGTTCTAGTTGTCTCAATTTTCATCTTTGTGTATTTCGGCTCCAATAAATCGGAGTAAACTTCTTACAAACGTTTTCATTCTTATTGGCGCAGTGTGATTCTGGTATGCCCCATAAACTTCGATTCGGATCTTTGAAAAACAACCCCTATTTCAAATATGTCGTTTATAGCATACTTTCTAATTTTGACGTCTTCCAATTTGATATCTAGATAAGACAAGTGTGTGCATGCGCAGAGGCAAAAATTAATTCGATCCCACGAAATAATTATTTCCTTCCCTCGAAATATTATTTCTTGGGAACGAAATAAATTTTATTTTTCACACGACCCTTTACGGCCACCGTATATAAAAGAATATTATTTTCAATGAGTTAAAGAAGATCCTGACGATAATCTCAACAGCACTCGCAATTTAGCACCAAATTGAGCATCGACGGACCCCTAGCAAGCTAGAGGTGGGACCAAGGGCACAGGAGGAGTAAGCATCCCCGGTTGGCTAGCCGCACCCACCGTCGATGTTTACGAACTAATACCTAATATATTAAATATATGCGCTGACTGCGGTTCTGTCTATATAGAAAGTGCTACGGCGACAATGTCAAATTTTACATATTAGCATAGTAGTAGAGCAACCAAGTCGCTAAATTTGAAATTTTAATCAACCCACCTAATACAGGGCTAAATTTCATATCAAACGAAATAATATAACATGGGACATCAGATTTGACCTGCCGTAAAAAAATCGTATGTTCGGAATTACTGTAATTTCAGAGAATATCGGAAAAGTAGTAAAATTCAAAATCATAGAATTTTTAACAAAACTTATCTTCTTTTATTTTAACAATGAATAGTCTAAGTGACCGAAATTAATGTCAATATGCTTAATGAAGTCAAAAGACAATTTTTGGATCAAATCGATTTTTCTAATTTCAACTTCATGGATGAATGAGCACAAATTCTAAGATAAATTGGTAAAATTGAAGTTTTCAATTGTTTCACTTCAATATTGAAAATGTTAATTCGAAGATATAAATTAACGTACAGAAAGAGTATTTTGATATGTGAATGTGTGTTTAGGAAAGTATGATAGAGATCGATTGAAAAACTTAAGAGTTCCAGGCAAATAAACTGCCCCAACTTTGTTATTAGCGATTCACTGCAATATAAACTAGGAGATGTTTTCTCGATACTTCGGAGTACAATTAAATAATTTCAGCTAAATCAAATTTTAAAATATAATAATGAATGAAAAGTATTGTTTTATTTCAAAGAAGACGACAAATTTACATCAATAATTTTAAAATTAGAAAAAAAAAATCTGCAGTTAGTTAAAACATATTTTATTTCAATAAAACGAAAAATTCTGTACTACTGTATCTATGATATGGTAATTTCAAACATTGTGATATGGCAGCATTTTGTCCGCCGAATTTTAGAAATAAGTAAAACAAAGATTTTATTATCAACAAAACAAGAAATTATGCAATGCATTTTACTCCCACAAGTAAGCAGCATAGCTGCCTATACGGCCCAATCACATTCAAGACAACCATGGCATTTTCTTTCTCTGTTTGACCTTGTGACAACAGTTGTCGCTTAAACGTAAGGTAATGGAGGATAGCCTCTGATTTCTAGTTCTGGTTCTCTATTTTCTGATTGGTTGATCGTTGATGGCCAATATACGATATCAACGCTATTGTATGTTTATGTTGAGTTTGATTGTTCACTGTCTGTTTATCGTTTTTCATGCTTCATCCTTGTCTATGATAGACATATCTTTAAATTTCTCTGCAAATTGTTTATATATAAATGAAACGGAAAAAAATACAAACAAATAATGAACATCAAACAACCACATTTACAAGAATCAAAAACACTCACATAAAAATACTAACCGAGAAGCAAATCTTTATTAGAAATGACCACACATTAAAGGATGTTCTATTCCCGGAGGTCCGACGCTGAGCTGACAACATATCAGTCTCGTCGTTATAAAAGTTAGATTTTACTATGTCATGTCGCATCTTTGACTTTTTGACAGTAAGCGTTTTGAATATTTCCCCTGAAATTGTCGCCATAGCACTTTCTTATTAGACATAACCTCAGACAGTGCATGTATTTCATTTATTGTTTCATTTTCGTGCGTAAACATCGAATGCGGGTGCGGCTAGCCAGCAGGGGATGCTTATACCTCCCGGGCACCCTGGTCCCATTTTACCTTGCTAGGGGTTCGTCGATGCTCAATTTTGTTCTTTATGTGAGTGCTGTTGAGATTATCGTCAGAATCTTCTTTAACTCTATAATATCCATCGTTGAAGATAGGTGCTTTGTTGTTGAAATAGTTTCTTCTTGAACACATTTAACTGACTATTCTTTGCGTCATACATTTAACACTTTTTTCAATTTCATTTCTTAATTCGGAGCTTTTTGGGAAATACCATCATTAAAGCGCCAACATTCTAGGTTCCTGTTCCGGCGAACTTTCTGTTGTCAACAGACGGTTCCTCTTCGTTGTATAGCCTTTTATTTGTTGTATTGTGGAAGTATGTACATTTTACATTTTTGGACATAATAATTTTCATACTTATTGGCCATACTACAATGTTTAGACTGAGGATCACTGACGAAGGTTTAGTACCCGAAACGTGCATGTCTGGTCCATGCTGTAAATTTATCAGGTTTTAAATGATGCTATTGAATTTAAAGACGTTTAACATTTGAATTACTTGGTGAGTGTCACTGCTGGTGGACCAAGAGTCTCCGAGGGCACATGTAGCCAAGTTCGATCAACTTCGATTGATCGTCTGTGTCTTCAACGCGTTTGAAATTTCTGTTACAAAATTTCATGAAATTTCTAAAACGTGGGTCCTGTAGCATCATATCCCACCCATTCAGCTACGTCTTTTGGTACATTTTTGGACATAATAATTTTCATACTTTTTGGCCATACTACATTGTTTAGACTGAGGATCACTGACGAGGGTTTAGTATCCGAAACGTGCATGTCTTGTTCATGCTGTAAATTTATCAGGTTTTAAATGATGCTATTCAATTTAAAGACGTTAAACGTGTAGTTCTAATTGATGTAGAAACTGCCCTTCTAAATTACCAATATTACGTATGACAATGTGGTGTTTGTGCTTATATACAGCATCACGAATTAAAGCCCCTCCCCCTGTGACTCTTGAGGACTTTCCAATTGATCTCATGGAAACCTCCAAGGGGTTTTCTGACTAAGTACATTTTGAACAGCATCTTCTTAATTTTGTAACAGTTAGAAATCTGAACGGAGAGTAAGTGCGGATGCTAAAAGATATAAATTAAAATCAAATATAAACTTAATGTATTGCACATTTTTTTTCAATTCATGTATTTTCATTTCAACTTGTCACCGTCTGGTCTTCATATACGGTCTTACCACGACATATTAAAAAGAAGTATTCCTCATTATTTTTTTAACAGTATGATTTAATTCCACTTTCTGCATCTAATTATTATCAAAAATATGTATGTATACCGGTTGATAGGTCCCATTTGATAGAAACTGTAACACGTGGTCGACAGAAATTTCATCTACGGAAACTAATTTGTAAAATGACGCTTAAATCAAAAGTATATACGCTTTAGGCTTTGCATTTATTTCTAGCCCTTTAGAAAAATTATTGATAAAAAGGCATTGGAAATAATAAACACATATTTGTCGATATGTTTCGAGACAAACATTTAGTCTCTGTGCTATAGAGAAAATATTAACACGGATTCTTTAATTTCAAATAAAGTTGAATAAAACTGCAAATTTTCGAGAGAGGAGAAAATATTGTTCCTCTAAAACAATTATATAACATGCACACATATCTAATGCATTGATTGCAGCGACTTTCTATACAAAAAAGAACAAAATATAGGAATACCGAGGATATAAACGATTAATATTTCGTTTTAAATTTTCATGATTTATCGCTTTTCACCAAATTTAAACACAATCTGACCGTGACATATTCTTTACGACAGCTGTTCTTGAAAACAGGGGTATTCAGCTAAAAGTTCGGACCAAATTCAGGCCTGTGTTAGGTGTGTTGATTTAAGTCGAAAACTAAGCTTCTTTTTTAGATTAGTCGCTCTACTATAGTGTGTTGACCCTGGACATAGTTCATTGGTTGGTTTGAACTTTTCTTCAAGAAGTTAAAGAGTTTGAGGACCTCCATATCAATTTTAGATAATGTTGTCTTACGTGTTTCAATGGACCATTGTTATTGTCTCTGTCTGTTTCTCCAATCCATCTTTTCTATCCAGAAAGATATGTTTGATATTTTTTTTCAAGAATTTAAAAGCCATTTAATTCTTTTCTTTTTGATTATCATTTCGGATTTTGTGTTTGACTTTCATTTACTAATTACATGCATAATTTATTTGGAGGCATAAAGCACCCGTTTCACTCAGCTTGCCATAGTTTAACAAAACCTCAAGAAATTATGATAATGGGTAGGGTATTATCTAGTAAAAAAAGTTTAAAGGCCAAGTATCTTCAGGGTCATGCAAGAGACTTTGATTTGGAACACTTCCGTATTGTTTGAAATACATCTACTTTAAAATGTTTGTATTACGCATCACTGAATTTGACTAACATCGTCACTGAGGAAGTTCTACGGTCGATATGGGGAACTCGTCATACACTATGATGTCCTACTATCCAGAATGGTGGATGATATTCTGTCATAGACCATTTGAACCATCCAACCAAAGATTGTACTCTATATCTTCCAAAATGGAAGTAACCGGATGTGACAGTTCTACCGAATTGAAGCGACGGGTGTTGCATGCAAGCAGGAGATGCTTACTCTTCCTGGGCACCTGGTCTTACTCTCATAGGGAGTTCGCTTCTTTTCATATGGTGGAGGTTTTTGTTTTTGTTTGCTTTGGTTCCTGTTTTATCCTGATTTTGTATTCCTTCGGTTTCTGATTTTCTGAATTATCGATTTTGTACTGTAGACAGGGATATGGTCATTATCCATATTTATCATTTATAGATATTCTTAAAAGCAAATGATTAAATTTACACACATCACATTAACTGGTGTTACCATTGTTCTCAATCAATCGATATGGTCATAGGCCTTTGGGTTTTAAACGGATTCGTATAAAAAAAATCTTGTTTATTCAGTCATGACAAAGATTCTGAAACCTTGGGAATTCCCTTTAAGTTATAGTTTCGTTTTAAAAATCATAATGCGCATACATGTACTTATTACCCGTAAAATAATTTAAGAATCAATCGATATAAAAAGCTCCCAGCACAAATTATCAACTATAAACTGGATCAATTTCAAATACAAATTACATTCATTGTGTTTCATTCACAATGAAAACATTCCACTTCTGCTCAAACTTTACTGAAAGATTCAGCTGAGAAGAATTATACTTGGCTGGTTTCTTTCTTGTATATATTTAAGTTGAGTATCCGATCAGAGGAATATTTAGATTTTAAGGAGGTATTGAACACTTGGACTCCAAAATTTTTCTAAAAAATTCTGACATTATATATTTCTTGTCTGTCCTTGGCCATACAAACTTACATTTTATTCTATCCACAGGGAAATTTTCTACGAGACTTTGAAATATGCATTAATCGACGTTTTCGTGAATTTCTTGATGACGCCATTATATTGAAAATGTCATTCCATTCTCGTAAAGCTATTTAAAATTTATTTTGATTTCTGTCCAAAATATCCTTCAATATATTGCAAATACATGTTGAAAAGATAAAATGAAGTGAGTTTTAAACACAGGCAGTATACTTGAATAAAAGATGACACTGTCGCTAAAAATTGCAATTTCGAGCCAATTTATTCTAGTTGCTAATTGATTATTAGGAACCCTGTGGGTGAAAACTATCAAAATTATTAAGAATGTCCAGAGATGATATTATGATTAAATGAGAAAAAATAGATTTAGGATTAAAATATTACAAGGCTTTATATTTTCCATTTTATTTCTTCCAAAATTGTCCATTTTAAATGAAGTGACATCCGCTTTCCTGTAACGTAAATTTGTCAACAAATTCACTGTGATGAAGATATAAGTATGTATTTTATGCATGCTAAGTTTCCATTCCGCTACATCTTTCGGTAAATGTTTGGACATAAAATTTTTCACATTCTTTGGCAATATTACATTGTTTAGAATGAGGATCACTGACGATGACTAAGTACCCGAAACTTGCATGTCTGGTCCATGCTGAAAATTCATCTGTTCTTAAATAATGCTATAGAATTTGAAGACGCTTATCTTCAATGCGATACGTTTAGTAATAATGTTTCTATTGCATTTTGAATGCGAAGGTTTGTGACGCCATTTTCCCCGATAACGTCGAAATGACGTCGTGGTTTGCTTATGGATAAACTCCGGAAGTCCTAAATTTCGAAAATCGCAATAATGTCTTCAAACTTCATCAGGATACTCAACTGCGTTTATCAATCAGAGTATCAAATGTTTTAAGGGAGTTTAGACTGTACTTTTCCTAGGAAGCGAGAAAAAAAAATGATGCCGCCGCCATCTAGGTGTTCAAACACTCCTTAAAATTGTTCTTATAGTTTTGTATCCTGAAAACGTCATATACCATGTTTTTACTCAAAGATATAAGGTGTCATAAAAATAGTAAATGTACTATACTTACTATTTATTGGTTAAGGATGAAATATTTAACTTTTATGCATACAGTTTGAGACTGAAAGCAAGTAGACATTGGGCAGATAACGTCTTTAAACGTTACATGCCCTTACAGGGCCCTTCTCAATTCGAGTATGTTATATCTACAATGAATCCGATGTCATCAACATATGTTGTTACTTTTTAAAAGTCATAAATGGAACCATTCAATGCCAGAAATCCAAAAGTATTGATCGATGGCTACTTACTTTTTATTCGAATTATTTTTCCAATTTTATATGCGATCAGAGGAAAAAGCATGAATTGTATGTCACTGACAGTAAGGTGATCTATATTTTTGAAGGTCTGGTGGCAGTTTAAAATAGAATTATTGGCATGCATAAAAAAGATATGAAGTAACCAGATTTTAAATCCCGTTTTAGTGAGACAAAACTCCGCCATCCCATATTGATTTGGTAATAAATGGCTCCACTTTGAGGAGGTTCAGAACAGCCAGCCTTAAATTTGATACTATCATTCCATTTTCCTATAAATTATAAATGTTGATAATTGAAACATACTTTTTCTACATGCAAAGTTTCATCAATTTTTTACCGTTAGTTTTGAAGCAACGAACTTACATATATACCCAATGAAAGCCCCAAAGTGGGCCGTAAACGTGACGTTAAAATTAACACACTTTATGTTAAGAAAAACCAGTTACAAATCTTCTGTAGAGGCAGAATATTAACAAGTTCTGTATTTTTCATTTAGATTTGATGTGGACAATCAGATATGTATAGAATTATAAATGATCACTAAGACTTTTAAAAGAAATTGTCGAAAAGAGATAAATTTATGTGTCCATATTCAAAACGTCTTTGAGTTGGTAATTCTTAATAATAAAGTCCGTTTATCTGAAACCCTATCACTTATTTTCCTTAAAAACTTGATATTATCTTCTTCATGTGTCAAGTGAAACACCGATTAATTCATATTGAAAGTTGGCCGTTAGTTTTTAAGTCATAGTGATTTTGTTACCCCTTCCCCCTTATTTCTACGTTACCTAATGCGAACGTTTTTGCGAAAAACGCACCAATGTCGCCGTTTCTATTGTGATGTCATAATTGATCCATAGCTTTCCGATGGGGTTCTTTCGGATACTGTTCTGGACCCCCTTAAACGTTTTGATTTATGTTTCTTTGACTTCATTCATGGATACTGTATGATTTATCCTTCATGTTTAAATGAAGATGTGTTCTAAACAATGGAATATTTATTTCTGCTAGACTGAGTTCAAATTCTAGACAAGAGCCCCAGGGGGCACAACGCTCACCTGATACCCATGCACGCTCTAATTGACATACTGACATTGAATACTGATAGTGCCAGTACCAGGATTTTAGCCCACAACCTTTCTAAAAAGATTTTTGCCGGATGCAGAGAAGTTTTTTTTCAGACAACCTTTAAAAAGTACAAAAAAGAAAAAATAGCCACATTTCAAAACAATAACTTTTTTTACTGATTTGAAAAGACGGATAAAGTGGTCCAACGTCATATGCCCAGCTAGTATAGTTCAATTATGCAACATCAAAAATAAAATCATATTGTAACATTCCACATTAATGTGCAGCAGAAAAAGAATAAAACAATGAAATGATGTCATAAATTAACTTTATCTAAAATTGAACACAAAACCTTTCATTATTGATAGCTAGCATGCCAGAAATTAAAAAGCCTTTGTTTGTGAAACGAGAATGCCCCCGGCGGCATCTTTGTTAGTATAAAGGCCATTTTCTGTTAAGTATGTGAGAGGTCAGGGTCAGCGCAATATTGGTATCAATGGAAAGATCATGTCACAAGGAATACACATGTAAAAATTGAAACCTCTATCACTAACCATTCAAAAGTTATGCCCAATTTTAAAGTTTTTGAGAAGTACGTCAAAGGTCAAGGTTATGGTCACGAGGTCAAAAATTTTGGTATCAATGGAAAGGTATTGTCACAAGGAATACACATGTGAAATATGAAACCTCTATCACCAGCTTCCATTTAAAAATTATGCCCAATGTTAAAGTTTTTCGGAAAACAGACAGACAAACATACAGACGGACAGGCCAAAAACTATATGCTCCCGAATCTTTTATTCCAGGGGCATAAAAAACAAAGATTTTTCGGTTTTGCCTTTATTCATATCAAAGTATACTGAAATCTATGAATGCTTTTGAATAGTATTGATTTCATCTCAAATTAATGAAACGTACAGTTAAAATCGTTTTAATCCAATATTTATCAATTCAAGTGAGTTGTGCAGAAATTGGGCCAGTTTGTTTTCCAAAAAGCAGTGCATGGTGTATCAAACCTCATGACCCAGTGAAGCCACTTGAACAAATAATTTTCAGTGAATATGCTGAAATGCGGCGCTTCTTGCCTATGCATGTTTCATCAGGCGAGAAGGAGCGTTGCATTTCAGCATACGCTGTTCAACATCTCAAGTGGTTTCTCTAGGTTTCGTAGTTTGAAACAAATTAAAAGGCCCATGAAATTGTTAAGCTTGTCCAACTAGCAGACCTACGACATCGTTATTTACTATTAACAAATTGTTTTACCTCATCAAAGGTCTGTTACACGGACAAGTTGTTCGCGGAGAGAGTTCATGAAATGTATCGGTTGCATAGGATTTGCAGACAAAAAGTTATTTGGTCCGATAAAAACTCATCATGTATCTATTATTTGAACAGATAAAAATTCCCAAATGTCTTATCACAGGAACCTGTCATTTTATGAGAGAAAATGTTTTATTATTCACAACCTCAGGCCTCTGTGTTCCTCTTAGAAATATTATACATACAAGATGTCGAACACAGTGGCTTATGGTTGTAAATAATAATTTATTTACTCTATTTAAACAACAGCTTTCTGTGGTCCAACATTTCATAGGAAGATTTCAGGAACTCTGAACTGAATTATTTCTTTCAAGAATTTCAGATATTAAATGTCCTATGCATTCTCAAAATCCGGAGGAAGAGATTACTCATTAGACGTTTCTTCAAGAAATCAGTCCGTAAATTACTTCATCTAAGAGAGTCTAAGACAGAGGAAATTCGAGCCAACTTTATACATGATAACAAGTATATGCAAGTGTTCCAAGTAAATGAATGATAACCATTATGAAAGTGTTCCAAGTATAATGCACATTTCATTAAATAAAAATCTATTCCGTTTGCACTGTATCTCCTGAAATGTATCGCAGTACTAAAGGTATCACATTTCTATATGGGGAATCCCCTTTGGGTACACGGCAAAACATGGCCGCTTTTGAAATCTTGTTCCCGACTTTAAAAATAAAATTCTAAATAAGTATAAAGAATTTAAATAATTGAATCATATCACATAAAAGGTCAATCAATAAGACATTGAAGCATGTGTCACTTGTTGAATTATCAGCTGTAACTATGGATGAAAGGTCGATCTAAAAATGATAAATCATACAAAGAAGGTTTTTTCCTGTAGTTGCACCTAAAACATTGGGCATGGAAAACATACATTATACCTATGTACAATCTTAAAAAATATTCCTTAAAAATCCAAAAGTGGATATCTTGACAAAATTCTTTCACTTGTAGGGTACCATGCATGAGTACCTCATACCTACAAATTGTCATGACAATCTGAAGAGTGGTTATAGAAAAGAAGCAGAAAATGTATGAAAATCAACCCCCCTTCCTTTTTACATAAGAAAAAAATTCATAAAAAATCAAAAAAATAAATTTTAAGCATAAAATACATATCAAAGCATGAAGTAAGTTAAATATGATAAATATGTAGTAAATGAGTGTGTAAAATCATACACTTATTGAGTTATTTAAAGAAATAGTGCAAAAATGTGCATTTCTGACAAAGTCCGAAAAGACGTCAAAAACGCGTCAAAAATTTGACTTCGAAATGGAACCAAAAATAACAACACTTCTTAAGACATCTCTCTAGATCATCCTGATGCTTTCGGTTTGTCGATACATGCTTCGGTTCTGAAGAAGAAGTTTGTCAAAGGAGGGTACCCCGTGACCTACTTTTGGCTGTGGTGGCGCCACCTGTTGACAGATCCGGACGAAAAACAACAACACTTGTAGGGGACCATGAGTACTTCATACCTACCAAGTTTCATCAAAATCCCTTCAGCCGTTCTGGAGAAGAAGTTTAAAATGTGAAAAGTTTACGACGACGACGGACGACGACGGACGACGACGACGACGACGACGGACGACGGACGACGGACGCAACACTATGACAATAGCTCACTTGAGCCTATGGCTCAGGTGAGCTAACAAGAGCCCCAAGGGGCACAACGCTCACCTGATACCCATGCATGCTCTAATTGACATACTGCTATTGAATACTGATAGTGCCAGTACCGGGATTTTAGCCCACAACCTTTCTAAAAACATTTTTGCCGGATGCAGAGAAGTTTTTTTTTTTCGATCAGACAACCTTTAAAAGTACAAACAAGAAAAATAGTCACATTTCAAAACAATAACTTTTTTTAAGTCATATGCCCAACTAGTATAGTTCAATTATGTAACATGAAAAATAAAATCATATTGTAAAATCCCACTTTAATGCGCAGCAGAAAAAGAATAAAACAATGAAATGATTTCATAAATTAAGTTTATTTAAAACTGAACGACCATACCTTTCATTATTGATAGCTAGCATGCCAGAAATTATAAAGCCTGACAGGCTGTGTTTGTGAAACGAGAATGCCCCCGGAGGCATCTTTGTTAGTATAAACGCCATTTTCTGTTAAGTATGTGAGAGGTCAGGGTCAGCGTAATATTGGTATCTATGGAATATCTTGTCACAAGGAATACACATGTAAAATATGAAAGCCCTATCACTAACCAATCAAAAGTTATGCGCAATGTTTAAGTTTTTGAAAAGTACGTCAAAGGTCAAGGTTATGGTCACGAGGTCAAAATTTTGGTATCAATGGAAAGGTATTGTCACAAGGAATACACAAAACGAAGTAAGTATAAAATAATAAGTGACATTAGAAATGTAAATTTTAGTTCAGATCTCTCTGTTCTTATAGAGACAATAAATCTATATTCAATAATAAAATTTGAACTATTTCACCAAATAACTTTGATTTATATCCAAGGATAGCCCATTTAAGCTTTTACAAAGCTTATTTCCAAAGACACTCACTAGGACTTTTACAATATTTTTTTTTTGAAGATGAATTAAAATGGAATATTTTCATACACTTGAATCTTTAAGACTTGACTTACCACTGCAATAACTTTTTCCCTTGCAACCCCCTCCAAATCAAATTTTCTGACTATTAATGCAAACAACTCATACCCCCCCCCCCCCCGCATTTGCAGAGATATCTTTGTGTAGTGGTTCCGGTAGTAGCAGGTACCAATAGTTCAGTACAAGTTCTAAGACTGGGTTCGATTCCCCGAGTCCGTCTCCTGCGAACTACTTCATTGGCGACGAGGTGAACGGGCCAGCTCGATCTGCAGGAGAGGTCGCAGAACCCTGCCAGGGGTTGGAGAGTGGCCACACAGCGGGGTACATCCACGGCCCTCAACGGAAAAGGGGGAAGGATGTAGTGGTTCCGGTAGCTCGATCTGCAGGAGAGGTCGCAGAACCCTGCCAGGGGTTGGAGAGTGGCCACACAGCGGGGTACATCCACGGCCCTCAACGGAAAAGGGGGAAGGATGTAGTGGTTCCGGTAGTAGCAGGTACCAATAGTTCAGTACAAGTTCTAAGACTGAGCTATTGGGCTGTCCCTTTAGCTCACTCGTCAACGAGTCTATCAACCGGACGGCCGGGGTTCGATTCCCCTAGTCCGTCTCCTGCGAACTACTTCATTTGTATGCAATAGTCGCTCAGAGCGAAATATTACTTATAGTCCTAATATTGAATTTCCATGGGATATTTAACCAAATCAGCATGCAGCAAGTAACATGTCACACTACGTATATGAATACATAGCCATAGGCCTAGATCCAACTCGAAAACATGTTTATACATCAAAATAATTTAAACCTAGGAATTGATTACTTCAAGAACTATACCATCATGTATTTGTTTTAACATAACCGGTGTTACTAATCTAATTTATGTGAAAAATCGCTGACTTACCTTCACGGCGCTTCGTTGTTTCGGTACGTATATTGAAAGTGAAAGTACTTTCTATGCCTCCCGGTGGGGGCGCTGCGGACACGTGAACATATTGTGCTATTTTTAGAGTCGGCGATCCCTCTTGATATACGTCGAAGGTGTAACTACAGTTAATCATTTTAGCAGGGAATCCCTTCCCTTTTGACTGGTGAACCGGGCTGAATAAAAGGTGTCACCTCATTGGACATAACTATTGAAAATTTAAAAATAGCACATAAAATCAATGTATGATTCCCTCCTGTCTGTAGAAATTGAGTTTTGAACATGATTTTGCCTTATATGTAATCAATAGATCGATTTGAAAATATATAAGAATTAGCAAATTTTCAATTCGGAAGGAGGGGTCATTAAACAAGTGAATTTTGCAGAAAAGGTATGCATGACCCCCTTTTTTCTTTCGTTTTTATACGTGCCAAAGATGACCTAGGCCAAAAATATTCCTTAAAAATCTAAAAGTGGATATCTTGACAAAATTCTTTCACTTGTAGGGTACCATGAGTACCTCATACCTACCAAGTTTCATGACAATCTAAGAAAAAAAGGAAGTTAGATATGATAAATATGCAGTAAATGAGTGTGTAAAATCATACACTTATTGAGTTATTTAAAGAAATAGTGCAAAAATTAGCATTTCTGACTAAGTCCGAAGAGACGTCAAAAAAGCGTCAAAAATTTGAGTTCGGAGTGGAACCAAAAATAACAACACTTCTTAAGACATCTCTCTAGATCATCCTGATGCTTTCGGTTTGTCGATACGTGCTTCCGTTCTGAAGAAGAAGTTTGTCAAAGGAGGGTACCCCCCGTGACCTACTTTTGCCTGTGGTGGCGCCACCTGTTGAGGGATCCGGACGAAAAACAACAACACTTGTAGGGGACCATTAGTACTTTATACCTACCAAGTTTCATCAAAATCCCTTTAGCCATTCTTGAGAAGAAGTCGAAAATGTGAAAAGTTTACGACAGACAGACGACAGACGACACACGACGGACGACGGACGCCGGACGGATCGCTATGACAATAGCTCACTAGAGCCTTTGGCTCAGGTGAGCTAATAAGGGAAGAAAAATTTTTGTTGGGGTCCCGCCGGGGTTTGGAGCCACTCCCCATGGGTCCATTGGGCATGGAAAACATACACTATACCTATGTACAATCTTAAAAAATATTCCTTAAAAATCCAAAAGTGGATATCTTGACAAAATTCTTTCACTTGAAGGGTACCATGCATGAGTACCTCATATCTACAAAATGTCATGACAATCTGAAGAGTGGTTATAGAAAAGAAGCAGAAAATGTATGAAAATCACCCCCCCCCTTCCTTTTTACATAAGAAAAAAATTCATAAAAAATCAAAAAAATAAAATTTAAGCATAAAATTCATATCAAAGCAAATATTAAGTTAGATATGATAAATATGCAGTAAATGAGTGTGTAAAATCATACACTTATTGAGTTATTTAAAGAAATAGTGCAAAAATTAGCATTTCTGACTAAGTCCGAAGAGACGTCAAAAAAGCGTCAAAAATTTGAGTTCGGAGTGGAACCAAAAATAACAACACTTCTTAAGACATCTCTCTAGATCATCCTGATGCTTTCGGTTTGTCGATACGTGCTTCCGTTCTGAAGAAGAAGTTTGTCAAAGGAGGGTACCCCCCGTGACCTACTTTTGCCTGTGGTGGCGCCACCTGTTGAGGGATCCGGACGAAAAACAACAACACTTGTAGGGGACCATTAGTACTTTATACCTACCAAGTTTCATCAAAATCCCTTTAGCCATTCTTGAGAAGAAGTCGAAAATGTGAAAAGTTTACGACAGACAGACGACAGACGACACACGACGGACGACGGACGCCGGACGGATCGCTATGACAATTGCTCACTAGAGCCTTTGGCTCAGGTGAGCTAATAAGGGAAGAAAAATTTTTGTTGGGGTCCCGCCGGGGTTTGGAGCCACTCCCCATGGGTCCATTGGGCATGGAAAACATACACTATACCTATGTACAATCTTAAAAAATATTCCTTAAAAATCCAAAAGTGGATATCTTGACAAAATTCTTTCACTTGAAGGGTACCATGCATGAGTACCTCATATCTACAAAATGTCATGACAATCTGAAGAGTGGTTATAGAAAAGAAGCAGAAAATGTATGAAAATCACCCCCCCCCCTTCCTTTTTACATAAGAAAAAAATTCATAAAAAATCAAAAAAATAAAATTTAAGCATAAAATTCATATCAAAGCAAATATTAAGTTAGATATGATAAATATGCAGTAAATGAGTGTGTAAAATCATACACTTATTGAGTTATTTAAAGAAATAGTGCAAAAATTAGCATTTCTGACTAAGTCCGAAGAGACGTCAAAAAAGCGTCAAAAATTTGAGTTCGGAGTGGAACCAAAAATAACAACACTTCTTAAGACATCTCTCTAGATCATCCTGATGCTTTCGGTTTGTCGATACGTGCTTCCGTTCTGAAGAAGAAGTTTGTCAAAGGAGGGTACCCCCCGTGACCTACTTTTGCCTGTGGTGGCGCCACCTGTTGAGGGATCCGGACGAAAAACAACAACACTTGTAGGGGACCATTAGTACTTTATACCTACCAAGTTTCATCAAAATCCCTTTAGCCATTCTTGAGAAGAAGTCGAAAATGTGAAAAGTTTACGACAGACAGACGACAGACGACACACGACGGACGACGGACGCCGGACGGATCGCTATGACAATAGCTCACTAGAGCCTTTGGCTCAGGTGAGCTAATAAGGGAAGAAAAATTTTTGTTGGGGTCCCGCCGGGGTTTGGAGCCACTCCCCATGGGTCCATTGGGCATGGAAAACATACACTATACCTATGTACAATCTTAAAAAATATTCCTTAAAAATCCAAAAGTGGATATCTTGACAAAATTCTTTCACTTGAAGGGTACCATGCATGAGTACCTCATATCTACAAAATGTCATGACAATCTGAAGAGTGGTTATAGAAAAGAAGCAGAAAATGTATGAAAATCACCCCCCCCCCTCTTCCTTTTTACATAAGAAAAAAATTCATAAAAAATCAAAAAAATAAAATTTAAGCATAAAATTCATATCAAAGCAAATATTAAGTTAGATATGATAAATATGCAGTAAATGAGTGTGTAAAATCATACACTTATTGAGTTATTTAAAGAAATAGTGCAAAAATTAGCATTTCTGACTAAGTCCGAAGAGACGTCAAAAAAGCGTCAAAAATTTGAGTTCGGAGTGGAACCAAAAATAACAACACTTCTTAAGACATCTCTCTAGATCATCCTGATGCTTTCGGTTTGTCGATACGTGCTTCCGTTCTGAAGAAGAAGTTTGTCAAAGGAGGGTACCCCCCGTGACCTACTTTTGCCTGTGGTGGCGCCACCTGTTGAGGGATCCGGACGAAAAACAACAACACTTGTAGGGGACCATTAGTACTTTATACCTACCAAGTTTCATCAAAATCCCTTTAGCCATTCTTGAGAAGAAGTCGAAAATGTGAAAAGTTTACGACAGACAGACGACAGACGACACACGACGGACGACGGACGCCGGACGGATCGCTATGACAATAGCTCACTAGAGCCTTTGGCTCAGGTGAGCTAAAAAGGGGAAAAAATTTTGTTGGGGTCCCGCCGGGGTTTGAAGCCACTCCCCATGGGTCCATTGGGCATGGAAAACATACATCTTCCTTAAAAATCCAAAAGTGGATATCTTGACAAAATTCTTTCACTTGTAGGGTACCATGCATGAGTACCTCATACCTACAAATTGTCATGACAATCTGAAGAGTGGTTATAGAAAAGAAGCAGAAAATGTATGAAAATCAACCCCCCCTTCCTTTTTACATAAGAAAAAAATTCATAAAAAATCAAAAAAATAAATTTTAAGCATAAAATACATATCAAAGCATTAAGTAAGTTAAATATGATAAATATGTAGTAAATGAGTGTGTAAAATCATACACTTATTGAGTTATTTAAAGAAATAGTGCAAAAATGTGCATTTCTGACAAAGTCCGAAAAGACGTCAAAACGCGTCAAAAATTTGACTTCGAAGTGGAACCAAAAATAACAACACTTCTTAAGACATCTCTCTAGATCATCCTGATGCTTTCGGTTTGTCGATACATGCTTCGGTTCTGAAGAAGAAGTTTGTCAAAGGAGGGTACCCCCGTGACCTACTTTTGGCTGTGGTGGCGCCACCTATTGACAGATCCGGACGAAAAACAACAACACTTGTAGGGGACCATGAGTACTTCATACCTACCAAGTTTCATCAAAATCCCTTCAGCCGTTCTGGAGAAGAAGTTTAAAATGTGAAAAGTTTACGACGACGACGGACGACGACGGACGACGACGACGACGACGACGACGACGACGGACGACGGACGACGGACGCAACACTATGACAATAGCTCACTTGAGCCTATGGCTCAGGTGAGCTAAAAAGGGGAAAAAAATTTTGTTGGGGTCCCGCCGGGGTTTGAAGCCACTCCCCATGGGTCCATTGGGCATGGAAAACATACATCTTCCTTAAAAATCCAAAAGTGGATATCTTGACAAAATTCTTTCACTTGTAGGGTACCATGCATGAGTACCTCATACCTACAAATTGTCATGACAATCTGAAGAGTGGTTATAGAAAAGAAGCAGAAAATGTATGAAAATCACCCCCCCCCTTCCTTTTTACATAAGAAAAAAATTCATAAAAAATCAAAAAAATAAATTTTAAGCATAAAATACATATCAAAGCATTAAGTAAGTTAAATATGATAAATATGTAGTAAATGAGTGTGTAAAATCATACACTTATTGAGTTATTTAAAGAAATAGTGCAAAAATGTGCATTTCTGACAAAGTCCGAAAAGACGTCAAAAACGCGTCAAAAATTTGACTTCGAAGTGGAACCAAAAATAATAACACTTCTTAAGACATCTCTCTAGATCATCCTGATGCTTTCGGTTTGTCGATACATGCTTCGGTTCTGAAGAAGAAGTTTGTCAAAGGAGGGTACCCCCCGTGACCTACTTTTGGCTGTGGTGGCGCCACCTGTTGACAGATCCGGACGAAAAACAACAACACTTGTAGGGGACCATGAGTACTTCATACCTACCAAGTTTCATCAAAATCCCTTCAGCCGTTCTGGAGAAGAAGTTTAAAATGTGAAAAGTTTACGACGACGACGGACGACGACGGATGACGACGGACGACGACGACGACGACGGAGGACGACGGACGACGGACGACGACGGACGACGGACGCAACACTATGACAATAGCTCACTTGAGCCTATGGCTCAGGTGAGCTAAAAAAAATGCAAAATGACCGGTTTCTATTTGTGTGCAAGATGCAAATTTCTAGATAATTTGCTCTATACAGGTGTAGATAAAACCACTGAAATCGGTAACATCCCTGACTTTATTTCATCCCTGACATTATTTCAATGAATTTATATATTCTATCATCATCATATTATAGAATATGGATGTTAATATTCAAAAGATTGTGTTTGTGTTACGTAGGGCCCATGCTTTCACTACCTTTTTGTAATCTCACTTTATGCAATAGTAGTTTAATCTTTTGTTTTATGCCCGAACTCGTTCTGAAAGGTACCCTCCCGCCAGACATGAGAACAAACAAACACATACATGTAATCAGTATCACGAAGAATTGTTAGATAGACTGAAAACATAAAAGAGAAATCATTATGGCTTTCTTATGCAGGGAGGAGATCTCCAACAAGACCCCGTTGCAGAATCAACAGCCTAACACCCCGATGCAAAAACACAAAAGACGAGTACAGTACGAGACGGAAAGGAGACACACGACATGCAAACATCAAACAATAAAGACTACACATAAACCGACGAGACTAATGGGCAACCGGTATCGACTTTGAACGGCCATTGGTCACGCAAGTAGCAAATGGCTTGGTTATCCTGGATTACGTGCGCACAACCCTCTCACTTCTCCAATAACCAAGAGGTCTCGACGAACGTACAATTGTGGTGTAAAACAACCTCCTCAGTGTAAGATGACATCACACAAACAACCGCGAAACGCAGAAGCCCCAGAGACACAGATGAATATGTAAATGGATATAAAAAGAGGGCATGCGTAATACAGTCCGTGCTCTGCCGGCTGTAGCGAGCTCATGTATGTAATCACCCGAAGAGCCAGACTGACATTCAGAGGGCACAGGTGGTTGGGGCCCTGTCTTCTCTAAAGAAGTTTGGACAGGGCCTGTCATGGAGTCCCGTCGTCACAGTCAGTCAGAGTGCAAGTCTCAAGGATGCGCTTGTACAAGACTGTAGATTGGTCAAGTACAATTATTTTGTTTATCAGATCACCAAAAAAGACAGGTTGTGTAATACCCGTAGTAATGTACTCTGTTGCATGTATAGATCCGAATTTTAAAAGAAGTTGACTGTAATTTTTGTAAAATTTCCAGAAAGTCTTAACTAGTTTATGAAAGCGGAAACCTCGACCTAAAAGTTTTTAAGTAATTTGTAAATTTCTACTGTGAAAATCCAAAATATCAGTACATGCTCTAGCGTACCGGATGAGCTGTGATATGTAAATGCCGTATGACGGTAATCTTGGAACATCACCGTCAATCCAGGGGAAATTTACTATGTTGAATCAAAAATCATCCCTTTTGTCATATACACTTGTATGAATCTTTCCGTTTACAATTTTGATATTTAGGTCCAAAAACGGTGTTTCTGTATTTGAAAGGTTTGCCTTGTTAAGTGTTAATTCTTGTGGACAAATTTCATTTTTGTATAATTCAAAAGCAGGATTGTCAATGGTTAGAATATCATCCAGATACCTAGAAGTATTATAGAAACATTTCAGATCATCAAATTTTCTTTGCTTTTGAAGATTGTGGATACATTCTTTTTCATAAGTGTATGAAAATAAATCTACAACAAGAGGTACACAGTTAGTACCCATAGGAATTTCTACAGCCTGCTTGTATAGATCCTCACCAAATCTAACATAAATATTGTCCAAGAGGAAGGACAAGGCATTACACAGGTCACTACATGTCCATGATTTGTATGATTTGTAGTCTGTCGAGGAAAAGAAACCCTTCGATTCAGATGTACAAAATTAATGTAGGTTTTTCGCTCTCGATCAAAACACCATTTAATGAGATAGATAATCGATCATTTATTTTGTCATGAGGAAGTGTGGTGTACATATCAGAGAAGTCGTATGAAGAAATCGTTTTGGCTTGGAAATTTCCAGATTTCATTTTGTCAATCACATCCCCTGAATTCTTAATAGACCAAAATAAATTTACATCGTTCCTGTTTAGAACCGTTTCACAATATCTAGTTATGTGTTCTTTAATAGCAGTAAGTGCTGACGTCAGATTTCTAGAGAAAATTGTAGTGGAACAGTTACTAGAATTAGCATTAAATCGAAATTTGTAAGGAGACTTGTGCAGTTTCCGTATGCAATATAGTGTTGGGAGATCCAATTTAGAAATAGAGATATTCAATGAAGACAGTTCACTGTTATGCTTGCTTAAAATGTTAGATGCACTTTCATTGCTTTTGATATATGTATTAGTAGACGAAAGTTCCGAAACCAAAGTTGATATGTAGTAACGTTTTCAAATGATAATGGTGTTGTTGGCTGCTTTATCAGCTGGCGCAAAGACATATTTTTCATGTACATTTGTAATTTACTTAGTTTGGATTTGAAATATCTTTCTGGCTTGGAACGTGGATTTTGAAAAAAGATTAGGGTTTTTATGGAAGTTATCTATTCGAATATCCGTTATATCTAAAATGAGGTTTTTCCAGTCATTCAGAGAATTGCGGTTCGACTCCTTCTGATTTACACCATCTTTTCGTATAATTATCCAAGGCTTCCGTAAGCACCTCACGGCATTTGACAAATCTATCTTGAATGGGATTCTATACTTAGGTCCTTTTTAAGAAGACCACGGAGCTGTCTGTCTTTGATAATTGAAAAGTCACCTGTAACAACGTGGCCAGCTGGTTTGTAGAGATATTTAGAAGTTGCACATTCTCAAGAAGCAGGGCACGATTCGAGTATGTCAGGATCCGATGTAACTTTATTATAGTTAAAAACAAAATTTCGAATAGATTTCTTGTACTTATAACAAATAAGAGGTGGCTCTAAATTTTCAAAATATTGAGGAATGGTACTTTGTACGCGATGATCCCGAAAAATATTAGAGATGTTTATAAGATCAAAACCTTTGTTAATAAACGGGATTTTTACGGGGTCTTTTAGGTGAGGTGTTTTTCACAATAGGGTAAAGTTTATACTGTGCGAATGAGACAATGATATTAAGTCTGAATCAGTCAGTGTTTCTTAAGAATGCAACCTCTGCTTCATCGAAGATAGATTTCAAGTACATAACTGGTATTGACGACAGAGCATGTAACAGCTCATGTCTGGCGCCATTGCGTGCTATAGTAAGTAAATCGTTGAGAGAGTGGTAGATTCTGGATCGTTTTCTTTTTTGTCTGTTCCGTCTTTTCCCGTGCGACCTGTATTTCCTTTTAGTGTTTGGGCGAATTGAAAAGATGTTGATATTGGTAGAGGCTGAGGAAATGTTTCCTTGTCCATAGATTTGATCGTTTAAACCAAGAGGGTACGCAGTCTGAAGTTTTGTGATCCAGGCAAGTTCAGCTTGTAGTCGGCGTTTTTTTAATTTAGGTCCTACTTTCATTTTTACGTTTTGGAAAAGTCTGAACTGGGGTAATGGTGATATCAGAAATAGAATGATTGTAATTAACAAAGTGATTATAAAGAAAGTTTCTGTGTTTTTGTTGACGTGAGGTTCTGATCTTATACGAATGGTTCCTAAAACGAGATTTTAAAGGTTGGCCTGTCTCACCTACATATTGTGTGCCACATCCCCTGGCATTTCAAGTCATGACGTAAAGTGGATAACTTTAACTTTAATTTTAAGAAAAAACTTCTATATTATTGATGGTAAAGACATTTAATGGTATTTAAAAGATTCATTTACCGATATTTATTTAACATGAAAAATGCAAGTTTGTGTGTGTGTGTTTTTCTGAGGGATTCCCCAAAAAGGTAAAACAAAAAAATTAATTCCTACGGCCTAACATAGAGATGTTTTTTTCATACAACAGCCTTACGTCTCGAAAGACCTAAGTGTAACTGGATAAGTGTGATGATTCTGCGCACGTAATCCTGATAACTACACCAGCTACCAGAAGTATATACCTAATACTATATATATTTGTTACGTTTGTTCATTACGTAGATGTGTTGCGATTGCACTATCAACAAACTCCCCTTTACTCTAAAATAATACGAAGAGGAAATTAGAAAAAGCTTTAAGCCTCCATTTTAGTCCTACTTACTTAGATACTATTACTTTTAAAATTGTATATGTAGGATGGATTCATGTGATGTTTTATATGTTTAAACTGAACTTATTAATACAGCGTATTTTTAACAGAGCTACCTACACTAGAATATATTTTTGCACTGTACCCTGGAAGTTGTTTTTTGATAGTGTTTTCTTTCGCATTTCTGTAGTGCTGGGTTGTTTTCGCTGTTTGTCGCTTATTTTCTTTTTTCATACGAACATGTTCCGCTGTTTTAGCTGATAATAATCTCCTCCCTGTCTATGTTTTGTTTCATTCTTTCAAGGATTTGATCGCATATTGATTTAAGATTTTGGATTCTAGTCATGGGTTTTGTGCTTTTATTCACCAACTTCTAGGCCTTGATTAATTAATATAGTGCAATTTGATTTGTACAAATACAGTAATCTGATTGGTCAATAATTGTGTCAGCTTCAAAGTTACTTGATTTTTCTGGATTCTCCGTTTGTTAATTGAATAAATAACATAATTAATGACAAATATGGATAATGACCATATCCCTGTTTACAGCACCAAATCGATAATTCAGAAAATCAGAAATCGAAGGCATACAATATCAGGATAAAACAGGAACCAAAGCAAACAAACAGAAACCTCCACCACATGAAAAGAAGCGAACCCCCGATATGGAAGTGAGACCAGGTGCCCAGGAAGAGTAAGCATCTCCTGCTTGCATGCCACACCAGCCGCTTAAATTCGATAGAACTTCACATCCGGTTACTTCCATTTCGGGGGACATAGAGTACAATCTTTGGTTGGATGGTTCAAATGGTCTATGACAGAATATCATCCAACATTCTTGAGAGTGGGACATCATAGTGCATGACGAGTTCCCCACATCGACCGTAGAACTTCCTCAGTGACGATGTTAGTCGGTCACAAACATATCCCTGACTGAGAAGCTTATCTGAAAGACGCCTTGCTCTCAGAACAAAATCCGTATATTTGGTACTTGCTCTTAATGTTTCCCCTTTTTCTCGTCTCTCATGCATGTGTTGCACTGGGTAACTGCATGGTCGACTTTCTTTTGTTCTTTCCTGATTCGCATGTTTCCTTAATATCTTGCCGATATTTCAAGACATATAATAAACATGTAAAAAAGCCCCCCCCCCACTAATAACAAGAAACAAACAAACGATGATGCATATATGTATTGACTAAAACAAAATGAGCTATCCATATTATTTACATTATGGATGCTACTCCACCTCATGAGAGGGTTACATTGTATTAGATTGCATGTTGAACAGCATAATATTACGTCATTAACCATGCATATAAAATTATTTTAATTATGCTTTCAATAGCACGAACCTCTGTTCCCTCTTGGCTTACAGTTGTCCTCAGCGTCGATGCAACCTAGAAATATACATGTATACATTAACATTCTGGTCAGATTCGTTAGGCAATGATGGAGTCTTACAGTATTCCAGATCAAGATTTTAAGATGAAAACCTGTGCCGAAACCAGCAACCAGACCTAGACAAAAAGATGTCAAATATAGATATATAAAATATCTAACAATATATCAGAAAACCACCCCTGTCAAACTGCTTCTGGTTTGTGAATATTGAACGTTGCTCTGACACTGCTGGCGGACTAGTGTCACTGCTGGTGGACCAGGAGTGCCAGAGGGCAAATGTAGCTAAGTTCGATCAATTTCGGTCGGTCGTTCCCTCAAACGCATTCGAAAATTTCTGTTTACAAAATGTTCCCAAATTTCTCAATTCTGGTCCATGTTCGATCAACTTCGCTTGATCGTTTCTTCAACGCATACGAAAGTTTCTATTATCAAAATTTCTTGAAATTTCTTGAACGTGGGTCCTGTAGCATCATACCCCACCCATCCTGCTACATCTTTCGATATATTTTTGGACATCATAACTTTCACACTCTTTTGTCATATTACGTTATTTAGATTGACGATCACGGACGAGGGTTAAGTACCCAAAACGTGCATGTCTGGTCCATGCTGCAAATTTATCAGTTCTTAAATGATGCTATTGAAGTTGAAGAGTCTGACGTTTAACACCTGTAGGATGTGGCGTCATATCCCAATCATCTGGCTACGTCTTTCGGTATATTTTGGACATCATGTTCACAGATGTCCTTCATTGTTTGGATTGAGGATCACTGACGAAGGTTAAATAGCCGAAACAAGCATGTCTAGTCATTGCTGTAAATTTACCTGCTTTTCAATGATATTAATGAATTTGAAGACGCTTAATATGTGAGGAAGACGACCGTCAAAGAAGGTTACTGATTTTTACGCTACCCGATGACGGATCTGCACGGAAAGGAACAATAAATAATATGTAGAATTATTGAACTTCAATCTATGCCGTCAAATTTTAGAAGTGAAGAATGTGAAAGGTAAAAACACTCTGAGTCCTTGCAATGTAACCATTTCTTTGATGGTCAAACATGATGAAACATGTCACCTTATGTGAATAGAAGTCACTTTTAAGGAGAAGGTAACATATATTCGTGGTAGACATATCTGTTCGTGTACTTCATTCGACTCGTTGGTTTCTATGAAGTAGTATGTGTTTTACGTTTCTATGTCGTATAACTTCTTTTCGTCTAGCTCTTGCTGTGCTCGTCTTCTGGTGTTTTGCTGTTGGTACTGCAACCATTTCTGGTTGGAGATCCCCTCCCTTCTTTTATACATACCTTTGGTTATTATTTCAACTCTAGGTGAAGTATCATTTTGTCTGTCTTTTGTAAACATCAGACACGTCTTGAGTAAACAGTCCGTTGGGTAGTATTTATCTGACCATTTCTCATTAACTTTTCGACAAACTCCATGTACTTCATCTCTGCATCCTTGAAAGGAATGATTATTAGTTAGTACGTTTGTTAACGACCGTCTTCCGAGATTTGTTGTGTTGATCACGCCCATGGAAGGCAAGGCGAAGCAGTTGTCTTTGATGAAGGAGATATATTTATGCTATCGACTGTTATAGCTAGGTGAAGGTAGTTGGAAAATCTGAAAGATATGTTCGACCTGACGGAAGCTCGTTTCTAGATTTTAGACGATCGAAATAAATGATAAATAGATCCGATAAATTGTATTCAATGAAAAAATATACATGTATATATAAAACAAATTCACTGTGTATAGCCGTACAGCGGATATTTGTACCACATGTATTCGTTGACGTATTCGTACTACCGAGGCGGTTAACAAGTAAGATACATACTTAGCTTCTATTCAATTTGTTTGTGGCCATCCAATAAAAGTTTTACTCCGAAACCCTGTATTCTATTCATCTCTGAATCCTCTGAATATAGTATAGGGCTTGCTTTCGTTCGTTAAACGTAAGAAGAGAACATGTTTGGAGAAGATTTCGATTGATACTTACCGGTTTCAGTATATCCGACCGTCGCTTTGCCTTCTTTATTTTTGTAGCATTTCCTCATATTACAATCTTCTCTCCATGTCTCATGAAGTTCACGGCATGTTCCATTATGGTGGCAACCTACAAAAATATTTTGCACATTATTTACATCTAGAACAGCAGTTAGTCAAGTATTGTGACTTGACCTTATCATTCTTGTAATATTCAGTTAGATCTTTGATTCTAAAGTAACCTTTTTTTTACAAAACATGTAAATGAGCAATTTAAGTTTTAAGAATAAAAATGAAAGTAAATATCCTTTTCTTTTTAATCTTTGAAATAAATGAATTATCAAATTAATGAAAAATGCAGCAATTTCTCTTAATGAGTTAAAGAAGATCCTGACGATAATATCAACAGCACTCACAATAGAGCACCAAATTGAGCATCGATGGACCCCTAGCAAGCTAGAGGTGGTACCAGGTGCCCGGGAGGTGTAAGCATCCCCTGTTAGCTAGCCGCATCCGCCGTCGATGTATGTAACGATTAAACGTCTTAATCGTAATCATTACTTAAATGACTTAAATTTGAGCAGCAGTATATTCAACCAAGAGTGAATAAGATACATCTATTATTTGAATGGAAATAACTTTGTCGAAAAAGGGCATAACAAACTGAAATATTAGTCTTGAGATGCTAATGTAAACATACACAAGATTAATAAATTCGTGAGTGGACTGAAACTTCGAAACCTCTGGATAGTCGGAAAAGTGGGAAGGTTGTGCGCACGTTATCCTGATCTCACTTAAGCTATGGAATGTTATTCCGAGGTTTGCAGCGATTACAGTGGGATTACTAATGATTTTGCTTTGCCTTCTCGACTTTGAGACAGTCACTGAATAAGTGATAGGTACTTCCTTGATGATTATTTTGATCTCTACAAATTATACCTTTTCCAGTTCCAATTGATGCATGATGAGTATTTTTAAATTTAAAAAGCCCAACATACCAAATACTTTGATTTCAATTCTACCATCCCTACATATTTTTGTATGGCATTCTTCCTTCCACGTCTCACTTTCTTGGCGATATTTTCCATTATCGTAGCAACCTTTCAAAACAAAGGTTAAGATTAAATTTGACCGAATTACTAATTTTGTTATAGTTTTTTATGAACATCTGCTTGTGTTTTCCTATTTTTGTTTTAAGTCGTTACACTCTATAAAGCAAAAATTATTTATGAAATAAAAAAAAAAAAAAAAAACGAAAGGAAGAATTAAATATCTTTGATAACAAATTGATATATTGAATTATAGATACGCACAACTTTTAACCTTAAAAACATAGGAACAAGTAAATACGTTGATGAGCGACTTTCCAAAATCTTACATTATCTGAATATGAAATATACTAAGAGAAGCATATTATTTAAATTAGCAAATATAGACCATCTGTAAGGACATAATTTGCATTAAGCTTCCTAAAAAAATGGTCAAAACTTATATTATAACTATATTTATAACTCTATAATCGAATTATTTTTTCTTAAATTCTGAAACATAACCAAAAAAAAAAAAAATTGAGAGGACGAAACGATTTTTTATTTAGTTTTAATATCAAAATACGTGATACTGAGAGTGTTAAAATAATATATACATTTTTAGGGCAATTTATCGCCTCTGTTTTTGACTTTTATATACCGATCAGTGAATTAAGTTCAAGCACGAAACCCAAACACAAAATATAATACCCATCGTAAATTACAGATAACAAAGACAAGAATGAGAAACAGTGTTAACAGCAAAACGCATTTCGAAAGATAGAAAAAGGTGACAATTTGAACGCCGAACAAAAAGCATTACAGGCAGAGCCCTTAAAGAGATTACATCGCCGTATAAACAACAACTGTTAAACGGCTTCAAATAAATATGCAGCATGGACTAGACATACACGTTTCTGCTACTGAACCCTCGTCAGTGATCCAAACCTAAACAATGTGATATAAGTACGAAAGTTATTAGGTAAAAAAATCAATTAAGTAACTCAAACCAGTTTCAATCCAACATTTAACATTCAAAACAATGATGCAGCAACGCCATTGAATAGAGAGCAATAAAAGAGAATTTTCAAAACACACTTCGACTGCGCCTAATCGATCAAGAAATTAATCATAATTACGTTTATTTATTTTCTACAGTTACTTACCTATCGCTTTTCGTTCAGAATGAATTTCTGTTTTATTTCCTGCTACAATGCATCTCATTTTGCTGCAGCTGTCATCCCATTCTTCCATGTCATCCCTACATTTTCCCCCGTCAGGACAACCTTATCAACAAAGACTGACTGCATGAACAGTTTATGATTATCTTCTTAGTTATCTTCAGTTTTAATTTTCTGAATGTATGTTTCCCAGGCACCTGGTGTCATTTCGGAATATTATTTATTCTGGGTTTCGCACCTGTTCAAATGGAAATTCTAATGATTTTGCCTCACTTTCTCGACTTAGAGATTGTATTTGATGGGTAATTCTTCGATATCCTAATTAGAAGGGATTTAGATCTATAGTAGTTTACATGGATGCGAAGCCGTACAAATAAATTTTGAAAGTATCACCTAAAATAAATTAGATTTTACAAAACCGTCTACGCAGATAGAAATAATATAATCAACTCAAATATTCTGCATAAAAGCAAACTTGAATATCCATTGGAGAGGAGATCAGGTGCCTGGGGAAAGTAAGCATCTTCTGTTTGCTAGTGACAACCGTCGATTAAGCCATTCAGAAAAGAACGTAACATTTTTAACTCATGTGCGTCACACTTATGCCCTTTGCCGTGTGGAGCTCGTAAAAAAGTCGCCGCGAGGGGTTTGACAGTAAGTGTTTTGAATATTTTCCTTGACATGGTCGCCATATCACTTTCTATATTAGACATATTAGACACACTCAGAAAGTGCATGTGTTTTATAAATTGTTTTCAATTTCTTGCGTGAACATCGACGGCGGGTGCGGCTTGGCAACAGGGTATGCTTACTCCTCCCGTGCACCTGTTCCAACCTCTAGCTTGCTAGGGGTCCGTCGATGCTCAGTGTGGTGCCCTATTGTGCGTGCTGTTGAGATTATCCTCAATATCTTCTTGAACTCATTTGTCTCACTTAATTTATAATAGGGTTTCGTTGTATAAAGAATCGAAAAGTCGAAGGATTTAATCAAAAATACATTGTTCAAACTTGCCGAATTCAGTTGTTTTAAAAGTTGCTCTCATTTTTAATGTGGTTTACATAATCAGGTATTTTATTTTTGAGCGCTTAGCAAAACTTAATATTTTAAAATGTTCACTAAAATGTACCCCAAATGTTCTCTAAACAACTTCAAAAGATAAAGCACACAGCAAGACAACATTGTTCAAAAATTGGAACAGTGAATGAAAGAAAAAAAAAATCGAAATCTGATTTTAAAAATCACAATCAAGAGGCTTACGAATTGTAGAAAAATATAAAACAGAAAAATTGAACAAACAGACGGAGATAATAACAAAGCTCCAAATATGCACTAAGCACAAGAGGTGATAAATTCAGAGGAAACGAGAGGTCGATGTCTATATAAAACAAAGGAGGGGATCTCCAACAACATCAGGTTGCAGCACCCACAGCAAAACCCCAAAACACCCAATGCAAAAACACAAAGCAGACAAGCACAAAATCACGTCTTTTCCCATTATACGATATACTGTACATATCCAGCAAACAATAATTAAGAGAGAATAATAATTACCGTATGGTTTGGGAATAAGATTGTGGCCGTGGTAAAATTTCTGCAATATCGGTGTATGCTCATAAGTTTTGTAACAATTGTATCTTGTACACTCTTCTTTGTTGTCGGAATAGGTACCAAACTTCAAACATGTATTGTTGTACGGGCATCCTAAAGGAAAACAGTAGAGTTATATTGACATTCATAACGTATGATAAAGTGCATGAAAAGGTGCTAAATGATTATGGTCTCTTCCTGAAATTATACAAAGAAATACCCAAAACTCTAAAGCTTCTCTCGAATATAGAACCGATGTGATGAAGGGGATTTGTAGGTGGTTAGAATCGGTATATCAAGTAAGGTATTTTTGAAACTGACTTGATATAAATGATTTGAAATAGACGTTAAACTTTACATTTTCTGATACTAAATTTGATTTATTATTCTGAAAGTAGGAGGTATCTTTCTGTTGGCTTGACTCTATCCTTAGATGGCACTTTGCACACTGGTCGACCGTGACGACGGGACTCCATGATGTGCCTTGTTGAAATCTCGTCAGAGAGGACTTTGTCTTGATTTTTTGTCCAATCTGAAAGTTGGTTAGACTTCTCGGGTAATTGATCTTGGTCTCGCTTCAGCCAACAGAGCACAGACTGTTATACGCATGCCATATAATTGTTTAGATCAATTTACACAGAATCTATGTTACAAGAGGCCGCTGTGTTTCACTTTCTTGTTTGTGATGTCACCTAACTCTGAAAAGTTTTATGTTTATACAACAATTGTGTGTCTATGGAGACCTCTGTGTATCCGGATAAATGGGAGGGTTGTGCGCACGTAATTCGGATAACCACACCATTTGCTAAAAGCAGATGGCCGTCCAAAGTCGGCCCCGGTTGCACATTGGTTTCCTTCCTTCCTTTTATGTGTTGTCATCAATGTTTAATGTTTCTGTACGTCTGTTACGATTGTTTTGTATGATGCTCTAGTGGATATTGTTGTGTCTTTTTGCGATTTGGAGTTTGTATGATGTCATTTATGTGTCAATTTCCTGTGGGTTTGTTTCGATGGATGAATGCAGGGTGGTCATGCTGGAGATAATTCCCTTTTTTGACATAAATTTAAGAAAGGAGGGGATCTCTAAGAAGACCCACTTGCATCACCAACATATAAACATCAAAACAACCAAAGTGAAAACGCAGAGAAGATATAAACAGCAAGAGACACAAAAGGGACAAGGAACAGCAAACACGACATTAATACACCAAACAAAGAAGTGCAAACGGTGCCAAATAAGGACGGCCATCTGCTATGTTATTAGAAAATGGTGTAGTTTTAAAAGTCTACAAAATTACAAAATAAAAGGCAATGTTTAGAATTTCACTCTTAACACATTTACTACTTTTGACCTCTTGACTATTCTTAGTGAATTTTCATCACATCAACACACCTCGTTTCTAACAAATTCGGCTACCCTAAATAAATTCTCTGGTTTACACGCCCGTGCGTGTAGGTAAATGAAAATTTCTAAAACATATAATAATTTGAGACTTGAGAAATTTGAGAAATTTTCGTAACTGTCACAATTTTATTTCTTACATTCACTTTTTTGTTTCCATACAGGAAAATTAAAGGAGTACAAACATCATTGTTGTCTTCCTTAGACGTTTTCCTTTACAAATCAAAGTCTTTGAAAACGGTTAGGTTTTCATTTTATTTGATCATGAAGTCAGTAAGTCTTACTGCCATGATTCAGTTACAAGCATGACGCATATATTAGGTTCGTGGAAAGTGGTAGAACATTTATGTTTGTATTAGCCTCATTTTGGCATAATAATCTCTATCCTAAGGGTTTGATCATGATTTTTGACTGAAGAGGTCACTTGGCAATTTGTTATTAATTTAATTTCTGATTGTTATTTCCATGGATTCAAGGCTTTGTTTCGTTTTTTTTTTACAATTTTCTCGCTTCCTCGTAGATTTGAAGAATCTGGGTGTTAAACGTCAAATTCATTTAGGCGGTCTTACCATTCTCTCATATGTCTATTCATTATGCTAAAAAAACTAAAGATCGTCATTCATATGCAAAAATGTGGAACTGTACTTCTGATTGTTTTGAAAATAAACAGATTAAAGGCGTTTAAAATCAAGTGGATGTAAACCAAAAGAGGGCAGCTAAGCAAAATGACATTTAAATTGTAGTGTCAGACTTAAGACCGAGCAATTAACGTACGTTGTCTTTAAAACATTAAGTCGTAACCTTGACTAAGTCGGGCATTCTGTGAAGCCGAGCTGCCCTGTAATTGCTGTATATAGATGAAAACAAAGGAGGGGATCTCCAACAACATCAGGCTGCAGCACCCACAGCAAAACCCCAAAACACCCAATGCAAAAACACAAAGCAGACAAGCACAGAAAGAGACGCATAAGGGACAAGGAACGTCAACGCACAACACAGAAACATCAAACACAAAGGACTACACATAAACCAACGAGACCAATGGGCAACTGAAGCCGACTTAGGACGGCCATCTGCCACGGAAATAGCAGAAGGTGTGGTTATCCTGGATTACGTGCGCACAACCCTCCCGCTTTTCCGATTACCCAGAGGTCTCGAAGAAGGTACAATTGTGGTGTAAAACAACCTCACTGTCAGATGACCACACACGAACAAGACCGCAAAACGCAGGGGCCCAAGCAACACAGATGATTATGTAAATTGATATAAAAAGAGGGCGTACGTATTACAATCCGTGCTCTGCCGCCGCGAGCTCATGTATGTTATCACCCGAGGAGTCAGACTGACATTCAGAGAGGACAGGTTGTTGGGGCCCTGTCTTCTCTAAAGAGGTTTGGACAGGGCCCGTCATGGAGTCCCATCATCACAGTCAGTCAGAGTGCAAGTTTTAAGAATGCGCTTGTACAAGACTGTAGATTGGTCAAGTACCAAGCCTAATGTCCGTCTGGTGACATTTGGATCATACCCACGGTATAAAAGACGTTTGATGATTCTGACGCATTTTCGATAGTGATGTTGTCTATCTTTGATCCTTCTTATCTTGTTAAAAATGTCACCATAAAATGCAGGTTGTGAAATACCCAAAGTAATATACTATGTTGCCTGTATTGGTCCGAATTTCAGAAGAAGTTGACAATAATTTTTGTAAAATTTCCAGAAAGGCTGTACTAGTTTGTGAAAGCGAAAACCTTGTCCTAAAAGTTTCTTGGTAATTTGTAAATTTCTACTATGAAAATCCAAAACATCAGTACATGCTCTAGCATACCGGATGAGCTGTGAAATATAGATACCATAGGACGGTAATCTAGGAACATCACCGTCAAGCCAGGGGAAATTTACTATGTTAAATCCAAAATCATCTCTTTTGTCATACACACTTGTATGGATCTCTCCATTAACAATGTTGATATTTAGGTCCAAAAATGGTGTTTCTGTGTTTGAAACGTTTGATTTGTTTAGAATCAATTCTTGTGGATAAATAACATTTTTATACTTTTCAAAAACAGGATTGTCGATAGTAAGAATATCATCCAGGTACCTAGAAGTACCAATGAAACATTTCACATCATCATTTTTTCCTTGCTTTTAAAGATTTTGGATAAATTCCTTTTCATACGTGTATAAAAATAAATCTGCAACAAGAGGCGCACAATTAGTACCCATTGGAATCCCTACAACCTTCTTGTAGAGTTTCTCACCAAATCTAACATAGATATTGTCCAAAAGGAAGGACAAGGCAATACACAGGTCACCACATGTCCATGATTTGTATGATCTGTAATCTGTGGCGGAAAAGAAACCCTTCGATTCAGAAGTACAAATATGAGAATTCCCCTCTCGATCAAAACACCATTTAATGAGTTTGGACAGTCGAGCATTTATTTTGTCGTGAGGAAGCGTGGTGTACATATTAGAAAAGTCGTATGAAGATATCGTATTTGCTTCAAAATTTCTTGATTTCATTTTGTCAATCACATCCCCTGAATTTTTAATAGACCAAAAGAAGTTTACGCCATTCCTGTTCATGACAGTTTCACAGTATTTTGCCACGTGTTCCTTTATAGCCGTGAGTGCTGACGTCAGATTTCTAGACAAAGTTGTTGTTGAGCAGTTGCTAGAATTAGCAATGCATCGAAACTTGTGAAGTTTTGGTATACAGTATATTGTAGGGAGATCCAATTTAGAAATAGGGATGTTAATAGAAATTTCACTGTTATCTTTGTTCAAAATATTGGGAACACTTTCGTTGCTTTCAATATAAGTATTAGTTGGGGAAAGTTCCGAAACTAAAGTTGATATGTAGTAGCGTTTTCAAATAATTATGGTGTTGTTGGCTGCTTTGTCTGCAGGCGCGAAGACATATTTGAAAAGCACTTTCATGTTAATTTTTTTGTACATTCTATTTATGTTTGAAATCGATAGCTGTTAACAGGCTATATTATATTGAGAGTGAAATAATCACTTTTTTTCATATGTGTTCTATTGATCTCTTCAATGCTGGTAGAGGAAATCAAAGCAATGAAAATACGCAAAGAACGAAATTCGAAACATGACCTTAAGGTTATGCCAGCGAACCAGCTAAGGACAGAGTTGTTCCTTTAGGGAGATGTTCCCCTATACAGGTATTCACAACATCAAACTTAAACTTTTTAAGTTGCTTACTCCTACCGGGCACCCTGCCCCACCTCTAGCTTGCTAGGTGTCCGTCTATGTTCAGTTTTGTGCTCTATTGTGGGTGCTGTTGTGATTATCGTCAGGATCTTCTTTATTTCATGTAATCGATCAGTATATTTTCAGCGTTTTAGAGGCAACACTGATGTCGGACATTCTTTGTGTTAAATAAATTTTTGCTGCTTGCTTTTCTCGATGTCAAAGAGATTTGTGAGAATTCTCAAAATTTGAAGTTAAAATATATTTGTATTAAATAGTTATGTTTTTACGACTGAAAACCTGGCAATTTTATTACTATGTAGAGTTATACTTTTGCTTGGTATTAAATGATTCAAATTTAGCACCAATTTACCGTCTGAGTCTGGCAATAATTCGTAAACAAAATGTTGCTTTTCGCCCTGTCTCTGTCTATAACGTCTGCACCGGAAGTCTATACACAAGTTAGAATCATACCATCTACTACCATGTGGCTTGCAATCACCACTGACAATGCAACCTGTTGGGAAAAATAAAAAAAACATACGAACATTCTGAGTACAATATTTGGGTGGTCTAAAATTGGAAGGATCCCGGAATTTAATGTCTCCTTTTTAACAATTCAGAAAAAAAATAGTTCAAGGCAATTTGTATTACTTTTTAGATCAAATGACAAATATATCTTTCATTTTCTTACTAATCATTGAAGTTCCTTTGAATTCTAAGAAATGTCTGTCTCGCGATAAATGTTTTCGCAATATCCGCCATCTATTCCTGCCTTAAATATCGTTCAATGTACATTTTTGTACTTGCTATTTAACTCATTTGTGTCACACTTATGCCCTTTGCCGTGTGGAGCTCTTAAAAAAGTTCCCCGCGAGGGGTTTGACAGTAAGTGTTTTGAATATATTTCCCTGACATTGTCGCCATAGCACTTTCTATATAGACATAACATCCGACAGAGCATGAATTTTAGATATTGTTTTCATTTTCGTGCTTGAATATCGACGGCGGGTGCGGCTAGCAAACAGGGGATGCTTACTCCTCCCGGGCACCTGGTCCCACCTCTAGCTTGATAGGGGTCCGTCGATGCTTAAATTTGTGCTCTATTGTGAGTGCTGTTGAGATTATCGTCATGATCTTCTTTAATTCATTAGAAGCTATTAAACTATTTAAAATCTGTCCAAAGATATCTAAATTAAGGAGAAAACATCATAAAATGACCTCTGAAATAATCATTTTTTTGTCATAGACTAGTTCGAACCAATAAGAGAGCATAAATCAAGTCATGTCCACGTAAATATCAATTGTCAGCGATTCCGCCATTGCCATATAAATGAATTCGCTTGTACAATGATTCATGAAAGCTAATTTTCTAACACAAAAAAAACGGAAAAATGTTGTCCTTGACAAAATAAAACAGCTATCAGGTTTGTTACTGACCGTCCAGAGATCCATGGAAGGCTCGGTTTTGCCACGCCGTTTGGATGCTTGACCAATCCGACACCTAATGACTAATATTATTCATAGATGTGATATAATTATGATAATGAATCGACTCTGCAAAGTAGATACACCAAATTCATGATCAGAGAAGAGTTGCCTTTCGTGTTACAATAATGGGAAATTCTTGTTTCCGTATTTTTGTTCCGTAGTTCTCGGTTCATGAAAGTGTATTCCGCTGTTGTCGCTACATAGTCTTAATGTTTGGGATCCTCTCTTTACCTTTGTTTTGTATCCAGGTCATGTTTTATATGTTAACTATGATTTTTGGATTTTCATTTCGCTTAATGTTAGACTTCAATAATACGGAAGTGAAGAAAAGTTCAAAGCAATTTTCAGGAACCAGAAACGTGTTTAAATTCTCAGCAGTGATGCCTCCAGCCAAAGTACTTTTCATAAACCACCCAAATTCATTTCACGAGCCCAATTTCATTTCAACTCAAAGATATTCAAATATAAATACATGTATCTCTATTTTAACCATAACAATATACCATTTCTGAAAATTCGATATTGAAAAAGTAAACAGAGAAAATCACGCAAAGGTATATGAGAATAGAAATGTTTTTGGTTAAAAAAAATAGAAGATAGGCGATCTACCCAGATTACCGTTATACGGCTGTTTACATTTCAAAACAAATATGATGAGCCAGAGTGTTTACTTAGGTTTCAGACTATCTTAATAAATTAAATCAGATGCGATTTGAGACTATTCCAGTATAAAAAAAAATCAATCATTTTGGTAGTTTTTGTCATTCTAATACATAATATAGTTATATTTTAGATCTTTTTTTTCAGAAAACTACATAGAGATCCGACAAACACCCTCTGGATGTGACTTGCAGAAAAATATGTAACGATTACATTTGTACATGTAGCGTGTTTTAAAGGGGCTATGATCGTTACGTTTTTCTGAACGCGTAAAAAAGGAAGTTACAGGAGTGCGGAAGAGTAAGCCAACGAACGTCGTACGTACAGATTTATGGATAATCGCAGGCATAATGTGTTGTGCATGTAGTACGAGCGTTGTACGTGCTGACAACATGCGTGCAAATTGCTTACAGCGTACGTTATTCGTACGGTTTCCATGTAATTGTAAGAGTGTCGCACTAACACGTGCGGTTTGGATCCTCATTGTCTCGTGCAGAAAATTCGTCATATTAACTTGCAACGTACTAAAAACATGCGCGTCATACTCTTTATAAGAATACGAATACCACTCGCAGACCAAACGCATCGAAAGCTCCGCATGCAATAAAACTGCTTCGGTTAATCTGCTTGCTCCAGAATCTCTGCAGAGGTGTTACGGAATACGTACTGATTACGAAGCGAAACGTACGGAGGCCGTACGGAATACGTATTGTTTACGAAGCGACCACGTACGAATCCTAAAAGTCTGCACACAGACAGCATGTTCTTGCACTTATGGCGAAATGTGACCACGAGTACAAAAACAATAGGTGTCACCATATTGAATTGAAAGTTGAAAATTTAATGAATACCTATTTCTTAACACCTGTGTTCCAATGTCATTTTTATATGAACTAGTTTTCAAACTGTCCTTTTAAAAGTAATAAATTGATAAGACTTTCAATAAAGCTATACCTACCATTACACTGTACTGATAGACCATCAGAATGACTAGAACAGAAGTACAACCCAATCACGATGGAGAATACTCGAAGGGTCTTAATCGACATTGTTGGATTTGCGATCTATTCTTCACTCTGTAAATCCAAATTATAAAACAAGTTAATCGTTTTTGAATAAGAATGATAAGGGTAACATTGCTGAAGAACATGTTATGACAAATATGCATAATAACCATACATTTGTGTCCCTGTATATAGCACAAAATCGATAATTCAGAAAAGCAGAAACCGAAGGCATACAAAATCAGGATAAAACAGGAACCAAAGCAATCAAACAAAAACCTCCACCACATGAAAAGAAGCGAACCCCCGATATGGGAGTAAGACCAGGTGCCCAGGAAGATTAAGCATCTCCTGCTTGCATGCAACATCCGCCGCTTCGATTCGGTAGAACTGTCACATCCGTTACTTCCGTTTCGGAAGACAGAGAATAATGTTTGGTTGGATGGTTCAAATGGTCTATGACAGAATATCATCCACCATTCTGGAGAGTGGGACATCATAGTGTATGACGAGTCCCCCCTTTCGACCGTAGAACTTCCTCAGTGACGATGTTAGTCGGTCACAGACATATCCCTGACTGAGAAGCTCATCTGAAAGACGTCTACCTTTCAGATTAAGATCCGTATATTTGGTACTTGCTCTGGCATAGCGTATCAACTGAGATATGAACACGCCATAAGTAGGCGATGAAGGGATGTTGCTACTCAGATAAGGAAAATTTGTATTGCTGAAATTTGAAGTCGTGACGATTGTCATAGAGTGAGGTGTTCGTGTGACCACCAGTGTCGTAGGACAGCATTATGTCCATAATACGTGTAACAAAAATTTCAACTCAGATCAGTCTTGTTTTTTTTTCAAGTACATCACTTATATTTAAAAAAGATGTTTGATAGAAATCCTTCTTCTGTATCATTAGAATTCAAAGAAAAAATCAAAATGCTTACAAGATTGAAAAAGTATCAATTTTGGTACTTTATTCAATAACTGTCCGTTAATAATCCAAATTTCGCGGATTTCCTAAGCAGAATCTATCCTTCAGAGCTTGAAGTCTTAGAAACTAAGAGAAAAATAATTCAGCATCCAATTTGGGCATAATGTTATCCTATAACACTAATGGTTAAATGAACACCTCGCTCTATGACAAACTTGACGACCTTAAGTTTAATAGCATCACAAACTTTCCTTTTCTAAGTAGTAACATCCCTTCATCATCTGCTAATGGCGTAACTATTCATATCTCAGTTGATACGCAATGCCAGAGCAAGTACCAAATATACAGATTTTGTTATGAGAGCTAGAGGTATTTCAGATAAGCTTCTCACTCAGGGATATGTATGTGACCGACTAACTAGGGAAGTTCTACGGTCGATACGGCGATCTCGTCAAGTACTATGATATCCGACTGTCCAGAATCGTGGATGATATCCAACCACTGATTGTATTTCTATCTTCCGAAATGGAGGTAACCGGATATGACAATTCTACCGAATTGAAGCGACGGGTTTTGCATGCAAGCAGAAGATGCTGACTCTTCCTGGGCACTTGGTCCAACTCCCATATTCGGAGTTCGCTTCTTTTCGTGTGGTGGAGGTTTTTGTTTGTTTGCTTTGGTTCCTGTTTACAAAATGCAGAAAATACACGAAAACCGAAAATTCAAGGTAGACAAGACAGACAGCAAAACACAGGAAATACACAAAAACGACAACACAGAGTAGACAAGACAGGCAGCAAAACACAGAAAATACACACAAAAAAACCCCTGAAAACACAGAGTAGACAAGACAGGTAGCAAAACACAGAAAATACACAAATACACAAAAACCGAAAACACAGACAAGACAGCAAAAAACAGAAAATACACAAAAACGAACACACATATGAGACAAGACAGACAACAAAGAACAGAAAATACACAAAAAACCCGAAAACACATTGTAAACAAGACAGACAGCAAAGAACAGAAAATACATAAATACACAAAGACCGAAAACACAGAGTAGACAAGACAGCAAAACAAAGAAAATACACAAAAACGACAACACAGAGTAGACAAGACAGGCGGCAAAACACAGAAAATACACAAAAAACCCCGAAAACACATAGTAAACAAGACAGACAGCAAAGCTCAGAAAATACACAAATACACAAAAACCGAAAACACAGAGTAGACAATACAGCAAAATACAGAAAATACACAAGAACAAAAACACATATGAGACGAGACAGACAGCAAAGAACAGAAAATACAGAAAATCCGAAAACTCAGAGCAGACAATACAAACAGCAAAACACAGAAAATACACCAGAAACGAAAACACAGAGTAGACAAGACAGCAAAACACAGAAAATAAAAAACCCCAGACAACTCGGAGTTGACAAGACTGCAATAAGTTAAAGAAGATCCTGACGATAATCTAAACATCACACACAATAGAGCACAAATTTGAGCATCGACCGATCCCTAGCAAGCTAGGGGTTGGACCAGGTGTCCGTGAAGATTAAAAAGAAGGGAGGAGATCTCCAACAAGACCCCGTTGCGGCATCAACAGTAAAACACCAAAACACCCGATGCAAAAACACAAAAGACGAGTACAGCACGAGACGGAAAAGAGACAGCATCCCCTGTATGGCTAGCCGCAGCCGCCGTCGATGTTCACGCTCATAAATGAAAACAATATCTAAAATTCCTTGTCTGAGGTTATGTCTATATAGATGGTGCTTCGGCAATGATGTCAAAATATTGTAAACACAGGAAATGCACAAAAGGGAAAACACAAAGCAGACAATACAGACTGGAAAACACAGAAAAACACAAAAACGAACAAGACAGACAGCAATAAACAGAAAATAAAAAAATGAAAACACAGAGAAGACAAGACAGACAGCAAAACACAGAAAAAAAACCCGAAACACAGAGTAGACATAATTGCAAAACACAGAAAATACACAAAAACGGAAAACACAGAGTGGACAAAACAGACAGCAAAACACGGAAAATACACAAAAACGACAACACATAGTAGACAAGACAGACAACAAAACATAGAAAAAAAACCCCGAAACCCAGAGTAGATAAGACAGCAAAACACAGAAAATACACAAAAACCGAAAACACAGAGTAGACAAGACTGCAAAGCACAGAAAATACACAAAAACGAAAACACAGAGTAGACAAGACTGCAAAACACAGAAAATACACAAAAATGAAAACACAGAGTAGACAAGACAGACAACAAAACACAGAAAATACACAAAAACGAAAATACAGAGTAGAGAATACAGATAGCAAAACACAGAAAATGCACAGAATTGAAAACACCGAGTAGAAAAAAAAGCAGACAACAAAACACAGAAAATACACAAAAACGAAAACACAGAGTAGACAAGACAGCAATAGATTCGAACAGGGACAAGGAAATAGTATATTGGTGTCTATCTTAATACATTCAATATGGAATGAAAAATTAGCAAAGAAAGGGTGTAATTATTCTAATGAGTGTATAACATTTTTCTAAATATAATGATTGTAATCATAATGATCTTTTTTACATACCTGATGCTCTGTTCAAACCGTCGCTGATGGATCGACTGGAGCATATATATGTATATATATCTTTTCGGAAACTGACACTTCAATCAATGTTTGAAAATTGCATATTATTAGATATTGCATTAACAAAATGAAAAAAAAAACATGTACATATATTTATGTTAATTAAGATAAAGATATTTGTGTATAATTATAGCATGGCAGTTACAATTGATATTTATTATGTAAATTCAGATACATGTAAAAAGCTTACATTTACCATTTTTATTCATCTTAGTAAACAATGTAATTGTTTAATATGAAAAATGTCAGATATGCCTTTTAGAATAAGCATATAGTTATGGCATAATTCAGACTATTGTGTTGTTTATTTTGTTTTCCAATTTCCTGCTTTTATTTGTCTTTCAATTATTATCTAGACCGGTATTTTGGCTATTATCATTGAATATTAAACGTCTTTTAATTCAATAGCATCATTTAAAAACCTGATAAAGTTTCGGGTACTAAACCCTCGTCAGTGATCCTTAGTCTAAACAATGTAATATGGCCAAAAAGTATGAAAATTATGTCAAAAAATGTACCAAAAGACGTAGCAGAATGGGTGGGATATGATGCTACAGGACCCACGTTTTAGAAATTTCAAGAAATTTTGTAACAGAAAATTTCAAATGCGTTGAAGACACAGACAATGATTTGATATCTGTTTGCGTGTTATCAAAGTCAAACATTTTTAAATCCAATAGCATCATTTATGCAACATGGACTGGACATCCACGTTTCGGATACAAAACCCTCGTCAGTGATCCGCAATCTAAACAATAAAACATTGTACATTTTTCACTTTGCAACATTTAATACTTGACAGTAAGTGTTTTTAATATTTTCCCTGACATGGTCGCCATACATTTTGTAGCACTTTCTATATAGATATAACCTCAGACATTGCAATACATGTATTTTATATATTGTATTATTTTCGTGCATGAACATCGACGGCGGGTGCGACTAGCCAACAGGGGATGCTTACTCCTCCCGGGCACCTGGTCCCACCTCTAGCTTGCTAGGGGTCCGTCGATGCTCAATTTTGTGCTCTAGATCTATTGTGAGTGCTAGTGAGATTATCGTCAGGATCTTTTTAACTCATTACTTAACACTGCATTTTCACTTTGCAACATTGAATACATTACTAAACATGGCATTTAATCCTTATCCAATATCGCTGTTTGATGTTAAACGTCTTTAAATACTACTCCCCGCGTGATTGTCACAAAGATATAGATCGTTTTGAATATGAAAATACAAGTAGCAGATGCTGATTCTTCCTGGGCACATATTCCCTCTTCTAGTTTGGGAGTTCGCGTCATTCGTGTGGTAGAGTTTTTTGTTTGTTTGTTTCTGTTACTGTTTTATTCTGATTTTACATGCCTTCGGTTCATGAATGATCGGTTTTGCACTGCGTATTGGGATATGACCATTATCCATATTTACCATCTTAGTAATTTGAAGAAGTACACCAAGAAAAAGTGTTAAATAAACATCTCATATGTTGGGAAAATTTTCTGAAATTTGCACAGAATATCTGTAGTTTTTATAGATTCTTTTTTAGCCTAACAGATCAGATTTGAATATGAAACTAATTATAAAGATAATCGTACCATGCAGTGCGTTTTAGTTTTAGTCACTTATGGGACAATTACAGTGTACCGTAATTTTGTACGTAAAGATTTCTAAAAATGAAAATACCGTATAACCAGAAAATTTCGCGAGATACTAATTTTCGTTATATTCGCGAGTGATTTGGAATCGCGAAAAATTATTCTCGCGAAAAAATGTGTTTGATCAAAAATGGGTATATCCGTTACATTTCCTCGTATTGTACATGGGCCATTGTTCATTTTTCCTGATTAAACGTAGAGAGCAGTGAAATGAATGTGTTCTCATGAAAGAAATAACTTAAACTTCAATAACAAAAGGTACAAAATAGTAACATCATATGTATACATTTGTTTCTAATGTAGGAATCGCGAAAATAAAGACACCCTATTTCACCATTAAATCGCGAAATTTGATACTCGCGAAAATTTCTGGTTATACGGTATTTTACAGTCATCTATTTGTATCTTCTGCAGATAACCTTGAAAAGCCAAAGATTCACAGTCATTAAAACGGAAGTCGGAAGGCTGAATTACTCTGGCCTTAGAGTGTAGAAAATAGAGATGCCTTGCTGTATCCAAGCAATACCACTGCGATAGCTTTAAAAAGGAACAATTTAGTGGCACATCCTTCTATGAGCTGCTAAGATTCAAAATGAGATAACTCTCGAATATTGATCAGTTCCATATTTCCTGGGCGGATCCAGAAAATTTGTCAAGGTGTCCTAGTTAACCGTTATGGGGAGGATCCATGATTTGCTGAACAATATGAAAAAAGGTAAAAATCAGCAGTTTGGGGAATGCCAGGTGATTTCTGACCCATCAGTGTCTATCTTCATGTAGATCCGCGCTTGTTGGGAAGCATGCAGTATCAAATGTTTGTCTTTTCAAATCGTCAAAGCCACAACCAAAACAAAAACGCGAGGGATAACACAATGGTGTTAAAAATAAGGAAGTGTTCAAACTCTATATCTTCTTGAAGAAAATGTCAAACCAATTTTCTGCACCAGACACGTGTTTCGAATATGTTAAAAATTCCCATCAGTGATGCTTCCAGTGGAACCATCATTTTAGTAGCGCCCTCTTCATTCTTTTTGTGAATTTAAATGTGTACATTTGCTTTACAGAGAGTACACGGCTCCAAATTTCATGTAGGGTCGATTCAGTAGCACATTCAAATAAAATCTATGTTCAAAATAGTATTGGAGGGATGGTGCTTAGATGTTGACCTCCTTTAATTTCGATGATAATTTTGAATGGAATTACAAGTAACCGAAGTAGCAAAATAATATGTATGATGTCAAATCGATAAAGGACAAAAAACCGAAGCATCTTTCAGGCGACAGAGCTGGAAAGAAGTAATAATGACACTCCTAAACATAAAGTCACGGAAACGATTTTAACTGTTCCACACTGCAACAAGAAATTAGTGTTTACAGTAATAATACGGAAGTGTTCCAACTGTATACCTTCTTGAAGAGAATTTCAAACCAATTTTGTGCACCAGACACGTGTTTCGAATATTAAATTCTCATCAGTGATGCTTCCAGCGGAGCAACTATAATTCATTTTAGTAGTGCCCTGAGGCATCTCATTCATTTTGTGAATTTAAATTTGTAGATGTCCTTTACAGAGAGTGCACGGCTCCGAATTTCCTGTCGGGTCGATTCAGTAGCATATCCAAATAAAATCTATAATTCAAAATCTCGGTAGATTGGAAGTTTTTCGATGGAATGATAGATTTGATTGATCCCCCTAAAAAAGCCGTCTGCTTAATTCGAAACCGTTCCTACTATTTCCTTCTTTATTTCCTGACCTATTATACATTTGTAGATCGCATAATTAAGTGAATTACACTTTATCCGTTAGCTTTCAACTTTCGCTTTTGATTTCACTAGCATAAAAAGTATGAAAAATAAAATTCGATCTCAAAATTAGAGGAGGCGGATTTTTTTTTCATAAAAAAAATGATCAGAGAAAATTGGAAGCGATAAAAATCCGAAAATTCAATTGGTGTGCCCTAGGTAGATAATTTTCCATCCGTATAAAATAAAGGTTATTCCAAATAATTATTTTAAAAACGATATATGAAAATAAAACACTTTATTCAATCTCAGAAATAGGAGAATTTATTGGGAGATAAAAAACAATTATTAAAAATACTTGAAATTTCAAATTTGGTAGGCTGAAACTTGATAATATTTACGGATAAAATGCCTTCCAGATATATTTTATGATATATTTCATTTCGATTTTACTTTTTATTCAACAAATATATATAAACAAATGGATTTGCTATGGGCAAGTTTCATCTTTTCAATAGAATATAATGTATATATCAAAACACTTATGAATGAGGTTAGGAAAAAAGTATAACAAAAAAGTTATTGATCGTTTTTATGAGAGTTATTAAAATGCAAATAAACCTTATTGAGAAAAAATATTATAAAAGTAGAAGGTGAAAATATCCCATTGTAAGTCTTCTTATAGCTGAATACCTGAAAAGAGGTAAGCTTTTCGAATTTCCCCTGAAGACTTAAGAGTTTTAGAATTATTTTATACCAAAGAAGAAATTTTTTAATTCTATTACTTATTATGATCATGGGACATTCTATAATAATAGGGTCTGTAAGTATACATAATTCAGAACGTCCATTCATGCTTGTTTACAAATTATTTCTTTACATCCATGCAAAAATATTTGTTCAACTTTGAGCTGATAAAGCGTTTTTTATACTAATACATATTTCTATACCTTACACTTATACAAAATGATTTGAGTTACGTAATGCTAACCGCTATATTTTGAGTAAAACTTTCAAAATTTATAATAACTTTAACTTTAAACTTGTTCAATTTTGGGTTGATAAAGCGTTAGTTTATACTTTTACATATTTCTATGTTTATTGTCAAATTGCTATTTTCAACATAAAAAGGGATCCTTAAAACAACATTGATAAAAAATTTAACAATCAAAATACTAGTAGTTTAAGACTAAAGAGAACGCTTTCCTGATGAACAGTTAAAGGTAACTTTACTTTCACCGATCAGGAGATTTTCCATTAAATTTCATTGTTCTTCATGTTTCTATGCAGCTGTATTATTATCTTTTGGCCGATTTTTGGCCGATTTTTTTTGCCGATTTTTCGTTTAAAATGAGAAAGTTTTTTTAAGGATAAGTCAGCTTTTTGATTGTGATATTTGGAATCTGATTTTGGAATTTGTGTTTGATTTTCATTAACTGAGATGAGCCGTTCATCCTTCTTGCAGCAACTGAGTTTTGTTGGAGATTTCCTCCTTTCTTTCCTTTTCATGTCAAATCGTCGTGGATTAAAGCCAGAAAGAGGATCCCTGTAAAGTGCGAAACGTAACAAAAACGAAACGAAACGAAACAAATCGAAACGAAACGATACAAATCGAAACGAAACGAAACAAAACGAAACGAAACAGATCGAAACGAAACGAAACAGATCGAAACGAAACGAAACAGGTCGAAACGAAACGAAACAAAACATTAAACTTAAAGAAAATGAGAAAAAGAGGAAAAGTAGCCGAGAACGAATATTTCAAGACAAGATCAGCATGCAATATTGCCTTAATCCAAGAGTTCTACATTTGTAAATAGTGCCGAGAGGGTTTCTTGAAAGAGTAAAAGTGGACAATTATATTATTATTAAATATTTTTCAGTCTATGACGAGGTTATTCATCCCATTCACTCTCCTTTTTAAAAATGCAATTGTGCTATATACCGTATATATTATGTTTTAATCGTCAACTTTGATTCTTTAAAAAATCTTCCAGCCACAAGAACTAACGGTTGAAGGCAATAATGAGGGGGTGGACAGGGAGAAAGGGAGGGGAGAGAAAGGGGGCGGGAGGAGAGGAAAGGGGACGAGAGGAGGGACAGATGATTGGGAGGGTAACAGTAACCAAAAAAATTAGGAAATAACTTTTAATATAAATAATCTTGCTCTTATGCATTCATTAACATAATCTCAATTTTAAAAATTACCACGAAATTCATCTATATATACCTTAAATATATCGCTTCGCTTGCCGCAAATTTCAATTCATTTTTCAAATACTTAAGGCTCACTTCGCTCACATTAGTTTTTTTCATCTAAACAGGTCTATTTCTTTTTTCAAGGTTTCAAAAAGGAAATAACCCAAATAACTTCACTATTGCACCAATTTACACTTTAAAGTTTAAACATTTGTCTTGACTGCCCAAGACCCCTCCCCCCACGGGGAGGGGGCGGGAGGAGGAGAGTGGTACCTCCTGACCCTTCTTGAAATATTCGTTCTCGGCGATTTTTCCTCTTTTTCTCATTTTCTATAAGTTTTATGTTTTGTTTCGTTTCGTTTCGATCTGTTTCGTTTCGTTTTGGTCTGTTTCGTTTCGTTTCGATCTGTTTCGTTTCGTTTCGATTTGTTTCGTTTCGTTTCGATTTGTTTCGTTTCGTTTTTGTTTCGTTTCGCACTTTACAGGTACCCCCAGAAAGAACCTCAAAAATTGGAAAAAAAATATTTTCAATTCTTTGCATAGATTTTCGTATACATCTCCAACGCAATTTACATAGATGATAACGAAATGACATCCTTAACTTAAGCTTTGTCTAGTGAATTTATCAATGATAATTGAAGTTGCTATCTCATGGATATTGAATATACAGAAGTGAAGTAATCTAGAAACTAATAACACTTCTTATCATTCATCAACTTTCTTTTTTACAGTGTAAGAATTGATTGACGGTAGAAAAAAACTTCGAAGATGAAATTTCTTTTGACAATGCTTGCATTGTCTACTGTCTTATCGGAGTTTCCCGAAACAGCCATGGAAGCATACATAAAATATTGTGGAATACAGAACACTTGCAATTTAGAAAGAGAAATGGAGTTGAAATATTCAAATCAATCCGTGGCATTTCAAAAAAGGTGCAAACCATGTGTCTGTGACAAAAGGCAATGTTCACTAATGGGTTTTTGTTGTCCGAATATGATACTGCCACTCGTAAGCACGGAAGGATTTATAGACTGGAATTTAGAGCATTTAAGCAGTCACGTCATTGGTTCTTGTTCAAAACATACAAACGCTACTCTACAAAGACTATGCTCCAGAACTTGGAAGGACATTGCAGATTCAGAATTTAGTATTGTAATTGATGAAATGAATGTTGCTTATAAAAACAAATATTGCGCTCTGTGTAATGGCGTCAAACAATGGAAAAAGCGAAAATTTGTTATAGATTGTACCCATCCAAGGTTTCCTTTGAATTCATATTCTTCTAAAGATGAACTGTTATCTGCTGCTACGCAGTATGGATGTATTATAAGCTTTGAAGAAAAAAATTTCGAAAAAAAAATTTTGCTAATCGATAGATGTAATGTAACTGGAAAATGGGAAAAAGAGGATGCAGAAATATATTGGGCATGTACACATTACGCCACTGTACCTTATTCAAACATTTTTAAAAACATTTTCTGTTACATGTGTAACACGGGAGTGTCACCCGCCCAACCATACATAGATAGCTGTATATCACACAATGATATTGTATCAGAAAAAATGTGTTTTTCAGAAACACTTGATGCACGGTTTTACCCTTACAGAAACCAATACTGCAAGGAATGCAACAGATTGTCAAAGAATGCATGGGATTTTTTTGCATACGATTCATTTATTGATAAGAAGCCGGTAGAGGAATTTCAATGGGAAATACATATATTTCCTAACCTATGTTTCATCCGACATCTAGAGGTATACATGTTTTTGAAAATTTCTGATGTTTTGGATTCTTCATGCAAAGAAAAAGTGTTGTATGGCGAACAGCGTATCATATTACAGAGGGAATTTGAGAGACAATATCAGAGCAGTATTAGGGACCGTCCATCGCGATTCGTCAATATTTCAGCAGTTTTTGATTTGTATAAACAAAAGGGCGGAATCTCAACCTGGTGGTGTGACTCCATGGAGGGCAAACAGTCCTGTAGTTGCAGTAGAAATTGCTCAATTGAAAAAAATTGCTGTCCGGGAATGGCTATCTTCTCTCCGAAATCCAATTGTATAGATTTCGAATCTTATTCTCCTTTTGTTTTTGCAAAATGTAGGTCAACGAACCCGGACAAGATAATACAATATTACTGCGAACGGAATGAAAACGAATACGAAACAATAATTGATTTCATGCCAATATACAGTCATAAGAGGAAAGCACACTACAAGAACTTATTTTGTAAGATGTGCAGCGAACCTGAAGATTTTTCGGCGGATGAGTTTCGGTATTTTTGGTTTGTGGCGGTAACATGTAAGGAATATATTGATGTTGACAATTATTTTCAATTCGCTAAATCTTTCATTGAATTAAGGGATACTTGTGATGTTAATTTCATACCATACGAATCCGTTCTCACCTCTATGCTTCAGTCGTCCGACTATCAGTGTCCACATGACGTCAGCATAAATTACTCACCCTCTGACCTAGAATATCTATGTATATGGGGAGGAGATTTCATTTACTCAACGTGCAAGTCAAAATACAAAAACATATTTTGTGAAATGCATCAGATGTATAAAGAATGCTCGAATGAATCTTGTGAGCTAAATTTTCATTCAGACCAAAGCCAGGTGTGCAAAGAAATACATGGCAGTATCGAAGACGAATATTATAAACATTATCAGTTTACATTTAATCCTGTAGGCGCTAACTTGACTAGAAAAGAACTGCTTAATGACAGTAAATGTCAACGGGACGAGATTTACGATGTATTGTATGTAAGTATCTTAAAAAGCACATTTACATATTAATTTTGAGTCTTCAGATTCGCTACTCAGATCAGTGAATTAAGGATTAAGAAAAACACCCAAACTCCGAATTAAAAAAAAGAACCAATTGTTTAAATATACATCGTTCTTTGTTTCTTTATTATTCACAAAATGATATTCTCATTTTCATAATTTTGGAATTTGTTTCGATTCTATATGAATATCCTTTGTATCAGGGTTATACAATTTAAAGTGAATTGCTGGACAAATGTACGCATCTGAGGTTAGTCGGGTGTTCTAGATGCATATTTTTCTTTAAGTTTTTTTCTCCAACAAGACCCCGTTGCAGCATCAACAGTAAAACACAAAAACACCCGATGCAAAAACACAAAAGAAGAGTACAGCACGAGACGGAAAAGAGACACACGACATGTAAACATCAAACACAAAAGACTACACATAAACCGACGAGACCAATGGGTAACCGGTGCCGACTTTGGACGGCCATCTGTCACGCAAGTAGCAAATGGTGTGGTTATCCTGGATAACGTGCGCACAACCCTCTCACTTCTCCAATTACCCAGAGGTCTCGAAGAAGTACAATTGTGGTGTAAATCAACCTCCTCACTGTAAGATGACATCACACAAACAAGATCGCAAAACGCAGAGGCCCCAGAGACACAGATGAATATGTAAATGGATATAAAAAGAGGGCATGCGTAATACAGTCCGTGCTCTGCCGGCTGTAGCGAGCTCATGTACGTAATCACCCGAGGAGTCCGACTGACATTCAGAGAGGACAGGCGGTCGGTGCCCTGTCTTCTCTAAGGAGGTTTGGACAGGGCCTGTCATGGAGTCCCGTCGTCACAGTCAGTCAGAGTGCAAGTCTCAAGGATGCGCTTGTACAAGACTGTAGATTGGTCAAGTACCAAGCCTAGTGTCCGTCTGGTGACATTAGGATCATATCCACGGTATAAAAGGCGTTTGATGATTCTGACGCATTTTCGATGGTTATGCTGCCTACCTTTGATCCTTTTTATTTTGTTTATCATATCACCATAAAAGACAGGTTGTGTAATACCCATAGTAATGAAGAGAAACGATGTGACCGGAAATAGTTAGCATATTCTCTATTGAATTTGAAGACGTTTAACACTTGGCTTGCTAGGGGTCCGTCGATGCTCAATTTGGTGCTCTATTGTGCTGTTGAGATTATCGTCAGGATCTTCTTTAACTCATTTGTGTCACACTTATGCCCTTTGCCGTGTGGAGCTCGTAAAAAAGTTCCCCGCGAGGGGTTTGACAGTAAGTGTTTTGAATATTTGTCCCTGACATGGTCGCCATAGCACTTTCTATATAGACATGGCCTCACAGTGCATGTGTTTTGTATATTGTTTTCATTTTCATGCATGAACATCGACGGCGGGTGCGGCTAGCCAACAGGGGATGCTTACTCCTCCCGGGCACCTGGTCCCACCTCTGGCTTGCTAGGGGTCCGTCGATGCTCAAATTGGTGCTCTATTGTGAGTGCTGTTGAGATTATCGTTAGGATCTTCTTTAACTCATTGATGACAAGCCATAGTCGATTTTTTAAAATCTTTCCATACTCTGTTTGTTATAGGGTTTGTTCTGGTCATACTAACTGCATAAAGTAGGTGTGTTAATTTGTGCATATTTGCTTTGAGTAGAAAGTATGGCTAGGACATTTACCACATATACCATGCTGAGGATCGCTTTTATAAAAATTCTGAATTATCGATTTTGTGCTGTATACAGGGATATGGTCATTATCCATATTTGTCATTGTTATGTTCTCTGAATAAAAGGGGTAGGGCTACGAGACCCCTAAATCGGCCCTCGATTTTTCTCTAAAAATAAATTTCATGAGAAATATTTGTTATCTCTCATGAAAAAAACACAAATTTTTACCGCTTTTCATTAAAAGAATAATATCACCAAACAATGTGCCATTTAACTGTAATGACGTCATGAAGTGACGTCATTTTGACGTTTTGACAAAATATGGCGAAAATTCTTGAGAATTTTGTCTTTTGTCGTAGAACTCAATTTAACTTAGATAAAACGTTTATGACAAAAGGATATAATGATAATCTTTCACATATAAATTTTCAATCATAGTTTATGCATGCGGCCATAGCTAGAGTTTTTGCATTAATTTCGCGAAACATGACATATTTGGTGTTTTCAAAGGGCTTAAAGGTATTGATAAAAGTAATGTTTACAAAAAGTAGATTTCGTGATTCAGTAGAGAACGTTTCAAAATGTCAATTAACAGTTCAAAATTATATGAAGTACAATGTCCACAATAAGGGCCAATTTTGGGTTTCGTGGCCCTACTTCTTTGAAGTTTGTATTGTTTTTATCCATCTCATCGTCAAAGTAAGACATCACACATCATTACCTTTATTTTGAACACATTTTCAAACGGACAAACGGAAAAAAAGGCGGATCGTCATACTTGTTGGCGTACTTGACAGTAAGTGTTTTGATTATTTTTCCTGACATGGTCGCCATAACACTTTCTATATAGACAAAACCTCAGACAGCGCATGCATTTTATATATAAATTTCATTTTCGTGCATGAACATCGACGGCGGGTGCGGCTAGCCAACAGGGGATGCTTACTCCTCCCGTGCACCTGGTCCCACCTCTTGCTTGCTAGGGGTCCGTCGATGCTCAATTGGTGCTCTATTGTGAGTGCTGTTGAGATTATCGTCAGGATCTTCTTTAACTCAATGTTGTTTTGTAAATAAAGTCAACTGTTACAGAGGAAGATGTGCATAAGTAATTACATTGAATTCTTGTTAGTTCTTAACTACAATAGTGTTCAAGTTAGATTTGAAGGCAAGCTAAAATTCGATTATATTGCAGGTGTGATTTCTCTCCTACACGTTGAAATAAAAATTGTATGAACATATGTAATAGTGAACACTAAGTTTTATACTTTGCTTTGAGTATGTGAACAACATTTCAGTAGATTTGTTAAAAGCTCACGTTGTCTGTAAAGAGACATTTTTCACCGTGACGAACTTCGCACTTCGCACTTCGAACTTTGCACTTTAATTTTATGAATAAGTTGCCAAAAAACGCACCAGTAGTACAGGAAGTCCAATATACCAATTCCATTGAGTATACTAATCAAGATGTAGATGACTCCGCTTATGAGTTCATACGTAAGTACGAGGTTCGAAGTGTAAAGTTCGTCAAGATGAAAAATGTCTTATGAAATTATTTCTTTACCGTGCTTTTCAACTTTTCAAGTTGACGTACATCGGACTTCGCACTCCGGACTTCGCACTTTAGGGGTCATGTTAAAAAAATCAGGTGAAATCAAAGAAGAAAATCTGAAAACAGAACAGACGAAATGACACTCGAGAGCTTTAAATATATATATGAACACATGGTAATGAAGAAATTCTCATACAAAGTATTCTAGGTTCATTGGAATAACATCAACAATTTACTTTTGTGACACAGTCCCTTCCAAGTGCAGTGTCCGAAGTGCGAAGTCCGCGATTATGAAAAATGTCTAATCTTTTCATTCAATGGAATGTATTTTCCTTACTTTCAGGACAAGTGCAGAACACTTAAATGTATGCAGGGCAATTTTTTGTACAACGGAAAATGTGTTCCTCTGCTTGACGAGGTAACATCCCTTGCCTATCACACAGAGATGATCGCAACTGTTTTAAAATCTGGTATAGATGGATCACATTCCACAGAAGATGTTGTACGTCAGCTTTCTCATAAAGTTGATGACATTTTTACACATTATGATCATCATACAGCATCAAGCAATTTTGATTTTGTACCTTTTGATGTAACAAATATTACTTCAATTGTATCGGTACCTTGTGATATGACGTGGAGAGAAATTCGAGAAGTCGTTTTAAAAATTACAATAGTGTCACGATCGGGACGAGTAGTATCGCGTCAAGCACTTGATGAACTTCTTTTAAGTCTTATGTCACAAACTTACAACGTTCATGTTTTTGGAATGGAATTCATTATTAGGAAATCAGATGGTGAACTTTCGAAGGATTTCTTACATAATTATAAGCGACAACACTGTATTACAACGGACGTTGCGTTTACGATTTTCAGTAAAGCCCCTCATTACTTTGAAATAAATAAATTTCTTGTATGTCCCCAAATCACTTTAGAAAAAGGAGAATACATTATTGTAAATTCGTACGTCTTAGTTATTAACCAACAAGACCTGAGCTCTCAGATACCATATTTCATCGGAATTGAAGAGGATGTTTCAGTTTGCCTCTCTGATTTTCTGTCAGTTGGCTCATTAACGTCTGTAGGTCAAACAATAGTTTCATCTTTAACGCCGATGTTGCCCATTCTGTGGCTAAAAATTCTGTAAAAATAATTGTCTCGAGAATTGTTAACGTGGATGTAATTTTCGCGTTTTTCACAAATTAAAGGACTTTGCGAAAACGTCTTCTACGCGGAAATAGCTTCGCAGCATTCTTACTATGAGAAAAATATTTTAATAGCGAATATTTCCCCAAGCCTAATGTATTGATGTTATGATTGCGAAATTCTCCCGATCGAAAACAACCACATGTAAAGTATGCAGCTATCGCTAATACAAGTCAAATTATAATTCGTTCATTCGTCATTCAGATAATGTAAGATAACATCAATAAGGTCTTACTTGCTTCTTTGTTTTACTCGTTCATGATTCATTTCCTTTGTTAGAGTAACTGCTTTATTCATCTGAAGAACCGAGCCTAAATGTATTGATTCGATACACATCAGTCCCATTCGTTACCATTTCGTTAAATATGTCCCCGGTCTTTTTACCAAGGGGCATATATCGATTGGTTCATACGTCTGTCCGTCTGTCATTCCGTCCCGCTTTCAATAAAAGAGTATATAATTCTTAGTAGGGATGATGGAACTTTCATATTTAGGATAAACACGAAAATAATTCATATAGACTTCATTTCTTTCTAAAAAGTCTAAAATGTTTGTAAATTGAAGTACTAAAATAGTAATGATTTACATATTACGAGTTTTTAGAAATTTCTTCACAATTTTGAGAGATTTATATTATTCAAGAGTGTGTCAGTATTGTATGCTTTGCTGTCATAGTATATTGTATTTATTAATTTGTCGCAAATGTTATTGCTATCGTTTATCATTTCGCGCAGTTTAATAAAAATGAGATAAATAAAAGGAGAGGATCTCAAACAGCACTAGGTCGCAGAACCCATAGCAAAGCTCCAAAACACCCAATGCCAAAAACACAAAGCAGACATCCACAGAAAGAGACGTAAAAGGGTCAAGGAAAACCAACTCACATCATAGAAACATGAAACACAAAAGACCACACATAAACCAACGAGACCAATGGGCAACCGGTGCCGACTTAGGACGGCTATCTGTAACGCAAGTAGCAGTCGGTCTGGTTATCCTGGACAACGTGCGCACAATCCTGCCACTTTTCCGACTACCCAGATGTCTCGAATAACGTACAATTGTGGTGTAAAACAACCTCCTCACTGTTAGATGACCACACACAAACAAGACCGCAAAATGCTGGGATTCAAGTAACACAGATGAATATGTAAATGGATTTTAAAAGAGGGCGTACGTAATACAGTCCGTGCTCTGTCGGCTGTGGCGATCTTATATATGATATCACTCGAGGAGTCTGACTGGCATTCAGAGAGGACAGGTGGTCGGGCCCTGTCTTCTCTAAAGAGGTTTGGGAAGGGTCCGTCATGGAGTCCCGTCGTCACTGTCAGTCTGGGTGCAAGTTTTAAGAATGCGCTGTTACAAGACTGTAGATTGGTCAAGTACCAAGCCTAGTGTCCGTCAGGTGACTTTAGGATCATATCCACATGTCTTGATTTGAATGATTTGTATTCTGTAGCGGTAAAGAAAGATAATTGTACCATGGGCATCTCCAGAAACCGTTCTACCTCCTCCCGTTAATAAAAATTGGATTCCAATTTTCTATTTAAAGATATTCACGGGTTTTACATGTGACATCTGAAAAATTGCTCTATTTTAGTGCAATAATGATGTATGTCCCTTATGTCCAATCAGTAAGGAAGATTTGATCACATAGCCATTATTTTGTCATGAAGGTTGTGTACAATATTGTTCTATATCCATTCCTACAAAATGTTCTATTTCCATGTTTAGATTTATTGTTAGTTTTCCAATTTTCGAGATAATAAAACATTCACCCTGCATGCTTTCACAACTTTAGAGGGAAAAGAAGGAGAGAGGGTACTTTAAACAGATAGGTGCAAGAAATTTATGGGCTCTATCTTAAGGATTGAAACATCGGAAAAGGTAGAGGATAAAAAGGAGAATTTGATATTGGTTAAACAGACGGGGAAATTGAAAGAGAAAAGATAAAAATGTGTTGGAAGTTGGGTGGGGTGGTGGTGATTTTGCACTACCTTACATTCCCTCAAATTTGTTTTATTCTTCATAATCGATGTTACGGGTTTGAGAATTATTGATTTGAATTGTTATTATTAAGGAACAACGTTAATAAATAAGATTTTATTCTTTTAATGAAATTTTTATTGCGTTTGGAACACTTATGTTCTAAAGGAAAGTGTACCTGAATTTAGATTAACTTTTCTACCTTCATGTAAAATTTCGAATTTCATGAGAAAACATAAAAATGAGATATAAAATTACACATATTGGCTACTTTCATGTACTATTTTAATATATAATGCTTTATAACATGTATCATGTCATTGAAAATCAAACAGAATGGCAAAATTTTCAAAGTCGATTTACTCGAAAACAGGAAAATGGCAGATAGAACACTCTTGCACTCAATGCGCGAAAATGTGCTGTTGCAGGTTCCGCCGTGATCATAAATAACTGATTGCACATATGTTGCCTAACATTCACACCTTTCCCGACGATATATATTTGGACAGAATTCATCGAATGTGCTATGAACAGACTATTTGAAACACATTCACAATTGAATATGATTGGCGAAAAAAAAAGTAGACTGAGATAAAAATAGAAAATGTCCTATTCACAACAGAAACAACACATTATGGACTTTTTACGAGGTGAATATGGTGTGATATTATCTTAGTTTGAAAATATTGATCGAGGCGACAGCCGAGGTCAATATTTCCAAATCAAGAAAATATCACACCATATTCACTGAGTGAAAAGTCCACAATAATATTGTTTTATTACATTGTGGATTTAATCTGTATATACCTTTTTGAAATTGCTGACATCGACTTTTCTCTGAAATTATTTCAAGACTTCTTAATATATAAGCATTATCTGTCCCTGAGTTATCCTGAACGTAAAAGAATTCATCTTCAGGATCCTTGCTGCTGTTAAAGAAATGCCGTTAATGACGTCACAATTATAACTTTCGCGCGTTTTCGATATTTCATGGTAAATCGGAAGCACGAGTTTTCGCGGTAGTGTTGTTTACTGAAATCGATCTTTAAATGTCAATATGATGTGAGAATGACTCGTCATTTGACAGTTCTCAACCAATGAGAGTGATAAAATAAACATAAATGGTTTATTTCTAGTTTGTAGAATATTAATTTTCTTAAATACTATGTACACCATGAAAATAATTTTCATACAAATCAAGTGTATAACTTTAATAGATAGTTCTAGTACAAACGATGAAATATATACTAGACATTTCTTTCAACTTACAATACTTGCACATAGATGTTTCATTTTTAGCATTTTTAGCTCGACTACCCTTTTGTGAAAAATAGCTATTGCAATACCCTCGGCGGCGGCGGCGTGGTACGACAATATATTAAATGATACGGAAGTGTTCCAACTCTATACCTTCTCGAAGAAAATTTGAAAACAAACGTCTATGCACCAGATACGTGTCTCGGATATCAAATCCTTATCAGTGATGCTCTCAGCCGAAGTGATTTTCATAAATTCATAAATTCATTTCAAAAGGGCCCTCTGGTTTATTGTTTTGAATTAAATTTCTTCATTTACTTTACAGAAAATGCACGGCTCCATATTTCCTGTCGGGTCGATTCAGTAGCTTATCCAAATAAAATCTATGTTCAAAATTGCATTTGTGGTGCTAAGATGTTATCCTCCTTAAATTTCTATATTTTTGGATGAAATGACTAGTTTCCGAAATAGCAAAATAATTAAATTGATAAATGGCCAAAACTAAATTTTTTTCAGGCGACATAGCTTGAAAGAAGTAATTAATATACTTCAAAACATTAAGTCAGGGGAACGATTTTAATTGTTCGACACTGCAACAAGAAATGAATGATTATGATAATATTATAGATGTGTTCCAACAGTATACCTCCTTGAAGAAAATTCAAAACCAATTTTTATGCACCAGAGACGTGTTTCGGATATCAAATCCTCATCAGTGATGCTCTCAGCCAATTCAATTTTGTTAATTTACTGAAGAGAGAATACGCGGCTCCAAATTTCCTGTAGGGTCGATTCAGAAGCTTATCCAAATAAAATCTTTGTTCAAAATAGCATTGAAGGGTTAGTGCTAAAAATTATTTAGATGCAAACTATTTGTCATTTATCTTCACATATTTCGTTTTTGTGAATACACGTTATTGATTATTATATGCTCTTATTTTTATTTTTCATGTTCATCTTACAGTGAGTAGGTTATTTTACACCACAATTGCTGATTTTCCAGTAGATTCATAAGGAGGACATTCAAAAGACATTACAAAATATGGCGATATTTTCATTGTGACGTCATACTATAAAGCCTGACAACGCATAAAGTCAGTGCGATCAAATATGACATCACAATTCAAAATGTTGCCAAATGAAGTGATGTCTGGTGTCTGTGCATATAAAATCAAGGTTTAAAAGGATTATAAATATTTTCTGGAAAATGAACTATTGTACTTTCTTTGAGACCTCTTGGTAACCGGAAACATGGGAGGGTTGTGCACACGTAATCCCGGATAAACAAACCGTCAGCTGTTTACGTTGGTCGTCCTATGTCGGCACTGTTTGCCAATTGATATCGTTTGCTTATGGGTGGTCTTCTATGCTTCATGTCTCTATGGTGTGAGTTGGTGTTCCTTGTCCCTTTAACGTGTCTTTCTTTTGGTGTCTGTTATATGTTTCTTTCATTGGGTGTTTTGGGGTTCTGCTTTGGGTGCTGCAACCGAGTGTAGTTGGAGATCCTCTACGTTCTTTTAGGAAAAACATTCGACAACCATGCACCTGTGGTTAATGAGACTAAATTAGATTTCAATTAAACGTATACAAGACGTGTATTGAAATTACCTTTTTATTCATGAAAGATTTTTTCTCCGGTGAAGGTCACATCGGAGGTATCATTTGGTGTAGAAGACGATTTTATGGAAGATAAAACATAAAAAAATAATGCATCAGTCCCTCTTCTTATTTTATGAGACAGTTCACTACTCCGTTTGGTTTGCATGTACAATTGGTCAGGACTTCCTTTCCAGAACGGTACCGATAAGGGAATCCTGTATCCCCGACTGCATGACAATTACCGTTATTATCTAGGCAACCTAGAAAGCAAAATGTTAAAAAAGAAGTCTAAATACATCGAGAATGAAGTAAGGTATATCTCCTATTTATGACACTGTCTTGAAATTTAATTGAAAACAAAATCATTAAAATTAGTTTAAATCCTGAAACTAGAGCAACTCTTTGCAACATTAATTATATTGTCACTATTCTTTGAATATGATTATCATTAGTCCCGCACCGGCTCGCCTGAAGGGACTTATAAATGTCTTGGAATTCCTAAAACGTGGGTCCTGCTACGTCTTTCGGTACATATTGGGACATGACAAATATGGATAATAACCATATCCCTGTATACAGCACAAAATCGATAATTCAGAAAATCAGAAACCGAAGGCATACAAATGTAAACGTCTTCAAATTGAATAGCATCATTTAAGAACAAATAAATTGGCAACGTGGACCAGACATGCACGTTTCGGGGTATTAACCCTCATCAGTGATCCTAAATCCTAAATCTAAACAATGTAATATGCCAAAAAGTATGAAAGTTACTATGTCGAAAAAGGGTACCGAAAGACGTAGCAGGATGGGTGGGATATGATGCTACAGGACCCACTGTTTAGAAATTTCAAGAAATTTTGATAACAGAAATTTAGATTGCGTTGAAGAAACGATCAACCGAAATTGATCGAACTTGGCTACATGTGCCCTCGGGGACTCCTGGTCCACCAGCAGTGACACTCACCAAGTGGTATAAATGTAAACGTCTTCAAATTGAATAGCATCATTTAAGAACAAATAAATTGGCAACGTGGACCAGACATGCACGTTTTGGGTAATTAACCCTAATCAGTGATCCTAAATCCTAAATCTAAACAATGTAATATGCCAAAAAGTATGAAAGTAACTATGTCGAAAAAGGGTACCGAAAGACGTAGCAGGATGGGTGGGATATGATGCTACAGGACCCACTGTTTAGTAATTTCAAGAAATTTTGATAACAGAAATTTAGATTGCGTTGAAGAAACGATCAACCGAAATTGATCGAACTTGGCTACATGTGCCCTCGGGGACTCCTGGTCCACCAGCAGTGACACTCACCAAGTGGTATAAATGTAAACGTCTTCAAATTGAATAGCATCATTTAAGAACAAATAAATTGGCAACGTGGACCAGACATGCACGTTTCGGGTAATTAACCCTCATCAGTGATCCTAAATCCTAAATCTAAACAATGTAATATGCCAAAAAGTATGCAAGTTACTATGTCGAAAAAGGGTACCGAAAGACGTAGCAGGATGGGTGGGATATGATGAATCAGGACAAAATAGGAACCAAAGCAAACAAACAAAAACCTCTACCATATGAAAAGAAGCGAACTCCCGATATGGAACTGAGACCAGGTGCCCAGGAAGAGTAAGCATCTCCTGCTTGCATGCAACACCCTCAAAACAACTTTCACTTTCTTTGGCTATATTACATTGCTTAGAATGAGGATCACTGTCGAGGGTTTAGTACCGCAACTTGCATATCTGGTCCATGCTGCAATTTTATCTTTTCTTAAATGATGCTATTGAATTTGAATAATCTTTTTTCTCGATTGAGAAATACTAGAGGATTTTTTGATGATCGATCAATGGGTATAAAGAACCTGGAACAACTAACATGACTATGCTTGTCTTGAAATAAAAAAGTACTCCTCAAAAATGTATTTCAAAATCAAGGACTTAGTCAATTTTCTCACTCTAAGTCAATATATCGTTTTCAATTTTGCGATTGTTATTGAATGGCTGTCAATATCACCTACCTGATCTGTACATAAATATAAACATCGAGGCAATCACCGAATTTGACAAGTTTCCATGAAGCTGTCACGACGGGTGTTGCATGTAATCAGGAGACGCTGACTCTCCCCGGGCACGTGGTCTCACTTCGGAATTTTATTCATTCCGACGTTCGCAACCTATTGTTTCTATTGAAATTCTAATGATTTTGCATGCCTTCTAGACTTTGAGACTGAATAACTGATAGGTACGTCTTTAACGTTTATTGCTAAAATTTTGTAATTAATGGAAATTTAATAACTTTGGTAATGACAGAAAAATACAGTTTGTGTTCTACAAGTTATATTTTATCCAGGTTTTGACGATTACAGGGTCTACAACATTAACATTTCATCTTGAGATCTTCAATAAAGGCAAAAGTAACACGGAAATATTAAACAGGAAACAAGAATACCAATAGAATCTTGAATTGGAATGTAAGGCATATACTAATCGTGGCAATGAATGAGGTTTTGAAAAGGATAATACAAAACCTTAAATCGGATTATGTAACAAAAGATAAGTGAATTTGATAAGTGATCAACGATGTTCGACTTTTATGGTACATGTATATAGTCGTGGTTTTTTAAAGAGGGACCTTGATCTTTCAAAATGTTAACGAACAACCATTGTCTGTAAGGTATTTTCTCAACAATAACAGCCATGGTAAGAAATCCCGAAAGAACTTTGGGGACTTATCTTTGAAAGCGATCATTCTAATTTGGAAAAGGAATCGCGGAGTATGAACACAATTTGCTAGAAATAGACGACATCTCCAACAAGACTCAGTGGCAGCACCAACAACAACACAGCGTGACACCAAATTGTGGAAACACAGATTAGACAGGCACAACAAGAGATATAATGGGGTCAAGATAGACCATACATAAAAGTCGACATATTGAAGTTAAAGACGTTTAACATTTGAAATACTTGGTGAGTATCACTGCTGGTGGACCAAGAGTCCCCGAGGGCACATGTAGCCAAGTTCGATCAATTTTGGTTGATCGGCTGTCTCTTCAACGCATTTGAAATTTGCTGTTACAAAATTTCTTGAAATTTCTAAAACGTGGGTCCTGTAGCATCATATCCCACCCATTCTGCTTCGTCTTTTGGTACATTTTGGACATAATACGTTTCATACTTTTTGGCCATATTACATTGTTTAGACTGAGGATCACTGACGAAGGTTTAGTACCCGAAACGTGCATGTCTGGTCCATGCTGTAAATTTATCAGATTTTAAATGATGCTATTGAATGTTAAAGACGCTTAACATTAAAACTCTGAACACAACAGACCACAGAAGACCATTAAATAAGCATAAGAAGAAGGGAGGAGATCTCCAACAAGACCCCGTTGCAGCATCAACAGCAAAACTCCAAAGCACCCGATGCAACAACAAAAAAAAAAAGACGAGTAGGGCACGAGACGGAAAAGAGACACACGACATGTAAGCATCAAACACAAAAGACTACACATAAACCGACGAGACCAATGGGCAACCTATCAGTAGTACCTATCAGTTATTCAGTCTTAAATTCGAGAGGGCAAGTTAAAATCATTAGATTTTCCATAGAGACGGTTACGAACCTCGGAATAAAAAACATTCCGAAGTGAGACCAGGTGCCAGGGGAGAGTCAGCGTATCCTGACTGTATGCAAAAGCTCCATGAAAACTTGTCATATTCGGTGATTGTCTCAATGTACATATTGATGTACATATCAGGTAAATATTTCTTGTTTGGTGATGATGAAGTGAAACGAACAATATTTATATTCTCTATCGGGGACTAACAGTTCACCATCAGAGAGATACCAGCCTACATGTACATGTAGTTGTTAAAATTCTCAAATTTAAGCTATATGTTCTATTGTTGTTATTTTATAAATACCTTTCCCCTTGTCAGATATCCTAGGTGCGAAGCCTTTGGTGGCGTCTAATTCCACTTTACATATTTTGTGGTCACAGTCCCAGCAGCTCATAACGAACCATTCCTCGTCCTTCTCTCTACATACCTCATGTTCGTCATCAAAGCATCCTAGACGTAAAACAACATGGAAAATGGTATCACAATAATGTATGAAATGTTGTGTATATGTTTTTGTAGATGCAACTTCTTTTTTACATCATGAATTCTGAATATATATTGGGAGCTTTATTCTCTAAGTTTTTATACTGTGACCACACGACAGCATTGGTTTATTTACATGGGCTAATGAAGAAAATAATCTCAACAACGCTCACAATAGAGTACAAAATTGAGCATCGAAGGACCCCTAGGAAGCAAGAAATGGGACCAGGTGCCAGGGAGTAGTAAGCATCCCCTGTTTGGCTAGCCGCACCCACCGTCGATGTTCACACAGGAAAATGAGAACAATATCTAAAATATATGCACTGTCTGACGTATATAGCAAGTGCTATGGCGATCATGTCAGGATAAAAAATTCAAAACACTTACTGTCAAGTAAAATCAGGAGAGAACCTCTAAAATATCTAAAATACATGCACTGCCCGAGGTTATGTCTATATAGAAAGTGATATTGCGACCTTGTCAGGGAATAATATTCAAAACACTAACCGTCGAACCCATCGCGGGAAACATTCTTACGAGCTCCATACGACAAAGGTCATGAATGACACAAATGAGTTAATGAAGATCCCGGTGATAATCTCAACAGCACTTGCATGTATGAATCTGCATGATTTTAAAATTCTTGATATGATTTATATATGTAAAGCCTCCTATATTGAGTTTCGGTTTTACAATTGAACCATGTATGCACATTTTATGTCAACACAGGCTGGTCTCTTGTTGTCTTTTATATTTTGGAGTCGTCTTTGAAGTTTGGTCTCCCCTGTCCCTTTGGTGTCTCTTCCTCTGCTTGCCCATTATGTCTTTTAGCAATTTGGTTAGCGATGTTGAAGCATAAGCACGTGTCTGAATATTTTCTTTAGAATGTAAGTAGATCTACCTGCTTATTTTGTATAGAAATTGATGAATTCAGCCTTATCTTTCAATTGACTTACCAAATTTATCATCTACAATTAAGCCCTCTTCACAATCCTCAGCAAGACATATCTTGGTATTGCAACCTTCTTTCCACGTCTCATATGGTTTACGGCATTTCCCATTATCATCACAACCTTTGTACAAGTAAAGTAGTATGACGAAATTTTTTTTACGTACCGTATTTACTCAAATGTTGTGATTATTTTACCACTCCGAAGTTTACAGAGTCACACTAATTTTGCGTCTTAATCGCAGAATGAGTGTGGTCTGCGGTTTCGCTGCCACCACCGTTATTATTATATAAATTACGGAAACACGTAACTAGACGATAAAGTTCTATGTTTCTACAATTTATTCTAATTCTCGATTCCACAATATAGATGCGGCTATTCCACGCACTTACGCTATACAAATCTACCAAATAACTACGATTCCGAAATAACATGTACGTAAAAGAGTACGCTAAAAAGATCCGTCTAAAAGTAAGAAGTGCTAAAAGAAGTTAAGTAAGTCTAGAAGTAGAGGCGAAAAAGTAGTGCCGAAATTTGACGTGATCCCCCTTTTTATACTGGCCCTTAATTTGGAAGAAGCTACGCCCTTGATTCCGATGATCACGCCTTGATTCGAAAGATATCCACCTCTTTGCTTGTCAATAATTTCCCAGTTTCTGAAAACCCTCCCCGGAAATACCAAATAGAGAGCGACCTGCACGGGCGTTAAGAGGATTAACTCGTCACTCTCCCCTGTCCGATTAACCCGATAAATGTGTCCATTTTTACTAAGAATAGAACTTATCCAAACAGAAGCAGTGGGCTCGACTGCCATGCCTAACACTTATCTAAGAACTTAATCTCTTAATCCCCCAAAATAATAACAATAAAACATGTCGGAGTAGCCACATTCTCTTGACAATATATAATATTTATAATAAAAACTATTATTTAGAATAGAATTTCAATTCATTACAAATAATCAAAATTTAGCATTTTGACCCCCAAAAATCGTTACACTATCTCCCACCAAGGAACAAACTCCTGGTTGTTCACAAATGAAATATCAGACTAAAATAAAATAGGAATATTAAACGAGTAGAATTTTGCATAATGATCACATATAGTTATCACAAGATTAAAGTTTGTATCGTATACGCTCTCACTTTCAATTGTCCACTTTAAAATCAAATTCAATAAAAGAAAAAAAATTACAGTTTGTTTCACTTTAATGCACTTGTTCTGTTCAGGTTCCACGAAACATTGTCCAAATTTTGTATTGTCCAAAACACAAATGGAATGGCGACCTCGCTGGTAACACAGAAAACCAGGTCAACGGCCGGGTCAAGCCAAAAAGTATGGCGACCCAAACCTGGTGAACAAGACAGGCGCCAGATTATCTTGATCACCAGTATAGTCGTCCCTTTTCTGCCGACCTACCCTCAAACGGATGCGCATGTTTGGGGTCTAAGGCCAGGTCTGTTCAGTCCCTCATGTCCAAGAGACTGGTCATGGACCCGCTTACCCGATAAAACCTATATCGGTATGGCCATTAGCGTTGTTAAAATTCCAAAAATGACTATATTTTGTTGCAGACACTGGCAATTACTTTTAAATTTCCCAAATTCAGATTTAGAGATATTTTCAAATTAATCGGATGTCTCTAAATAAACTCCAAAACAACGAATATAACGCTTCAAAAATCCTCCACACCGTCATCTTGAGTTACGAGAATCGCAAAACCGACGTCGATCCTATTGTGAAATCGCCTGCAGTGGCCCAGCCAATGTATCGGTGCCTGGAAAGCCTCCCATTGCTTCATCCAGTCTCTGCACATCCGTCATAATCCGATCCAACCTCTTTGGACTTCCCATCTATCCCGCTGACGTGAGAAAAACGGACTGTGATGTTCCTCTACGGAAACATAGAAGTATTCCCCGAAACTTCATATCCTCCAATTCCGTATCTCCTCGAGGACGAATCACACGATACGACTGCAAATCACAATCTCCAGGAATGCGACAACGACTCCCTTCCTTCAACTCCCTAGGTACCATGAACGAATCTTCAAAAGCGTAAATCCAAATAGATTCTTCTAAATCAAACACTGTTGACACCATGTTTCCATTTTTAAAGAATTCCTCGCAAAACAGTGTCCATTTTCAATTTTCAAAAACACTTTGCCAATGCTGCGAACCAAAAAGATAAACTTAACAACAACGTTTTTGTTTTAAGATTCCAAAAAGACATGATCGAATTCCAAAATTCCAAACTAATCTGTGATAACATAATGGTACGATCGAAGTCCCATTTCTACACTACCGTCAAACACACAAATCTCCAAAGAAAAATATACACATTTCTGATTAATTGCACTTCAAAATTGCAACATAGGTATGGTATGAGTTAAGTATCTCCGGTCGCAACAAGACTTTCTGTAATTCCAAATTTTCGTAATTTTTTAAATCCATTGTCCCATTACAAAACAGTGTATCAAAATCCTTTCCATTATCACATGGATACCTTAAATCACTTCTTTGAGCATCATTTGCAGTTGGGCAATCCGTAATTAAATCGTTCACGTGACCAGGAACTGAAGATCCAATCAAGGAAAGAGAGGATAACAAAAACACAAAGTTCAACATTTTTACCATTTTCGTACAATCCAAATTTCTATGATATAAAATCCAAAGTTGAACGACAAAGGCGATTGTATAATTCCATATTAATAAAATCCACAATTTTAGAAAATAAATTAGATTTTGATTACGAAAGGCGCCTGTGTAACTGTATATCCAACGAAATGAATTTTTTTAAAATAGTTAATCCAGAAATAAAGTACAAAGGCGCGTGTGTAAGTTCATATCCCACCGCTGTACACCAATGTGACGAAAATTTTTTTACGGAGGTCCGTAATTGATTTTAAATTACGGAAAACACTAAACTAAACGATAATGTTCTATAGTTTCTACAATTTATTCTAATTCTCGATTCCACAATATAGATGCGGCTATTCCACGCACTTACGCTATACAAATCTACCAAATAACTACGATTCCGAAATAACATGTACGTAAAAGAGTACGCTAAAAAGATCCGTCTAAAAGTAAGAAGTGCTAAAAGAAGTTAAGTAAGTCTAGAAGTAGAGGCGAAAAAGTAGTGCCGAAATTTGACGTGATCCCCCTTTTTATACTGGCCCTTAATTTGGAAGAAGCTACGCCCTTGATTCCGATGATCACGCCTTGATTCGAAAGATATCTCCCTCTTTGCTTGTCAATAATTTCCCAGTTTCTGAAAACCCTCCCCGGAAATACCAAATAGAGAGCGACCTGCACGGGCGTTAAGAGGATTAACTCGTCACTCTCCCCTGTCCGATTAACCCGATAAATGTGTCCATTTTAACTAAGAATAGAACTTATCCAAACAGAAGCAGTGGGCTCGACTGCCATGCCTAACACTTATCTAAGAACTTAATCTCTTAATTCCCCAAAATAATAACAATAAAACATGTCGGAGTAGCCACATTCTCTTGACAATATATAATATTTATAATAAAAACTATTATTTAGAATAGAATTTCAATTCATTACAAATAATCAAAATTTAGCATTTTGACCCCCAAAAATCGTTACAGTAGACAAACTTAAAAATATCAAAATCTTTGGATCAAATTTGGTTTTGATTCTCTGAGGAATAATTGTTTCAACGCCCCCCCCCCCCCCCCTGAAAAAAAAAGCCAAGCGAAGAACTAATCTTCTCCTATTGAATTCATCCTGAAATATTCTGAGCATATTTTGATTAATATTATCAGTAAGGAATCAAAATTCAGAATGCTCTTGATTTCTACTAGCTGTGTGTTATTTCACTTTTAAGGAGAGCTCTCCAAAATACTGTTCAAGATGTGTATAGCATGTATATTAATTTCGATCGCAAAAAGTAGTATATTTGATGTGGATATCTAATAAAAAATATAGTGATATTTACATTTCTAGGAGTAGCCGAATAAATTGAGATTAATACTTCAATTTCTTATTCAAATGAACAAAATCGGCTTAAAAAAACCTTATTAAATTCATCAAATTGAATATATATACTTAACATCATTTTGCAATTCCCATATGCGAACCGTATAAATAGTACAGATAGTATGGAAGTAAAAACCACCATCTGATGGACTCCTGCTCTTGTTTGTTATTGTTTGTGTTGAATGAAGAAGCTATAAGACTATTCGTTTGAGATGATTTGTTTGTTTCTGGGCAAACGTAAGTGCTGAACAAAAGCTGAATATTTCCCAATGGTCAAATTCAGTTTTTATCACGAATTGACCCTTCATCGTCGTTCGATTGCCTATAGCTCCCATATATGTCGTCATGATTTTGTGTCCGTGACCGTTTGTGTGTTTTCGCTCTTGATTGAAATTGTGTTAAACTGTAATCTTTTATGGAGTCTAATGTGTCCTCATATCTTAAATATGGGACTGTAAAAAATTATCAAAAATTTTGTAATATCTTCCCTTATCGCAGACCATTCGCAGCATGGAATTTTCTCCATGAAAAACAAAAGTTTCTTAGGTTTTGTCTAAGTGTGCAACTGGTGTGGTTTCGTTGTCTGCGCTGTGCATGTATGGTGAACTGCAAATATTTTGAAATGTTTGTCCAGACGGCTGCTTTCTCTTGTCGTTTGTATTTCAAATGCATGATTTCCTATTTCAAAAAATCTAAAGTAAATCTAAAGGCATCTTATCTGAGACAAATTACCTATTTGTGTTTGTATCTTAATTATCTTTTCTCCAACAATGCACTTCTTTTTGTTGCATCCATCATTCCATTCTTCCTTGTCAGTTCGACATTTGCCTCCGTCGTCACAACCTGATGTAAACGAACCCGATGAAATAATAATGTAATAAAAAAAATAGAAACTGTACGCTATATAAAATAGTGGTTTTTTTTTTCTGAGTAAAATCTTCGCATCATTTAATGACATAACTTTGAAATTTTTTTTTCGAAGTTAACAGCTGCAGCTATGGAGAATTTGTCCATTATGACGTCACAATCAAAAAGCCCGCCAAAATTGTTTCTTGTTTGTAGTAGCATAAATGATCTAGTTCGCAAAGAATAAACATTTTGGCGTCTTTGGAACAGGGAGCGAAACTTGTCGGCAGTCCTGTCTTGAAGAAATAAATAAAAATGGATATGTTAGTGACTTTTTCAGATTGAGTTGAAAAGTACACCGGTTTAAGAGCATCTTCATTTCGTATTTCTACTGACAGTGTGCTTCTTCAATTTTGTACAGTGGGTTAAATATAAGAATTACTTTACTGAAAGTAAAATCAGGAGGGAACCTAACAATTGAATTAAAAGACGTTTAACATTAGAACTACTTGGTTAGTGTCACTGCTGGTGGACCAAGAGTCCCCGAGGGCACATGTAGCCAAGTTCGATCAACTTCGGTTGATCGTCTGTCTCTTCAACGCATTTGAAATTTTATGTTACAAAATTGCTTGAAATTTCCAAAAGATGGGTCCTGTAGCATCATATCCCACTCATTCTGCTACGTCTTTTGGTACATTTTTGGACATTATAATTTTCATACTTTTTGGCCATATTACATTGTTTAGACTAAGGATCACTGACGAGGGTTTAGTACCCGAAACGTGCATATCTGGTCCATGCTATAAATATATCAGGTTTTAAATGATGCTATTGAATTTAAAGACGTTTAACATTTGAACTACTTGGTGAGTGTCACTGCTGGTGGACCAAGAGTCCCCGAGGGCACATGTAGCCAAGTTCGATCAACTTCGGTCGATCGTCTGTCTTCTCAACGCATTTGAAATATTCTGTTACAAAATTGCTTGAAATTTCCAGAAGGTGGGTCCTGTAGCATCATATCCCACTCATTCTGCTACGTCTTTTGGTACATTTTTGGACATAATAATTTTCATACTTTTTGGCCATATTACATTGTTTAGACTAAGGATCACTGACAGGGGTTTGGTACCCAAAACGTGCATGTCTGGTCCATGCTGTAAATTTATCAGGTTTTAAATGATGCTTTTGAATTTAAAGACGTTAAATATGGTACTTTTTTTTTTACCTAATTGCTTATTTTAAAACACAATTAATTATCAAAATTATTCTTTTCGGATATATCTTCGCCTTAAATCTGTTCTAATTTATTACAAATGTTTCCCAATTTAGCTTCAATCATTAAGAACAGGTAGGGTTAAAACTGTTCAAACGTTTCAGACATCAATGATAAACTTGAAATTGAATAAAAAAAAAAAAATCAGGAGATATCGTTAAGTCAGTAAATGTCTGGTATTCATTGTCCGAATCTCGTTTTGTTTTCAAGATAAAAATTCAAGACATGACTTCTTAAACTTACCAAATGCAGTATATTCAATTTTGCCCTGACGTCCATGCACATTACATTTCTTCGTATGGCATCCTTCCATCCATGTCTCATTCAGTTTGCGGAATCTTCCATGCTCGAAACAATCTTTCATAAAAAAGATTCTTCATTAAATATGCACGAAAACTAAAGAATACTTCATTCGGAATGATAAGAAAGAAATTTTAAATTAGAATATTGTCTTTTGATTAGTTTATCTCTAGATTGATGAATTCATTAAAATCAATAACGTTGTCTTATAATCATAAACAAAGGAAAATATGGATCCTAGGGGACCTTTATATTCCCTTGGTAGAAAGAATTTAGACAAAGGACAATTTTTGTTTTGAGGGGTATTAAAACATGAAACTCATTAAAGCTGCTGTAGAGACGTTCAAAGGAATGGTGACACTCCTATTCATTGATAGAAATATTGCTTGACAAATCTTATGACATTCTCGCCAGAAACCTTAAAATTTGAATTTGACTTACGGCAGGGTTGCTTAATTCCTATCATTCGCTATTGTAAAAATACAAAAACGTTTCAAATGTTTACCCGCTAGAAGAAAATTTCAAACCAATTTCAATGCAACAGACACGTGTTTCGGATAGTAATTTTTCATCAAATGCCGAAGAGATTTTCAGATACAGCATAATGTATGTTAATAGCGCCTTAAGTTTTCTTTTTTAATTTTCGTTTCTAATTGCATTCTGCAAAAAATTAAGGAGTTCCAATGTGGCACTTGTGAGATTTCGAAAATATATCCGGAAAGACGATAAATTGATATGCTCTTATCTCCCGTTCACATTATGTTACCAGCGGCCACGGATATCACGTTTCAAGCCACCGTGGACGAAAAGTGGTGACCGTGAGACAATGTAGGGGAACGGGATCAACAAACGTAACAAGCCGTGATTGCCGGGGCAAATGTTTAAATTGTCAAAAAATTTGTCATGGCAGCCGACGGTGCAGATGACCTACTTTAGAGACCGTAACAAAACTTTGGACAATGTCCGTAACGGAACGGGAAGCAAACGTATGGCTCGGCAACTTACAATCCTAGTGAAGTTGAGTTACGGTCTTTCACGTTTATGTCCAGTTACGCTGCGGCTGCTTAAGGTCAGATGCACGTTTTATCAAGATGTACCACGATATCTCACGGCGAGGTAAGGAGTGGTTCGCCGTTTCGTCATGTTCAATTATGGTATGTCCCGGCTTGTTACGGTTTATTTCAAATTCTACTACGGCCTGTCACCTGACATGGTACGGACGGCAACACAAGAAGTATAACAAGCCAAACCCTTTTTGCAGTTTTTTGTGTCTCCTTTTCCTTGCGGTCAGGTTTAATCGTAGTGGGTCTTGACAGAACCTGGTAGACGTGGCAAACTTGATTGGTTCGTAACAAAGCGTGACAGGTCATGAGGAAATGTACAAACGTCCGTAACAAGCCGTAACTTGAAACGTAGTACGCAGTCTCTGGGATTCAGGAGCCGCGACTCGTCACAAATACCTCGATAGACGGTGCGAAAACGTAATGAGACCTAACAGAACTTGAATACATGTACAAAGATAAAAACTGCCAAAAATTCTACGGCAGGCTAGGATTTGGACCGCCGTCGTCGCCGGGAACATAGTGTAAATCCAGGGTTAACCTAAACGTCCTACTTGATTCAATGAAGAATAAGTGAAAATGAAACCTAACCCGAACGTTTAATACATACAGCGTCAGTTGTTTTGTTTTGAATTTCGAATATGATTATGATACATTTCATACCATGTTTAAATAATTATCATGTCTTGAAGAATTTTTATTCCTAACAATATAAAATTTTATGTTGACATCATAACATGATCTATTTTTTAGATTTCGTTACACATTAAATTTATATGTTTGTTCTTATTTAGAATTTGGTGCCATTTGTTGTCTCTTTTCACTTTGTGTTATCGTATTTGGCGGTCGATGCTTTGTTGTTGGTGCTCCTGTTTGAGGTCTAGATTTTGAATAATGTCTATTGATTTTCAGAATTTGAATGATAGGGTAAGCGTCTAAATTAAATGTGTATTTGAAGAATAAGAAAAGGTAAGTTTTACAAAATGTAGATCTACATACCACTTATCTCTTTGCTGGCTTGAACTTGAACGAAATTCAGCATAGTTACGAAGAAGACTGCCTTTGTCCCTAAATTGTTAACCAACATGGCTGGATATTTATGTTTCCTTGAATCAGAGAAGTCCTCATAAAGGAGAAATTTGAAGGAAAAATATTTTACTAATTTATATTCAATTTGACACATAACACGAAACACTCAATTTAGAATTGCAATTGATGAAGTAAGTTTCTACACTATGATATAGATTATTATTTTAACCAAAGTGAAAAATACGTGACCATATATTGCCAGATATACAACCGAAGATATTAAAACAAGCATAGTCCACTAAAAATATTAAAACAAATAAGCATGTTATTTTCTCATACCTATCTAATTTGCATACATCTTTAAAAAAAGTCTTATAAGATATTTTAACAAATCAGATATATCTTGAGGGACTTATCAACGTTACATGAAGAACACAGTAATTTTTTTTTATTTGCGAACAAATTCTTATATAGAGCGCCACCTACAACTGGTATCGATTTTACAATCGTAGGAATCGTAGGCCTTTTGACAAATAGTCGATTTGAAAATATTAGAACCTAGACATGTCCTTGAAATCCTACGAACGTTTTTCGATGATTCTTATCTATGGAATAGTACTGAACGATTCTAGATTTGTTGCCACTCTAGCAACCTTTGGCAACTCTTTTTATCGGTGGAAATTTAAAATGGCCGCCAAATGCCTTCCACCAATAGATGAAATTAAATTCCTTCTTAAATTATAAAGTGTGGGCCATTTTCGATGTCATGTTTACAATATGAGTTCATTCAGGTCTAAAAATGAATGGCCGCCAAATTACAACCTCACTTGGCACAATGCGAATATTTCAATAAAAAGTTCGTGTAACATATCTTGTTTGTTGTTGCAATGGTCTTAGAATACATTTATTTTGCTGTTGTGGTTGTTTTTAGATGACACATGTTTGTGTGAGAACTCTGGTTATCGGATGAAAATTCAAATTGACCACCAAATAGACTCCTTACCTTGTAAAATGTAATATATACTTGATTTATCAAGTGTAGCACATCTCATAAGGGGTCTAAGTGCTAAGAAATGCACATCAGTTGTCATTTTCCTTATCTGAGTGTAATAAAGGCTAAACATAAAATGACTTCTCACTTCTACGTTTTCAGAAAGGGGATAAGAGTCGACCTGAAGCAAGAATCCACATACATGTAATGGGGCTATGAATTGTCAAATATCATGTCATTAAGTGATTTTCTTATTTGAAAGTCTGGAAAAAGAATTCAAAGGTGCAAAAATCTTCAAGGATAGCTGCATGATCTGTCTTCTTTACATAGATAATATTCCCTGTAACTGTTCTTTTGACTTATGCTCTTTGTCTGATCTAGATTTTCTCAAATCTTTAAACCCTGGGTCCTGTAGCATCATATCCCAACCATTTTGCTACGTGTTTCGGTATGTTTAGGACATAATTTTCTCATATTTTGGTCATATTACATTGTTTAGATTGAAGATCACTGACGAGGGTTTATTATCCGAAACGTGCATGTCTGGTCCATGTTGTAAATCTATCTGCTCTAAAATGATGCTAATGAATTTGAAGACGTTAAACATTACAAAGTTCTGATAAGTTCTTCCGTATTATTCTTAGTTCCCAACCAAGGTGGTTATCTTGAAATGAGCATATACATGTACAAGCTCAAGTCGTAGCAAGATCCATGCGAAGGAATACCCTCAAATTTCTAATACGATGAGTCTTCCTTACTTTTTCTAAGATATAAATTAAATAAAAATAAATGGTCTTGCATTGAAGCTGAAGTTTGGCTACAATTTGGAGTTTTCAGCCTTAGATAAACTCATGTTAAAGTAATGACACAAGATGTGGATTTTGTTGCCCTTAAAACCATTGAATAGATGCCCCACACTTGATATATTAAGTAATAATTATATTTTACTCAGTGGTAGGAAACTATTGGGAGGCCATTTTAATACCTCCCTCCCCCCCCCCCCCCCCCCCGATGAAATAAATTGTCCTACTAGTTTGTGGAAACAGTCAACAACCAAAAACAGCAAAATAAATATATTTAAGGATCATTGCACCTACATAAAATATTTGTCACACGAACTTCTTTTGGAAACATACATATTGTACCGAAATGAAGTTGAAATTTAGCAGCCATCTTGACTTTTTAGAATGAGCTCGAAATATCATAATGACATCGGAAATAGGTGTGTTGACCTTCCAAACCTGAAAATGTGACACTTTATATTTAAAGAACGAATTTAATTTCACCTGCTGATGGAAGGCAATCGGCGGCCTGTTTGTATTTCCGCCAACAAAAAGATTAGCCAAAGGTTGCCACAGATCAAAACCTATCTAGAATCGTTCTGTACTATCCCATTAATAATAATCATAAAAAAAAGTTTACTAGAAATGACATTTCTAGGTCGACCACGTGGCATACAAGGATGTCAAATCGATTAAAAGGCGGAATACGCAGCTTTAACATTCGAAATTTATTTACAATCTAAATAATTTATATACATTTACATTATAGAAAATGTACCATTTGTGGAGTGTAACTGATTAACAGGTCATACTGAAATGGCAAAAATGCAATAATGTTTTCATATTGTACGTACCTGAATGGATATATTTTTAAATGATGGCTGACAGATATGTTATATGTTCTGCGGCTTGTATTTCAGTGACTGTCGCACTCTCAAAAAATTAACGATCTCTAAAAACATCAGGTTCTTTATCATACCATGGTAATTGCTATTGACTTAAATAAAGTATATTTATTTAGTTACAATTATATAAAACTAAACGTCAGTTTACTTGTATAAATATTTGTTTAGATAATTATTATTTATTTCAAACTACGAGGGTTGTCAACGAAAAAACTTGCTCACAAATCCTTTATTTGGCGTTAAATCTAAACAAGACTTTCCAAGATATAAATTTAATTATCCATGAAGAATCAAATGTTCACAGAGTTGAAATATGTCGTTGATATGAAAAGTTAATTGAATTAGTAGAAGGAAGAGCGGTTTGACCTAAAAAAAAAAAAACAAACAATCGATATCAAAACCATTTTAAAACTTCAAAACCATCACTACATATATACAAGACTGGAGGTTATCTCCAAGAACAGTCGCTTGCAGCATCAATAGCAAAGCACCAAGACATCCAATTCAAAAACACAGAGCAGACACCAACATAAAGAGAAGCAAAAGGAATCAGAAACACCAACACACAAAAAATATGAAACCCAAAATACCACACATAAACCAACAAGACCAACGGGCAACCGGTACCGACTGAAGATGCCCATCTGCCACGTAAGTTGCAGAGGGTGTGGCTATCCAGATTACAGGCGCACAACCCTCCTAGTTATCCGATTACCCGAAGGTTTCGAAATACGCACAATTGTGGTGTAAAATATTACCCTCATTGAAAGGTGCACGTACAAACAGACAGCATTACGCAGTAGCCCAAGAAAAACACATATGGATATGTAAATGAATATAAAACAAGTGGCCATGATTTTGTTTGAAATATAACACCCCCTAGAAATGGCTGGAATACAAATCCCAGCACCTCATCTCGCTCCCTAATATCAAATAGACCAACGGTGACTTACATGAATAAATGTTAAACGTCTTCGAATCCAATAGCATCATTTAAGAAGATATAAATTGGCAGCATGGACCAGACATGTACGTTTCGGGTACTCGATCCCCGTCAGTGATACTCAATTCAAACAATGTACTATGGCCAAAAAGTGTGAAAGTTATATCCAATAAAGCCTATGTTTGCGAAACACGAATACCCCCGGTAGAATCTTTATTAGTATAAACACCATTTTCTGTCAAGTACATGTATGTAAAAGGTCAATGTCAGGGTCACTGGGTTAAAAAAAATTGTATCGATGAAAATATCTTGAAATATCAAATCCCTATCACTTACAATTCAAAAGTTATTCCTAAAGTTAAAGTATTTGTAAAGTAAGTCAAATGTCAAGTCTCAATGTCAAAATTTTTGTTATCAATGGAAAGGTCTTGTCACAAGGAATATACACATATGAAATTCAAAAGTCCTATCACTTACCATTCAAAAGTTATGCCCATTGTTAAAGTTTTTTTTAAGTAGGTCAAAGATCAAAGTAACGAGGTTAAAAAACTTTGGTGTCAATGGAAAGGTCTTGTCACAAGAAATACATATCTGAAGTATGAAAGCTCTATCACCTTCCATTCAAAAATTATGTCCATTGTTAAAGTTTTTTGGACAAACAGAAGGACAGGCCAAAACCTATATGCCACCGAATCTTTGATTCCGGGGGCATAATAAAAATGTACCGAAAGACGTAGCCGGATGGATGGGATATGATGCCACAGGACCCACGTTTTAGAAATTTCAAGAAATTTTGATAACAAACATATTTGTGGACCGTTCGGGATGAAAAACTCAAACTTTGAAAAGTATCCTGAGTACTTGTTGCCAGTAAGGTTTTGTGAAATTCTGTGAAGCAGTTGCAGAGATGTCGAAAATGAAAACAACGTTTACGCCGGACGGACGGACGGATGGACGACGGACGGCACGCTATGACAATGACTCACATGAGCTTCCCTCAGTTTAGTTCAAATCAGAAGCAATAAGAAATACAGTCCGTGCTCTGCCGTTTGTAGCGAGCTCATGCATGTGAATACCAGAGGAGCCCGACTGAGTTTCAGTGAGAATAGGTGTTCGGGGCTCTAACTCCTATAAAACGTTTTTGAAAAGAGTACTCACAGCAAAACATAAAAAACTGATGCAAAAACACAGAATTGGCAAACACAGCTCGTGAATGTTAAAACCCGATGAGTCCGACTGAGATTCAAAGAATACAGGTGGTCTGGCCCTGTATTCTCCAATTAGATTGTATATAAATTTTAGACTCTATTGTGATACATGTATCTATTAAAATGATACTGATAATATATTTAAGGAAGCCCCTTTCTTCAGTCACATGTATACTTTTGATATTTTTAAATATGAACTTGCCATTAAAGTATGGCGAGAGAAGCGAGCCAAAATTTTTTTTATATATAAAGTGAAAACTGAATCTTGCGAGCTGATCAATTTTCAGAAATTTAAGCGAATTTTATGGTTATTCTTCAAATTCAGATTATTTGTAAGAGCAAGATTATTTTTTTCTGTCACATCATAAGCAAATTTATTTTTTTCATCAAAATTCAGAGCAAAATTATTCCCTCCCCTAGAATATCAATCAGACCGTGCCTAAGGTCCAGAAATGGTTTTTCTGTGTTAGTAACGTTTGCCCTAGTGTCAATTATTGTGGATAAAATTACATCCTTATATTTTTTTTAAAAAACAGGATTGTCGATAGTAAGAAAGGACCAGAGCCACGAATGGCAAAATCGGCCTAATTTGCCACAACGTTCATCTTTTATATTTTGATAATACCATATTTCAGCACTTCAGAACTGGCCAACTTTGTGATTTACGGTCTTGCTTAAGCAAAATATTTTAATGTGAATTGAGGGTATAGTATATTGTTTGCGACGTCATTTGACGTCATTTTCACACATGACGTCGCATTAATGTCAGGACCAGTACCATGAATTACTAAGTATTAGACATGATAAGAGATTTTTCTACATTGAGAAAATGTGTGAAATATTAATTTAAGGAATTAAAACATATTTTAAAAATCTCTATAAATACAAGATGTGTACAATTTAATATGTACAGTTCGTGTTTGTTTTGCCTTTGCTCGAAATCACAGGCTGAAAATGTTCGTCCTGGAACTACATTATGCATGTCTTCAATGTAATACTTTTTCTTTTTGTATTCGTTTAAATCGCGTTAGATGTAAGCTGCATCGTTCCACAAAAAAATGATGTCATTATTTATGATTATATGAAAAAAAAAATTAAAGAAAGACTTCATGTTTACCATCTTGACATGAATCGCGGATCCGATACGTCCCAACTGTCCTAGAAGAGTGTTAGGCTGTATCAGATCAGACAAAGGCATACCATGTATGCTTCTTCATTTTTTCCGACAATTTCTGAAATACCGTTAAATTCGAAAAAAAGTTGTCAGAACATCTCCAATCAAAAGTTAATACCCCTGTACAACATCAAAACACGGTTCAATATCTGCTGCAGACCTAGATAATTAAAGCATCCACTTAATTTTGCCGTAGATACACCACTGTCAGCGATGTATGAAGATGCACATAAGTACTTCAAATTTGTTCCTATAGTATATAATATACCCATTTTTGATAGTAGAATTCATTTTTGCATTTATTTATTGAGTAAATAATTAATATACTAATTTTTGATTTTAGAACTCATTTCTACATTTATCTATTGAATGAAAATATATTCCCTTTTCCTTTAACCATGCAATCTATTTTTATTCAATCAAATATTCATCGAATTTCAATGTCCAATTTCGGTGACACAGATATTTAGCAAGTTTTAGTTTTGCATAACTTTTGAGTCCTTGTAAAACATTCTAAAGTACAGGTCAAAGGTTTCAATAAGAGAGATTGCTGACCAATCTATAATTATTAGGAAATTATCTACAAATCGACAAATATGTTTAATGATCACTTTGACCACCGGTCTTGCTGACCAATTTATATATTAGCAAATTATCTACAAATTGACAAATATATTTACTGGTCACATTGACCACCGGTCAGAATCTAGAATTAAGACAGAAAATAATTTATGCAAGGGACATCGAGTTGACGACCGATCGTACGAGCACCTGGTAAACAGCCTGTGATATAAAAGGAATATGTTTGGCCCTTTATAGACCAGTTGCTGTATCAATAAAATATTAACTGTCAACTCGTTGACTCCTTTTATAGGTATGTTACATTTTTCAAACATATTCTATTTATTAATTTAAGAATTGTTATTTTTCAAACAAAATATTTTATTAATTAATCTAAGAATTGTTTCAAACTTTATGATGTATAATTTCTATATTTTGAATATTGTTCTTTGACAAATAATTTCATGTTTGATTAGTTATTCTCTTTATATTTTATATCATTTCTGTTTATAATCATTGCACATCTTTATAGACTAGTTGCTGTATGAATAAAATATTAACTGTCAACCCGTTGACTCCTTTTATAGAACTCAGCAGTTCGGAGAAAACGACCAAACTCCTAGGCTCACCCTTGCAATCCTAAGAGTGCGCTGCCATTTAGAGCGATTCCCCAGCTCTCAACACCAAAACACATTCATACAAAAAGTGTGGTGCAATACGCACTACAACATATATACTAGTAGGCTCAAATTACACGAATAAGATTTTAATTCAATTTCGCGGTCAGTTGCATGCTGGACTAGACAGAGATAATACATCGGCTAAATTGAAAACCCCTTCCCTACACTTTGGTGCATATGAGTCAATGACTCAATATAAATAAGTACAGCTAGAACTCGAGTTGAAAAATGAGAAAAATAATGTCTTAATTCGTTGCATGATTTTCCTTCTAAAATCAGTGCGTAATACCCATTTGCCGAGGTACGTTGTGGCCGATACAGGAATTAGGGGGGGGGGGGGGGGTTATTTCTAACATAAAAGCGAAGTGTCCCAATCGGGTGAATGGTAGCGGACTTCATAGAGAAAAATAGCAATCCAAGGAATGCTTGTGTCGCCTGCATAGCGGTTTGATTATTATTCTAGAAAGTGAATCAAAATTATTGGTATCAGTAGAAAATTCTTTTCAAATGAAATTCATTTGAATTATCAGACCACTTAAATACAAATTAAAAGATGTGGTGAATCTCAAATATTCAGAAAAGAGTGTCAATCATCTAGGTTAAGGTCAGTACGTAAAAGTTGGTAACAAATAGGTCTCATCATAAGAAGTATTAAAGACCTATCACCTACCAATTAAAAGATATATACAACCTTAGAAAAGTAGGTCAAATATCTAGGTCAAGGTCAAAAGGTCAAATATTATGGTCTGTGTAGAAAGGTCTTGTCACAAAGAATACTCATGTGAAATACCAAAGCCCTATCACTTACCAATCAAAAGATATATCCATTCTTAATTGTTTTTGTAAAGTAGGTCAAATATGTAGGTCAAGGTCAATAGGTCAAAAACCATTGTATGTGTAGGAGGTCTTGAAACAAGGAATACACATGTGAAATATCAAAGCCCTATCACTTACCAATCAAAAGATATAGCGAATCTTATCTTTTTTCAAAAGTAGGTCAAATATCTAGGTCAATGTCACAAGGTCAAAAATTATGGTATGTGTAGAAAGAATTTGCCACAAGGATTGCACATGTGAAATATCAAATTCTTAACACTTACCAATCAAAAGATATATCCATTCTTAATTTTTTTGAAAAGTAGGTCAAATTTCTAGGTCAAGGCCACTAGGTCATAAATTATGGTATGTGTAAGAAGTTCTTGTCACAAGGAATACACATGTGAAATCCCAAACCCCTTTCACTTACCAATCATAAGAAATATCCATTCTTATTTTATTTTTTAAAGTAGGTCAAATATGTAAGTCAAGGTCAATAGGTCAAAAACCATGGTATGTGTAGGAAGGTCTTGTCACAGGAAATACACATGTGTAATATCAAAGCCTTATCACTTACCAATCAAAAGATATAGCAAATCTTATCTTTTTTTTCAAAAGTAGGTCAAATATCTAGGTCAAGGTCACAAGGTAAAAAATTATGGTATGTGTAGAAAGGTCTTGCCACAAGGATTGCACATGTAAAATATCAGTCCTAACACTTACCAATCAAAAGATATATCCATTCTTAATTTTTTTTGAAAAGTAGGTCAAATTTCTAGGTCAAGGTCACTAGGTCATAAATTATGGTATGTGTAAGAAGGTCTTGTCACAAGGAATACACATGTGGAATATCAAAGCCCTATCACTTACCAATCAAAAGTTTTGGGCTGTGACACCCAAAGTGTGACAGACAGACAGACAGACGGACGGACAACGGACAAAGTGATCCCTAAGTCTCGCTATGCTTCGCAGGCGACACAAAAAAAAACGATGGTTGCATTTATTTTAAATTACTTTTCATGCTCCCGTTCTAATCATGACATATATAATTATTGATTAGAGAAATACGTGCGACTCTTCTCACATGTATGAGCTGGTATAAGTGTTGGGCAATCGGAAGTCAAATCATAAGCAGAAATAATCGGATGGGCACAACCAATTATCAATTATTATTATAATAGGAAAATTCAATTTTTTTTTTCATTTTGCAACCAACAATGAATTGAAATAAACACCAAATCATTATTTCTTTGAATAAAATTGTTATATTGAGTAAAACACTTTCGATCACAACTACTATGAATACCCTATCAATTCGTTCAAGCTTCTTTTTCTTGAATACCATGCAACAGAAAATGTCATACACTAGTATGTACTTTGCAGTACAAGGAAATAATAATACTATAAAAAGGGAAACACACGAATTTATCAAAACCAAGATACAAAATCGGACAATCCGGAAATCAGCGATGTCGGCGACAATTGCGTTTGATTTTCAACATCGATTAGTAATGTTCATCGCTGGCCATTCAACGACCGACAATCGATCGTCAGCGATAATCGTTTCATAACTAAACTAGAACCCGTTGTCATAACTCCCATTATGGTGTCATTTTGTGTGAAGAGAGAACATTTTTCAAAGAAGTGTATTTACTCCGATTAATCGATTCTCAGAGATAGAATTAATCGATAGTCGGCGAGTTGGAATTTTTAGAGACAATGTCTGCGACAATCGTTACAATAATACAGCGTGTATTTGTGTGAATAAGATAGAGATCGAGGTATGGAATACGAATACATGTACGTAATGATAAGCGCTTAGGGAAATGAAAATTAAGGTACGTTACACGAATCAGAAAACCATCGATCCAAATCTGCCAGAACAGTACCATGAATGTGACAAAACGATGTCATAGATGCACCACATTATTAATTTCTGGATCGATGGACCGTAGTAAAGCGTTCGCGTACATTTTCATCATCCCATACTGATGTTCTTATAAAAAAATAATTAAGTTCGGGACAACATATTTTCGAATTTGTTAATGAAATCTATGATACTAAAACTCTCGACTAGAATTAGATTTCATGTACATGTAGTCAATGTACCTAAATTATAATCAGAGAAGTAATGCCCAAGCCTTCAACATAAATTCACAGAGACAGCTTACGTTAATGGGAAACTTTTGATTTTAGCGACATATATATATTTATCATTATATAAAAAATACGTGTTTACCTGATCGGCGATGTCAGCTGGCAGAGGAAAAACTTTGGATGAGATTGATGATGAAAAGAGATATGTATCCTTATATAGGCTTTTCAGAATTTTAATTTCTGCTAATACAAGTCTGGATCTGGAGAGAGTAAATCCAATGATGTTGTACATGTACATTCTCGTTGCCATCTCGGTACTTTTGTCGAACGTATATCATGTCCAAGGAAACAAGTGCGATGGTAAGTAATAGTTAAAACATATGACATTAAGGATTAAGACTATTCCATAGGAATCCTTTCTGTTATTGTATTGTCTTGTCATTACTCTTATTATTATTCTTCTTATTATTATTGTCATTAAGGATTCCGACTTTTCCATCGGAATCCTTTCTGTAATTGCAATGTTTTTTCTTTATTCTTTTAATGAGCCAATCCGGCATAAGACCATGCAAAACCGTAAGAATCGTCCAAAAGGGTGGTCAAAGTTTTATTTTTATGTATATTTCTTTAATCTATAATGAATAACATTCGAGAAAAAAATTATTTTAAAATTCATATATTTCCCGTTTTATAGTAATGGGCCTATTTTGTTTGTATGGCATAACGCCATTAACAGGAATAAAAAAACCCACTAAAATAACCCTATTTTCATCGTTGAATAAGATTTGATTTTGATATGCAATTATTCTTTTCATGATAAAATCAGATATTTACTCAATTTATCTTCATTTTTGCTTCAAATGTGGAACAATTCATTCTTGTCATTGCGTAAATTCGCTGATCAAATACAAATTTATCTGTTCTTAAATTATGCGATAGATTTCTTGAAATGTCTTAAACATGGTTCCTGTAGCATATCCCACACTTCCTGCTACGTCTTTGTGGTAAAGTTTTGGTCTTAACAACTTTCATTTTTTTGCCATATTTCATTATTTAGATTTAGGATCCCTGACGAGAATTAAGATCATATAATTTTTATTAAGTTTTAGGATAGCTATCCTTTAGATTTGAATCAGCTTCATATTATTGTATATAAAAGTGATAAATATTGACAATTAATGTTGTCACCATAGGAAAATTTGAAGTTCTGAGTACTTCCTAAATTGACATATGCAAACATTTTTCATTGCCACTTATGGTTAATTCAAAATGTTTCTCAATATCTTTTTAATTGTTGAATGATTTTCCTTCTTCTCTGGAATACAATATACTGGATATACTACTAATTGATTGAAGGGAAGAAATTGAAATCTTCCCACTTAAACATTTGTGTAAAATTACATGAAAAATTCCATTTTCAAATATTTTTTTTTCAAATACATGTACCTTCATACTGCAAATTGGAGTTTTCTTTCCTGTAAGTCAGAAATACAGAATATTTCCAAATAATAATCAATTTATTTTTCATCATAAAAGAAAACTCAGTACTTTTATGTACATGTAATATAATTGTAGCATAATTGACTTTATCAATATTTGAAACCAAAACAAATATTGCAAAAACCAATGCAATGTTATAAGGTTGGAATAAACAGATACAACATGTCCAGTAGGAAATATAATATAAACTAACATTATTTCTATATAATTTTAAATGTACATGCGTTTGGGGAACGGCACGCTATGTCACAGATCCTTACGGTTTTTATGGATATAATTGGCGATGATGAAAATATTTGAAAATGAAAAAAAATCACATATTTATGCTGGTTGCCATGGAAACGGGATGTAAAGTGCAATTTCTAGCTTTTTTGAGGACTCACAGGATCTAATTAACACATTTTCTTCCACCGTGTGTGATTGAATCGTACTGTCTTTTGTCTTTGTGATAAAACCATTAAATAACGGGAAAAAGTAAGAAAAGGGAATTGCATAGCAACAATTCAACCATTATTTGAAGATAACAATTTTGCAATCGGAAGATTGTACTCTATGTCTTCCGAAATGGAAGTTACCGGATGTGACAGTTCTACCGAATTGAAGCGGCGGGTGTTGCATGCAAGCAAGAGATGCTTACTCTTCCTGGGCACCTGGTCTCACTTCCATATCGGGAGTTCGCTTCTTTTCATATGGTGGAGGTTTTTGTTTGTGTGCTTTGGTTCTTGTTTCATCCTGGTTTTATATGCCTTCGGCTTCTGATTTTTTGAATAATCGATTTTGTGCTGTATACAAGAATATGGTCATTATCCATATTTGTCATTCACCTACTATGTTTGAAGATTGCAGTCATTCCGCATCCAATTTCTGGTACATCAAAATGGATATGCAGTTAGTGAAGAGTTTTAATACCAGGGGTAACATATTTTTACAAAGAACATGTTTTTACAAAGAAAAATATTTCTTGCTTTAAATCAAATCATTATCTATGCTTCCATCTCGCAAAAAGACAGATGGACAGACGAGATGCAAAAAGACATTGGCAATCTTTAGGCCGGAATGTTATGTAATCCTGCTAAGTAACGAAAATTCATAAATCTAATTCTTTTTTGTTAAATGTTTCTGTGGTGTGAATCGGTGTTCCTTGTCGCTTTTGCGTCTCTTTCTGTGGGTGTCTGTTCTGTGTTTTTTGCATTGGGTGTTTTGGGGTTTTGCTTTGGGTGCTGTAAACTAGTGTTGTTGGAGATCCCCTCCTTTCATGGGTACCTAGTCTCACTTTTGAATATTGTTATTTCGGGATTCACAACTGTTCTGATGGGAATTCTACTGATAGGCCTTATCATCTCGACCAAGAGACCGACTTACTGATGGCTACTTCTTCGATGTTTACTTTTGTTAATGAGGCAATTGTAAAAAGTTAACGTAACAGCTGGATTCGACAGGAGATATGACATTTACTTTAATTTCAGGGCAGACGTAAAGAAAAACATCGAAATAAATTGGTTTTTACAGTGTCGTCGTATTTTCTTCCAGCCCATGTTATAAACATGTAGGTGCGGTAACCTGCCATATCGGCCCTTTTTTCAAAGTTGTTCATATATCCATAATATTTTAGTTTATAAGATATCAAATGTATGGTGATTCCATATCAAGGAAGCTTATTTTGATTTCACAGGTCTCAGAGTTATGACGCCGTATTTTCTCAAACATTCAACACTGCAAAAAGTGATAATTCATAGTTCGTTTATCAAAAGCATTTTTCATCGAAAATATAGGGCCGATATAAGGGGTTAGCGTACTTAGTTCTTTATCTGTTCTTAAATTATACTATTGAATTTGAAGACTTTTTACATTGGTAACGATTTTTTTTTTTTTTTGACAAATAGTGACAAAATAATCGTCACATAGCCGTTATACTGCGATTTCATTAATATTGATAATTATATTTATTATCAGGTTGTGCCTTCTTAGATAAATGTTATGAAAACGAAGAGACGTGGGAGCACGGATGTAACACATTGCATTGTAAGCTGGAGGGAACAAGAATGCATATTGATTATGAAAAATTTCGTAAGTAAACGAAAGGCACCATGTAATGTTGATACCGTTTCTCTTATACCAATGTGAAAAATAGATAAAGCCTGTGTTTGTGAAGTACATGTACACGTATTTGAAGGGTCAAGGTCAGGGTCACTTGGTTAAAATTTTTTGGTATCGATGGAAAAATCTTGTGACAAGGAATACACATGTGAAATATCAAAACCCTATCACTTACCATTCAAATGTTATTGCCAATGTTAAAGTTTTTGTAAAGTACTTCAAAGTTCAAGGTCCAGGTCACGAGGTTAAAAATTTTGGTATTATTGGAATAGTCTTGTCACAAGGAATACACATGTGAAATGTGAAAGCCCTATCACTTACCATTCAAAAGTTATGCCCAATGTTAAAGTTTTTGAAAATAAGGTCAAAGGTCAAAGTCAAGATAATGAGGTCAAAAATTTTGGTATCATTGGAAAGGTCTTGTCACAAGGAATACTCATGTGAAATATGAAAGCCCTTTCACTTTCCATTCAATAGTTATGCCCAATTTTAAATTTTATGAAAAGTAGGACAGAGATCAAGGTAAAGGTCACGAGATCAAATATTTTGGTATCAATGGAAAGGTCTTGTCACAAGAAATACACATGTGAAATATGAAAGCCCTACCACCTCCCATTCAAAAGTTATGTCCAATGTTAAAATTTTTCGGACAAACAGACAGACAAACAGACGGATAGGCCAAAAACTATATGCCCCCGAATCTTTGATTCCGGCGGCATAAAAAAGAAATCTGAATAATGACATAATGTAGGAACGGAATGAACAGAAGGCCTTTATAAATTAGGTGTTTAAATGCCAGTTCTTCTTTGTAATAATGGGTATCGCAGCGGAAACCGTATTGCCATATGTTGCAATATGCAAATGTGAATCGCGATTCATTGCGACACTATAAGATTGGATATTTTACGAATAAATTAAAATCAAAGATAAAAGTTTACTTATTATCTAAGAAAGACCTAACAATATATCTCTGTGATGTCTTCACATACGAGATGAGTTTTGTACTACCGGAGTATTCACTCTCCTCATCACAATATTTGCAAAGAGCGTTATTGCTGTTTAATAAAATTTCTAGTTAAAATGACTAAACTGTTCGAAATAGATTTTTTTAATCATTCGTTATCAAGAAACCTGCAGCGGTATTTTGGAAAAACGCACCTTGGATAAATATACTGCAATATACCGGTAAGCTGGTTTCATCACACAGCGCTACCTATTTGTGTATCTATCAAATAAAAGAAGCAGCATGATACATGTTGTGTTTTCTACTACACGTAATATTCAATATTCTTTTCGCTAATGTTTTCAACATCAAGATGACTTCATTTGTGATTAGGATGCATAGATGGAACAAAATGTCGTGAGAACAATGAAGAATGGGAAGATGGATGTCACAAAAAGAAGTGTGTAATCAGAAGAAGGAAAGTGGAAATAGAGGTCTCGCAGATAGGTAAGGTACAACAGATAAGATTTCGTCTCTGTGTTTTTCACTTGTTTTTGAGTTTTGCCGTGGTTGCTGTAACCGTGCGCTGTTGGCCATCCCCTCCTTTCTTTGTAATAAACATCAAAGAAGTACCTAATATTTATTCAGTCTCAAAGTCGAGAAGGCAAGGACAAATCGTGAGAATGCCAATCGCAACGGCTGCGAACCCCGGAATGAACAACATTCCGAAGTGAGAGCAGGTGCTCGGGGAGAGTCAAATTCATTTCGGTTGATTAGCCTACGGCTATTTTGCTGTTAAAAATGTATCATAAAGTCAATGGAGCTTGCTTACATTCTGTTTCATGGTTTTGGCATACGCTAAAAATAAAGCTTCTAAATGTAGCCGGAGGTTAAGAGATGAAAAGACTATGATGTAATAAATCTTTAAAGAGGTTCTAAAATTGATAGTTACCACTCCTCGGGTGATTACATACATGAGCTCGCTACAGCCGGCAGAGCACGGACTGTATTACGCATGCCCTCTTTTTATATCCATTTACATATTCATCTGTGTCTCTGGGGCCTCTGCGTTTTGCGGTCTTGTTTGTGTGATGTCATCTTACAGTGAGGAGGTTGTTTTACACCACAATTGTACGTTCTTCGAGACCTCTGGGTAATTGGAGAAGTGAGAGGGTTGTGCGCACGTAATCCAGGATAACCACACCATTTGCTACTTGCATGACAGATGGCCGTCCAAAGTCGGCACCAGTTACCCATTGGTCTCGTCGGTTTATGTGTAGTCTTTTGTGTTTGATGTTTACTTGTCGTGTGTCTCTTTTCCGTCTCGTGCTGTACTCGTCTTTTGTGTTTTTGCATCGGGTGTTTTGGTGTTTTACTGTTGATGCTGCAACGGGGTCTTGTTGGAGATCTCCTCCCTTCTTCTTACCATATTAAGTTTGAATATGATGGATAGTCATTGTTGTCAATTTTTTGCATAAAAATCCTGCATTGTAGGGATATTTCTATGGCTTATTTTGTGGGTGTTATCATGCAGATTCTTTCGCCTCTGAAGGAGTCAAAAGATTTTGTTTTTTTTTTATTCCATATCTTAACATTTCATACGGTATACATTGAACCACAGTATTAAAGACAATACATGTGTTGTGAAATGAAGTACACACCTCATTATAAATCTCTGTTAAGCACACACTATTGATACGAAGTAAGGTCTTACACAGGGAAACTAGCCACATATGAATCTCTTATGATCCACATATGCAAATCATATGAAAGTGTTCATATGTATTCATGAAAAAAGGGCTTCATATGTGAATTAAGTATGAGGTTCATATGAGAATCATATGAAATCATATGAAAATAATAATATTATGTATCTCTCATCACATGAAAATCAAATGAACGTTCATATGAAAATCATTTGAAAATCATATGAGAATCATATGAAACTACTTTCATACGAAAATTTTATGAAACATTTTAGTGCTGAATTTGATTATTTCATATGATAATCATATGAAACTACTTTCATATGAAAATCATATGATACATTTTAGTGCTGAATTTGGTTATTTCATATGAGAATCATATGAAACTATTTTCACATGAAAACAAAACATAAGGCATATTATAGCTTTAAAATGAGATGTTCTAGTTTATCAAGTTGCCATCTGCTGAATATACATGCATTTATTCTTTACTGCACACATAACTAGAATGAAATTCTATCAAAGCACAATGATATGAATTTTATTGTGTTGGATTTTGTTAATTCATACATTTAAAGGATCTCATTAAACCATATGTGCATGCTGTTTTGTGTAATGAACATTCATGTGCCTTGCATATTTTCAGTAGTCAAAGTGACGAAAATATATTTGCTGTATTTCACAAGTGTAGTAATAATACTAAAATAGATAAAACTACATTTGTTTAATTTTAAGGAGTTTGCATAATATGTACATCAACAATATACATAAAGAGAACAAAAAATTGAACATATTTACCAGATAGACATTCTGTAAATCATAGAAACATACACACAGTATTCTTTCCTTAAGAATAATGTTTTCATACTTAAAAAATTATGTATAGTAAGTTTCTTAATTTATCTTCACTGAATGGTTTTAATAAATGACGAGTTAAATAAACAATTCTTGAAAATTGTATTATTTGTTACAATGCAAATATTTCATAGCTCAAATTTAGTGACCATATGTAACTTTGCATACAAAATTACGTCATTAAGGTCACATATATTGTTTAAACATGTTTTTTATATTTACTTCTAAACTGGAAGCAAAAATTGTCATGATAGTTATAGTTACTGTGAAACTGCAAGAAGAGAGTTTTCGCGGTGGCGATATTCATTACGTACGTGCACAGTTCTAAGCCAATGAGAGTGGGAGTAGAAACCAGACTATATAATAAATAATTATTTTAATCTAATCTTAAAAAAAATATTTAGATAATAATTTTACTTGTATTTCATGTATTTTCTTATCCAAAAAATGATACATCGTATAAATACTAATAATGAAACAGTTTTCTTTGTGTTTTATGTCTGTCTATGAAAAAAAATGAAACAGTTTATATTAATGACAATGATGATGACGATGGTTTTGTCCCTCATGCATAAAAAGTCTGTATGCTCTTTTTCTCTATTCATCCAGTCTCTTAGTCATCTTTTTCGCTATTTATCTGCAATCTCTATCATCTTTTTCTCTATTCATCTATAGTTCCTTTTGCCTGAAAAAAAAAAACCAAACAACTATGTTGATTTCTGCAATTGAATTATGTCTATGCCACGATAAACTATCACAATAATCGTTGTGCAAAAACACTGATAACATAATTACAATGTACAAAAATGTAAATACTGTAAAAGAAATATTACTGATAATTTAAAAAAGCAGTAATTCTGTCTACTGGTGACTATACAGACCTAGTCAGGTAATGCGTAACTTTCTTAGCCCTCAGCCTTGATCAATAAAACTATTGAGTTTTTCCCCATAACACTAGCCTTGACCCCTTTCCCTTAAAAGTGAGGAAACAAAACACTGGAAACACATTGAAAAATGTCGATTTAACTTGTACGCAATCTAATGCAAGGTAAGCTAGTTTGGAAGGAAATTTATAAAGTTTCGTATGTTATTTTACTTGTAAATCTACAGCATCGTATATTTCAAGCAATGTACATGAGAAATATGTCCCTACATATACATACCCCTTTAACTGATTAGGAGGATAGAGTCCGACAGATTGATTCACAGACAAGCCAAACACTACATGCACCCTTGGTTGGTAGACCAGGTACATAAAAACTTCCAATGGAGGTATTTTGTTTCATAAACATATCTTGTTTGTTTCGTTCTTGTCTGTATCTGACTTAAATTTCTCCATCTCAAAGTCCTCCAATTCATTTCATTGATGAAATACACATGACCTTTTTTGGTCATTATAAGTCTCTGCATTCTTGGTTAGCACAGAAATGATGGAACTACAGTGTAACTCCATTTGAATTTTTTTTATACAACTAAATCTACTAGACCCAAAAATGTTTTATTAGCGACAATTTGTGAAAACTGAATAAATCCTGTAATCCTCCTCCTCCTCCTCCTCATCATCATCATTGAAATCATCATTGAAATCCTCCTCCTCCTCCTCCTCCTCCTCCTCCTCCTCCTCCTCCTCCTCATCATCATCATCATCATCATCATCATCATCATCATCAACATCATCATCATCATCCTCATCATTGAAATCATCATTGAAATCATCATTGAAATCATCATCATTGAAATCATTGAAACCATCATCATCATCACCATCATCTTTCTTACAACCAATAATAATCATCATTCTCATCATCATTATTATCCAAATCATCATCATCATCATCATCATCATCATCATCATCATCATCATCATCATCTTTCTTTCAACCCATAATTATCATCATTCTCATCATCATTATACAGTATATCCAAATCATCATCATCATCATCATCATCATCATCCATATTATCTTCGTTGTCATCTGATCATCATATTCTTATCTATATCATCATCATTCTTTAATCTATATTCTTACAATCTACCATATTTCCATTGCAGAAGAATTCCTATGATAAGCGCCTGTTAGGCAAAGGGATTCCTAAATTATAATTCTGGTTGCCTACTATGACGTGATAATGTCACTCTTGAGTTTTGAAAGTACGGAGAATTTACCAACGTTCAGATACTGTTGACGTTATAACATTCAATGCGCTCATACTAATGTAAAGGGGTGTCGTGGAAAGTCTTACTTTGAGTGTTCATGGTAGTATAATTATGGTTGGACATGTGCACATTTCCAAAAAAGGTGAATTTGCACGTGACCAACAAGAATTATACTACCATGAACACCAAAAGTAAGAAAGTCATTTCTAAATTAAACTTGAGTAGAATGAGTAAAGAAAACACTTTACTAATAATGATCCATATTTACATTTTCATTGTCTTAGCGGATATCAGGATCAGGCCATCTTTGTTGATTTCGAGCTTCATCTTTTTTTTGTCTCACATGAATATATTCAGCAATCAAATCTGAAATTTTAAACATTATTATACAATTACATTGTATGTGCACTTCAGCTGTGAGATGTTACATATAATCAGACGACTTAGGTATAATGCAATGTTGCTATAACGTCATTGGTTGTTTACTCCTTGTTGCGGCTGTAAAACGAGAACATACTAGGCTTTGACGTTGCTAACGTCACATTTTACCTCATTTTCACAATAAATAATAGATTGCATTAGAATGGGAATAACTAGATACTGACGTTATATTTGTGGACGGAAAATGCAGATTTTACAGTGCAAACTTGCATTTTTCTGGCTCCGTTAACGCGTCGCGACAAAAAACTCAGTTTGCAACTGTACAATCAGCATTTACTATCCGCAAATATAACGCCAGAAGGTAGTTACATGTATTCCCTAAATAACAAGAATTCATATCACAAATTGATGCAAAATGCCAAGTTACCATTGACAACAAAATAGCTAGCTCATGATAAATAAACCATAAACTGCAAAAGGCGGATTTGCCGGATTGCGAAGTGTTTGTTTTAAATGATGTATACTTTTTTTGTTCAGATAGAAAGGTCAAAGGTCATTTTAAAATTCTATTGCAAAATTAAACAAGAGCCCCATGGGGCACAAAGCTCACCTGATAACCACGTACACTCTTACTATACTGACAATGCATATGATAATTATTGTAGTTGTACTTTACCAGGACAGATACAGATTTTCATGTTCAAATGACAGTATCTTTAGGTACCATCAGGATGTGTAACAACTGATGTAAGAAAGACAACTCTTGTATATTTAGGAAAATTAATTTCCTATCACTTTTTTTGTACTTCAAAAATCAAAAAAAAAAAAAAAAAAATCAAAAAATAAATAAATAAATTGAAGGAATAAATAATTGAGAAGAATTTAGAAATCTAAATGTATCAAATATGCAGTAAATGAGTGAACAAAATCAAACATTAATAGAGTTACTCAATGAAAAAGATCAAAAAGGAGCATTTCTGACAACGTCAAAAGACACGTCAAAAGCGCGTCAAAAGAGTGGAACCAAAAATAACACCACTTCTTAAAACATACAATATATACAATTTTAAGGAGGGTTTGAATACCAAGATGGCGGCGGCTTCTTTTTTTCTTTTCTCATTTTCTATGACGCCCCCTCCCCTAACCTTTCCTTATCAACATAAGCCACACTACTCCTTCATTTAAAGAATTATGAGTATGCAAAAGTAAGGAGAACAAATTGGGAATGAAGATATCACATTGAGAAAAAAATAAATATCATATATACATTTTAAATATATATGTATATACCTTGTATAGGGAAGAGTTAAACTTTCGGTTGGTCAATGCATGTCCAGGAAGAGGAAAAACATATGTCAATGTTTTTTTTCTTTACCTTTTAGTAATGAGATAAGGAAGTGTTCCAGCTCTATACCTTCTTGAAGAAAATTTCAAATTTCAAACAAATTTTTATGCACCAGAAATTATTTTTCTGGCAAAGTTGGAGCAAGAATAATTTTTTCTAACATATATTAAGAATGTTTGTGTTTTATCAATGGAAATTCTTTATTTTGACAAAAAACTCTAAAAATATGACTTTAGTTTTATGAAAAAATTCATCTAAACAGAGAGATAAAAGAATTTAACAATATAATCAATTTATATAAGGTACGAGGGTCTGAGGCTCAGGGGAGGGTCTTCCAGACAAATTTTCAAACTTGGAATTATGTAAGTTAGTGAAAAAATGAAGTTCTCCTCAAAGCTTGCATATAAAATTAGACTCTATTGTGACACATACATCTATTAATAGTGATTATACATTATATTGATAACATATTTCATATATATATAACTTGTTTGTTAAACGTTGTAAGATAAATAAAGTTTAAATTTAAACATATTTCAGCGTATAAGGAAGCCCTTTTCATTAACATGCATTCTTTTGATATTTTCAAATATGAACTTTACCATTAAAGAAATAATGTTTTGATAGAAAAGTATGGCGTAAAAAGCGAGCCAAAATTTTTGTAATATGAATTGTAAACTGCGGGGAGCGAAGCGAGCTTAAAAATGTTAAGGAATTTTAAGCAAAGGTTTATAGTTAATCTTCAAATTCAGATAACTCGTGAGAGCAAGATTATTTTTTCCTGACACACCATAAGCAAATTAAATTTTCCATCAAAATTTAGAGAAAAATTATTTTTTTCGAATCCCCCCCGAATTTCAAATGGACCGTGCCTTACACATCACATTGGGCCTCTTGGGCTTTATACAGCGGAAAGACATTTTAAAGCCATAAAATTTGGATAAATTTAGTAACAACAGCGAAACTCTGCTTGACAAAATGGAGGGACACAACACCCCAAAGTTTCTTGAAAGCAAAAAAAAAAAAAAAAAAAAAAAAAAATGAAGGGGGGGGGGTAATATAGAATGGAGGTTTCATGTTCTGAATGCACAAATGTAGATACATATCAGGTGAAGTTCTAAATTTTGGATCTGTTTTTATAAGTACATGAATAAATCTATGGCGAGCTGCAGCGAGCCAGGAAATAATTTGGGCAATATATAGACTTATCAGAAAATACTTTCTATACCCTCTATCATAGATAAGTACATGTAATGATATTCTATACAGTTTGAGTTACATTGATAAAGTAATATGGATTTAGGATGGATCAGAATAGCTAAATTATTCAGAAAGTTTATAGAGCTTAAGCTGGCGAGCCGAAGGAAAATTTTGAAAATTGACCGAAAAATTGTAGATTTATCGAACAAAATGTTGCTATTTTAAACAATGTTAATGCATCATAAAATATTGTGATTGAAAAGTATGGGGGGATCAACCATGATTGTGATCCCCACTTTTCAAAGTTGGGGCATGTGCTATGGCTGATCCGCCCTTCTCCTACACCATTGTAGTTATCAATGGCTACTTGTGAACTTCCTTATAACGGACTTCATTCTTTCACACGATATTCTCAATTTATCGATAGCAGCATGTAAATACGCATGCATGAAAATCAAATAAACTGCAAATTTGAAACAAAACCTGTAAAAATAATGCAAAACTATTTCATATGAGAATCATATGAATATAATTTCATGTAAAAACCATATAAATATTCATATGAGAATCATATAAAAGAGTTTCATATGATTTACATATAATTGCTTTCATATGATTTTCATAGGAAACCAGTCATATGACTCTCATATATGACCGATCGTATGATTCTCATATGAAACTATTTTCATGTGAGTATCATATTATCTTCATATGATCCTCATGTGAAAATTCCCTAACAAGAATCATATATGGCAAGTTTCCCTATTTAACATTATAGCCATTTCGTCATAGGAGAAAAAGATTTGCGAAGAAAAACGAAATCATCGATATTTGCTGCAAAATAGCAGGAAATGTTGAGTGACGAAACATTTCAATTTAATAAAGCACCTTTGCAATGTATTAAGTCAGCTAATTCATTTTCAGGATGTATCTATAAGGACAAATGCATCAGAGCAAATGAGACCGTGACCGAGGACTGTAGTACCTATAGGTGCATTGCTAACGCGGAAATGAAAGAAATGGTGACAGATAAACAAGGTAATGCATGTAGATAACTTCTCCTTTCTCAATTTGCAAGGTATGTATGATTAATTATGAAAGGTATCATTCCTGATATGACTTCTCAGTAAAGGTTATGAGTTTTTTTTTTGTCAATTTGATTTGGTTTTTTTTAGTAAGGGAAGCAACATTGACTTATTATTACTTATTTCGACATCATCCCTCTTAAGATTATAACACAAGCTAGATTCGATTTATGACTCTTTTTATTTTTCATTGGCCAAATTTACGAGCAGATATTGAAACATTTTCATTCAATAGAAAAATATAATAGAAGACAAGTATGTCAAGGCAAATCAAACATGGAACGATGGATGAAACACACAAATCTGCAAAGTAGAAGAAAAGAGGGTTAAAGATGGTTATGCAGAGTTTCGACAGTAACACACAGTAACAGACACTTCTCGGTGGCTACATTATCTCAGCCTCATGCAATAGAGAAATGCAGTTACAATGCATAGTGCAAAATTTCATTTAGTAACTCCAAAATTAAAACAAATTGTTTAAGAAAGAACGTTGCGAGTAGGAAATAAACTTAATGTTATTCCTATCGAGTGAGTAATGAAATAAATCAATGACACATTTTCAATTTCTCATATACGGTTGAACATCAAAATCTTTATTCAAATCTTCAAATTAGACAAAGTAGGACGCGTTCGCATATCAGTCGAAGACTAGCTTTTTATTGTACAGGAACTAGTCAGAATAATTCCTGCTATAATGTAGAGAACAATTTTAAGCACATAATTAGATAACGTTATTTTGCCCAAATGATTTATCGTGGTATTTTGGAGTTCGCTTGTTTTCATAGGGTGGAGCTTTTGGTTTGTTTGCTCTGGTTCCTGTTTTATCCTGATTTGTATGCATTGGGTGTATGGTTTTCTGAGTTATCGATTTTGTACTATATATAGGGCTATTGCCATCATCAATATTTGTAATTGATAAGAAAATGATTAAGAAAACATGTACGGTTAAACATCCATTGCTTTTCTTAATATAAATATACACAGATGAGCGTACACAAAGGTTAAAAACATATTAAAATGTTAAAGAAGATCCTGACTATAATATCAACAGCACTCACAATAGGACACCAAATTGAGCATCGAAGAACCTCTAGTAAGCTAGAGGTGGAACCAGGTGTCCGGGAGGAGTAAGCATCCCTTGTTGGCTAGCCGCACCAGCCGTCGATGTTCACGCAAGAAAAAGAAACAATAACACACACAAAGAAAGTTAAATGAAATAGGGCTGTGTCAACGCAACCCACCTCGGAAACTGAATAATCGCGATTTTGACACATATATACTTGTCAAAATTTCTAACTTTCCGTTCTACGGATATGGATTTTCCTTCATGAGGAATTCAAATTATTTTAATGATAATTGGATTTGAAATACAACATTTCACTCTTTACCTTAATGTCAAGAAAAACAAAATTTCTTTCAACGGAAACAGACCGTGACGAAATTTGAATTTTGAACACTTTTCATGAATTTCGCGTATTTAAATCGAAAAATTACAATCAAACCACTTTGTTTGTACCAAGTTTGATCAAATAAACATAAATTAAACGGAATGCATTTGTTAGAAAAGCGATAATAAGCAAATAAAACTTAACGGATTTTCCATAAAAGGGATGCGTGCGCATAACTTTTGTGAGTGGTGCGTAAAATGAGCTTCCATTAACCAAACATCTTTTTTCTAGGCTTACTTTCAACAAAAAGTGACATAGCACAGGAAAAAATAAATATCGCATTTGCAGGAAATGTTTCAACACAAAAATCCTTACCTGGTATATCAATGATACCGGAAGTTTTACTGACTCGTAACGCATCAGAAAATTTGTAAGCACATCACGACGAAATAACAGTTACAATCGCCGATATTTCAAAATCCGAAAAACGAATCGCACGATAACCATTAGAACTTTTCTATTGTTGCCTTTTTCAGTCAAGAGCCAAAGTTTTCTTACAAACCGGAAGCGGATGATTCTTTGCTAAAATGCTGTAGAATTTGAAGATACACATAGCAGGATGATCATTTATTCATTTACTCTTAAAAAAACTTTCGTTGTTATTTTAAATATAGATATTGAAAAATTGATTTCTACCAATCGTGATATTGAAGTAACTGGGAAAATGTAAGTTAGAAATTTTGACTAGTATATACTAGTCAAAATTTCTAACTTACATTTTCCCAGTTACTTCAAAGTAAAGAGTGAAATGTTGTATTTCAATTCCATTTATCATTAAAATAATTTAAATTCCACATGAAGGAAAATATATATCCGTAGAATGGAAAGTTAGAAATTTTGACAAGTATATATCATGAAAAAAGAAACTTAATTAATTGAATTCAAGGGATCTGGCTAAAGCTGTGATCCCAACTCGCCGTAAATACAAGTACGTGCTATCTACGTTAAAAAAAAGCGTTATGTGCGTAAGAAGTACGTGTACGGCATACTACTAATTTTGGATCACACAGACAATGTTTAACGTCTTTAAATTTATTAGCATCATTTAAAAGCAGGTTAATTTACAGCATACAAAAGACTTTACACTCATACCTCCTTAAAACATTTTCAAACAATTCCCCTCCATCTTATGAAAATATTATTAAATGTTAATTAATTTCTTGTAAATATATCTATTAATATTGAATTTGAAGACGTTAAACACATTATGCTAAAGACTTAAAAAGTTTTCTATACTATCTTTTTCTAAATTCTTTTATTCGTGTTCTTTACAAGTTTGAAGCTTTCTTATTTAATCTTTTCATACAGGTTGTAAAGATGCTAATGGTGAATGTCATGATATTGGAGCTAGGGGATTTCCATTTGAGATTGAAGGAAAGCAATATTCCAATTGTGAATGCAACTCAGAGCAGGGAAATACGGTTGTTTCATGTTGAGGTCCACGTACTAATGGCTTGAGAAAGGGCTGATCATTCGTTCCATAACAACGAATGCATTTTCAATTTGACTAAAGATTCATATTAATCCATCCTTTTCATATAAATGAGTGCCGCTCAATGTTTGACTTAATTAAACTTGCATACCAGTTTTTTGTTCTTTAATTTTATTTCTTTTGAATAATATGAAATAGTAGAAAACAAAGTTTAAACTTGAAACATACTCAATGTTCAAATTTCTATATCTTTACATAGAACAAGTGGGCCACATCCCTGGATTGAGTTGCAGAAAAAAGAATGACAATTTAAAATGACAAAGCAGCCAACAACACCATAATCATTTGAAAACGTTACTACATATCAACTTTGGTTTCGGAACTTTCGTCTACAAACACTTATATCAAAAGCAATGAAAGTGTTCCTAACATTTTGAACAAACACAACAGTAAAATTTCTTCATTCAAGATCCCTATTTCTAAACTGGATCTTCCTACACTATACTGCATACCAAAATTGCACAAGTCTCCTTACAAATTTCGATACATTGCTAATTCTAGCAACTGCTCAACTACAATTTTGTCTAGAAATCTGACGTCAGCACTCACGGTGATAAAGGAACACGTTGCAAAATATTGTGAAACTGTTCTAAACAGGAATGATGTAAACTTATTTTGGTCTATTAAAAATTCAGGGGATGTGATTGACAAAATGAAATCGAGAAATTTTCAAGCCAATTCGATTTCTTCGTACGACTTTTCAAATATGTACACCACGCTTCCTCACGATAAGATTAATGATCAATTGTCCAAACTCATTAAATGGTGCTTTAACCGAGAGGGTAAAACTTATATTTGTACATCTGAATCAAAGGGTTTCTTTTCCAATACAGAATACAAATCCTATAAATCATGGACATGTAGTGACCTTTGTATTGCCTTGTCATTTCTTTTGGACAACATTTATGTAAGATTTGGTGAGAATCTCTACAAGCAGGTTGTAGGGATCCCTATGGGTACTAATTGTGCGCCTCTTGTTGCAGATTTATTTTTATTCACGTATGAAAAAGAATTTATCCAAAATCTTCAAAAACAAAGAAAACATGATGATGTAAAATGTTTCAATGGTACTTCTAGGTACCTGGATGATATCCTTACTATCGACAATCCTGTTTTTGAAAAGTATAAAAATGTCATTTATCCACAGGAACTGACTCTAAACAAGGCGAACGTCACAAACACAGAAACACCATTTTTGGACCTGAATATCAAAATTATTAATGGAGAGATTCATACAAGGGTGTATGACAAAAGAGATGACTTTGGATTCAATATAGTAAATTTTCCCTGGCTTGACGGTGATGTTCCCAGATTACCGTCTTATGGTATCTACATTTCGCAGCTCATCCGGTATGCTAGAGCATGTACTGATGTTTTGGATTTTCATGATAGAAATTTACAAATAACAAAGAAACTTTTAGGTCAAGGTTTTCGCTTTCACAAACTTGTCAAGACATTCTGCAAATTTTACAAAAATTATTGTCAACTACTTTTGAAATTCGGACCCATACAAGCAACAGAGTATATTACTTTGGGTATTTCGCAACCTGCATTTTATGGTGACATGATCAACAAAGTTAGAAGGATCAAAGGTAGACAGAATTACTATCGAAAATGCGTCAGAATCATCAAACGCCTCTTATACCGTGGATATGATCCTAATGTCACCAGACGGACACTAGGCTTGGTACTTGACCAATCTACAGTCTTGTACCAGCGCATCCTTAATACTTGCACGCTGACTGACTGTGACGACGGGACTCCATGACGGGCCCTGTCCAAACCTCTTTAGAGAAGACAGGGCCCCGACCACCTGTCCTCTCTGAATGTCAGTCGGACTCCTCGGGTGATAACATACATTAGCTCGCTACAGCCGGCAGAGCACAGGTCGTATTACGCATGCCCTCTTTTTATATCAATTTACATATTCATCTGTGTTGCTTGGGCCCCTGCGTCTTGCGGTCTTGTTTGTGTGTGGTCATCTGACAGTGAGGAGGTTGTTTTACACCACAATTGTACGTTCTTCGAGACCTCTGGGTAATCGGAATAGTGGGAGGGTTGTGCGCACGTAATCCAGGATAACCACACCGTCTGCTACTGACAAGGCAGATGGCCGTCCTAAGTCGGCATCGTTTGCCCATTGGTCTTGTTGGTTGATGTGTAGTCATTTGTGTTTTATGTTTTTCTGTGATTTGACGTTCATTGTACTACTGCGTCTCTTTCTGTGCGTGTTATTTTTGTGTTTTACAGTGGGTGTTTTGGGAGGATGCTGTTGATGCTGCAACTAGGTGTTGTTGGAGATCCCCTCCTTTCTTTTACAATTTGTAGGAGGCCCTTGAGTATTTCCTTCCTTGCGGTTTAGAGAAAATCTATGCAGTGGTCCCATGGGAGAAGTCGAAAATGTATCAGCCAATAAGATCCCTTGGTAGCCATATTCGTTGACGGATAGACTAGAAAAACATAAACTTGATAGATGACATTGATTACATACTTCCTGTAAGGTTTCTTGAAATTGTCTGCAAAGGCTGCAGACTTGAAGAGGAAATTGAAATGTAAAAAACTTAAAGCCGGACGGATGTCGGACGGCGCGCTATGACATTAAGTCACTTGAGATTCGTCCAGGTGAGCTTAAAGATGTAAAGTGATATCTGAAAACGATTAAGTAAAAGTTTTGTAATTTTGTCAATATGCTTTTATAGGAGAAAACAATTTGGTTTGAGTGTTGAAATGACAAATATGGATAATGACCATATCCCTGTATACAGCGCAAAATCGATTAATCAGAAACCGAAGGCATACAAAATCAGTATAAAACAGGAACCAAAACAAACAAAAACATCCACCATATGAAAAGAAGCAAACTCCCGATATGGGAGTGAGCTTATAATTCAAAGTATAAAGCTTATAATTTAAAGTACGTACTGGAAGGTACAAGTTTGCATAAATTATAGTCTGTATTGAGTAATTCAGTGTCAAAGTCGAGAAGGCACGGCAAAATACTCAGGATTCCCATGGGAACTGTTGCGAACCTCGGAATGAACAGTATCCCGAAGTGAGACCAGGAGCCCGGGGATATTCAACGTCTCCTGTTTGCATACCCACCAATCGCAAAAGTTTCGTAAAGACTTTCGGTAATTGTACCAATGTACACTTTGATGTACAAAACAGAATAATATATCTTGTTTGGTGATGTTGGTGGCCATTCAATCGCAATCTAGAAAGTCACTTATCATTTTGGGATTCTAAATGACGATTTCTAGCCGTTGTATGTAACCCTGAACCAGTAGTTTACTTGAAGTAATCGTCACATTTTGAACATGCCTCTACGTACCAAATAAGCTGGGAAACGAAAACGCCATAAGCAAGATAAGACGGAATGTTGCTACTCCATTATTCACGTGTTTGGTGCAGGAAAGATTGGTTTGAAATTTTCTTCATGAAGGTTTAGAGTTGGAACACTTCCGTTTTATCATGAAATGGAACTTAGTTCATGCTTCTATGGTAATCTTACAGTGAGGAGGTTATTTTGCACTACAATTGGGCGTTCTTTGACACCTTTGGGTAACCGGAAGAGTTGGAGGGTTGTGCGCAATTACACGGATGATAACATCATCTATTACTAACGTAGTAGATGACCGTCCTAAGCCGGCACCGATTTTTCATTGGTCTCGATTGTTTCTTTGTGGTATTTGTGTTTGATGTCATGTTTTCTGTTCCTTGTCAGTTTTGTGTATCTTTCTGTGTTAAAAACTTTGTCCTGTCTGTGTTTTCACTTGGGGTGTTTTTGGCGTATTGCTGTTGGTGCTGCAAGCGTGTCTTGTTAGAGATTCCCTCTTTTCGTTGTAATAGAGGGAGGTGTTCAAATGGCCCTTTGCGTCGAAAGATAGTGTATACCCATGATAGGAAGTGATATCGAACATTGCGCGGTTGCAGCACCCATGCCACAGCAATACCCCAAGACACCTAATGTAAAACCACAGAACAAACATGCACAGAGAGAGACACAAAATGGATAAGGAAAACCAAATCACATCACACTCTTTGGCCAGATAACATTGTTTAGATTGTGGATCACTGACGAGGGTTAAGTACCCGAAACATTGCATGTCTGGTCCATGGTTTAAATTTATCTGTTCTGAAAAAAATGCTATTGAATTTGAAAAAAGTTTAACATTTGAACCACTTGGTGAATGTCACTGCTTGTGGACCAGGAGTCCCCGAGGGCACATGTAGTGAAGTTCGATCAACTTCGGTTGATCTTCTGTCTCTTCAACGCATGTCTGTTATTAGAAAATCTTAAAATATCTCAAACGTGGGTCCTGTAGCATCATATCCCACTGATCCTAATACGTTTTTCGGTACATTTTTGGACATAATAATTTTCACACTTTGTGGCCGTATGACATTGTTTAGATTTAGGATCACTGACGTAGGTTAAGTACCCTAAACCTGTATGTCTGGTCCATGCTGTAAATTTATCTGTTCTTAAATGATGCTATTGAATTTGAAAACGTTTAACATTTAAACCACTCTGTGAGTGCCACTGCTGTTGGACCAGGAGTCCCCTAGGACACATGTAGCCAAGTTCGATCAACTTCGGTTGAATTTGAAAAATTCTGCTATCAAAACATCTTGAAATTTCTAAAACGTGGATACTTTAGCATCATATCCCAATTATCCTGGCACGTTTTTCGGTATATTTTTTAACATAATAATTTCCACACTTTTCGGCCATATGACATTGTTTAGATTAAAGATCACTGACGAAGGTTAAGTACCCGAAAAGTGCATGTCTGATCCATGCTGTAAATTTATCTGTTCTTAGATGATGCTATTGAATTTGATGGCGTTTAATATAGAAACATCAAACACAGTCGCTACACATAAACCAACGATACTAATGAGCAATCGCAGGTAGCAAACGATGTGGTTATCCAGATTTCGTGAACACAACCCTCAAACATTTCCGATTACCCAGAGGTCTTGAAGGACGCACAATTCCAAGGAGGAAGCGGGTTTGTCGCTCTCCGCATTTCCCATGTTAATATCTTTCATGTTGGTGATCCTAAAGTTCGGATTATTGTTGGACAGCACTTCATCTATATATCTGTAGGTAGACGAGGCCTTGAGCTCATTAATGTAGATTCTAATTCATTCTGTTTGTTTCACGCATTCTGATTGGTTCACATGATTTCTACAAGCATGTATAACAACGATATACATGCCGCAAACCGACTCACTTGACACACTTTAAAATGTATTCCTACGTAAAGTTGCACGTTACAATCTTTAGCGCACTTTTTGCGTATGACGTCATGCTTCCCTTTGTTCTTCGCTCCTTTGACGTCATATTGTGACGTTAAACTACAAGGTGTGAGCTTGTAAATGGTGTTCTCCACATGTAAACAACAGAGCTGGTAAGTTTATTATTGATTACACTTTGATTTTTCGCCATTGTAATAAATACGAAGCAGTTGTATTTCTTATTTTGCAGCGCAATAATTTCTGTTGGTCGTTGTTAGTCCTCCGTAGCAACGTCGCCTCTAAAGCGAAAAATGAGACCCTCTGAGGGGTATAAAAAGTGAAAATATATCATATGAATTGGAATAGGGATAAACGACAATCCCCGACGGTATAACGTATGTTTCCAACAGTATATCCAACATATACCTGTCGGAACCACAAAACACAGTACGTTTATCCCCTTAGTAAAATGCAAACCAAATGGTGACAGAAACTGCTGAATGTATACAATATAGAGGTGCTCGAATTAAAAAAACATCCTTTAAATAATAATCAGGTGGCCTTTTATCTATATCAGCACTTATGGAAAGAGTATTAAGATAACAGAATCTAAAATTTGATTTTGAACAATTAAAAGTCATAATTTCACAATTTCAAGTCTTTGCAATAATTCTTTTAGCTAGATGATAGATTTACTTAAACTTCTTTATCTGTGACAACTAAAGAATAATTAATATACACATGAAATTCTTATTTGAATAAAGCCTGTGTTTGTGAAACACGAATGCCCCCGGTGGCATCTTTGTTAGTATGAACACTATTTTCTGTTAAGTACATGTATGTGAGGTCACTGGGTTAAAAGGTCAAAGGTCAAGGTCATGAGGTCAAAATTTTTGGTATCAATGGAAAGGTCTTGTCACAAGGAATACACATATGAAATATGAAAGCCCTATCACTTCCTATTCAAAAGTTATGCACAATGTTAAAGTTTTTGAAAAGTAGGTCAAAGGTCAAGGTCAAGGTCACGAGGTCAAAAATTTTGGTATCAATAGAAAGGTCTTGTCACAAGGAATACACATGTGAAATATGAAAGCCCTATGACTTCCCATTCAAAAGTTATGTCCAATGTTAAAGTTTTTCGGACAAACAGACAGACAAACAGACAAACAGACAAACAGACGGACAGGCCAAAAACTATATGCCCCCGAATCTTTGATTCCGGGGGCATAATAAAAACACACAATATATATACATGTTACGATTTTAGAATGGTGCATAGGCTGGATATTCCATAGAAGAATTCGAAAATGTGGATCCAAATTACTCGGCAAACTTATTAAGAGAATCTTATGCATCAGCAACACCTAAACTTACAGAAGGACGCCAGAAAAGTCTACCCCCAAACCAGACGCAAGAGTACCATAAAGACACCTTGCGAAATCAACGTGCTGGCATCAATAGGTATCTTAGAAATCTAGGAACTGAAATTGATATTGTTGAAGTTCGAGCATTTGCAAAGAAAAATGCTCTACAAGGTGCAAAACTCATGCTCATTGTGAAAACTGGAAGTTCAAAACCTACACAACACAAGAAAATTATTAATGAAAATGATCTTAAGAATATTTGTACTTATCTTGATAATGATGATGACCCTCAGATCTTGCAATACAAGGTGTGGTACCATCTGGCCATCCATTTTGTTTCGAGGGAGCTCAAGTTTCATCACCAGCTGACTCTGCATTCGTTTCACTTTCTATTTGACGATACTGGGCGGGAATATGTAACACTTGGGCATGAAACGCAACAAAAGAAAAAACATACAGGGAGGATCGTCAAATCAAGAAGCGGTAAGCGATAAGATGATGTATGCTACAGGTGTGAAACGTTGTCATGTTGGAACATTACGTAAGTTCTTAGGTCACTGTGACCCCTGTGCTCCAGTTTTGTTTTATAGGCTAAAGGTCAGGGTCAATGGCAAAATATGGTATACATGCAAACCATTATCAAAGTGACTCTTCTCTAAATTCATGGCTGATATTTGTAAGAATGCAGAGTGCAGTTTGGCATATACTGCTCACAATGTCACTGTTCTGAGAGTCAAAAAAGAAAGATTAGAGATCGTTTAGCCAATGTTAGTGATAGTCCCATACCCAGTTCCTCAACAGCGCTCATACCAATCTCAGAACAGCTTCAAACAAAGGTCTCGATCGATGAAAACAACGTGAGCGTTCCGAATTCGCTCTCAAGTTCGGCATTTCCCTCCAATGCCTTCGGATCTGAGGCATCAGAGCTTAAGTTTAAGAACTCAATGACATCTTTATCATCGGCTCAGGGTATTATTACCCGCTCTTCTTTCAACAACTGTCAGTTTTCTTTTGTAAAAGGCAAAAGTTCTCGGTAATTTCCCCATGCACTGTCTTGTCTGCCATGGTGCTGTTGTCGTTCGAACGTTTGGTGGCGGATGAATACAAAGAAATATATTCAATGACATGTTTACAAACGCATTTCTTTGAGGTGTAACTTATATCTACTATATTTCTGATGTAATGTATTCACTTATTCATGAAAAATGAATAAAATCAAAAACATTTATTTTCAGATATCAGTATTCTTAACATTCATATGCGAACTACTTCGTGTATCACAATTTGCGATCAGCTGTTTTTAGTAGCGTAGAGGCACCAAAGGGAGAAATTGAAACTCGTGTAGGTAAAAAAGTCGAGTGTTGGTAATTATAAGTATTGAATGTTTATATTTGTCATTTTATTGGATGATGAAAAGTCAGTTCGCTACGCTATGCGGTTTTACACAATTTGTGATACGACAACTTACATTTCATCATCCAATAGAATGACAAAAATAAACATTCAATTCAATGTCACGATTACCACGATGAGCTATTACGCTTTGTCACGCTCTATCACTGTTCCCCACGCTTACCAAGTTTTGTTGCGATCTGTTACAATACAGGACACCAAATGTGAGATTGTGTTGGCTCAAATCAGCCTACAAGGTACCAAAGACCTGTATATATTCTGAACATTTGTTAAACATAAGCGGACGGAGAGTAGTGGTATCTCAGCACTCCTTAGCGAAGGATTGCTTCACTCAAAGCCTGTTAAACAAACAATAATCCTGATTATGCAGTTCCGATGCAGGGATCATACCCAACAGCTGAAGAAAGACAGTAACACAGAGAGGGGTACCCAGCTATTGACCGAGCCCGGCCCACACAAAGCTGCTGGCCCGCATGAAATCAAACCGCGTGTTCTAAAAGAACTAGCTGACTGTATAGCCCCCATACTTACCATCATCATTAACAGATCACTAGACCAGGGGGAAGTTCCATCAGATTGGAGAAACACACGAGTGACTCTTATCTATAAAAAGGGGATCGATATAAGGCAGAAAGCAACCGCCCAATATCGCTTACGTGCATATGCTGTAATTTGCTCGAGCATATAGTGACAAGTAACACAATGAAGCACGCAGACACATTTAACATCATGTATCCACTCCAACATGGATTCCGCCAACGTCGATCGTGCGAAACTCAATTGATAGAGTTTATAGATGATATCACCGTAAATCTTAGTGAAGGAAAACAAACTGACACCCTTATCATGGACTTTTCAAAGGCTCTTGATAAAGTGAGCCACAGCCTTCTATTACATAAATTGGATCATTACGGGATACGGGGAAAAACCAAAGTTTTGATTAGGAGCTTCCTATCGGAGCGAACTCAGTCTGTTGTCGTTAACGGAGAATCGTCGCCTAGTGTAGACGTCCAGTCCGGCGTGCCACAGGGATCGGTCCTGGGACCATGTCTATTTTTATTTTATTTTAACAATATGCCCTTGGTATCAACTAAACAGTTCGCCTCTTTGCGGACGATACGATAGTTTACTTGACCATCTCATCCGAGGCCGATCATCAAACCTTACAAGAAGACCTTAATAAGCTAGCCAAATGGGAGGATACTTGGAAAATGGCATTCCATCCCGATAAATGCCAAGTACTCACCATCTCTCGGAAGAATACTACCTCGCTATACCAGTATACATTACACGGCCATGTCTTAGAACATGTAACTTCAAAGTATCTCGGTCTCAACATAACATCAGACCTACGCTGGGGGAAACACATTTCCAAAGTATGTAACAAAGCCAACCGCACCATCGGCTTCTTACGGCGCAACCTGAACATCAGCTCTACAAGCGTTAAGGAAAATGCATACAAGACTCTCGTAAAACCTACTTTCGAATACGCTAGCTCTGTATGGGACCAATATACTCATAAGGATAAACATCGCATAGAAAAGGTCCAGCGCCGCGCCGCACGATATGTTAAAAACAACCAACGGAATACGTCGAGCGTCAGTAACATCATCGACACACTTCAATGGAAATCATTAGAGGAACGTAGAAGGGAGGGGAGATTATGTAACTCGTTCGAATACGATAAATGCAAAACCTCACTTCTCTGAAGAAACTTCTACAAATGCTAAAAACTGCTAAGGATGTTAAAAACTCTTCAACAAAAAGACGCTGCCTTATAATAATGTTAATCCTAGTAGGAGTACTGAAATTACAACGCATCTTGTTGACCGAGGACTGAATCTTGACAGTAAGTGTTTTGACTATTTTCTCTGACATTATCGCCATAGCACTTTCTATACAGAGATAACTTTAGACAGTGCATGTATTTTATATTTTTTTCATTTTCGTGCGTGAACATCGACGGCGGGTGCGGCTGGCCAGCGGGGAATGCTTACTCCTTCCGGGCACCTGGTCCCACCTCTAGCTTGCTAGGGGTCCGTCGATGCTCGATTTTGTGCTCTATTGCGAGTGCTGTTGAGATTTTCTTCAGGATCTTCTTTAACCCATTGGAAACCTTGACGGATGACAAATATGGATAATGGCCATATCCCTGTATAAAGCACAAAATCGATCATTCAGAAAATCAGAAACCGAAGGCATACATAATCTTGATAAAACAGGAACCAAAGCAAACAAATTAAAACCTCCACCATATGAAAAGAAGCGAACTCCCGATATAGGAGTGAGACCAGGTGCCCAGAAAGAGTAAGCATCTCCTGCATGCATGCAACACCCGCCACTTCAATTCAGTAGAACTGTCACATCCGGTTACTTCCATTTCGGAAGACATAGAGAACAATCTTTGGTTGGATGGTTCAAATGGTCTATGACAAAAAAGAAGGGAGAAGATCTCCAACAAGACCCCGTTGCAGCATCAACAGTAAAACACCAAAACACCCGATGCAAAAACACAAAAGACGAGTACAGCACGAGACGGAGAAGAGACACACGACATGTAAACATCAAACACAAAAGACTACACATAAACCGACGAGACCAATAGGTAACCGGTGCCGACTTTGGACGGCCATTTGTCACGCAAGTAGCAAATGGTGTGATTATCCTGGATTACGTGCGCACAACCCTCTCACTTCTCCAATTACCAAGAGGTCTCGAAGAACGTACAATTGTGGTGTAAAACAACCTCCTCACTGTACGATGACATCACACAAACAAGACCGCAAAACACAGAGGCACCAGAGACACAGATGAATATGTAAATAGATATAAAAAGAGGGCATGCGTAATACAGTCCGTGCTCTGCCGGCTGTAGCGAGCTCATGTATGTAATCACCCGAGGAGTCCGACTGACATTCATAGAGGACAGGTGGTCGGGGCCCTGTCTTCTCTAAAGAGGTTTGGACAGGGCCCGTCATGGAGTCCCGTCGTCATAGTCAGTCAGAGTGCAAGTCTCAAGGATGCGCTTGTACAAGACTGTAGATTGGTCAAGTACCAAGCCTAGTGTCCGTCTGGTGACATTAGGATCATATCCACGGTATAAAAGGCATTTGATGATTCTGACGCATTTTCGATGGTTATGCTGCCTTTTTATTTTGTTTATCATATCACCATAAAAGACAGGTTGTGTAATACCCATAGTAATGTACTGTGTTGCATGTATAGATCCGAATTTTAAAAGAAGTTGACTGTAATTTTTGTAAAATTTCCAGAAAGTCTTAACTAGTTTATGAAAGCGGAAACCTTGACCTAAAAGTTTTTTGGTAATTTGTAAATTTCTACTGTGAAAATCCAAAATATCAGTATATGCTCTAGCGTACCGGATGAGCTGTGATATGTAAATGCCGTATGATGGTAATCTTGGAACATCACCGTCAAGCCAAGGGAAATTTACTATGTTACAGATTTCTAGACAAAATTGTAGTGGAGCAGTTACTAGAATTAGCAATAAATCGAAATTTGTAAGGAGACTTGTGCAGTTTCGGTATGCAATATAGTGTTGGGAGATCCAATTTAGAAATTCTGGAGAGTGGGACATCATAGTGTATGACGAGTTCCCCATATCGACCGTAGAACTTCCTTAGTGACGATATTACTCGGTCACAAACATATCCCTGATTGAGAAGCTTATCTGAAAGACGTCTGGCTCTCAGAACACAACCCGTATATTTGGTACCTGCTCTGGCATAGCGTATTAACTAAGAAATGAACAGGCCCTAAGCAGGCGATGAAGGGATGTCGCTACTCAGAAAAGGAAAGTTTGTAATGCTGAAATTAAAGTCGTCACGTTTGTCATAGAGTGAGGTGTTCATGTGACCATCAGTGTCGTAGGACAACATTATGTCCAAATAGGATGCTGAATTATTTGTCTTTGTAGTTTCATTGACTTCAAGCTCCGAAGGATAGATACTGCTCAGGTAATCCGCGAATTTTGGATTATTGATGGAGAACTCATCGTCTATGTATCTGTAAGTGAAGTTTAAGTCAGAAGCTAAGTATCTTTTCCCTTCAGAGACCAAAGATTGAATGAATTGAGCTTCGTACGAGTACATGGAAATGTCGACAAAGAGTGGGACACAATTGGTCCCCATTGGCATTCCGACAATTTGCTGGAAGACCTTTACTTCAAACACCACAAAAATGCTGTCGATCAGAAAGTTTACCATCTGAATAATATCTGTTTCAGTGTACATGTACTTATCTTTAGAATCGGACTTTTCTTTTACAAAGTAGGTTTTATCATATTTAACAACAATAAATTTGTATTTGCGATTACCATTCTTACCTGTAAACGCATTACTTATGATTTTTGCGAGTCTTTCTTTCATTTTACAATGTGGAATTGCAGATTAAAGTGTCGAAAAATCAAAGGATTTGATCGAATGGACTCTACTAGAATGAGTGGCTTTAAGATGTTCTAAAAGTTCCTTCGAATTCTTTAAAATCCACATCTGGTTGATACTACTGCGATAATATTCTGTCGAACAATATTTTTGAAGCCCATATTTGATTTCAGATAAAACTTTGGTGAGTAAGATCGATACAGATTTGGTAGAACATTTTGAACAACCAGCGATGAAACGTTGTTTGTACGGATTCTTATGCATTTTAGGTATGCAGTATAAAAATGGTAAATCTAAATATAAATTGTTAGTGTCGAGGCCAAAGGAAGCAAGAAATGATTTGTGGTTATCTATTATTACAGAGGCAAAAAAGGTTTATTGGGGTGTACATGTAAGTGGGATGTCCAGGTGTCGAATTTAAACCCGACTCTTCAACTAGACTTTCGAAATAGTACACGCTGGAGACCGTGCAGACCAATCGGAATGATCGCAGTTAATTCAACCTGTCGCAACTTGAATCTTAACAAATCGTCACATAGGGTAAGTGAACTCGAAGTGAATCGCATGATAACGGGTATATCTCCTAAGATCGGATATTACGATCTGTTACGCTTTGTCAAGGTCTGCCACGCTTGACTACGACCTTTAACGTTTACAACGCTCCATTATGTTTATTACGCTCCATTACATTCACTACGCTCCATTACGTTAACTACGTTCCATAACGTTTACTACGCTCCATAACGTTTACTGCGACCCGTCACGTATACTACGACCCGACAGGTTTAATACGACTTGTCACGTTTACTACGACCCGTCATGTGTACTACGCTCAATTACGCTCTCTCACATGTAAGGATAACAACAATAACAAATTGAATAAATAACTTAATTTCCATTATAGCACCATATCCCACCCATCCGGCTACGTCTTTCGGTACATTTTAGGACAAAATTAACTTTAACAGGTTTTGGCCATATTACGTACAATATTTAGATTAATGATCTAAGGATCACTGATGCTGGTTTAGAACCCGAAACGTGAATGTCTGGTCCTTGCTGCAAATTTATCTATTTTGGAATGAAGCTATTGAATTTTAAGACCTTAAACATGATTCCTCCACGCCATCTTACGATCTTCCCTATTCAACCCTACACTCCCTTACGTTTCCTACGATTCAACTCAATCAGGGAATCGGGGCGATCGTTGCTAAGTGTAGACCTAGCATAACATAATATTCGGTTCTTAATAGCCGGTGCGTGGTACTTTGTCCTACACAAACTAAGGCAACACGAGGGAATTTACAGCTAATGGGAATATTTTATTCCTCTGGGTATGTTTAAATGTGTAATCTTATAAGAATGAAGTAATATACTTTGCATATCAATTCAATGTTACCTACAGATACATAGATAAAGACCTCTGGGTAATCGGAAAAAAATTAGGGTTGTGTGCACGTAATCTGGATAACCACATCATTTGCTACTTGCGATTGCTCATTGGTATCGTTGGTTTATAAGTAGACAATTGTGTTTGATGTTTCTATGTTAAACGCCTTCAAATTCAATAGCATTATCTAAGAACAGATACATTTTCAGCATGGATCAGACATGCACTTTTCGGGTACTTAACCTTCGTCAGTGATCCTCAATCTAAGCAATGTCATATGGCCAAAGAGTGTGAAAGTTATTATGTTAGAAAATCTACCAAAAAACCCCGTATAATTGTGATATGATGCTACAGGATCGGAGGATCCAGGTTTTAGAAATTTCAAGATTTTTTGAAACCAGAAATTTTCGAATGCGTTGAAGAGACAGACGATCAACTGAAGTTAATCGAACTTGACTACATGTGCCCTCGGGGACTCCTGGTCCACTAGTAGTGACACTCACCAAGTGGTTCAAATGTTAAACGTCTTCAAATTCAATAGCATCATTTCAGAACAGATAAATTTACAGCATAGACCAGACATCATCGTTTTGGGTACTTAACCTCGTCAGTGATCTTCAATCTAAACAATGTAATATGGCCAAAGAGTGTGAAAATTATTATGTCCAAAAATGTACCGGAAAAAGTATCTTGATAAGTGGGATATGATGCAACAGGACTCACGTTTGAGAAATGTCAATATTTTATAATAACAGAAATTTTCGAATGCGTTGAAGAGACAGACGATCATCCAAAGTTGATCAAACTTGGCTATATGTGCTCTTGGGGAGTCCTGGTCCACCAGCAGTGACACTCACCAAGTGGTTCAAATAATAAACGTCTTCAAATTCAGAACAGATAAATCTACAGCATGGACCAGACATGTATGTTTTGGTTACTCAACCCTCGACTGTATCACAGTGATCCACAATCTAAACAATGTTATATGGCCAAAGAGTGTGATGTGATTTGGTTATCAATTTTTTGTCTTGTGCGTGGAATCACATTGGGTGTCTTGGGGTTTTGTTGTGGCAGCTGAAATCGGGTAATGTTTGAGATCCCCTCCTTTCTTGGATATACACTATCTTTCGACGAAAACGGCAATTTGAACACCTCACTGTATTACAAGAAATGAGGGGATCTCTAACAAGACACGGTTGCAGCACTAACAGCAACACACCAAAACACACCAAGTGAAAACACAGAGACGACAAACACAGCAAGAGACACAAAAAGACAAGGAACAGCAAACATGACATCAAACACAGAAACCAACGAGACCAATGAAAAATCGGTTATGGCTTAGTCCGGTCTTTTACTACGTTAGTAGTAGATGATGTGGTCATCCGGGTTACGTGCGCACAACCCTCCAATATTTCCGGTTACCCAAAGATGTCGAAGAACTCCAAATTGTAGTGTAAAATAACCTCCTCACTGTAAGATTACATGTACCATAGAAGCATGTACTAACTTCCCTTTCATGAGTAGCAACATTTCGTCATAACTTGCATAACGTCAGACAGTGCATGAAGTTTATGTATTGTTTTCATTTTCGTGCTTAAACATCGACGGCGGGTGCGGCTAGCCAACAGGGGATGCTTACTCCTCCCGGGCACCTAGTCCCACCTCTAGCTTGCTAGGGGTCCGTCGATGCTTAATTTTGTGCGTTGAGATTACCGTCAGGAACTTCTTTAACTCATTTGATTATGGCGTTTTTGTTTCTCAGCTTATTTTGTATGGAGGGGTATGTTAAAAAAATGACGATTGTTTAGGTTAACTACTGGTTCAGGGTTACATTATACAATGGCTAATAATCGTCATTGAGGATCCCAAAATGATCAGTGACTTTCTAGATTGCGATTGAATGGCCACCAACATCACCAAACAAGAAATATACCCAACAAAAAATGAAACGCACCACTTAATCTTCATACTATAAAATGAATTATGTAATCTATAGGTAATCTGTTTTTTTCCATCATAAATCGTAGGTATACGAGTGACTTCTTCTGTCAAACGCCAAACAAATCAGTCCTCATGATCAGACACAGCACAATGATATCCATAGAAGAATTCGAAAATGTTGATCCACTTACTAAGAGAGTTTTATGCATCGGCAACACCAAAACTTACAGAAGGACGCCAGAAAAGACTAACCCCAAACCAAACGCAAGAGTACCATAAAAACACCTTGCGAAATCTACATGCTGCCATCAACAGGCATCTTCGAAATCTCTCAAATGTTCTCCTAGATGCAAAACTCATGGTGAAGACTGGAAGTTCAAGACCTACACAACACAATAAAATTATTTCTGAAAATGATCTTAAGAATATTTGTACTTATCTTGATAATGATGATGACCCTCAGATCTTGCAATAAAATGTGTGGTACCATCTGGCCATCCATTTTGTTTCCAGGGGGCTCGAGTTCCATCACCAGCTGACTCTGCATTCGTTTCATCAGTATTTGACCATACTGGGCTGGAATATGTAACACTTTGGAATAAAACGCAAAAAAAAACATCCAGGGAGGATCGTCGAATCAAAAAGCGGTAAGCGACAAGAGGATGTATGCTACAGGTGTGAAACGTTGTCCTGTTGGAGCGGTACGTAAGTTCTTAGGTCACTGTGACCCCTGTGCTCCAGTTTTGTTTTGTAGGCTAAAAAATCAGGGTCAATGGCAAAATATGGTATACATGCAAACCATTATCAAAGTGACTCTTATCTAAATTCATGGCTGATATTTGTAAGAATGCAGAGTGCAGTTTGGCATATACTGCTCACAGTGTCAGGGCTACTGCCATTCAGCTGTTGAGCCATTCTGGGGTAGAGACACGTCATATAATGATGATGTTGGGCCACAGAAACGAGGCATCTGTAAGGTCGTATTGTAGGGACTGTTCTGAGTGTCAAAAAAGAAAAATGAGAGATCGTTTAGCCAATGTTAGTGATAGTTCCATACCCAGTTCCTCAACAGCGCTCATGCCAATCTCAGAACAGCTTCAAACTAAGGTCTCGGTCGATGAAAACAACGCGAGCGTTCCGAATTCTCTCTCAAGTTTGGCACTTCCCTCCAATTTCTTTGGATTTGAGGCATCACAGCTTAAGTTTATGAACTCAATGACATCTTTATCGTCGGCTCAGGGTATTCTTACCCGCTCTTCTTTCAACAACTGTCAGTTTTCTTTTGTAAAAGGCAACATTTCTCAGTAATTCCCCATGCACTGTCTTGTCTGCCATGTTGTTGTTGTCGTTCGAACGTTTGGTGGCGCATGAATGCAAAGAACTATATTCATGTTTACAAACGCATTTCTTTGAGTTGTAACTTATATCTACTATATTTCTGATTTATCCACTTATTCATACGAAATGAATAAGATCAAAAATTTTTCTTCGGATATCAGTATTCGTAACATTCATATGCGAACTACTTCGTGTATCACAATTTGCGATCAGCTGTTTTTAGTAGCGTAGAGACACAAAAGGGGGGAAATTCAAACTCGTGCAGGTAAAAAGTCGAGTGATGGCAATTATAAGTATTGAATGTTTATTGCAATTACCGTTCATACTTGTTAACGCATTACTTATGGTTTTTGCGAGTCTTTCTTTCAATTTAGAAAGTGGAATTCGCTACGCTACGCGGTTATACACGATTTGTGGTACGCGACTGACATTTCATCATCCAATAAAATGAAAATAAAAAAAACCCCATTCAATTCAATGTCACGATTACCACGATGAGCTACTACGCTTTGTCACGCTCTACGCTTACCAAATTTTGTTGCGATCTGTTACGATGCAGTATTGCGATGTGATAAAAATTGCCGCGATTTAAAACGATATGATATGAAATGAATTACTAGTTTCAAAATCACTTGCAATATCCGAACAAGATTCAGCTAACTCCTTCGAATACAATTAATGCAATACCTCACTTCTCTGAAGAAGCCTCTACAAATGCCAGAAACTGCTAAGGATGTTAAGAACTCTTCAACGAAAAGAGGCTCCCTTATAATTATATTCATCCTAGTAGGATTATTGAAACCGCAACCTATCCGTGGACTGAATCTTGGAAACATTGACGGATGACACATATGGATCATGACCATATCCCTGTATACATCATAAAATCGATAATTCAGAAAATCAGAAACCGATTGCGAAGGCATACAAAATCAGGATAAAACAGGAACCAAAGCAAAGAAATTAAAACCTCCACCATATGAAAAGAAGCGAAATCCGGATATGGGAGTGAGACCAGGTGCCCAGGAAGAGTAAGCATCTCCTGCTTGCATGCAACACCTGCCGCTTCAATTCGGTAGAACTGTCACATCCGGTTACTTCCATTTCGGAACACATAGAGTACAATCTTTGACTGGATGGTTCAAATGGTCATTGACAGAATATCATCCACCATTCTGGAGAGTGGGACACCATAGTGTATGACGAGTTCCCCATATCGACCGTAAAACTTCCTTAGTGACGATGTTAGCCGGTCACAAACATATCCCTTTACTGAGAAGCTTATCTGAAAGACGCCTAGTTCTCCGAACACAATCCGTATATAAGGTACCTGTTCTGGCATAGCGTATCACCTGAGATATGAACACGCTATAAGCAGGCGATGAAGGGATGCTGCTACTCAGAAAAGGAAAGTTTGTAATGCTGAAATTGAAGTCGTCACGTTTGTTATAGAGTGAGGTGTTCATGTGACCATCAGTGTCGTAGGACAACATTATGTCCAAATAGGATGCTGAATTATTTGTCTTTTTAATTTCTTTGGCGTCAAGCTACGAGGGATAGATACAGCTGAGGTAATCCGCGAATTTTGGATTATTGATGAACAACACATCGTCTATGTATCTTTAAGTGAAGTTGAAGTCAGAAGCTAAGTATCTTTTCTCTTCAGAGACCAAAGATTGAATGAATTCAGCTTCTGTCGAGTACAGGGAAATGTCGGCAAGGAGTGGGGCACAATTGGTCCCCTTTGGAATTCCGACAATTTGTTGGAAGACCTTTACTCCAAACACCACAAAAATGTTGTCGATCAGAAAGTTTAACATCTGAATAATATCTGTTTTAGTGTACATATTTTAAGAATCGGATTTTTCTTTTACAAAGTAGGTTGTGTCATAGTTAGCAACAATAAATTTGTATTTGCGATTACCGTTCTTGCTTGTAAACGCATTAGTTATAATCTTTCAATTAAGAATGTGGAATTGTAGTGTAAATTTCCACTTCAAGTCGGCTACCGTTTCACATAATTTCATTAATCCTTACTGGAAGCTAGTACTCAAGGTCCTCTATCAAGTTTACGTTTTTCGTGTCGATCCGTCATTATATATGGCTACCAAGGGATTTTATTGGCTGATGCATTTTCGACTTCTCCCCTGGAACCACTGCATAGAAATTAACGAAACCGTAAGGAAGCAAATACCAAAAGGGCCTCCTATAAAGTGTTAAGTATCATTCTTTTGTTTGCAACTCAGGTGAGGGATGTGGCCCTCTTGTTCTATCTGAGGATATTTCAATTTGAACAATGATTATGTTTCAATTTTAAATTTTGTTTTCGACTATTTCATATTCTTCATAAAAAGAACTAAAAGCTGGTATGCAACTTTAATTAAGTCCATCATTGAGTGGCACTCATTTTTATGAACAGGATGGATTTATTATGAGTCTTTAGTCAAACTATAAATGAATTCGTTGTGATGGAACGAATTATCCGCCTCCTCTTATGCCACTAGTCCGTGGTCCTCTACAAGAAACAAGCGCATTGCCCTGCTCTGAGTTGCATTCACAATTGGAATATTGCTTTCCTTCAATCTCAAAAGGAAATCCCCTAGCTCCAATATCATGACATTCACCATTAGCATCTTTACAACCTGTATGAAAAAAATTATTAAGAAAGCTTCAAAATTGTAAAGAACACAAATAAAACAATTGATAAAAAGATATGTTTATAGAAAAGTCATTAGCATAATATGTTTAACGTCTTCAAATTCAATACATATATACAAAAAATCAATTAACATTAAATAATATTTTCATAACAGGAAGGGGAAGTGTTATGAAAATGTCATCATATTTTATTTAATTTGTTGTGTATACGACGAATTTAAGAATGTCTTGGTCAATGTTAGCATTGTATCTATGTAAAACGCCACGACCTAATGGAAAAATACGCATGCGTTTTGAACGTGTGCGTTTTGGCTGGGCTACCGGCGCCTTGTTTTTTTTCTGAATGCGTAAGGAAGAAAGTGTCATGCGCACGGAAGGAGTACGTCGACACAAGTCTTGCGCCGGGTTATAAAAGGTATATTGTGAATGTAGAAAGTACATAGTACGTACGTACTAAAAAGTGCGTGCAATATGTTTACAATGTTTTTTCTCCTTACGTCTTCCGCTTAATCCCTAGGGTGTCTTACTTTAAACGTTCTGCTAAACACGGAGTCCTCTCTTCCTTGTGTTATACGTACTTGCAAACATGCTTACAACGAGCATGTCGTACTTTCGTAATGTTCGTAGTGTTGAGAAGTTTTTGGCTTCGGTGATCGTGTCATCAACGCATTCGAAAATTTCTGTTATCAAATATTCTTGAAATTTTCTAAAACGTGGGTCATAAAAAGCATCATATCCCATTCACCCTGCTAAGTCTTTTGATACATATTGGACATAATTTTCACACTCTTTGGTCATATTACATGGTTAGATGAATGATCACTGACGAGGATTTAATGCCCGAAACGTGAATGTCTTTTCCATGCTGTAAATTTATCTGCTTTTAAATGATGCGAATTAATTTAAAGACGTTTAACATTGTCTGCGTGATCCAAAATCCGTACGCATGCCGTACACGTACTTCTTACGCACCTAACGGTCAAATGTTTGAACGTAGACATCACATACTTGCCTATACGGCGAGTTGTGATCACGGCTTCAGTAAGATCCATTGAATTCTATCAATTTGAAGTTTCATTTTCATGATATATATTTGTCAAAATCGAGATTACTCAGTTTCCGAAGAGGGTCGCGTTGACACAACCCTATTTCGTTTAAGTTTCTTTAATATGTACTTAACCTTTATGAACGCTCATCCGTGTATATTTATATTTAAGAAAAGCAATGGATGGTTATATCTTTTCATAATCATTTTCCATCAATGACAAATATTGAAAATGGTCATATCTCTATATATACATGATATAGTATAAAATCGATAATTCAGAAAATCATAAACCGAAAGTATACAAATCAGGAGAAAAGAGAAACCAAAGCAAATGAGTTAAAGAAGATCCTGACGATAATCTCAACAGCACTCACAAATAGAGCACAAAATTAAGCATCGACGGACCCCTAGCAAGCTAGAGGTGGGACCAGGTGCCCGGGAGGAGTAAGCATCCCCTGTTGGCTAGCCGCACCCGCCGTCGATGTTAAAGTGCCAAAATGAAAACAATATATAAAATTCATGCACTGTCTGACGTTATGTCTATGTTGAAAGTGCTATGGCGACAATGTCAGGGAAATATATTCAAAACACTTACTGTCAAACCCCTCGCGGGGAACTTTTTTACAAGCTCCACACGGCAAAGGGCATAAGTGTGACACAAATGAGTTAAAGAAGATCCTGACGATAATCTCAACAGCACTCACAAATAGAGCACAAATTTAAGCATCGACGGACCCCTAGCAAGCTAGAGGTGGGACCAGGTGCCCGGGAGGAGTAAGCATCCCCTGTTGGCTAGCCGCACCCGCCGTCGATGTTAAAGTGCCAAAATGAAAACAATATATAAAATTCATGCACTGTCTGACGTGATGTCTATGTTGAAAGTGCTATGGCGACAATGTCAGGGAAATATATTCAAAACACTTACTGTCAAACCCCTCGCGGGGAACAAACAAACAGAAACCTCCACCCCATGAAAACAAGCGAACAAGCGATAAAATAAAAAAATAACGTTATTTGCTTTAGTTACGAAAGCGAAACAAAATATAGGAAATTACATATATATTAGTTGTTTTCTATATTATAACAGCAGTTATTCTAGTTCCTGTACAACAAAAAAAAAAAAAAAACAGTGCCCTTCGACTGATATGCGAACGCGTACTACTTAGTCTAATTTTAAGTCAACGTCAACATTACTGTGTTTGAAGATTTGAACATTTTGAATAAAGATTGATGTTCAACCGTATATGATAAATGAATAATATGTCATTGACTTATTTCATTAGTCACTCAGTAGGAATAACATTAAGTTCATTTCCTACTCGCAACGTTCTTTCTATAACAATTTGTTTTAATTTTGAAGTTATTCATTGAAATTGTGTAGAATACATTGTAACTGCATTTCTCTATTACATGAGGCTGAGATAAAGAAGATCTTGACGATAATCTCAACAGCACTCCCAATAGAGCACCAAACTGAGCATCGACGGACCCCTAGCAAAGAAAGGTGGGACCAGGTGGGTCCCAAACTAGAGCAAAATAGAGGTGGGACCAGGTGCCCGGGAGGAGTGAGCATCCCCTGTTGGCTAGCTGCTGAAATAATAGGAAAGGAGGGGATCTCCAGCAAAACTCGGTTGCAGCACCAACAGCAACACACCAAACACCCCAAGTGAAAACACAAAGAAGAGACATACAGCAAGAGACAAGGAACAGCAAACGAGACATCAAACATCGAACATAAAAGACAACACATAAACCAACGAGACCAATGGGCAATCGGTGCCGACTTAGGACGGCCACCAGCCACGTTAGTAACAGATGGTGTGGTTATCTTTGATTACGTGCGCACAACCCTCCCACTTTTCCGGTTACCCAAAGGTCTCGAAGAATGCACAATTGTTGTGTAAAATAACCACCTCACTGTAACATGACCATACAAACATGACAGCACAACGCATATAATGTAACGAGCGAGCAGTGTCTGTTACTGTGTGTTACTGTCGAAACTCTGCCAAACCAAATTGAACTTTATTCCTTCTACTTTACAGGTTTTGTGTTTCATTCATCCTTCCATGTTTGATTTGCCTTGACACACTTGTCTTCTATTTGATATTCTATTGATAGAAAATGTTTTAATATCTGCTCGTAAATTTGAGCAATGAAAAATAAAAAAAAGAGTCATAACAAATCTGAACTTTCGAATCTAGCTTGTGTTATAATCTTAAGAGGGATGAAATAAGTAATAATAAGTCAATGCTGCTTCCCTTAATAAAAATAACTAAATCAAAATGACAAACAAAAATCAAAACCTAGACTGAGAAGTAATATCAGGGATAACCCTTTTCAGAATAAATCATACATACTTTGCAGATTGAGAAAGGAGAAGTTATCTACATGTATTACCTTGTTTATTTGCCACCAACTTTTTCATTTCCGCATTAGCAATGCACGTATAGGTACTACACTCCTCGATCACGGTCTCATTTGCTTTTATGCATTTGCCCTTATATATACATCCTGAAAATGAATTAGCTGACTTAATTCATTGCAACGATGGTTCATTAAATTGAAATGTTTCATCACTCAACATTTTCCGCTTTTTTTGCAGCAAATAACGATGAATTCGTTTTTCGTTGCAATTTTTTCCCATGACGAAATGGCTATAATGTTATGCCCTCACTTCGTATCAATAGGGTGTGTTCAACAGAGGTGTGCACTTCTTTACACAGCACATGTATTGTCTTTAATGCTGTGATGCAATGCATACCGTATGAAATGTTAAGATATGGAATCAAAAAATCAAAATCGCTTGACTCCTTCAAGGGAAAAAGGATCTGCATGATAACACTCACATACTAAGCCATAGATATATCCCTACAATGCGGGATTTTTATGAAAAAATTACAACAATGACTATTTATGATTTATAATTATAATATATATTGAGCACAGGAAAAAAAAACAACAACGTTAAGTATTCAGAAAATGTCGGATCGGCCCAAAGGCTAATGCATGTCTCTCGCAGAAAAAAAAGATATAAAGAACACAAAAATGGTGCGAGAGACTCACGACATCAATTATAATATATATTGTATGTAATAATTTTATATATAATATAACTACATCCGCTTCCCTGCGAATGTTCGTCATCGGATTTCAACTACTCTCCTTGTTGACACGTAATTACTCGGAACTTAGTATAGTCAAGAACGACAAGTTGAGAGAATTGTTAAAAAAGGGTCCCAAATACAGAGAAAGTATGTCCTTTACATGGAACCAAAATGTCAAAATTATCATGGACTCTTGTGAGGAATATGCACGATGTTGGGCAAAGAAAGAGGATGTACAGCTCGACACCCTTTCCGAATGGATAAAATCCATCAGAGGGTATTTTTTATCTAGAATTAACCGATTAAGATAAACTGTGAACACCAGATTCGAGTCTATATTTAAAGACCCGGATGTTATCACAGAGCTTACCTACCTCCAATAACATTATGTCATCACACCAGCGGACAAAGCCTCAAATAATTACACATTTACTCGTAAAAAGTACTATTTCGACAGTGTAGTTAAAGAGTTGGTTTTAAATTCGACACCTGGAAGTCCCTTTTACACCCAAACAAACCTTTCTGCCTCTGAAATAATAGATAACCACAAATCAGTTCTTGCTTCCTTTGGCTTCGACACTAACAATTTAGGTTTAGATTTGCCATTCTTATACTGCATACCTAAAATGCATGCATAAGAATCCGTAAATACAACGTTACATAGCTGGTTCCTCAAAATGTTCTACCAAATCTGTATCGATCTTACTCACCAAAGTTTTATCTGTGATCAAATCTGGGCTTCAAAGATATTGTTTGACAGTATATTCTCGCAGTGGTATCAACCAGATGTGGATTTTAAAGAATTCGAAGGAACTTTGAGAACATCTGAAATCCACTCATTTCAGTAGAGTCCATTCGATAGAAGCCTTCGATTATTCGACACTTTACATTACAATTCCACATTCTAAATTGAAAGAGAGACTCGCAAAAATTATAAGTAGGCGTTTACAAGTAAGAACGGTAATCGTAAATACAAATTTATTGCTGTTAACTATGACAAAACCTACTTTGTAAAAGAAAAGTCCGATTCTGAAAATAAGTACACTGAAACTGATATTATTCAGATGTTAAACTTTCTGATTGACAACAATTTTGGGGTGTTTGGAGGAAAGGTTCCAGCAAATTGTCGGAAATCCAATGGGGACCAATTGTACCCCACTCCCTGCCGACATTTTCCTTTACTCGTACGAAGCTGAATTCATTCAATCTTTGGTCTCTGAAGGGAAAAGATACTTAGCTTCTGACTTCAACTTCACTTACAGATACGCAGCTACGTTAAGGCACTCCTCAGAAATGACGTCCTCAGATATGGCGCGAAATGACGTCAACCTCAGATTTTGACATCATCAACACGGAGTCTATTGTCGTTTGCAAATTTTGATACTCTTTGTTGTAATTTATCTTCGAGTTAGATCTTTATACATGGTTGATTTTTTTTTGCCGAATATGATATTACTTTCATCAGTAGTAAAAATACTTGAATGGCATAACGTACTATACAAATATTTGATGATAATGCTTGCCTAGCAACCACGTGCGGATGTTACTCAAAGTCTTAGAAAAGCTTGAAGGCTTTATGGATTCTTTTTTTTAAATAGATGATTCGTTTTTTAAACTGACGTTACATTTGTAAACTAACTGAGGATACAGCCTTTCAATCTAAACAAAGTGAAAGCAAGGAAATAATTATGATAAGATCATAATAAATTCTCTATTAAAAGGGGAGAGAAAATACTACCGGCGACAAGAAAAGGCTTAAAAAATTAAAAAGGCGGTGATGTTGGTCTATTCTGGAAGTAACTATAAGTAAGGTGGCGTGCGTTACATTCAGATTTGACTTTTGTCAATTATGAATAATTGTACGACATGCATTTTCTTCGTGGTATTCTTAATAATTAGAATAAAAAAATGATAATGATATAGAATTTTCACGTCTCCCTGTTTTCTCTCTCTCTCTATCTATCTTAGACCACTTGCATTGAATATCACAAGCTAAAATGAAAATTTTAATTTATATGTTAATAACAAAATGTTACAGAATTAAACTACTCTTTCCTAATATCACATATTTTATCTGTACTGTACAAAGCTCTTTCAATAAGTACAAGCATATACAATATACGGAAACAATGCCTATTGATATCATGGTGCCTCTCACTGAGTCAACAACGAAGTAAAAAAATTGAAAAATAAAATGTACCGTCGACCAGGATCGAAGTCACGATCATGGAGTATACAGTCCTGTGTCATCACCACTACGCCACCGCACCGTTGCGTCATAGTGATGAAATTGTAGAATGGATTTCACTAATTGCCAAAGATTTCATCTTTTCACTATTTTTTATCAAAATACGATGAAATATTCCTCAATTAAACAACAAAAGTATTTATTTCATCTTCTCAGGTTAATATTTGTGTTTTAAGGCCACAAAACTGTGAGAACGAAATCGGCGAGGTCGACCTTGATTGTTATAAACCACGAGTTTCTTTCCTTCGCTAGTCACATATACGTTTGAAAAGATATCGTCGTAGGGTGATGGTATAAAATTGCATGGCGCAGGCTGGAATTACAATGCTATGTGTTGGGATCGCGTTAAACTAGTCCGATAGATAGTTGTCCTCCATGATCTAAGTAGGCTTTTTGTCGATTCTATCTATGACTATTTAAATGTATAATAATGTCGGGAATTTAGTGCTGTTCTAGTCATTTTAGATATAAATCGTCTTTTATTCCAAAAATATAAAAAAGAAGAAAGATGCGCTTTTGAACTCATAAATGGCAATACCTACAAGGAAATTTGGTAGTAAGCATAGGACTGTTATTGTAGGAATGGCGTTGCGCCAACTCGTTTTATTTAATAGTGTTTGCATGTTATAAATAATTGTCAGGTGACTTGTGATGTGGCACATGAAATCGCTATTGGCTGAATGTGTAGTACAAGCTTAGTGTTAAACACTGATACCAAATACATAACATATTTTATTGGAGGATGTCCTTTTTCATTATTGAAAATGTCTTTTTAAAATGCCACGAATATTGCAACGTAAAAACGAGGAGAGCCTTAACGTAGCTGCGTACATAGACGATGTGTTGTCCATCAATAATCCAAATTTCGCGGATTACCTGAGCAGTATCTATCATTCGGAGCTTGAAGTCAAAGAAACTACAGAGACAAATAATTCAGCATCCTTTTTGGACACTGATGGTCACATGAACATCTCACTCTATGACAAACGTAACGACTTCAATTTCAACAGTACAAACTTTCTTTTTCTCAGTAGCAACATCCCTTCATCGCCTGCTTGTGGCGTTTCATATCTCAGTTGATACGCTATGCCAGAGCAAGTACCAAATATACGGATTTTGTTCTGAAAGCTAGGCGTCTTTCAGATAAGCTTCTCAGTCAGGGATTTGTGACGGTGGATATAGGGAACTCGTCATACACTATAATGCCCCACTCTCCAGAATGGTGGATGATATTTTGTCATAGACCATTTGAACCATCCAACCAAAGATTGTTCTCCATGTCTTCCGAAATGGAAGTTTCCGGATGTGACAGTTCTACCGAATTGGAGCGGCGTTTGTTGCATGCAAGCAGGAGATACTTACTCTTTCTGAGCACCTGGTTGTTTGTTTGCTTTGGTTTCTGTTTTATCTGTTTTCTGTTTTATCCTGATTTTTTATGCCTTCGGTTTCTGATTTTCTGAATTATCGATTTTGTGCTGTATACAGGAATATGGTCATTATCCTTATATGTCATTAAAACTTAATACATTGTATGGTATGAAGTTAAAAACCTTTTCAAAGATTAAGTACCTCATAGTCTTTTCATCTCTTATCCTCCGGCTGCATTTAGAGCCTTCATTTTTTGGCGTATGCCCAAAACCATGAAGCAGAATTTAAGCAAGCTCCATTGAGTTTTTGATACATTTTGAACAGCAAGATAGCCGTAGGCTAATAAACCCACATAAATTTTATAAAGCAAAAATAACTTTAAAATTCAGAACAAATGTTAGTTTTCTTAGAATTATTTTTTTTACATAGGTCGCTTATAGGAAAATCAAATGCTTGGTTTGTCTTATGGTGATCCGCCAGACCTCAATGAATGAAAACCAAACCAAAACAAAGACCAAATCAAATTAAAGATGGGATGGGATCTCCAATTAGACCCTGTTGTAGCACCAACAGCAAAACAGCAACACCCGATGCAAAAACACAAAAGACGAGCATAATATGAGACGGAGAAAAAGACATACGACATGTAAACATCAATGAGTTAAAGAAGATCCTGACGAAAATCTCAACAGCACTATCAATATACATGTAGCACCTAATTGAGCATCGACGGACCCCTAGCAAGCTAGAGGTGGGACCAGGTGCCCGGGAAGAGTAAGCATCCCCTGTTGGCTAGCCGCACCAGCCGTCGATGCTCATGTACGAAAATAAACACAATATATAAAATGCATGCATTGCACTGTCTGAGGTTATATCTATATAGAAAGTGCTATGGCGACCAATTCAGGGAAAATATTCAAAACAGTTACTGTCAAACCCCTCGCGGGGAACCTTTTTACGAGCTCCACACGGCAAAAGGCATACGTGTGACACAAATGAGTTAAAGAAGATCCTGACGAAAATCTCAACAGCACTCACAATATAGCACCAAATTGCGCATCGACGGACCCTAGCAAGCTAGAGGTGGGACCAGGTGCCCGGGAGGAGTAAGCATCCCCTGTTGGCTAGCCGCACCAGCCGTCGATGCTCATGCACGAAAATAAAAACAATATATTAAATACATGCATTGCACTGTCTGAGGTTATATCTTTATAGAAAGTGCTATGGCGACCATGTCAGGGAAAATATTCAAAACACTCACTGTCAAACCCCTCGCGCAAAAGGCAAAAGACTACACATAAACCGACGAGACCAATGGGCAACCGGTGCCAACTCTGGACGACCATTTGCCACACAAGTAGCAAATGGTGAGGTTATCCTGGATTACGTGCACACAACCCCCTCATTTCTCCAATTACCCAGATGTCTCGAAGAACGTACAATTGTGGTGTGAAACAACTTCCTCATTGTAAGATGACCTCACACAAACAAGACCCCAAACATAGAGGCCCCAACAACAAAGATGAATATGTAAAGTGATATAAAAAGAGGGCGTGCGTAATACAGTCCATGCTCTGCCGGCTGGAGCGATCTCATGTATGTTATCACCCGCGAGGATTCTGACATTCAGAGAGGACAGGTGGTTGGGCCCTGTCTTCTCTAAGAGGTTTGGACAGGGCCCGTCATGGCGTCCCGTCGTCAAAGTCAGTCAGAGTGCAAGTCTCAAGGATTTTTTCAAAGAAAGGAGGGTTTCGCCAACAGGGCCCGATTACACCACCTACGGCAAAAACTCCAAAACACCCAAGTGAAAAAAAACAGAGACGAAATGCACAGTAAAAAATCTTATCTGTTGTGTACATTACCTATCTGCGAGACCTCTGTTTCCACTTTCCTTCTTCCGATTACACACTTCTTCTTGTGACATCCATCTTCCCATTCTTCATTGTTCTCATAACATTTTCTTCCATCTCTACATCCTTATCACAAATGAAGTCATCTTTATATTGAAAACACTAGCGAAAAGAATATTGAATATATCATGTATTACAAAACACAACAAAAGTTTTATTTGATAGATACACAAATAGGTAGCGTTGTGTAATGGAACCGGCTTACCGGTATATTGCAGTATTTTCATTCAAGAAATGAGGGGATCTCCAACAACACTAGGTTGCAGCACCCACAGCAAAACTCCAAAACACCCAATGCAAAAACACAGAACAGACACCCACAGAAATAGACGCAAAAGGGACAAGAAACACCAAGATACGTTTTTCTAAAATACCGCTGCATTTAAGTCATTTTACTAGAAATTTCATGAAACAGCAATATTGCTCTTTCTGAATATTGTAATGAGGAGATTAATATCCCGGTAATACAAAACCCATCACGTATGTAACGACATCGAAGAGATATGTATTTTTGTTAGTTCTTTCTTAGACATTAAGCAAACCTTTGTATTTGAATTTTATTTTAGTCGTAAAATATCCAAACCTCAAGTACTGCAATAAATCGCGATTCAAATTTGCATATTGCAATATATGGCAATTGGAATTTCGGCTGCGATACCAATTATTACAAAGTAGAACTGGCATTTTAACACCTAATTTTTAATGAAGAAAATCTTCTGTTCATTCCGTTCCTACATTTTATCATGTTTCAGATTTCTTTTTTTTTATTTTTCACATTGGTATAAGAGAAATGGTATCAACATTACATCATTCCTTTCTTTTACTTACGAAATTTTTCATAATCAATATGCATTCTCCATTTTCCATCCAGCTTACAATGCAATGTGTTACATCTGTGCTCCCACGTATCTTCATTTTTATAGCATTTATTTCCGAAGGCACAACCTGATAATAAATATGATTATTAATATTAATCATACATTCCAATCTTATCATGTATAACGCCTCGTTCAAATTTCAGGTAATGACATCGCAGTAGAAGGGTTATGTCACATGTACTGATTGTCATAAATTAAAAAAATCTAAGAAATTGTTACCAATGTTAAATGTCTACAAATTCAATAGCATAATTTAAGAACAGATAGATTTGTAGCATGGACTACAAGTAGTTTGACTCTATGTGTCAAATACGATGACACTGTAAAAATCAATCAATTACAATGTTTTTATTTACGTCTCTGTCCTGATTTCTAAAATAAATGTCATATCTCCTATCGGGATGGGTACCTGGTCTCACTCCCATATTGGGAGTTCGCTTCTTTTCATATGGTGGAGGTTTTTATTTGTTTGCCTTGGTTCTTTTTTTATCCTGATTTTGTATGCCTTCGGTTTCTGATTTTCTGAATCATCGATTTTGTGCTGTATTCAGGGATATTGTCATTATGCATATTTGACATGATAAAGCAAAATCACTAGAATTTCCATTAGAACAGTTGAGAATCCCGAAATAACTATAAATGTATTTCAAAGTGAAACTAGTTAGGTGCGAAGAAATGGCATGCGTCTCCCTTTTGTATGCAAATACCGTAGCAACTGATAGACGTGACATGATGGTTTATGATGCTACTGGACCCACTGATCAGAAATATTGAGAAAAGCTTGAGAATAAAATATTCGAATGTCTTTGAAGAAATGATTAAGTAAAGTTGATCTGATTTGGTTACATGTGCCCTCGGCAATTCCTGGTCCTGGTCAAAGCAAATGTTCACACAACTTCAATATCATGCCTGTTAATCCTCTTTTACACGATTCACGTAAGCGAATTTTTGAATTCCCACTCATTGACCGCCATGATGGAAACCAGTTGTTTATAACCATATATGTTACTATACAAATATGGACTTGGTCGAGATCATTTTGCCATTATAATGACGCGATGGACAGTGACAATGTTCTTATTTGTTATATTATATAGCGACAATTAGAGCTGTATACCATTGAAATAATGATTAAAAGTAATTGGAATATTCTATTTTTGATAGATAATTCAACAGTCATTTGCGCTTTTTGTGAAAAGTCCATAAAACTTCTTAGCTTTAACAAACTAACAATCTTGATTTTCATCGTAAGCACTGAAATCGGGAAAAAATAGCACACGGGGTCATTATCTTCCGTCAGCGGTCATTATCGGAAATAACTCGCGTAAAGGCCAATCACAATCGATGTTACACTCTGGTTATATAATATTGCATGATAACAAGATAACAAAAGAAAATAAATTGTCCGACTCTAATGCCAAGCAGTCGACTGCGGCGCACAAGACATGCATATTTCAGAGAAAAAAAAATACAGCATCCGACTATGATGCAAGAGAGATACGCCTTTCGACAGAAAGGTCTAAAAAGTGTGTACAAGAAATGCATGTTTCACATCAAAAATCCCCATCAGTTATGGCAACGCCGAAGGGGACTCTTAGTTTTCTCTCGGTCTGTCGGTCGGTCGGTCGGTCTGTCTACCTGTCCTTTTTCATAATTTAGCCATATGAAGAAAAGTTGAAAAAAAAGTAATGCAGCACTGCAAGTTAAATCTTTAAATTTCTTGCAATAAGAGTAGATGCTCAATTTGGTGTTCTATTGTGAATGCTGTTGAGATTGTCGTTAGGATCTTCTGTAACTCATTTGCTCCATATTTTGTGTAGGATTTATCCATAGGCGTAAGTAAATAAATAAACAAAAACTTGGCTAAAGAGCATATGGGTGTTAATCTCTCATACTAATCAAGAAAGAGATGACAGATTTAATAAAATAAAGAAGAACAAAGTTATTTGCAAAGAAAAAAAGATCTGTGGTATCATTGATACAATTTAAAGCATATACGTATATAATAGAATTATCTAAGAATTGAACTCCTGTATGAAAAAATAATAACATTATTGTTAAATAATTCTATTTATGTCTGATGAATTTCCTTTAATTTGTTTATGTTCAGTTGTAGATTATGAATGTACCTATTATCTGCCTATACAAGGCCTATCATACCAGATGTTTCAAGTTATTTTTAGAATTGTTCCCTACTCTATGTTTACAATGTAGTCTTGTTTTGTAATTCCCCTTGATAGATTATGTATGCAGGAATTCAATGAATCAGAGAAGTTTTATTAAAATAACAACCAATCAAAACATAGCTAGGTGATATCATCACTTTAGAAAGAGAATCTGAACAAGAAACATGATGTAATTTTTGCAGAACTTTTTCGCAAATTCAGGTGAGTAAGCAAGGGAACAAACTTGAACAAATTTACAAAAAGATATGACTATGACTCAAATTGTAATTACAGTAAACTTCGTATATAACGAAGCCCAGGGGACCATTCGTCCAAATTCGTTATAGCCATATTTCGTTACATGCATTTTAATGCTAAATATGTTTCCTTGGTGTGGCCGTTCTAATGAATGAAAAGTTAAGACCAGTATTCAATAGCTATGTTTTGATTTATTAAGTAAGCATTCTTTACAATTGACATGCCGATAGAGTATTGAATGATTGGCAACCATTTTCTTAGGTGTATACAACACGTCTCCTAATAGGTAATTAGCGCGGGGACAAAAGACGGGGAGAGCAATTATATGATAATTAGTAATTATCAGTCCGCCAGGTGTGTTAATTGGGAATACCTGGAGGGCATTTCGTTACATCAGGTGAAAATAGTGAAGAAATTATGACCATGGGACCACGAGATGGCTTCGTAACAGCCGATAATTCGTTACATACAAATTCGTTACAGGGGTACAAAAATCAATGGAGGGTAATAGGACTTCTGCAGGGACTTTCTTTTTACTTCGTTACAAGCAGAATTTCGCTATAAACCTGTTCGCTATAGGTGAAGTTTACTGTACTGATGGTATCCCATTGGGGGCAAGTGTAAGTCAAAGGTTAAAACAGAAGATATGGGAAATGAATTTATTGATTTGAGGTCTCTTTTGCCAAATCAGTTTGATGAGCCGGATTCCGTCACCATCTCAGCTGGCACCATTTATTTCCAACAAGGAAATAAGCAAAAGTATCCGCCATCCATTTCACAGTGGACTGATGCTTTTCATATCTTTATATGCTTATACATTCAGAAGTTCCCTTCAGAAGCTGCAAATATGCTCAATATCAAATATTGCAGTACAGTGAGACAGATTCAGCGGTTGTCGGCGGATACGGCATGGCGGACATACGATGAAATTTTCCGTCGTCTCCGTCAAACGATGTATCTCCCTTTGCAAAAGCAAGAATGAAGGCAACATCTCAAATGCAAAAACCTAAAGCTAATGAGCCCTTTCGGAAGGTAAAGCAAAGTGGACCTAAGGGTAATGTCTGCTTTGCTTTCAACAGAAAGAACGATGCAAATTATACCCATGTCCCTTCCCACACATCTGCCAACAATGTGGAGGGTCCCATCCAAGATACAACTTCAGGGTTGGAAATCAACAACAAACAAGATACACAAGCACTTAATCACCTTTGCCATCTCAACCTTCAAGCGCAACTTCCGACACCGGTAAAACCTTGAGCCATATTTGAAGGGATATGACAAAGAAACAATTAACTACCTTCTTGCGGGTTTCACTGTATGTTTTCGACTTGGTTGCCATACTGACCCATCAAATGTGATTTCCAAAAATCTTGGTAGCTGTTTCAAAAATCTAGAAGTGATTGAATCTTTTATTGAAGAAGGTATAAAAAAGGGTAGAATTGCTGGACCAGGTCCATTTTCCTTTCCCCCTTTTCTAATTTTAAATCCTCCCCGCTGGGAGTTGTACCAAAATCAGATATCGGAAAATTTCGAGTTATGCATGATCATATGTCATTTCCTCGTGATAATTCTGTCAATTTAAACAATCCTCCTGAAAATTCTAAGGTTCAGTATGACTCGATTGACAATGTTATCAACTTAGTACAAGAATTTGGTCAAGGGAGTATAATGGCAAAAACTGAGATACGAGATGCTTTTCTTATCATCCTAACTCACCCAGACGACCACCATCTTCTTGATTTTACATGGAAAGAAAAGTTCTTTTACGATCAATGTTTACCCATGGGTGCAAGTAGTTCATCGCAAATTTTCTAAAAGCTAAGTTGTGCCTTGCAGTGGATACTCAAAAGAAGATTTAATGCATCAGGGATTTTTCATATTTTAGATGATTTTCTCTTTATTTCGATCCCTTACAATTTAAAGTGCAAGGAAGATTTGACCAATTTTCTTTTTCTATGCTCAAGGGTCAACATACCTATCAAGATGGAAAAAACTGTTCTCCCTACCACGTGTCTTACTATTGATGGTATTGAAGTAGACTCAATGAAAACGGAATGCAGGTTATCCCTTTCCAAAGTCCTGAAAATTCGTTCAGACTCTCTGAATTTGAAAACAGGCGAAAAGCTACTCTTCGAGAGATTCAGTCATTGATTGGTCTCTTAAATTTCGCTTTTTGTGTCATACAGTTGTAATACCAGGTCGAGCCTTTTTGCGTCGCTTAATAAACCTCACATGTAAGTTAATAACCCATATCATTACATTCGTCTGACTAGAGATTCTCAAGATGACATGAAAATGTGGAGAAAAGATATCGATAATTTCAATGGAAAGTCAGTCTTCCTGTCAAAACACTGGTTGACCTCTAAACAGTTAACATTGTATACGGATGAATCTGGTTCTGTCGGTTTTGTGGCAGTATTTGGAAACGAATGGTTTGCTTTGAATTAGGCAAACAATATGGTTGAATATCAAATTACCATTAAAGAGTTGTTTCCCATTGTTTTAGCTATGGAAGTATGGGTTCATGGTTCAGCAATAAAAAAAATGTTCATGTTTGACAATCAAGCTGTAGTTGAAATCATCAACAAAACCTCATCGAAAGATTAACTTGTGCAACGTCTTGTGCTTTACTCCATAACATATAACATTTTCTTTAAAGCAAAACACATTCCTGGTATACACAATACACATGCTGATAGATTATCTCGTTTTCAATTCCAGGAGGCTTTCAAGATAGCTCTAAGTCTGTCACCAACTCAGACACCAGCATTTATTGCAGATTTAAGTCCTACCTCTGTTCAGCTTTTACAAGCAGCTCTGACCAATGACTCGAAAAAAGGCTTATAGAAGATGTTGGCATTTGTTCATAGTTTGGAAAAACTCCCATTTTAAACTTCCTGTATCAAATCTTGACCTATGTCATTTTATTGGGCATCTTTATTCGCAAAAATTGGCCCCTTCATCAATTTCATCACACATCACAGCAATAAGCTATGTCCATAAAATACTAGGGATTTTAGATCCTACAGAGAGTTTCTTAGCAAGGAAACTATTGGATGGGTGTCATTCTTTATCTAAGAAACAAGATTCAAGGTTACCTATTACAACTCATATTTTATGTAACTTAATTCGAGCTTTAGAACATACAGAAACATCTTTCATGGAAAGAATATAACTCAAAGCCTTTTTTCTCATAGCCTTCCAAGCATTCCTACGGATAGGTGAACTCGTCATACAACGCTCAGAGGTCTCATTCACACACTCTGACAATTCGTTAACTTCGGTTTCAATCACTATGAATCACTTCAAAACAAACACAGAAAACAAACCAATTACTTTTGATATCATCCGTAATCCACATTCGACATTTTGCCCAGTAATGGCCTTAAATCATTATCTCACACAGTATGGTCATACGTCTGGACCACTTTTCCAATTTATCAGTGGGCAGCCAGTCACATATCAATATGTCACTAAACATCTCCTAAAAGGTATTTCATTCCAGGGTTTAGATTCAAAATTATAGGGGGACACAGTTTTCGGATAGGGGCAGCAACACATGCAGTATTCTTGGGGTTATTCTGAGAATTACATCCAAAAACTGGGTCGTTGGAAGTCAAATGCTATTCGCAAATACATGTATATCCGAATTTCATAATTCAAAATCTAAAATTGACATTCAAACTTTTATCATGCATTTTCATTCTGTCTTGTAAAGTCACTTCATTCATACGAAAACAATTTCTCTTCATACCATGATTACAATGCTTTTGACTTTTTTTTAAACCTAGCTTAGGTGTTGTCTACTAGGTTCGACCTGGTTTAGCCGTTGGCTACTAGGTCTGTCTAGTATAGCTCTTGGCTACTAGACATATGTTTAGCTTATGGCTACACAGTAAAACATTTTGCAAAGAACAGTTAATATGACGGTTACTGTTTTACTATGGATGTATAAATAGAATTGACATGTTTGTTTTTATTATACATGTTTTAATGTGAGCCACACAAGTACTTTGTGTATTTCTTTATTTGTGTTTCTTGCATTTAGGTTAAAATGCATTGATGTCCTCATAACCATTATCATGATTATGTTCCAATTGCCCCCCTTGCTGACTCACAAAATATATATTCATAACATTATCCATCAAACTGTTCTTCATATAAGATGTAATTTGATAGTCATTTCATTTATGTGTTGCGTATACTGAAGATGTATAATGTCATTCCTTCATGGCGTCAATCATCTAATATCATTGTTTGATTTTTGCGAAGAGTTTGGACGCCAATCATGAATATCATTGTCTTTTTATATCTACACGACTTATGTCATTTTTGATAACATGTGTGTTGCAATTAGTCTTAGATTAGTCTTGTGATTAACATGATTATTGTGGGATCAAATCTTAATTATATCCGAGGGTTTGAAACAATGTTTGATGATCCCCCTTTGTATGGTTTGTCTATTCGTTAATTCGTCATTCAATAAATCATAGTTTTCGACAAACTTTATTCTCATGTTGTCTTTATCTTTAATGTTGCCTAGATGGAAATTAGGAGGAGACATAAATTTGTTTTTGTGATAATTTATGATTCTATGCATTTGAATGTAAAATTCTTTCATTAAGTCCCATATAGACAAGATGAATGTTGTGCTATATTACAGTTTAAGTGATTTATTCCTATTGGTTTAATACACATTCCTATATGACTTGAGATTTTCTACTTAAATGGGCTATACATCTCGCCGGTTGTAAAATCTCCACCAAACTTCTAGTCCGCAAAGCTCCGCCAATTCATGCGTCTGGTGTAAAATCTCCAACCAACTTCCAGTCCGTTAAGCTTCATCCATAAGGACAATATTAGAAAAGAAATAACTAGCTAGCCGTGGTTTATTATGCAGTAATTCCCCTCGTCTTATGAACCAATCAAATAATTACCGCGCCTTCGCAGCAAGGTGGTAGTTTGATTGGTTCATGTGACTCGCGGAAATTTCTGGAAAAATAAACCGCGGCTAGCTAGTTGTTTTCCTTAGTCAATGATATTCGAGAAACCGTTGTCATACCCATTTCATCGATAACGACGTCAGCCTTCCTATTGTCAGCAACACATTTATATGTGATACAATGATTTGTCCAATTGCCACCATTTCTGACACATTTACCGTCAACTGTGCAACCTGTAAAAAGTCAAGTTGACTTTATTTACAGCAATGCGTAATTATGTTCTACCTGTAATGAAAAAGAATTTTAAATGAATAAGATCAATTATCAAAACCGTTTGCATAAAGTTGATACATTATATTCAAGATGAAGGGTTCCAACTCTATGCCTTCTTGGAAGAAACTTTCAAACCAATTTATTATACACCAGACACGTGTTTCGAATATTAAATTCTCATCATTGATGCTTCCAGTCAAAATGCTTTTTCTATGCCGCCAAAGTTCATTTCAGAAGGAAAATTTGAACACGGTTAAACGTTATAAGGGGGTGAATACCCTTACAACATGTACAAGTGGTGAACAGATATCAATATTACAAATATAGTTTAAAAGGGAAAATAAAAACTTCCTACATAATTTTTCGAATCTCATTTTGTCCACATTTATAATTTATGTTTTACCATGCATTGGTGTTTGGTACGACTGGTGTTTAGTATATAGTGAGACTCTGTTTTATTGGTTGCAGAATGTATTCTACTGATAGATTATCATCTTAAAAGGACAAACAATGCCAAAAGGACAAACAATGCCTCACGTCTGACACAGTTATAGGAAAATAATCAACTTCATCGCCGCAGAAAGCTCAATAGTTAAAGGTGCGTTTTTCCATCAGAACAATGCTCCTGTTCACAAGTCTTTCCTCCTTTGTTTCACTGCCATGGCTGCCATTCTTGATTATGGCTTTAATTTCATTGAGCAGCCGCATTTTTCAATTGATTCTGCTCCCTTAGACTTTCATCTATTCCCAAAACCGAAAGCAGTTACTTCTAGAACCCACTCACATTCCGACGAAGTGGTCATACTTGAGGTGGATGGCTTTCTGACCATTAAAGATAAGGAGTCCTATAAAAGCGGTGTTGAGGCCCTAAAACACCGGTGGCAAAATTTTTTATGTACTAAAGGGGATAATGTAGAAAAATAATGCAAAATGTCTGATTAAATTCAACGTCTTCAATACGAGGCTTACAACATATCAATCAGCCCTCGTATTTTGAATCTTACATCTTATCATTAACAATTATGACATTATGCATTGTCATGATTTTTTTCCTGCAAAAAATGATAGGTTGCTCATGATGAAACATATTCATCACATCGAGTTGCACAGTTTATAAACAGAGTAATTCGCTTGTTCTTTCTTTTGCAGTTGTATAAAGTAATCAATTTCGCCTGGATAATGATTCGGGGATCCTCTCATGTTATTCAGTTGTGCTTTTGGTATTCAAATTCGCTGAGACAAACTTTCGCGGTAGGAAGCTTACCGCGAAAGAAGCGAAGGTTAGTACAACGCGAAGGATTATACGTATACAGTATAATGTCTTCTAGATTTGAATTATACAGACCCTCACATGCTCTGTAAAGTTCGATAAATATCAGACAAATCGTTTCAATACCTACAATAACATGGAAGAGAAGTCCAGAAAACAGCATGAGAATTTCATGAACTTTGATAAGTCCAAGGGCCATAATTCCTGTAAAAACAGGTCAATCGGAACAAAACTCAAAGCAGATCTGTATCGCAATACTTTGATTGGTTCATGTGACTTTGGGAATTACTGGAAAACAAACCACGGATAGCTAGTTGTTATTTCTTAATAAATACCATTTGAATAAAACGTTGTCATACCGATTTCATCGATTACGACGTCAGCCCTCCTATTGTCTGCAACACATTTATATGTGACACATTGCTTTGTCCAATTGCCACCATCTCTGACACATTTACCGTCAACTCTGCAACCTGTAAAAAGTCAAGTTGACGTTATCTACAGCAATGCGTAAATATGTTCTAGCTGTTATGAAAAGGGGTTATCAAATGAATCAGATCGATTATCAAAACCGTTTGCATGAATTTGATATATTATATTCGAAACAAAGGGGTACATGTAGGTTCACAATCTACCAAATTCGGCCCTAAATATTTGCGAAAAATAATTTTATGAAAATTATGATTCGGCATATCTTACATTACCTCAAATACCTGCCGGAATAGAAAGTAAATATTTTTCAATGTCAAAACGTCACGTGCGTTAGTTATGACGTCACATTGTAACGTCATTTGCTCTGCATGACGGAAAATGAGGGAAAATCGCCATAGTTTCTGCATAAATCTTTAAAATTAGTATCAGCGCCAACCCTCATCCAACATAAATTTTATGTAGATCGAAAGATAAATTGCAAATTTATCTTTTTACATAAAAGATATTTTGGGTGAGGGCTGGCGCCCTACTTAATTTCATAAATTTTGACCAGAATTATGCCTGTTTCTTACGATTTTTCAGCATTTTACGACTTAACGCTGATTTTGAAGCAATATCTTACGTAATGAACACGATTAAACGATAGTAGTTTAATAGAGAAAAACAAAACTTTCTACATAATTTTTCTAATTTCATTTTGGTCACATTATGTTTTATCATGCATTCTTGTTTGGTACGAGGGATGTTTGATTTAATAGTGAGACTCTGTTTTCTGTGATGCAAAAGCGTATATATACACTGAAGGGAATTATGTAGAAAAATATTGCAAAATGCTAATAAAGCTCAAAGTCTTCAATACGAGGCTCACGACATATCAATCAGCCCTCGTATTTTAAATCTTACATCTTATTATTCTCAATTATGACATTATACGCTGTCATGATTTTTCGCTGCTAAAAATAAAAGAAATAATAGGTTGCACTTGATGAAAAAAATATTTATGACTTCGATATACTATATGCGCATACTGTGTATTACTAAATAGAATCATTCGCTTGTACTTTCTTTTGATGTATTATGGAAGAAAACTATTTCGCCTGGATATTGATACGCGGATCTACTCGTGTTGGTATCCAGTTATGGTTTTGGTATTTAAAGGAGCTGTTAAGATAAGGGCCGTATTTAGCCCTGAATCCCGTGACTTATTTCTTCCGTATGGCGAATCGTACACAGAAAAACATGAATCATTATTGAAATATAATGTATTTGCAGACCTTTTACATGTTTTACATTATGTTAAGGAACTCTTAAGGTTATAAAATTAAGGTCGAAAGAGGAAGGGGTGCTCGGATAGAAAATCCGATTATATCGACAAAAAAAAAAAACGTATACATTTTTGAATATTTTATCTAAAATGGATAAATATAAGCTAAAAGACATCAAATATGTCTACATTGTGTATCAGAAATAGATTTCGAACGTTCTACCTCCTTTAATCGGTAAATAATGAAATCCGGAACTTAAATACGGTCTTATTCTTCATTCAATGGCTAGAATGTAAGCCTTTTAGCGCGAAATACACATAGAAGGAGAAATGAACATCACTCTTGCTTATTTCGTTTCTAATTCTTGTATCTTTCATTCAATCATATCGAGTACACAATGTTTGATTGATTAAACAGGAAAAATAGTCAAATGTGCTATTTTTAATGGTCAAAAAGATCGATTCTTATAAAATGCACCCCCTTTCCATATTTAGTTTTTCGTCTCTGGGGTAGTGTTCCCCCCGGAGATACAGAACCCCACTTTGCCAAAAAATTTGTATCATGGATACACATCTCCAGTAAAAGTGGCTTTCTGTATATCCGGGGGGAACAATGTTCAATAAAACTTTTCCGTTTTCTATTGATTTCTATGGGAAAAAGATAAGTTTTGACCTAAAAATTAGCAATATTATGCAAAACAGATAAAAAATAACTTCATATTCTGATGGGATGCCGTATAAGTATACATTTTACCAAAAAAGGTTCTTGAAATTTCAATTTTCAAAATTCCACTTTTCAGGGCTGATTTTACGCCTTATCTTCACAGCTCCTTCGCTGAGACAAAATTTCGCGGTACGACGCTGACGGCGAAAGTAGCGAAGGTTAATAAATCGCGGATGAATCTACATATACAGTTTAAATGTCTTTAAGATTTGAATTGTACAGACCCTTACACTTTCTCGAAAAATTTCAGACATTTTTCTTTAGGTATCTATTAATCGTTGTTAAATTAAAATTATGACCTAAATTCAAAGCGCGGATAGAGGGACTGATATCATGGAAAGCGTACAAACATCATAATGGTAATTGATGTACTACAATTATAGCAATTATTGTTACACACCATAGCAGTCTCATCAGGGATGATCCCAGACGAAATTGTCGATAACGAAGTAGTGAGAATTCTTAACAAACTAATTATCATAAGATTAAGAAGCTGATAAAATAGGAACTGTACTTAGCCCTTAATATCATCAGGTATTGCTTCTACACTATGATCTATTCGCAAGGAAATCTTGATCATCACTAAAATGTGTTCGGAGAATCCTCATACATGTACAACTTTTATTTTGGTAAGCATGTTTCTAGATACTTAAAGTACAGTTCATATAGCAGGGGGGGGGGGGGGGCAGCCATGTTGAAAGGAAGCTGATATCGATTAGAAATGTTAAAAAATAATAACTATCTGGCTAATATGTTTATATATAAACTTTAAACATAGCTATACATTTTATAGTCTTAACAAGATACTAGAATTCTGCACAACTCACTTGAATTAATATTGGAGTGACTGTTATATACATGTACATTAAGATGAAATCAATATTATTCGAAAGCTCTCATTCATAGATTTCAGTATAATTTGATATGAATATAAAGGCAAAACCGAAAAATCTTTTTTTTTCATATTTTATGGCATGCTAGCTATCAATAATGAAAGGTTTGGTGATCAATTTTAAATAAACTTAATTTATGAAGTTTATTTCATTGTTTTATTCTTTTCGTCTGTTTCTTCATCACCTACTGCACATTAATGTGGAATTTTACAAAATGATATAATTTTTGATGTTGAATAACTGAACTATACTAGCTGCGCATATGACTTTGGATCATATTATCCGTCTTTTCAAATCAGTAAAGTAGATAAAGTTTCGAAATGTAACTATTTCTTCTTGTTTGTACTTTAAAAGATTGTCTAAAAACACCAAACTTGTCTGTATCTGGCAAAAATCGTTTTAGAGAGGTTGTGGGCTCAAATACTTGTGCTGACACTATCATTATTCTATGTCAATATGTCAATTAGAGCGTGCATGGGTATCAGGTGAGCGTTGTGCCCTCCTGGGGCTCTTGTTTAAACATCCTAATTTGTGACCTTGACCTTTGAGTTTTGTTCTTGAAAATCAATTGGGTTCATTCTCATCGTATGTGTATGAAGTTTGGTAAAGATCTAATTCAAAATAAGCCCTCTAGGCTGTATACAAAACATGTGACATACGTACGTACACACCCTCACGTGAACGGTAGTGTTACTATATCCCCATGCAATTATGTTGCGAGAGGATAAAAAAGTTTGCTTGGCTTTATCTCGTGAATATCAAGATCGATTAGAGTTTTAAGAGAAGAAATTATTTGACATTTACAGTAAATTTAGGGAAGTGATGAAGGTTCCCTAACATAACAGCACGGATAAAACCAACAGGGAAGTTGACTCACATGACTTAACATTCATGTAACGCAAAAGGCCTATGTTCAATACAATAATTCAATTCAACTTTCATTTGAATGTTAAAGCCCACAAGAACGTGTTTTACCTATATTAGATATAATGACTTTTGTCGTGTCTTTCTTTTTCACACACTTTCGGGTCACACAATTCTTTGTCCATTTCTTCCCAATGCCGTAACATTTACCTCCGTGATTACAACCTATTTAAAGATATTTAGTAAAACATGTGAATAGATTATGAAAATATCTTCAACGAAACAACAATTTTATTGCTTTTATTTTTGTCTTGCAGAGGTGATGTCGATACGGACAGTCCGTTACTTGATGGTCCAATGCTAGGGACACAAACGAAAAAAAAAAAAAAAAAAAAAACGAAACCATAATACTTGTCACAGTAAAACAGGAAAAATCATTGGCCTATGCCTACGTCTTTCTTTTAGAATACATATATTACATGCACATGTATAGCTTCGTCGTCTCGCAGGCATTACACAGATGCCCATGTATTTTCGTGAACAGGACTTTCTTCGGTGGCTTATTATAAAAGCATATCAATTCCCCCTTTCCTGAATGATCAGTGACATTTCTTCACTGTGATTGAATGGCTGTAGTCATAACCAAACAAGACATACTTACCTGATCTTTACATCAAAATGTACATCGAGACAATCACCGAATTTGACAGGTTTCCATGGAGCTGTTGCGACGGATGTTGCATGCAATCAGGAGACGCTGACTCTCCCCGGGCACCTGGTCTCACTTCAGAATATTGTTTATTCCGGGGTTCGCAACCGTTTCGATGGGAATTCTCACGATTTTGCTTTGCCTTCTCGACTTTGAGACTGAATAAGGATTAGGTACTTCTATGATGTTTATTCAAAGAAAAGAAGTGATATAGATACTTAATATGAGTATCACTTTGTTCTTTGGTACATGTGAATTTTGTAATGTGAAATATTTTCCTATTTCAAATGCATTATTACAATCAGTGAATGAAAGTTGAAGACAAGAACCAAAGTCAGAAACCAAAAATCACAATCAAAAGGCTAACAAAGTCTTGAAAGAACATATGAAAGCGAAATTCCCTTTGAGATAAGAAAAATCGGACAAACAGACAGAGGCAATGACACAGTGTCATGGAAACACGAAGGACAAACAGACAGAGGCAATGACACAGTGTCATGGAAACACGAAGGACAAACAGACAGAGGCAATGACACAGTGTCATGGAAACACGAAGGACAAACAGACAGAGGCAATAACACAGTGTCATGGAAACACGAAGGACAAACAGACAGAGGCAATAACACAGTGTCATGGAAACACGAAGGACAAACAAACAGAGGCAATAACACAGTGTCATGGAAACACGAAGGACAAACAGACAGAGACAATGACACAGCATCATGGAAACACGAAAGACAAACAGACAGAACCAATGACACATCATCATGGAAACACGAGGAACAAACAGACGGAGACAATAACACAGCACCATAGAAACACGAAGGACAAACAGACGGAGGCAATAACACAAACCATCATAAAAACACGAGGGACAGACAGACAGAGACAATAACACAGCACAATAAAACCACGAAGGACAAACAGACAGAGACAATAACACAGCACCATAGAAACACGAAGGAAAAACAGACAGAAACAATAACAAAACAACATAGAAACACGAAGGACAAACAGCTAGACGGAGACAATAACACAACATCATAGAAACACGAAGGACAAACAGACAGAAACAATAACACAACACCATAGAAACACGAAGGACAAACAGACAGAGACAATAACACAGCATCATAGAAACACGAGGGACAAACAGACAGAGACAATAACACAGCACCATAGAAACACGAAGGACAAACAGACAGAAACAATAACACAGCATCATAGAAACACGAAGAACAAACAGACAGAGACAATAACACAGCAACATAGAAACACGAAGGACAAACAGACAGAAACAATAACACAACACCATAGAAACACGAAGAACAAACAGACAGAGACAATAACACAGCATCATAGAAACACGAGGGACAGGCAGACAGAGACAATAACACAGCACCATAGAAACACGAAGGATTAACAGACAGAGACAATAACACAGCATCATAGAAACACGAGGGACAAACAGACAGAGACAATAACACAGCACCATAGAAACACGAAGGACAAACAGACAGAGACAATAACACAACTTCAAGGAAACACGAAGGACACTCTCTATCTTATGAATAATCTCAAGAGCCAGTGCAAGTACGCAACGGTTTGTAGGTTGCGCTGTTAAAGGAGGGTAACTCCAACAACACTCGGTTGCAGTACCCAAAGCAAAATTCCAAAACATCCAAAATGCAAAAACAGAGAGCAGACATCCACACAAAGAGACACGAAAGGAACACCGTCTCACACCATAGAAACATGAGTTAAAGAAGATCCTGACAACAGCACTCACAATAGAGCAACAAAATGACAAAAACACAAAATACCATTATGATGAAACGAGATCAACTGGCAACCGATGCCGACTTAAGACGGCCAATATGCCAAGCAAGTATCATGGATTACCTACGCACAACCCTCCCACTTTGCCGATTACCAGACGTCTTCAAGAACGTACAATTGTAGTGTAAAACAACCTCCTCACTGTAAGATAACGACACACAAACAAGACCGATAAACACAGGGGCCCAAGCAACACAGATTAATTTTAAAAACACTTCGAACTAATTATTGAAGTTTAAATATACATTTCCATACTATTTGGCTATATTACATTGTTTAGACTGAGGATCACTGACGAGGATTTAGTACCCGAAACGTGCATGTCTGGTCCATGCTGTAAATTTATCAGGTTTAAATAATGCTATTGAAATTAAAGACGTTTAACATTTATTACTACAAGATGTTTTTGCACCATATGGGATTTCCATTTATTATCATGCCAATAAACATCTTGTTCTAATGAATCATTTGAAAAGATATACAATATTATTCAAAGAAATCTTATCTGCCATCATGTTTGATTGGACATTGCGTCAGGTGTATATGATTTCGATTTCATGAAATTCTGTTTTTCTTTGAGCAGCGGTTGACTTGAAAAAAGGTATTTTTTCAAGGAAATTAACCAAATTTATTTATACCGTACTTTACATAAAAGGCATACAATCTATAATGTAAGTACGGCAAATACATGTAGACTTGTGGTGTAAAACGTTTTTAGTAGTATATAAACGAATTCCACATGCGTCATTTAGCATGTGAACCAGTATAATGTAATATGTATAATGTAATTATCTTAAATGTATATTCTGTACGTTCTAGAATTCTTAAATATTGAGATGATGTGTACAGTATCACCTAGGTTTTGTGACAAATCTAGGTTTGAATTTTAAACGTCCTACGGGTACATGTAAGAGATCATTTATCTAATAGTTTCATTTAAAAGTGTCATATTAACTAAGAATGAATGAATATATATCAGTGTGATTCAAAACATTTTTTCAGCAGTATATAGCTTTTGCAAAATGCACAGCTAATGTTTCATTTTTAATAATAGCTTACCGTAGGGTCGAGGAATCACTTTTGTGCCTAATTGGAAAAACTTGAGCGCTGGTGACCTTTCGTATGTTTTATAGCACCTCAGCCTCGTGCAAGTGTTTTTATCGTCTTTAAATTTGCCGAATCGAACACAAGTGTTATTAATAATACATCCTGAAAAAAAGAAGAAAAAATAAAGAAGATTATTCCAGATTTCAAACATTGATACAGAGTTCAGTCGATTAAGCAAACAAAGCTTAATAAATCCCGAAATGTCGAATAAATTGCAGAACGCGAATGCTTGAATTCGACGTCGTGTCTTCCATTGGCTGGTTTCAAACCTTGACAATTTTTACATGTCTGAGAATCTCCTTACAAAAATTGTCCTCAGCTTTTTATGTATCGAAAATTGTTAGGTTAGAAAATATGGACAATAACCATATCCTAATATAGAGAACAAAATTCGAAAATCATTAACCGAAGGACATACAAAATCATGTTAAAACAGGAACCAAAGCCAAAAAAAAAAAGACTTTTACAAAATTCTAAAATTATACAAAAATCATGTATACAAGAGTATAAAACAAAAGGCTAGTAGTAAATCAGTGCATCAGTCATGACAAAACTTAATCATTGTAACAAATTACCTTTTCTGATCGGGATAACTTCGTATGATAAAACGCCTTTTATTCTCTTTCCTTTACATTTAAAGCTGTAACAAGGCGACTCACTGGCCCATTTGCTATTTCGAAGTTTGCACTCTCCGTGCACTCTGCAACCTTTAATAAAAATAAAACGTATTATTATTGAAATTGAAACATATATACTTTACAGCAATTATTTCATTGAAACGTGTGCGTTGTCTCAACTAATTGTATGTTAATGTTAAACGTCTTCAAATTTTATAGCATCATTTAAGATGGTAGACTCACCATTTCTTCCCTATATTTAATTTTCTTCATAATTGTAATACTAATTAACTATAATGGCATGCATCTTTTGCTAAAGTTTCAAGGAAAGCAAACTAATCGTTTTGCGTGGGTCGTAATTCAAAATCTCCAAATTGTGTCCCCCTTTCAATGCAGAAAAAGACGACATTTTCACAATTTGTTCTCAGATATTCAATCAGCCTTAAAATTTATCACGTATCAGCTTTGCATTTAAAAGATAATACATACATCATTCCTTTTTAGTAAAAATTTAATGCTTTAATATCACCGTACTTATCTTAGAAGGAATTTTTATGGAAAATAAGTATAAACATGCACCTTTCTAAAGTTACGAAAATTGTCACATTTATATAGCTCATGAAAAAGTGTATCATTTAATTTTCAAACAGAAAAAAAAAATAATGGAAAAGAGAATAATTATCTATCTTAAATTTATGCAAATGACAGGGACATCGGATCTGTTTTACCGAGTTAGCGTCATTTGGGTAACGTTACCCTTACCTCTCTTTTTCTAAGTCGCGATACGTTACGTCGAAGTTAAGCATGGCGTCGTATGTCTTGTTGGCAAAAAGGTAGGGCCACGAAGACCCTTAAACGGCCCTGCGATTTTCTTTTAAATTAAACTCAATGTGAAATACTTGATATACATGTACCACATAAAATATAATGAATGTTTCACGCTTATAATGAAAGGAACATATCACCAACCGAAGCACCAATGGAAGTCTTATGACGTCATCAAGTGACGTCATTTTGACGTTATGGACAAAACATGGTCAAAAATGCTCGAAAATGTGTCTTTAGTGGAGAATTTCGACGTGGCCACATGCGTCGAGAAATACGAAACTTTTATGACAAGACGATATAATGAGAATCTTTCATTTTATTTTTTTTTTTGTTTCTCAATAAATGTGGCCAATGTTAAATTTGCAACATGGACCAGATATGCACGTTTCGGTAACTTACACCAATTCTCTGTAAGCACCGAAATGTTTTGGACACGCAGGTTCTCCGATTTTCATGAAATTTCATATTTGGGTAGGAAAATGTCAGGAATACAAAATCATCAACATGTTGTTGTCAAGTGCTTGGTTTCCATAGTAACCAGGTCATACGTACGAAAATATGAAAACTAAACTAGTTTGAAGCCTTACTGTGTCTCATGCAAATGGTTCATAATTTCAATTATTATAATTATAAAATTCAAAATTCGAGGCTACGGTATATTCAACCAATTTCATTATCTTTTCAGATTTTATCAATAAACATGCTTACCATGGTAATAAATATTGCTTATTATGACAAATTCTTGAATACGTTAAATTTTATTTTCTGTTTTTAAATTGCTTTGAGATAATTATTAGCCTTTTTATCTATTTGTTTGAAGGAACTTACAATAAACACTAAAATAAGTAAGATACTAAGAATATCAAATTCCATAGCAACCGTTTCCATGGGTTTGAAATACTGATAAAATGAACTTTCTGAGCTTGATAAATGATAATATCAACTTGATAGATAAAATGCGATAACATTGTTATATCATATGTAATGCACTCTTTCTGAAGCTTAAGTAAAATTGGTTGGGTTAACGTTACCATGGTAACCATTTGAAAATAAATGTTTGTTTTTAAGAAGGAAGTGTTGTTATAGTAGTATTTTCAATCCAATCAGAATTGACCTTATTAATAGAATTCATTTCGTTAAAGCAAGACACATTTTCGCATGGTCAAATTTGTAAAGAGGTAACAAAAACATCTATGTGATGATAAAGTAGGTTGCTCAAACATATTTTTAGAAAAAGTTGAAATCCATTATATTAATTCAAAATAATCGTATCGAAGGAAACAAACAAGACCTATTTCAATTTTAAGCTTTAATCTTCCATACGTTTTCTTAGCAACGGTTTATTTCTCTTCGTATTGAGCAAAATATTTCCAATAAAAATTAAAGGTAACGTCAAAAGCTTAATATTAATGAATCTTTTTACAAGTTTTGTTCTTTGATATTGTCAGAATTAAGGCATACAATCTGAACTAAAAAGAGCAATTTTCCTTGGATACTATCCATGTTGCCTTGGCAACCAAGAGAATTACAATTTCTTTATTGCCATCTGATTAGCTTTAACTTTAAACATCCTGAAAACTTCTCCATTTTCCTTTAATTAAGTTAAAAATGAAAACTGGTTATCTTCAGATAATGGTAAAAATGTTGCCATGGGAACTCCTTATTCTTAATTTTTCCCGTTATCTAATGGTTTTATCACAAAGGCTTAGGATCAAACATTACGATTCAATTACACAAGTCGGAAGAAAATGTGTAAATTAGATCCTGTGAGGCTTCAAAAAAGCTAGAAATTGCACTTTTTCGGTGTTTACATCCCGTTTCCATGGCTCCCAGCATAGATATGTGTGTTTTTTTTTTTATTTTCGAATATTTTCATCATGGCCTATCATTTCTATAAAAACCATAAGGATCTGTGACATAAGGTGCCGGGCCCCTATGCTTAATTTCTGATGTTTACAGAGAATTGATGTTAAGGATATATCTGGTACCCAAAATTTTAAGTCTTCACATCGAAGAGCTCCCCAAACTCATATACATTTAAAATCATATAGAAATAAATGTTAGTTAAAATTATTTTTTTCGTCTGGACATATTGTACCTGTTATTCCTACCTGATTACATTGCATTGGTATTTGCAATGTTTGATTTGGTTTCAAATATTCATAAAGTCAATAATGCTTCAACTATATTACAGAAAAGTACTGAGTTTTCTTTTGAAATGAAAAAAAAAAAAGTGTAATAAACAGCTATTATTTGGAAATATTCTGTATTTCTGACTTACAAGAAATAAAACTCCAATTTGCCTTATGAAGGTATTTGAAAAATATTTGTAAATGAAAGTTTTTAAGTCATTTTAGACAAATAAGCGGGAAGGTTTCAATTTCTTCGCTTCAATCAATTAGTAGTGTATCCAATATATTGTATTCCAAATAAGAAGGAAAATCATCCAACAATAAAAAAAGATATTAAAAAAATATTTTGAAATTACCATAGTAGGCAATGAAAAATATTTGCATCAGTGAATTTGGGAAGTACTCAAAACTCCCCTTTTTCCTATGGTGACCACTTCAATTGTCAATATTTATCACTTTTACATAAAACAAGAAGAAGCTGATTCAAATCAAAAAGGATATCTATCCTAAAAATGAATAAACAGTGTATGTCCTTAACCCTCGTCAGTGATTCTCAATCATAAACAATGTAATATGAACAAAGAGTGTGAAAATTGTTATGTCCAAAACTTTACCAAAAGACGTAGCGGGAAGGGTGGGATATGATGCTACAGGACCAACGTTTTAGAAATTTCAAGACATTTTTAAAACAGAAATTTTCAAATGCGTTGAAGAACGATCGTCTGAAGTTGATCGAAATTGGCTACATGTGCACCAACCGGGTATTCCTGCTCCATCAGTAGTGACACTCACAAAGTTATATAAATGTTAAACGTCGTCAAATTCTATAGCATCATTTAAGAACATATAAATTTTCATTTCATCAACCAATTTATGCATGACAAGAATAAATTATTTCACATTTGAAGCAAAAAAAAACAACTTTTGGAGCAAACTACATTCATATTTTGTTAAAAAAGAAGTACCTATCAGCAATTCAGTCTTAAAGTCGAAGGTAAAACGGATTTGAACTGATGAAGCTGATTTATATATGATATTCATGTAATTCTGCCCATTTGATGTTAGATTTGAGTTGATAAGAAATAAAATTATTTTCTCCCTAAATTTTTTTACTTTTTTGAATAAATAATCTATGAATGAAAGCACAGAAAGCATTATCTCTACTTCGTATTCAGATCATATGGATCCTTTCACGACAAAAATCACAAACGTTTTCATTGCTAGCTTCAACATTTCGCCCGTCTAGTTTCTATGCGGTTATATTTGTGTGTGAATCGGCTTGAATTCCTCCCCATAGACTGATGTGGCCAAACCGACTGTGCATCGTAATCACACGTTAACGCGTTGAATCTACTTAATTATATGACAGACTATACTTTTAGATCTCCTCCCTTCTTTTTAGGGTTTTTGTTTGACATTCATTTCGTAACGATTACTTAAATACTTATATATTTTATCTTCAGAAGAACAGTTGTTGCAAATTCACCAAAGCAAGTAGTATTTATTCAAAGGGTTATAGAACCTACTAGGCTATTTTTCACTTCATAAGTTTAATTCTCTGTATTTATACTGCAGAATCTGGTCACTTGTATTTCGGTTTTTCTTTCGTTTTAACCTTTTGTTTACTCAAAACTTAAAGCTTCGTAAATTGACAAGCAAGTGTTCTCCAGGACACAATGCATTTTGCAAACTTTTGGCGGTGAAGGATAGCGGAAACAATAAAGTAAGTGCTCAATTTTGAAATAAACTTACGTTAGACAATACTAACGTTATTCGAAAAAAAAAACCGTTAAAACATTATTCTATACAAGAACTTTAAATGCCTAGAATGATTTATAAAACATAGGAAAACCAAAACCGGCTCTGAATTATAAGAAAAATGACATATGTTTTAACTATTACTTACCATCGCACTTGTTTCCTTGGACATGATATACGTTCGACAATAGTACCGAGATGACAACGAGGATGTACACGTACAACATCATTGGACTAACTCTCTCCAGATCTTGACTTGTATTAACAGAATTTAAATTGTTGAAAAGCCTATATAAGGATACATATCTCTTTTCATCATCAATCTTATCCAAAGTGTTTTCCCTGCCAGCTGACATTGCGGATCAGGCAAACACGTATTTTTATATAATGATAAAATATATTTCGCTAAAATCAAATTTTTTCCCATTAGCGTAAGCTGTCTCTGTGATTTTATGTTGAAGGTGTGGGCATTACGTCTCTGATTATAATTTAGGTACATTGTCTACATGAAATTTAATTCTATTCGAGATATTTAGCCTTAAAGATGTCAATAACGAATTCGAAAATATGTTGTTCCGAACTAAATCATTTTGTTGAAGAAAATCAGCCAAGGATATTGAAAATGAAAATCGAAAATATTCATTAATTTATTGCCGTATTGAGTGTCTACTAGTATTTATTTATGATTATTATGTTTCTTTGAGAAAGGTTGCAATTGTTAATGCTATTTTGCATCTACTAGTTATTATTCAAGATTAATATTAGCACACAAGGTTTCCTTCATTTCTACTTTCTCCATAAATATGTTGAGTTTCTTAGGCGATAAAAGTAATTGCTCTGAATTCGAATATACATATAAACATTGATACATTTTCACGGCAATTTTTTTTTCTTTTTTCTCTACTGGTATTTTGTTTCAGATTTATATTTATACACTTATACACTTATGTAAAAGAGAATTTACACTAAACAGGGGAAACGTTACATACACAGAAACACCATTTCGGGACCTTAACTGGAGAGATGTATACGAGTGTGTTTGGAAAAAAAATTGATATTTGATTCAACATAATTCATAAATTCCCCCTGGCATGACGGTTATGTTCGTACCTTACCGTCCTACGGTATTTACACTTTACAGCTCATCAGAACGCTTGATCATGTACTAATGTTTTTGATATTCATTTCTGTTAAATAACTAAGGAACTTTTAGGTCAAGGTTTTCGCTTTCACAAACTAGTAGAGACTTTCCGAACATGTTATAAAGAAATCAGCTTCTTTTGAAATTCGGGTCCATACAATCAACAGAGTACATTGTTATGGGTATTTCACAGCCTGTCTTTTATGGTGACGAAATAGATAAAACAAATAGGATCAAAGCAGATAAAATGCCATCGAAATTGCATCAGAATAATCAATAATTTTTGCACCGTTGATATGATCCTGCTGCCACCAGACAGATAGTTAGTTTTATTGATACTTTACCAATCTATAGTCTTGTATCAACGCATTATAAAAAAATGCATTCTGATTGACTTAACGGCGCGACTCAATGACGGGCCCATTTTAGAGAAGAAAGGGCCCCGACCATCTGTCCTTTATGAATCCATTGGTGATAAAATGCGTGTCTGAGCTCGCTACAGCCGACAGATCACGGACTGTACCGTCTACGCCCACTATTTCATATATCCTTTTACATATCTATCTGTGTGTTGCTCAGGTCCGTTTGTAAAGTTGTCTTGTTTGTATGGTCATTTGACAATGGGTACTAATTATGCGCCTCTTGTTGCAGTTTCTATTTTGGAAAAGTATAAAAATGCTATTTTCCACATGAATTGATTTACTCTAAATAAGGCAAACGTTACAAACACAAATGAGTTAAAGAAGATCCTGACAAAAATCTCAACAACACTCACAATAGAGCACCAAAATGAGCATCGACGGACCCCCAGCAAGCTAGAGGTTGGATCAGGTGCCCGGGAGGATTAAGCATCCCCTGTTTGGCAAGCCACCCCCGCCGTCGATGTCCATGCGTAAAATTAAAAAGGATATCTTAAACACATGCACTGTCTGAGGTTATGTCTATATAGAGAGTACTATAGCGAACTCAGTTTTGGGTCCTAAATATCACTATTGTTAATGGAGAGATTCATATAAGTGTGAATGACTAAAGAGATGATTCATAGTAAATTCCCCGATTTGTCGGTGATGTTCTTAGATTTACCGGTATCTACATTTCACATCCGGTATGCTAGAACATGTACTGATGATTTTGATTTTCATAGTAGAGATTTACACATTATCTAGAAACTTTTAGTTCAAGGTTTTCGCTTTCACAAACTAGAAAAGACTTTCTGGAAATATGTGAAATTAGGATCCATACAATCAACAAAATATATTTCTTTGGGTATGTCACAACCTTCATTTTATGGTGAAATAATTATCAAAATAAGAAAGATCAATGGTGGGCAGAATTACAATCGAAATTGTGTCAGAATAATCAAACGCCAATATGATCCTTCTGTCACCAGACGGACACTTGGCTTGATACTGGAGCAATATACCGTGTTGTAAAAGCGCATTCTTAAGAATTGCACTTTGACTGACTGTGACAACAGGACTCCATGCCAGGCCCTGTCAAAACATCTTTGGGGAAGACAGGGCCTGCCCACCTGTCCTTTTTGAATATCAGTCGGACTCCTTTTACATACACGAGCTGTGTTTGCCAATTCTGTGTTTTGCATAAGTTGTTTTGATGTTTTTCTGTGAGAACTGCAACCATCTGTTACTGGAGATCTCCTCTTTGCTTGAGATTAAAAATCTTCGGCCTAAATCTCACTGGCTACGTCAAAGTTTATCTCGGATGCGTCAACATTACGTCAAGAAGTATGTTGGTGAGTAGCATTGATTTGTCCATAACTGGTCTAATTAGTGAAGTTAAAATGATTAGGTATCCTTTCAAACAAATTCGTATTAATATAGCAATAGATAAACCATCACTTGCTAGTTTTTCTTCCTAATAGTATCAAAAAGACACTTGGCAATTTATTATAATCAATGACTGCGGCAATCCTTTGCCGTAAGGAAAACAAAAGATAATTAGTAACTTATGTTTCAACAATATTCATTACAACATTTGTATGCCAATAATTTTACAAAAAAATTAATTTGATCGAAAAAAATTAATTTGATCGAAAAAAAAACCCAGGATAGATAAAAACAAATAGGATCAAACAAAAACCTTTAAATAAAAAATAAAACATAAATGAAGTATCCATCAATTATGAAGTTCTCTCCCTATCTTCGATGGGGTTCACTCGTATTTCCGCCCAAATGGTACACGTTCGTGCACATGAGTAAATGAAAGTCACACATGAGTAAATGAAAGTCACACACGAGTGAATGAAAGTCACACAAAAACCAAAACCAGATTCCAAAAAAATTACCATGAATTGTGGGGAAAAAATACAAAACAGAAATTTCTCAAGCGGAAAGAAAATCTGACAAACAGACGGAGATTACATGTTCAGGTGGGGTGGGTGTTGGTAGGGTTGTTAAATACAAAATTTGATAAAGGTAAGGTGGGATAGATAAGTTGTACACCTCCGCTTCGACAAGAGGGTACGTACTTATTTCTCATACTCTTACTTTTTCAACCTATGATTTGCTTTGTTATTGTATTTTCAAAATGTTCAAAGATGAACATAAACCGAAAACTAGAAAATGTATTCGAACGTCTTATCTTGCAAAATCATAATAAATAAACAATAAAAAGACAGTATTATAAAGCACCGAAGTGTTTACGGTGTCTCAAATATATTCATCATGGGGGGGGGGGGGGCGGACGATGAAAAACAGAGAGAATGCTATACAAATAGGCAAAATCGAGTACTCTGAAAATTAATGAAAATATGGGGCAATCGGGTTATTTAAGAATTAATATTAAACGCATTAAAGGCCCACGTATTTAGACGATATCAACGTTTTACCCAAATTACACCTCAGACCATTTGTATACATTGTGTACTAGAATGTTTACAGGGAAATCAAATCCAATCTGTCTCTTACTACAGTTGTGAACTTTCAGGTAACAACTATGACAAAAGTATCAAACGCCTTTGTATGACGTCATTTCAGGTAATACCGTCATGGATTACGTTTTCACGAGGCTTCCTATTTACGCAACGTTCGCTGTAGCCAATACAATACAACGCAACCATTTATTCAGTGTTATAATGCATATTTTATCCATTCGTGTTCATTTTTTAGACTTTCATAATTCATCTTTAGAACAAAAGAAAAAGAAATTTAAATATAAATAAGGAACACAAAACCTGTGAAGATGTATAAGGTTTGCCAATCTCAAAAAGGCGGAAAGGTATCGGACCTTGTTAGAATGAATAAGAACCAATCGAAAAAGTACAGTGAGTTTCAACATGTTCAAATTGCGCACAATTTATAATTAATGATATTTGAAATCAAAACGATGAATATAGAGTTCATTACAAATAAATATTTTACATGTGATTTTCCTGGTGGTACAGCATTATGTCCTTGTTTATTTTTCTTCTCTGTCGGTCTGTTCACATCTCAAAAACACAGAGTTAAGAAAACTTATTTATTTATTCAGTTATTATACCCCTGCAACTCGTCCCAAGCAATTTGATTGACTTCCGTGACCTTCATGATCACCCTGAATGATAACCTTACGTGAGAGAAATAAAAGTAAATTGAATTAACGTAGACAAAATAGACGAATCACAGTTAAAAATTTTAAATGCTGCAATAAAGTTTTATCTTCGATAAATATTTTATATAATCTATATGATAAATTCAATATCGTTCCTTTTCGTTTTACTAGTTTACTTGCATATACTCATGTCATCATTATAGTCGTACGTTGTAAGATGACAGTCATTATTTTCTTTCTTTTGTGAACATCCTTCTCGACTGTTAAATAATTTTACATGTTCAATATAAGACGAAAAGCAAACGATGAGACTCCAGCAAACGTAACTCACTGCCGTGGAGAGAGTATAGGCAATCATTTTATAGAAGGTCCATTAATATTCGCATAGGAAAAGAGAAGGAAAAAAATAATGTAGAATGAAACTGCGTTGTGCTGTCTTGTTTGTATGGTCATCTTACAGTGAGGAGGTTATTTTACAAAACAAGTGCGTTTCTTGAGACCTTTGGGTAACCGGAAATATGGGAGGGTTGTGCGCACATAATCTAGGATAACAAAACCATTTGTGTATGACAAAAAGAGATGATTTTGGATTTAACATAGTAAATTTCCCCTGGCTTGACGGTGATGTTTCTAGATTACCGTCCTATGGTATCTATATTTCACAGCTCATCCGGTATGCTAAAGCATGTACTGATGTTTTCGATTTTCATACTAGAAATTTACAAATTACCAAGAAACTTTTAGGACAAGGATTTCGCTTTCACAAACTAGTAAAGACTTTCTGGAAATTTTATAAAAAATATTGTCAACTTCTTCTGAAATTCGGACCAATACCGGCAACAGAGTATATTACTGTGGGTATTTCACAACCTGCATTTTATGGTGAAATTATTAACAAGACAAGAAGGATCAAAGATAGACATCATCACTATTGAAAATGCGTTAGAATCATCAAACGCCTTTTATACTGTGGATATCATCCTTATGTCACCAGACGGACAGTAGGCTTGGTACTTGACCAATCTACAGTCTTGTACAAGCGCATTCTCAAAACTTGCACTCTGACTGACTGTGACGACGGGACTCCATGACGGGCCCTGTCCAAACCTCTTTAGAGAAGACAGGGCCCCGACCACCTGTCCTCTCTGAATGTCAGTTGGACTCCTCGGGTGATAACATACATGAGCTCGCGGCGGCAGAGCACGGATTGTATTACGTCCGTCCTCTCTTTATATCCATTTACATATTCATCTGTGTTGCTTGGGCCCCTGTGTTTTGCGGTCTTGTTTGTGAGGAGGTTGTTTTACACCACAATTGTTCTTCGAGACCTCTGGGTAATCGGAAAAGTGGGAGGGATGTGCGCACGTAATCCAGGATAACCACACCTTCTGCTATTTCCGTGGCAGATGGCCGTCTTTAGTCGGCACCGGTTGCCCATTGGTCTCGTTGGTTTATGTGTAGTCCTTTGTGTTTGATGTTTCTGATTTGTGCGTTGACGTTCCTTGTCCCTTATGCGTCTCTTTCTGTGCTTGTCTGCTTTGTGTTTTTGCATTGGATGTTTTGCTGTGGGTGCTACAACCTGGTGTTGTTGGAGATGCCCTCCTTTGTTTGTTACTAACGTGGCCGATGGCCGTCCTAAGTCGGCAGCGATTGCCCATTGGTCTCGTTGGTTTATGTGTTGTCTTTTATGTTCGATGTTTGATCTCTCGTTTGCTGTTCCTTGTCTCCTGCTGTGATTGTCTTCTCTGTGTTTTCACTTGGATGTTTGGTGTGTTGCTGTTGGTGCTGCAACCGAGTCTTGTTGGAGATCCCCTCCTTTCTTTTTTAAAAAGTAGTTTTCACTTTGAGAAGACCTGACTTATATTACATTATTCGTAATAAAAAATCTTCCACTCGAAAAAATCAAAGTAAAGTTCTTATTTATTCGCTTGTAACGAATCTTACACATAAAACTAAACAAAATTAAAAAAAAAAAAACAATGTAGCCCTTTTCTGATTTATATTCATGTACAACTGGCAAGTGACATCACAGGTTACTCAAAATTGGAAAAACTGTACATGTAAGGAGATACTATTTTTTCCCTACCTTCCTACGGTGTATTTTGAGGTTCATTCATTATGTTCAGTGGGAAGGGGGTCTGTTCAATGAAAGTCATAAAAACTGGCGAATGGTATACATGTAGAAGGAGTGAAATGTACTATAAAAATATTGTCAAACAAACAAACTGAAAAGAAGAAAAAAAAAAGCCGTAAGGCGGCGAGATGACAATTTGATTTGGGGAAATTACTGTACAATAAACCATGGCTAGCTAGTTGTTGCTACTATTCTAATATATTCTGATTCTAACAAACGATAAGTTGCGTTGCTGCAGTAGTTTTTAGAAATCGGAAGGTCTTCAGAAAATTAATTTCAAAATATGCGCGTGAGTAGGCATGGCTTATCTGACCGTGCATGTTTTGGAGAATAAAGCACGGGTGAGCTCTATAGCACATATACGGAGAATTTAATATCTTTTGTCATATTAGAATGTCAAGTTTACAAAAGCATTAATTTTTATCTGTTTATTAACTACATGCAAGATGAAATAATAAAATCAACATCAGAAGTCACTTCAGCATCTTCTTTTGTTCACACTTACTGTCTTTTGTTAGTAATACTGATTACATATCAATACAGCTAGGAGAAGGACCAGATGAATCGATGACCCTACTAAATATGTAATTAAGCTTAAGATTGTGTTTCACATTTCAATTTAACGAACATAATGGTAAAAAGTCTAATTTATGATCTTAAATTTCGACAAATAATAACATCTTCAGGTCACTATAGTACTATAGGACGGCATGAACGATTAGCATCCAATGATGTCAATGTAAACTTCTTAGACACTTTATTCATGTCGCCTGCAGCATAAGAGCGACGAACTTGTAAAGGAATAACGACAGAGCAAGGACTGTATTTCGTTCGCCTTCAACTTTTAAACACAATTCAAATTCATTTTCGTGCTTCTTGGACCCCTTTGTCGTGCTGTCTGTTTGTATGTTCATCTTTCAGTAAGGAGGTTATTTTATACCCCAATTGTGCCTGATAAGAAACTTCTGGGTGATCGGGACAGTGGTAGAGTTGTGCGCACGTAATCCAGATGAGCACACCGTCTGCTACTTGCATGACAGATGGCTATCCAAAGTCGGCACCGGTTGCCCATTAGTCTCATTTGTTTATGGATGTTTTTTGTGTTTAATGTTTCTATGGCAGATCTGAAATGTTTCAATAATACTTCTAGGTATCTGGGTGATATTCTAACTATTTACAATCCTGCTTTTGAATTATATAGAAAAGAAATTCACCACAAGAATTAACACTTAACAAGGCAAACGTAACAAATACGGTAATACCATTTTTTGACCTAAATATCAAAATTGTAAACGGAAAGATTCATACAAGTGTATACGACAAAAGGGGTGATTTTGGATTCAACATAGTAAATTTCCCCTGGCTTAACGGTGATGTTCCAAGATTACCGTCATACGGCATTTACATATCACAGCTCATCCGGTACGCTAGAGCATGTACTGATATTTTGGATTTTCACAGTAGAAATTTGCAAATTACCAAAAAAAAAAAACTTTTTTAGGTCAAGGTTTCCGCTTTCATAAACTAGTTAAGACTTTCTGGAAATGTTACAAAAACTACAGTCAAGTAAAATTCGGATCTATACACGCAACAGAGAACATTAATTTGGGTGTTACACAACCTGTCTTTTATGGTGATATGATAAACAAAATAAGAAGGATCAAATGTAGGCAGCATAACCATCAAAAATGCGTCAGAATCATCAAACGCCTTTTATACCGTGGATACGATCCTAATGTCACCAGACGGACACTAGGCTTGATACTTGACCAATCTACAGTCTTGTACAAGCGCATCCTTAAGACTTGCACTCTGACTAACTGTAACGACTGGACCCAATGATGGGCCCTATCCAAACCTATTTAGAGAAGACAGGGCCCGACCACCTGTCCTCTCTGAATGTCAGTCGGACTCCTCGGGTGATTACATACATGAGCTCGCTACAGCCGGCAGACTGTATTGCGCACGCCCTCTTTTTGTATCCATTTACATATCCATCTGGGTTGCAGGGGCCTCTACGTTTCGCGGTCTTGTTTGTGTGAGGTGAAATTACAGTGAGGAGGTTGTTTTACAACACAATTGTACGTTCTTCGAGACCTCTGAGATATTGGAGAAGTGAGAGTGTTGTGCGCAGAAAATCCAGGATAACCACACCATTGACGGTGATGTTCCAAGATTACCGTCATACGGCATTTACATATCACAGCTCATCCGGTACGCTAGAGCATGTACTGATATTTTGGATTTTCACAGTAGAAATTTGCAAATTACCCAAAAAAAATTTTTTTAGGTCAAGGTTTCCGCTTTCATCAACTAGTTAAGACTTTCTGGAAATGTTACAAAAACTACAGTCAAGTAAAATTCGGATCTATACACGCAACAGAGAACATTAATTTGGGTGTTACACAACCTGTCTTTTGTGGTGATATGATAAACAAAATAAGAAGGATCAAATGTAGGCAGCAATGTAACCATCAAAAATGCGTCAGAATCATCAAACGCCTTTTATACCGTGGATACGATCCTAATGTCACCAGACGGACACTAGGCTTGATACTTGACCAATCTACAGTCTTGTACAAGCGCATCCTTAAGACTTGCACTCTGACTAACTGTAACGACTGGACCCCATGATGGGCCCTATCCAAACCTCTTTAGAGAAGACAGGGTCCCGACGACCTGTCCTCTCTGAATGTCAGTCGGACTCCTCGGGTGATTACATACATGAGCTCGCTACAGCCGGCAGAGTACGGGCTGTATTACGCATGCCCTCTTTTTATATCCATTTACATATTCATCTGTGTCTCTGGGGCCTCTGCGTTTCGCGGTATTGTTTGTGTGATGTCATCTTATAGTGAGGAGGTTGTTTTACACCACAATTGTACGTTCTGCGAGATCTCTGGGTAATTGGAGAAGTGAGAGGGTTGTGCGCACGTAATCCAGGATAACCACACCATTTGCTACTTGCGTGACAGATGGCCGTCCAAAGTCGGCACCGGTTACTCATTGGTCTCGTCGGTTTATGTGTAGTCTTTTGTGTTTGATGTTTAAATGTCGTGTGTCTCTTTTCCGTCTCGTGCTGTACTTGTCTTTTGTGTTTTTGCATCGGGTGTTTTGGTGTTTTACTGTTGATGATGCAACGGGGTTTTGTTGGAGATCTCCCTTCTTTTTGTACCAGCGCATTCTTAAGGATTTGCACTCTGACTGACTATTGCGACATGACCCCAAGACGGACCGTATCCAAACCTCTTTAGAGAAAACAGGGCCACGACCACCTCTCCTTTCTGAATGTCAGTCGAACTTCTCGGCAGAGCACGGACTGTATTTCGTATGCTTTCACTTTTTCAATATACATTTACAAATCCACCTGTGTGTTTCTTCGGCCCTTGCGTCATACTGTCTGTTTATATGTTCATCTTACAATGAGGAGGTTATTTTACACCATCATCGTACTTTCTTCGAGACCTCTGGGTAATCGGGAAAGTTAGAGGGTCGTGTGCACGTAATCCGGATAACCACACATGTTACCAGCGTAGCAGATAACCGTCCGAATTCGGCACCAGTTGCCCATTGTTTTTTGGGCCCTTGCGTCATGCTCTCTGTTTGTATGTTCATCTTACAATTAGGAGGTTATCTTACATCATCATTGTGCTTTCATCAAAACCTCTGGGTAATCGGGAAAATTAGAGGGTTGTACGCACGTATCCGGATATCCATACCTGTTACTTGCGTAGCAGATGACCGTCCAAAGTCGGCACTGGTTGCCCATTGTGGTTTACATGTATGTATTGTCTTTTTTGTTACATGTTTCTATGGTGTGAGTTAGTGTTACTTGTCCCATTTCTGTCTCTTTCTGTTGATGTCGGCTCTGTGTTTTTACATTGGGTGTTTTGTAGTTTTGCTGTGGGTGCTGCAACCTAGTGTTGTTGGAGATCCCCTTGTTTGTTTTAAGCCTTTAGTATTAAGTGTAATTTAGTGTAATGTTTAACGTCTTCAAATTCATTAGCATCATTTTAAAGCAGAAAATATACAGCATGGACCAGACATGTATGTTTCGAGTAATAAACCCTCCTCAGTGATCCTTAATCTTAACAATGTAATATGACCAAAACCTGTGAAATTATGTCCTAAATATACCGAAAGACATAGTAAAATGGATGGGATATGATGCTACAGGACCCAGGTTTTAGAAATTTGAGAATAATTTGTAAAGAGAAATTTTCAAATGCGTTTGAAGAAACGACCATCCGAAATCGATCGAACTTAGCTACATGTGCCCTCGGGGACTCTTGGTCCACCAGTAGTGACACTCACCTAATGGTACAAATGGTTAACGTCTTCAAATTCATTAGCATCATTTGAGAGCAGATAAATTTACAGCATGGACCAGACATGCATGTTTCGGGTAATAAACCTTCGTCAGTGATCCTCAATCTAAACAATGTAATATGACCAAAATCTGTGAAAACTATGTCCTAAATATACCAAAAGACATAGTAAAATGGATGGGATATGATGCTACAGGACCCAGGTTTTAGAAAATTGAGAAAATTTTGTAAACAGAAATTTTCATATGCGTTTGAAGAAACGACAAACCGAAATTGATCGAACTTAGCTACATGTGCCCTCGGGGACTCTTGGTCCACCAACAGTGGTACAAATGTTTAACGTCTTCAAATTCATTACGTCTGTTTTCATGTTAAGTAAATTTGTTTGATATTAATATTTTGCTATACAGATATTATTGCTGTCATTTTATACAAAGTACAAATAATTTTCATATCAACCATGTGTTTTTATCGCTGGGTAAACTTACAAGCAGGAGGGTTGTGCGAAGTTATCCAGATAATTACTCTGTATACTACGATTGTAGCTAAAGAAAAATATTTTCAATTAAGATAAAGTTGTAATTTGTATATCAATCTAGGTTATTATGTTACATTCCATTTAGACAGGAAAAGGTCATGTACTTTATCATGCGTTCTAGACCTTTCAATACCACTTGCTGCGTGGCTTCAGGGATTATAGTATCTTGTATTTACAATTTAGGTTTACCATCAGTAAATTATTCATCTGATAATGTAATTATTGCAAAAAATGTAATTTATGTTACATATGTGTCTCTCAACACTTCATCTCTAACAATCTAAACTAAGCAAATGTAAGTTGTACTTTGCACAAAGATCATAATGTTCAACATGCGTTTATTTTTTTACATTAACTACGATATATACTCAAAATATATTTGTGCATTTAAGCTACATTTTTATGTTTTCATCTGGTTTCTTCATTAGTCTCTTTATTTGATATTTGAATCTTGTGTTAAGTCTAATTAATTTTGAATTTTTAAATTTACATGAGGTGCCTACTCCACGATGACGGCCAATCCCACTTCCTAATATCTTATGAAATCGAACATGTGTAAAAGGGTTGTCTGAAATTTTCGACTTGGACGCGGTTTTAAAAGATAAAAACTTAACCCCCCGTTTACACTATGTTCCCGGCAGCCACGGCGGCCAAGTTTCAAGCCACCGTGGACGAAACGTGGTGACCGTGAGACAACGTAGGGGAACGGGATCGACAATCGTAACTAGCCGTGGTTGCCGGGGCTGACGGGGCAAATGTTTAAACTGTCAAAACATTTGTCACGGCAGCCCACGGTGCAGATGGCCTACTTTAGAAACCGTAGCAAAACGGGTCGAACGCAACGCAACGTGACAGAACGTTACAGACCGTGACAAAACTTGGGACAGTGTCCGTAGTGGAACGGGAAGCAAAAGTATGACTCAACAAATTACGATCCTAGCGAAGTTGAGTTACGGTCTGCCACGTTTAGCTGCGGCTGCTTTAGGGCAGATGCACGTTTTATCAAGGTGAGCTACGGTTTCATACGGCGAGGAAGTGTTAGCCGTTTCGTCACGGTACGTCCCGGCTTGTTACGGTTTATTTCAAGTTCTACTACGGCCTGGCACGGCACGCACGGTCACACAAGAAGTATAACAAACCAAACCCTTTTATGCAGCTTTTTGAGTCTCCTGTTCCCGTTTAATCAAAGTGGGCCTTGACAGAACTTGGTAGTCGTGGCCAACTTGATTGGATCGTAACAAACCGTGACAGACCTTATCAGAACGTGACAGGTCGTGAGGAAACGTACAAACGTCCGTAACAAGCCGTAGGTTGAAACGTAGGGCGCCGTCAGGTCTCCGGGATTCAGGAGCCGCGGCGTGTCAAGGATACCTTGAGAGACCGTGCGAAAACGTAACGAGACCTAACAGAACTTGAATACCAAGATAAAAACTGCAAAAAATCATACGGTGTGCTACGTTTTTGGCAGCCGTGACTGCCGTGGTCGCCGTGAACATAGTGTAAACCTAGGGTTAGATCCAAATCAAACTGCGCACAAGGTAGAGTATTCCTAAGGTCAGAATTGCTGGTAATTTTTTGCCTGGACACCCTATTATTTTCTCTTGAGAATAATGTTAAGATGATCAAACTAATAACGTTCATGAGTGCTGTTGATATTATCGTCATGATATTCTTCAACTCACTTGTGTCACACGTATGCCCTTTGCCGTGTACATGTGGAGCTTGTAAAAAAGTTCACCGCGAGGAGTTTGACAGTGTTTTGAATATTTTCAATGACATGGTCGCCATAACAATTTTTGTATAGACATAACCTCAGACAGTGCATGTATTTAAGATTAAATTGATTTCATTTAATGCGTGAACATTGACGGCGATACGGCTAGACAAACAGGGGATGCTTATTCCTCCCGGGCACCTGGGCCCACATCTAGCTTGCTGGGAGTCTGTCGATGCTCAATTTTGTGCTCTATTGTTGGTGCTGTTGCGGTTATCGCCAGGATCTTCTTTAGCACATTGAATCGACCCTACAAAAAAATTGGAGCCGCGCACTCTCTTAATGTAAATGTAAAAATCTAAATTCAAAAAAAATTAAAGAGGGCGCTATTGAAATTAATTTTTGTGGCTCCGCTGAAAGCATCACTGATGAGAATTTAATATTCGAAACACGTGTCTGGTGCATGTAAATTGGTTTGGAATTTTCTTCAAGAAGGTACATGTAGAGAGTTGGAACCCTTCGACATTATTCGGAAAAGAAAGTTTTATAGCTACATTTTCTCACCTCCAAACAGGGATCGGCTGAATCACAATATAAGGAACGCCTATGTTTCTTTAAGAGGCAAAAATGAGGGTGTTAGAAGATTAAAAGCAAAACCGATTTTCTTCAATCAACGATGCCTGTACTTAACTGAACCTAAAGGAATTTTTTCTAGCATTCTATGGTCATTATCCATACACATGTATTTGTCATTCTAGAAAATACGTTTTTTGGTGTTTTGTACCAACTGTTGTTCATCGGTTACGGACACTACATAAAGTATACACATGTATAACAAATTCAAAATAGCATCAATCGTCAGAAAATTTTAAATGTCACAATCGCCATATTCTGACGTTCCACAAAAATTTAAATTTACAAACTTCATATTGCAATTAAATCAAAATTAAAATGTTCTTGTCATCTTAAGTAGTAAAGTTTGTGCACTTTATTATTAACAATCAATTTTCAGTTTAAACATATTTATTTCGTATTGTCAACATACATATTACGTGTACTATGGAAATCTGTAAGGATTGGAAAAAAAAGCATTTAAGCTTATACGAATTCCTCTCCTAGAACAATCAATTTCTAATGGGTAAGTACTAAGTTTGAGCCATAAAGCTGATAGATAATTACCCAGTTTTATTAGGTTAAGGACACTACAAAATGTCAAATGTAATATAAGTAAAGAGAAATATTAAGGTTGACTTAGAAAATATTCACAAAATATTTATATTCATATATACATACCAATGAATTCTAGAAATAAGATGCCTTTGTTGACAACATTTTGATAAAATAAGGACAAATGTAAAATGCTGTACTCGTCTTTTGTGTTTTTGCATCGGATGTTTTGGTGTTTTGCTGTTGATACTGCAACGGAGTATTGTTGGAGATCTCCTCCCTTCATTTAAAAGAAAATTCAATATGACAATTTTGGCGGAATCCAATGACACCCTTTGAACAAAACCTGGATAGCTTTCGAAAATGTTACTTTGTGGAATCTGTTATTTTTTGGACAGTATTGGACTTCTTCTTTGCATTTCTATCTTTGTTTTAATGCCTCTCTGTCTTTTGATAAACAAAATTTTGTAGTGTCTGTAACCATTTCAAATGGCATATTGTGTGTCACCCTTAATATTGGAACAGTATGAAAGTATATCCTATTTATTGTATATATGTACTGAAAAGTACCCTCTTCATAATAATAAATTAGTAATTTGAGTAAAACAAGAAATGTATGTCCAGTATTATGTTTCAAATTAACCAGAAATCTTCCTCTTTCAAACTTTTTGTAGACCAGTTAGGGGCTGTTCTGGTAATTTATTTTATAAAGGTTTCTTTTCCTGTATGTAACTATTGCAGGCTATGGTACAAATCTAAATCTGTTATAATTTTCTATAGGTCATAGCAGGAAAACTATACATATTTGAAAGCATGTGTTTTGTAAAAATCATTTCTGTCTTATAAACTTTCAGTTTTGAACAAAGAAAACAATTTCCGCTACTTGTGATGGATCACTTATTATCCATTTTGCATGGTTTTTATATGGGCAGCTACTTAAGCGCATTGATATATAAAATGACACAGATTTGTGTCATTTTACATAAAAAATTCTTGCCTTATTAATAGAATGTTATAATAATTGAAAATCTTATATGAGTTAAAGAAGATCCTGACGATAATCTCAACAGCACTCACAATAGAGCACAAAAATAAACATCGACGGACCCCTAGCAAGCTAGAGGCGGGACCTGGTGCCCGGGAGGAGTAAGCATCTCCTGTTGGCTAGCCGCACCCGCCGTCGATGTTAATGAAGCATATGTCACATAACAACAAGTTTTCAAGGTAACTGTAGTGCTTAGATTTAACTTGAAATGGCTGTTGGTGTTACACGTATATGTTGTATTTGGTTACAGACACTACATGTAACATGTGTAATGTATACCATCATACATGACCATGTATATAATTACATAATTTTTACTTAATTTGGCCTTTAAAAAGTCATACGAAGTCTAAAACATCTAGAATGTAAATAGAGCAGTTTATTCAACATTTTTAAATAAAACCTACTGTATTTTCCGTTTTATTTACATGCTGACAAAATCATTGTAATATTGCCTTTTGTAATGTTGATCATTCATGTTTTCGAAATTACAAAATTATCAAATTTTCTTCAAAATATAATGTTCTGACGTGGTTAATAAACGATTTGATCATATACTTATATTTCTTTATATTAAGATATTCGAAATTAATTTGCAAGAAAAATTGGTTACGGACAATTATACATTTTTTTGTAGTGCCCGTACTCATATTAGAATTCAAGTATAAATTCGCTTTAATAAGTCTTGACTTCAGCTTATATACGTATTCCCTGTATTCTCTGTTCATAAAAGAAGGGAGGGGATCTCCAACAATACCCTGTTGCAGCACCAACAGCAAAACACCCGATGCAAAAACACAAAAGACGAGCAAAGTATGAGACGGAAAAGAGACACACGATATGTAAACATCAAACACAAAAGACTACACATAGACCGACGAGACCAATTAATAGGCAACCGGTGCCGACTTTGGACGGCAATTTGCCACGCAAGTAGCAAATGATGTGGTTATCCTGAATTACGTGTGCACAACTCTCTCACTTCTTCCAATTACCCAAAGGTCTCGAAGAACGTACAATTGTGGTGTAAAACAACATCCTCACTGTAAGATGACCTCACAAAACAAGACCACAAAACGTAGAAGCCCCATGAACAAAGATGAATACGTACATGGATATAAAAAGAGGGTGTGCGTAATACAGTCCGTGCTCTGTCGGCTGTAGCGAGCTCATGTATGTAATCACCCGAGGAGTCCGACTGACATTCAGAGAGGTCGGGTGGTCGGGCCCTGTCTTCTCTTAAGAGGTTTGGACAGGGCAGGTCATGGAGTCTCGTCCTCATAGTCAGTTAGAGTGCAAGTCTCAAGGATGCGCTGGTAAAGACTGTAGATTGGTCAAGTACCAAGCCTAGTGTCCGTATGATGACATTAGGATCTTAGGTATAAAAGGCGTTTAATTATTCTGACGCATTCTCGATGGTTATGCTGCCTACCTTTGATCCTTCTAATTTTGTTTATCATATTACCATAAAAGATAGGTTGGGTAATACCCAAAGTAATGTACTCTGTTGTGTGTATAGATCCAAATTTTAAAAGAAGTTGACTTTTGTAAAATTTCCAGAGAGTCTTAACCATTTTATGAGAGCGGAAACCTTGACCTAAAAGGTTTTTGGTAATTTGTAAATTTCTACTGTGAAAATCCAAAATGTCAGTATATGCTCTAGCGTACCGGATGAACTGTGATATGTAAATGTCGTATAACGGTAATCTTGGAATGTCACCGTCAAACCAGTGAAAATTTACTTTGTTGAATCCAAAATCATCCCTTTTGTCATATACACTTGTATGAATCTTTCCGTTTACAATTTTGATATATAGGTCCAAAAATGGTATTTCTGTATTTGTAACGTTTGTATTGTTAAGCGTTAATTCTTATGGATAAATTTCATTCTTACATAATTCAAAAGCAGGATTGTCAATAGTTAGAACATCATCCAGATACCTAGAAGTATTTAAAAACATTTCAGATCATCATTTTCTTTGGTTTTTAAGATTTTGGATAAATTCTTTTTCATAAGTCTGCAACAAGAGGCACACAGTTAGTACCCATAGGAATTCCTACAACCTGCTTCTATAGATCCTCACCAAATCTAACATAAATATTGCCCAAGAGGAAGGACAAGGCATTACACAGGTCACTACATGTCCATGATTTGTAAGATTCGTCTCGTTGGTTTATGTGTAGTCCTTTATGTTTGATGTTTCTGTGTTGTGCGTTGACGTTCCTTGTCCCTTTTGCGTCTCTTTCAGTGCTTGTCTGCCCTGTGATTTGCATTGACTGTTTTGGGTTTTTGCTGTGGGTGCTGCAACCTGGTGTTGTTGAAGATCTTCTCTTTGTTTAGTAGTCTGTCGAGGAAAAGAAACCTGTCGACTCAGATGTACAAATGTAGGTTTTCCGCTCTCGATCAAAACACCATTTAATGAGATTAGAAAATCAATAATTAATTTTGTAATGAGTAAGTGTGGTGTACATATTAGAGAAGTCGTACGAAGAAATCGTATTGGCTTGGAAATTTCCAGATTTCATTTTGTCAATCACATCCCCTGAATTCTTAACAGACCAAAATAAATTTACATCTTTCCTGTTGAGAACCGTTTCACAATATCTAGTAACGTGTTCTTTGATAGAAGTAAGTGCTGACGTCAAATTTCTAGACAAAATTGTAGTGGAGCAGTTACTAGAATTAGCAATAAATCGAAATTTGTAAGGATACTTGTACAGTTTCAGTATGCAATATAGTGTTGGGAGATCCAATTTAGAAATAGAGGTATTGAATGAATACAGCACACTGTTATGCTTGCTTAAGATATTTGATGCACTTTTGCTTTTGATATATAAGTATTAGTAGACGAAAGTTCCGAAACCAAAGTTGATATGTAGTTACGTTTGTAAATGATAATGGTGTTGTTGGCTGCTTTATCAGCTGGTGCAAAGACATATTTTGCAAATATAGATAATGACGATATCCCTATAAACAGCACAAAACTGATAATTCAGAAAATCATAAACCGAATGCATACAAAATCAGGATAAAACATGAACTATAGCAAACAAACAAAAACCTCCACCACATGAAAAAAGTGAACTCCCGAAATGGGAAGAGACCAGGTGCCCAGGAAGAGTCAGCATCACCTGCTTGCATGCAAATCATCCGGTTACTTCCATTTTGGAAGTTATAAAGTATAATCTTTGGTTGGACGGTACAAATGGTCTATGACAGAATATCATCTACCATTCTGGAGAGTTGGACATCATAGTCTATGACGAGTTCCCTATAACGACCGTAGAACTTCCTCAGTGACTATGTTAGTTGGTCACAAACGTATCCCTGACTGGGAAGCCTATCTGAAAGGCGCATAAACCAACGATACCAACTCACACCATAGACACAACTAGACCAATGGGCAACCGATGCCAACGACCAACTGCCACGCAAGAAGCAGACGATGTGGTTATCCTGATTACTTGCGCACAACCCTCTCACTTTTTCAATTGCCCAGAGGTCTCGAAGAACATACTGTTGTGGTGAAAAATAACCTCCTTACTGTAAAATGGACATACTAACAGAAAGCATGACTCAGGGGCCCAAGAAACACACAGATTAGTATTTAAATGGATATAAAAACAGAAGACTACAAAATACAGTCCGTGCTCTGTCGGCCGTAGCGAGCTCATGTATGTAATCACCCGAGGAGTCCGACTGAGATTGAATGAGGACAGGCCGTGGTCGAGGCCCTGTCGTCTCTAAAGGGGTTTGGGTAGGGCAGGTTTGGACAGGGTTGATCATTGTGTCCTGTCGTCACAGCCAGTCAGAGTGCAATTCTTGATATTGCGCTGGTACATGTACAAGGCTGAAGATTGGTCCAATACCAAGCCAAGTATCCGTCTGGTGGCAGAAGGATCAAATCCAAAATATAAAAGGCGTTTGATGATTCTAACACAATTTCGATGGTAAATCTGTCTACCTTTGATCCTTTGTATTTTGTTGATTATATCATAATAAAATGCAGATTGTGAAATACCAAAAGTATTATACTCTGTCGCGTCAATGGTCCGAATTTCAATAGATGATGACAATAACTTCAGTAAAATTTCCAGAAAGTCTTTCTAGTTTTTGAAAGCGAAAACCTTGAAATTAAAGTTTCTTCGTACTTTGAAAATTTCTACTATGAAAATCAAATGGACCGCACTTCGGCCAACATATCCCAAACGATGAAAATCCCAAACATCAGTATCAGCTCTGGCATATGTCATACACTATGATGTTCCATTGTCCAGAATGGTGGATGATATTCTGTCATAGTCCATTTGAACCATCCAACCACAGAATATTCTTGTATCTTCCGAAATGGAAGCAAACATATCTGACAATTATACCGAATTGAATCGACGGGTGTTGTAGGCAAGCCGGAGATCCTGACTCTTCCTTGGCACCTTGTCTCATTGCCATATTGGAAGTTCGCTTCTTTCATGTTGTGTATTTTTTTAATTGTTTGCTTTGGCTCTTGTTTTATCCTGATGTTGTATGTATACGGTTTATGATTTTTTTTTACTTAACGATCTTGTACTGTGTACGAGGATATTGTAATTATCCATATTTGTCATGGTTTAGTTGAGTAATCTTAGATATGCTTTAAATTAAACGACATTGAAAGCTTCCGCCTGAAACAAGTCATTAAAAATTTGTTGTCCATTTTGTTTTAGAGATTCTGGAAGGTCACGAGACGGCAATCTCTACCTTAGTGCAGAAAATGACGGAAGTATTAAACGTGTCATCAAATAGAACGGAGGAATTCATTGGTATAATAAAATCACATGTAAATTTTAGATCTTCAATCAAGATTCATGATCGTAGGAGATAAATCAAATTAGTGTTCTGACTTTTATATTATATGGATTACAATGGCAATATTTGAAATACATGCACTCATATTTTTGCCAATAGTGGTTTTATAAAAGATTTGGTCACACACAATAAAAGAGAAAGTAATACAATATGTCATTTTGACGGACACAAACACAAATTTTGATGAATGAAAGTCATCTACAAAATTTATACTGATGGTTGTCCTTCTTTGTTTTATTTGTGTTGTGATCAGATGCTTTTCATTTTCGTTTATTCGTGATAAAAATGACAGGAAAAGCAGTAAATATACCCGACAAAATATAAATAGGTAAAGCTCATCATATCTTATAGTGGTTATTACAATTACTTAGTATTTTCTTTTCAAAAGATTAGATAATTGTTTGGACCAGCGTTTCTATATATAACACAATACAATAAATATACAAATAGATACACCGAGGAACAACAGAATTTATCTTGACGTCATTGATTGATTCAAACGTAGACTAAATGTCGATTTTACTCGAATTGTATAATTCTTACTGTTGTTTTGGTGTGTATTTTTGTCCTTCTTTCAGATGCCCTATAGACGCTATATGATTAAAAAACAAGTTCTTCTTTTTTCCAGGCTCAAATTTGTCACAAGCTCCCAGCTTTTTGAATACAGGTAAACACATTCAAATTACTTAACGATCATTTTATAAGTATGAAGTCAGTGATAATGGTTTTGTAACTATATTGCAATTGCTGTATAAAAGAAGCTAGTTATGAAAATAACAAATAACATTCGTTGTTATATGTCAATGGTACCATCAGCTCATACTTAATAATATTCACGACAATAATGAACAGAAAAAGTCTACATATACGGCAACATTTCGCATTCAAATGACTGGTTTTAATGTAGTTAAATCGTATCTAGATGCAAAACCAATATTTTCACTGAGGCAAAACTCTTGAAATAGATCGCGTTGGATTTTCATATAAAAACCGTTGAGTCACAATACATTAGATGTAGAACCTCTAGAATCTGAAGGGTAACGAAGATGACAAATATGGATAATGACCATATCCCTGTATACAGCACAAAATCGATAAATCAGAAAATCAGAAATCGAAATCATACGAAATCAGGATAAAACAGGAACCAAAGCACACGATCAAAAATCTCAACCATATGAAAAGAAGCGAACTCCCGATATGGGAGTGAGACCAGGTGCCCAGGAAGAGTCAGCATCTCCTGCTTGCATGCAACACCCGCCGCTTCAATTCGGTAGAACTGTCAAATCCGGTTACTTCCATTTCGGAAGATATAGAATATAATCTTGGTTCAAATGGTCTAAGACAGAATATTATCCACCATTCTGGAGATGGGGACATCATAGTATATCGACCGTAGAACTTCCTCAGTGACGATGTTTGTCGGTCACAAGCATATCCCTGACTGAGAATCTTATCTGAAAGACGCCTAGCTCTCAGAACAAATGAGTTAAAGAAGATCCTGACGACAATCTCAACAGCACTCACAATAGAGCACAAAATTAAGCATCGACGGACCCCTAGCAAGCTAGAGGTGGGACCAGGTGCCCGGGAGGAGTAAGCATCCCCTGTTGGCTAGACGCACCCGCCGTCGATGTTTAAGCACGGAACTGAAAACAATATATAAAAGCCATGCACTGTCTTACGACAGCCGTATATTTGGTACTTGCTCTGACATAGCGTATCAACTGAGTTATGAACACGCCATAAGCAGGCGATGAAGGATGCTGCTACTCAGAAAAGGAAAGTTTGTAATGCTGAGATTTGTTTGTCATATAGTGAGGTGTTCAAGTGACCATCAGTGTCGTGGCACAACATTATGTCCAAATAGGATGCTGAATTATTTGTCTCTGTAGTTTCTTTGACTTCAAGCTCCGAAGGATAGATACTTCTGAGGTAATCGGCGAATTTTGGATTATTGATGGACAACACATCTTCTATGTATCTGTAAGTGAAGTTGATGTCAGAAGCTAAATTAAAACACTTTTAAAACAACACCGACCCCAACGTGCTACCTTGCCCATTTGTCTCGTTGGTTGAGATGTAGTCTTTTGTATTTAATGTTTCTATGTAGAATGTTTCTTTTTCGTCTCTTGCTGTGTTTTCACATCTGATGTTTTGCTATTACAACCGGGTCAGGGTGGAGATCCCCTTCATTCTACTTTTAGAATATGATACAGTCAAACCTGTCTTATGTGACTTTGCAAGGGCCGACAAAAAATAGGTCACATAGGACAGGTGGTCACTGAATACAGGTTCAAGCTGATTTGATTTTGACAAACAAAATGTCCTTTGTATAAGAGCAATACTATTAAATGAATCACTGCATATATCAGATCGTGTACTTATTGATTCATCGTATTGCACATATAAATCACATTAGATATTTTATCTATCACAGAAGATTTAACTATGAAAGAAACTGATGGAGAGATTTAATGTAAAATATTACGTAGTTTGGGTCCTTTGCAACACTAAAAGTCGTAATATACAGGTTCGGAATTCGGTACGGGTCAGAAAAAATCACGGTCGTTGTCGCGTTAGACAGGTTGTCGCAATATACAGGTGTATTTGATAGGAAAATTACTCGGGAGGAATAAAAAAGGTCACATAAAGCAGGAAGACGCTAAAAAAAGAGGGTCACTTTAAGACAGGTTTGACTGTATATCGAAATGTTGCCTTGGCTGACCATAGAGTTTGATACACCAGAGTGACAAGAACGAGAATTACTTAAAGTTTATTTGATGATCGTGGAAATTATCGCGTGATGTAATTTTTGGGCCTTCTATAATGATCTCGAAAATATATAAGACTAAAGTAAAATACTGCAGATTTCGCAGACAATATCCTTTTTATAGTATTTTCGTGATAAATTCCAAAAGTGAAAATAACCACGATTGCTGTAATTTGAAAATTACCTAAGTATGTAGAATCTAAGGAGTGTATGTTTGATAAAGCTAGGTATTTATTGTTTTCCAGACACCGAATGCAGGGCAGATATAATATTCATGATCGATTCTTCATCATCAAGGTGTCAAGGAAAAGCTTTCAACAAGCAACTTGAATTTTGTAAAACTGTACTAAAGGAAGCCTACATTGACGCTGGATACATGTATATTCGAGTTGGACTCCTAACCTACAATGATGGGCCAAAGATAGAGTTTCACCTCAATAAACACTCGACGAAATTAAAACTATTTGCTGCTATGGATAAACTGAATTGCACTAGTCGACTAACTACTTGGTTCTTGCCCGAGCATTACGTTTTAATTGATAAATGAAAACGCCATATGCTGGTGACGACAGGATGTTGCTACTCAGAAAAGGAAAATTTGTGATATTAAAATTGAAGTCGTCACGTTTGTCATACAGTGAGGTGTCCATATTACCATATGCATCAAAAGACAACATGATATCTAAATAGGACGCTGAATTATTATAGGAAATTCAACATCTTAATGAAATCTGATTCGGTATATATTGTTTTTGTCTCAGATTTCTCTTTTACAAAGTAAATTTTGTGTCGTAATTTACGACGATGAATTTATATTTACGATTACCGTTTTTACTCGTAAATGCGTTGCTAATAATTTGTGACAGTCTCTCTTTCAATTTAGTGTATGGAATTGTGGTGTAAAGTGTCGAAACATCAAGCAATTTCATAGAGTGTACTCTGATGTTTTCCTACGACACTGATGGTCAATAAACACCTCACTGTATGATAAACTTGACGACTTCAATTTCAGCATCACAAATTTTCTTTTCTGAATAGCAACATCCCTTCATTCAATGATTGCCTGCTTATTGCGTGTTCATATGTTAGTTGATACGTTATGCCAGAGCAAGGACAAATATACCGATTTTATTCTGAAAGCTAGGCGTCTTTCAGATAAGCCTTTCAGACAGGGACAAACTAAAGTCTGTGACAAACTAACGTCGTCACTGTGGAAATTGTACGGTCGACATGGGGAACTTGTCATACATTATGATGTCCCCTCTCCAGAATAGTGGATGATATTCTGTCATAGACTATTGGAACCATCCAAACAAGGATTATACTCTTAATCGTCCTAAATGAAAGTAAGCGGATGTGACAATTCTATCAAATTGAAGCGGAAGGTGTTGCATGCAAGCAGGAGATGCGGACTCTTCCTGGGCACCTGGTCTCACTGCCATATCGGGAGCTCACTTTTTATGTGATGGAGATTTTTGTTTGTTTTATCCTGATTTTGTATGCCTTCGGTTTGTGATTTTCTGAATTATCGATTTTGTTCTGTATATTGGGATATGGTCATTATCTATATTTGTCATTTCACACTCTTAGGCTACATTTCTTTATTGTGGATCACTGACGAGGGTTGAGAACCCGAAACGTGCATCTCTGGTCCATGCATATGCTGCAAATTTATCTGTTCTTACATGATGCTATTGAATCTGAAGACGTTGAACGTTTGATAATGTGTTTATTTTATAAGGAACAGACAACACATGTAAGCTCTTTGTTCTGTTGATATGGAGGACATCTCAATGACCCACACTGTGCAGTGACTGTGTAGAAAAGCCGACCATCACGATTCGCATGACCTCCCGTTAACATTTGGGGATGTTTATCAATACATGTGTACTGTGTCGCAGACGCTTGTACATGGTGTCCAGCCATCAGTGTTCCATTGTACTCCTTTGACAGGTTTCCTGGACAATCACTCAGAGCTTTTGAAAATAAGATGTGAAGATATGAAAAAATATGATTTTATATAACAAAAGGGCATTGCAAAGGAAAAATATATAAGATTTTAAAAATATGTTCTGAAGAATTTAGTTTTGTGCTAGTATTGAATTTGAAGACGTTTAACATTTGAACTACTTGGTGACCAAGGGTCCCCGAGGGCCTGAGACTGTGGATCACTGATGATGGTTTAATACCCGAAACGTGCATGTCTGGTCCATGCTGTAAATTTTTCAGGTCTTAAATGATGCTATTGAATTTGAAGACGTTTAACTTCTTTCAGGTAGGATATTCATGAAATATGACAATACTTGACGAATACTGTCCAACTCTCGTCAGAGATGACTACATCGAGATTACTAATTGTATTTGAAAGCTGGTCAGAGATAATACAACTGGCATAGGAAGGCGATTAAGAGGTCCTCTAATATATGAAACCTCCCCTGCTGACAAATTTTGACTACATTCTTTAAACACATTATATTTTTAGATTGACAATTCCATCCGGCATAAATGATAAAACATTATTTGATTTTGTGCATGATCCGTATGCCTGTATAATAAAAAAAACCCGTTAAACAACGCCTTGGCAGGTCATTACGATGTCAATAAGGCCGTTATCGGTTTGATATTGGACATTGACAAAACGATTAACAAATACACGGTCTTTTTTCTGATCACACGCAAAAAAAACACGCATTTCCAATCACACGGGGGCTAATTTTCAAGGAGTCTAAACGAGCTGCAATACCAGAATAAAGAAATAAATCCCCAATGAATAATACTAAAAAGAAACCAAAGAGTACCTTAAGCGATGCCGGAGATTAATTACTAATATCAAATGTAAACGTCTTCAAATTGAAAAGCATCATTTAAGAACAGATAAATTGGCAACATTGACCAGACATGTACGTTTTGGACACTTAACCCTCGTCAGTGATCCTCAAATCTAAACAATGTAATATGCCAAAAAGGTATGAAAGTTACTATGTCGAAAAAGCATACCGAAAGACGTAGCAGAATTGGTGGGATATGATGCTACAGGACCCATGTTTTAGAAATTTCAAGAAATTTTGATAACAGAAATTTTAGAATGCGTTGAAGAAACCATCAACCGAAATTGATCGAACTCAGAAGATCAGACGATCTGACGACGAAAGTGGTTACAACTGTGCTGGCAGAGAACAGCTTTATGTATAGAAATGCCGAATGTCGTGCATCAGCCATTTATGTTGCGAATAGATTATTACTATAAGTGCTGCTTTCAGCTAGAATGATTGAATGTAAAACAAAAATAGTACCTGGAAACATTTTGACCACAGATTTCCCTCGTCTTTTACAAACTGCACATGGAACATCGTGGTCATGATGTTTTTTTCTAACATCGCTGGCTTTTAGGTAGTTCACTTCATACTCTGCTCCGTAAACAAGGGCAGTACCTCCTGGAGATTCTTTGTCATTGAATTGTGGACGTGGGTTATTCATAGGCAAACATAGTGACTCTGCAGCACCGCCCCCATGGGAATAATGGGAGCCCCCGACAGAACCTAATAAATTGGGAAACATGGTAAATACGAGGGCTGATTAATATAATTTGAGCCTCGATTTTCTGGGATGCAAAAGGTATTCTGTCGATCGATTGTCTCCAGAAAGAAAAAACAATCAATGGCAATAAGATGCTTTACTTTTGACACAGTAACGGGAAAACTTTAAACATAGGAAAGCTCACTAGTTAAAGGTGTGTTGTCCCGTCGGGACAATGCTTCATAAGTCTGTCGCTGCCATGGCTGCCATTCATGATTATGGCTTAAATTTGATTGAGTATCCGCCTTATTCACCTGGTCTTGCTCCATCAGACTTTAATCTATTCCCAAAAATGAAAAAGCTATTTTGGCACCCACTTCCAGTCCGATGATTACGTCATACTTGCAGTTGATGCCTTTCTGACACGTCAAGATCAGGAGTTCTTTAAAAGTGGTATAAAGGCCCTTAAATACTGGCGGCAAAAGTGTGTAGATACTAAAGAGGATTATGTAGAAACATAATGCAAAATATCTGATAAAAATCAAGTCCGTAAATACGCGGCTTACAACATATTAACAAGCCCTTGTAAAGGTAAATTATCGTTAGAATGACACAAATTTTGCCCCTATCCCTTCCCGTAAATGTATGGAAGATAATAAGATAATTTGTCAAAGTAGTTAATTTTTCATATACTGTCTTAAAGGCCGGGTTTTCCAACCGAGTGGTCATTACATGTAATATGCACACCTGAGTTATCTTTGCTTGGTAGGCGTCTACTGACCAGTAATATTCCTAGAGACTCAAGCAATGTGTGACATCAAAGATGTCTACATAACTACAGGTATACTTGATTAATATGAATATTAGATATACCACAAGTTTATCTATTTGAAGCTGTCAATACAAAAAAATAAAAAAGGTTATTAATGATACATAGGACCAATCAGAATGCGATCAGAGATGTTAACCTTACAACGGTCAGTGAAGAAATTACAGGAAATTTGCCTGTCTTCTTTAATAGTCCCCACCCGGTCTATAAATGTTTTTGATTAGATTGTATTTTTGTATCTTTAGGTTGTTTCAAGTCAATGCAAGAAACTAGTATATTATCATACATGTAGGAACGACAGAATGTCGATAAAACCCCATACAATCATGATTCATTAGATACGAAAGGCTCATAAAATAAGAAAAAAAGGGGAGACAAACACTAGTCTAGTATATATCATACCTGTATATAGTAATTCAGCATATTCGGGGCAATCCTGTCGTCCCTATCTGGTATAGATAATATGATTTTTTGCTGGAAATCAATACAGAATAATTTTGTTTTGAATATAGATTTTTAAATTTGGAAAAAAAATTGTTTAAATCCCTGCAAAATTCGAAGAATGGTAAAATATATGAAAAATGAACAAAAAGTCTTCGACAGGGAGATTTAAAGAATAAATAACAAATTTAGTTTTGTTAATAAATTTGAGGACATTGAGTGTTAGATGTTATTTATTAACAAAAAAATGTTATGTAAACAGCAAAAATAGTAATATAGTAATAATATTAAGTAATGGTCATTTCTGTTGCACGCTCTGTTTTTTTCCCTGATATAGTTATGCTGAATTTTGGAGTTACATGTCCTTCATCTCATACATCGTAGAACTACACTATAATTGAAAATCTTTAATGCAAAATGGAAAATTTTGATACATCGCAGTGATCTGAATAATAAAACATACATCGAATTTTGACAAATGAGGAAAAAGAGGAGCGTAGGTCAGTTTCTGTCTTTTCTAAAGCTTCTTTAAAATCGTTTCTTATTGTTTCAGCTGTCTTTTTAAGTTCTGCTTTCATGCTTTCCAAGTTCTTGTAGCCAACTGATGTCACTTCCTGTCCAACCAGAAATCCTTGTAGTATGTTCTTACATTGTTGATCACCTGCCTGACACACATGTAGTATTACCAATACCACCACAGACGTATATGATACGGAATGCATCTGTTATTAAAGAGGATTTAAAAATTACATATCACTAAAAAAAGTTCCCCACGTCCAAGTGTTTAAAGTGATTCAATAACTCATTTTTCAAGGTATATAGCAGAGAGAATTTTCTAACTTGGCAAACAATCAGCGTTATTAATGTATGTGGATAACCGTCCCTACATATCTTCCCTTTATTTTACATTTTCATAAAAAATTTGGAGATTAACATCCCTTGTGCCATCCCTTGCAAGTTTTACGCCACATTATTTTATACATTTGATTGGGTCTTTGACTACAACCAACACACAATTAACGACCGTTCATTTTAAAGAAATATATATACCTGGGAGCAAGGAATTAAAACCGGGGGGGGGGGGGGCGAGGGGGGGGGGGGGTTGCAAAATAAATATCGTTCTTATTATGAATGATTGATCAACCATTCTAATTAATTATGTTTGTTTCACGCATTCTGATTGGTCCACTGCATTTCCAAATGACTAATATGGATAATGACCATAGCCAAATACAAAGTACGAAATCGATACTTCAGGATATCACAAACCGAAGGCAAACAAATTGAGGATCAAACTGGAACCAAAGCAAACAAGCAGAAACCTTCACCACATGAAAAGAATCGAACCTCCAATATGGGAGTGAGACCAGCTGTCCAGGAAGAGTAAGCATCTTCTGCTTGCATGCAACACTCGTCGCTTCAGTTCGGCAGGAATATCACATCCGCTTACTTCCATTTCGGAAGATACAAGTAAAGTCTGTGGTTGTTTGGTTCAAGTGGTCTAAGACAGAATATCATCCAACATTCTGGACAATGGGACATCATAGTGTATGACGAGTTCCCCGTATCGACCATAGAACTTCCTCAGTGACGATGTAAGTAGACCACAAACGTATCCCTGACTTAGAAGCTTATCTGAAGACGCCTAGTTTTCAGAACAAAGTCTATATTTGTTACGTGGTCTGGCATAACGTATCAATAAGGTTATTAACACGCCATAAACAGGCGATGAAGGGATGTTGCTACTCAGAAAAGGACAGTTTATGATGCTGAAACTTAAGTTGTCATGTTTATTATAAAGTGAGGTGTTCTTGTTACCATCAGTGTCAAAGGACAACATTATGTCCAAATAGGATGCTGCATTAATGTATCTTTAGTTACGTTGACTTCAAGCTCAGACGGATAGATTCTGCTAAGGTAATTCGCGAAGAGTGAAATGTATTTGTGATATAAACGTGAGCTTTGAGACAAAGGACATTCATACGAAACTTATCTGTAAGTGAAGTTAAAGTCGGAAGCTAAGTATCTTTTCCCTTCAGAGTTCAAAAATTGAATGAATTCAGCTTCGTACGAGTACAGAAAAATGTCGACGAGGACCCACTCCTTGCACAATTGGTCCCCATTGGAATTCCGACAATTCGTTGGAAGACCTTTCCTCCAAACACCACAAAAATGTCGTCGATCAGGAAGTTAAACATCTAAATAATATCTGTTTCAGTGTACTTATTTAGAGAATCGGACTTTCCTTTTACAAAGTAGGTTTGTCATAGTTAACAACAATAGATTTATATTTGCGATCGCCGTTCGTGTTTGTAAACGCATAACTGATAATTTTTGCGAGTCTTTCTTTCAATTCAGAATGTGGGATTGTAGTGTAAACTGTCAAAAATTCAAAGGCTTTGATACAATGGACTTTACTGAAATGAGTGGATTTCAGATGCTCTATAAGTTCCTTCGAATTCTTTAAAATCCACACCTGGTTAATTCTGCTACAAGAATATACTGTCGAAGGATATCTATATATACCAACAGTGTTATCGACAATATATTATATAAAATGTGGTCTAAATGCATTGAGAGGCTGCGTCCAGATACTTCATTATACTATCTCTTTACGTGGTTATCTGCACAGCGGGGATCTTAATCAGATTAACACTTACAGAAATACCTGCAGAGCGATGCATATAAGTCTGAAAGTCTTTCAGTCTCCTTCCTTTTATGTGTTGTCATTAATGTTTGATGTTACTGTATGTCTGTTTCGATTTAATACTCTGTTGCTTTCGTGGGTCCGAATTTCAAAAGAAATTGATCATAATTTTTGTAAAATTTCCAGAAAGTCTTTACTAGTTTGTGAAAGCGAAAACCCTGACTACTCTTCAAAAGAAGAAACGCATTTAACAATATAACAGTGTATAATTATTATTCAAATGCACAAGCTATTGATTATGTGACCTTATTTGTTTGCATTAATGATGAAATAGAGAAAGGACAAGCAGTTCAGGGCTTAAGTACGAATTTTTGATTATCATAAAATCTCTTTTTTTTTTGGTAAAAATATGAAATTTTGAATTTTCGACTTTTTATGTTTTTATGCATTTTCAATGTTAATGAGGAATTTGAACTTTGCCCAAGTGAAAGTTCATTGATGTCCATAAAAAATTTGAACTCTAACTTCTTCGGGTCACTTCTGCTTTAACGCAATGCGCGCTTTCAATGTCCGATGCCATGCGTTTAATCATTGCGACATGATTGAATGACTCCCATTTGTAAGTGAGTAATACTCTTTAAAGTTCAAGGATCAAAAAGTCAAAATTAGAGCATTTTTCTCCTTATGAAACAAATTTCTCTCGATAAAACTGATTCCAAATTTTTGGAATGCGGCGAACTTTGGATGACGTGAAAGAATAAAATTTCATCATGCGTAGTAATGCCGCCATTATGAGATTGTTGCTGTTTAGTATGGTGTATCCATTGTCAATCGAATCAGAACATTTTCAAATGATATGGAAAACAAGCGCACGCGGATCTCCGAAAAATACACAATTTGGCCCTCTAACATCGAGGGCATATTGTTTTAGTCATTTTAACCAACATTTTAAAACACTAAAGAGGTTCTCGTTGAAAGCTTAAGGTCTCAAAATACCATTATGTACATTTGGTTTGATTTTGTCTATCAACATGATAAATGTGATTATTTTATATGTGCACTAAGGATGAAATGAACAAATGCTATGCGTTACTTTTTTTGATGAGTATATATCAACAATATTGGAAATCTGACAAGTCCTGGATGCCAATCCGTTAATGTATTGCGGTTGTTTTACCATACAATAAGAAGACGTCGAAGTCATAAAATACCAAAATACAACAAACGAGATATTCTTAATATATCTTTCGACGGTCTTTTGCCATTTGTCAACCAACAGTTGGCCTTCACCATATCTGTACGAAGTTGTACTCTCTTCCTTTAAAGAAATTGCATGACTTGAACGAATAAGCGATGTTCTTACATTTTACCGACACCGGTTCAGCAAAATATCGCATTCAAAGTATTATTATGGTATTCTCATCAAATAGACTTTTTATGGCCGTCAAATCTGACGTACCTGTTTGCAATGCAAATCTTCACTTCCTTAAAATCTAATTTGCAAATGAAGGGATCGATGCTCTGCGTTAATAACATTCTAAATAACAGTTATGTGATGGATAAAATCCCTCCATATTTCAAATACCAGGAGGCGTCTTGCATTTCCTACACATATACACAACCCGATACTTCCAAAATATCTAATAATAAACAAAAATTGACACGTCTAGATGTACACCACCTTTCACAAAACCCCATCCAATACACATGTTCATCCTCTGCTTTCATCTACCAACCATGTAATCATGTGGTTACTGGTGACTTTAACATCGTCCGTAACAGTAAACTTACAGAAACAGTAAAAATACAGGGAACCCCTTTCTTTCACATGGCGGGAAAACTTTGAAATTATTATTGATGTGAGGAGTATGCCAGATGGTGGGCAAAAAGGATGACGCGGAAACGTAAAATCCATTGAAGAATCACTTAAAAGAAGAATAGATCGAGCGTCTTCGGCACTCAGTTAACAACAGAAACGAATCAGATTTCCATGACCTTGTTGTTGTCAAAGAACTTTCTGACCTCTGATAACGATGCTACTGCTGACAAAGCGGCAAACAATTTTACTTTCGTTTGCAATTCATACTATTTCAAAATGCTTGAGAGAGGAACTATGACTACATTCAGCACCTGGAAATCCAACATACACACTTTCGAACTTATCTGTATCTGAAATACTTGACAACCAAAATTATCTGTACCTGAACTACAAAAAAAAAAAAAAACCACCCATCCCGCTACATTTTTCGGTAAATTTTTGTACAAAATAATTTACAGATACAAAGACGATGTGTTGTCCATCAATAATCAAAAATTCGCGGATTACCTGAGCAGTATCTATCCTTCAGAGCTTGAAGTCAAAGAAACTACAGAGACAAATAATTCAGCATCCTATTTGGACATAATGTTGTCCTACGACACTGATGGTCACATGAACACCTCACTCTATGACAAACGTGACGACTTCAATTTCAGCATTACAAACTTCCTTTTCTGAGTAGCAACATCTCTTCATCGCCTGCTTATGGCGTGTTCCTCTCAGTTGATACGCTATGCCAGAGCAAGTACACAATGAACGGATTCAGATAAGCTTCTCAGTCAGAGATATGTTTGTGACCGACTAACATCAGATAAAACTTTGGTGATTAAGGTCGATACAGATTTGGTAGTTAATATTGAGGAACAAGCGATGAAACGTTGTTTGTACGGATTCGTATTGTATTTTATGTATACAGTATAAGTATGGTAAATCTAAATTGTCCGTGTCAAAGACAAAGGAAAGAAAAGCTGATTTGTGGTTATCTATAATTTCAGAGACAGAAAGATTAATTGGGGTGTAAGTAGGATTTCCAGGTGTCGAAATTCCAGGTGTCGGACCAGTAGTCCCGAAGGGTACATGTAGCCAAGTTCGATCAATGTCGGTAGGTCGTATCTTCAAACGCATTTGAAAATTTCTGTATTCAAAATTGTCTCAAATTTCTAATAACCTTGGTCCTGTGGCATCATATACCAACCTTCTCATTACTTTTTTTCGGTATATTTAGGACATAATTTTCACAGATTTTAGCCATATTACATTGTTTAGATTGAGGATCACTGACGAGGGTTGAATACTTGCAACTTGCATGCCTGGTCCATGCTGTAAATTTATCTGCTTTAAAATGATGCTAATGAATATGAAGAGATTAAACAATTAAACTCAACTCTTTAACAAGGCGGTCAAAATAGTACTCTTTGTAAGTAAATGTGTAATAAAACTATTCACTGAACAAACTTAAAAAGTATTTCTACATAAATTAGCATGTTACAAGCTTTCGTGCATTTTGTTGGTATAATCGTTCTGTGATCATCAGATCAAATAACGTCATCGTGTGACGAATAGCTATGGTTATGGGCTTGAAAACAGCGTTCTACATGCATTTAGTGCATGGTTCGCACCTTTACACAATAGATAATTGCTGGTCAGTAATGACTTGGTGCGTACCAAGTAAAATCTCAATGCTTCATTGCTTCAATGCGAAATTTTGATGGTAAAGGGAGCTCTCATTTTATTTCTAAGGGAGAGGGAAGAAAAAACTTGGAAAAAAAAACTCCGGGTGGACCTTTCTTAAATATAAATTTTACCCAAACAACCGAATAAGAAAGATTATCATGCAGTCGCCATAAGACTGAATAAGGACGAACAAAAAGTGAGTTCGGGATGCGTCCCCGCCCCAATTAAATGAAATGATGGCTCCCGCAGCAGCGAAGGTTCAATCATAAAAAAAATCCGGTAACTTTAGGCTCTACGAGGAATCCAACATCCTGAACTGTTTACCATAATACATCAACGAATGAAAGGCAGAAAAGCCCCAAACAAACAAATCAGAACAATCAAAAAAAAAAAAAAAAAAAAAGATAGATACAGGAAAGAATAGGTAAATGAATCAATATATACGTGTAAATATATCTCTTTTTTCCTATTTCCAAATTTCGAATACATATCACTGTTAAACGTCTTCAAATCCAATAAATTTGATTTTTTTATACATCCGTCATTCCAGCATACGGAAAAGTATTCCATTACAGCAGACACCCCCTTTCCGACATTACTTTGTGTAATATTTTCCTGAAACATTGCTTGAGTCATCGGCGGGGGGGGGGGGGTCCATATGGTTAAAAAAAGACAAAATTTGAATTTTGTTTCAAAGGGAGAAGGTAGGAAGAACTTGAAAAAAAAACACTACAACTGGAGGTTTAATTAGAATTTCTGATCCAAGGCTCCACGCAGCTGGAAAAAAATAAAGATCAAGCAACAGTCATTTGATAGAATTCAGATTTAAAAATATGGGTCCCCCCCCAAACATAAAAGTGGTCGCTTTCTAAAAATTACTGAGTATACTTTTTATAGAAGTATTATCTTTTACAAAAAGATGGCCGTCAGTTAGCCGACTTTAAATGTTGTAAATTCTGGTAAGAAAAAAAAAATCGGAAAACACGAGACTATAGTCGCACATTTCCGGGCTTTTGCGTTTCGGTTTTTTTTTTTCGGTGTGTTAGAAATTGTCTAAACGAGAGAAGAGACTACTTTTTTGATAAGCTAGTTTACGAATGAACAAAAAAAAGTACTTCGAAATTTCTGTTATTTTTCGAGATTATTTTAAAGATCTGTTTACTCGTGGGTGGTTCCAAACAAAAAATCAGGGGGGGGGGGGTTCAGCATAAGGTTTTTAAATAAATCGTAAAAACGGGATAAAATTACGAATTTCTTTTCAGTTTTCCAGGATTGGTCCTAAACTGCCTAACATCCATTCTTGGGGATATGGGAATGAGACCAGGTGCCGAGGAAGAGTCAGCATCTCCTACTTGCATGCAACACCCGCAGCTTCAATTCGGTAGGACTGTCACATCCGGTTACTTTCATTTCGGAAGATATAGAGTATAATCTTTGGTTTGATGGTTCAAATGGTCTAAGACAGAATATTATCCACCATTCCGGAGAGTGGGACATCAAAGTGTATGACGAGTTCCCCATATCGACCGTAGAACTTCCTCAGTGACGATGTTAGTCGATCACAAACATATCCCTGACTGAGAAGCTTATCTGAAAGACGCCTAGCTTTCAGAACAAAATCCGTATATTTGGTACTTGCTCTGACGTATCAAATGAGATATGAACACGCCATAAGCAGGCGATGAAGGGATGTTCCCTGACATTGTCGCCATAGCACTTTCTATATAGACATTACGTCAGACAGTGCATAAATTTTATATATTTTCATTTCCATGCTTCTTTAACTCATAAACATCGACGGCGGGTGCGGCTAGCCAACAGGGGATGCTTACTCCTCCCGGGCACCTGGTCCCACCTCTAGCTTGCTAGGGGTCCGTCGATGTTTAATTTCGTGCTCTATTGTGAGTGCTGTTGAGATTATCGTCAGGATCTTCTTTAACTCATTTGCTACTCAGAAAAGGAAAGTTTGTAATGCTGAAATTTGTTTGTCATAGAGTGAGGTGTTCAAACATTATGTCCAAATAGGATACTGAATTATTTGTCACTGTAGTTTCTTTGACTTCAAGCTCCAAAGGATAGATACTGCTGAGGTAATCAGCGAATTTTGGATTATTGATGGACAACACATCGTCAATGTATCTGTAAGTGAAGTTGAAGTCAGAAGCTAAGTATCTTTTCCCTTCAGAGACCAAAGATTAAATGAATTCAGCTTCGTATGAGTAGAGGAAAATGTCGGCAAGGAGTGGGGCACAATTGTTCCCCATTGGAATTCCGACAATTTGCTGTAATACCCTTCCTCCAAACACCACAGAAATGTTGTCGAAGGATAGATACTTCTGAGGTAATCCGCGAATTTTGGATTATTGAGGGACAAGACATCGTCTATGTATCTGTAAGTGAAGTTGAAGTCAGAAGCTAAACTAAAACACTTTTAAAACAACACCGACTCCAACGTGCTACCTTGCCCATCTGTCTCGTTGGTTGAGATGTAGTCTTTTGTGTTTAATGTTTCTATGTAGTATGTTTCTTTTTCGTCTCTTGCTGTGTTTTCACATCAGATGTTTTGCTATTACAACCGGGTCAGGGTGGAGATCCCCTTCATTCTACTTTTAGAATATGATATATCGAAATGTTGCCTTGGCTGACCATAGAGTTTGATACACCAGAGTGACAAGAACGAAAATTACTAAAAGTTTATTTGATGATCGTGGAAATTATCGCGTGATTTAATTTTTTGGTCTTCTATAATGATCTCGAAAATATATAAGACTTAAGTAAAATACTGCAGATTTCGCAGAAAAAAACCCTTCCAGTGTATTGTTGCAATAGTAATTTCGCGATAAATTCCCAAAGTGAAAATAACCACGATTGCTGTAACTTGATTATTACCTAAATATGAAGAATTTAAGGAGTGTATGGTTGATAAAGCTAGGTATTTTTTTTCCAGACACCGAATGCAGGGCAGATATAATATTCATGATTGATTCTTCATCATCAAGCTGTGAAGGAAAAGATTTCAACAAGCAACTAGAATTTTGTAAAACTGTACTAAAGGAAGCCTACATTGACGCTGGATATATGTATATTCGAGTTGAACTCCTAACCTACAATGATGGGCCAAAGATAGAGTTTCACCTCAATAAACACTCGACGAAATCCAAACAATTTGCTGCTATGGATCAACTGAATTGCACTTGTGGACTAACTACTTGGAGCTTGCCCGAGCATTACGTATTAATTGAGAAATGAAAACGCCATATGCTGGTGACGACGGGATGTTGCTACTCAGAAAAGGAACATTTGTGATATTAAAATTGGAGTCGTCACGTTTGTCATACAGTGAGGTGTCCATGTTACCATGTGCGTCAAAAGACAACATGATATCTAAATAGGACGCTGAATTATTATAGGAAATTCAACATCTTAATGAAATCTGAATCGGTATATATTGTTTTTGTCTCATATTTCTCTTTTACAAAGAAACTTTGTTTCGTAATTTACGACGATGAATTTATATTTACGATTACCGTTTTTACTCGTAAATCCGTTGCTAATAATTTGTGACAGTCTCTCTTTCAATTTTGTGTATGGAATTGTGGTGTAAAGTGTCGAAACATCAAGCGATTTTATAGAGTGTACTCTAATGTTGTCCTACGGCACTGATGGTCAATGAACACCTCACTCTATGATAAACATGACGACTTCAATTTCAGCACTACAAATTTTCTTTTCTTAATAGCAACATCCCTTCATCGCCTGCTTATTGCGTGTTGATATGTTAGTTGATAAGCTATGCCAGAGCAAGGACAAATATACCGATTTTATTCTGAAAGCTAGGCGTCTTTCAGATAAGCTTTTCAGACAGGGATACGTCTGTGACAAACTAACATCGTCACTGTGGAAATTGTACGGTCGACATGGGGAACTCGTCATACATTATGATGTCCCCTCTCCAGAATAGTGGATGATATTCTGTCATAGACTATTGGAACCATCCAAACAAAGATTATACTCTATATCTTCCTAAATGAAAGTAACCGGATGTGACAATTCTACCGAATTGAAGCGGAAGGTGTTGCATGCATGCAAGCAGGAGATGCGGACTCTTCCTGGGCACCTGGTCTCACTGCCATATCGGGAGCTCACTTTTGTTCATGTGGTGGAGGTTTCTGTTTGTTTTATCCTGATTTTGTATGCCTTCGGTTTGTGATTTTCTGAATTATCGATTTTGTTCTGTATATTGGGATATGGTCATTTTCTATATTTGTCATTTCACACTCTTAGGCTACATTTTTTATTGTGGATCACTGACGAGGGTTGAGAACCCGAAACGTGCATCTCTGGTCCATGCATATGCTGCAAATTTATCTGTTCTTAAATGATCCTATTGAATCTGAAGACGTTTAACGTTTGATAATGTGTTTATTTTATAAGGAACAGACAACACATGTAAGCTCTTTGTTCTGTTGATATGGAGGACATCTCAATGACCCACACTGTGCAGTGACTGTGTAGAAAAGCCGACCATTAAGATCCGCATGACCTCCCGTTAACATTTGGGGATGTTTATCAATACATGTGTACTGTGTCGCAGACGCGTGTGTATACTGTCCAGCCATCAGTGTTCCATTGTACTCCTTGGACAGGTTTCCTGGACAATCACTCAGAGCTTTTGAAAATAAGATGTGAAGATATGAAAAAAGAAAAATTTTATTTAACAAAAGGGCATTGCAAAGGAAAAATATATAAGATTTTTAAAATATGTACTGAAGAATTTAGTTTTGTGCTAGTATTGAATTTGAAAACGTTTAACATTTGAACTACTTGGTGACCAAGGGTCCCCGAGGGCACATGTAGCCAAGTTCGATCAACTTTGGTTGATCGTCTGTCTCTTTAACGCATTTGAAATTTTCTGTTACAAAATTTCTTGAAATTTCTTAAACGTGGGTCCTGTAGCATCCCACCTATTCTGCTACGTCTTTTGGTACACTTTTGGACATACATTTCATACTTTTTGGCCATTTTACATTGATTAGACTGACGATCACTGATGATGGTTTAGTACCCGAAACGTTAATGTCTGGTCCATGCTGTAAATTTATCAGGTCTTAAATGATGCTATTGAATTTGAAGACATTTAACATTTGAACTATTTGGTGAGTGTCACTGCTGGTGAACCAAGGGTCCCCGAGGGCACATGTAGCCAAGTTCGATCAACTTTGGTTGATCGTCTGTCTCTTTAACGCATTTGAAATTTTCTGTTACAAAATTTCTTGAAATTTCTAAAACGTGGGTCCTGTAGCATCATATCCCACCTATTCTGCTACGTCTTTTGGTACACTTTTGGACATAATGTTCATACTTGTTGGTCATTTTACATTGTTTAGACTGAGGATTACTGACGAGGGTTTACTACCCGAAACGTGCATGTTTGGTCCATGCTGTAAGTTTATCCGGTCTTAAATGATGCTATTTTGAATTTGAAGACGTAACGGTTTAACATCTTTCAGGTAAGATATTCACAAAATATGACAATACTTGACGAATACTGTCAGAGATGACTACATCCAGATTACTATTTGTATTTGAAAGCTGGTCAGAGACAATACAACTGGCATAGGAAGGCGATTGAGAGGTCCTCTAATATATGAAATCTCCTCTGCTGACAAAACTTTAACATTTTGACTACATTCTTTAAACACATTATATTTTCAGATTGACAATCCCATCCGGCATAATAAAGCATTATTTGATTTTGTGCATGATCCGTATGCCTTTATAATAGAAAAAACCCGTTAAATAATGCCTTGGCAGGTCATTACGATGTCAATAAGGCCGTTATCAGTTTGATATTGGATATTCACAAAACGATTAACAAATACACGGTCTTTTTTCTGATCACACGCAAAAAAAAAACACGCATTTCCAATCACACGGGAGTTAATTTCAGATTTCAAGGAGTGTAAACGAGCTGCAATACCAGATTAAAGAAATACATCCCCTATGAATAATACTGAAAAGAAAACAAAGAGTACCGTAAGCGATGACAGAGATTAATCACTAATATTAAATGTAAACGTCTTCAAATTGAATAGCATCATTTAAGAACAGATAAATTGGCAACATTGACCAGACATGTACGTTTCGGACACTTAACCCTCGTCAGTGATCCTCAAATCTAAACAATGTAATATGCCAAAAAGGTATGAAAGTTACTATGTCGAAAAAGCATACCGAAAGACGTAGCAGAATTGGTGGGATATGATGCTACAGGACCCACGTTTTAGAAATTTCAAGAAATTTTGATAACAGAAATTTTAGAATGCGTTGAAGAAACCATCAACCGAAATTGATCGAACTCAGAAGATCAGACGATCTGACGACGAAAGTGTTTACAACTGTGCTGGCAGAGAACAGCTTTATGTATAGAAATGCCGAATGTCGTGCATCAGCCATTTATGTTGCGAATAGATTATTACTATAAGTGCTGCTTTCAGCTAGAATGATTGAATGTAAAACAAAAATAGTACCTGGAAACATTTTGACCACAGATTTCCCTCGTCTTTTACAAACTGCACATGGAACATCGTGGTCATGATGTTTTTTTCTAACATCACTGGCTTTAAGGTAGTTCACTTCATACTCTGCTCCGTAAACAAAGGCAGCACCTCCTGGTGAGTCTTGGTCATTGAATTGTGGACGTGGGTCCTTCATAGGCAAACATAATGACTCTGCAGCACCGCCCCTATGGGAATAATGGGAGCCCCCGACAGAACCTAATAAATTGGGAAACATGGTAAATACGAGGTCTGATTAATATGATTTGAGCCTCGATAGTAATATAGTAATAATATTATGTAATGGTCATTTCTGTTGCACGCTCTGTTTTTTTCCCTGATATAGTTATGCTGAATTTTGGAGTTACATGTCCTTCATCTCATACATCGTAGAACTACACTATAATTGAAAATCTTTAATGCAAAATGGAAAAATTTGATACATCGCCGTGATCTGAATAATAAAACATACCTCGAATTTTGACAAATGAGGAAAAAGAGGAGCGTAGGTCAGTTTCTGTCTTTTCTAAAGCTTCTTTAAAATCGTTTCTTATTGTTTCAGCTGTCTTTTTAAGTTCTGCTTTCATGCTTTCCAAGTTCTTGTAGCCAACTGATGTCACTTCCTGTCCAACCAGAAATCCTTGTAGTATGTTCTTACATTGTTGATCACCTGCCTGACACACATGTAGTATTACCAATACCACCACAGACGTATATGATACGGAATGCATCTGTTATTAAAGAGGATTTAAAAATTACATATCACTAAAAAAAGTTCCCCACGTCCAAGTGTTTAAAGTGATTCAATAACTCATTTTTCAAGGTATATAGCAGAGAGAATTTTCTAATTTGGCAAACAATCAGCGTTATTAATGTATGTGGATAACCGTCCCTACATATCTTCCCTTTATTTTACATTTTTATAAAAAAATAGGAGATTAACATCCCTTGTGCCATCCCTCGCAAGTTTTACGCCACATTATTTTATACATTTGATTGGGTCTTTGACTACAACCAACACACAATTAACGACCGTTCATTTTAAAGAAATATATATACCTGGGAGCAAGGAATTAAAACCGGGGGGGGGGGGGGCGAGGGGGGGTTGCAAAATAAATATCGGTCTTATTATGAATGATTGATCAACCATTCTAATTAATTATGTTTGTTTCACGCATTCTGATTGGTCCACTGCATTTCCAAATGACTAATATGGATAATGACCATAGCCAAATACAAAGTACGAAATCGATACTTCAGGATATCACAAACCGAAGGCAAACAAATTGAGGATCAAACTGGAACCAAAGCAAACAAGCAGAAACCTTCACCACATGAAAAGAATCGAACCTCCAATATGGGAGTGAGACCAGCTGTCCAGGAAGAGTAAGCATCTTCTGCTTGCATGCAACACTCGTCGCTTCAGTTCGGCAGGAATATCATATCCGCTTACTTCCATTTCGGAAGATACAAGTAAAGTCTGTGGTTGTTTGGTTCAAGTGGTCTAAGACAGAATATCATCCAACATTCTGGACAATGGGACATCATAGTGTATGACGAGTTCCCCGTATCGACCATAGAACTTCCTCAGGGACGATGTAAGTAGACCTCAAACGTATCCCTGACTTAGAAGCTTATCTGAAGACGCCTAGTTTTCAGAACAAAGTCTATATTTGTTACGTGGTCTGGCATAACGTATCAATAAGGTTATTAACACGCCATAAACAGGCGATGAAGGGATGTTGCTACTCAGAAAAGGACAGTTTATGATGCTGAAACTTAAGTTGTCATGTTTATTATAAAGTGAGGTGTTCTTGTTACCATCAGTGTCAAAGGACAACATTATGTCCAAATAGGATGCTGCATTAATGTATCTTTAGTTACGTTGACTTCAAGCTCAGACGGATAGATTCTGCTAAGGTAATTCGCGAAGAGTGAAATGTATTTGTGATATAAACGTGAGCTTTGAGACAAAGGACATTCATACGAAACTTATCTGTAAGTGAAGTTAAAGTCGGAAGCTAAGTATCTTTTCCCTTCAGAGTTCAAAAATTGAATGAATTCAGCTTCGTACGAGTACAGAAAAATGTCGACGAGGACCCACTCCTTGCACAATTGGTCCCCATTGGAATTCCGACAATTCGTTGGAAGACCTTTCCTCCAAACACCACAAAAATGTCGTCGATCAGGAAGTTAAACATCTAAATAATATCTGTTTCAGTGTACTTATTTAGAGAATCGGACTTTCCTTTTACAAAGTAGGTTTGTCATAGTTAACAACAATAGATTTATATTTGCGATCGCCGTTCGTGTTTGTAAACGCATAACTGATAATTTTTGCGAGTCTTTCTTTCAATTCAGAATGTAGGATTGTAGTGTAAACTGTCAAAAATTCAAAGGCTTTGATACAATGGACTTTACTGAAATGAGTGGATTTCAGATGCTCTATAAGTTCCTTCGAATTCTTTAAAATCCACACCTGGTTAATTCTGCTACAAGAATATACTGTCGAAGGATATCTATATATACCAACAGTGTTATCGACAATATATTATATAAAATGTGGTCTAAATGCATTGAGAGGCTGCGTCCAGATACTTCATTATACTATCTCTTTACGTGGTTATCTGCACAGCGGGGATCTTAATCAGATTAACACTTACAGAAATACCTGCAGAGCGATGCATATAAGTCTGAAAGTCTTTCAGTCTCCTTCCTTTTATGTGTTGTCATTAATGTTTGATGTTACTGTATGTCTGTTTCGATTTAATACTCTGTTGCTTTCGTGGGTCCGAATTTCAAAAGAAATTGATCATAATTTTTTGTAAAATTTCCAGAAAGTCTTTACTAGTTTGTGAAAGCGAAAACCCTGACTACTCTTCAAAAGAAGAAACGCATTTAACAATATAACAGTGTATAATTATTATTCAAATGCACAAGCTATTGATTATGTGACCTTATTTGTTTGCATTAATGATGAAATAGAGAAAGGACAAGCAGTTCAGGGCTTAAGTAGGAATTTTTGATTATCATAAAATCTCTTTTTTTTTGGTAAAAATATGAAATTTTGAATTTTCGACTTTTTATGTTTTTATGCATTTTCAATGTTTATGAGGAATTTGAACTTTGCCCAAGTGAAAGTTCATTGATGTCCATAAAAAATTTGAACTCTAACTTCTTCGGGTCACTTCTGCTTTAACGCAATGCGCGCTTTCAATGTCCGATGCCATGCGTTTGATCATTGCGACATGATTGAATGACTCCCATTTGTAAGTGAGTAATACTCTTTAAAGTTCAAGGATCAAAAAGTCAAAATTAGAGCATTTTTCTCCTTATGAAACAAATTTCTCTCGATAAAACTGATTCCAAATTTTTGGAATGCGGCGAACTTTGGATGACGTGAAAGAATAAAATTTCATCATGCGTAGTAATGCCGCCATTATGAGATTGTTGCTGTTTAGTATGGTGTATCCATTGTCAATCGAATCAGAACATTTTCAAATGATATGGAAAACAAGCGCACGCGGATCTCCAAAAAATACACAATTTGGCCCTCTAACATCGAGGGCATATTGTTTTAGTCATTTTAACCAACATTTTAAAACACTAAAGAGGTTCTCGTTGAAAGCTTAAGGTCTCAAAATACCATTATGTACATTTGGTTTGATTTTGTCTATCAACATGATAAATGTGATTATTTTATATGTGCACTAAGGATGAAATGAACAAATGCTATGCGTTACTTTTTTTGATGAGTATATATCAACAATATTGGAAATCTGACAAGTCCTGGATGCCAATCCGTTAATGTATTGCGGTTGTTTTACCATACAATAAGAAGACGTCGAAGTCATAAAATACCAAAATACAACAAACGAGATATTCTTAATATATCTTTCGACGGTCTTTTGCCATTTGTCAACCAACAGTTGGCCTTCACCATATCTGTACGAAGTTGTACTCTCTTCCTTTAAAGAAATTGCATGACTTGAACGAATAAGCGATGTTCTTACATTTTACCGACACCGGTTCAGCAAAATATCGCATTCGAAGTATTATTATGGTCATCTCATCAAATAGACTTTTTATGGCCGTCAAATCTGACGTACCTGTTTGCAATGCAAATCTTCACTTCCTTAAAATCTAATTTGCAAATGAAGGGATCGATGCTCTGCGTTAATAACATTCTAAATAACAGTTATGTGATGGATAAAATCCCTCCATATTTCAAATACCAGGAGGCGTCTTGCATTTCCTACACATATACACAACCCGATACTTCCAAAATATCTAATAATAAACAAAAATTGACACGTCTAGATGTACACCACCTTTCACAAAACCCCATCCAATACACATGTTCATCCTCTGCTTTCATCTACCAACCATGTAATCATGTGGTTACTGGTGACTTTAACATCGTCCGTAACAGTAAACTTACAGTAACAGTAAAAATACAGGGAACCCCTTTCTTATACATGGCGGGAAAACTTTGAAATTATTATTGATGTGAGGAGTATGCCAGATGGTGGGCAAAAAGGAGGACGCGGAAACGTAAAATCCATTGAAGAATCACTTAAAAGAAGAATAGATCGAGCGTCTTCGGCACTCAGTTAACAACAGAAACGAATCAAATTTTCATGACCCTGTTGTTGTCAAAGAACTTTCTGACCTCTGATAACGATGCTACTGCTGACAAAGCGGCAAACAATTTTACTTTCGTTTGCAATTCATACTATTTCAAATGCTTGAGAGAGGAACTATGATTACATTCAGCACCTGGAAATCCAACATACACACTTTCGAACTTATCTGTATCTGAAATACTTGACAACCAAAATTATCTGTACCTGAACTACAAAAAAAAACCACCCATCCCGCTACATTTTTCGGTAAATTTTTGTACAAAATAATTTACAGGTACAAAGACGATGTGTTGTCCATCAATAATCCAAAATTCGCGGATTACCTGAGCAGTATCTATCCTTCAGAGCTTGAAGTCAAAGAAACTACAGAGACAAATAATTCAGCATCCTATTTGGACATAATGTTGTCCTACGACACTGATGGTCACATGAACACCTCACTCTATGACAAACGTGACGACTTCAATTTCAGCATTACAAACTTCCTTTTCTGAGTAGCAACATCTCTTTATCGCCTGCTTATGGCGTGTTCCTCTCAGTTGATACGCTATGCCAGAGCAAGTACACAATGAACGGTTTCAGATAAGCTTCTCAGTCAGGGATATGTTTGTGACCGACTAACATCAGATAAAACTTTGGTGATTAAGGTCGATACAGATTTGGTAGTTAATATTGAGGAACAAGCGATGAAACGTTGTTTGTACGGATTCGTATTGTATTTTATGTATACAGTATAAGTATGGTAAATCTAAATTATCCGTGTCAAAGACAAAGGAAGGAAAAGCTGATTTGTGGTTATCTATAATTTCAGAGACAGAAAGATTAATTGGGGTGTAAGTAGGATTTCCAGGTGTCGAAATTCCAGGTGTCGGACCAGGAGTCCCGAAGGGTACATGTAGCCAAGTTCGATCAATGTCGGTAGGTCGTATCTTCAAACGCATTTGAAAATTTCTGTATTCAAAATTGTCTCAAATTTCTAAAAACCTTGGTCCTGTGGCATCATATACCAACCTTCTTATGACTTTTTTTCGGTATATTTAGGACATAATTTTCACAGATTTTAGCCATATTACATTGTTTAGATTGAGGATCACTGACGAGGGTTGAATACTTGCAACTTGCATGCCTGGTCCATGCTGTAAATTTATCTGCTTTAAAATGATGCTAATGAATATGAAGAGATTAAACAATTAAACTCAACTCTTTAACAAGGCGGTCAAAATAGTACTCTTTGTAAGTAAATGTGTAATAAAACTATTCACTGAACAAACTTAAAAAGTATTTCTACATAAATTAGCATGTTACAAGCTTTCGTGCATTTTGTTGGTATAATCGTTCTGTGATCATCAGATCAAATAACGTCATCGTGTGACGAATAGCTATGGTTATGGGCTTGAAAACAGCGTTCTACATGCATTTAGTGCATGGTTCGCACCTTTACACAATAGATAATTGCTGGTCAATAATGACTTGGTGCGTACCAAGTAAAATCTCAATGCTTCATTGCTTCAATGCGATATTTTGATGGTAAAGGGAGCTCTCATTTTATTTCTAAGGGAGAGGGAAGAAAAAACTTGGAAAAAAAAAACTCCGGGTGGACCTTTCTTAAATATAAATTTTACCCAAACAACCGAATAAGAAAGATTATCATACAGTCGCCATAAGACTGAATAAGGACGAACAAAAAGTGAGTTCGGGATGCGTCCCCGCCCCAATTAAATGAAATGATGGCTCCCGCAGCAGCGAAGGTTCAATCATAAAAAAAATCCGGTAACTTTAGGCTCTACGAGGAATCCAACATCCTGAACTGTTTACCATAATACATCAACGAATGAATGGCAGAAAAGCCCCAAACAAACAAAACAGAACAATCAAAAAAAAAAAAAAAAAAAAAAAGATAGATACAGGAAAGAATAGGTAAATGAATCAATATATACGTGTAAATATATCTCTTTTTTCCTATTTCCAAATTTCGAACACATATCACTGTTAAACGTCTTCAAATCCAATAAATTTGATTTTTTTATACATCCGTCATTCCAGCATACGGAAAAGTATTCCATTACAGCAGACCCCCTTTCCGACATTACTTTGTGTAATATTTTCCTGAAACATTGCTTGAGTCATCGGCGGGGGGGGGGGGGGTCCATATGGTTAAAAAAAGACAAAATTTGAATTTTGTTTCAAAGGGAGAAGGTAGGAAGAACTTGAAAAAAAAACACTACAACTGGAGGTTTAATAAGAATTTCTGATCCAAGGCTCCACGCAGCTGGAAAAAAAATAAAGATCAAGCAACAGTCATTTGATAGAATTCAGATTTAAAAATATGGGTCCCCCCAAACATAAAAGTGGTCGCTTTCTAAAAATTACTGAGTATACCTTTCATACAAGTATTATCTTTTACAAAAAGATGGCCGTCAGTTAGCCGACTTTAAAAGTTGTAAATTCTGGTAAGAAAAAAAAATCGGAAAACACGAGACTATAGTCGCAAATTTCCGGGCTTTTGCGTTTCGGTTTTTTTTCGGTGTGTTAGAAATTGTCTAAACGAGAGAAGAGACTACTTTTTTGATAAGCTAGTTTACGAATGAACAAAAAAAAGTACTTCGAAATTTCTGTTATTTTTCGAGATTATTTTAAAGATCTGTTTACTCGTGGGTGGTTCCAAACAAAAAATCAGGGGGGGGGGGGGGTTCAGCATAAGGTTTTTAAATAAATCGTAAAAACGGGATAAAATTACGAATTTCTTTTCAGTTTTCCAGGATTGGTCCTAAACTGCCTAACATCCATTCTTGGGGATATGGGAATGAGACCAGGTGCCCAGGAAGAGTCAGCATCTCCTACTTGCATGCAACACCCGCAGCTTCAATTCGGTAGGACTGTCACATCCGGTTACTTTCATTTCGGAAGATATAGAGTATAATCTTTGGTTTGATGGTTCAAATGGTCTAAGACAGAATATTATCCGCCATTCCGGAGAGTGGGACATCAAAGTGTATGACGAGTTCCCCATATCGACCGTAGAACTTCCTCAGTGACGATGTTAGTCGATCACAAACATATCCCTGACTGAGAAGCTTATCTGAAAGACGCCTAGCTTTCAGAACAAAATCCGTATATTTGGTACTTGCTCTGACGTATCAAATGAGATATGAACACGCCATAAGCAGGCGATGAAGGGATGTTCCCTGACATTGTCGCCATAGCACTTTCTATATAGACATTACGTCAGACAGTGCATAAATTTTATATATTTTCATTTCCATGCTTCATAAACATCGACAGCGGGTGCGGCTAGCCAACAGGGGATGCTTACTCCTCCCGGGCACCTGGTCCCACCTCTAGCTTGCTAGGGGTCCGTCGATGTTTAATTTCGTGCTCTATTGTGAGTGCTGTTGAGATTATCGTCAGGATCTTCTTTAACTCATTTGCTACTCAGAAAAGGAAAGTTTGTAATGCTGAAATTTGTTTGTCATAGAGTGAGGTGTTCAAACATTATGTCCAAATAGGATACTGAATTATTTGTCACTGTAGTTTCTTTGACTTCAAGCTCCAAAGGATAGATACTGCTGAGGTAATCGGCGAATTTTGGATTATTGATGGACAACACATCGTCAATGTATCTGTAAGTGAAGTTGAAGTCAGAAGCTAAGTATCTTTTCCCTTCAGAGACCAAAGATTAAATGAATTCAGCTTCGTATGAGTAGAGGAAAATGTCGGCAAGGAGTGGGGCACAATTGTTCCCCATTGGAATTCCGACAATTTGCTGTAATACCCTTCCTCCAAACACCACAGAAATGTTGTCGAAGGATAGATACTGCTGAGTTAATCCGCGAATTTTGGATTATTGAGGGACAAGACATCGTCTATGTATCTGTAAGTGAAGTTGAAGTCAGAAGCTAAACTAAAACACTTTTAAAACAACACCGACTCCAACGTGCTACCTTGCCCATCTGTCTCGTTGGTTGAGATGTAGTCTTTTGTGTTTAATGTTTCTATGTAGTATGTTTCTTTTTCGTCTCTTGCTGTGTTTTCACATCAGATGTTTTGCTATTACAACCGGGTCAGGGTGGAGATCCCCTTCATTCTACTTTTAGAATATGATATATCGAAATGTTGCCTTGGCTGACCATAGAGTTTGATACACCAGAGTGACAAGAACGAAAATTACTAAAAGTTTATTTGATGATCGTGGAAATTATCGCGTGATTTAATTTTTTGGTCTTCTATAATGATCTCGAAAATATATAAGACTTAAGTAAAATACTGCAGATTTCGCAGAAAAAAACCCTTCCAGTGTATTGTTGCAATAGTAATTTCGCGATAAATTCCCAAAATGAAAATAACCACGATTGCTGTAATTTGATTATTACCTAAATATGTAGAATTTAAGGAGTGTATGGTTGATAAAGCTAGGTATTTTTTTCCAGACACCGAATGCAGGGCAGATATAATATTCATGATTGATTCTTCATCATCAAGCTGTGAAGGAAAAGAACAAGCAACTAGAATTTTGTAAAACTGTACTAAAGGAAGCCTACATTGACGCTGGATATATGTATATTCGAGTTGGACTCCTAACCTACAATGATAGGCCAAAGATAGAGTTTCACCTCAATAAACACTCGACGAAATCCAAACAATTTGCTGCTATGGATCAACTGAATTGCACTTGTGGACTAACTACTTGGAGCTTGCCCGAGCATTACGTATTAATTGAGAAATGAAAACGCCATATTCTGGTGACGACGGGACGTTGCTACTCAGAAAAGGAACATTTGTGATATTAAAATTGGAGTCGTCACGTTTGTCATACAGTGAGGTGTCCATATTACCATGTGCGTCAAAAGACAACATGATATCTAAATAGGACGCTGAATTATTATAGGAAATTCAACATCTTAATGAAATCTGAATCGGTATATATTGTTTTTGTCTCATATTTCTCTTTTACAAAGAAACTTTGTTTCGTAATTTACGACGATGAATTTATATTTACGATTACCGTTTTTACTCGTAAATCCGTTGCTAATAATTTGTGACAGTCTCTCTTTCAATTTTGTGTATGGAATTGTGGTGTAAAGTGTCGAAACATCAAGCGATTTTATAGAGTGTACTCTAATGTTGTCCTACGGCACTGATGGTCAATGAACACCTCACTCTATGATAAACATGACGACTTCAATTTCAGCACTACAAATTTTCCTTTCTTAATAGCAACATCCCTTCATTGCCTGCTTATTGCGTGTTGATATGTTAGTTGATAAGCTATGCCAGAGCAAGGACAAATATACCGATTTTATTCTGAAAGCTAGGCGTCTTTCAGATAAGCTTTTCAGACAGGGATACGTCTGTGACAAACTAACATCGTCACTGTGGAAATTGTACGGTCGACATGGGGAACTCGTCATACATTATGATGTCCCCTCTCCAGAATAGTGGATGATATTCTGTCATAGACTATTGGAACCATCCAAACAAAGATTATACTCTATATCTTCCTAAATGAAAGTAACCGGATGTGACAATTCTACCGAATTGAAGCGGAAGGTGTTGCATGCAAGCAGGAGATGCGGACTCTTCCTGGGCACCTGGTCTCACTGCCATATCGGGAGCTCACTTTTGTTCATGTGGTGGAGGTTTCTGTTTGTTTTATCCTGATTTTGTATGCCTTCGGTTTGTGATTTTCTGAATTATCGATTTTGTTCTGTATATTGGGATATGGTCATTCTCTATATTTGTCATTTCACACTCTTAGGCTACATTTTTTATTGTGGATCACTGACGAGGGTTGAGAACCCGAAACGTGCATCTCTGGTCCATGCATATGCTGCAAATTTATCTGTTCTTAAATGATGCTATTGAATCTGAAGACGTTTAACGTTTGATAATGTGTTTATTTTATAAGGAACAGACAACACATGTAAGCTCTTTGTTCTGTTGATATGGAGGACATCTCAATGACCCACACTGTGCAGTGACTGTGTAGAAAAGCCGACCATTAAGATCCGCATGACCTCCCGTTAACATTTGGGGATGTTTATCAATACATGTGTACTGTGTCGCAGACGTGTGTGTATAGTGTCCAGCCATCAGTGTTCCATTGTACTCCTTGGACAGGTTTCCTGGACAATCACTCAGAGCTTTTGAAAATAAGATGTAAAGATATGAAAAAAAAAAATTTTATTTAACAAAAGGGCATTGCAAAGGAAAAATATATAAGATTTTTAAAATATGTACTGAAGAATTTAGTTTTGTGCTAGTATTGAATTTGAAAACGTTTAACATTTGAACTACTTGGTGACCAAGGGTCCGCGAGGGCACATGTAGCCAAGTTCGATCAACTTTGGTTGATCGTCTGTCTCTTTAACGCATTTGAAATTTTCTGTTACAAAATTTCTTGAAATTTCTAAAACGTGGGTCCTGTAGCATCCCACCTATTCTGCTACGTCTTTTGGTACACTTTTGGACATACATTTCATACTTTTTGGCCATTTTACATTGATTAGACTGACGATCACTGATGATGGTTAAGTACCCGAAACGTTAATGTCTGGTCCATGCTGTAAATTTATCAGGTCTTAAATGATGCTATTGAATTTGAAGACATTTAACATTTGAACTATTTGGTGAGTGTCACTGCTGGTGAACCAAGGGTCCCCGAGGGCACATGTAGCCAAGTTCGATCAACTTTGGTTGATCGTCTGTCTCTTTAACGCATTTGAAATTTTCTGTTACAAAATTTCTTGAAATTTCTAAAACGTGGGTCCTGTAGCATCATATCCCACCTATTCTGCTACGTCTTTTTGTACACTTTTGGACATAATGTTCATACTTGTTGGTCATTTTACATTGTTTAGACTGAGGATTACTGACGAGGGTTTACTACCCGAAACGTGCATGTTTGGTCCATGCTGTAAGTTTATCCGGTCTTAAATGATGCTATTTTGAATTTGAAGACGTAACGGTTTAACATCTTTCAGGTAGGATATTCACAAAATATGACAATACTTGACGAATACTGTCAGAGATGACTACATCCAGATTACTATTTGTATTTGAAAGCTGGTCAGAGACAATAAAACTGGCATAGGAAGGCGATTGAGAGGTCCTCTAATATATGAAATCTCCTCTGCTGACAAAACTTTAACATTTTGACTACATTCTTTAAACACATTATATTTTCAGATTGACAATCCCATCCGGCATAATAAAGCATTATTTGATTTTGTGCATGATCCGTATGCCTTTATAATAGAAAAAAACCCGTTAAATAATGCCTTGGCAGGTCATTACGATGTCAATAAGGCCGTTATCAGTTTGATATTGGATATTCACAAAACGATTAACAAATAAACGGTCTTTTTCTGATCACACGCAAAAACAAACACGCATTTCCAATCACATGGGAGTTAATTTCAGATTTCAAGGAGTCTAAACGAGCTGCAATACCAGATTAAAGAAATACATCCCCTATGAATAATACTGAAAAGAAAACAAAGAGTACCGTAAGCGATGACAGAGATTAATCACTAATATTAAATGTAAACGTCTTCAAATTGAATAGCATCATTTAAGAACAGATAAATTGGCAACATTGACCAGACATGTACGTTTCGGACACTTAACCCTCGTCAGTGATCCTCAAATCTAAACAATGTAATATGCCAAAAAGGTATGAAAGTTACTATGTCGAAAAAGCATACCGAAAGACGTAGCAGAATTGGTGGGATATGATGCTACAGGACCCACGTTTTAGAAATTTCAAGAAATTTTGATAACAGAAATTTTAGAATGCGTTGAAGAAACCATCAACCGAAATTGATCGAACTCAGAAGATCAGACGATCTGACGACGAAAGTGTTTACAACTGTGCTGGCAGAGAACAGCTTTATGTATAGAAATGCCGAATGTCGTGCATCAGCCATTTATGTTGCGAATAGATTATTACTATAAGTGCTGCTTTCAGCTAGAATGATTGAATGTAAAACAAAAATAGTACCTGGAAACATTTTGACCACAGATTTCCCTCGTCTTTTACAAACTGCACATGGAACATCGTGGTCATGATGTTTTTTTCTAACATCACTGGCTTTAAGGTAGTTCACTTCATACTCTGCTCCGTAAACATAAGCATTGCCTCCTGGAGATTCTTTGTCATTGAATTGTGGACGTGGGTCCTTCATAGGCAAACATAGTGACTCTGCAGCACCGCCCCCATGGGAATAATGGGAGCCCCCGACAGAACCTAATAAATTGGGAAACATGGTAAATACGAGGGCTGATTAATATGATTTGAGCCTCGATTTTCTGGGATGCAAAAGGTATTCTGCCGATAGATTATCTCCAGAAAGAAAAAAACAATCAATGGCAATACGATGCTTTACTTTTGACACAGTTACGGGAAAACTTTAAACATCGGAAAGCTCTCTAGTTAAAGGTGTGTTGTCCCGCTGGGACAATGCTTCATAAGTCTGTCGCTGCCATGGCTGCCATTCATGATTATGGCTTAAATTTGATCGAGTATCCGCCTTATACACCTGATCTTGCTCCATCAGACTTTCATCTATTCCCAAAAATGAAAAAAAGCTATTTTGGCACCCACTTTCAGTCCGATGATTACGTCATACTTGCAGTTGATGCCTTTCTGACCCGTCAAGATCAGGAGTTCTTTAAAAGTGGTATAAAGGCCCTTAAATACTGGCGGCAAAAGTGTGTAGATAATAAAGAGGATTATGTAGAAAAATAATGCAAAATATCTGATAAAAATCAAGTCCGTAAATACGCGGCTTACAACATATTAACAAGCCCTTGTAAAGGTAAATTATCGTTAGAATGACACAAATTTTGCCCCTATCCCTTCCCGTAAATGTATGGAAGATAATAAGATAATTTATCAAAGTAGTGAATTATTCATATACTGTCTTAATATGCACACCTGAGTTATCTTTGCTTGGTAGGCGTCTACTGACCAGTAATATTCCTAGAGACTCAAGCAATGTGTGACATCAAAGATGTCTACATAACTACAAGTATACTTGATTAATATGAATATTAGATATACCACATGTTTATCTATTTGAAGCTGTCAATACAAAAAATAAAAAAGGTTATTAATGATACATAGGACCAATCAGAATGCGATCAGAGATTTTAACCTTACAACGGTAAGTGAAGAAATTACAGGAAATTTGCCTGTCTTCTTTAATAGTCCCCACCCGGTCTATAAATGTTTTTTGATTAGATTGTATTTTTGTATCTTTAGGTTGTTTCAAGTCACAAGATACTAGTATATTCTCATACATGTAGGAACGACAGAATGTCGATAAAACCCCATACAATCATGATTCATTAGATACGAAAGGTTCATAAAATAAGAAAAAAAAAGGGGGGGAGACAAACACAAGTCTAGTATATATCATACCTGTATATAGTAATTCAGCATGTTCGGGGCAATCCTGTCGTCCCCATCTGGTATAGATAATATGATTTTTTGCTGGAAATCAATACAGAATAATTTTTTTTGAATATAGATTTTTAAATTTGGAAAAAAAAATTGTTTAAATCCCTGCAAAATTCGAAGAATGGTAAAACATATGAAAAATGAAAAAAAAGTCTTCGACAGGGAGATTTATAGAATAAATAACAAATTTAGTTTTGATAATAAATTTGAGGACATTGAGTGTTAGATGTTATTTATTAACAAAACAAAGTTATGTAAACAGCAAAAATAGTAATGTAGTAATAATGGTGTGTAATGGTCATTTCTGTTGCACGCTCTGTTTTTTCCCTGATATAATTATGCTGAATTTTGGAGTTACATGTCCTTCACCTTATACATTGTAGAACTACAATATAATTGAAAATCTTTAATGCAAAATGGAAAATTTTGATACATCGCCGTGTTCTGAATAATAAAACATACCTCGAATTTTGACAAATGAGGAAAAAGAGGAGCGTAGGTCAGCCTCTGTCTTTTCTAAAGCTTCTTTAAAATCGTTTCTTATTGTTTCAGCTGTCTTTTTAAGTTCTGCTTTCATGCTTTCCAAGTTCTTGTAGCCAACTGATGTCACTTCCTGTCCAACCAGAAATCCTTGTAGTATGTTCTTACATTGTTGATCACCTGCCTGACACACATGTAGTATTACCAATACGACCACAGACGTATATGATACGGAATGCATCTGTTATTAAAGAAAATGGATTTAAAAAATACATATCACAAAAAAAAGTTCCCCACGTCCAAGTGTTTGAAGTGATTCAATAACTCATTTTTCAAGGTATATAGCAGAGGGAATTTTCTAATTTGGCAAACAATCAGCGTTATTAATGTATGTGGATAACCGTCCCTACATATCTTCCCTTTATTTTACATTTTCATAAAAATTTTGGAGATTAACATCCCTTGTACCATCCCTCGCAAGTTTTACGCCACATTATTTTATACATTTGATTGGGTCTTTGACTACAACCAACACACAATTAACGACCGTTCATTTTAATGAAATATATAAACCTGGGAGAAAGGAATTAAAACCGGGGGGGGGGGGGGCGGGGGGTTGCAAAATAAATATCGGTCTTATTATGAATGATTGATCAACCATTCTAATTAATTATGTTTGTTTCACGCATTCTGATTGGTCCACTGCATTTCCAAATGTCTAATATGGATAATGACCATAGCCAAATACAAAGTACGAAATCGATACTTCAGGATATCACAAACCGAAGGCAAACAAATTGAGGATCAAACTGGAACTAAAGCAAACAAGCAAAAACCTTCACCACATGAAAAGAATCGAACCTCCAATATGGGAGTGAGACCAGCTGTCCAGGAAGAGTAAGCATCTTCTGCTTGCATGCAACACTCGTCGCTTCAGTTCGGCAGGAATATCACATCCGCTTACTTCCATTTCGGAAGATACAAGTAAAGTCTGTGGTTGTTTGGTTCAAGTGGTCTAAGACAGAATATCATCCAACATTCTGGACAATGGGACATCATAGTGTATGACGAGTTCCCCGTATCGACCATAGAACTTCCTCAGTGCCGATGTAAGTAGACCACAAACGTATCCCTGACTGAGAAGCTTATCTGAAGACGCCTAGTTTTTAGAACAAAGTCAGTATATTTGCTACGTGGTCTGGCATAACGTATCAATCAGGATATTAACACGCCATAAACAGGCGATGAGGGGATGTTGCTACTCAGAAAAGGACAGTTTATGATGCTGAAACTGAAGTTGTCATGTTTATTATAAAGTGAGATGTTCTTGTTACCATCAGTGTCAAAGGACAACATTATGTCCAAATAGGATGCTGAATTAATGTATCTTTAGTTACTTTGACTTCACGCCCAGACGGATAGATTCTGCTTAGGTAATTCGCAAAGTGTTTATGGATACACAATAGTACGAAACTTATCTGTAAATGATAAGAATGTAATGAAGTTAAAGTCGGAATCTAAGTATCTTTTCCCTTCAGAGACCAAAAATTGAATGAATTCAGCTTCGCACGAGTACAGAAAAATGTCGACAAGGACCCACTCCTTGTACAATTGGTCCCCACTGGAATTCCGACAATTCGTTGGAAGACCTTTCCTCCAAACACCACAAAAATGTCGTCGATCAGGAAGTTAAACATCTAAATAATATCTGTTTCAGTGTACTTATTTAGAGAATCGGACTTTCCTTTTACAAAGTAGGTTTGTCATAGTTAACAACAATAGATTTATATTTGCGATCGCCGTTCGTGTTTGTAAACGCATAACTGATAATTTTTGCGAGTCTTTCTTTCAATTCAGAATGTGGGATTGTAGTGTAAACTGTCAAAAATTCAAAGGCTTTTATACAATGGACTTTACTGAAATGAGTGGATTTCAGATGCTCTATAAGTTCCTTCGAATTCTTTAAAATCCACACCTGGTTAATTCTGCTACAAGAATATACTGTCGAAGGATATCTATATATACCAACAGTGTTATCGACAATATATTATTAAAATGTGGTCTAAATGCATTGAGAGGCTGCGTCCAGATACTTCATTATACTATCTCTTTACGTGGTTATCTGCACAGCGGGGATCTTAATCAGATTAACACTTACAGAAATACCTGCAGAGCGATGCATATAAGTCTGAAAGTCTTTCAGTCTCCTTCCTTTTATGTGTTGTCATTAATATTTGATGTTACTGTATGTCTGTTTCGATTTAATACTCTGTTGCTTTCGTGGGTCCGAATTTCAAAAGAAATTGATCATAATTCTTGTAAAATTTCCAGAAAGTCTTTACTAGTTTGTGAAAGCGAAAACCCTGACTACTCTTCAAAAGAAGAAACGCATTTAACAATATAACAGTGTATAATTATTATTCAAATGCACAAACTATTGATTATGTGACCTTATTTGTTTGCATTAATGATGAAATAGAGAAAGGACAAGCAGTTCAGGGCTTAAGTACGAATTTTTGATTATCATAAAATCTCTTTTTTTTGGTAAAAATATGAAATTTTGAATTTTCGACTTTTTATGTTTTTATGCATTTTCAATGTTTATGAGGAATTTGAACTTTGCCCAAGTGAAAGTTCATTGATGTCCATAAAAAATTTGAACTCTAACTTCTTCGGGTCACTTCTGCTTTAACGCAATGCGCGCTTTCAATGTCCGATGCCATGCGTTTGATCATTGCGACATGATTGAATGACTCCCATTTGTAAGTGAGTAATACTCTTTAAAGTTCAAGGATCAAAAAGTCAAAATTAGAGCATTTTTCTCCTTATGAAACAAATTTCTCTCGATAAAACTGATTCCAAATTTTTGGAATGCGGCGAACTTTGGATGACGTGAAAGAATAAAATTTCATCATGCGTAGTAATGCCGCCATTATGAGATTGTTGCTGTTTAGTATGGTGTATCCATTGTCAATCGAATCAGAACATTTTCAAATGATATGGAAAACAAGCGCACGCGGATCTCCGAAAAATACACAATTTGGCCCTCTAACATCGAGGGCATATTGTTTTAGTCATTTTAACCAACATTTTAAAACCCTAAAGAGGTTCTCGTTGAAAGCTTAAGGTCTCAAAATACCATTATGTACATTTGGTTTGATTTTGTCTATCAACATGATAAATGTGATTATTTTATATGTGCACTAAGGATGAAATGAACAAATGCTATGCGTTACTTTTTTTGATGAGTATATATCAACAATATTGGAAATCTGACAAGTCCTGGATGCCAATCCGTTAATGTATTGCGGTTGTTTTACCATACAATAAGAAGACGTCGAAGTCATAAAATACCAAAATACAACAAACGAGATATTCTTAATATATCTTTCGACGGTCTTTTGCCATTTGTCAACCAACAGTTGGCCTTCACCATATCTGTACGAAGTTGTACTCTCTTCCTTTAAAGAAATTGCATGACTTGAACGAATAAGCGATGCTCTTACATTTTACCGACACCGGTTCAGCAAAATATCGCATTCAAAGTATTATTATGGTCATCTCATCAAATAGACTTTTTATGGCCGTCAAATCTGACGTACCTGTTTGCAATGCAAATCTTCACTTCCTTAAAATCTAATTTGCAAATGAAGGGATCGATGCTCTGCGTTAATAACATTCTAAATAACAGTTATGTGATGGATAAAATCCCTCCATATTTCAAATACCAGGAGGCGTCTTGCATTTCCTACACATATACACAACCCGATACTTCCAAAATATCTAATAATAAACAAAAATTGACACGTCTAGATGTACACCACCTTTCACAAAACCCCATCCAATACACATGTTCATCCTCTGCTTTCATCTACCAACCATGTGATCATGTGGTTACTGGTGACTTTAACATCGTCCGTAACAGTAAACTTACAGTAACAGTAAAAATACAGGGAACCCCTTTCTTTCACATGGCGGGAAAACTTTGAAATTATTATTGATGTGAGGAATATGCCAGATGTTGGGCAAAAAGGAGGACGCGGAAACGTAAAATCCATTGAAGAATCACTTAAAAGAAGAATAGATCGAGCGTCTTCGGCACTCAGTTAACAACAGAAACGAATTAAATTTCCATGACCCTGTTGTTGTCAAAGAACTTTCTGACCTCTGATAACGATGCTACTGCTGACAAAGCGGCAAACAATTTTACTTTCGTTTGCAAGTCACACTATTTCAAATGCTTGAGAGAGGAACTATGACTACATTCAGCACTTGGAAATCCAAGATACACACTTTCGAACTTATCTGTATCTGAAATACTTGACAACCAAAATTATCTGTACCTGAACTACAAAAAAAAACCACCCATCCCGCTACATTTTTCGGTAAATTTTTGTACAAAATAATTTACAGGTACAAAGACGATGTGTTGTCCATCAATAATCCAAAATTCGCGGATTACCTGAGCAGTATCTATCCTTCAGAGCTTGAAGTCAAAGAAACTACAGAGACAAATAATTCAGCATCCTATTTGGACATAATGTTGTCCTACGACACTGATGGTCACATGAACACCTCACTCTATGACAAACGTGACGACTTCAATTTCAGCATTACAAACTTCCTTTTCTGAGTAGCAACATCTCTTTATCGCCTGCTTATGGCGTGTTCCTCTCAGTTGATACGCTATGCCAGAGCAAGTACACAATGAACGGTTTCAGATAAGCTTCTCAGTCAGGGATATGTTTGTGACCGACTAACATCAGATAAAACTTTGGTGATTAAGGTCGATACAGATTTGGTAGTTAATATTGAGGAACAAGCGATGAAACGTTGTTTGTACGGATTCGTATTGTATTTTATGTATACAGTATAAGTATGGTAAATCTAAATTGTCCGTGTCAAAGACAAAGGAAGGAAAAGCTGATTTGTGGTTATCTATAATTTCAGAGACAGAAAGATTAATTGGGGTGTAAGTAGGATTTCCAGGTGTCGAAATTCCAGGTGTCGGACCAGGAGTCCCGAAGGGTACATGTAGCCAAGTTCGATCAATGTCGGTAGGTCGTATCTTCAAACGCATTTGAAAATTTCTGTATTCAAAATTGTCTCAAATTTCTAAAAACCTTGGTCCTGTGGCATCATATACCAACCTTCTTATGACTTTTTTTCGGTATATTTAGGACATAATTTTCACAGATTTTAGCCATATTACATTGTTTAGATTGAGGATCACTGACGAGGGTTGAATACTTGCAACTTGCATGCCTGGTCCATGCTGTAAATTTATCTGCTTTAAAATGATGCTAATGAATATGAAGAGATTAAACAATTAAACTCAACTCTTTAACAAGGCGGTCAAAATAGTACTCTTTGTAAGTAAATGTGTAATAAAACTATTCACTGAACAAACTTAAAAAGTATTTCTACATAAATTAGCATGTTACAAGCTTTTGTGCATTTTGTTGGTATAATCGTTCTGTGATCATCAGATCAAATAACGTCATCGTGTGACGAATAGCTATGGTTATGGGCTTGAAAACAGCGTTCTACATGCATTTAGTGCATGGTTCGCACCTTTACACAATAGATAATTGCTGGTCAATAATGACTTGGTGCGTACCAAGTAAAATCTCAATGCTTCATTGCTTCAATGCGATATTTTGATGGTAAAGGGAGCTCTCATTTTATTTCTAAGGGAGAGGGAAGAAAAAACTTGGAAAAAAAAAACTCCGGGTGGACCTTTCTTAAATATAAATTTTACCCAAACAACCGAATAAGAAAGATTATCATACAGTCGCCATAAGACTGAATAAGGACGAACAAAAAGTGAGTTCGGGATGCGTCCCCGCCCCAATTAAATGAAATGATGGCTCCCGCAGCAGCGAAGGTTCAATCATAAAAAAAATCCGGTAACTTTAGGCTCTACGAGGAATCCAACATCCTGAACTGTTTACCATAATACATCAACGAATGAATGGCAGAAAAGCCCCAAACAAACAAAACAGAACAATCAAAAAAAAAAAAAAAAAAAAAAAAAGATAGATACAGGAAAGAATAGGTAAATGAATCAATATATACGTGTAAATATATCTCTTTTTTCCTATTTCCAAATTTCGAACACATATCACTGTTAAACGTCTTCAAATCCAATAAATTTGATTTTTTTATACATCCGTCATTCCAGCATACGGAAAAGTATTCCATTACAGCAGACCCCCTTTCCGACATTACTTTGTGTAATATTTTCCTGAAACATTGCTTGAGTCATCGGCGGGGGGGGTCCATATGGTTAAAAAAAGACAAAATTTGAATTTTGTTTCAAAGGGAGAAGGTAGGAAGAACTTGAAAAAAAAACACTACAACTGGAGGTTTAATAAGAATTTCTGATCCAAGGCTCCACGCAGCTGGAAAAAAAATAAAGATCAAGCAACAGTCATTTGATAGAATTCAGATTTAAAAATATGGGTCCCCCCAAACATAAAAGTGGTCGCTTTCTAAAAATTACTGAGTATACCTTTTATACAAGTATTATCTTTTACAAAAAGATGGCCGTCAGTTAGCCGACTTTAAAAGTTGTAAATTCTGGTAAGAAAAAAAAATCGGAAAACACGAGACTATAGTCGCACATTTCCGGGCTTTTGCGTTTCGGTTTTTTTTCGGTGTGTTAGAAATTGTCTAAACGAGAGAAGAGACTACTTTTTTGATAAGCTAGTTTACGAATGAACAAAAAAAAGTACTTCGAAATTTCTGTTATTTTTCGAGATTATTTTAAAGATCTGTTTACTCGTGGGTGGTTCCAAACAAAAAATCAGGGGGGGGGGGGGTTCAGCATAAGGTTTTTAAATAAATCGTAAAAACGGGATAAAATTACGAATTTCTTTTCAGTTTTCCAGGATTGGTCCTAAACTGCCTAACATCCATTCTTGGGGATATGGGAATGAGACCAGGTGCCCAGGAAGAGTCAGCATCTCCTACTTGCATGCAACACCCGCAGCTTCAATTCGGTAGGACTGTCACATCCGGTTACTTTCATTTCGGAAGATATAGAGTATAATCTTTGGTTTGATGGTTCAAATGGTCTAAGACAGAATATTATCCGCCATTCCGGAGAGTGGGACATCAAAGTGTATGACGAGTTCCCCATATCGACCGTAGAACTTCCTCAGTGACGATGTTAGTCGATCACAAACATATCCCTGACTGAGAAGCTTATCTGAAAGACGCCTAGCTTTCAGAACAAAATCCGTATATTTGGTACTTGCTCTGACGTATCAAATGAGATATGAACACGCCATAAGCAGGCGATGAAGGGATGTTCCCTGACATTGTCGCCATAGCACTTTCTATATAGACATTACGTCAGACAGTGCATAAATTTTATATATTTTCATTTCCATGCTTCATAAACATCGACGGCGGGTGCGGCTAGCCAACAGGGGATGCTTACTCCTCCCGGGCACCTGGTCCCACCTCTAGCTTGCTAGGGGTCCGTCGATGTTTAATTTCGTGCTCTATTGTGAGTGCTGTTGAGATTATCGTCAGGATCTTCTTTAACTCATTTGCTACTCAGAAAAGGAAAGTTTGTAATGCTGAAATTTGTTTGTCATAGAGTGAGGTGTTCAAACATTATGTCCAAATAGGATACTGAATTATTTGTCACTGTAGTTTCTTTGACTTCAAGCTCCAAAGGATAGATACTGCTGAGGTAATCGGCGAATTTTGGATTATTGATGGACAACACATCGTCAATGTATCTGTAAGTGAAGTTGAAGTCAGAAGCTAAGTATCTTTTCCCTTCAGAGACCAAAGATTAAATGAATTCAGCTTCGTATGAGTAGAGGAAAATGTCGGCAAGGAGTGGGGCACAATTGTTCCCCATTGGAATTCCGACAATTTGCTGTAATACCCTTCCTCCAAACACCACAGAAATGTTGTCGAAGGATAGATACTGCTGAGTTAATCCGCGAATTTTGGATTATTGAGGGACAAGACATCGTCTATGTATCTGTAAGTGAAGTTGAAGTCAGAAGCTAAACTAAAACACTTTTAAAACAACACCGACTCCAACGTGCTACCTTGCCCATCTGTCTCGTTGGTTGAGATGTAGTCTTTTGTGTTTAATGTTTCTATGTAGTATGTTTCTTTTTCGTCTCTTGCTGTGTTTTCACATCAGATGTTTTGCTATTACAACCGGGTCAGGGTGGAGATCCCCTTCATTCTACTTTTAGAATATGATATATCGAAATGTTGCCTTGGCTGACCATAGAGTTTGATACACCAGAGTGACAAGAACGAAAATTACTAAAAGTTTATTTGATGATCGTGGAAATTATCGCGTGATTTAATTTTTTGGTCTTCTATAATGATCTCGAAAATATATAAGACTTAAGTAAAATACTGCAGATTTCGCAGAAAAAAACCCTTCCAGTGTATTGTTGCAATAGTAATTTCGCGATAAATTCCCAAAATGAAAATAACCACGATTGCTGTAATTTGATTATTACCTAAATATGTAGAATTTAAGGAGTGTATGGTTGATAAAGCTAGGTATTTTTTTTCCAGACACCGAATGCAGGGCAGATATAATATTCATGATTGATTCTTCATCATCAAGCTGTGAAGGAAAAGAACAAGCAACTAGAATTTTGTAAAACTGTACTAAAGGAAGCCTACATTGACGCTGGATATATGTATATTCGAGTTGGACTCCTAACCTACAATGATAGGCCAAAGATAGAGTTTCACCTCAATAAACACTCGACGAAATCCAAACAATTTGCTGCTATGGATCAACTGAATTGCACTTGTGGACTAACTACTTGGAGCTTGCCCGAGCATTACGTATTAATTGAGAAATGAAAACGCCATATTCTGGTGACGACGGGACGTTGCTACTCAGAAAAGGAACATTTGTGATATTAAAATTGGAGTCGTCACGTTTGTCATACAGTGAGGTGTCCATATTACCATGTGCGTCAAAAGACAACATGATATCTAAATAGGACGCTGAATTATTATAGGAAATTCAACATCTTAATGAAATCTGAATCGGTATATATTGTTTTTGTCTCATATTTCTCTTTTACAAAGAAACTTTGTTTCGTAATTTACGACGATGAATTTATATTTACGATTACCGTTTTTACTCGTAAATCCGTTGCTAATAATTTGTGACAGTCTCTCTTTCAATTTTGTGTATGGAATTGTGGTGTAAAGTGTCGAAACATCAAGCGATTTTATAGAGTGTACTCTAATGTTGTCCTACGGCACTGATGGTCAATGAACACCTCACTCTATGATAAACATGACGACTTCAATTTCAGCACTACAAATTTTCCTTTCTTAATAGCAACATCCCTTCATTGCCTGCTTATTGCGTGTTGATATGTTAGTTGATAAGCTATGCCAGAGCAAGGACAAATATACCGATTTTATTCTGAAAGCTAGGCGTCTTTCAGATAAGCTTTTCAGACAGGGATACGTCTGTGACAAACTAACATCGTCACTGTGGAAATTGTACGGTCGACATGGGGAACTCGTCATACATTATGATGTCCCCTCTCCAGAATAGTGGATGATATTCTGTCATAGACTATTGGAACCATCCAAACAAAGATTATACTCTATATCTTCCTAAATGAAAGTAACCGGATGTGACAATTCTACCGAATTGAAGCGGAAGGTGTTGCATGCAAGCAGGAGATGCGGACTCTTCCTGGGCACCTGGTCTCACTGCCATATCGGGAGCTCACTTTTGTTCATGTGGTGGAGGTTTCTGTTTGTTTTATCCTGATTTTGTATGCCTTCGGTTTGTGATTTTCTGAATTATCGATTTTGTTCTGTATATTGGGATATGGTCATTCTCTATATTTGTCATTTCACACTCTTAGGCTACATTTTTTATTGTGGATCACTGACGAGGGTTGAGAACCCGAAACGTGCATCTCTGGTCCATGCATATGCTGCAAATTTATCTGTTCTTAAATGATGCTATTGAATCTGAAGACGTTTAACGTTTGATAATGTGTTTATTTTATAAGGAACAGACAACACATGTAAGCTCTTTGTTCTGTTGATATGGAGGACATCTCAATGACCCACACTGTGCAGTGACTGTGTAGAAAAGCCGACCATTAAGATCCGCATGACCTCCCGTTAACATTTGGGGATGTTTATCAATACATGTGTACTGTGTCGCAGACGTGTGTGTATAGTGTCCAGCCATCAGTGTTCCATTGTACTCCTTGGACAGGTTTCCTGGACAATCACTCAGAGCTTTTGAAAATAAGATGTAAAGATATGAAAAAAAAAATTTTATTTAACAAAAGGGCATTGCAAAGGAAAAATATATAAGATTTTTAAAATATGTACTGAAGAATTTAGTTTTGTGCTAGTATTGAATTTGAAAACGTTTAACATTTGAACTACTTGGTGACCAAGGGTCCGCGAGGGCACATGTAGCCAAGTTCGATCAACTTTGGTTGATCGTCTGTCTCTTTAACGCATTTGAAATTTTCTGTTACAAAATTTCTTGAAATTTCTAAAACGTGGGTCCTGTAGCATCCCACCTATTCTGCTACGTCTTTTGGTACACTTTTGGACATACATTTCATACTTTTTGGCCATTTTACATTGATTAGACTGACGATCACTGATGATGGTTAAGTACCCGAAACGTTAATGTCTGGTCCATGCTGTAAATTTATCAGGTCTTAAATGATGCTATTGAATTTGAAGACATTTAACATTTGAACTATTTGGTGAGTGTCACTGCTGGTGAACCAAGGGTCCCCGAGGGCACATGTAGCCAAGTTCGATCAACTTTGGTTGATCGTCTGTCTCTTTAACGCATTTGAAATTTTCTGTTACAAAATTTCTTGAAATTTCTAAAACGTGGGTCCTGTAGCATCATATCCCACCTATTCTGCTACGTCTTTTTGTACACTTTTGGACATAATGTTCATACTTGTTGGTCATTTTACATTGTTTAGACTGAGGATTACTGACGAGGGTTTACTACCCGAAACGTGCATGTTTGGTCCATGCTGTAAGTTTATCCGGTCTTAAATGATGCTATTTTGAATTTGAAGACGTAACGGTTTAACATCTTTCAGGTAGGATATTCACAAAATATGACAATACTTGACGAATACTGTCAGAGATGACTACATCCAGATTACTATTTGTATTTGAAAGCTGGTCAGAGACAATAAAACTGGCATAGGAAGGCGATTGAGAGGTCCTCTAATATATGAAATCTCCTCTGCTGACAAAACTTTAACATTTTGACTACATTCTTTAAACACATTATATTTTCAGATTGACAATCCCATCCGGCATAATAAAGCATTATTTGATTTTGTGCATGATCCGTATGCCTTTATAATAGAAAAAAACCCGTTAAATAATGCCTTGGCAGGTCATTACGATGTCAATAAGGCCGTTATCAGTTTGATATTGGATATTCACAAAACGATTAACAAATAAACGGTCTTTTTCTGATCACACGCAAAAAAAAACACGCATTTCCAATCACATGGGAGTTAATTTCAGATTTCAAGGAGTCTAAACGAGCTGCAATACCAGATTAAAGAAATACATCCCCTATGAATAATACTGAAAAGAAAACAAAGAGTACCGTAAGCGATGACAGAGATTAATCACTAATATTAAATGTAAACGTCTTCAAATTGAATAGCATCATTTAAGAACAGATAAATTGGCAACATTGACCAGACATGTACGTTTCGGACACTTAACCCTCGTCAGTGATCCTCAAATCTAAACAATGTAATATGCCAAAAAGGTATGAAAGTTACTATGTCGAAAAAGCATACCGATAGACGTAGCAGAATTGGTGGGATATGATGCTACAGGACCCACGTTTTAGAAATTTCAAGAAATTTTGATAACAGAAATTTTAGAATGCGTTGAAGAAACCATCAACCGAAATTGATCGAACTCAGAAGATCAGACGATCTGACGACGAAATTGTTTACAACTGTGCTGGCAGAGAACAGCTTTATGTATAGAAATGCCGAATGTCGTGCATCAGCCATTTATGTTGCAAATAGATTATTACTATAAGTGCTGCTTTCAGCTAGAATGATTGAATGTAAAACAAAAATAGTACCTGGAAACATTTTGACCACAGATTTCCCTCGTCTTTTACAAACTGCACATGGAACATCGTGGTCATGATGTTTTTTTCTAACATCGCTGGCTTTTAGGTAGTTCACTTCATACTCTGCTCCGTAAACATAAGCATTGCCTCCTGGTGAGTCTTGGTCATTGAATTGTGGACGTGGGTCCTTCATAGGCAAACATAGTGACTCTGCAGCACCGCCCCCATGGGAATAATGGGAGCCCCCGACAGAACCTAATAAATTGGGAAACATGGTAAATACGAGGGTTGATTAATATGATTTGAGGCCTCGATTTTCTGGGATGCAAAAGGTATTCTGCCGATTGATTATCTCCAGAAAGAAAAAACAATCAATGGCAATACGATGCTTTACTTTTGACACAGTTACGGGAAAACTTTAAACATCGGAAAGCTCACTAGTTAAAGGTGTGTTGTCCCGTCGGGACAATGCTTCATAAGTCTGTCGCTGCCATGGCTGCCATTCATGATTATGGCTTAAATTTGATTGAGTATCCGCCTTATTCACCTGGTCTTGCTCCATCAGACTTTCATCTATTCCCAAAAATGAAAAAGCTATTTTGGCACCCACTTTCAGTCCGATGATTACGTCATGCTTGCAGTTGATGCCTTTCTGACACGTCAAGATTAGGAGTTCTTTAAAAGTGGTATAAAGGCCCTTAAATACTGGCGGCAAAAGTGTGTAGATAATAAAGAGGATTATGTAGACAAATAATGCAAAATATCTGATAAAAATCAAGTCCGTAAATACGCGGCTTACAACATATTAACAAGCACTTGTAAAGGTAAATTATCGTTAGAATGACACAAATTTTGCCCCTATCCCTTCCCGTAAATGTATGGAAGATAATAAGATAATTTATCAAAGTAGTGAATTATTCATATACTGTCTTAATATGCACACCTGAGTTATCTTTGCTTGGTAGGCGTCTACTGACCAGTAATATTCCTAGAGACTCAAGCAATGTGTGACATCAAAGATGTCTACATAACTACAGGTATACTTGATTAATATGAATATTAGATATACCACATGTTTATCTATTTGAAGCTGTCAATACAAAAAATTAAAAAGGTTATTAATGATACATAGGACCAATCAGAATGCGATCAGAGATGTTAACCTTACAACGGTCAGTGAAGAAATTACAGGAAATTTGCCTGTCTTCTTTAATAGTCCCCACCCGGTCTATAAATGTTTTTTGATTAGATTGTATTTTTGTATCTTTAGGTTGTTTCAAGTCAATGCAAGATACTATTATATTCTCATACATGTAGGAACGACAAAATGTCGATAAAACCCCATACGACCATGATTCATTAGATACGAAAGGTTCATAAAATAAGAAAAAAAGGGGAGACAAACACAAGTCTAGTATATATCATACCTGTATAAAGTAATTCAGCATGTTCGGGGCAATCTTTTCGTCCCCATCTGGTATAGATAATATGACTTTTTGCTGGAAATCAATGCAGAATTTTTTTTAAATAGTTTTTTAAATTTGGAAAAAAAAATGTTTAAATCCCTGCAAAATTCGAAGAATGGTGAAATATATGACAAATGAAAAAAGTCTTCCACAGGGAGATTTATAGAATAAATAAGAAATTTAATTTTGATGATACATTTGAGAACATTGAGTGTTAAATGTTATTTATGAACAAAAAAATAAGTTATGTAAACTGCAAAAATAGCAATATAGTAATAATATAATGTAATGGTCATTTCTGTTGCACGCTATGTTTTTTTCCTGATATAATTATGCTGTATTTTGGAGTTACATGTCCTTCACCCTATATCTTGTAGAACTACAATATTTAAGGAGGCTCAATAATCGTTTGACGTCATCAGATATCGAGTGCAGTACTTTTATATGTGGCCTTTTTTAGTTTTCGGTCTTCAAAATCCTCCATAATTCGCTTGTTTCTTGACGGATTTCGACATGTTTGGTATCGATTGAAACAGAAAATTATCTTTTACAATCTGAATGTAATAAATATTTAGTCAAATGTATCGTTTAATTTATATATACAAAAATATCCCGTAAATGAGACACCCAAGCTAACGCCGTAAACGTATCGTTTTTAGAACGTCATCGGCGTAAATTCAACCGCCTGTTGCCTTTGAACAAATTCAAGAGGGTAAACTCAAGTTCATGATAAAACAAGATATTTCTTGGAGATTTAAGCGATATCATAGATAAGATACTTCAAGTTTGGTTTCTCTAATAATCTTTGGTTTAAAGAATTTTTCTTCAATTTTGTCAACTTTCGTACTTTGCAACAAGATATTATCGAATAAAGTTTCCCGTTTTGAAAAATTTAAGCGAATGAATTTTAGTTTTAACCCTGCTTCGTTCAAAGATATATCCATTTCACAGATAACTGCACGCATTATCGAGAACGTAGGAGGGGATTGACGTCCACTTATTGACCTTGAACGTCAAAATGTTTAAAAACGCTTCCGTTTACTTTAGTTCTATTTCTCATATACATATATATCCGTATCTTTAAATAGACTGATGGAATCAGATATGACATTTTGAATAAAACATTTTTTTAAGCTTTGACTTGAACTTGAACTTTATTTGACAAAACTCATTTAGCTGACACTTACAAAACATGAAAGGTGAGTTTATAAAAGAAAAGGTCGAATCACGCTTTGCCAAGGATATTTAGAAGTACACATGTTACTTTCCTTTTCTAGTTTATTTTTTCGACAAATCATTTGTAAACTTGTTTATAATCAAACTTGTTCAATTTCGATGATAATTGTGTAAGTATTCTTCCTTGTATCAGAATTTGAAACTTTCACTGAATGTTGGGAAAGAATAATCTCGACTCGGAGTGTCTGATTTTTAGCTCACATGAGCTATTGTCATAGCGCGCCGTCAATCCGTTGTCTGTCGTCCGTCCGGCATAAACCAAGTAGATTTTTACAATATGGAAACGAGGTAAAACGGAATGTCTTGTACTTTTGTTTAGAGATTAGAGTCTGATCTCGAAAATTATGTCAATTATAACAGTTTTTAACAAATATTTTCATCGTTATAATGTCAACTAAGGGAACAGGGCATTTTAATTTGACTTGATGCAAATTGTTACAAAATCGTTACTATGACAACCAAATATTTTAAATCAGAATGAACGATAACATGTACTTTTTTATATTTCTTTTTGAAGGACAGAGTTTGTCGTTGAGAAATGTGTAACAGAAAATAACTTCTGACAAAGACTTCTTATCACTTTGATGTCAAATAAGGGTACTGAGTACTTTTTTTTAGATTCTCATTTTGGGGTGGGGGGGGGTACCCAAAATGTACTTTTCTGGAACAGTTTTAGCTATTTCACTCTTTGAAAGCATTATCTATAAAGAAATATACATATTTGATGATATTATGGTGAAAATGATGACAAGAATGGTTTCAATCTGGAATCATTATCAATATATCATGTTTTTATCTATCAAAATTCATTGTTTTGCGACATATCTCGGGGTTGGTTTACATATGTATATTCAGAGGACCACTGGTCAGTCAAATGGTCGATGATATGTAATCTTAATTACAAATATAAATCATCAGATATCAATGTTAAATAAACAGAATATTTTTTTCTCCTCTGACAAAGAATTCTTGGATTATTGAGCCACCTTAATTGAAAATCTTTAATGCAAAATGGAAAAGTTTGGTACATCGCCGTGTTCTGAATTATAAAAGATACCTCGAATTTTGACAAGTGAGGAGAAAGAGGAGCGTAGGTCAGTCTCGGTCTTTTTTAAAGCTTCTTTAAAATCGCTTCTTATTGTTTCAGCTGTCTTTTTAAGTTCTGTTTTCATGCTTTCCAAGTTCTTGTAGCCAACTGATGTCACTTCCTGTCCAACAAGAAATCCTTGTAGTATGTTCTCACATTGCTGATTACCTGCCTGACACACATGCAGTATAACCAATACCACCATAGACGCAAATGATACGGAATGCATCTGTTTTTAAAAAAAAGATTATTTCAAAAATGCATATCATGAAAAAAGTTCCCCACGTCCAAGTGTTTGAAGTGATTCAATCACTTATTTTCAAGGTATATAGCAGAGAGAAGTTTCTAATTTGGCAAACAATCAGCGTTATTAATGTATGTGAATAACCGTCCCTATATATCTTCCCTTTATTTTACATTTTCATCAAAATATTTGAGATTAACATCCCTTGTGCCATTCCTCGCAAAATTTTCGCCACATTAATTTATACATTTGATTGAGTCTTTGACTACAACCTACACACAATTAACGGCCGTTCATTATAAAGAAAAACAAATACATCATGTACATGGGAGCTAGGAATTAAAACCGGGGGGGGGGGGGTTTGCAAAATAAATATCGGTCTTATTATGAATGATTGATCAACCGTTCTAATTAATTGTTTGTTTCACCTATTCTGATTGGTCCACTGCATTTCCAAATGACTAATATGGACAATGACAATATCCAAATACAAAGTACAAAATCGATACTTCAGGATATCACAAACCGGAGACAAACAAATTGAGGATGAAACAGGAACCAAAGCAAACAAGCAAAAACCTTCACCACATAAAAAAAACGAACCTCCAATATGGGAGTGAGGTGTGTCCAGGAAGAGTAAGCATCTCCTACTTGCATGCAACACTCGTCCCTTCAATTTGGCAGGAATGTCACATTCGGTTACTTCCATTTCGGAAGATACAAGAAATGTCTGTGGTATCAAGTGGTCTAAGGGGTTTGACAGTAAGTGTTTTGAATATATTTCCCTGACATGGTCGCCATAGCACTTTCTATATAGACATAACGTTAGACAGTGCATGCATTTTATATACTGTGTTCCTTATCGTGCATTAACATCGCCGGCGGGTGCGGCTAGCCAACAGGGGATGCTTACTCCTCCCGGGCACCTGATCCCACCTCTAGCTCGCTAGGGGTCCGTCGATGTTAAAAACAGTGCTCTATTGTGAGTGCTGTTGAGATTATCGTCAGGATCTTCTTTAACTCATTTGTGTCACACTTATGCCCTTTGCCGTGTGGAACTCGTAAAAAAGTTCGACGCGCGAGGGGTTTGACAGGAAGTGTTTTGAATATATTTCCCTGACATGGTCGCCATAGCACTTTCTATATAGACATAACGTCAGACAGTGCGTGCATTTTATATACTGTGTTCTTTATCGTGCATTAACATCGACGGCGGGTGCGGCTAGCCAACAGGGGATGCTTACTCCTCCCGGGCACCTGATCCCGCCTCTAGCTTGCTAGGGGTCCGTCGATGTTAAAAACAGTGCTCTATTGTGAGTGCTGTTGAGATTATCGTCAGGATCTTCTTTAACTCATAAGACAGAATATCATCCATTATTCTGGACAATGGGAAATCATAGCGTACGTGTATGACGAGTTCCCCGTTTCGACAATAGAACTTCCTCAGTGACGATGTAATTAGACCACAAACGTATCCCTGACTGAGAAGCTTATCTTAAAGACGCCTAGTTATCAGAACAAAATCTGTATGTTTTCTACTTGGTCTGGCATAACGTATCAATTAGGATATGCACACGCCATAAACAGGCGATGAAGGGATGTTGCTACTCCGAAAAGGACAGTTTATGATGCTGAAACTGAAGTTGTCATGTTTATTAAAAAGCGAGGTGTTCGTGTTACCATCAATGTCAAAGGACAACATTATGTCCAAATAGGATGCTGAATTATTGTATCTTTAGTTACTTTGACTTCAAGCTCAGACGGATAGATTCTGCTTAGGCAATTCGCGAATTGTTTATGGATACATGGTAATACGAAACTTATCTGTAAGTGAAGTTAAACTCGGAAGCTGAGTATCTTTTCCCTTTAGAGACCAAAAATTGAATGAATTCAGCTTCGTACGAGTAAAGAAAAATATCGACAAGGACCCACTCCTTGCACAATTGGTCCCCATTGAAATTCCGATAAATCGTTGTAAGACCTTTCCTCCAAACACCACAAAAATGTCATCGATCAGGAAGTTAAACATCTAAGATATATTTGTTTCAGTGTACTTATTTTGAGAATCCGTCTTTCTTTTTACAAAGTAGGTTTGTCATACTTAACAAGATTTATATTTGCGATCGCCGTTCTTGTTTGTAAACGCATAACGTATACTTTTTGCGAGTCTTTCTTTCAATTTAGAATGTGGGATTGTAGTGTAAACTGTTCAAAAATCAAAGGCTTTGATACAATGGACTTTACTGAAATGAGTGGATTTCAGATGCTCTATAAGTTCCTTCAAATTCTTTAAAATCCACACCTGGTTAATACCGCTACGAGAATATACTGTCGAAGGATATTCTATATATATCAACAATGTTTTCGACAATATATTATATATATATATATTTCAACAATATTGAAAATCTGACAAGTCCTGGATGCCAATCCGTTAATGTATTGCGGTTGTTTTACCACACAATAAGAAGACGTCGAAGTCATAAAATACCAAAATACAACAAACGAGATCTTCTTAATATATCTTTCGACGGTCTTTTGCCATTTGTCAACCAACAGTTGGCCTTCACCATATCTGTACGAAGTTGTACTCTCTTCCTTTAAAGAAATGGCATGACTTGAACGAATAAGCGATGTTCTTACATTTTACCGACACCGGTTCAGCAAAATATCGCATTCAAAGTATTATTATGGTCATCTCGTCAAATAGACTTTTAAAGGCCGTCAAATCTGACATACCTGTTAGCAATGAAAATCTTCCCTTCCTTAAAATCTAATTTGCAAATAAAGGGATCGATGCTCTGCGTTAATAACATTCTAAATAACATTTATGTGATGAATGAAATCCCTCCTTATTTCAAATACCAGGAGGCGTCTAGCATTTCCTACACATATACACAATCCGTTACTTCCAAAATATCTAATAATCAACAGAAATTGACACGTCTAGATGTACACCACCTTTCAGAAAACCCCGTTCAATACACATGTTCATCCTTTGCTTTCATCTACCAACCATGTGATCATGTGGTTACTGGTGACTTTAACATCGTCCGTAACAGTAAACTTAGAAACCTCAGTAAAGGTTCAAAATACAGGGAACCCCTTTCTTTCAAATGGTGGAAAACTTTGAAATTATTATGGATGTGAGGAGTATGCCAAATGGTGGGCAAAAAGGAGGACGTAGAGACGTGAAATCCATCGGAGAATCACTTAAAAGAAGAATAGAGCGTCTTCGTCACTCAGTTAACAAAGTTTAAAAGCTACTAATTTCAATCATATTACCAGCAAAAAATCTTTCGACTTCTCCATGCTCTACTCTACCATTCCACACCAAAAGCTCAAAAAAAAAGACTGACCAATATTATTCGCTGTTCCTTTCGTTCAAAACATGCGAACAGGAGATACAAATACCTTTTCATAAGACGGAAGGATACTTATTTCGTGAAGGAACACTCTGATTGAAACAAAAAGTATACCGATGAGTTGATATTCAACATTTTTATGGTGTCTGGAGGAACTGTATTCCAGTAAATAGTTGGCATCCCCATGGTTACCATGCAATTGCGCCCAACTGCTTGCGGACTTATTTTTATATTCATACGAAGCTGACTTCATCCAGTCCTTGCTCTCGAATGGGAGAAAGCACCTCACATCTCAGTTCAATTTTACCTTCAGATACAATGATGACGTGTTGTCCATCAATACTCCGAACTTTAAGGATCAGTTACATGAAATCGATCCTCATGAACCAGCGATCAAGGAAACAACGGAGAGTGATAGATCCTCTTCGTACTTGGATAAACATCTTCCATGAGCTGTTGCGACGGGTGTTGCATGCAATCAGGAGACGCAAACTATCCCCGGGTACCTGGTCTCACTTTGAAATTTTATTCATTCAGAGGTTCTCATGGAATGATATGGAAAATCTAATGATTTTGCCTTGCCTTATCGACTTTAAGACGGAATTAGTGAACGGTACCTCTTTAATATTTAGTTGAGGTCTAGATTTGATTCCAGATAAAACTTTGGTGAGTAAGGTCGATATAGATTTGGTAATTAATATTGAGGAACAAGCGATGAAACGTTGTTTGTACGGATTCTAATTGCATTTCATGTATACAGTATAAGTTTAGTAAAAATCTAAATTGTCCATGTCAAAGCCAAAGGAAGCAAAAGCTGATTTGTGGTTATCTATTATTTCAGAGGAAGAAAGATTAATTGAGGTGTAAGTAGGATTTCCAGGTGTCGAAATTCAAGGTGTTGGACCAGGAGTCTCCGAGGGTACATGTAGCCCAGTTCGATCTATTTCGGTTGGTCGTTTCTTCAAACCCATTTGAAAATTTCTGTATTCAAAATTGTCTCAAATTCCTAAATCCTGGGTCCTGTAGCATCATACACCAGCCTTCTTGCGACGTCTTTCGGTATATTTTGGACATAATTTTAACAGATTTTGGCCATATTACATTGTTTAGATTGAGGATCACTGACGAGGGTTGAATACCCGAAACTTGCATGTCTGGTCCATGATGTAAAGGGGTAGGGCCACGAGACCCCTAAATCGGCCCTTGATTTTTCTCTTAAAATAAATTTCATAAGGAATACTTGATATCTCTCATGAAAATACACGCATGTTTACCGCTTTTCATGAAAAGAATAATATCACCAAACAATGTGTCATTTAAATGTAATGACGTCATGAAGTGACGTCATTTTGACGTTATTGATAAAATATGACGAAAATTGCTGGAATTTTGTCTTTTGTCGTAGAACTAAATGTGGCCGCATGTGTTAACTGAGATAAAACGTTTATGACAAAAGGATATAATGATAATCTTTCACATATAAATTTTAAATCATAGTTAATGCATGCGGCCATTGCTGATTTAATAGAAATATTGAGTTTTTGCATCAATTTCGCCGAATATGACCTATTATGGTGTTTTCAAAGGGCTAAAAGGTGTTGATAAAAGCAATGTTTACAAAAAGTAGATTCATGATTCAGTAGAGAACGTTTTAAAATGTCAAATAACAGTTAAATATTCTATGAAGTACAATGTTCAAAATTTATCAAAATTAGGGCCAATATCGGGCTTCGTGGCCCTACCCCTTTATCTGCTCTAAATGATGCTAATGAATTTGAAGACATTAAACAATTAAACTCAACTCTTTAACAAGGCGGTCAAAATATTACTCTTTGTAAGTAAATGTGTAATAAAACTATTCACTGAACAAACTTAAAAAGTAGTTCTACATTAATTTGCATGTTACAAGCTTTCGTGCATTTTGTTCGTATAATCGTTCTGTGATCATTAGATCAAATTACGTCATCGTGTGACGAATAGCTATGGTTATGGGCTTGAAAACAGCGTTCTACATGCATAAACAATATAACAAGTGAGTTCTTTTTAAATCCTCTACGCTCATTATTGCTCAAAATTTGATTTCTCGTCATTGTAATAAACACGCATCAGTTAATGCATCGTAGATTTTGGAGCGCAGTAATTTCTGGTGGTCTTTGTTAGTCCTCCTTAGCAACGTCACTTCTAAAGTGACAAGTGAGACCCGCTGAGGGGTTTACAGGGTTAAAATATGTCACATGAATAATAATATTGATCAGATGTACTGCATTTTGTGCTTCCGACAAGTAAATGTTGGATATATTGTTAGAAACATACGTTAAAGCGTCGGGGCAAGTCCCGACAGTATAACTGCGTTTCCAACAGTATATAGGCCTTACAACGACCGCTAGGTTTCGACTGAGAGTAACGACAACTCGTACCCTAATTGTCAGAAATCGGGACATTTCGAGCCTCTTCATAAACATAATGGGCAAAAATCACTTCGAATCATGAAATTTCTCATTTATTTATCTCTTTTTGGTTGTTGGACAAAGTTGGTATGGTTAAGCACAATACTTTGATTTGTTTCATGTACTTAAAACAATAAATGGGCAAAGAAAGATAGCACAAATTTGCACATTCGATTTCTAGACCGAAAAAAATTTTCCTTGTGGTAAAACATTTGAAGGGAGGTAACTCCTTCATAATATCTGTAAAACTCGGGGACCTTTAAACTAAGAAACGATATGAAAAGAAAAGAAATAAAACGAAAAATAAAATTATAAATTCTACCGTTAAATCATACGTTTAAGATCAAATAGTTGTGATATTTCTTGTATTCTCCTCCCGTGTGCCGCGGGAACCAGTGCTTATCATAGTATCTACATTTCAGCTCTGTTAAGCCCCCTTCATACTTTCAGGGATCGACCCACGGATAGCTACGGATCGAGAAAAAAATTACATCTGTAGCTATCCGTAGCTATCAGTTGCAATCCGTAGCTCGATCCTTCACTAGTCGTGGCAAGTCGTAGCTATCCTTGACAATCAGTAGCTATCCGGGCTGAGACAGACATTTCTTAACATGTTCAAAATTTTCTACGACTCCGCTACGGATAGATTAGTCGTAGCGGAGTCGTAAGGTAGTCTTAGCAACCCGTAGTGGAGTCGTAGGTATCCGTAAGGGAGTCGTAATAACCCGTAGCGCATCCGTAGCAATCTGGGACCATTTTTGTGATAAAAATAATCATGCGACTCCTACGGATTGCTACGACTCTCCTTCGGATTGCTACGACTCCCCTACGGATTGCTACGGATTGTGTCTGATATAAACTTAAAACCTATATATTGTATGCGTTTTTTGTCAATATATGAGTTAATACTATAACTATTCACTTATTCCAGATTTTTATTTCAAAACCATAGGTATGACAAAACAGAATTGGCTGAGCCTTCATAATGGATCATCGATTACAAACGGTTGGTGATCCAATGCGATTTTATCGATTATTAATCGGTTATGCAGAATTGTTCCATTTACACTCAGTCTGAAAAGTGATTTTTTACGGCAATAATTACTGCATCTCAAATGAGCTTGTATTGATACATCTAAAGGCTTAATGTTGAAATACACTTTCTTTGGAAAAAAGAAACAGGTTTTACTTATTTATATATATTTATTTTCTTAAGGCATATGGGGCTCGGTACCTTTCATTTTCTTCAAAAAACAAAACAAAACAAAACAAAAACAAAAGAAAACGAAAGAAATTAAAACAAAAAGCAAAACACAAACAAAAAAAATTCTAACAAGACTTGAGAATGTTTCCCTATATGTACTATAGAACTCGCCTGGTGTAAAATCTCCAACAAACTTTCAGTTCGCCAAGCTCTGCCCATGCACGTGCAACAGAGATCGTGCAGAACAATATTAGACTAGCTAGCTGTGATTTGTTGTCCAGTAATTCTCCGAGTCCCACGAACCAATGAAATTATCACCGAGCCGCGAACCGGCTCGGTGATAATTTCATTGGTTCGTGCTTCGCGGCTCGGTGATAATTTCCTTGGTTCGTGCGACTCGGGGAATAACTGGACAACAAACCACAGCTAGCTAGTTGTTATTTCTTAAAAAAGAAAAAAAGAAAAAAATGAAAAAAATTTGTTTTTACTTCTTTTCATACTATACTGAAAAGACTGGATTTGCTATATCTGGGGGTCGGGTTAGTTCTTTGGTTATTTTCACCTGTTTGAATATTTTTCAGAGACTTCGTTCTTGCTATACCGAGTAAGTGTTGACCCTTAAAAGACTGACAGACGTACATGTAATTTCATTTGACAGAATAGGAGAAATATCTGGTGGAAGAGGAAGGGATAGAAATATTAAAAACAAAAACAAAAACAAAAACAAAAACAAACAAAAAAACATATCTAGCTGTCTTGTAATACACACATCCCCAACTTGTTTTCATAAAACGCACCGAAATTTGGTTTTTAATGTGAACGTTTATTTGTAAACGAAATAACATCGAAGTATATGAACGGCTTTCCTGATAATAGATTAATTCTACAAAAAATCTAGCTGCAATAGATAAATAAAGGATGTATGAGCACAAACGCGAAACAAAACAAAAGAAATATACATGTGTAAATGAATATTCTTCCTGCATTCCTTTGGGAGAAATTGTCGTAGATGGCGCCACTGAATGATTTTTTTTGTCTACCATGAGACAATTTAGAGTATTGATTTTCATTAGTGTTGTATAATCGCACATTTCATAATCAGAATTCAAATCGATTTTTTGAAAATTCTATTGGATTTTGATATTTGATATTTTCACAAAAAAAAGTTACCAAAATGAATGATATAATATAACTTCAATAAGTAAGATACTTCTCATCTTCGCAAGCCAATGGTATAGATCCGCCGTGCTCCTCAAATACTAATGCAGTTGTCTTTCTTTACATACCTAGTGTTATTGAATTGTATCAACTAAAAAAGCTGCACCAGTAGCTGTGTATCTTTGTACATAATGTTATATCATATAATTTTACAAGTGCTACTGTCAATACATACATGTATGTATCTTATGACTAGAGTAGGAAAAATCATCAAAACCTATAAGTTCTAATGTGATGGAATATTTCTTCCATTATTATATTTATTTCTTGGAAATTTTATCATATAATAATTTTTCCCAAGAACTTTTATTATGTATCAAAAATTCCAAAAGGAAATATTATTATAAAATGTATCGTCCATGATCATAATGAAAATTCCCATTCCATGGAAAGTATATTACATAGCAAAAATTCCATCTAGAATTTTTTTTCATGTTCATAATAAAAGTTCTGAAGTACTTAATTAAAATAGAATAACAAAAATTACAATAAGGATTTCATATACATGTATATGCATAATAAATGTCCCTGGAAAAAATGTTATAATGAACTAATTTGAAAATAGAATTCAGAATAAGAATAAATAAATTTGGCAAAAACAAATACAAAGAGGCAAATGAAGAAAAATTAAGTTCAAATTGTAGATTTTTAATGCAATTAAAAAGAATTTTTGTTATAAGGCCACGTAAAATAAATTCTATGTTTCTCAGATAATTGGGTCTAAAAAAGTGGCAAGGAAGGTAGGGTTTTTATTTTTTGGTTTTTTTTTCATCAAGAGTGCTCTTATTATTCATGTAAGGCAAAGAAGTCGTCTGTTCTGCCCCCCTCCCCCCATTATCCATGTAAGGCAAAAAATCCTATGATCTTGATATTATGTATTGTTTCTCTTATTTATGCTTAGTATAGTATTTGAGGAGCACGGCGGATCTATACCATTGGCTTGCGAAGATGGATACTTCTATGCATGGCAAAACAGTCTAGAAAATATTTCTACTACAAAATGATAAAAATTCGCTCTTTAGCACAAGTAAAGAACGGGTGAATTTGCAAAACTAAACTATAACTGAGCTTGTCCTTACCTCTTAAAAAGCTCTGTTCGGTCGGCATAACTTTATTCTCCGTTAATGTTCAATGTTACGTATGGGGGATGTATTATTTAAATTCTACGCAGCGTTTGGTCAGTGTAACTTTTTTTCCGTTACGCATCTCGAGTTTAGGTCAGGGAACTTCGTTTGCCGTTTCAAAGTACATGTATCTTGAGAATCCGGATCCTATTCATAGTATTCCTGGGCTTACAACGAAACTGACAGAACATGTACCGGACCTTTCAAATTATTTACAGTACGCATGTAGGTTGAACTCATGGATACTATACCCAAACGTACAATGTCATGTAATATAATCCGGTTACTTTTTCCTCCTTTTCTACGTTTTGAATTTCCAATTATAAAAATCTGTATAGATATTTTCTTTGCAAAAGAAAAAAATTCGTTTCGTTTCGTTACTTTTCATTTCTTTTCTTGTGCGTTTCATAATTTAAAGAAACCCGTTAAACTCGGTGAATCTAGAGGTGTCCCGGAAACAAAGTGTTTGTCAAATAGTACAGTTTGAATTGTTTCCCTTCTTAAGCAGATTTTGTTTAGAATTTGGTATTTAAAATTCATTAATTTTCGAAAATTCGCATGTCTTTATCAATTCAAAGTTCTTTAATGCTCTTCAGACACAGATTCAAATGTCGTGAATCACTTTTAAAGGAACATTCTTGGATTTGAAAATTTAGCTGAAAGGTCTACAGTATATCTGTACAGAAGAACAAATTGAAATATTCATAAGATTAACATGTCCATCGTGTTTCTATGGAGCTATGTCATTTGTCCGATCTTTCTATTCGCGCGAGAAAGTGCTGTTATTTATTTTTCATCGGAATTTGTAAGGGACCGGTCAATATTTATCACCGGGATGGGACCGGTGCAAATCTTAAAACTTTCTTTAAGAAAATGCATGTCCCATGCGTTAGAATTTGAAAAAAGTACTAGTCCCATGCGTTAAGACATAAAAAAACTTTGTGTCCCATGGAAATTAAACCATACATGAATTGAAAAATATCTTGCATTTCTTTCTTTTCTGAAAATATTATTCACTTTTACAATATTTTTTTGGTTTCAATACACTACTGACATCATAAATAGTCATAGAGTCCATTATATAGTAGATAGTGTGAGAAACTGAGATACATTAGGATTTTGCTTATATTCTCTGTATCTCTGGTATAAAAAATCAATTATATTTCACATTCAATGAGTGTAAAATATGAAAAAGCTTTAAAGATCTGTATGGAGTTTGTATTGAAAAGAACATGTTTTGTCACGTTATAACACTGCTTTTTCTGAAAGATACTTAAGACTTTGATTAATATTTAAAAAGATTATTAGAGATTTTTACAGATTCAAAATCCAACAAACAGGATAGGTGTTCCTCTCAGGAGGGTGAACATCTAGCAAATCAAGAGATGACTTGGGCTTTGTTTACAGAAGAGAATATAAAAATTTGCTTTAATTTAATGATTGACAGTAATACTGTGTACTCGCAATCATATTTTCAATATCAAGTTAAAGAATATGGTTGTTAGGTAATCACTTCGTAGAATTTATATTTTCTATGGTATCTTGATTTAGGTCGAGTTTCCTCTCGTATCACACATTTGTACACACATGCAGTGCTATGCATAGATCTATATATTATGATACACACATAAGTTTAGAAATTGTCCAAACCAACTAGTCAATAACTTAACATTTCTATATATAGTACTTGCCGCTGTGTTGCATAATAAATCAATAATATACCTATGCATGTATCAAACACAAATTATGACATTTATTCTATTATGATATGTGCACAGGGGTAAAGTATGTTCATAAACCGACTTAAACCCCTTTCAATATCTCAAAAGCTAATTCCACGGCACAAATTTACCCTTCTTCAACGAAGTGCTCAGAGGAAAGGGTTTGTGACTGAGCCATTATGAGACACTTCACCTTTTCTCTGATTTTGTTCGTTTTACCAAGGATGAAACCTAATTTGCATAGTAAAAGGTTGCTGCAGGTCTGCCACATACTTGTGACAATTCTACATGAAGCAAACTTCAGTCTACAAAGAAAAAACTGTAAGTGTATAAATTTAAGGTGTTTGCTGCAAGTATGAAGCAATGTGTGCTGTAAGCTTGCGGTGAATATTCGACAAAAGCCCTTTTTCGGTAAATGTTAGCGAGCTTTCATTTATAATACATGTATAAAAAGTTACATAATATTAAATAATACAATCTTGAAAGTCATGTTATTTCCATTGAAGTTGTACATGATCTGTATGAGAGTGATCATAAAAGATATATGAAAATATTCATATGCATTGTACCTATAATTTTGAGTCTCCTGATGTGTTTAAAAAAAGTTAATGTCCCATGGATTAATTGGTGAAAAAAACTTTATGTCCCATTGGCATTGGTTAAGAAACACTTCATGTCCCTTGCCCTTTTGCACCGGTCCCACCCTGGTGATAAATATTGACGAGTCCTTAAGCCTTTTGATTGTGATTTTTCGCATCTGATTTCGACTTTTGTGTTTGACTTTCATTCATTGATTGGTATTTTTATTGATTGACTCTTCGACTAATTTCACATTAAATTTTATATTTTGCAGTTTGATGCACAAATAAGAGAAAACCCTTATTTAAAAAAAAAACATACGATGAAACACAACAAACTGAGCTGTTTACCTGACTGATATATTTTGTGAAGTTCTTTGCTTCAAACGAATCCATTGCAGAAAATTCATTCAAACCAAAGTAATGAGAAGTCAAATGCAAAAGTCGAAAGCAGGTTCGCCCCCCCCCCCCCCCCAAAAAAAAAACATACAGAACGTCCTGACACGAAAAGAATATAGGTCAAACAGATGAAAGCAATGACACAAGCTGAACAGAACACGGAGGTCATATATTACTAATTAATCATCTCCAGTGCAAATGCGGAAGGCATTGTAAATTGCATCGTAAGGCACGGTCCATTTGATATTCTAGGGGGGGGGGGGGGGGGCTTGGGTTTTTTTCAAAAAAAATAATTTTGCTCTCAGTTTTGATGAAAAAAATAAATTTGCTTATGGTGTGACAGAAAAAAATAATCTTGCTCTTACAAATAATCTGAATTTGAAGAATTACCATAAAATTTCGCTTAAATTCTTGAAAATTTTCCGACTCGCTTCGCTCGCTGCAATTTTCAATTTGTATCAAAAATTTTTGGCTCGCTTCGCTCGCCATAGTTTTCCATCAAAACATTATTTACTAATCGCATTTTAAGTTCACATATTTGAAAAGTTATACATGTATGTGAATGAAAAAGGGCTTCCTTAAAAGCTTAAATATATTATCAATATTTATGTATTGCTGTTAATACATGTTGCATGTATCCCATAGAGTCATGTTCTTGTAAGCTTGTAAGGAGAACTTCAGATATTTACCAATTTACAATTCTTAGTAACATTTAAAATAATGTCTAGAAGAACTTCCCCTCAGACCCTCTTATACATGTTATATACATGTACCTTTTATAGAATATTGAGAATTATATTGTAAAAATCTTTTATCTCTCTGTTTAAAAGTGAATTGAATACTTGCATAAAAAATAAACTAATATATTAACATTTAGAGTTTTTAGTAAAAATATAAATAATTTCTATTGATAAAACACAACACTCTTAATATGCGCATCACTTTGTTAAAAAAAATTCCTTGCTCCAACTTTGCCAGAAAAAAATAATTTTGCCCCGGTTCGGGGCGAAAAAAATAATCTTGCTCCGACAAAAAACCCAAGCCCCCCCCCCCCCCCCCCCCCCCCCTGAATATCAAATGGACCATGCCTAATGGGCGCTGTTAACACGCACTGTACAAATTACACTGCTCAAAAAATTAACACATGTTTGCAGCTGCTCATAAAATATGATGAACACAAATTTATTAAGACATGTTTAATAGTCACTTCTTAATTACCAATGTCTGTATGGAACAAATTAATCATATATACATGATAAAACGTGATTATGTACATGTATAGCCTTGCGTATCAAAAAAGATATTACATTCTATGTATCATTATATTACAACATGAGAAAATCGCTCCTTTAATTTTTGAAGCAGTGTATTGTCATAAATCACATATCTTATGCAAGTATAGTATCCGTGTAGGTAGGACCAAAAAGAAAAAAAAAAAAAATGCCCTGAGCCCTTTCCAATTTTTGTCCCTACAATTTCGCTCATTGGACACGGATTAGCCAAAGTAATTGTTAGTTAGCGCATTCCGGAATAAATTCGATTCAGAAATAGATGTGAATTAAAAGTCATAAATACAAATCCATTGATTCGAACACCTGCCAAACATGATAGTTTCTGTTTGAATATGACATAACGGAACATAAAGACAGCGATTACTAAAATAATCAACTATCAACTTTAACAAACTATTTGTTTTTATGTTTTCAAACGAATACAATTTTCAGAGTAACGAGAAGAGAGTTAAATCTATTGCAATTGACATGTTTGCAACGCCGTACAAATTGATATTTACAACGCCGCCGACAATAAATTGTTTCTACAAAAAAAAAAATCGATTAGATTCCTAATAATACAATTAACTGAAACATTCTGCAAAGAAACAAAAGAGAATCCCGAATGGAGATGAGATGATGATCAGGTACCCGCATATACATGTATCTATCTACTCATACAGAAAGGGGTAATTCACAGTCGTTTCTACAAATAGCTTAAATAACCAGTCCTTTCGTCTCTTGTGTGGTCTGATCTGCCTCTGTAAACGCACCAAGATTTTACACTAAACATTTTACACTGCAAAGTGCGAGGTCCGAAATTAGCTTACACAACCAATCTTGCCTCACTTGAAATTCACATGAAATGAGCATCATGTAAATTTCAAATGAAAAGTTCATATGAAATTCATATAACTTTCATATAAAATTCATATGATAAAAAAAAATCACATGAATTTCAATTACATTTACTTCACATGAATTTTACATTAAATTTTCTTTGTCACCTTAAAGGAAAATTGACTTTACATAGCAATTCGTTTCAAAACCTTCACATGAATAATGTAAGGTCCATTAAAATTTCACTTGAATTTCATATGAGGCATAATTTGCTGTCACAGTGTACGTTGATTTTTTTTTCAATTGTCAGATCTCAAACTTGTTACTATCAAACTCTATCAATAAGTAAATTGTGAATTTTCCAAAATTATCACAAATTAGTGAGATTAGTTCGTAAATTCTAAGTGATTGATTATCTTTTCTCAGTAAGAACAGTATAGAAGATTAGCCGGATTATTTTCTATTTGTTGATTGAAAATCTGACTTTATCTCGAACCCCCCCCCCCCCCCCCCCCTCTAGAAATGATGTGCTTTTCGAAAAGGACGCCCTCAAGTAATTCCCGGTTTGGCTTGTTAAGTTATTGTTTTGTATTAAATAGAATTCTATACCGAGAATTCTTCCATCAAAAAAGTCGTTGAAATGAACTAAATCTTTGTTCGTTTGGAAAGTTAGAGCCAGAGTTCGTCGAGAAAATGGGTTATTCTAGCTTTTTAATGCGTATACAGATACTGTCAAAATTGTGAGCGAGTGATTATCACCAGGCGCGCGCATTCTTGCCCAAAGTCGGGGATTCGTTAAAACTTCTTATTTCATATTAACTCCTTATTTAGAATATTAAAAAGCTATATTTCACTACTTACCATGGCGTCGAGAACGAGTCGATGTGTAGCAATGAAAAAAGTTCTACTTCAAATTGAACTATAATAATGAAATATATATCTTTATTCACAAAACATCTGCCACGGCATATAGAAAACGATACATCGTAAAATCTGACTTTTGTTCCGGGATAAAATGAAATACAATACCCGTACAATATGTTTCATCAGACGTAATATTGAAAACAGTTGAACGATGTTACTTTCATATATGAAATGATTTAATCATAAAATTTACTTTCATCTTTAATATCATTACATTTTATCAATTTCTGTGACAAAATAGTCCATTTTCCAGAAAATATTTATGACCGTTTTAAACCTTGACTTTATATGCACAGACACCAGACTACGGAAGCCCATTGGCTTCACAGAAAAAACAAATTTATTGCGTATATTCGCAATAACATTGCGTATATTCGCAATAGTATTGCGTATATTCGCAATAGTATTGCGTATATTCGCAATGATATTGCGTATATTCGCAATGATATTGCGTATATTCGCAATAGTATTGCGTATATACGCAATAGTATTGCGAATATTCGCAATAGTATTGCGTATATTCGCAATAGCATTGCGAATACTCGCAATAATTATTGCGTTTATTCGCAATTTTTATTGCGTATATTCGCAATAATTATTGAGTATATTCGCAATTATTATTGCGTATATACGCAATAAATTGAATGTTCTTCGCGGCTCTAAATGTCTGTTTTAAACGTTTTGGGGGGTTAAATGGAAAATAAAAGTACGATCTAGGGGGAGGGAGTGATAGGGCTTTATTTCTTTCCGAGCACCAAGTTTATTCTCTGTTTTTAAAAATCTCCTATTATACTCAAAGTACAATGTTCTTTGATACCAAAAGATGTACCTAGGTCAAAATAAGCATTAAAATGAACATCATGATGTTTTCTTTTTTTTTGGGGGGGGGGGGGGGGGGGCGGTCATATCGTATCATCTTTCATCTATCCGTAAAATTTTCACCCTCTGAACTATTTTTATGAAAATACATACGAAAAAAGATCTTACGGATCTCTGTTTCAACCCGATTACTTGAATTTAATTCAGAGGTGGATCCTGGGCGGAACAAATATAGGCATTATAGGCTATCCATCTTTAAGAAACCTGCATGGATTGTAAAACTTATGATATCTGAGTGATTAGAATGATATTTGATTGATGTTTGTTTATTTTGTTATTATTTGTGATTTTGCACGGCGCCTTTTAAATGCACCCAAAATATTTCTCCTATTCTTTTCTCTTTTAGTTAAATCAATACACCAACTTATTACAGGCGCAGATCTAGCATTTTACCTCAGAGGGGGTCCAATCTAAAGTTATGAAACTTAAGCAGCTCATTATGACTTTATCGGTATAAAATTCAAGTTGAAAAAGTATGGCCTTGTCCCCCCTTTACCTACTTTCATATCCACCATTTACAGGAATTGGGACATTTCTAGTACCTGAGTTTAATTTCGTTTCTTCAGACAGGTTTGGTAGGATACATGTATGAGGGAACATTTACAAGTTTTGATTGTTTTTATCGGCCAGTCGGTTTTTTCTTTACTAAGAAAAAGCTTTGTTGTAGAGGGAAATATACGAGGGCTGACTGATATGTTGTGAGTCTCTGTTTTCTGGAATGCAGAAGATACTCTGCTGATAGATTATCTCAAAAAGAGACAAACAATCAATGGTACATACTATGCTTCACTTATGACACAGTTACGGGAAAATATTAAACTTAAGCACCACGAAAAGCTCACTAGTTAAAGATGTTTTGTTTTACAGAACCATGCTCTTGTTCATAAGTCTGTCAGTACCATGGCTGCCATTCATGACTGTAGTTTTAATGTGACTGAGCATCCGCCTTATTCACCTGATCTTGCTCCATCAGACGTTCATCTATTCCCAAAACTGAAAGCAGCTATTTCTTGCACCCACTTTCAGTCCGATGATGACGTCATACTTGCAGTGGCTGGCTTTCTGACCAGTCAAGATAAGGAGATTTTTTAAAGTGGTATTGAGGCCCTTAAACACCGGTGGCAAAAGTGTATAGATACTGAAGGGGATTATGTAGAAAAAAAAATTAATGCAAAACGTCTGATAAAATTCAAATCCATCAATACGAGGCTCACAACATATTAATCAGCCCTCATACAAGTATTGCAGAATATTTCATTATCTCAATGCTTGTATCTAATGAAACTCGAATACAGAAAACTTTTTTGAAGACCTATACCTTTCGCAGAATAATTCAATAGAAAGGTAAAGGTCTTTGGAACTGTTTCTACAAACAAATGTCCCATCCTATACTTTCATATTCTTAAATCTATTATATTATATAATCAGTAATAGTGGTGAAAATTCTATTTTGATAACTTATTTGGGGTCCAGGGACCGAAGCTTTGGAACTTCTTCACTTCACAGGAGATGTTTCTGTATAAGAATACAACACTAAATTACATCTTTGTGAAGAAACACGACGTTTCGAACTCTGTTGCAAGGGAGCAGCATGTTTCAGATAAATGAATCTTCATTGATCGAGTTACCATTGGCGGATTTAGAGTGGGCGTGGGGGGTTACTATTCTCCGAACAGAGTTGTCTCCTCCTTACAGTCAAACAATGTTGTAGAGTAGGGTAACGGAACGTAAACTAGAGCTGCCTGGAGTTTGGGGGGCGTACGCCCCCCTCTGAAATCGTCAAAGTAAGGTATTTTGTGGCTCAAACTATTATGTGTACACTTAATTTCTGGTCCCTTGAAGTCAAATTTCAGCAAATTTTTGCTGGCTCGCGGCCTCTCGTCATCTAACTTTATTTATTTGCAATAAAAATCCGAAGCCATATAAGTATGATATCCATTTCATACTCAGTAGTCGATGAAATAATGTATCCCCTTCCACACCTCAACTTCATTTTTGAACGGAATGCTTCTTATAAGTAAACCATTTAAGTCAATGTACCCTAGCTAACAGCGTGAACAGCAAAGGGGATTGGCTTTGGTGTGTAACCCCCCCCCCCCCCCCAGAAAAAAGGATTTAAAAAAAATTGCACCAGTTCGCTCACCAGATGCTTCAAGATTTCGAATGGATAAAATTACATTTCATAACTGTCTTCGTCAAACAAAACGGTCATTCATCTTAAAAGGGGGGAGGGGGGGGGGGTATGTGGGTTAGGAACCCGGGCCCCACTAGCACTTCATCCTGGGCCCCTCTTGGGCCAATTGATATATTCCACGCCCCTTTAAACTCCAATCCTGTATCCGCCCCTGGGTACTTTAAGTCAAATAATGATTCAAAATTGAAGATAAAAGTCTCATTTCGATCCTCATATATAAGGTATCTATAATATCTTAGCGTAGCAATTCAAATTCTAGAAAAAAAAAATTATAATTTTTTTTTTTGCATAATTTTGACAACTTTTCTAGAATCAGTACACAGATATTGATTTAATTTTGAATGAACACAACATATTATAATTGCTTTTCTAAAAAGTCTCTTGTTATAAAACGCACTTATTTGTATTTGCAATATCTCTCAAATTTGATTATTTCATATTAAGCTTATGACTATAAATATCTAAATCACACTAACGGCTAGTTTTTCATGTGAGCGATATGTCCACTCCTCCCTCTTATTATCGTGTTCTGCTAATGACGATGGGGCATAAAGTAATACCCATCTCGGTCTGACATGAATGTTGCCCCCAGACATGAAAGTTAAATTGATTTTCATTCTAAAAATATGTATGAATCAGCTGTAATAGAGGTGAAAAAGCAAAACATCACTCCCCAGTTGCAGCTCCAAGTTGCTTTCTGTAGATAACGCCAAAAATGATGATAATTATTCCTATTAGCTCACATGAAGTTACGTCATTGGTCACCGTTATAATAGAAAAATATCTCTTCCCTTCATGACCTCAGTTGAGCAATGTGACCCCATTGGACCTCTTGTTTTGTTTTTATTCTATTTTGAAACTAATATCAACATCCTTAAGGAATGAAGTAGACATCGTTTCTAAATTCTGTTAATCTAAGAATTCAACGATACTTTATTAAAAGCAGTCAGAGTTTTAATCCTAAATGCAGGCAAGCAATGCAAGTCGGAAATTTTCTGTAATGTATTATTCCATTTTGCAAGGGATAATACATGTATAAATGAATGTCCTCGATTATAAGGTCATAGTAATCAAATATTTTGTTTTACGTACCTTTTTGAAAAAAAATTGCTCAGGAAAAAAAAAAACCGCACACAAACAGGCATTTTTCAGGCAAATCAGTTAATATACTGAATTCGACAAAATGTATGTACATCATTAAATTTTAAATGATAATAGTGATTTTTATAAAATAAGTCAGCATAATATCCATCTCACTCGAAGAAAAAATCTTTTATTTTTCAGTCTTCCTCTCCAAATTCCTATTATTGATCGTGTACAGTGTATTTGTGTGTTTCATGCCTGGCGGGAGAGTACCTTTTAGGAAAAAAAATCGGGACGTAAAACCGAACATTAAATTACTATGGTCTTATATCGGAAAATCAATTTTTGCAAAAAAAAAAAAAAAAAAAACCCGTTAAAATAAGAATTCTCCTAGTGCCTTTTCTTTTCTCTACCAACCCTTCCCCCGCGAGAGAGTCGAAGAATTATGTTGTAAAGACGAACAGATGAGGCTCTGCTTTCTGAAGTGTCCCAAATGGATTGGTTCATATATTTTGGTCCGAGCCCCCCCCCCCCCCCTTTCCACCAATAGAAACATTGAACACTTTATTGACTTATTTTAAAAGTTTGGATGAAAGTGAGAGAAACGTAAAACGTGATATATGGTTATGAATGGGATCAAGGGGAGGGGTCAACTTATCCCTCGATCTCCCTTTTCCATTAAATTTGCCGAAACTGCTTTTAGAATTATCATATTTTCTTAAAAATCCTTGGCTAGATTCTTCCCTATCCCTTCCCTTTAGCTGATCTTGTTCACCCTTTCGGGAAATCTGGGTCTGCACACGATTAATAAGCATTCTTAATATGCATTAAGAAAAATAAAAGGAAAAGCTATTTAAGCCACAATTTGCAAAGAATTATATTTAGAAGTCATTGAAAGGTGTAAAATGAATATATAGTCCGGAACAGCCCCCCCCCCCCCCCCCCCCCGGTGCCTTTCCAATTTGCAAGAATGACTGATTTTCTCTGTTTTGTAATATATTGATATTTGTTATATGCATTGGTTTGCTTTCTTTTCAACACCAAAGACTACCCCCCCCCCCCTCGCGCTGACTTGGACTACCCTTAGAAAATTCTAGATCCGCCTGTTAACCCCAATCACTGTATATATGAAATTGCAATTATTGCGTATATACGCAATAATTATTGCGAATATTCGCAAAACTATTGCGTATATACGCAATAATTATTGCGTATATTTGCAATAGTATTGCGAATATACGCAATAGTATTGCGAATATACGCAATAGTATTGCGTATATACGCAATAAATTATTTTTTTCAGTGAAGCCAATGGGCTTCCGTACCAGACATCACATCATTTGGCAAAAATTTCAATTGTGACGTCACATCTGATCGCACTGTCTTGAAGCACCTTGATGTGTTGTCATGCTTTCTATTTTGACGTCACAATGAAAATATCGCCAAATTTTGTGATGTCTGGTGTATGCCTGCCTTATAAATCTTATGGAAAATCAGCTATTCCATGATATAATTTTAAATTATAATGTCAAATCTATTATCAATTTCCATGGATGTCTTTTTTAAAAACAAAATTTATAGTTAGTGGGAAATTGAAATTGCTCTGTTTTAACTCAACATTTCACATGTTAACAGTAAGAACACCCTTTTATAGATTGTGATAAGTCTATTCAATGCATTAATTTATTTTGAATTTTACTTATAATGTACCAACTTTTGATATTAGAATTCATTTTTGCATTCATCTATCATGTCTATTGAGTAAATAATTAATATACCAATTTTTGATCTTAGAATCCATTTTTACATTTATGTAATGAGTGAAAATATATTCCCTTTTCCTTTAACCATGTAATCTATTTTTATTCAATCAGATTTTGATCGAATTTCAATGTCCCGCTTCGGTGACACAGATATTTAGCAAGTTTTAGTTTTGCATAACTTTTGAGTCCTTGTCAAACATTCTAAAGTACAGGTCAAAATTTTCAATAAGAAAGATTGCTGACCAATCCATATAGTAGCAAATTATCTACAAATCGACAAATATGTTTACTGGTCACTCTGACCACCAGTCAGAATCTAGAATTAAGACAGATAATAATTTATGCAAGGGACATCGAGTTGACGACCGATCGTACGATCACCTGGTAACCAGCCTGTGATATGTTTGGCCCTTTATAGACCAGTTGCTGTTACCACTATACAATAAATTATTAACTGTCAGCTCGTTGACTCCTTCTCTAGAACCCAGCAGTTCGGAGACAACGACCAAACTCCAAAGCTCACCCTTGTTATCCAAAGAGTGCGCTACTATTTAGAGCGAATTCCCCAGCTCTCAACACAAACCACACACACACCAAATTGTGGTACAATACGTACTATATAACTTATCTATAGTAAATAAACGCACAAAACCATTGAAGTCTTGGTTCAAAGATATGAACTGTGACCCAGTTTTGAAAGTAACGTTATTACTTGTTGTCTTTTCCTTAAAGAGTGAAGTGAGCACTAATGTAGGTAATTATAAGATCATGATCACTTCAAACATTCGTAAAAAGAAAGAAGTGTCAATGTAGGTAATCATAAGTTCTTAATCACTTCTAAGATTCGCAAAAAGTCCCAACTAGCTCTAATAGAAAGAAGAGGATTTCCATCAACACTCGGCTGCAGCACTGACAGCATATCCTTAAAACACACCATGCAATAAACACAGAGCAGACACGCACAGAAAGGGACAAGGAATACCGAAAGGGAAAAGGAACACCAACTTATATCATAGAAACATGAAACACAAAATACCACACATAAACCAACGAGATACAGAAGTGACGGAGTAAAGATTAAAAACAAATGACATCGATGAACAGGTAGACAACAAATGACAATCAGCGATAAAAGTCCCTTTAGCTTCCCTCTGGCGAGCTTAAAACCATTGATTATATTTTCGAGGTGTTATGTTTATAATATACTGACTACCCAAAGAAACGTTCCTAATAAATAAATTGAAATTAATTTACTATATACTGATGAGATAAAGAAGATCCTGACGACAATCTCAACAGCACTCACAATAGAGCACCAAATGGAACATTGACGGACCCCTAGCAAGCTAGAGGTGGGACCAGGTGTCCGGGAGGAGTAAGCATTCCCTGTTTGACTAGCCGCACCCGCCGTCGGTGTTCATGCACGAAAAATGAAAACAATATCTAAAAAATGCACTGTCTGAGGTAATGTCTATATAGAAAGTGCTATGGCGACAACGTCAGGGAAATATTTAAAACACTTACTGTCAAACCCCTCGCGGGTAACTTTTTTAAGAGCTCCACACGGCAAAGGGCATAAGTGTGACTGAAATGAGATAAAGAAGATCCTGACGACAATCTCGTCTAACGACTAACACATACTACTACACATACACATACTCTCGTCTAACGACTAACACATACTAACACACATTTATAAATTTTTGGATGATTTGAATTCAAATCATGAGAAGATCATTTCAACACAAATGTTCATATAACAGTATCACTCACATTTACTCTATTGTTGGTGCGTTTACGCTACTGTTGAGTGAGCCAAGGAGAAATTACGTAGATGTGACGTCACATTAGTCTGTGGTGCTCACACACGATCTTACAGTCCGATAATTGATTCAATATTCCTTTAACGGCTAGCTAAACGTTAAATAATGATATGCGTTCTAAAAATCACGTGGCAACATAAAAATTACTTAGACTTGCTTGTAACGTTCCAACTGCCTGACGTCGCTGATCTTTGATTTATTTTGACACACTGTGGAACGGAACATTTTGGAAAAAAAATTTCGCTTTGTGAGATCATATCCTATCGAACATGTTGTTTCTTTTACTTGGATTGGATCCAGTTATCGTGGTACTGCATAGCTCGTGCAAATCATGTAAATGTAAATCTTGGCGTTCTGGGTGATCAATGAACAGCGCAAAAAACTGTGTATATTGAATAAACAAGACGTTAAAAAAAATTATCATAAAAATCCATATATTCCAAATACTGATTGAAAATTATTTGGAATACAATCATGTATCGTTTCTTTTGGGAGTCAGTATATTCATGACAAGTAGATTCGTAGACAACATATGACTTGGATGTCGCGGCGGCCACAAGAATGCGGTTATGGAAAGGGTCTTATTGTATTGCTTTTATTTGGAAAGAATCTTTCTGACTTGGTCAGTGAATAAAAATCAGACCCAAAAAATCAGATTCCTAAAAACACAATCAATAGGGATACACATTCATGATAAAGCATCCTTTAGCAGAAGTACCGATCGTAGTTTATGTCTCAATGAGTTAGGGAACATATACGAGGGCTGATTGATATGTTGTGAGCCTCCGTTTTCTGGGATGCAGAAGGTATTCCGCTGATAGATTATCTCCAAAAAGGACAAACAATCAATGGCGCATACTATGCTTCACTTCTGACACAGTTACGGGAAAGCATGAAGCTTATGCGCCGCGAAAAGCTCACTAGTCAAAGATGTGTTGTTCCATCAGGACAATGCTCTTGTTCGCAAGTATGTCACTGCCATGACTACCATTTATGCTTTAATTTGATTGAGCATCACCTGATATTGCTCCATCAGACTTTCATCTATTCCCAAAACTGACAGCAGCTTTTTCTGGCACCCACTTCTAGACCGATGATTACGTCATTCTTGCAGTGGTTGGGTTTTTGACCTGTCAAGATAAGGAATTCTTCAAAAGTGGTATAGAGGCCTTTTAAAAACACCGGTGGCAAAAGTGTATAGATACTGAAGGGAATTATGTAGAAAAATAATGCAAAATGTAGGATAACATTCAAATCCATTAATACAAAGCTCGCAACATATCTCTTAGCCCTCGTATATATGTGAGTCTCTATAAACAAGGCAATCACGAACCCCCGAATGAAGGCAGGACCAAAAAGTGCTAGGGTACTAGGGAGGAGTAAGCGTCCTCTGGTTGTATGCATCACCCACCATGAATGTCAAACAGAAACGTGTCAAATCCGCTAACGTCTAAATAGGTAAAAGACAGCCAATTGGAAGGGACGGTCAAATAGACACAAAGTCGTCACGCAATAGAAACATGAAGGACAGTATAATCTTTAGGAATAATATTGACAGAGTCTAATGTAAAATAGAAATTATCTTAGGTGGCATTACTCAATTTGAATGCGGATGCATACAGATATCAAAGTGGTTGAAATAATTTTAACTGAAAAATTTAACTATGTCGTACGATATTTATGTTATCTAAAGTAGCATAAATGAACAAATATATATTTCTGTATAATGATACCATCCACTACCATGTTATCTCAGCTATCTGACTGTAAGTCCCCAAGTATATCGTGCATTATTATTTTTGGTTTTGAGTCTTACTTTCACACTCTGATCAATTATACAGAAAACTATGAACTGCTTCATTCAATATTATATGCGTCGGAGGACTTTTAAAGTCTTAAGTCTAATGTATGTATTTCATTTGTTTATTCTTTCAAATTTTCTTACATTCGTTATTTGCTTTTTCCTGTATTTTGATGAAAGATAAGATTCAAGCATCATATCCCACCAATTCTGCTACGTCTTTCGGTACATTTTTGGACTTGATAATTTTCACACTTTTTGGCCATATAACATTGTTGAGACTGAGGATCACTGACGAGGGTTGAGTACCCGAAACGTGCATGTCTGGTCCATGCTGCAAATCTATCTGGTTTTTAATGATATAAAATTTCAAGACGTTTAACATTTGAACTACTTGGTGAGTGTCACTGCTGGTTGACCAGGAGTCTCCGAGGGCACATGTAGCCAAGTTCGATCAACTTCGGTTTATCGTATGTCTCTTCAACGCAATTGAAAATTTCTGTTCCAAAATTTATTGAAATTTATCATATTTGAAGACGTTTAACATTCAAGGTTTAATATTGGATATATTTATTCTTTTGATATTGAAATACGCATTCACTATTCTTAGGACTAATTGATACTATGATAAACATCAAAGAAGTACCAATCAGTTATTCAGTCTCATAATCGAGAAGGAAAAGCAAAATCATTATAATTTCCATTGGAACGTTTGCAAACGTCGGAATGAATAATATTCCGAAGTGAGACCAGGTGCCCGGGGAGAGTCAGTGTCTCCTGATTGCATGCAACACCCGTCGCAAAGGCTACATGAAAACTTCTCAAATTCGGCAATTGTCTCGATGTATATATTGATGTACATCGAGATGGATTAATCAAGCTTCGGAGAATAAGACCATCAAATCAGTGCGGGAAAATGTTGAATAAGGTAATAATTTATTCTGGGACTTACAGTCCCCGTAAACGATAACAATCCAGTGGTTGATTCAGACATTGAAATGAAACATTCTAATCCTAGAGAAATGAAGCGACGGGTATTACATGTACATGTAAGCGGGTGATGTTGGCTCTTCCTGAGAGGTGGTCACACGGCGGAGATTGGACTTAGTTGCCGAAGTATAATTAAGCAGGCACCGTAGTGCAGACTGATGTGTTAACGTATGTTTTCATTCTGATTTCTTTATGTAACATGTTTACTTTACCCTGGATGACATGTGTATCATCTTTTAATAACAATCTCAAGGTATTAAGAGACTTTTCGCAAAAGATAATTTTTTTCCGCTGACAGCTAATATCGCTTTAACTTCCATGTTGACATAATCTGAAGAAAAATATCTTCCATATAATAATAGGGCAGAAGTATGCCATCTTAATAAAGCAATCTAGTGTAGAATAGCTAGCAGCATGATCATGATGATATGGTTTTTAAAACATTAAAAATGATTTTTAAAATCAAATTATTCAAAATACCTTTACCTGCATGAAAGACAAGCGCAAATGTAGGTACATTATCGTAAAGGTACATAAGGTCTCGTCAAGATCAAACCATGATTCAACTATTTTTGTCAAAATTTTAACGCAAACGAGTCTATCATGCTTAAAAATTAGAAGCTGGTTGGTTAAAATAGTCACATATGCCCTCACTACCGAGCTATGATCAATTATTGCTTGTAAAATGGGTACCCTTATATAACCTATTTTTCTCCGTAGAAGACTGATTGCGAACACGTGTAAGCACTTATTTGCCTAAGGCTAGTACTGTATCAAAACAAAACAACATGGCTGACGGATAACACGTGGGACGAAAATGAATCGACAATCGGTGTAATCAAAATCTGAAAAGAGATATGTTATGAACAAATAGTATTGGCTTGGTATTGGAAAGTTATAAATACCTAGCTTAAAGGACGACCGTGAAATTAAAAACTCTGACAAGTCTGAGGTAAAATTAGCTAAAGGGATCTACAGTGTACATTTACATGTATAGTTCTCTTTTTTTAGCTATGAGAAGTATATACGCGTGTATATAAGTTTTACGTGTATATATATCCACAGTAATTTTGATATGTGTTTATATAATATATATATATTCACAGTCTAAATCAAATATTAAAAAACGGACAAAAAATCGTTAACTAAATAAAGGTTAATTTTCATTCAGGATTTGGTAAACAAACGCACATGTGTATAGCAGACTACACCTGCCTCCCATTCAAGCCGTCATACACTATTACACGTTGTTAGTCATTTGAAAGTGTTCGATTATCCATGTTCAAAATGGTGATTTGAATAGAACAGGATATCAATGCATGATAATTAATGAAATGTTAGTGAGTTAGGTTTTTTAGAGATAATTTTAAAAAGACTGTATACGTGGTTTACTACATGTTTCATAATAATCCCACGATGTGAAGTTCATTCAAGCGATTGGCTGATCGTGGTAGCGTGTTCCCTTTGGCCTTGGTAAACGTGACATATTTCTACATACTGTATATGCAAATAACAATTTCCGAAGTTTACCGAAATCGTGTGTACCAGAGAGTAAAAACGTCTATAAAACAAAAATGTGAGAGATATTTTATGTAAGTAATATATAGATGTTCAAATGGTAGTACTTAAAAGCTATTCACGGTGAAGCTTCATTATTGACAGTGTAATCCCTGTTAGACTATATGTACCTTAAATACAAAAGAGCCTATTGTGCTTCAATTTCAGATATACTCGTATGAAGCCAACTTTTTTTCAGACAGAACACAGGAAAAAAGTAATATTACTAAAAACAATAATATACTAACTTAAATTTGAGTTATATTTCTTGGAAATTTATCTCTTTATATTACTGTAAGCAGTAATGCTACTTAGATTGTCTGTTCGCCCTTATACCAGTGGATTCGGGGTGTAATTAGGATGATTATATCTTATTCAAATGTACACTTAAAGTCGTTGGATACACCTAAGGAACGTAACTCTAGCCAGCATAGATATCCCTCAGAGGTTTCCAAAGTTCAACACTGCGTAATTGGCTTATATTTTAACAGATTGATATGAAATTGGTATCTATGGAATCAGACAGATCTTTTCTGAATGTTTATACCAAAAATTGCGTTTGGTTATGGGCATAATAATTTTATAAAATCGTCAGGTTTGTAAAAAGACTTAGCTACGTTACTGCCATGCATTCCATTGGGCATCCCGCAAAAAGTTCAATAAGCATTAGTACTTTACTTTTACAATGAAAGTGTAAATTTCTTTATTATCATAATTGTATTATTTTTAAATTACAACACTTTAACTGTAGTTTCGTGTCAAGAAAAACGCAGATCATATCGAAAATTTATGAAACATCTCAATTTGAGGGTAAATCTTAACGAGAAAAGTTTTTCGAGGGAAAATATATGAACGATGAATTAGGGAGAAAGCACTCCTTAATCTAAAAATGTTTCTATATCAACAGTAGCCTTATTTGTCTCTGATATCGAGTGAGTTAAAAACTTTAGCTCGGACCTTTCAGAACGTCAGGTTTACGTCCGCTAAGAAAACCAAAGTATTTTGACAACGTCATTCTCATCTGTTTTGAACAAGGCTCATTACGAAAATAAAAAGGTTGAATTACGAGATAATGACAGAAGACAGGCTATTTCTTGAAAATAAAAAGAATACAAAAATAAAAAAGTGATCGGACAGACCTCGGCGGCATCTCTGTGTGAAGCGGAGTGAGTTAGCTTGCTAGGGGTCCGTCGATGCTTAATTTTGTGCTCTATTGTGAGTGCTGTTGAGATTATCGTCAGGATCTTCTTTAACTCATTTGTGTCACACTTATGCCCTTTGCCGTGTGGAGCTCGTAAAAAAGTTCCCCGCGAAGGGTTTGACAGTAAGTGTTTTGAATATATTTCCCTGACATTGTCGCCATAGCACTTTCTATATAGACATAACGTCAGACAGTGCATGAACTTTATATATTGTTTTCATTTCTGTGCGTAAGCATCGACGGCGGGTGCGGCTAGCCAACAGGGGATGCTCACTCCTCCCGGGCACCTGGTCCCACCTCTAGCTTGCTAGGGGTTTGTAGATGCTTAATTTTGTGCTCTATTGTCAGTGCTGTTGAGATTATCGTCAGGATCTTCTTTAACTCATTAACGCAATATCAAAATAACAGATGAGAGAGAGCGAACTTGACTTAGATTCGGGGTCCCTTTGATAAAATTGACCTAGATTCTGGCATGGGTCCCTTTGATAATAGAAAACAATGGTAAAGATTGCAAATGATTTTATTACTTGTTAAATAAAAAATATTTAGACCTTCCGCATTCTGTCTTCTTATCCGGTGTAAATATGTACGTATATACATGATTCAGATGTACAGATATAAGTTTTCCCCTCTCGATCAAAACATCATTTAATGTGTTTGAAGAATCCATCAGTTATTTTGATACGTGTATAAAATAAATCTGCAACAAGAGGCGCACAGTTAGTACCCATGAGAATCCCTACAACCTGCTTGTAGAGTTTCTCACCAAATCTTACATAAATGTTGTCCAAAAGGACGGACAAGGCAAAACACAAGTCACCACATGTCCATGATTTGATAATCTGTGGCGGAAAAGAAACCCTTTGATTCAGATGTACAAATATGAGTTTTCCCCTCTCGATCAAAACACCATTTAATGAGATTGGACAATCGATCTTTTTTTTTTTCTCGTGAGGAAGTGTGGTGTACATATTAGAAATGTCGTATGAAGAAATATAGAACATCATACAAAACAATAGAAAAAGATTTATCTCACTCCCATATATCAGGAGTTCGCTTCTTTTCATGTGGTGGAAGTTTTTGTTTGTTTGCTTTGGTTCCTGTTTTATTATGATTTTGCATACCTTCGGTTTCTGATTTTCCTGATTTATCGATTTGGTGCTGTATACATGGATATGGTCATTATCCATATTTGTCATTACAGAAACATTAAACATTAATGACAACACATAAAATGAAGGAGACCAATGTGCACCAGTAGTGTAAGCATCCTGGGTAGGTAGGTAGTATTTTTAGAACAGGGGAATTCCGGGATTTGAGTATAGGAAAGGAGAAATTCCGAGGGGAATTCCGTGTTTATTTATAGAATGGGGAAGTCCATGGTAAATTCCTAGAGAATTCCCAGAACTATATTTAGGTGTTTGGAAAGTCCCAGACCTATATTTAAGTGTTGTTCTAGAAAATCATCTATTCGTGGAAGGAATATTTTCCCCCTACAACTAGATGAAAAAGAATTAATAAAGACAAATTGAAAGTTTACACATATTTTATTCATCATTGTACATATTTCAAAAGTCTATGCACTGTACTGTGGCCTCACATTCTGACTCGCCATAGGTGAGCGTCCTCTGTTTGCTCCATAGATGGGTCGTCCTCTGTTTGCTCCATAGATGGGTCTGGGGTAATTTGGCCTGTAGCTTCCATAGTTGTTGGGTCCCGGATACGTGTTGTATTCCTGTTGTACAGGACAGTCTCTGGCCCAGTGTCCCGTGCCTTGACACTTGTAGCAAATGTCGCTCTGCTTCTTGGGCGGCTGAGGACATTCGGTAGCAAAATGTCCCTCTTCATTGCAATTGTAACATACGTATCTAGCTTTCTTCTTGGGTGGTTCCTCTCCCTCTTCGGCATTTCTCTTGTTATCCATCAATGTTTGGATGTCGGCTTGCATCTTGGAAATGGATGTCTGTACATCTTCCATCATGGCAGTCATGCGCTGACAATTGCTATGGATGTCGTCCATTCTGTTGTCTGCAGGCTGCTGCTGTACATTGCCGTTTGGCCATTGAAAGTCAAAGTTGGTTAAATCAATATCAGAAACTTGTTGAGATGCCATCTTAGTTGTGTCTCCTATGAAGCACATAGCATGAATGACTGGCTTTGAAAATGTGTGTGAAATATATACTCAAATCATTGTTCTAGAGTGTTCTATCTAATTTACATATGTCCTAGCTCTAAGTGCACTTGAATGACCTTTCACAGCACGTGTTACTTTGACTTTCAAACGACCTTTCGTGTCAACGGCACGCGCTGGCTACTTGCCAGTAAGAATTGTATAGAAGTGTCAAGAACATATGACGTCATAAATGTCGGGCGCGCAATAGAAAAGTCGGTCAGTACAATAAAGTCAGTCACCTGGAATCCTGTAGAAAAAAAAATGGTTAGTACAATAAGGTCAGGCACTCGGCTATTAACCAAGAACATTTTAGGTAATATATAACTGACACGTGTCCGTCCCGTTCAAGGTCAGAGTCAAGGTCATGGATGTAAAACTCAAGGTCATACTGAAGGTCAAATGACACGTGATCACGTGATCGGTCACGTGACCGAATGTTCTCGAATTCCCTATGATATATAAACCCCAATTTTCACAGAGCCAACATCATTTTGTCCTTGACAAGAGACCGAGATGGCTGGTGACAAGAAAACTGTTGCTGACATTAGAGAAAAGACCCGGGAAGATGTTGAATCTGCCCAGAGGGAAAAAAGAGAAGAAGAAACCAACAAACAGCGCGACTTTGACGCTAAAGATGTACGGGATTACTACGACATCAATGTCAACAAGGCCTACCAGTCCCGCAAGTTTAGGACCATGGGGAAAAAGTATACAGTACAATTCAAAGATATGAGTAAAGACATTACACCCACCCAGTTTCCCAAAGTGCTGCCTAAGATCATGAACACTTTGGTGGACGATCTTAAAGACGAGAACGGTATCAAGGATGCTGACTACGTAAGGGCCATTGTACACCATCCTTCTTTGAAATCTGAGATATGGATCCCGTTCTCCCAGAGTACGGAGATGTCCGGGGACGCCATTTTGAAAGAAGTTCAAAAGGTCCAGCAATCCAACGAGGATTTCAAGATGGAGGACGGGCAGACCACAATCGATTTGTTGCACGTAGAGATGCCCATGGGTAGTGGTGGAGGTTCAGTTAAACATCTGCATACGGACAAGGAAACATTCAGAAAAGGAAAGAAGTCCATTGTCAGTATCGTGAATGATGAGGACCACATGTGTCTATCTCGTGCCATCGTCGTGACCATGGTCCATGCCAACAAACCGGAAAAGGAATCCGAGGAATGGAATAAAGAATGGGATCAGATAAGAAGACCAAAAGGCTACAAGTTGCAGAAAGAAAGAGCTAAAACAATATGCGATCAGGCGGGGGTCTCCAGCGAACATGGGTGCGGTCCAGCTGAATGGGAGAAGTTCCAAAAAGTCCTGACACCCAACTACAGGCTGAAAATTTACCAACAGAACGCTGTAGCCAAAACTCTGAAGTTTGACGTTCTGTACAAGTAAGTATTGTTTTGTCTTCTTTGTGAATTTATTTGAATTTTATTTTGTGATTCTATGTACTTAATATTTTATTCTATCTTTACAGAGGGTCCGCAACCAATGACAGGATCAGACCAAAGATTTTACATATCTTGTACACGGACAACCACTACGATGCCATCACCTCCATGCCTGGTCTAGTGGAGAAACAATACTACTGCGACTTCTGTGATGTGGGTTACATAAATGCTGACAACCATAGAAGTACCTGCCCTATCCGCTGTTACTGGTGCCTGTCCTCACCCCCTTGTCCATGGGAAGACGCCAACGTGGAATGCAACAGTTGTGGTGGGAATTTCCATAGCTTGAGATGCTACTGGAACCATTTCAAACCTAACAAGTCCGGTAATAGCATATGCGACCTGATGACTAGATGCGAAGAATGCGGTAGTTGGATCACTAAGCGTTTGAAAGCTGTCCACAAATGTGCCGATAAAGACCATTACTGTAGCATCTGTAAGGAGCAGGTGGGAGAAGGACACTTGTGCTACGTGCAGACGGTACCCATCCCAAAAAAGAAAAAGAAGAAGAGCGACCTATACATCTTCTACGACTTTGAATGCACCCAGGAAACTGGAGAGCACGTCCCCAACTTCTGCGTGGTTCACCGGGCCTGTGAAGCTTGCATCAACCTACCTATCGAAGACTACTGCCAGACATGTTCCAACCTACCGGGAGGCGGACGCGAAGTCATCTTTAAGGGGGAGACCACCTTGGATCAATTCATGGTTTGGTTGTTCAACACCTGTTCCAATGACGATAAACACAAGAAAATGTGTCACGAGGGAGCCACAGCCATAGCCCACAACATGAAGGGATACGACGGTCAATTCATCCTCCACTTTTTGGTCAACCGAGCCTGTATCAAACCAAATGTAAGTTTTAATTTTTATTTTTTTCTTGAATATTTCTAAACTAAATGTGTTTTATTTGAAATTCAAAAAACTTTATTTATTTTAAACAGGTACTGATGAATGGTGCTAAAATCATGACCATGTCTGCCCACGGTGTGAGGTTTGTGGACTCCTACAACTTCCTACCCGATGCCTTGAGCCGTCTACCATCTGCCTTTGGACTGACCGAGTTGAAGAAGGGTTACTTCCCTCACCTGTTTAACACTACAGCCAACCAAAACTATGTGGGACTGTATCCACCTATCGAGACTTACATACCCGACGGGATGAGAGGTAAAGCCCGAGAGGAGTTCCTGGCCTGGTACCAAAACAAAGTCCAGAGGAGAGAGGAGTTCAATTTTGCCAAAGAGATGGAGGAGTATTGTCGGTCTGACGTAGACATCTTGAGACGTTGCTGCGGTTAATTCAGGGGCACCCTCCTGTCCCTCGTCAAAGTGGATCCGTTCGTGGAATGCATTACCTTTGCCAGTACCGCCAATCTAGCTTTCCGCCGCAACTTCATGCCTAGGGAAACTGTAGCCATCTTACCCCCGGAAGGATACTCACCCGAGCGGAAGTACTCCATCAAAGCTTTGAGATGGTTGCGATGGATTGCCCACGAGACTAACCAGGACATCCGCCATGCCAGGAACGGAGGAGAAATGAAGATAGCTCACCTGTCCATCGACGGCTACAACATGAACATGCAGACCGTCTACGAGTTCTACGGTTGCTTCTGGCACGGGTGCCCCGAATGCTACCCCAACATGAAATTGGAGGAACATCCGGTCAGACACGACTGCACCTTTCAGCAACTGTATCAAGCTACCCAGGACCGTCAGAACTTTTTGAACGAGTTGGGATTTAGAGTAGAACACATTTGGGAGCACGATTACGATCGCCGATGTAAGGAGGATCCGGAATTTGGAGCATTCGCTAAGAAAATGGCAGAGGAAATCGTGGACCCCTTACAACCCAGAGATGCTTTATTTGGCGGTAGAACTAATGCTACTCGGCTCTACTGTGACGAAGGAGACATGCGTTACATCGATGTCTGTTCCCTCTACCCCTCTGTTCTAAAACACGGGACTTTCCCTATCGGACATCCGGTTCTGATTACGGAGAACTTTGACGATATCAGAGATTACACGGGCTTAGTCAAATGCCGCATCATTCCGCCACGCAAATTGTACCATCCGGTATTACCCTACCGTTACGGAGGTAAGCTACTGTTCCCCCTCTGCCGCACCTGCGTGGAGATGAAAGAAGAGATCGGCCCGGACTACCGATGTCAACACAACGCCCAAGCACGAGCCTTGACCGGAACTTGGGTGATCGAGGAAGTTAAGATGGCTTTGGAAATGGGTTTTGTTATGGACTGTGTCCACGAAGTGTGGAATTTCCCTCAGACCTCCAGGACCCTGTTCAAAGACTATATTGACACGTTCCTGAAAATCAAACAGGAAGCTAGCGGATTTCCTCCCGAATGTGACACCGTGGAAAAGAAAGCCGAATTCATCAAAGAAGTGTTTCGGAGAGAAGGGATCAGACTCGGAGATGTCAACAAAAACCCCGTCCTACGTACCATAGCCAAGATGTTCTTAAACTGCCTATGGGGAAAATTCGGACAACGCCAACAACTGACTCAGAACAGGTGAGGTTTTATTTCAAATCTAAAATCATATTTTTGTATTATCTTTTATTCAAACGATATTTGATTAATACTAATTTATACATTTACAGGTACTTGTGGGATCGTGGAGAACTATTGGAACTGATGCAGGACGACACCAAGAAGGTGATGCATTTAGAACTGATTCAGAACCAGGAGAACGACGAACTGGACCTCATCTTAGCCAACTTTTCCGAGAACGACGACTTCGTACCGCCTTGTAACTTCGGGAACGTGGTGATCGCCTGCTACACTACAGCTTTGGCCCGCTTGAAATTGTACGATGCCTTGCGCCGATTGGACGACAGAGTCCTGTACTTTGATACCGACAGCATCATCTACGTACACGACGATCACAAATGGAGTCCCCCCATCTTAGATAGTTTGGGATGTTGGACCGACGAATTAGGCGGGAAAAAGATCACGACCTTCGTGTCGGGCGGACCCAAGAATTACGCTTACCAATTGAATGACGGTAGTACCGTGTGCAAAGTCAAGGGCATGACCTTGGATTACAAGACCAGTCAAATCATCAATTTCGAAACGATGAAAAACATGGTACTGAATCAAACAGATGTGGACAAGGTCACGGTCACTTACCCATCCAAGATTGTACGCGGGAAAGATCACAAATTATTTTCCAAGGACATGACCAAGGACTATCGTATCGTGTATGACAAACGTCAGATTCTGGAAAACCTGAACACTTTACCTTACGGATTCTGAAAGGTCAAGGACGTTTAAACAGTTTGTATATATAAAGACTTGATTCTTTTCACAACTCATTCAGAATGTTGCTGGCTGTCTTACTGTACATATACTATTGGTTCCAAGGAAGAAGAAGGTACCATAGAGACTTTGATGATTTTTTCGAACGTCTGAGACGAGCCATACGTCGTAACAACAGACAAAGATTGATTGAAGCAGCCTGATGTTTTTGACTTTGCTAACTTTGATTGGATTCTTTTGTGCGGCGGACTGTCCTTACATCGATTTTGATTGGGACGAACACTTTATTTTGATAACATTTAAAGACGGATCACCATGTATCCTGGTCACCAAAAAGACGCCCAAAGTAGCCATGACGCTGTACTGCCCTCCTACCCACTGATCGAATACTTGTCGTTTTCACTGCATCACATCATTACCTGTATCATAGGCATGAACTTACGGATGTCGGGACTGAGACACAAGTGTCCGGGATGTAAAGACAGACAGTGTTTTTGGAGATTTTGTGGAGCTTACAACGCCATGTTTGAAGGCGGTAAAGATGGAACTTTCATGCAAGACTTTATATTTTTCTTACGTCTCATGTTTAATGATCCACAAGTGTTTGATGATGACATACCTATGATGTATACCTTAGTTCTGGCTTACATTCATTCTCTTGAACCTACGTTTGAAGAAAACTTTGTTTGTTCTTTATAAATAAAATGTTCTTTGAATTCTCTTGTCATTCTTTCAACATGAGTACTCACGCACAGACGTTAGACGACTTGAGTGCTTTCGTGTTTAAACACGAGTTTACCATGGTGGTCGCCGGACCCAGTCGTTCCGGTAAAACCGAATTTGTCAAACAATTGGTTCGATACAAGGACGAGGTCATTCATCCTCCTCCTCAAAAAGTAGTCTGGTGTTATCGTGAATGGCAAAAAGCTTACGAGACTATGCAAGGTCAAGTCAAATTTGTCAAGGACATTCCACCAGAAGACGAAATCTTGGTGTCAGACCTCAACACCAGACACTTGTTGGTCTTTGACGACATGATGGGTGGTCATAGCGGTGAATACATTGTAGATTGGTTTACACTCAAAGCACATCATCGTAATACCAGTGTCGTATACATTACACAAAACGTCTTTGACCGCAGTATCCATCACCGCACCATCAGTCTCAATACGCATTACATGGTCTTGTTTAAAAATCCCCGAGATAAATCACAAGTTGAAGTGTTGTCCAGACAATTAAAACTTCCCTGTTTGAATTATGCGTACCAGGATGCTACCAGTAAACCCCACGGGTACTTGGTGGTAGACATGACACCCACTACTCCCGATACTTTACGGTTGAGAACGGACGTGTTCCACCACCCCCTGGCAGGAGGGATCGTGGTGTACAGTCCCAAAAACATATAAAAATGAGTGTGGTATCTATTCTGACGTCAGTATCACACTGGAAGAGACTGCGATCGCATCAAAGAAAAATGGCGTTACCTTCGGCCTCTAGTGAACTGGTGAAAATTTTAAGAAAACTACGGAATGAAAAAGATGATAACAAACGTCAAGACTTGGTGGATTTGGGACGTCAAGCCTTGTTGAAATGGTTCAGTATGGGTGCCCGTAATATGATCAACGGGAGTTTACCCTTGACCAAACCTACCCAAAACTACGTCAAGAGAAATTTCGAGCTCTTGAAAACTTTAGCGGATCGACACTCGTCTGCAGACGAAAAACGTCAGATCATCTTGAGACGAGGAGGTGCCGGGTTTTTAGGTGGTATCATCATCCGTACCATGCTACAATGGCCGCAACGTGAACCTAATCGTCGGAAATATTATACGATACGTTCCAAAAAGAGTGGAGGATACAAAACCGGTTCCCCTCAAAAATCTTCTAGAAGGAGGAGGGCACCTAAGAAGGCAGCACCCAAGAAAAAGAAGACAGCAGCACCCAAGGCAGCAGCAGCAGCAGCACCCAAGGCAGCAGCACCCAAGGCAGCACCCCAGAAAAAAAAAGAAATCACTCCAGAAGAAGAAGAAGAAGACCCCACAAAGATTCATAGCTACACCTGTTGGATATGCCAGTGCCGACGAGTTTCAAAGAACGGGAAGAGCTACCTTTCATCCTTTGACGTCCACCCCTTTAAGTGCACCGGCCACGACGGCTTTGCAAGCATTGAATCGTCAAATAGGTCTCCCTCCCCATTTACAAGCCATGCTGCCCCTATCCCCGCAACCGGGTCCCTCCACCCAACGCCTATCCCCACAGCCAGGTCCCTCCCGCCAACGCCTATCCCCGCAGCCGGGTACCTCCCGCCAACACATACGCTTATCCCCGCAGTCGGGTCCCACCCAACACATACGGTATGCCCCCGGAAGAAAAAACGTCAAGTTTACGGCGCGCAAGAAATTGGGAGATGGAGGGGGACCTTGGAAAATGGCCAAACGTGTATAAAAGGCAGCGAGGTGGAATGAAAAGGTCATAGTGTACCCAGACATAGATGGAGTAACATGGGCAAGAGTGGATTAAAACCGCATGCGGATATCCTAAGACTGTTGGCTAACAAAGGATATTCCACCACGTTCAAACAACGTGTGTTACAAGAAGCACCTAACGCTACCATAAGTAAATTGTGCGAGTGCATTTACAACACTTTAAAAGGGGTGGTACCATTAAGCAAGTGTCAGAAACGCAAGTTAGCACCTAGCAAGCACGTGTTAAGGCAACTGGTGCAACCGGGATTGTCCGTGCAACAACGCCGCAGAACACTGGTCCGTCAAATTTCTCAACAAGGAATTTCAAAAGATGTTGAAAGAAGAAGACATTCATTTTTTCACCATCCATAACACGGAAACCAAAGCCAGTATCGTAGAACGGTAAAGGATTACCTATTTTACCCTTGATATCCATGATCGCACCTTTATTACTGAAAGGTATTTAAAATGGCCCGCAAGATGGTATTGGTACCTCAAAGCTTTAAATTCAGACGTAGTCGTACCATCGTGTCTACCATGGACGAACAGTGGCAAGGGGATTTAGCCGATGTCTCTAGCATGAAAGGCTGGAACGATAAGAACACCTTTTTACTCCGCGTCATTGACGTCTTTTCCAAGTATGCCTGGGTGGAACCTTTGAAAAACAAAACGTCAAAAGAAATGATCCGAGGGTTTGGTGCCATCTTGAAAAGAGCTAAAGGACGCAAACCTAGACGTTTCCAAACGGATAAAGGCAAAGAATTTCTCAACAAGGAATTTCAAAAGATGTTGAAAGAAGAAGACATTCATTTTTTCACCATCCATAACACGGAAACCAAAGCCAGTATCGTAGAACGGTAAAGGATTACCTATTTTACCCTTGATATCCATGATCGCACCTTTATTACTGAAAGGTATTTAAAATGGCCCGCAAGATGGTATTGGTACCTCAAAGCTTTTTGGAAGAGATGCAGCAGAGTCGGGAAAAAGATATTTTATCTTTACCCCATCCTTTACCTTATCCCCCCGAAGTAACGGCAGCCGTCAAAGCGGGTCAAACATTAGACACGTTGAATCAACGAGGAGACTTGACTCCGGCTCAACAGGCTGCTTTGTATGGACAAGAACTGCATCGGTACCGGACCTATTTACATAAAACCAAAACAAAACCAGCACCTACTGCACTAATACAGCAGCAGCAGCTTCCAATGACGTTACTGTAGAACCTCCGGCCGAAGAATTGATCGATCAGATCGTGTCCAGTGCCCCTAAACCCATGCGTGGAAAAGCCAAGATGATGCTACAACACATGCAACGTCATCCTCATATTTTATCGTGGGATCCCGAAGGACGGGTCAAGTACCGGGGTAGAGTGATTCCCAATGCCAACATTATCGATTTGGTCAGTGATTCCGTGCGTTCCACGGAACGGAAAGGATACCGTCCTCAAGGCATCGAACTCTTTAGTCGAGGATTGAGTGAAATGAATATGCCCAGATATTACGTCAGGAATGCCAAATTCATCAAACATTTTAAAATGGCACCCTCCCCCAAACCGTCCACTAGCCAACCGGCCGCTTCATCGACACCTACTTTACCCACGCTGGCAGCGGCGGCGGCCCGCAAAGATTCGGATGACGAGGATGAAGACGAGAGTGGATTTGTCGACGCTTCTACCATTTTAGCCACCCCTCCACGTATAAAAACACCGGGCATCGGGAAGAAAAGTCAGTCGGACTTGGAGAAAAGTTGGTTGAGACTCCCCACCGGCTTTTCCTCACCTCAAAAATGGTTGTTCGGAAAAAAATAGATTTACCTTCTGTCTTACACCGTTTGTATTACGATCCCGAGAGTCCCGTGGCTTTTGCCGGCATACAGGCTTTGTACAGAGAGGCCAAACGTATTTATCCTAAAGTGGTGCGCAAACAAGAGGTGGTGGATTGGATACAAGAACAATCGACGTATACGTTACACAAACCGATCAAACGTAAATTCAGACGTAGTCGTACCATCGTGTCTACCATGGACGAACAGTGGCAAGGGGATTTAGCCGATGTCTCTAGCATGAAAGACTGGAACGATAAGAACACCTTTTTACTCCGCGTCATTGACGTCTTTTCCAAGTATGCCTGGGTGGAACCTTTGAAAAACAAAACGTCAAAAGAAATGATCCGAGGGTTTGGTGCCATCTTGAAAAGAGCTAAAGGACGCAAACCTAGACGTTTCCAAACGGATAAAGGCAAAGAATTTCTCAACAAGGAATTTCAAAAGATGTTGAAAGAAGAAGACATTCATTTTTTCACCATCCATAACACGGAAACCAAAGCCAGTATCGTAGAACGGTTTCAAAGGACCTTGAAAGGACGGATGTGGAAATATTTTACCCACAAGAAAACTAGGAGATACGTGGAGGTCTTGCCCCGTTTGGTTAAAGGCTACAACAGTACCAAACATTCCACCATCGGGAGAGCCCCTCGGGACTTGACGCACCAAAACGTTTTGGACGTCTGGTTGTATGCCTATGCCCCTCAAAGAGTCCAGAAAAAGAAGCAGAAACCTATATATAAGGCGGGTGATCGCGTCAGAATCAGTAAAGCCAAACACACTTTCGAGAAAGGATATCTCCCCAATTGGACGACGGAACTGTTTACCATTAAACGTCGAGTGGTGGGACGCGTACCTTACGCTTACGTGGTTCAGGACGATCACGGCGAAAAATTGGAAGGTACTTTTTACGAATCGGAATTACAGAAAGTGATCAAGAGAGACGACGTGTACGAAGTGGAAGACATTCTGAAAACCCGGAAACGGAAAGTGGGCAAGAAAACGATAGAGGAAGTGTTGGTACGGTGGAAAGGATATCCTCCTAGTTTTGATTCATGGATCCCCCAGAAGGACATGATACGGTAGACGTGGGATTAGGGAGTAGAGAACCCTCTACCACCTCCGTACGTTGGAAATGGTGTGGTGAAGCTCTACCCAAAGGACAGATCGTCTTCTTTGCTCAAATGATTCTGGCCATGACGGTCATTATAGCCAGCATCGCTTGCTTAGCCCTGGACAAAGACAACAAAGAATTTTGGATGGTCATGTTGAGTGGTTGCATGGGTTATATAATGCCCAGTCCCACCTTAAAGATGTCAGAATCTAAACTACCTGGAAGAAGGACACACCAATAAGGATCATCATCATGAGTGACTTTTACGTCACTTTACCCAGCGATGGATCGATGCGGGATTTCTCGGAAAATACCATTTCAACGTTTCGAACACGATTACCTCAAACTATGAAATTAGAGGAAAGAGACTGGGAAGTGGCCCTTTCGGAAGTAGTGTATCCTACCGTTCTGAATAATGTGGATGACGGCTGTAATTACTTTGAAATTGTGGTGCCTTATTACTATCAAGCTGTTGGGAGTTTTAATTTGCACGCTTCGGATACCAATCGATACCTGATTACTATGAATAGTAGAACACTCCACACATTGAGTGAGATTCCAGGACTAGCACGACCTATCAATAATGAAGGTGTAGCTCAAAACCCTAGGGCCAATATCTTCAGGATTGCGATTAAACATGGTTTTTATCGATCGGCTCGGGAACTGGTGGATGAAATCAATTACGCCTTGGAACATGCCATTGATCCGGTGATGAAAGGCTCTGATGCCAATCCCCCCAACCCTAACAAGATTCGATTGACATACAACACGGCCTACAATCGTGTGGCGTTGGAATTTACGGGAGCTACCATTAATCTGAAACATTTTTATTTCGTCCGATTCTGTAATCGGTTAGCCTTACAACTAGGATTCCTCACCACGCAACACGGTAGTCATCCCACTCATTGGTTACGTACCAACCAATTAGCCCCCGTACCACCGGACGTCTACATGGGTATGAGTGGCTTGTACTTGTACAGTGATGTGGTGCAAACACAGATTGTGGGTTCACAGAATCTACAGTTGATGAGAATCATTCCTTTTGAGAACCAGAAAGAGAACAATACCAATGGCCATGCGCAATGGGAAGGAAGACATCGGGAGTATCTTCCGATCAGCAAGCATTATTTCGACACGGTGGATATCCATATAAGGAACGACATGGGAGAAAAAGTGCCATTCTTTTCCGGTAAAGCCATCGTGAAACTACACTTCCGGAGAAAGCAATTATGATCGTACATCGAGGAATTCCGCGACAGAGAGGAAGAGGGGGAGGGTATGTGGGACGTTGGATGAGACCTTATCATCAGACGGGACGAGGATTCATGGATATAGCCAAAGCGGCCATGAAGCGAATTGGTCCCCAAGCTTTAAAGTCGGCTTTTCATGTGGGACTAGACCTGATGCACGGTAAACCTATCAAAGACTCGTTAATGACCCGGGGTAAACAATTTGCATACGCGGCCGCCAGGGAAGCCCCCTACGTGATGAGAGACGCCCGTGCACCAAAGAGACAGGTACAGACCCATCAAAAGAATATGAGACAAGCCGTGGTAGATCGCATGAGAAGAAAGAAGAGAAGAAGAGTACTACCACCACCACCAGCATCCTCAGCCGCCTCTCGACGTACCCATAAAAGCCGTGTCAAAAGGTCAAGGCCTCATTTGCAAAGAGGTCGTGGAAGGAGAAGGTCAGCAGCTCTCAAGAGGATTCTCGGGAAAAGATTGAGAAAAGCCAGCAGGATTAATAGAAAAAAGTCAAAAGAATCATTAAAAGAAGGATAGACATCTTTGATTAGTGTCCAAGATGATGCACCGCGAATCATGCGAATGTTCGACGGAGGGATTAGAGATTGATCGGGTTCCCCAAACCATGAGCGTTTTAGAAAAAGCTCAATGGGAAGAATACTATCCTCTCAATGCCATAGACAACAGGAATGCCGGAGCACCAGTGGAATTCGAGATCAAAGGTCACGGTGAAGACTTTTTGGATTTGACACAGACTTACGTGTACATCAAACTCAAGATTACCCAAACCAATAACACCGATTTGGCCGACGATACCGAGACGACCCCGGTCAACAATTTCTTACACAGCATGTTTAACGAGATCGATCTGTCCTTGAATGGAAAAATCATTTCACCCAGTACCAACACGTATCCGTATCGAGCCTATTTGGAGACCTTGTTGTCTTACAGACCCGATACCTTGAAGAAATCTATCAAAACCAGCAATCTATGGGTCAAAGATGAAGGGGGAAAGATGGAAACGGGGAATCCCCACGAAGACGACAAAACTGCCGCCGCATACAATGCTTCTCTGAAAGCCAGACACAATTTGATAAAGGAAAGTAAGGAAGTGGAACTGTTTGATCGTCTCCACTTGGACATGTTTCAACAAAAGAATTACCTGGTCAACGGTGTCGATGTACGTCTGAGATTCAATCGTGCCAGCACCCCTTTCTGTTTGTTTGGCACTGCCGACGGAAAAATCAAGATTTCCAGCATGATGTTATTTGTGCGCAAAGTGCGTCCGATGCCCGGTATCATCAATCGAGCCAACGCATTATTGAATAGCAGTACGGCCAAGTATCCCTTGCGACGGGTAGAAGTCAAGTCCTTCACCATTCCTGCCGGTACCCGCTCTAAAATCACGGACAACGTCTTTGCCGGACAATTACCCAAGAGAGTTTTCCTGGGCATGGTGTTGAATACGGCCTTTAACGGGAGTATCGATACCAACCCGTTCAATTTTCAACATTTCAACTGTACCAAGGTGGAGATCAGCCTGAACGGAGAAACACAGAATACCCGCCCTTTTGAACCCGATTTTGCCAATAACTTTTACCTGCGCTCATACATGTCCCTGTATCAAGCTTTGGGACGTGTCGGAGAAGACTGGGCACCCGCCATCGGCTACAAAGAATACGGTGAAGGATTTACCCTGTGGGGTTACGATTTCACTCCGGATCAGAATGCTCAGAGTTTCGAAAAATTTCACCTGATAAAAACCGGGAACATGAGAATAGAACTGCAGTTTTCAGCAGCCTTGGCATCAACCATCAACTGTATCGTGTACGGAGAATTCGACAACGTGTTGGAGATCAACAAGCAGAGAGAAGTCAGTGTGGATTACTAACATGATGCAAGGACTAAACACCTCTCAGATCTACGATATATTATCCCAAGATCCCGACGTGGGTCCTCATTTTGGCGGGGTGTATGCTAGGGACCGTTTACCCTCGACGTCTATAGGTCAAACGTTCGTCTTGAATACGGACACGGCATCGGAACCAGGTGAACATTGGGTGTGTATCTACATCGATCCCCGTACCGGGATAGGAGAATATTTTGACAGTTACGGATTACCACCCCTCCGGGAATTTGAAAGGTTTATGGCATCGAGATGTCGACAAATGACGTACAATCCAGTGTGTTATCAAAGCGACGAGACCAGCGTATGCGGACATTATTGCATTTATTTCCTGAAGAAGAGAAGTCAAGGACTTCGGAACCCGTTCCAGATACTACCTCATCCCAAAACACCCCGGGGATGGAGAAACTTTGGAACGACCGTTACGTGTACCAATGGTTTCGTAGACGATATCGGATCCCCCCAGTCCCTCCACAGAAATGCCAAAAGTGTCGACCACGTCGAAAAGACCGCCACAGGACTTGCTCGAAACTATCATGGCCTTTTTATTCTTTGAACATTTCATGTTGTATATATTTCTGTATTACACAATAAAATTGTAAGTGTCTGACAATGGGACGACCCTAATCCTTGTCGGACACGTTTTGTTAGCGGGGTACCATTAAAACAGTTGCAATTGAATCACGTGACTTTTTTTTCTTTATAAAAGAGCTGTTTTCTTCTCCACACCATCATTTGTTCACGATGGCTGGACAAGGAAGCACCTCTTCGATGGACGCTAGTGGTTTTGCCAAGCATTCTATCAAGAACGATATCGAAACCGATTCGGTACCTTCTTACTATAGATTATGGGAAGAGAAGTCTCCTCCTCCTGCTACTCCTACTTATCGCCGCAGTATAGAACAAGAAATAGTTCTGGCTCCCGAACCTCAGAAAGTCTACAGTTTACAACCGCTGTATCCAGAATACGTGGGATATTCAACACGTCTCAAAACGTTCAAGGACTCTTGGCCTAGATACTTGCGAGGTCCCAAGGTCGAGGACATGGCACGTTCTGGATTATTCTATTCCCAGATTGGGGACAAGGTCGTCTGCTTCCAATGTGGGTTAGGACTCAAGTTCTGGGAACCTAACGACTGCGCTTACAAAGAACATGCTAGATTCAGTCCTCAGTGCAAATATGTCAAAATGGTGTGTGGTTAAAAGGTCAAGGACGTTCCCGTGTACATATATGTATATATAAAAGACGTTGGATTGTTGTTGGCATCAGTATTAAATCATAAATCCGATAAAGATACCAGACGAGGACACGTATAATCACACGGTGTATTACACGGACGATTATCGACCTAACGAATATCATACGTATGGACGAGTGAGGAGGGAATTGCACTTGCTACCTTACGATCCAGATTTCATCGGGTACCATTTAAGACGACCCGTCCAGCAGACGCCTACCCTTCAAACGTTAGCTGCCAGAGTAGTCATTAAGGAAATTCAACCACCCCTTCAAAGAGAAAAACTATTGAAACAGATACCGCAACAAATCCGGATTTTAATCAATCAAGTGCACGTGGACATGATCGATTACTGGTATCATTGGGCATTCGGCACGAGAGGACCTCGCGAGTACGAGTACGGTATCCGGGTGGTAGATAACACTTTCTTTCAAGTATCGGACAAAAGAGACAAACTCATCATCAAACCCAGTCAACAGAAACGGGTGTGTTGTAGACTGAATCACCAATGTGCCTACATGAAAAATGTCAGACGCCGTGCCGCCAAAAGACTACCCATCCTATACTACCCCATTAACGGCAGATGCATGTGTACGTGTCGACACGCGTACAACCGCGTGTACGTGCCACCCACGTGTACCGTTACCGACATGAGACACATTTACTGGGCCAATTCGTTACTACCTGCGACCTTGAGAAGACACGACCTGGAAGACAAGATGGATGTCCTGGGATTTCAAAGGTCAAGTGCACACGGATTTAAACTGAAGAAGTAACAAGGTCAAGGACGTTCCCGTGTACATATATGTATATATACAAGAAACTTTTTGAACAATGCCATCAAATCATGGATCCGTTGAAGAAACCAGACGAGGGATGCAAGTTAAAGTTAATGAGTCAATTCAAAATGCAATCTCTACAAGACATGGCTGCCCGAGCAGTGATCAGAGAATGTAAAAATCCATTGAAGAAAGAACTACTCTTAGAACAGATACCTCATCCCATCAGGATTTACATCAACCAAGTACAAAAAGATTCCATCGATTCGGTCGACGATAGATTTATCAAAGTCATTGAATGTGACGGAGAACGTAGAATAGATAGAAGAGAATGGGGTAAAGAAGGAAACAAGTTCAAATTATCCGGATGGGGACTTAGTCTCAGGTTTACACAATTAAAGTCGGTGATAAGATTCCTTGCAAATGGTATCGATGACGATGACTTTAAAACAGTAGAATTACCTGATGTCTATGCCATTGAAGAATTACCCGACTCCAGAAATTTCTATTTTAAGATTTTAAAATAGTTCTTTGAGGTCAGATGTGGCGGTGGTAATTTCAAGGTCGTTTCAACATAATATAAGGAACTTTTATTCAAGCGTCACTTCATTCAGACAAAAACTTCAGAATGGAACAGACGTGTGAACAGAACGCTGCTGCTGCTGCTGATGTCGATGAAACTAAAAAAGATGTCACTAAAAAAGATGACGACACGGAACAGAGATGTGAAAGACTGAGAAAAGAAATAGCCGCTTATCAAGAACAAAGGCACAAGATGGGGATCGATTCGTACGATGACTTTATGAAATATCAAGAAATTGTTCATCGCGAACAACTGGAGAAACAACAGAAACGAGATGTCAAACAACTGATGAAATTTCAGGAACAAATGGATCAACACTTGGGTGGCCATTTCGAATTGGTGGACAAACCCACCAAGCAATGCAAGTTCGAGTTCGTTCATCTCGATGACTGTTCCGTCGACTTTGTAGCGACACGGATTGGACTGAAAGTTTTGAAATTCATCAAAAAGAAAAAGGAACCGAAACGTCTGACCCAGAAAAAGATGAAAAAGGAAAAACCCGAAGTCAAAGAGGTCATCTATGCGGCCATTCATCCCGAATGTGTAGGTGCCGACGATCACCAAAATCAACAAATGCTGGAAATCTGTCCCAAGTGCAGACGATACAATGAAGAGATGCAACAGTGACTTTTTTTATATTGTAACAAACCTTGAACATTTGACTTTGTTTGTCATTGAACATATGAATATTTGTCCTTGAACTTTTGTTTGTTCTTGAACTTTGTATAGAATTAAAGTATTGAATGTCATTAAAGTATTGAATGTCACGTGATCTCTTTTTTTCTTATTTATATATAAAGGGCCAACAGTAAACTAGTTACATTTCAATCATGTCTGTCGAATACGTAAGAGGTGATCTTTTGATTTTAGAGGTAGAAGCCATAGCGCACGTCGTCAATTGTCTTTGCGTACGTCCCCATGGATTGAGTTTAACCATTGCCCAAAGGTATCCAGAGTCCGATGTATACGGTCGGAGAAGGTCACAAGGGGGTAGAAACTTGGCTGTCTACCCAGATAGAGGCACACCGGGTACCATCGTCACATATTACAGTCACCACCAATACATAATATCCCTCTTAGCACAATGGGATTACGGTACAGCATACCAAAGACATAAACGTCACATCCCTCCCTATCGTGATACAAGGGAAGAACGTACACAATGGTTTCGAGAATGTTTAGAAGCATTAGGTGACATTGAGGTAAATACCATTGCTTTCCCGTATAAGATGGGATGTAACCTGGGCGGACAACCTTGGCCTTTGTACGAGGAGCTGATTGGACAATTTGCGCGCCAAACGGTAAAGACAGTACTAATTGTTCAGAAAGTCGGTTAGGGGCTTTCCTCGACGTCCGCAAGTACTAGCATAAATAGGAGGAGAGTTTTTTAACCGCTTCACACAGACTTTGAGATCGACAATGAGCAAGATGGAAATGAATGTAGAGGCGAGATTAACAGAGGACGAGGAGGCCATTTTGAACCTCGTGTTCATAATGGAGAGGGAGGACGGGGCAGATACATCGGCTCCACCACCACCACCGCCACCTCCAGCAGCTCCCCAACCAGCGGCCCAGTCACCACCACCAGCGGCCCAGTCAACACCATCAGACGAACAGATGACCAACCAGGAGATCATCACCTGGTTGGAGGGGCTGATAGAAGAGAATAAGCAGCTGAAAACTGAAGTAACGAGGCTGGAGAGGAGATTAGCTACACAGGCGGCTATAATGACGAGACGAAGATCCGGGAGGATGAGGAGACCAGCACGTCACTGTCCCTACTGTTAGTAGGTGACAACAATTCAACGGCCCTTTTAAGGGCCAACCATATGTTTAGAAAAGTAGTCAGAAGTAAGTCCAAAACAAAACACCAGTTCCACATATTTTATTTTTTTTTACATCATTCTATATACATAACATTACACATCAAATGTCACTTTTTTCTTCTTCTTTTTGAATTCTTCCACCAAGTCCCGTTGACTTTCGAAACGATCCCAGGCCACGTATTTACACCATGCCACCACTCTGTCTTTGATTTCTTTTTCCAAGATTCTCGAATGGTGACTTCTACAACACTGACAGTAAGCAATGATCGTCATATTGGGTTCTTCGGGATGCACCAATTTCAATCCGTCTTGGGGGTCACTACATTCGTCGTTGAAACACGCCTCTCCCAATCTCACGTCTTCTTCCGTACAAGGTACCCAATTCCTTTCGTCGAAAAAAGAATTGACTTTCTGTTCTGCCCACGTATTGAAATGGTCACCGTCGAAATTGTGGGGATAAGTACGATCTTTCATGATGTAATGTGCGATGGATAAACTATACATCATTTTTATTTTTGCGTGTGTGTGTGTGTCTTGTTTCAATGCAACTTGTGAAATGAACTCTTAGTTGTAAGGGACTGGGGTTTTATATTGATAGCGTTTTTTCGAAAAATGTGGGTAGCCCTTAAAAGGGCTGTTTTGTTGTGACTAAAAAAGTCATCTAGTGACGGTGTGAACACCTCTTCGACTTGCAGGTAGGGCAGGAGGAGAGCCATTGTTCCACTTTCATTTTAGCCGGTACTGTAGGCACCTTGAAAATAGGCTCCGGGCATATAGTAATCTCCCGCTCCCAATCCTCCTCCTCGTCGATGACCATTGCGGGAGATGTAGGTGGCTCGACTATTGTGCTGGTGGTGGTACTGCTGGGTTCGAACATGCGGTAACTATACCGCCTCTTCTTTACCTCTTTCTTCTTTTCCTCTGCCCTTATCTCCTCGTCCCAATCTTCTCTACCGGATGGATAGGGATAGTTTTCTCTGTACAACATTTTCTCCCCCATCGCCTGGAAATACTTTGCCATGGCCAGCAGCTTTTCGGCATGCTCTGTCAACTTCTGCGACGTCTCGAAATACTCGTAGGAATTCATTTTCTTCTTCTTCTCGATCGATTGTTCTCGCAAGGAGTGAAGCACATCTGCTCAAACCTCTCCTATTTAATCTAGTACTTGCGGACGTGAGAGTACGCCCCATGTAAACAATGTCTGGTGGTGGCGGGAATTCTAAAGATATGGTGACTCATCATACAATAAGGTGACACTTTCTAAATCATAGAGTATTCAATCCTATATATGTAATCATACAATAAGGTCACATTTTTTCTAGAATAAGACGCAAAATGAAAGAAAAGGTCATGCTTTCGTGAAAATTCGTGGTATTTTTGATAGAATACATTAAATGGTATCTTTTAAACCCATATTTCATTCATCAAGTATGCTTTAAGAAGATGTATTCTCGTGAAAACCGTCACTGTAAAATTTTTTGAAATGTTCAATCCCGCTTGACATGTTTTGGGTTTACTCTCACGTCCGCACTATAGGTTATAAATACAGCACGCACTCGTCAGTTCAGCAGTCTTTCCTGACAACTCAACATGGAAGTAACTGATAGCGATTTCCCAATCTTGATGTCCATCCTCAACGAACAGCTGGAATTGGACAAACAGACCAATGGTCAACCACAGCAACCACAACCAATACCACAACAAGTCATACCGATGGAGGTACAGAACCTTTATCCGACCCTACCAGCCAAGGTCGAACCACCCAAGAGACCACCACAGCCCGACCCTAAGAAGGTGAAACACATAGTGGAGGAGAGGAGGAAATGTTCCGAGGAACTTAGAATTAAATTATTACAACAAAACCAAACGGTTATCATAGAGGAATTGAAGAAGACCAGAAAAGTACTCAAGACGATGTACTCCATCCTACAAGGGATGCAGAATGCCAGAGCAGTCCCCAGTGCTCCACCTAAGATCAGACACGAAGATCACTGCTGTCTATGCACACAGTAGAAATCAACAACAACAAAAACGGCCCTTTTCAGGGCCACCTCTATTTTTAGAAAAGTAGTCATCAGAATCATCTAGAATTTTCCTAAATATAGGTCTGGGACTTTCCAATCACCTATAAATAGAATTGGAATTTACCATGGACTTCCCCATTCTATAAATAAAACGGAATTCCCCTCGGAATTCCCCCAAACCCATACACAAATCCCGGAATTCCCCAGTTCTAAAAATACTACCTACCTACCCAGGATGCTTACACTACTTGCACCCGGCGCCGACTTTAGATGGTCATATGCTATTAGCAAATGGTGTGCTTATCCGGATAACGTTCGCTCAACCTTCCCAGTTATCTGGGTACACAGATGCCTTCATAGACACACACTTGTTGTTTAAACATAAAGCTTCTCAGAATCGAACTCCCAATTAGGAGTGAGACCAGATGTCCAGAAATCTGTAGATTGGTCCAGTACCATGAACATGTTTTGTGATGACTTTTGGATTACATCCACAGTAAAGATACATATGAGTTAAAGAAGATCCTGACGATAATCTCAACAGCACTTACAATAGAGCACCAAATTGAACATCGACGGACCCCTAGCAAGCTAGAGGTGGGACCAGGTGCCCGGGAGGAGTAAGCATCCCCTGTTGGCTAGCCGCACCCGCCGTCAATGTTCATGCACGAAAATAAAAACAATATATAAAATACATGCATTACACTGTCTGAGGTTATATCTATGTAGAAAGTGCAATGGCGACCATGTATACGATGGAACTCAATCGATTTATCAATGACATCCAAATTATGCTGATTAGTAGTATCATTCCTTCGCTCCCTGCCTTGGTGTATTCATATGGTATTTAACATGCTATTCCATGGATATCTCAACCTACAACGACTTCGTTCTGAGGGCATGGCGACTAATTAAGAAATAACAACTAGCTAGACGTGGTTTATTGTCCAGTAATTCCACGAGTCGCATGAACAAATCGAATTATCACCGAGCTGCGAATGTGACGAGTGGAATTACTGGACAATAAATCACGGCTACCTAGTTGTTATTTCTATTCTAATAAAGCACGTGAATTGGCGGAACTTAGCGCAATGGAAGTTTGTTGGAGATTTTACATTTGGCGAGTTCTTTGTAACTGCAAAATATAGACAATGAACAAAATATAAAACATTAAAACAACTTGTTTCAGCACGATCTTAAAAGAAAAACACCACAGACATGTATACAGTACATAGACAAGGACAATTTTGTACATAAACACAGACCATTGAAGAGTATATGTCGGCCGACCCGTGGTCCTAGCAAGGCTTGAACCAGCAATCTTACGATTACAAGTCAGACGACCTATCCGCTAGACCACGGCGCTGACATGGATGGACCTTGCTTACACATGAGAGAAACGTACTCCCCCCGGGTACCTGATAACTTTTGATCACTCAGTACTTCTTCGAGGTGTTTTGTTACTGAATTTGTATTTAGTATGTAGCAATATTACAAGAAAGGACAACATAATCTAAAGTAAAAAAGATGAGTTTTTATTTCATGATGAAAGTTACGAAAATTCCTAAAACTATTTGTGAGTACTTTTGTAAAAAAATCTCCAAATCTCATACCTATATTTGGATTTATTATACCTCACTGCAGAATGCCTTAGTTATATTCTCTGTCGTGGAATTTTTGTTGTTGTTTGTTACTCTTTATCGGTACGGTGGTCTTCGGTATTCGCTATTTTTATGCCCTGGTAATAAAGGGTTCCATGATATATTGTTTTCGGTCCATCCGCATGTTTGTGTGTCTAACTGTTTGTATGTTTCTGATTGACAATTGCTTTAACACGGGAAATAACTTTTGAGTTGTAAATTATAGTGTTTTCAGTGCGCACGTAATCCAGGATAACCACACCTTCTGCTATTTCCGTGGCAGATGGCCGTCCTAAGTCGGCACCGGTTGCCCATTTGTCTCGTTGGTTTATGTGTAGTCCTGTGTTTGATGTTTCTGTGTTGTGCGTTGACGTTCCTTGTCCCTTATGCGTCTCTTTCTGTGCTTGTCTGCTTTCTGTTTTTGCATTGAGTATTTTGGGGTTTTGCTGTGGGTGCTACAACCTGGTGTTCTTGGAGATCCCCTTCTTTGTTTCATATTTCACATGTGTATACATTGTTGTTACAAAACCTGTCTATTGATACCAAAAGTTTGTCCCTCTTGACTTTGACCTTGTACAGAAAGCAATAACTCAACGTCCGTTGTCGTCAATCGTAATTTTTGTTCTTTTAATTTCGACTTCTCCTCTGCAACTATGCATATAATTTTACGAAATCTTACAGGAAGTTAGTATTTTAGGTCCTCTACTAAGTTTGTGTTTTTCGTGCCGATCGTTCAAATAATATGGCGACAGAGGGCTCTGATTGGCTGTAGCATTTCCAACTTTCCTCTAGAACTGCTGCACAGAATTTCACGAAACTTTACAGGAAGCAAGTACTTGAGGTCCTCCACCACATTGTCCCCTATCATTTTTGTCCGCAACTCAGGTGAGCGATGTGGCAACCGTTAGCCTCTTGTTAGAAGTAAATAACAAAGGAACGACTCTTTGAATTTCAAATAAAGTATGCCACAGAAGGGAGCATATGACAGAAGACTTTAAATAATGTTTCGTATCATTCCCAAACTTCAACTAAAACAATCCAGGAGCTGCATATGCAAAGAGTCCATTCCATTTCTTCCAAATGAATTGTCAAATAATACAAAATCTTAAAGCAAATTCAAATGTACGAGGAGCAAATGCTCTTTATAATGTTATCAGATATTGTGGTCTATTAGTCGGTCTATACCAGTTATGAATTGCTCGAGGACTCATAATTGTCTATTTTGGGATAAAAAGTTCATTATAAAACAATTTTACCCCATGCACTCTTTCGTCCGTTTTCTTCTCTTCATGAAACTCGATTTTTCTCATTTAAGCTCTCTTCAGACTCTTCGAGCACCCTAATATGTGAAACATTGCTTCATTTTACGATTTTGGTTATTTTGCGCAAATCTGCCACGTGTAAAAGATTAATGAAAATGGGAAACACCCCACATAAAAATGACGTCATCCATAGCTTACATCCGGTGCAGTTAATCAAATTGCGTTAACCGATGGCCTTCATCAATTTATAGGTAATGATAAACGCCTTCAAATTCAATAGCATTATTAAAGAGCAGATACATTTTCAACATGGACCAGACATGCACGTTTCGGTTATTTAACCCTTGTCAATGATCCTCAATCTAAACAATGTAATGTTGCCAAAGAGTGTGAAAATAACTTTTTTTAGTAAGATTTGGCTCATAAATTTGAAGACGATTTGAAGCAGAGAGTTCTTGTAAAAAGTCAGTTATAAGAACTCTGCTGAGCGGGCGAAAAGAAGGCGGGAGGTAACTTCATTGTGTTGTAAACCTTGTTTAAAATGATATATTGAAGACCGGGAACCATCTACTGATACTTTATTGACTGATTGTCTACGTGAACGAGCATGTATGTTGATACCAATTTTTGTTTACCGCGTGACGTTGACTTTGATTTAACATACTTTTCAAAACCTTTAACATTGGGCATAACTTTTGACTTGTAAGTGATAAGGATTTCATATGACAAATATGCTGAAACTGAAGTCATCACGCTCGTCATAGAGTGAGGTGTTTATGTGATCATCATTGACAATACATTTCCATTGATACCAAACGTGTGAACTCTTGAGCTCGATATTGACCTTCTATATCATGTTTCTGTGTTGTGCATTGACGTTCCTTGTCACTTATGCGTCTCTTTCTGTGCTTGTCTGCTTTGTGTTTTTTACATTGGGTGTTTTGGGGTTTTGTTGTGGGTGCTGCAACCTGGTGTTGTCTTATCAAAAAAAGTAAACAATGGGCATCATTGTTAAATGGTAAGTGGTTTTATATGTGTACTCATTGTGATAAGACATTTCCATTGATATCGATATTTTTCACATTATGGCCTTTATTCAAAATGCTCACTTAATGTTCGACTTTCACTAATTCTTCATCAGAAATTGATTAAAAGACAAGAAAGAGGCATGGAAGTTTAATAAAGTCAACAAATAAAATGTAATCATCTTTATGAATAAAAAAGTATTCGTTGATCTCAGCCGCCGGCCTTATAGCCGACAGACGTTTCACTACTGCACGAGACCATAACATGGCCGTACGCCCCTTCTGCTGTGCATTTACAATTCGAATATTCTTTGTACCCTTTCCTATAAGGAAATCCGCTGGCTCCTATATCATGACATCTACCATTAGCATCTTTACAACCTGTAAGGAGAAATTATATTGGGAAGAATTTCACAAAATTGTAAAGAATACAAACAGATAAATAAGATATATTTTTTATATAAAATCTTTGACATAATAAATTGTTTCGAGATGTCAATGATTTTTTTTCCTTACATACCTTGTTTTTCTATTGAAATGTCCAGTGAGTACCCATTAATGTTACACTTCCTTGTGTTACACATTTCGTCCTTCCACTCCTCATTTGCTGCTCTGCAGATTCCTCCATCTTTGCAACCTAGATGCATGAACAGATATAGAAGAATTACAAGCAAGTCGTACTTTGTTCTTATGGCAAAGAAACTAACGGAAAACCTACTACTGTTAAGGGTACATTTTTGAGCGACTGATTTTGTCACTGTAATTACGTTTTGATGTTTTACGTCTTCAAATTCATTAGCATCATTTTAGAGCAGATAAATTTACATCATGGACCAGACATGCACGTTTCATGTATTTAACCCTCGTCAGTGATCCTAAATCTCAACAATGTAATATGGCCAAAATCTGTGAAAAACATTTTAGATATTACAATGAAAATTATATGAAACATTGTCATATCTCGTTGCATGTTGAAAAATGTTTTAGGTTACAACCATCTAAAACAGCGAATGAATACAATTTAGCAGATTTGACATTTTGGTTTAGTTTAAACATATTTTATTTCAATAAACGAAAAGGGATTGGGCAACAAGTTTTACCAATATTATGTAAAGCCCTCTCCCTGACTTTTTGGTGTACAACTGTTTTACTTACTCTCGCATTTTGTACTTGTACTGACTCGGCAGATTGTTCGTAGGATAACATTCTTATTAAACTATGAAGCGTTGTGGTTGTCTACGTTTCTTTGTCCATTCATCCGTTCTAGTGACAAAGTTCTGTTAACCTCTCAACACTCAATCTGGCAACGTGTTTTCAATAATAAAGATTGTGACTTACGTTTTTCCGAAAAATCAATAAGTCTTCTCTTTCCTTCGACTTTGCAGATTCTTATGCTACATCCTTCCTTCCATGTTTCATTAGCCTTCCGACATTGATCTCCGATTTGACATCCTATAATATATAAAAAATAATGATAAATAAACTTTTTTTTCAATAGCTTTTTGTTAATGTAGAGTATGAAACGCTTAATTCATTGGTCTGGAAAGGAGCTCAAATTTGTACCTGGACTCTTACTTTTAACTTGCTGTTTATTCTCTGGATGCAAGATCAATAGAGGCGTTAAGATAAAACTATAGATGTTCTATTGATTAAAGACGGAACATAACTAAATTTTTACTCCTTAGCACAGCACAACGTAGCAAACTCTAATGTCACAACAGAAAAACCCCTTTTTTCAGAAGCAATTCCTTTCATTCACCATGATACTTGTAGACAGACCTAAGACAGTGCAGTGCATGTTTTTTTTTTCTATATTGCTCTCATTATCGTGTATGGACATCGACGGCGAGTGCGGCTAGCCAACAGGGGATGCTGCTTACTCCTTCCCGGGCACCTGGTCCCACCTCTGGCTTGCTAGGGGTCCGTCGATGCTTAATTTCGTGCTCTATTGTGAGTGTTGTTGAGATTATCGTCAGGATCTTCTTTAACTCATTTATGTCATACCATATTGGAAAATTCGTTTTCATCTCCATACGTAAGTTTGATTGATGAATAAGACAAATATCTCCACTGTGTATCCGGATAAGTGGGATGGTTGTGCGCACTTAATCCAGATAACCACACCATATGCTTATAGCAGATGACCGTCCAAAGTCGGCGTCGGGTGAACATTGGTCTCCTACCTTTTATGTGTTTTCATCAATGTTTAATGTGTCTGTATATCTGTTACGATTGTTTTGTATGATGTTCTAGTGAATACTCTTGTATCTTTTTGCGATTTTGAGTTTGTTTGATGTCATTTACGTGTCATTTTCTTGTGGGTTTGTTTCGCTGGGTAAATGCAGGGTGGTCATGCTTGAAATCATTCAATTTTCTCCAACTACCTTTGCTGCACTGACTACAAAATATTCCAAGAAACAATGTTCCATTTCTGATGCTACAGAGTAATTTTCTTGCTATAAAAATTTCTAATACAGATCATAAGACTTGATTTTTTTTCTGAAACTCAATCCTTATCAGTTATAATTCAAGAAAATTATTCACTTCAATAAATTTTAAAGTATTGTCATAGCGCTCCTTCAATAAAGATAATATATGTATATGCTGATGGCCATAAGGTGGTGCCTTCAGATTTTGTTCAGGGTTAATCAAAGGCATTTAAAGGAAGTAAATATTAAACGTCTTTAAATTCAATAAATGTGGCCCCATGCGAAGTTGTTAGTCATTTTATTCTACATATTTAATGATTTTTACTGAACGAGCAGGTTTTTTTAAAGAGACGATGTTAAGGTTTTAAGAATTATTGGCGCCATACAAAACCAACATTTCAATAAACGATCGCAGAAATTATGGAAAAGAAAACACTCACAGTTCATAAGTATGTTTGCCAAACTAACCAACAAACTAAATAAGCAATTAATTGATTAACAACAAACAAAAGACCGAAAGTCTATACACTTATAAATGTATATACATGCAAAAGTAGAGACTTTTTTCTCTTGGATAATTACCATATTCTGCGATCTCAATGCCACCTCGACTGCCGTTTACTACACATTGCTTTTTGTGGCAGCCAGAATCCCATATTGCACCTGGTTTGCGGCATATATCACCGTCCTTACATTCTATGAAAAGAAAAGAAAACTTAATAAATATTTTTTGAAATACGTATTATGGTGACGGACATTTAGGTCCATGAATCAATTTTTTCCAAAGAATATATTCGTTTGTTATGGCAATATTTTTATAAATGATGAAACAGCTCTTATGCAATGAATGCGTTTCATGAAGAAGATTGATTCATATGTTAATTTCTTTATCTACTGATCTTTGGTATAATTACAGATCAAACGTCAACGAAAAACGTAAGAAAATAGTCGGTCGCCTGCTTTACCGAGGATATGATCCTAAAGTCATCACAAAAACACTGAGCATGGTACTGGACCAATCTACAGTTTTGTACCAGTGTCTTTTCCAACGTTGGTCAACCATGACGCAGGGACTCCATTAAGGGCCTTGTTGAAATCTCGTCAGAGAAGATTTGGTCTTGATTTCCTATACGAAAGTTGGTCTGACTCCTCTGGTGATTGATCTTGAGCGCGCTTCAACCAGCAGAGCACAGACTGTTACGCATGTCATATAATTTTTAGATCCATTTACATAGAATCTGTGTTACAAGAATGGAGGATATCTCCAACAAGACCCCGTTGCAGCATCAACAGCAAAACACCCGATGCAAAAACACAAAAGACGAGTACAGTACGAGACGGAAAAGAGACACACGGCAAGTAAACATAAAAACAAAAGACTACACATTAACCGACGAGACCAATTGGCAACCGGTGCCGACTTTGGACGGCCATTTTTCACGCAAGTAGCAAATGGTGTGGTTACAAGAACCCGCTGCGTTTAACTATTTTTCTTTGTGATGTCACCTTACAGTGAGAAGTTTTATGTATATGTTACAGGGAATAAGTGTAATCAGGGATTTCATGTAATTCCTGAAAGGTTCAGTGATAACGTGTAATTCCTGGTCATTTTAGGAATTACGTGAAATCTCCAAAATAATAGGGATTACATGTAATTCCTAAAATATTTTAGCATTTTTACACTTATTTCCTGACTGTCGAAAATCTTATAAAAATTATCAAATTGTGATTTGATAGATATTTTTCATGTTTATAATGTGTTATCCCATCAATGAACAAGAAAAAAAATATCAGACATATTTTTATGGAGGATAATGTTTAAAATCGAAAGTGAAATGAAAAGATAGAAAAACTCATTTGCAGCTAGATATTTAGGTTTTACATATATTTTTGGCCTATTGATGTGCAAAATCAATCTTTCTAACTTACAGGTACTCTGCAAATTGTTTATATAGAATCTTGATCGGACAATGTTACTCTAAATAGCTTTTGGCACCAAAGTCCAAAAATGATGATTGGATTCATACCTGGTATTTGATTCATTGAAATCGGTAATGACAGTTGCACAGATAATAATTTGGTCCAAATTATTGTCTTTGCAACTGTTATTACCGATTTCAATGAATCTTATTGCAATTAAAATCTAAGTATTAAGTTAAATTCAAAGTAAGGGGGATGCCTCATTGATTTAGAATACTGACCAGTGTGATCATGCTTGCTGTTGAGCGGGATGTTCGTTGTCTAGCCAATACATTGGTTTTATTTATCTTTAATCTTTACAAGATATTATATATTTTAAAAAATCAAAACATTCTTACTCCAAGAGAATTCCGTAGGAAAACATTTTAGGCATATTTTTAGGCATACGTTTGTGTGTTAACAAGAAAAGAAAATGAGGGTTAAATACCAATATTTTAGTTTAATACTTTCGATTTATGTATAAACATACTGTGGTTTTATGCCCATTTGCATAAATAATAAGAAACGGACATCGAAATTTGAGCAATATTTTGACAGAAATAACAAGTTCTAACTCGAATATTTTCATTTATTGGCATTAAAATTTCTTTGCCCTTGGCAGATAGGATCTTCAGCATCAAATGAGCGAAAAATCATTGATTTCAAAGGTCAAAATAAGACAAAATTCTGGTTAGGAAATAAGTGTAAAAAGTCGTGAAAAATTCAGGAATTACATGAAATAACTGGTTAATTTCAGGAATAACATGTAATGACTAATCGATTCAGGGATTACACGTAATCCCTAAATTTCAGGAATTACGTGAAATCCCTGATTACACTTATTCCCTGTAACATATATAAAACAATTGTTTATTTATGGAGACCTCTGTGTATCCGGGTAAGTGGGAGGGTTGGTCGCACGTAAACTAGATAACGACACATTTTCTAAAAGCAGATGGCCGTCCAAAGTCGGCGCTGGGTGCACATTGGTCGTCTTCCTTTTATGTGTTGTCATCAATGTTTAATGTTTCTGTACGTCTGTTACGATTGTTTTGCATGATGTTCTAGTGAAAATTATAAGTTGCACTTTGCGATTTTTGAGTTTGAAAGATGTCATTTATGTGTCATTTTCTTGTGGGTTATTTCGCTGATTGAATGCAGGGTGGTCATGCTGGAGATCATTCCCTTTTCTTTACAGAAAACTGAAAGAGCATTTATGTCGTTGGAAAATGTGGTAATTTACATTATTTATTGTAATTGGGGAATATTTATTATTGATGACAAAGTTTACATTTGATTTGAGTTTCAGAGTTACGCTAACAAAGATTTAAAACAAAGCAATAAGAAAATAAACGTTTACGGCCGTTCTGTAAGTATATAGGGAACGTAAATTACATAACGTATATTACTGTTGTACTCATATTCAATTGTGTCTGGTCCATGCTGAAATTTAATCTGTTCTTAAATGATGCCATTAAATTTGAAGACGTTTAACATTAAAGACAAGACTGATTACTTGAACGATGACTGTATTTATTTTGACTAGGGAGTGTCGACAATGATTGTAATCGGTCCATAATTTCTCTATTCTTTCTCCTTTTTTGAGAAAAAGCGAAAACGTAAATAACATACTCAAAACGAACATCATATGAAAAAGTCAATCAAAAGGTTACAAGCAGATTCCTACGACATGTTGAGTCTTTATTTTACATTTATACAGCAGCATCCTGTCGAAGTTTAAGAAGTACTTCTTTGATGTTTAATTTTATATTAAATCCGAATTAAGGTTACTCTGCAAAAAGCTTGTGTGCCCGTAATTGGGTGACTTAGGGGATTCCTTATATTTTTATCTACAAGATTGTGATCTTCCCTTTATCAATTTGACATAATACATATTATTTTGCTCTTTCGGAAACTTGTCATTTCATCCAAAAATTATCTAAGAAATTAAAGGAGCATAATATCTTAGCACCATCCCTCAAATGCCATTTTGAACAAAGATTTTATTTGGATATGCTACTGAATTGACCCTACAGGAAAGTTGGAGCTGTGTACTGTCTTTAAAGTAAATACACAATTTGAAATTCGAAACATAAATCCAGAGAGCGCTACTGAAAGGAATTTTTGGTGCATGTGAAAATCACTTTGGCTGGAAGCATCCCTGATAATTATTCAATATTCGAAACATGTGTCTGGTACATAATAAATCGGTTTGAAATTTATTTCAAGAAGGTAGAGAGTTTGAACAATTCCGTATTATTGATTGAAAGAAGATTAGAGATTAATAGGAAATTAAATGTGAAGAAACCATATAATAATATTTTTTCTAAGTTTAACGGGACAGAAGTAAGTACGCAATTTATTTACGTGACAGATATTCGAACTTGCCCCAAAATTCTTGATGTAAAAGATGTATTTAAGTAACCAATTGATACCTGTAACGGTTTTCCTTTGAATGTCCCGAAACCAAAAAAAGCTGAATTTTTTCTAAGTTTCAAGGGGCATAACTCTGCACATGATTCAGCAGCATGACCCTTATTGGAACTTGACCTGTATCTTTTATATATAAAAACTCTATCGAAGAAATGGATTAATAACATGTATCGATTTTCATTTAAATGTCCGGAAACCTCATATGGGACGGACGAACGGACACGTGTATCACTAGAGACCCCAACTTTTTTTTTAGATGGGGTATAGTTTCTTTGTAAAGTGTATTATACAAAAACGTTTAAATTTTGATTGGTACTTTTTATGATCTGGAACTTGACATTATGTTCCTTTCTTTCTTTTTGAAAAAGAAACATAAAGACATCATTTTCGCAATTACAACACAGGACTGAATCAAAACGACCAAGTGGATAAGCGGATGCCCGTCATTGCAATATAAGCCATTTAAGTATGGCGGAAGCAATATTCTGCGATTTTTTAAGATAATTTTTACTTTCAATCACTTTGTGTTTCTATAATTCTCGTAATTTATTGTTACAAATATTGATAGAAGATCGATCTCATAAGAACATTTTACTGAAACATGGACGGCACAGGAAATTTGCAAGACATTGCAGATACGGCCATGCTATCGAAATGTTATCGTGTTTAACGTATACGTAGTAATACTCCGCAACATTGGGATGGCCGTTAATGCAGATACAATTATCAGCTTACATGCACCCCCTGTACAGATGTACATGAATGAGCGTAATAGTTTTTATGCAGATTAAGGAAGACAATTTTTACCTAATTTATCTATGACCATCATTGCCAGCATTTCTGATGTTACGTTGCATTTTAGGGTAACACAGTTCTCTGTTACTGTCTGACCTGTATTCATGCATTTCCCCTTGTAGCTGCAACCTGAAAATTAATAAGCTTGCTTAATAAATTGGAACAAGTTTTATTTGAACAGATTGTTTTTCCATCGGTCAGCTTTTTTCTTAAATCCATGTCATTGTAGTTCGAATGATGCAATCTCCTTCACGGATGTCTTTCTCTTCTGCTAATATGACAATAATGTTAAGGCCATACTTTTATCAACCCTCTCAAAATAATTCTTAATATCAACAGATCTTGCCAAACTATTACTTTTCATCCGGTTTGTAAAATGTAACACATAAAATACTATATATGATACGGCATAGTTCAATGATTAAATGATAATTAAATAACGAAGAGCAGATGGAGAAATAACATAACATTAAGATACTCTATCAAAGGATTTATCTCTACAGAGTCTAGCTTAAAAACGGAACCGCATAACAAATAAAATGTTTGTGTATTGAATAAATATATATCAAGAATGATTAGTTGTTTTGGCTCTCTTTTACTCCTCCCGGGCACCTGGTCTCATTTCTAGCTTACTAGGGTGGGTCGATGCTCAACTTGATGCTCTGTTGTAAGTGCTGTTGAGATTGTCGTCAGGATCTTCTTTATCTCTAATATACATGTACCCTAGGCACATATTTCATTGTACCTTACCTAACTGTGAGAACGTCATGTTTATCGTAGTTCCTGTGATGATACACTTCTTTTTGTTACATCCCTCGTCCCATTCTTCATTGTTTTCACGGCAATTCTCTCCGTCAGTACATCCTAATCAAATCAGTTTTCAAAGAAATAAGTCATCTATAAGTCGAATACATGTACGCAATCGAAAAGAAAATAAAAGTAATGACAGAAATAGATTGTAAAAGCAGAAGCAAAATTAATAATATCATTCCTGAAATTAGGCTAGTTCATAGATTAGAACACGTCTTCAAATTCATTAATCTATACTGTAGGTTGCTTTCTGCATCGTTACATGCTGCAAATTTCTCTGTTTATAAATAATGCTATAGAAATTGAAGACGATTAACATTTCATTTTCATTTTTTTCAAGTTTCAGACATAGAAAGTTAGAAAAGCTTTACAGCCTTACATGAGTCCATTCATTTACTTACGTAATTTTGCATAATCAACCCTTGATTTTTTCCCTATACCTTCACACTTCATTGTGATACATCCCATCTCCCAGGTCTCATTTTGTTTGTAACATTTATTTCCGTAGTCACAACCTGAACAACATACATTGTAATTAACATTATCAATATCAAAGATACTGTTTATCGATTTCTATACCTGGTGATTATCATAAATTTTACTTAGGTCAAGTTTCAAATTAAATCACCATATTTTCATATTATTTTTATTTGAAAAAAATTCTTTTTTAAGGATCGGGTACCGTTTAGACAGTTTAACAGTAAGTTAAAGTGAGTTTTCAAATGTGTTCCATCCAATCTCCGTGATATTTCTCCAATTTAACTCTACGCGTGGTCTTTACTATGTTGGTCATAAATCGCTAATGTTAACGGTTCATTTTTATTCAGTTTTTATTGAAATGTCTAAAATACAACCAAAAATTCAATTTCTCATTTTTTCTACAATGATTCGTGCTTTACATATGTTTGTTTCCATTCCTTACTGCCAATGCACACCGATAAATCGCAAAAGCTGAAAAAACAATCTTGTCAATTTAATTTTAATCAAAAATTTAATTTAAATCGAATTAAATGCGCATTAGATATCGGCTGCGTTCGCACGACAAATTAAATTCACATTAGATGTAATGCGCATTAGATTTTGTCGTGTCAAATTTGGTACATGTGTGTTATGCACGTGACTTATACATTTTTGTACATGTACAATATGCATACACTATAATTTGGCATTGTTATCACTATCTGGGCTCTAAATATAGAATTAAAGGTCGAAATACTTGATTTCATGCACATTTTTTGCTATAAGAATGTGCTTAACCGCGTCTCTTGACTTATGTTAATAAACGTGGTACTATGACGTCATTTTATCTCATAATGAGGTCACTGATGCTACGCTATTCGTTAGCCTTACAAAATCCCGAAAGATCGCAACTTACGAATAGGCAAGAATATGAGAAGAAAAATAATTTTGCATAAATTAGATATCCCTTTCTGATTTAAAATTATACAGCTATCAGTACATATATACCAAAATCCTATGCGCAGTAGATTGTGTCGTGTGAACGCAAAGCCAATCTAATTCGCATTAAAATATTGCGCATAAGTAATAAATAAAGGGCATAACAATTCAAGAATACTTTCACAGAACATGTATTTAAACAAAGATCTAAGTTCCACAATTCTGTAACAACATATCAGATGAATCTGAAAAGCAAATATCGGCTTCCTCTCTACTGTTTGTTCACGCATTTTCAAGTCAATGCGTTTTATGCGCTTAATATTTAACCTTAGCCTAACATATAGGTGCACACACCCCATCCCATTACATTTTGTTTCTCAATTGCGCCACAAAAAATTAAAAGCCGTTACAGATGTAAAAGAACATCCATTTTTCTTGAAGTTTACACATTTTGAAAACATTTTATCCATAAAAAGATTTTGAAAGAATTTTTATTTTTAACTATTTCAGTATATTTTCACAGTATCTAAAATATCTAAGTAACTAAGTCCCATAACTCCGTAACGACAAATCAGATGAACCTGAAAATGGAAATGCAGCTTTCTCTTTACAGTTGGAACACAGCATGTAAATATCATGATTATACACTGATTTATATTAAAGTTATTGCGTTCCTTTTAGGACGGACAGACGGACATCGCCATACCACAATACGTCCCGTCAAGTAACGGGCGTATAAAATCGTAATAAAACATTCAGTATCATTCATCAAACAAAGCCTTTCAGTAAATCGATTGATAAATATACAGTATGTTGAAGATTGCTCGTTTATGAATTCCGTTTTTGAGAATATGAAATACCTTTGGATTAGTTTTAATAACACTAGCTAATATCTCTTTTCACTAAGACAAATGTTTTTATTTCTAGAACATTGACTGGCAGAATTTTACGAAAGTGTAAAGTATGACATCACTTACCTATCTGAGAAAATTCAACTCTAGCATTATTGCCTTCAACTTTGCATTCCTTTTTGTGGCAACGAAAGTCCCAAGTTTCGTTTGCGTTTCTGCATATTCCTTCATCCATACATTCTGTTGAAAGATGCCATGAAATAAAACACAAACTTAGTCGTATAGACAAAGCAATTGCTGAAAAATAATCTATCAATATTTTACAAAATTTGGTAACTTCCGGTTTATATTTAGATTTATTTTATATTGTACATTTTATGTTAAATTATTTAAAACCAGGAAGGTTGATGATGAAACGTTGATAGTTTAAATTTTTCAAGTATATCGAAAAAATCCAACAACATCTTTAAAGTCAATTATATGAAAACATAAAGCCGTAAAATGATAGAGTCTGATTATCATTCCCAATTGATTGGACTTTTGCCTGCTTTGGCAATACCGAAATGAATTTTGGGTATGCCTGAAAAACACTTTGGATGGAAGCATCACTGATTAGGACTTACTATCCCAAACACATGTCTGGTGCTTTAAAATGTGTATGATTGTTTTTTATCAATAAGATAAAGAATCTTTAATATCATTATTTCGCTAGTTAAAAACAATTTCCAATCAGGCAAATGTTAACACAGCTTCAATATCATATCTTTCCCAACGTTTGACATGTGTGATTGTATAAGAATTGTTCAAATTGTTCTGATCGATAGCTTTAATTCGAGCGGTTTGTATTACAGAAAATAAAGAAGAATGACGTGTCTATTATATGCTGCCCATCTAACCACTACCCTGCAAACGCACTCTAGGTCCTCACGGTGTCCAGTACTTAACTTTTGCCTCCCTAGGCATCGCATGAAACTTGTTTAATATGAAACTTCTGAGACATGGGTCCAGTAGCATTATATCCAACCCATCCTGCCAGGTCTTTCGGTACATAAGAACGTAATAACCCTCATACTCTTTGGTCGTATTGCATTGTTTAGATTGAGGATCACGGACGAGTTAAGTACCCGAAACGTGCATACCTGGTCCATGTTGAAAATTTTAACTTTTTTAAAATGATGCTATTGAACGTTTAACATTTTAGAGGCTATGTACCGACAGGAAAGGCTTACACACTCAACTTTTCTTCAACAAAATTATTTCGCTGCCCGAGGTTATGACTAAAAGCAAGAGTTTGCAAGCAAGCACAACAACATTACGTCAACGCATAACAAATTGGACTCCTGTAAAGGAATCTAATCTAGGACAAGAAAAATTTGACTGTAGCACCCGGTTGGTGGTAACTGTTATTCACAACAGACATCCACCTAAGGGAAGGAAAATCCCGAAAAAACATCAACACAGAGATTGGTCGCAGGATCAATCACCCTACACTGTTAAAAAGAATTGTGGAAACCAAGAGCACATAACGAAATATCCAATCACGTATTCCAAGGCAACACCAATGTGACATAGTGCAGGAAAATGCGATAGAGATGACACCTGTAGGCCAAAGGCGAAAGGAAGACAGCAGACCAAAAAGTTCGTTTTCTACCCCGGAGGCTACATTTAAGTTACGCTGTTGGAACTTCGGAATGTATCAGACGGAACGAGTGGCCTATGTACATGTAACTTATAAGAACAGTCGAAAGAGAGAGGACATAACTACGGTTTCCAAGCTGAACAGCAAGAGCTGTACCAAACAGGACAACCCGGAAGATGCGTGTCCGAGACTCTATTCTCCAAGAGAAGAAAATAGGTTAAACCCGATGCCAGAAAGATTGACCTCTTCTAAATGAAATGCACCACAAATGCATGTTTCGAAGAATAGTTCCTTGAATAATCATACTTACCTACTTTAGAATATGTAATGCTTACGGTAGTCCCATTTACAACGCACTTCCTTGTATTACACCCATCTTTCCATTCTTCTCCATTCTCGCGACATTTGCCGTTGACCTCACATCCTGGTTACATATAAAATTTTATTTGCAGCATAATCAAACATGATATTTAATTTTTTTTCTCAAATAAAAAATAGCTACAATTTCTGCTTCCACTCACATGCAAGAAAAGAGAGGTTTTTTAATTCGGTTGCAGTACCTACAGCAAATATAACAAAAACAGCTGATGCAAAAACACAGAGCAGACAAGCACTGAAAGTGACGCAAAAGTGACTTACGACAAAGAAATATGAAACACAAAAGACTTCATACAAACCAACAAGACCAATGGGCATTTGGTGCCGACTTAAGACGGCCATCTGCCGCGCAAGATATTACGTTTGCACAACACTCCCACTTTTCCGGTTACCCAACGATATCGAAGAATGCATATTTGTAGCATGAAATAACCTCACTGCAAGATGACCACTCAAGCAAGACAACAAAATACAGGGGCTCAAGCAATACAAATGAAGATGTAAAATGCTATAAAGAAGGGGCGTACGAAATACATTCTGCGATCTGCCGGCTGTAGCGAGCTCATGTAATCGCATAAAATGAAGAAGATTCTGCCGACAATCTCAACAGCACTTACAATTGAGTACCAAGTTGAGCATCTACTGACCCCTAGCAAGCCAGAAGTGTGACCAGGTACCCAAGAGGAGTAAGCATCTCCTGTTGGCTAGCCGCACCCGCCGTCAAGGCTCAAACACGAAGATGAATCAATATCAAAAATGTTTCACAGAAAATTTAATTTAAAGACTTTCGAATCTATTTTTTGCGGAAATACCTCTATCGCACTTTTTAAATCGATGTAATGTGATAGATCGATTCATTCTTTAGATATAAGTTGATTACCTTAGCGCAAAATAATGTGGATTTTTTCACATTTTGTGTTCAACGCATGTTGTTTCCATAACCCTTTAACAGACGGACAATTACCTATAGATTTAATATTCTACCTAGTAGTTACATGTAAGGGTGCATCCAAGATAATATCAATGCTTTGTTGAGAAAATTCTGAATGAATTAACACATTATACAGTTACTCGTATGACTTTTGATTATGAATCAACCATCATTTATAAAATCGTTCTCTTCGTACATAGAGTTTCTTTAATCGAACAGTACTGGACATAGAAATATTAAGAAAACTTACGTCTCTTGGATATTTTTACAGTTGCCGCAGTGTCATTTGTACAACACTTCATTTCGTTGCATCCTATTTTCCATGTTGTACCCTTCTTTATACACGTATTGTTGTAACTACAATCTAAAAATATAGCTACATGTATGTAAAAGGCAATATGTTTTGTTATCAAAACGAAATATGGTTAAATTGCAATGATCATTATAGAAATATACATTTATACACATGTTCTACAAATATGACAATTGATTCAGAGCATAATTTGAGCGTTTGACAAGCATGAAGCGGTAGATATATATGACAACATATCATAAACAGTCAAACCTGTCTTAAAGTGACCCTCTTTCGGGTACTTAACCCTCGTTAATGATCCTTAATCTAAACAATGTAATATGGTCAAAGAGTATGAAAATTATGATGTCCGAAAATGTACCGAAATACTTGGCAGGATGGGTGGGATATGATGCTACAGGACCAACGTTTTAGAAATTTCAAGAAATTTTTGAATTCATTGAAGAGGCAGACGATTAACCGAAGTTGATCGTACTTGGCTACATGTGTCAATAAACTTAAATGACAACATATCATAAACAGTCATACCTGTCTTAAAGTTACCCTCTTAAAGACATGACGTTTCGGGTACTAAACCCTCGTCAGTGATCCTTAATCTAAACAATGTAATATGGCCAAAGAGTATGAAAATTATGATGTCCGAAAATGTACCGATATACGTAGCAGGATGGGTGGGATATGATGCTACAGGACCCATGTTTAAGAAATTTCAAGATATTTTTTATGCGTTTAAGAGACAGACGATCAACCGAAGTTGATCGAACTTGGCTACATGTGCCGATAAATGTAAACGTCTTCAAATTGAATAGCATCATTTAAGAACAAATAAATTGGCAACGTGGACCAGACATGCACGTTTCGGTTACTTAACCCTCATCAGTGATCCTAAATCCTAAATCTAAACAATGTAATATGCCAAAAAGTATGAAAGTTACTATGTCGAAAAAGGGTACCGAAAGACGTAGCAGAATAGGAGGGATATGATGCTACAGGACCCACTTAACATTCTGTTTGTACATAAAGTTTTAGAAAAAAAATTGGCACTCTTCATTTGTTCGTACTGAAAACCAGGACACATCGAACAAGTGAACTTTTCTCGCAGATTTTTTCGTACATTTAGTAGAAAATATCGACACCTGGAAGACAAATTCGATTATTTGTTTTTCTAAAATTCAATGTACAAAAAGAATTTATTTTGTTCAGTTTATTGGTTCCTTATAAAACGTAAAAAAGGACATTTCCGTGTTTTCAGGATGATCATATTTTACCGTTTGTTAAAAAAGTATACTATATACACCCACAACGGAGGAAATTGTGATTTTATTTAAGGGCATATATATTATGCAAGTACTACCTTAGGAAATCGTGTAAAATAAAATGATATTGCACAATGCTTTTCGTCTTTAGCCTTTGTAGAATTTGGGGAAGTTCACTGTTTTCATTCTTTTTCACTCATTTTGTGATATTTTGTTTCAGAATTTGAGAGCTTGAGATTTCACAATATACCAAAACAATACTGCTACGAACATCTCAAATATACTTGACATACATTTTCGATGACCAACGAGACGCAATAACTATGAAACTGCGAAAGATGATCATATCGACATATGGTCACCAGCGAAATATGGTCACATGTTCTATATAACCGAAAAAAAAAACAAAAAAACAAAAAAAAAAAACAAAAAAAAAAAAACATACACACACACACACACCCTCACACACACCCACACACACAAATGCGTACATGAATATAATTTTCAATATTGGTACATTTAATAGGAAGTGTCTATAAAAGTATCAAATTATATGCATCCTTCAAAGTTTGATGTTCAACACCTTTGTAACAAAGAACGTTAAATTTCGGAGAATGGTATTTACATTCGTAAGTAGTAAATTGAACATAGCCTTGTGTCTAAAAATGATATAAACTATATAATAACAGTAGATTGAATTTCTTTCTTTCAGAGGGAAGGGATGATACACATTTGCTCTTGTACCTCAAAATCATTGGATATGTTAAGATTAGTTATGCATATATGTGTAATAATGTAAACATGGAAATTTTCGCGTGGGGTAATTTTCGCGTTTTCGTAATTCAAGTGACTTCGCGAAGATTCCCCTACGCAAAAATATCCCTGCTGCATTCATACAATGGGTAAAACATTTTTATCGCGAAAATTTCCCCATGCGTAACGTCTTGATGTAAATATGCGAAATATTTTGCACCAGCGACAATAATCACGTTTAAAGTATTTTAAATGCAATTTTATTTATATTTATAAATTATGATTTAGATATTTAAACCGTCCTCTGCTAGATCATCATTACAAAGACTTTGTAATTGTTCACGGATAACGGAAATGCATGCATGTGCCGAGAATATGATGGCGTAAATATATGCCATGAACACCAGAGAAGTAAGGATGGATTTAATCTAGTCTTTTTATACATTGTCGTTTTTACACTTGATAAATGTCAATTGTCCGAAACGTAGTGCATGCTAGTGCGGTAACCTGCCATCGCGACCCTATTTTCAAAGTTGTTCATATATCCATTATATTTTTGTATAAAATGTAAAAACTAGTTTTGATTTCTGAGTCCTTTACTGATAATACGTCGTTCAATACGTCTAAAGACGTTTAAATCATTAAAAATATCAACAAAGGAGTAAAATTTCGATACAAAATTATGAAATAGCGCTCCAGACGTTTTTCCATAAATGTACCATTCGATGTATTTCTGATCTGGCTTTTTTTCCATGAAAAATATCGTGTTTTGCGTCATTCAGGGCAAATGGCGTCATACATTACGCACATGACGTTACGAGGGCAAACAATTATGACGCGGTATTCTCTCAAACATTTAAAAAATGATAATTAATAAAAATCATTTATCAAAGAAATTTTTCGTCGAAATTGTAGGGCCGATATGGCACCTAGTCCTTGTATTTGAGAGTTTGTATTTTATTTATATAATTATAAATTGCATCTTTACGTGAATGTAAACGAAAAAAAGACATAAAACTGAACCCTATGTACCAGATTCATTATAAGATATTTGAACGAACTCCATCGAAGTAGCGACCCGTAAACTTTTCATACAAAAATATATAAATTTTGCAATAGTAAATAATTATTTACCTCGTCGAATGACTTTTACTTCAACAGAATTGTTTTTGCCTACACATCTCTTGCGCTCGCATCCATCCTGCCATTTTGTCCATATATTATAACACTTTCCATTGTACCTACAGCCTTTGGATAAGAGAAAAACAACTACTTATTTATTTAAAAACACAAGGACATAGATAGTTTTCTAATGTGTATGTGTATATGTTAACTTTTAGAGCAATCCTGTATCTGTTCTGACAAGTACCTCTTCAAATTCAATAGCATAATTGTAGAACAGATTAATTTGCAGCAAGGACCAGACAAGTACGTTTCGGGTACTTAACCCTCATCAGTGATCCTCAATCTTAACAATGTAATATGGCAAAAGAGTGTCCAAAATGTTATGTCCATAATGTACCGAAAGGCGTAGTAGGTAGCAGGATGGGTGAGATATGATTTCAAGAAATTTAGTACAAAAAAAAAAATTAAAATGTGTTGAAGAAACGAGACAAAAGATCAACTGAAGTAGATCGAACTTAGCTACATGTGTCCTCGGGGACTCATAGTACACCAGCAGTGACACTCACCAAGTAGTACAAATGTTAAACGTCTTCAAATCAAATTACATCATTGTAGAACAGATTAATTTGCAGCATGGACCAGACATGCGCATTAATATGTATCATTTTCAATTGCAAAAAGTAGAGATTCGCACTCGAAATTGAAAATTCGGATGAACAATCCTCTTGCTCTAAACAAGCTCTCTTTAACAATATTGATCATTTTTGTTTCATTTAAGTTCACCCTGAATTATATTCATTTATCTTCTTAGTTTGAAATAGCCAAGGTGGAGACATTCATGTTTTTTCATTCATTTCATTAGTTCCTTATGAACGTTAACATGTTTCTTCTGTAAGCATTACTACTTTATATTTTTCATATGTATGCATGAGTATTTCTTACCGTAGGGTTTAGATAACACTTCAGAGCCTAGTTTAAAAGGCGCTGGTGACTTTTCATATGTCTTATAGCATGAATGCCTCGTGCAAGTGTTTTCATCTTCTTTGAATTTGCCAAAACCAACACAAGTGGCATTTATGATACAACCTACAAGCAAAAAATGTAAAATGAATCATTCTATACTCCACATATGGATGCATGGGAATTTCAATTAAGCGCCGTCTGTCAAATTATCCTGTAGCAAATTCAAAGTCATTTGCAGATCTCTTAAATTAGAATTCTTGTTTTCCACCATCTGCATCCATTAAAGGGGGTTTAAGCTTAGACAGACATTATATGAATCCTTCGACTACTAGCACAATAATGAGAATAGATTGTATTAATGACTGACTTAAACGACTTGCATGGGAATTTCAATTAAGCGCCGTCTGTCAAATTATCCTGTAGCAAATTCAAAGTCATTTGCAGATCTCTTAAATTAGAATTCTTGTTTTCCACCATCTGCATCCATTAAAGGGGGTTTAAGCTTAGACAGACATTATATGAATCCTTCGACTACTAGCACAATAATGAGAATATATTGTATTAATGACTGACTTAAACGACTTGATTTGATGTCAGGTCCTGTCCAAACCTGAGAGGAAATTTAAACTACCCATGTCTCCAAAAGTGCTATAAACAGATATTATTGAAAATTGCATCTTTACTTGCATATAAACTAGAACAAGATTCAAAACGTAACTTTCTGTACTAGATTTATTAAACGATATTTGAACGAACTTCATAAAATTAGAGACCAGTAAACTTGTCATACAGATATATAAATGTTGCAATAGTAATTATTCATATACCTCTTGGAATGACCTTTACTTCAGCAGAATCTTTGTTACGTACACATATCTTGTTCTCACATCCAACCTGCCATTCTGTCGACAGGTTGTAACACTTTCCATTGTACTTACAACCTTTGGATAAGAGAAAAATAACTACTTATTTATAGTAACGTGTTTTTTACACTTTTTACATCTGTTACTAAAGTGGCTGATGGCCGTCCTAAGTCGGCACCGATTGCCCATAGGTCGCTTAGATTTAAGTTGTCTTTTATGTTCGATGTTTGATGTCTCATTTGCTGATCCTTGTCTCTTGCTGTGTGTGTCTTCTTTGTGTTATCACTTGGGGTGTTGGGTATGTTGCTGTTGGTGCTGCAACCGAGTCTTGTTGGAGATCCCCCCTTTCTTATTTTTTCTTCAATTTTTATCTTAATATGTCGTGTATGTGTAAACTTTAAGGATCTTTGAGATAAGCATTGCCTTAGTCCATTACGTATACGGCTCAAGGACATATACTGTTTATTCAGTTTTAGGATAGATAGTTTTTATATATGAATCAGCTTCACCTTATTGTATGTAAAAACGATGTGCAGTGACATTTGATGAGGTTACCGTAGGAAATATTGAAGCTCTGAGTACTTCCCAAATAGGCTCATGCAGACATTTTATATTACCAACTATGGCAAATTCAAAATTATACTCAATAACTTTTTTATTGTTGTATGATTTTCCTTCATATTTCGCATACAATATATTGGATACTTATTAATTGAAACGAAGAACTTGAAACCTTTCCGTACATATTTTTGTTTTAAAATGTGTTTCAAAGAACATCATAATGGGAATCGGAGTTATCTTTCTTTCTACGTCAAAAAATGAAAAATACTCTTCGATGTGAAGATTCAAAATTTTGGGTGCCGGATATGTCCTTAAATGATCTAAATTAGTGCGAACAGCAAACTTAGCTAGGAGAAAAATTATGAGAATTTTGACACACATTCCGCGCCATACATTTCTCTTCCTTTTTGTCGGAGTACACGTGTGTGTTCAGCGGAGGTGGGGAGAGGCTGGAGTTAACTACCTTGAAATATTCGTCTGTCTATTTACCCTCTCAGAGACGAAAGTTATGAATATTTAAAGAAATATAAAGTTTTTAACGTGCGGATGGATCATCATATAAAATCTGTTTTGACAATGACCCTATTTAGTGTTTTTGGTGACGAAGTTTTGAAAGCAAATTTCTTTGATATTATGAATGACAGGCTTTTCATAATATATACATACATTCACCATATGGAGAACAGCAGAAATACTCATTGTATCTTAACGAGATCAGTTACAGCTATGTCTTACCTAGAATTTGACAGCTAATAGAGTTTTACAGAATTGAAATGTCGATATTATAAGGACGTAATAGTCTTTGACTCAATGTGTGTTAAGATTTTTTTCTTTTCTTTTCTAATCGCGCCTTATTTCTTTTATATGACCCCTTTAAGTGCAAAGTCGGGATTGCAAAGAACGTTAACTTGAAAAATGCCCAATAGCCACATTGGATATATTCCAATTTTGTTTCATTAATTTCAGTGGTTCCTTTTGTACGTTAACATATTCCTCCAATGGAACTTTTCACATCATCATGTTTTCTTTCCTTTTTTGTAACTATAGCTTACCGTAGGGTTTAGTTACCACTTCAGAGACCAGTTGGAAAACCTTGAGCGTTGGTGACATTTCGTATTTCTTATAGCAATTATGCCTCATGCAAGTGTTTTCATCTTCTTTGAATTTGCCAAAACCAACACAAGTGTCATTGATGACACAACCTACAAGTAAAAATAGAAAAATAAGTTATTCTATATTTCCAACTCTGATGCATGGGAACTTCAGTCGAGTTGGCAAAGGTTCGTCAATCAAGTAATCATGTAACAAATTCAAAGTAATTCGCAGATCTTTTGTAAGAATTCTGGCCTTCCATCAGCTGCTTCCTTTAAAGGGTTTTAAGCTCAAGCATTAATTGAATCTTTAGACTTATAATCGACTATTGAGAATGAATTGTATTGCTGACTAACTGACATTGACGACAAGATGAGATGACAGGCCCTGTTCAAACCCGTTTAGAGATGAGAGGGTCTGGACAACTTAATATTCTATGAAAGTCGGTCGGACTCCAGGGGTAATTAGGGGGTCCAGCCGACACTGCATGGAGTTTTGCTCTCGTTCTTGATTACCATTTTCGTACCCATCTGCGTGTTACCCTGCTGATCTGTTTATATGGTGATCTTACAGTTAACAGACCAATATACACAACAATTATGTGTTCTTTGTGACCGAAGGGTTTTCAAAAAGTTGAAGGTTTTTCTCTACGTCACGTTAATTATATGTATAGTACAACAAATATTTAATATTGACAATATATATATAACTGCGACAAAATTTGCAGATTGCCATCTAATGACAGCAACGGTTACCCATTGGTCTCGTTGGTTTATGTGTAGTATTTTGTGTTTGATGTTTAAATGTCGTGTGTCTCTTTTCCGTCTCGTGCTGTGCTCGTCTTTTGTATTTTTGCATCGGGTGTTTTGGTGTTTTACTGTTGATACTGCAACGGGGTCTTGTTGGAGATCTCCTCCCTTCTTTTTATATCCTTGGATTATGTAAAGTATTATTGTCGATGGTCATCTGATGAATTGTTTAGTGTCAGTGTCATTTGTCCCTTTTTGCATGTCCTGCACTGCTTTTATGTTCACTTTTTTTCATGAGGATGGTTCGGTGATTTGCTCTTAGTGCTGCATTCAAGTCTTGGTGGATATCTTACATGTTTAACGTCTTCAAATTCATTGGCATCACTTTAGAGCAGATAAATTTACAGCATGGACCAGCCATGAACGTTTCGGGTATTAAACCCTCGTTAGTGACCCTCAATCTAAATAATGAAATATGGCCAAAATCTGTGAAAATTATGTCCTAAATATGCAGAAAGATGTAGTAGCAGGAAGGCTGAGATATAATACTACAGGACCCAGGTTTCAGAAATTTGAGAAAATTTTGTAAACAGAAATTTTCAAATGCGTTTGAAGAAACTACCAACCGAAATTGATCGAACTTTGCTTCATGTGCCCTATGGGACTCCTCGTCCACCAGCAGTGACACTCACCAAGAAGTACAAATGTTTAACGTCTTCATATTCATTAGCATCATTACATAGCTTTATCATATGATCAAATATAAGGTTTAAACGGGATGCTGTGTGCTTAACCATTATGTTGAAGACCAGATATTTTAAACAATGAATATCATTGATAACAACAAAAAAAAACAAATTAGACGTAAATCGATATAGAAATAAAACAGAGAAATGGCGAACGAAAGAGATTTAAGATTTAAATTAATACTAATTATATGAATCTTGACCGTTGTATTAGGATTACTTATCAACTAAAAGAGCAATATCTATCTTTTGTTGAAATTGTTTAAATAATGTTGATTAAATATCGTTATAAATATATATGTACTTTGAATATGCTTTGTGTGAAATCTTAAACATCTTCAAATTCAGTAGCATCATTTAACGTAGCTCGCGGGGAAGCTTTCATCACAATCAAATGTGTACGCAGGTTTCACCCTCGAATTTTTTTATGTGCACATCTACGCTATGACGTCATAAACCTTACTTGATCGTAACGTCACGTTACGTTGCGCGACATATATCGTTAGGGCGCAAATAATGGCTTTTTTTTAAATACTTATATTTCTAGTAAGCGTAGCGAGCCGAAATTTTTAAACATAAACATTACATTGTGTCTAAATTCAGTCAATGTATTTAGACACGCTTGCAATGAGAACCGGAAACTTTGAGGGATGTTTGGTTATATTTTGACTATTTCTAGGGAATGATATATGAATGCAATTTTTTCTTCAAATATTACGTTGGAAATTAATGTTCTTTCATCCATCCTCCTCCATCCTTATCTAATTTCTTTATTGTACCATATAGACGGACGGAGAAGGCTTTAATTTTTTATTGTTTTTATTCACCACAACTTGTATGCTGACATAAAAAATGCACATATCTTCCATAGATAATGATAACATAATATTGCATATACATGTAAGACATTGCATGAAATATACAAGGTTAAACGGTATTGTATATAATTTGGTTTCATCTCAGGATTATACAAGAGTATAATTATCCTTAATATTTCTATCGTGATAAAAAATTTTGAAATTCAAAAGCTGTCGTGATTAGTTTTCAAAAATCATTTAAAGTTTCCCATCTGCTTTTAATTCGTTTTCTCTTTTGTTCTGACACAAGGTACAATGAATATTATTCCAAATTTCTATAGGATCTGGTGAAGGCTTTACTTTTGATCAGTCTTTTTCTCGCTCTCCTTCTTGCTTGTTTCTCAGTGTGCACAATCGGGGAAAGCGAGGGTGGGGGGGAAGGGGGGGGGGGGGTGTCCGACAGAAAAGGAGGAGGGACTGCCTTATAAAATAAAATTAATCTTCTCAATACTTTTTAAAATTATATGCAAAGCGGTGATTTACTTTAAGAATTTAGGAATACATAGTGTCTGAAAGTTCGATTATGACGTAAGACAAAGATTTGTATATAAATCAGAAAGCAGAGCGAACCGGAATTGTTTTGTAAGGGGACGACCAATTTGATCCTGAGGGGGGAGGGGGGGCTGGCAAAATTTCTCGGGTCAGATTAATTATTTTCAACGCACGGCCGGCCGGAATATTTATTTTCCAGTAACTTAAGATCAGAATATTTATTTTTAACCTGTAACAATCCTGACAAGCAAAAAAAAAAAAGGAAAAAAAAGGTCATACTTAGGAGTCAAGGTCAGTGTTAAAAATAAAAATTTGCCAAAGAGACTACATATGTGCAAGTTGTTTGTTTGTTTGGATTTTCATTTTATTTATTTATTCATTTATTTATTTTTTTTTTTTTTTGTTATCGGAAAAAAAGATACCGTACTGCCTTCTTGAGGAATTCCTGAACTCGGAGAAATGGAAATTTCATTTTAATAATATGTATCACGACAATCGAGGCGGCTGAACGTAATGATAGAAAACGAGCATGAAATGAAAATCACAATGTATATCTTATATGGACCGCCCCTCCTCAACCCTTATCCGATATTATAAAGTATATGTACATATAAACAAGAGGGAATTTTTTGTATACCCCGCCAAAAGATATCGGATTAAATAGTAATGACATGTCCGTCCGTCTGTTCCGTATGATGTTTTCAAATATTTGAAGAAAAAAATGTCATGTACGGAGAATTTTATTTTTACATTAAGATATAAGGTCTAGTTCGAATACAGCCCATGTAATTGTTGATTATCTTAAAAAAAAGGTTTCTGGATGTTTTAAAGAAGACCGTTACAGAGAATCAAATATTCCGCATACTCCTTAACGTCATGTTGACATATGCGATCTGAACACGCTGTGACTTTGACGTTGCGAGTAAAATTGACGCCGAAGCCACGCAAAACAAATTATCAATCTTAGATTGCAAAAAATCTGCCGAGAAGACCTATCCATGTTTTTATATATTCGAATTCAGCTCATTCTCTACTTTTACGTGTAAGAAGGGCTTTAAGGGCCTCCACAACTTAATGGAGAAAATGATAATGTAGCAAGCCGTGTTTTGCCTTTTGAATGAGTGCGGATTTTTGAATAATAAGTTGCAAAATGGCGATAAAAATTGCAAATTTCCCCTTAGAGACACAATAATCCGTAGAAATACAATACTCAACATGGCAACAATATTTTTGATCTCCCTTTTCACCCTCCTTTGTCAATTTTCTAAATTAAAATTATTTTAGTACAGAAAATGCATATTTTCGAATTAGAACGTCAATGCCGTCTTTGAGGCTTAAAATCTCGAAAAACTTCGTGAAATAGTTACATGAAAATTATATCAAAGATTGATCAAATCTTATATTTCATGTAGACAAATTTTCAGGCTATGTCTTCTCGCAAAAATTTCGGTGCCGTAACGCCGCGATGTACCTTAAGAACAGATAAATTTGCAATATGGACCAGACATGCACGTCTCCTATACTTTACTTGACATTGATCTTCAATGTAAACAATGTAATATGACCAAAGAGTGAGAAAATTATTATGTCCAAAAATGTATCGAAAGACGTAGCAGGATTGGCGGGATAAGATGCTACAGGACCGACGTTTTAGTTATTTCAAGAAATTTTGATAACAGAAATTTTTAATGCGTTGACGAAACGATCAACCGAAGCCGATCGAACTTGGCTACATGTGCCTTCGGGGACTTCTTGTTCAACAGTAGTGGCACTCATTAAAGTTTTAACAATATGTTAAACGTCTTCAAATTAAACAAGTTTTTACATTGTATAGATAAAGTCCAACCAAAAGGTCACGTTTGAAATTGGAAAGAAAAAACAAGGTGTGAAACTCTGCTTCATCAGAATTATTTTTCAGATATCTTGCTGGAGATTAACTCCTTTCTTTTGGATCAGTTTCGATTATTGCTGATATTTTACCATTTGCTCCATTGCTAATCGGTCTTAGTCATACATCTAAAATGTTACAAATGAACCAAGAAGCCTACCGAGTGGCCTTATACATGTACTGTTCGAGATACCCATGATTCATTGGAATTTGACCAGGAAGGGGATGATTCATATAAAAAGGCAAGGGTCCGGGCGCCACCTTTGTCTTGGACAAAGTACTGGTAGGGGCTCTGGAGGCAAACCTTCCTTCCCCTTACATATACGAAAACGGTTATAGAACTATCAGAACGCGATGAGATTGACCGTTTTATAATGAAGAAGACAGTACGAATATGTAATTTTAGCCAATGGTAAACGTCTTCAAATGAATTAGCATCATTTAAGAACTGATACATTTGCAGCATGTTGAAAAATTGATAGGATGTTAAGAAACGGGAAGGATCTCCAGCATAACAACCCTGCAGACACCCAGCGAAACAAATCCACAAGAAATTGACACAGATTGACATCAGACAAAACTACAAAACGCTAGAGCATGATACAAATAATCGAAACAGATGCACAGAAACATAAAACATCAAATACAACACATATAAGGAAGGAGACCAATGTGCACCCGGCCATGCATTTGCTATTAGCTGATGGTGTAGTGCTCTGAAAAGACTTAAACGTCTTCAAATTCATTAGCATCACTTAGCAGCAGATAAATCTACAGCATGGACCAGACAGAACTAAATTATCCATTGTGATGATTAGTTATTTTCAGTAATATGACAGAAAATGAATCATTTTTAATTGTTTTTATGGCGAGAGGATTACATACCCCATCCCTTCACTGTATTTCTTAGAAACTCAGGTAAAGGCCGGTCATAATGGGACGTTATCATAAATCAAGATCAAATATAGACACAAAGCACAACAAGGTTTTACCTTGTATAAATAAAACATCAAAAGTCGTTTGAACGAGTGTAAACCTGAATCAACGATTTTTTTTTATTTTGTTTAAATGAGTTTGAAAATTGTATGAGTTTTTATCTTGTTGAACGATTTAAAAAGTCATTAAAACGACTTTTTTATCTTGTTTGAACGACTTTTTATCTCGATTAAAAGTCATTGAATGATTTTTCGTTTTGTTTGAATGAGGTTTTATTTTGTTTGAACGACTTTTTATCTTGTTTTAACGAATTTCGTACGTCCTTTGAACGAGTTTCTATCTCGTTTGAACAAATTTCTATCTTGTTTGAACGGATTAAAAAGTCTTTGAACGAGTTTTCGTTTTGAGTTTTTATTTTGTTTGAACGCGTATTTATTTTGTTTGAACGACTTTTTATCTTGTTTAAACGATTTTTCATCTCGTTTGAACAAGTTCTTATTTTATTTAACGACTTATTAACTTGTTTGAAGGACTTCAAAGCTTCACTTTGATCACATTATCACAAAAGATTAATTTCGCAGAATGGTACAATCATTTGTAAGTAGGAAATTCAAACTAGCCTCTTTTTTAAACTGCTACAAAATTATAATTATAAATTTCAACTTTACTTGTAAACTAGAACAGGATTCGGAACTTAACTTTCTGTTCCAGATTTATGGAACGGTATTTGAACGGAATGTGATCAAATTAGAGATCAGTAAACTTGTCATACAAATATATTAATGTTGCAATTATATTAATTACTTATTTACCTCTTGGAATGACTTTTACTTTAGCAGAATCTTTGTTGCGTACACACCTCTTGTTCTCACATCCAACCTGCCATTCTGTCGACAGGTTGTAACACTTTCCATTGTACTTACAGCCTTTGGATAAGAGAAAAACAACTACTTATTTATAGTAACGTGTTTCATTTTTTTTTCAGTCTAAGCAAACAAGGGCGTTGTTTTCTAATATGGACGTGTATGTGTAGACTTTAAGGGTAAATCCTGTTCTGACACGTACGTAACGTTCACATACCACGGTATTTCAGTTTTCTGTCAATTTTCGATAAATTCAATACAATCAATAAATGCATATTTTCGTATAATAAAAACAAAGAAAGGCTATAATTGTAAAGGCAGGAATTATATTATTTACAGAAATATTTACAAAAACAATTCACCCAACTCAGCTATCAAACAGTTTTGTCGGATCGAACTACTTTAATGAAGTAGAAATTAATATGGAAATTGGTTTGGAATTTTCTTCGGGAAGGTATAGAGTTGGAACCCTTCGAAATTATTAAAAAAAAATATTCAGATTTCAGATTCATTTATTTTTCAATGAACAAACGGGCATGGTAAAAAAAAGTCACATAATTACAATTATATACGAAAAACAAAAGGCCTATGGGGGCCACAACGCTCACCTGAAGTGCACACAAAAGAATGATAGTAGACAATTTGGTAGAGGACCTTGAGTACTTGCTTCAAGTAAGGTTTCCTTTGATTCTGTGTAGCAGTTTCAGAGAAGATGTTGAAAATGTTTCATCAAATCATAGCCCTTGGTGACCGTATATATATATATTTTTTTTCGATCAGCATGAAAAAAAGACAAACTTGGTAGAGGACCTTGAGCACGTGCTTCTTGTAAAGTTTCATGAAATTCTGTGCCGCGGTTGCAGAGGAGAATTTAAAAAATGTGTCATCCTATCAGAGCCCTCGGCGGCCATATTTGTTGTTCGCTTGGCACGAAAAACACAAATTAGGTAGAGGACATTGAGTACTTGCTTCCTGTAAGGTCTTATGAAATTCCGTACAGCGGTTGCAGAGATGTCGAAAATGTGTCAGCCAATCAGATCCCTCGACGGCCATATTTGTTTAACGATCGGCACGAAAAACACAAACTTGGACGAGGACCTTGCTTCCTCGTAGCTTTCATGAAATTCTGTGCAGCAATTGCAGAGGAGAATTTAAAAATGTGTCATTCTATCAGAGCCCTCGGCGGCCATATTTGTTGACCGCTTGGCACGAAAAACACAAATAATTAGAAGACCTTTAGTACTTGCTACCTGTAAGGTTTTATGAAATAACGTACAGCGGTTGCAGAGGAGATGTCGAAAATGTGTCAGCCAATCAGATCCCTCGGCGGCCATATTTGTTAAACGATCGGCACGAAAAACACATACTTGGTAGAAGACATTAAGTTCTTGCTTCCTGTAAGGTTTTATGAGATTCCGTGCAGCGGTTGCAGAGGAGATGTCAAAAATGTTAAAAGTTTCGGACGAACGGACGACGGACGGCGCGCTATGACAACAGCTCACTTGAGCATCGCTTAGGTGAGCAAAACAAGGAGAGCACAAGGCTCATATTTAGGTCCATAACAAATTGACGAGCACTTATTTGCATGAAGGCCCTATCATTGAGTATTGATGCAACTTAACAAAAGATGCCCTCATTAACCGTTTCTTAATCGTGGTTGATATAGCTGATTTTTATGCATCAGATACGTGTTTCGGATAGTTTTCATCAGTGGTGCATCTATTGATCTGAGTAACAAATTTGTCAGTTATGATCCAGTGTCGGAGCTTGTATTTCGTAAATAAATTACAACAATACTAATAAGCCTACGGGGAACTCTTCTTAAAATGGTGCCCATTGACGTCAGAGTTGTTTTTTTTTCGAAGAAAAAGGTTGAGGCTAATCCGAATAAAGATCGCACAAAATATAAACAAAGAGAGCAAAGAGGTTTAGAAAGGAAAATATCAATAAAAATATATCATCTTCAATTGCTCGCAGTCGAAACTGAAAATGCCTTTTGCGGAAAAAATCTTGCTCTTAACATACCGTATAACCAGAAATTTTTATGGTAAGTTTTTATGGTAAGATAGGGTGTCTTTATTTTCGCGAGTACAATTTTTCGCGATTCCTAAATAAGAACCATATATGTGCATAATATGTTACTGTTTTGTACCTTTAATTATTAAAGTATTAGTTATTGCTATCATGAGAAAACACTCAATTCACTTCTCTTTACGTCTAATCAGGAAAAATGAACTATGGCACATGAACAATATGAAAAGGATAGATTAACCTTATCATACACAATTTTTCGCGAGAAAAATTTTTCGCGATTCCAAATCACTCGCGAATATAGCGAAAATTAGTATCTCGTGAAAATTTCTGGCTATACGGTATTTCTTTAACAGTATTGATAATTTTTGGGTTTTCACTCTGAAATTCGAGGGGTCATTGATATGTTGTGAGCCTCGGTTTTCTAGGATGCAGAAAGTATTCTACTGATAGATTATATTATAAAAGGACAAAGAATCAATGACACATACTGTGCTTCACTTCTGACACAGTAACGGTGAAATATGAAACATAAGCGCCGCGGAAAGCTCACTAGTTAAAGATGTGTTGTTCCACCAGGACAATGATCCTGTTCACAGGTCTGTTACTGTCATGGCTGCGATTCTTGACTGTGGCTTTAATTTGATTGAGCGTCCGCCTTATTCACCTGATCTTTTTCCTTCAGACTTTCATCTATTCCCAAAACTAAAAAATGCTATTTCTGGTACCGACTTTCAGTCAGATGATGACGGCATACTTGCTGTGACCTTAACGACCGGTGGCAAAATTGAATAGATACTGAAGGGGATTATGTAGAAAAATAATGCAAATGTCTGATAAAATTCAAATTCTTCAATACGAGGCTCACAACATATCAATCAACTCTTGTAGATCATCTTCTTAGTTCGCATTAGTCAAGATAGAGATATTCATTTCTTTGGTTCTTCAATGGTTCTTTTTTGTACGTTAATATAATCATTGCTCCTGTAAACATAACAGTAAATATTTCATTTGTGAGAAAGAGTATAGCTTACCGTAAGGTTTAGATATCACCACAGAGCCTAAATAGAAAAAATTCAGCACTGGCGAAAATTCGTATGACTTATAGCATTTATGCTTCATGCAAGTGTTTTCATCATCTTTACATTTGCCAAAAACAACACAAGTGCCATTGATAATACAACCTACAAGTAAAAAAGTTGAATGAGTTATAATATATTTCCAAACATTGATGCATGTGAATATCAACCAAGTTTCGTCTGTCAATTAAAAGCGTAACGGTCGAAGCTAATCAGAAAGGAGGGAATATCCAACAGCACCAACAGCAAAACCTTAGAACACCCATTGCAGAAACACAAAGCAGACTTTGACAGAAATAGTCACACACGGTACAAGGAACATCATATCACATCGAAACATCAAACACAAATGACTACACAGAAACCAACTTGACCAATGGGGCAATCGGTGCCGACTTTGGACGGTCATCTGTCTCGTCAGTAGCAGACGGTGTGGTTATCATGAATTACGTGTGCACAACCTACCTCCTACTTTCCCGATAACCAACAGCTCTCGGAAAACGTACAATTTTGGTGTCATTGTTGAGGTTATTACCCCATTCTGTTAGATGACCACACACAAACAAGACCGTAAAACGCAGAGGCCCCAGCAACACAGATGATTATGTAAATGCATCCGACTGAGACTGACATTCAGAGAGAACAGGTTGTCGGGCCTTGTCTTCTCTATAGAGGTTTGGAAAAGGCATCATATGAGTTGCACTGCTGACTTACTTTGAAGTCAGCATTTTATGACGAGCCCTGTCTAACACTGTTTATAGATAAGAAGATCTCTTCAACAAGTCTTTTCTGAAAGTAGGTCGGACTCACTATTCCTGTGATCTCTCCAGCCGACAGAGCATGGATTTTTTCTCCTAGTGTTGATGTTTCTTTACGCATCCATCTGGTTGTTACCCTGTGTTCTGCTGTTTTGTTTTTGTGGTAAAAGTAAAGAGGCTAATGTCCACCAACATTGTGTGATCTGTGAGACCAGAGGGTATCCGAAATTGCCTTAATTGGCAGAATGCCATCTTATGATAGCATCGAATGCTATTTATATTCTTGGATTATGTAAAGTCTTATGTACCCAAAACGTGCATGTCTGGTCCATGCTGCAAAATTGTCTGTTCTTAAATGATGCTATCAAAGCTGAATACTTAATTTGATAATCAACATTATGGATGTTTTGTACTTAGCTAATACAACATCCAGTAGTGTTTTCAACTCGTGCATGTTCTATTTTTATCGCCTCACTACTGTTAAGATTGTAACTAGCTTTATTTGTCATCTGGATGTTGCTCGTAAGCTGAATTTTGTCGTGTACCTCCCATGTCGTTAAGACGTTAAAAATTGAAACTCTGTCCCTTAGTATCAAACGACTGATAAGCATGTCTTTTCAGCACAGAAAAGAAAAACATTTAGCTGTGAATAGTTAGTATCGAATTATTGAATCCTTCACTTTTGTTATTGTTTCGTTCCTTATACAAGCATTTTTTCATCGGCATTTGTTTCTAAATACTTTTTCGGTCCTACACAAATTCTTGTCGCCGATTCATGTGAATATTTGGTGATTTATTGTGTAATTGTTAAACGTCTTCAAATTCAATAGCATCATTTAAGAGCAGATAAATTTTCAGCATTGACCCAATTTTGCAAAAACAATTATGAAAAATGCAACGCTATACACAAAACTATCAAACAATACAACTATAATGCATGAATCGGTATATCAGTCGTAAAAATGTTTACGTCTTCAAATTCATAAATTTGCAGCATGGACCAGACATGCGCGTTTCGGGTAATTAACCCTCGCCAGTGATCCTTAATCTAAACTATGAAATATTGCCAAAGATTGTGAAAGTTATGCCCGAAAGAACGAAAAAAGTAGAAGGATGAGTGAGATATGATGCTACAGTACCATTCTTTTTTATATAAATTTCAAAGAAGATAAAAAAAATAGAAACAAAAATTTTAGAATGCGTAAAAAAGAACGATCAACCGATGATCAGACTTGGCCACATGTGCCGTCGGGCACTCCTAGTTTACCTGTCGTGACACTCACCAAGTGGTACAAATGTTACCTCTCCAAATTCATAGCATCATATATGAACAACTAATTTGCAGCAAGGACGTATGCACGTTTCGGATATTTAACCCTCATCAGAGGAACTCAATCTAAACAATGACAAAAAATATTCTTCTTAAAGCGATTTTAATTATTGCAAAGTTCACCTTTTCTTTCTGGGATAACTTCGTATGACATATAAGGTACAACATAACCACCAGGGTTAATTTTTTTTCCTTCACATCGAAAGCTGATACACGATGAATCACCAGGCCATTTGCTTCCTCGAGGTTGGCACTTCCCTTGCACTGTACAACCTTAAAAACAAAACGGAGTATTCAATGAGATAAAGAAGATGCTGACGACAATTTCAGCAGCACTCACACTAGGACACCAAATTGAGCATCGACGGACCCATAGCAAACTAGAATTATGGCCAGGTGCCCGGAGGAGTAAGTATCCCCTGTTTGGCCAGCCGCAAATGTATATTTGTTGTTGGAATAATTTTAGTGCATATTATACGCGTTTAAATCTATAAATCTTCAATCATTGATGATTGAGGCTTAAGCTGACGAAATACATATAATTACTTAATACATGGGCTCAAGTACGTAGGTTAGACAATTCAATTGTGAAAGACTAGAATGTTGCTTTGGCAATTTTTTTTTTTTTTACATTTTTTTAATTTGTGTCTAAATTGCAATTATGAATTTTAACTTGAGATAAAGCTGCCTCAGATGGGAGATAACTTAAAGCGAAAACCTAGCGGTCGTTCTAAGGCCTAGCAAAATTATAACCATATCCTGACATTTATGCCAAAGAGCTACACAGTTTATTAAAGCTATGCACCGAAGGAAATATCATCGTATTTCGCAATATTTTTTTTTCTTTTTTTGCATATTTTTCATTCCGAGGCAAATACGCGAACACCCCCCTTTATCTTACGTACTGAGATACCATGTTCCAAATATGATGATTTTATCAATAGAGCCACACGGCCTGCAAGTAAACTACTCGTTCAGGGTTTTATCTCAACTCTACCAAATTCGAATTGGTCGAGAAGAACTGAATATCATGTTGCATTATGCTACTGACAGGATATTATTTTAAAATTCTGCTTCTACCAAGACACTCTAAGATGTTACCGTCATCGAAATGCTTTAAAATATGTCACGTACACAAACAAAAAGTCATCGGGTTAATATGCTATACTATACAATTATTGACTTTTGATGAGGTCTACTCGTGACTATAGAGACCTGGTCAGGTATTGGTTGACCGAGGCCGAAGTTAACCAATGCCTGATCAGGTCTGTATAGTCACGAGTAGACCGAAATCAAAAGTCAATGTCTGCTTTATTAAATTATCAGTATTTTATTAACATTTGCACTGTAATGATACGCGAAGTGAAAGATCTAACACTATAAAAATCAACGCACGCGCTGGTCCCGCACGCGCTTATCCCGAATAGACCGCTTTGGAGTGTTAGCGGTCAGCTCACTCTGAGGTTCACTCTATCAAACAGCTTCTCCACCAATCAGAAATAAGCAAAATCGGCAATAGTTCCTGATCATTTAACAAAGTGTTTTACAGGGGAGATACACAAATATGTTCATCATTCAGGAATCACAGCATCCCTCTTTCGAGAATGATCAGTGACATTCTAGATTGCGATTGAATAGCTGTCACAAAATAAGACATCTTTAATTGATATGTACATCATTATGCACTTTGAGATGGCCGTCCTAAGTCGACACCGTTTGCCCAATTGTCTCGTTGGTTTATGTGTAGTCATTTGTGTTTGATGTTTCTATGTTATTTGGTATCCTTGTACCTTTCTGCATCTCTTTCTGTGCGTCTTTGCAATGTGGTTTTCATTGGATGTTTCGGCGTTTTGCTATGGGTGCTTCAATTGGGTGTTGTTGATCCCATCGATTATTTGAAACAATTACCAACTTTGACATTTTTTTCACGGGACTGTTGCGACGAATGTTGCATGCAAACAGGGGATGCTGACTCTCCTCGGGCACCTGGACTCACTTCGGAATGTTGTTCATTCCTGGAGTGGCAAACTTGAAATTCTAATGGTTTTGTCTTGCATTTTGGAATTTGAGACTGAATGATTGAGTATTTCATTGATTTTTGTTATAATGGAATTTCTTATGATTTTACCTTGCCTTCTCATCTTTGAGACTGAGTAATTGATTGGTGTAAATATCAAAAAAGTACCTAACAGTTATTCAGTCTCAAAGTTGAAATGGCAAGGCAAAATCGTGAGAATTCCAATCAAAACGGTTGCAAACCCCGAGTTAACAACATTCCGAAGTGAGACCAAGTGCTGATGAAAGAGAATAGATTTTATGTAGATGGTCCTTAAATTTTGGATTATTGATGGACAACACGGTACATCTTCGATGTTTATATATACCGTATTTACATCGTATATGCAATGCCATCATGATTCTCACACAAAAAGAAAAATGGGACAAACAGACGGAGACAATGATACAGCTCCATAGATTTTAGAGTTTAGATCAAAGCAGTGAGAGATATAAACATTGACTTACATGTTTAATTTTCTCTTTGGAAACTCATTGCATTGTTTTGTTTATGTAACATTATCTGTGTGATGTCTATACAAACATGTTTTAACTAATACTAAATTGATACTGCTCGTGCATTTACATGTAATAGAGCAATCTGCAATAAATTCCTTCTTGCAGTTGACTCTGGATTATATTGTCCACTTAATAGCGTTGTTCCGTGTATCTATGGAGCTGTGTTATTGTCTCTCTTATTGCATTTGTCTTTTCCCGCGCGAATTTTTCTGTTTAATGATTTTCAACAACTTCTCAGCCTATTGCTTAGAAAAGAAAGGAGGGGATCGCCAACAACACCTAGTTGCAGCACCAACAGCAAACCCCCAAAACACCCACTGTAAAAACACAAAGAAGACACGCACAGAAAGAGACGTAATGGCAAAGGAACGTCAATTCACAGGGAAACATCAAACACAAATGAAAACACATAAACCAACGAGACCTATTGGAAATCGGTGCTGACTTAGGACGGCCATCTGCCACGTCAGTAACAGACTATGTGGTTAGCCTGGATTACGTGCGCACAACCCTCCCACTTTTCCGATTTCCCAGAGGTCTCGAAAAGCGAGCGTACAATTGCGGTGTAAAAAACCCTCACTGTCAGATGACCACACACAAACAAGACCGCAAAATGAAGGGGCCCAAGCAACGTAGATGAATTTGTAAATTGATAAAAAATATAATCATTGTTTGATTACGATTTTGTGATTTCGTTCATCTTTCATTCACTGATGATCATTTAAATATCATATTCAGAAGAGATGCTTTACAAAATTTACATAAGCAGGAGATCCCCTCCATCGTTTTATCCAAAAGACAATTGAACAAACTAATGTTAAACGTCTTCAAATTCAATAGCATCATTTAATAAAAAGATAAGTTTGTAGCATGGACCAGAAATGCAAGTTTAGGGTTTTTAATCCTTGTCAGTAATCGTCAATCTAAGCAATGCAATATGGCCAAGAAGTGTGAAAATTATTATGTCCAAAAATATACCGAAAGACAAAACAGGATAAATGAAATATGATGCTACAGGACCCCCGTTTTAGAAATTTTGGCTACATAAATTGTCGATTGCGTTTAAGAGACGATCAACCGAAGTTAACCGAATCTGGCTAAATGTGCCATCGGGGACTCCTGGTCTGCCAGGAGTGACACTCAAGAATTGGTACAAATATCAAATTCAATGGCATAATCTAAGAACAAGAATCCTCAATCTAAACAATGTAATATGGCCAAAGAGTGTGAAAATTATTATGCCCCCCCCCCCCAAAAAAAATGAACCGAACGACGTAGCAAATAGGTGGGATATGATGCTTTAGGACCCACGTTTTAGAAATTTCAAGGAATTTTGATAACAGAAATTTACGAATGTGTTGAAGGGACAATTAACCGAAGTTGATCGAACCTGGCTGCATGTTCCCTCGTAAGCCAAATTTTTCTTATTTCACAAGTTCATTTTTCTGAAAATATTTTCTTTCATTTCTTTTCCTTTTGACAAATAGCACTGGTAGCAACTGCGTAATCTATTCAATCCCATCTCCTTCCCTCTTTTCTGTGTCACCTGAATGTTTTTTTGCATGCTTTGATTGTCATGGAAAGCCGACTAAAGACTATTCATAGTGCTCACAGTATATGATGAGCAATGAAATCGACGAGGGTGTCCAGTTTTGAATAGTCGTCTGTAACATTACATAAAACTCTTTGACTATTAAAATTTTCTAATATATATGAATATTTTAAATTCTTTAAAAGAAGCACAATTCTACACATGAAGCTAATATTTTTTTTTAAAGAAGAGAATGTTTATACATTGTAATGCGTAGTAATTAATACAAAATATGATATCAGTACTAAGTTTTACGTACCATCGCACTTGTAACATTGTACAAAATGTAAATTCGACAAAACAACAGAGATAATGCCGATAGTGTACAACCTCATAGTGAGACTTGCTAAGTCCAGATCTTGACTTGTACTCGCAGTGTTTGACAAGCCTTTCTAACTTCAATTATCTATCTTATCCTATATTTTTACTATGTTCAATGTCAGCTAACATCGTGGATGACGTGAGCAAAATTATTTGTTCGGCTATGATGGATAGATATATCGCGAAAATCAAACTAAATCCCATTTCCTTAAGCTGTCGCACTTTAAAGTTTAATACCGGAGGATTGGACATAAATCCTATCATAATGATTAGAATTGAGAAGAATGTAAAACGTCTTCAAATTGAATAGCATCATTTAAGAACAGATAAATTGGCAGCATGGACCAACATGCACGTTTCGGGTACTTAACCCTCGTCAGTGACCCTCAAACCTATACAATGTAGTATGCCCAAAAGTGTGAAAATTGGTATGTCCAAAAACCTACCGAAAGACGTAGCAGAATGAATATGATGCTATAGGACCCACATTTGAGAAATTTCTATAAATTTTGATAACAGAAATTTTAGAATGCGTTGAAGAAACGATCAACCGAAATTGATGTGTAGTTTCAATATATCACAAGATCAAATGGATATGGAAGATTTCTAAAAATTCCTTCTATAACTTTAATCGAATTCTGAATATCTAGAAAAAACCTAGATTTCAATCATTAAATTATATTTTCAGCATTTTCGTCTCTTTCTCGGATAAATGAAAAAACAAAACAAAACAGACAACATAACTTAACGCACCCACCTACATTTAATAATGAATTAACCAATGGAAGGTGTTTTGATAATCCAAGTACGCAATAAAAATAGTTCGAACTTCCGTATTATTAATATAAACACTTATTTCTTGTTGTGTCGAGCAGTTAAAATCGTACCCACTTGATGTTTGTTAAGTGTATTAATTACCTCCTTTTTATGTTTTTGATATAGATTATTACATTCTTGAAACGATAATTACGAGTATAATTATATACATGTGCACCTTTGTCGTGTACTTCTTCTGGCGTCATTTACAAAGACACTCGAAGTACGCAGTCGTGCCCGAACATTTATGGAATGAAATTGACAACATTTTAATTTGCTTTAAAACTAGGATTTTTTTTTTCTTAGGTTGCAGCATGAAAAAATTTTAATTATCAAAGACCAAATGCTATATTCTATGTTCACATATATATTTTCTAATAGAACTTTCTATTTCTAAACTAGATAATCTCGCATCGCAGAACATTAGGTTTATCTATTATTTCATATAATACGGATTATGTGACCAATATGGATAATGACCATAACCCTGTCTACAGTACAAAATCGATAATTCAGAAAATCAGAAACCGAAGGCATACAAAATCAGGATAAAACAGGAACCAAAGCAAACAAAAACAAAAACCTCCACCATATGAAAAGAAGCGAACTCCCGATATGAGAGTGAGACCAGGGTTTATGTATCACAAAAAGGGGAATGTTGTGTAGTGTAGGCATGCCTCAGCAATGAATTTTATCCAAAATAGGGGAAATGCTATCTTTTTTATAAAGCTGTTAATCGATCGCCGTGATTCGTGTAAATGAAAGTGAAAATAGAACGCCGGTCGTGTTTGTTCGTATAGAAAGCCTATATCCACCTTATTTTGAATGCAACTTATACTTAATGCATTCTTGCACTGCATCACATTCCCATTTTGTTTCAAATCATCTATTTTGCACAAAAACAAAAATATAAATGTGAAAATCGTATTGCTCTACGTTGCGGGATTATACACCGTGTGCTTATCCAGAAAAAAAATGTATGATTGATTCTAGATGTTTCAGTGCCATATGCTGCATGCCTTTAGGACTTTATACAGTTGTTTTAAACAAAGTAAATGTATTGTAAATTAATGTTTTATCTGTGTTAGGCTAATGATAATGTAAATTTTGGAAAAAGAAGTAATTTATGTTGATTACGTGTCTGTCCACACGATGCGTTTAACAAATCGTGCACATTACTACGATATAGTTTACAGAATGAAATCACGAGACCATATGTTTATGCTTACCTTTGTCAAAGGATGGGTTTGTTATAAACATATAACTTCTTTTTGTTCATTATATGAAAACTCTATTTGGGGATTTCCATCGGAGTTATTTAATAGTTGTTTTGTTTTATATTTCAGTTATCTTCGGTAATTTCCCGATGTTGGTTTTGCCTGTGTAATTTAATTACCAACAGATCTTCATTCTTCGAGGTCACCGGATCCCACTTCTTATGAAATCGTACGAGTGTTCTCTGAAAAGATGAGGATAGACACTTTTTTAAGTGATTGAAAATTGTTATTTGTTGTTATTTGCATTTTGACTGGCCAATACCATTCATTGCAACTTTCATTGTAACATGATAACATGTCAAAATTCATCAGCAATACTTTTATAACAACAAAATGACTTTGTTATTGAACATGCTACACAGTGACTCCCTTATAGCCAATGTTATTGATCAACTTCCATACAAGTGAAATTTATCTACTTCTATAAAGGATTTCGCGACAGAATTACTTAATACATGTATATACCTTAGTTCTTGCTAATTACATTTTCACCAGCAGATACATACAATGTAAATGATGTGTTGTCCATCACTTAACTTCAATGATCATCTACATGAAATCTATCCTCATGCAGTAGAGGTCAAGGAAATAAATAAGAGCGACAGATCCGGTTCGTACTTGGATGTACGTCTATCTTTCGACGCAACTGGCCATTTAAACACTCTACTGTATGACAAGCGTGACGATTTCAGCTTACGTATATATAATTTCTCTTTCATGGGTAGCAACATTCTGTCTTCTCTTGCTTATGACGTTCTCGTTTCTCAGCTGATACGGTACGCAGGGGCAAGTTCCAAATATGACGATTTTCATCGTTTAATCCAGGCGGCTTGCAGTAAGCTTCTTCTTCGGGGTTATATTATACAAATTATCATTAAGGAAGTTTTTCAGTCGCTACGGGGATATAATAAAGTACGAGTATATCAGATCCCTCTTCCAGAATGATAAGTGACGTTCTGGATAGTAATTGAATGTCTTTCATCATCAACAAACAAGACATATACAATCATCGAGACAATCACAGAATTTAACAAATTTTCATATAGCTGTTGCGGCGGGTGTTGCGTGCAATCAGGAGACACTGACTCTCCCCGGGCACCTAGTCTAACTTCGGAATGTTACTTATTCCGAGGTTTGCAACCGATCAATGGAAATTTTAGTTGAGTTTGATGTCCACATACGATGTAAAGGGGAAGAAGGAGGTCATTAATTTATCTATTTACCTTTCAGTTATCTAGTCTCAAAGTCGATAATGCAAGGTACAATCATTAGAATTTCAATTGGAACGGTTGCAAATGACAAAAATGGATATTGACCATATCCCTGTATACAGCACAAAATCGATAATTCAGAAAATCAGAAACCGAAGGCATACAAAATCAGGATAAAACAGGAACAAAAGCAGACAAACAAACATCCACCATATGAAAAGAAGGGAACTCCCGATACTGGAGTTAGACCAGGTGCCCAGGAAGAGTAAGCATCTCCTGCTTGCATGCAACACCCGCCGCTTCAATTCGGTAGAACTGTCACATCCGGTACTTCCATTTCGGAGGTACAATCTTTGGTTGGATGGTTCAAATGGTCTATGACAGAATACCATCCACCATTCTGGAGAGTGGGACATCATAGTGTTCCCCATATCGACCGTAGAACTTCCTCAGTGACGATGTTAGTCGGTCACAAACATATTCCTGACTGAGAAGCTTATCTGAAAGACGCCTAGCTCTTTCAGAAAGAACCTCGGAATGATAACATTCCGAAGTGAGACCAGTTCCCCGTTGAGAGTCAGCGTCTCCCGATTACATGCAACACTCTTCAGCAAGACTATTTTCAAATGACCTCCTTCCTCCCTTCACATTTCATGTAGAGACCCAACCCAACTAAAAGTACTATATTAAATGTTTAAGAGCAATATCGGTACTTTTGCATGTAAGGTTAACTTTCAAAACAAAGGAAAGGGATCTCCAAAAACACCAGGTTGCAGTACCCACAGCAAAACCCCAAAAGCCCTAAGCAAAAACACAGAGCAGACAATCACAATAAGAGACGCAAAAGGGACAAGGAACGTCAACCCACAACACAAAAACATGAAACATAAAGGACTACACATCAACCAGCGAGACCAATGGGCAAGCGGTGCCGACTTTGGACGGCCATCTGTCACGGAAATAGCAGAAGTTGTGGTTATCCTGGATTACGTGCGCACAACCCACCCACTTTTCCGATTACCAAGAGGTCTCGAAGAACATACAATTGTGGTGTAAAACAACCTCCTCACTGTCAGATGACCACACATAAACAAGACTGCAAAACGCCGGGGACCAAGCAACACAGATAAGTATGTAAATGGATATAACAAGAGGGCGTACGTAATACAATCCGTACTCTGCCGCCGCGAGCTCATGTATGTTATCGGCCAAGGAGTTCGACTGACATTCAGAGAGGACAAGTAGTCGGGGCCCTGTCTTCTTTAAAGAGGTTTGGACATGCACCCGTCATGGAGTCCCGTCGTCACAGTCAGTCAGAGTGCAAGATTTAAGAAAACACCGGTACAAGACTGTAGATTGGTCAAGTACCAAGCCTAGTGTCCGTCTGGTGAAATTAGGATCATATCCACCGTATAAAAGGCGTTTGATAATTCTGACGCATTTTCGATGGTTGTTTTCTATATTCTATCCTTCATATCTTGTTGTGAAATACCCAAAGTAATATACTCTGTTACCTGTATTGGTCCAAATTTCAAATTAACTTGACAACATCTTTTTGTAAAATTTCCAGAAAGTCTTTACTAGTTTGTGAAAGCGAGAATCTTGTCCTAAAATTTTCTCGGTAATTTGTAAATTTCTACTTTGAAAATCCAAAACATCAGTACATGCTCTAGCATACCATATGAGCTGTGAAATGTAGATACTTAAGGGTGGTAATCTAGGAACAACACTGTCAAGCTAGGGGAAATTAACTATGATAAATCCAAAATCCAAAATCATCTCTTTTGTCATACACACTTGTATGAATCTCTCCATTAACAATTTTGATATTAAGGTCCAAAATGGCGTTTCTGTGTTTGTAGCGTTTGCCTTGTTTAGAATCAATTCTTGTGGATAAATAACATTTTCATACTTTTCAAAATCAGGATTGTCGATAGTAAAAATATCATTCAGGTAAGGTACCTAAGAGTACCAATGAAGCATTTCACATCATCATTTTTTCTGTTTGCTTTTGAAGATTTTGGATAAATTCCTTTTCCTTTTCATACGTGTATAGAAGTTCACACCATTTCTGTTCATGGCAGTTTCACAGTATTTGGCCACGTTTTCCTTTACAGCCGTGAGTGCTGACGTCAGATTTCTATACAAAATTGTAGTTGAGCAGTTGCTAGAATTAGCAATATATCGAATTTTTTTAGGAGACTTGAGACGTTTTGGTATGCAGTATATTGTAGGGCGATCCAATTTAGAAATATAGATGTTAAGAGAAGAAATTTCACTGTTATGTTCGCTCAAAACGTTAGGGACACTTTCATTGCTTTCGATAGATGTTCCGAAACTAAAGTTGATATGTATTAGCGTTTTCAAATGGTGTTGTTGACTGCTTTGTCTGCAGGCGCAAAGACATAATGTTCATGTAAATTACGTTACTTGGATTTGAAATATCTTTCAGATTTAGAACTTGGATTTTCAAAAAGTTGAGGATTTTTGTGGTAGTTATCTATTCGAATATCGGTGATATCCAAAATGAGGTTTTTCCAGTCATTCAGAGCATGCGATAAGACTCCTTCCGATTTACACCATCGTTTGGTATAGTTATCTAAAGCTTCCTTTAGCACTTCGCAACATTTAATAAAATCTATCTTGGATGGGATGCTATACATAGGTCATTTTTATTAGAAGACCGCGGAGTTGCCTATCTTGGATGATTTAAAAGTCACTTGTAATAATGTGACCAGCTGGTTTATATAGATATTCAAAGGTTGCACATTCTCAAGAAAATTGACATGATTCAAGTATTTTAGGATCATTGTAGTTAAAAACGAAATTTCGAATAGGTCAATTCTATTTTTGACAAATAAGAGGAGGTTCTACGTTTTCAAAATATTGAGGAATGGCACTTTGTACGCGATGATCCCGAAAAACATTAGAGATGTTCTGAAGATCAAAAACGTTCTTTATAAATGGAATATTTATAAATCGTCTTTTAGGGGAGGTGTTTCAACCAAAAGACATAGTTAATTTTGTGCGAATGCAACAATGATGTTTAGCTCGAATCAATCAGTGTTTCTTAAGAATGCAACCAGTGCTTCATCCAACTTGACGATAGATTTCAATTTCACTGCTGGAACCGAAGAGAGAGCATGTAGCAGTGACAGATTTGGATAATGACCTACTCCCTGTATACAGCTCAAAATCGGTTATTCAGAAAATCAGAAACCGAAGGCCTACAAAATCAGGATAAAACAGGAACCAAAGCAAACAAACAAAAACCTCCACCACATGAAATGAAGCGAACTCCCGATATGGGATTGAGACCAGGTACCCAGGAAGAGTAAGCATCTCCTGCTTGCATGCAACACCGAGTAGATCTTTGAGGGTACGATGTACTCTATCTCTTTTTCTCAGTTTTGGTTTCGCCTTTTTACTGTGAGACCTTTGCTTCCGTTTAGTGTTATGGCGGATTGAGAAGACATTTGTGCAGGTCGAAGACATATTTCGACGACACCATATTTGGACCTGAATATCAAAATTGTTTATGGAGAGATTCATACAAGTGTGTATGACAAAAGAGATGACTTTGGATTCAACATAGTAAATTTTCCCTGGCTTGATGGTGATGTTCCTAGATTGCCGTCTTATGGTATCTACATTTCGCAGCTCATCCTGTATGCTTGAGCATGTACTGATGTTTTGGAGTTTCATGATAGAAATTTACAAATTACCAAGAAACTGTTAGGTCAAGGTTTTCGCTTTCACAAACTTGTAAAGACATTCTGGAAATTTTACAAAAATTATTGTCAACTACTTTTAAAATTCGGACCCATACAAGCAACAGAGTATATTACTTTGGGTATTTCGCAACCTGCATTTTATGGTGACATGATCAACAAAATTAGAAGGATCAAAGGTAGACAGAATTACCATCGAAAATGCGTCAGAATCATCAAACGCCTCTTATACCGTGGACATGATCCTAATGTCATTAAACGGACACTGGGCTTGATACTTGACCAATGTACAGTCTTGTACCAGCGCATCCTTAATACTTGCACGCTGACTGACTGTGACGACGGGACTCCATGACGGGCCCTGTCCAAATCTTTTTAGAGAAGACAGGGCCCGACCACCTGTCCTCTCTTAATGTCAGTCGGACTCCCCGGGTGATAACATACATTAGCTCGCTACAGCCGGCAGAGCACAGGTTGTATTACGCATGCCCCTTTTTTATACCCATTTACATATTCATCTGTGTTGCTTGGGCCCTGCGTTTTGCGGTCTTGTTTGTGTGTAGTCATCTGACAGTGAGGAGGTTGTTTTACACCACAATTGTACGTTCTTCGAGACCTCTCGGTAATCGGAATAGTGGGAGGGTTGTGCGCACGTAATCCAGGATAACCACACCGTCTGCTACTGACGTGGCAGATGGCCGTCCTAAGTCGGCACCGTTTACCCATTGGTCTCGTTGGTTTATGCTTAGTCATTTGTGTTTTATGTTTTTCTGTGATTTGGCGTTCCTTGTACTACTGCGTTTCTTTCTGTGCGTGTCTTTTTTGTGTTTTACAGTTGGTGTTTTGGGATGTTGCTGTTGGTGCTGCACCTAGGTGTTGTTGGAGATCCCCTTCTTTCTTTTATATCTACACTTATTTCGTGCTGCAGTGTGGAGTTAGTAATACAATTCCCCGCGACCCGATGTTTGAAGTGTTTTATTTCCAAATCGTTCTCTAACTTGACTGTGTTGTAGTATCTTCTACGCAGGATCTTAATTTACCTTTCTATCCTCGATTATTCCATAATTGCATTTCTAAGGTCGCCTCGTATAAAATTAAATCCTTTGAGATTACCCTCTGGCACTACAGTCACGTTACCATCATCGACATTTAACAGTAATCAACTTTTTACCTCACCCAGAGTACTTCTATCACCTCTTAAATTTATACCCCGTAGACGTATTACACCTACTACTCCATCTGCAGGCGCTACATTTAACAACAAACACAGAGGGTTCTCAACCATTCGCCAGTGCAATGGAAAGAGATGTTCCATTTGTCCGCTCATCAATTGCAATTCCACGATTACATCTAGTGTTAATGGGCATACGTTTAAGATCGAGATTGATAGCGACGTTGATTGATCATATCAAGATGTCATTTATATTATTACATGAAACGCCAGGGGATGTGGCGCCCTATATGTAGGGGAAACCGGCCAGTCCTTAAAATCTCGTTTTCGAAATCATTCATATCAGATAAGAAACTCGCGTCACAAAAAGCACAGAAATTTCCTGTACCATCACTTCTTTAAATATAAACATTCAAATGAGTAAAAGAAGATCCTGCTGACGAGAATCTCAACAGCACTCACAATAGAGCCGAAAATTAAGCATCGACGGACCCCTATCAAGCTAGAGGTGGGATCAGGTGCCCGGGAGGAGTAAGCATCCCCTGTTGGCTAGCCGCACCCGCCGTCGATGTTTGAGCACGAAAATGAAAAAAATATATAAAATTCATGCACTGTCTGAGGTTATGTCTATAAAGAAAGTGCTATGGCGACAATGTCAGGGAAATATATTCAAAACACTTACTGTCAAACCCCTCGCGGGGAACTTTTTTACGAGCTCCACATGGCAAAGGGCATAAGTGTGACACAAATGAGTTAAAGAAGATCCTGACGAGAATCTCAACAGCACTCACAATAGAGCCGAAAATTAAGCATCGACGGACCCCTAGCAAGCTAGAGGTGGGATCAGGTGCCCGGGAGGAGTAAGCATCCCCTGTTGGCTAGCCGCACCCGCCGTCGATGTTTGAGCACGAAAATGAAAACAATATATAAAATTCATGCACTGTCTGAGGTTATGTCTATAAAGAAAGTGCTATGGCGACAATGTCAGGGAAATATATTCAAAACACTTACTGTCAAACCCCTCGCGGGGAACTTTTTTACGAGCTCCACACGGCAAAGGGCATAAGTGTGACACAAATGAGTTAAAGAAGATCCTGACGAGAATCTCAACAGCACTCACAATAGAGCCGAAAATTAAGCATCGACGGACCCCTAGCAAGCTAGAGGTGGGATCAGGTGCCCGGGAGGAGTAAGCATCAAGTTCGGATTAAAGTATTACTCCAGTTCAGTCTTTCCCAAAACTCAAAAATCTAAGTAAAACTGAAATTAAAAAACGCCGACTACAAGCTGAACTTGCCTGGATCACTTAATTACAAACTGCGTACCCCCTTGGTTTAAACGATCAAATTTACGGACAAGGAAATATTTCCTCGACCTCGACAAAGATCAATGTCTTTTCTATCCGCCCTAACGCTAAACGAAACTTTAGGTCACACGGAAAAAAGGCGAAACAGAAACCTTAGAAACAGAGCTAGAATACATCGTACCCTCAGAGATCTACTTATAATTGCAGGAAACGGTGGCAGAACTGCTTCATGCTCTCTCATCAATATCAGCAGTTCAATTGAAATCTATCTTGGATGAAGCAGAGGTTGCATTCTTAAGAAATACTGATTGATTCAAACTTAATATCATTGTTGCATTCGCACAGAATAAACTTTTTCCTGTCAAAAAAAACATTCCCCTTAGAAGACGATTCATAAGGGTTCCATTTGTCGACAAAGGTTTCGATCTTCTTAGCGTCTCTGGTATTTTTCGGGATCATCGCGTCGAGGGTGCTATTCCTCGGTGTTTTGGGAATTTGGAGCCTCCTCTTGTTTGTTGCAGGTGTAGGGGGCCTGTTCGGGATTTCGTGTTTGGCTGCAGTGGGGTAACATCAGATCCTAAAATTCTTGAATCAAGTCCTACTTCTTGAGAATGTGCAACTTCTGAATGCATTATATAAACCAGCTGGCCATATTGTAACAGGTGACTTTTAATTATCCGGGACAGGCAGCTCCGCAATCTTCTCAAGAAAGGACCTAAGTACAGAATTCCATCCAAGATAGATTTTATCAAATGTCGCGAAGAACTAAAGGAAGCCTTAGATCACTATACAAAAAGATGGTGTAAATCGGAAGGGGTCGAATCACATTCTCTGAATGACTGGAAGAACCTCATATTGGATATTACCGATATTCGAATAGATAACTTCCACAAAAATCCTCATCTTTTCGAAAATCCAAGTTCTAAATCTGAAAGATATTTTAAATCCAAATTACGCAATTTACACGAAAAATATCTCTTCGCTCCTGCAGACAAAGCAGCCAACAACACCATAATCATTTGAAAACGTTACTACATATCAACTTTGGTTTCGGAACTTTCGTCTACAAATACTTATATCAAAAGCAATGAAAGTGTTCCTAACATTTTGAACAAACACAACAGTGAAATTTCTTCATTCAACATCCCTTTTTCTAAACTGGATCTTCCTACACTATACTGCATACCAAAACTGCACAAGTCTCCTTACAAATTTCAACTATAATACCAAATAGCAACTGCTCAACTACAATTTTGTCTAGAAATCTGACGTCAGCACTCACGGTTATAAAGGAACACGTAGCAAAATATTGTGAAACTGTTCTAAACAGGAATGATGTAAACTTATTTTGGTCTATTAAAAATTTAGGGGATGTGATTGACAAAATGAAATCTAGAAATTTTCAAGCCAATTCGATTTCTTCATACGACTTTTCAAATATGTACACCACGCTTCCTCACGATAAGATTAATGAGCAATTGTCCAAACTCATTAAATGGTGCTTTAACCGAGAGGGGAAAACTTATATTTGTACATCTGAATCAAAGGGGTTTTTTTTCGAATACAGAATACAAATCATATAAATCAAGGACATGTAGTGACCTTTGTATTGCCTTGTCCTTTCTTTTGGACAACATTTATGTAAGATTTGGTGAGAATCTCTACAAGCAGGTTGTAGGGATCCCTATGGGTACTTATTGTGCGCCTCTTGTTGCTGATTTATTTTTATACACGTATGAAAAAGATTTTATTCAAAATCTTCAAAACCAAAGAAAACATGATGATGTGAAATGTTTCAATGGTACTTCTAGGTACCTGGATGATATTCTTACTATCGACAGTCCTGTTTTTGAAAAGTATAAAAATGTTATTTATCCACAGGAACTGACTTTAAACAAGGCGAACGTTACAAACACAGAAACGCCATTTTTGGACCTGAATATCAAAATTGTTAATGGACAGATTCATACAAGTGTGTATGACAAAAAAGATGACTTTGGATTCAACATAGTAAATTTTCCCTGGCTTGATGGTGATGTTCCTAGATTGCCGTCTTATGGTATCTACATTTCGCAGCTCATCCGGTATGCTAGAGCATGTACTGATGTTTTGGATTTTCATGATAAAAATTTACAAACTTGTAAAGACATTCTGGAAATTTTACAAAACTTATTGTCAACTACTTTTAAAATTCGGACCCATACAAGCAACAGAGTATATTACTTTGGGTATTTCGCAACCTGCATTTTATGGTGACATGATCAACAAAATTAGAAGGATCAAAGGTAGACAGAATTACCATCGAAAATGCGTCAGAATCATCAAACGCCTCTTATACCGTGGATATGATCCTAATGTCATTAAACGGACACTGGGCTTGATACTTGACCAATGTACAGTCTTGTACCAGCGCATCCTTAATACTTGCACGCTGACTGACTGTGACGACGGGACTCCATGACGGGCCTTGTCCAAATCTCTTTAGAGAAGACAGGGCCCGACCACCTTTCCTCTCTTAATGTCAGTCGGACTCCCCGGGTGATAACATACATTAGCTCGCTATAGCCGGCAGAGCACAGGTTGTATCACGCATGCCCCTTTTTTATACCCATTTACATATTCATCTGTGTTGCTTGGGCCCTGCGTTTGCGGTCTTGTTTGTGTGTAGTCATCTGACAGTGAGGAGGTTGTTTTACACCACAATTGTACGTTCTTCGAGACCTCTCGGTAATCGGAATAGTGGGAGGGTTGTTCGCACGTAATCCAGGATAACCACACCGTCTGCTACTGACGTGGCAGATGGCCGTCCTAAGTCGGTACCGTTTACCCATTGGTCTCGTTGGTTTATGCTTAGTCATTTGTGTTTAATGTTTTTCTGTGATTTGGCGTTCCTTGTACTACTGCGTCTCTTCTGTGCGTGTCTTTTTTGTGTTTTACAGTGGGTGTTTTGGGATGTTGCTGTTGGTGCTGCACCTAGGTGTTGTTGGAGATCCCCTTCTTTCTTTTATATCTACACTTATTTCGTGCTGCAGTGTGGAGTTGGTAATACAATGCCCCGCAACCCGATGTTTGAAGTGTTTTATTTCCAAATCGTTCTCTAACTTGACTGTGTTGTAGTATCTTCTACGCAGGATCTTAATTTACCTTAAATGATGCTATTCAATATGAAGACGTTTACATTTATACCACTTGGTGAGTGTCACTGCTGGTGGACCAGGAGTCCCCGAGGGCACATGTAGCCAAGTTCGATCAATTTCGGTTGATCGTTTCTTCAACGCATTCTAAAATATCTGTTATCAAAATTTCTTGAAATTTCTAAAACGTGGGTCCTGTAGCATCATATCCCACCCATTCTGCTACGTCTTTCGGTACGCTTTTTCGACATAGTAACTTTCACACTTTTTTGGCTTATTACATTATTTAGATTTGAGGATCACTGACGAGGGTTAAGTACCCGAAACGTGCATGTCTGGTCCATGTTGCCAATTTACCTGTTCTTAAATGATGCTATTCAATATGAAGACGTTTACATTTCTATCCTCGATTATTCCATAATTGCATTTCTAAGGTCGCCTCGTATAAAATTAAATCCTTTGAGATTGCCTTCTGGCACTACAGTCACGTTACCATCATCGACATTTAACAGTAATCAACTTTTTACCTCACCCAGAGTACTTCTATCACCTCTTAATTTTATACCCCGTAGACGTATTACACCTACTACTCCATCTGCAGGCGCTACATTTAACAACAAACACAGAGGGTTCTCAACCATTCGCCAGTGCAATGGAAAGAGATGTTCCATTTGTCCGCTCATCAATTGCAATTCCACGATTACATCCAGTGTTAATGGGCATACGTTTAAGATCGAGATAGATAGCGACGTTGATTGATCATATCAAGATGTCATTTATATTATTACATGAAACGCCAGGGGATGTGGCGCCCTATATGTAGGGGAAACCGGCCAGTCCTTAAAATCTCGTTTTCGAAATCATTCATATCAGATAAGAAACTCGCGTCACAAAAAGCACAGAAATTTCCTGTACCATCACTTCTTTAAATATAAACATTCAAGTTCGGATTTAAGTATTACTCCAGTTCAGTCTTTCCCAAAACTCAAAAATCTAAGTAAAACTGAAATTAAAAAACGCCGACTACAAGCTGAACTTGCCTGGATCACTAAATTACAAACTGCGTACCCCCTTGGTTTAAACGATCAAATTTACGGACAAGGAAATATTTCCTCGACCTCGACAAAGATCAATGTCTTTTCTATCCGCCCTAACGCTAAACGAAACTTTAGGTCACACGGAAAAAAGGCGAAACAGAAACCTTAGAAACAGAGCTAGAATACATCGTACCCTCAGAGATCTACTTATAATTGCAGGAAACGGTGGCAGACATGAACTGCTTCATGCTCTCTCATCAATATCAGCAGTTCAATTGAAATCTATCTTGGATGAAGCAGAGGTTGCATTCTTAAGAAATACTGATTGATTCAAACTTAATATCATTGTTGCATTCGCACAGAATAAACTTTTTCCTGTCAAAAAAAAAACATTCCCCTTAGAAGACGATTCATAAGGGTTCCATTTGTCGACAAAGGTTTCGATCTTCTTAGCGTCTCTGGTATCATCGGGATCATCGCGTCGAGGGTGCTATTCCTCGGTGTTTTGGGAATTTGGAGCCTCCTCTTGTTTGTTGCAGGTGTAGGGGGCCTGTTCGGGATTTCGTGTTTGGCTGCAGTGGGGTAACATCAGATCCTAAAATTCTTGAATCAAGTCCTACTTCTTGAGAATGTGCAACTTCTGAATGCATTATATAAACCAGCTGGCCATATTGTAACAGGTGACTTTTAATTATCCGGGACAGGCAGCTCCGCAATCTTCTCAAGAAAGGACCTAAGTACAGAATTCCATCCAAGATAGATTTTATCAAATGTCGCGAAGAACTAAAGGAAGCCTTAGATCACTATACAAAAAGATGGTGTAAATCGGAAGGGGTCGAATCACATTCTCTGAATGACTGGAGGAACCTCATATTGGATATTACCGATATTCGAATAGATAACTTCCACAAAAATCCTCATCTTTTCGAAAATCCAAGTTCTAAATCTGAAAGATATTTTAAATCCAAATTACGCAATTTACACGAAAAATATCTCTTCGCTCCTGCAGACAAAGCAGCCAACAACACCATAATCATTTGAAAACGTTACTACATATCAACTTTGGTTTCGGAACTTTCGTCTACAAATACTTATATCAAAAGCAATGAAAGTGTTCCTAACATTTTGAACAAACACAACAGTGAAATTTCTTCATTCAACATCCCTTTTTCTAAACTGGATCTTCCTACACTATACTGCATACCAAAACTGCACAAGTCTCCTTACAAATTTCAACTATAATACCAAATAGCAACTGCTCAACTACAATTTTGTCTAGAAATCTGACGTCAGCACTCACGGTTATAAAGGAACACGTAGCAAAATATTGTGAAACTGTTCTAAACAGGAATGATGTAAACTTATTTTGGTCTATTAAAAATTTAGGGGATGTGATTGACAAAATGAAATCTAGAAATTTTCAAGCCAATTCGATTTCTTCATACGACTTTTCAAATATGTACACCACGCTTCCTCACGATAAGATTAATGAGCAATTGTCCAAACTCATTAAATGGTGCTTTAACCGAGAGGGGAAAACTTATATTTGTACATCTGAATCAAAGGGTTTTTTTTTTTTCGAATACAGAATACAAATCATATAAATCAAGGACATGTAGTGACCTTTGTATTGCCTTGTCCTTTCTTTTGGACAACATTTATGTAAGATTTGGTGAGAATCTCTACAAGCAGGTTGTAGGGATCCCTATGGGTACTAATTGTGCGCCTCTTGTTGCAGATTTATTTTTATACACGTATGAAAAAGATTTTATTCAAAATCTTCAAAACCAAAGAAAACATGATGATGTGAAATGTTTCAATGGTACTTCTAGGTACCTGGATGATATTCTTACTATCGACAATCCTGTTTTTGAAAAGTATAAAAATGTTATTTATCCACAGGAACTGTTTTTAAACAAGGCGAACGTTACAAACACAGAAACACCATTTTTGGACCTGAATATCAAAATTGTTAATGGAGAGATTCATACAAGTGTGTATGACAAAAGAGATGACTTTGGATTCAACATAGTAAATTTTCCCTGGCTTGATGGTGATGTTCCTAGATTGCCGTCTTATGGTATCTACATTTCGCAGCTCATCCGGTATGCTAGAGCATGTACTGATGTTTTGGATTTTCATGATAGAAATTTACAAATTACCAAGAAACTTTTAGGTCAAGGTTTTCGCTTTCACAAACTTGTAAAGACATTCTGGAAATTTTACAAAAATTATTGTCAACTACTTTTGAAATTCTGACCCATACAAGCAACAGAATATATTACTTTGGGAATTTCGCAACCTGCATTTTATGGTGACATGATCAACAAAATAAGAAGGATCAAAGGTAGACAGAATTACCATCAAAAATGCGTCAGAATCATCAAACGCCTCTTATACCGTGGATATGATTCTAATGTAACCAAACGGACACTGGGATTGATACTTGACCAATGTACAGTCTTGTACCAGCGCATCCTTAATACTTGCACGCTGACTGACTGTGACGACGGGACTCCATGACGGGCCCTGTCCAAACCTCTTTAGAAAAGACAGGGCCCCGACCACCTGTCCTCTTTGAATGTCAGTCGAACTCCCCGGGTGCTAACATACATTAGCTCGCTACAGCCGGCAGAGCACAGGTTGTATTACGCATGCCCCCATTTTTTTATATTCATTTACATATTCATCTGTGTTGCTTGGGCCCCTGTGTTTTGCGGTCTTGTTTGTGTGTAGTCATCTGACAGTGAGGAGATTGTTTTACACTACAATTGTACGTTCTTCGAGACCTCTGGGTAATCGGAATAGTGGGAGGGTTGTGCGCACGTAATCACGGATAACCACACCGTCTGCTACTGACGTGGCAGATGGCCGTCCTAAGTCGGCACCGTTTACCCATTGGTCACCTTGGTTTATGTGTAGTCATTTGTGTTTTATGTTTTTCTGTGATTTGGCGTACCTTGTACTACTGCGTTTCTTTCTGTGCGTGTCTTTTTTGTGTTTTACAGTGGGTGTTTTGGGAGGTTGCTGTTGGTGCTGCAACTAGTTGTTGTTGGAGATCCCCTTCTTTCTTTTACACTACAATTCCACATTCTCAATTGAAAGAAAGACTCGCAAAAATTATAAGTTATGTATTTACAAGCAAGAACGGCAATGTCAAATACAAATTTATTGTTGTTAACTATGACAAAACATACTTTGTCAAAGAAAAGTCCGATTCTGAAAATAAGTACACTGAAACAGATATTATTCAGATGTTAAACTTTCTGATCGACAACATTTTTGTGGTGTTTGGAGGAAAGGTCTTCCAGCAAATTGTCGGAATTCCAATGGGGACCACTTGTGTCCCACTCCTTGCCGACATTTTCCTTTACTCGTACGAAGTTGAATTCATTCAGTCTTTGGTCTCTGAAGGGAAAAGATACGTAGCTTCTTACTTCAACTTCACTTACAGATACATAGACGATGTGCAGCTGTCCATCAATAATCCAAAATTCGCGAATTACCTTAGCAGTATCAATCCTTCTGGCTTGAAATCAAAGAAGTTACAGAGACAAATAATTCAGCATTCTATTTGGACATTATGTTGTCCTACGACACTGATGGTCACACAAACACCTCACTCTATAAAAAACGTGACGATTTCAATTTTAGCATTACAAACTTTCCTATTCTGAGTAGCAATATCCCTTCATCGCCTGCTTATGGCGTGTTCATTTCTCAGTTGATACGCTAAGCCAGAGCAAGTACCAACTATACGGATTTCGTTCTGAGAGCTATTCGTCTTTCAGATTAGCTTCTCAGTCAGGGATTTGTTTGTGACTGACTAACATCGTCACTGAGGAAGTTCTACGGTCGATATGGGGAAATTACCAATAAACTTTTAGGTCAAGGTTTCCGCTTTCATAAACTAGTTAAGACTTCCTGGAAATTTTACAAAAATTACAGTCAACTTCTTTTAAAATTCGGATCTATACACGCAACAGAGAACATTACTTTGGGTATTAAACAACCTGTCTTTTATGGTGATATGATAAACAAAATAAGAAGGATCAAAGGTAGGCAGCATAACCATCGAAAATGCGTCAGAATCATCAGACGTCTTTTATACCTTGAATATGATCCTAGTGTCCATGACGGGCCCTGTCCAAACCTCTTTAGAGAAGACAGGCCCCGACCACCTGTCCTCTCTGAATGTCAGTCGGACTCCTCGACTGATTACATACATGAGTTCGCTACACCCGCAGAGCACGGACTGTATTACACATGCCCTCTTTTTATATCCATTTACATATTCATCAGTGTTTCCGGGGCCTCTTCATTTCGCGGTCTTGTTTGTGAGATGTCATGTTACAGTGAGGAGGTTGTTTTACACCATAATTGTACATTCTTCGAGACCTCTGGGTAATTGGAGAAGTGAGAGGGTTGTACGCTCGTAATCAAGGATAACCACACCATTTGCTACTTGCGTGACAATTGGCCGTCCAAAGTCGGCACCGGTTGCCCAATGGTCTCGTCGGTTTATGTGTAGTCTTTTGTGTTTGATGTTTACATGTCGTTTGTCTCCTTTCCGTCTCGTGCTGTGCTCGTCGTTTGTGTTTTTGGAGATCCCCTCCTTTGTTTTGCATCGGGTGTTTTGGTGTTTTGCTGTTGATGCTGCATCTGGGTCTTGTTGAAGATCTCAACGATATCAAATAGTTATGTTTAACGAAGTGATTGAAAAGGACATTTCTTTATTTTCTTTTTCTGACGCGAGTTTCCTATTGTTTTAGCTGCAGCATGAAAACAGTAATAACATTTTTGTTCTAGTTTCATCGGTTTTTCTTTAAGAAGACTTACTTTAACCCCAAAATTTCGATATGCTTGAGGATACCAGAGTGGTAATCTCCGGCTTATCAAAGTAGAGAGTATTGACAACACTTCCATGCATTAATATTTGTGCGTGCCATATATTTGGGGTTTCATGAGTCATGTGATTGGCAACCAGACTATATATGATTGTATAAGAGTCATATTGACTTCATTTATAAATCAAACATTTGTATCATTACTTAAAATAAACAGAGGTTATAATGTAACACGTTTTTTATCAATAATGCCCCTGTATTTCCATAATTGAAATTGAAAATGCCTGAATATAATGATCCTACAATGTACACATATCTATAGTTACATTAACATAAATAAATTTCACATTTTATTGTGCAATACTCTGTTTGATACACAACTCAGACAATCAGCATCGGAAAAGATATATATATATGCTCTAACGAGAATATTTAAACTCAGGTATGTAAAATGTTTTATTATATTTACAATCAATTTTAAAAGTTTTTAAATATGATACACTCATTAGAACATACAGTCTAGTGCAACCCTTTGGAAATGCGCATTCCAATAGGAAGGGGAATCAGTTTTTTGCTATGACGTCATACGTGTCTGTGACGACATAGTTAATAACAGGCATTTTCTAACTTATTTCTGACCAAAACATTAGAATTTTGTTACTATTATTACACGTCTTTAAACTCTTAGAATCATTTAAAAACAGATTTATTTTCAGTTAAGACAAGACATGCACGTTTAGTGTACTTCACCATCGTCTGAGAATCTAAACAATGAAATATGACCAAAGACTATATAATCCGGATAGGCACTCCGTCTGCTACTTGCGTGGCAGATAGCCGTCCTAGGTCGACACCAGTTGCCAAATGGTCTCGTAGGTTAATGTGTGTTTTTTGTGGTTCATGTTTCTGTGCTATGAGTTGGTTTTTCTTGTCCCTTTTACGTATCTTTCTGTGAGTGTCTACTCTGTGTATTTGCATTAGGTATTTTGCTGTGGATGTTACAAACGAGTGTTGTTAGAGATTCCATCCTTTCTTTTACGTCCAAAAATAATGAAAGACGTAGCAGGATGGGCGAGATAAAATACTACAGGATCCACTTTTAAGAAATGTTTGTGAACCGAAATTTTTGAACCTTTTCGAAGAAACGATTAAACCGATTTTGATCGGACTTGGCTACATGTGCCCTCGGGGAATTCTGGTCCAGAAGCAGGGACTATCACCAATTGATACAAATATACCACGTCTTAAAAATTCATTGCACCGTTTAAGAACAGATGAATTGGCAACATGCGCCAGTCATACTGATGTTTTATAAGAACTGACAGTGTATCGGCGAATTTCCTGTCAGAGATAACAGCTTTACCCCTCGGCTGTAAGGATTGTGGTAAAAACAAAGTCTGGAGTGGAGATTCTTCGTTATCCTGTCGGTTTTTGTGAAACATACGTATGGTAATCCCTAATTCTAATTCACGTTATATGAAATATACGGAATTTCCTATTTTATGCTTAAATGAATCATTTTGGCAAAGACTCCCTCCTTTCTTCCAAATTGGATGCGGTCAATGATATAACATTTCTTGCAAAATAGGTGATGGAGAATTATTGATATATTAAAAGTGAAATGAGGATAAATATCTTTAACTAAATGCTATGATTATCAAATCTCTATTTTGTTTTTAATCAAGTCATCAAATTGCAAGTACATAATTCATTATTGTGCACTCATGGTGTATGTTTGTATATTTGTGTTCCTTACCATATGATTGTAGGATTTGAAGCAATTTAAAATACTTATGATACATTGTTCAAATGCACATATGATGCACTAACGTATTACGAAAGAACATTATATATCGATATGATCATCTCATCCACTAGGTTGGTATCTCTGCTGTTGAACTGAAACCAAAAAGTATCTTTCTGATGCCAAACATGTATTTCTGTCATTAACTAACTATTTGGCATACATTTAAGGTCATATTTATAATTTCGCTCCTCTTATTTTCACCATTTGGATTTCCTCTAACTCGGCTTCGAGCATCACCGATAATACATTGATTGTTGAAATGCGCATTGGATTGGAGCGTCCACAGCCAATCACATTTATTACCGAGCCGCGTCAGCGGCGAGGTGATAACTGTGATTGGCTGAGGACGCAAGGGCATTATGAGACAATAGAGCCCGGCTTGTCATTTTTTATTTCTATTCTAATGATAACCAAACTTAGATCAATGAAACACAGACGACAAAATCGATCCTTGGTAAAAACCAGTTCCTGCCAGTTTATCTGCTTTTAGAAAATGGGTAGGCGCGGCTTATAGCTATAGGGCCTATATTGGAGAACAGAGCCCGGCTCGCGTCTGTTGTCTTAATAGGGGAAAAGAATCAAGTCATATTAGAATATATATTTTAATATGATAGTTCTATCAATCACTTGATGAAATATAAGAATCCAAGAATCCCTTGTCTCAGAGACAAGATAAAGCTGTTACATTATAAGTTATTTTAATCGCATTACTTCCATGTTATTCCATTCTTATTCTGCTCATTAAAACATTTTAGCATTATATTTTCAGAGGACGAAAGATTTACCCATACAGCAATGTTGATTAGCATCCTTCGCTCAGTTGCTATCGTTGTTTTGTGGTATTTTTGTTCTATTTATTCTGAGAGTCAAACAGCACAGTGCAATGGTAGGTGAAGCTAAACACTGTTATCGAAATCTCAAATATATCTCTAGTATATCCGATGTAATGAGGAATATAAATACCGTTTCATTTTAGTCTAAGGACTATCTGAAATGATGAATGTTGACTGCAACAAAGACAATCTATGAGGACTGATTGATATGCTATGAGTCTCGTAATTAATGATTCGAATTTTATAAGACGTTTTGAATTATTTTTCTACATAATCCCCTTCACTATCCAACACTTGCCACCGGTCTTTAAGGGCCTCATACCACTTCAAAGAACTTTTAAGAATGCCTTCTACTGCAAGTATGACGTCATCATCGGACTGAAAGTGGGTTCCCGAAATAGTTGCTTTCAGTTTTGGGAATAGATAAAGTCTGATGGCGCATGCTCAGTTGAATAAGGTTACACAATGGTCTCGAAGAACGTACAAGATGATAGGAGGTACCCTTGAAGCACAGTACTTTCAAATTCTATTTCGTTTTCAGAGATTATGCATAATTGTTTTAGGTGTTCAAGTTTTGTATGATATTTGAAATCTGTAATGACAGATGCTCAATCTGTTCATGCACCTATAGGAATGACGTTATATGGATAATGACCATATCCCTGTATACAGCACAAAATCGATAATTCAGAAAACGAGAAACCGAAGGCATACAAAACTAGGATAAAACAGGAACCAAAGCAAACAAACAAAAACATCCACCTTATGAAAAGAAGCGAACTCCTGATATTGGAGTCAGACCAGGTGCCCAGGAAGAGTAAGCAATTTCTGCTCCATGAAACACCCGCCACTTCAATTCGGTAGAACTGTCACATCCGGTTACTTCCGTTTCGGAGGACATAGAGTACAATCTTTGGTTGGATGGTTCAAATGGTCTACGACAGAATATCATCAACCATTCTGGAGAGTGGGGCATCATAGTGTAGGACGAGTTCCCCGTATCGACCGTAGAACTTCCTCAGTGACGATGTTAGTCGGTCACAAACATATCCCTGACTGAGAAGCTTTTCTGAAAGACGCCTAGCTCTCAGAAAAAAATCCGTATATTTGGTACTTGCTCAAGCATAGCGTATCAACTGAGATATGAACATACCATAAGCAGGCAATGAAGGGATGTTGCTACTCAGAAAAGGAATGTTTGTAATGTTGAAATAGAAGTCGTCACGTTTGTCATAGAGTGAGGTGTTCATGTGACCATCATTGTCGTAGAACAACATTATGTCCAAATAGGATGCTGAATTATTTGTCTCTGTGGTTTCTTTGACTTCAAGCTCCGAAGGATAGATACTGCTCAGGTAATCCGCGAATTTTGGATTATCGATGGACAACACATCGTCTATGTATCTGTAAGTGAAGTTGAAGTCAGAAGCTAAGTATCCTTCAGAGACCAAAGTTTGAATGAATTCATCTTCGCACGAGTAAAGGAAAATGTCGACAAGGAGTGGGAAGCAATTGATCCCCATTGGAATTCGATTTACTGGAAGACGTTTCCTCCGAACACCACAAAAATGTTGTTGGTCAGAGTGTTAAACATCTGAAAAATATTTGTTTCAGTGTACTTATTTTCAGAATCGGACTTTTCTTTGACAAAGTATGTATTGTCATAGTTAACAACAATAAATTTGTATTTGTCATTGCCGTTCTTATTTGTAAACGCATTACTTATAATTTTTGCGAGTCTTTCTTTCAATTTAGAATGTGGAATTGTAGTGTAAAGGTTCGAAAAATCAAAGGCTTTGATCGAATGGACTCTACTAAAATGAGTGGATTTCAGATGTTCCAAAAGTTCCTTTCGTATCCTTTAAAATCCACATCTGGTTGATACCACTGCGAGAATATACTGTCGAAGATATATTTGAAGCCCAGATTTGATTTCAGATCAAACTTTGGTGAGTAAGATCGATACAGATTTGGTAGAACATTTTGAGGAACCAGCGATGAAACGTTGTTTGTACGGATTCTTATGCATTTTAGGTATGCAGTATAAGTATGGTAAATCTAAATTTAAGTTGTTCGTGTCAAAGCCAAAGGAAGCAAGAGCGAATTTGTGGTTATCTATTATTTCAGAGGCAGAAAGGTTTATTGGGGTGTAAGTGGGATTTCCGGGTGTCGAATTTAAATCCAACTCTTTAACTAGACTGTCGAAATAGTACTTTTTGCAGGTAAATGTGTAATTATTTGAGGCTTTATCCGCTGGTGTGATGACATAATGTTCTTCGAGGTAGGTTAGCTCTGTGATGGTGAATTGTACCACCATTTGAAGAATTTGAATGGAGGCATTACATGCATGTACATACGTTTTCCTTCTCGATAACAGAAGGGAGGGGATCTCCAAACAAACCATGTTGCAGCACCAACAGCTAAACGTCAAACGCTCTATGCCAAAAAAAAAAAACCCACAAAGAGTAGCACGAAAAGACGAAAAAGAGACATACGACATATCAACATCAAACACAAAAAGACTACTCATAAACCAATGAGACAAATGGGCAACCGGTGCCTTCCAACTTTGGACGACCATTTGCCACACAAGTACAAGTAACAAGGGGTTGGTTATCCTGGATTACGAGCGCACAACCCTCTCGCTTATCCGGTTAACCAGAGGTCTCGAAGAACGAACGATTGTGGTGTGAAACTTTATCAGGTTTTAAATGATGCTATTGAATTTAAAGACGTTTAACACAGTTAGATGACCACACACAAACATGACCTAAGCAATGGATATAAAAAGAGGGCACACGCAATACAGTCCGTGCTCTGCCGGATGTAGCAAGCTCGTGTATGTCATCGCCCGACTGACATTCAGAGAGGACGGGTGATCTTCTCTAAAGAGGTTGGACAAGGCCCGTCATGGAGTCCCGTCGTCACAGTTATTTAGAGTGCAAATCTTAAGAAAGCGCTGTACAAGACCGTAGATTGGTAACAAGTACCAAGCCTAGTGTCCGACTGGTGAAATTTGGATCATTTCAACGGTATAAAGGGCGTTGATGATTCTGACGCATTTTTGTTTTTGGTTATGCTGTGTACCTTTGATCCTTCTTATTTTGTTCATCATATCAGCACCAAAGGCAGGTTGTGTAATGTACTCTGTTGCCTGTATAGATCCGACGTTTAACAGAATGTGACTGTAATTTTTGTAAAGAAAAAAAAAAAGAAATCCTTAACTAGCTTACGAAAGCGGAAACCTTGGTCTTAAACTTTCATGGTAATTTGTAAATTTCTACTTTCTTGCGTCTTCAAATTCAGGGATATTAAACGAAGACAGTTCACTGTCATGTTTGCTAAAAAATGTTAGATATACTTTCGTTGATTTTTGATTTATTACATGTAAGTATTACATGTATAAGTAGACGAAAGTTCCGAAACTAAATGTGATATGTAGTGAAGGTTTCAAATGATTATTGTTGTAGTTGGCTGCTTTATTACCTGGTGCAAAGACATATCTTTCATGAAAAGTACTTAATTTGGATTTAAAATAACGTTTGGAACTTGGAATTTGACAAGATAAGGGTTTTATGGAGCTATCTATTTCAATACGCGTTATATCTAAAATGAAGTTTTTCAAGAGCATGTGGTTCGACTCCTTCTGATTTACACAATCTTTGCGAATAATTTACTAAGGCTAACAAAGCTACCTGTAACAATATTGCCAGCTGGTTTGTAAAAATATTTGGAAGTTACACATTCTCAAGAAGCAGGACATGATTCAGGTATGTCAGGATCCGATAACATCGACGGCGGTTGCGGCTAGCCGAACAGGGGATGCTTACTCCCCCCGGACACCTTGTCCCACCTCTGTCTTGCTTGGAGTCCGTCGATGCTTATTTTTATCTCTATTGTGAGTGCTGTTGAATCGTCAGGATCTTCTTTAACTCATTTGTGTCATACTCATGCCCTTTGCCGTGTGGTGGTCGAAAAAAGTTCCCCGCAAGCTGAGGGTTTGACAGGAAGTGTTTTGAATATTTTCCGTGACATGGTCGCCATAGCAATTTCTATACAGTCATATCGTCAGACAGTGCATATATTTTAGATATATCGTTTTCGTGCTTGAACATCGACGACGGGTGCGGCTAGCCAAACAGGGATGCTTACTCCTCCCGGACACCTGATCCCACCTCCGGCTTGCTTTGAGTCCGTCAATGCTCGATTTGTGCTCTATTGTGAGTGCTGTTGAGATTATCGTCAGAACCTTCTTTAACTCATTTATTGTAGTTAACAAGAAAGTTTCGAATAGGTTTCTTGTACTTGTAACAAATAAGAGGTGGTTATAAATTTTCAAAATATTGAGGAATGGTACTTTGTACGCCATGATCCGGACAAATATTAGAGAAGTTTAAAAGATCAAAACCTAATAAACGGGATTCTTATGAATTGTCTTTTATGGAAGGTGTTTTGTCATAATAGGATAAAGTTTATACCGTGCGAATGAGACAATAATATTAAGTTTGAATCCATAGCTACAGTTGATAATTCAACGTATAATTCATATTCAAATGACTCATAATCACCTTGTTTTAGTGTTTACGCACTGCATTGTAATATATTCTAAATTTCCTGTCATCAAATTAGACCTAAATTAAAATAAAACAAAGGGGTATCTCCCTCATTGCATAACTCTGTCCTCAGCTTGGTTTCGGCATATTTTTTTTTATTCATGTTTAGAATTAAGATCCATGCGCACCCTCCAACGATTTTTGGCCATTGATACATGAACATTATTATATTATTTCAAATTCATGTAGTAAATCCATCAACATCAGTTCCAAACACTATGTGATGACATCTATAAATCTGAACAGAATCCCTATGTAGTGCAAACTTGAGTCATAAATAACGCATCGGATTCCGAATATGTCAACGTATCCATGACAATCTTTTCCGTGCTTGCGAGGGTCATCTTCTTGTAAAGAAAATATCAAGAGAAATTAGAATAAGGATAAACGTTCTGTGTTTTTGGTTCCTACAGGTATATGTTGGATATACTGTTGTAAACATATATTATACATGTACCTGTCGGAACCACAAAACATAGTACGTTTATCCCCTAAAGAAGTTATTCTATATCAGTTTTAGTCAGTGTTGTGAATTGAACCTTTCAAAAAACAGACTAGTCTGCGAACTCTTCGGACCACCATCGTACATGTGAGAAATACAACGCATAAAGTAATATTGTAACATAAATCTAAGTATGATATATCTCTAAACATTAGGGTACCCCCTTATAATTTCATAACATTTTTGACCAAGAATATGTACTAAATCCATTTTTTTTTTGCATAAAAAACAGATTATTTTTTTTTCATTTTGTAAGATTTCATAAAATTATGTATGTAGATGAAGAAAAAATCACATACAGGTACACAATTTTTGAAATGATCAAGGTATGGCTCCAAACATAGGGGTACCCCCTTATAATGTTATCATATTTTTGACTAAATATATATAGCATATCACATTTTTGTGCGAAAAACAACAGATGGAATTTCTTCAGATTGGATTATTTTATACGATAATGTATATTGATGGTGAAAAAATCGCATACAGGTATACAATTTTCCCTGTTTGGCTAGCCGCATCCGCCGTCGATCTTTACGCAAGGAAATGAAAACAATTTCTAAACTATACATGCACTTTCTCAGGCCATGTCTATAAAGAAAGTGCTAGTCAGGAAAACTTATTCAAAACACTAACTTGTGTATTAACTACCTATGCAGACATCATAAACGGTACAGAGGCGAAGAAAAATACTTCGATTATGAATGATTGCCAAACTGACACGGTTATTTGTACTATACTACACATACATGTATAGCTAAGAAATTATATCTAAACTTCAGTCATACGTATGCGTATTTTTGTATTAATATCAGGCTACATTTATGTAGTCATTAATACACTTCAGTCATATGTTTGCGTATGATTCTATCTATATCAGGCTTCAATTGTGTAGTTACTCATACACTTCACTCATACGTATACGTATTTTGTATTTATATCAGGCTGTAATTATGTAGTCATCAATATACTTAAGTCATCTATATGCGTATTTCGATATCTTCACCAGACTGTATTTATGTAGTCATCCATACACTTCAGTCTTATGCATGCATATTTTTGTATCTATGTAAACGTCTTCAAATTGAATAGAATCATTTAAGAACAGATAAACTGGCAACATGGACCAGACATGCACGTTTCGGGTACTTAACCCTCGTCAGTGATCCTCAAATCTAAACAATGTAATTTGCCAAAAAGTATGAAAGTTACTATGTCGATAAAGCGTACCGAAAGACGTAGCAGGATGGGTGGGATATGATGCTACAGGACCCACGCTTTAGAAATTTCAAGAAAATTGATGACAGAAATTGTAAAATGCGTTGAAGAAAAGATCAACTGAAGTTGATCAAACTTGGCTACATGTGCCCTCGGGGACTCCTGGTCCACCAGCAGTGACACTCATCAAGTAGTCTAAATGTAAAGGTCTTCAAATTGAATAGCATCATTTAAGAACAGATAAATTGCCATTGGCAAAATGGATCAAACATGCAAGTTTGGGGTACTAAACCCTCGTCAGGCTGCATTTATGAAGTCATCCATACACTCCAGTTATACGTATCCGTATGTTTGTATCTATATCAGGCTGCAGTTATGAAGACATTCATACACTTCAGTCATATATATGCGTATTTTAAGTTATTTGTATACGTTTTTCTATATCTTTACCAGACTGTATTTATGAAGTCATCCCTCACTTCAGTCTTATGTATGCGTATCTTTGTATCTATACCAGGCTGCATTTATGAAGTCATCCGTACACTTAAGTTATACGTATGCGTATGTTTGTATCTATATCAGGCTGCATTTATTTTGTAACAACTGATTAATCTACATGTACAGTCCTAAGATTATTCAAATTAGTTTTATGACAAATATGGGCAATGACCATATCCCAATACACAGTACAAAATCGATAATTCAGGAAATCACGAACCAAAGGCATACGACATCAGGATAAAACACGGACCAAAGGAAACACACTAAAACCTCCAAAACATGAAAAGAACCGAGCTCCAAATTAGGAGTAAGACCAGTCGCCCAGAAAGAGTCAGCATCTCCTGCAGCAATTTGGCAGAAATATAACATCCGGTAACTTCCATTTCGGAAAATATAAGTATAGTCTGTGGTTGGATGGTTCAAATGGTCTGAGAAAGAATATCATTCACCATTCTGGACAATGGGACATCATGGTGTATGACAAACTTCCCGTATCGACCGTAGAACTTCTTCAGTCATGATTTTAGTATCCCTGACTGAGAACAATATTTAAAAGACTCTCAGATCAAAATCTGGATTTTTGCTACTAACTCTGACATAACTTTTTAATTGTGTATTCGAGAAGATACTTGCTGGAAAATATAAGACTCTTCTATTTTCGTCTTACACATTTTATATTAATATTATTGAATATTGTTATTTTTCAGGACATTCTGTTTTTAGTTTGCACCTCTTTGTTTTAGGATGTCCGTATAACAATACATGTTTGAGTTTTGATTCCTCTTCGGACAATGAAGAAGAGTGTACAAGATACCACTGTTACAACACTTCATTTTACCAGGGCGATAATCTCGTACCTGGACCGTACGGTAAAAAAATGTTCTATTTCTTTCTCTCTCTCTCTCTTTTTTTTGATTTCCTAGAAACTTAATCATGTTAATTACATTTTTTTCAAATCAAAATATAAAGTAAGAGATATTACCGAAACAATATTACAGTGAAAGCGGCAAATAACATATATGTAAGCCTTTCAACTACAATTTAAAGTCAAAAAGAAATGTAAATGTTGGTAGCAAAATATGTTTTATCGACTGCGGATTGAACCATATAAAAACTGTATCAGTTGATATATCATCACGAAACATAAAGCCCACATAAAAAGAAAATGATCTTCCCTAATAAATCGCTTATTAAGAAAGTTCAGCTAACACACGACATGTAATAACAATAATGAACGACTCTCTCTGGCGCCAGCGAAATGAATTTTGGCGGATTATGAAAAACACTGGCATTTAACATCCAATACACGTGTCTGGTGCATGAAAATTGCTTTGAAATTTTCTTCAAGAAGGTATAGAGTCGGAACAGTTACGTTTTATTACAGAGAGACATTTGTTGAAATATTGTTGAAAATTTTGATCTATAAGTCTTAAACACAATTATACGTGTTTAGAGGAATGATCATTCCGAAAATTTCATACAATTGATATAGGTTGTCGTTATGGGGGACAATGTAGGGAGAATAATGAGGAATGGCAGGAGTGGTGCATCAAGAAGAGATGTATTGTTGAAGGAAATACAACTGAAATCCAATCTGAGCAAATAGGTGAGAATTCTTGCTGAGTATCTCTGTAGCTCTTTGTTTTTGCATAGAGTTGTTTGGTGTTTTGCTGTGTGTCCTGCAACTGAGTCTGTCAATGCTCAATTTGGTGCTCTATTGTGAGTGTTGTTGAGATTATCGTCAGGATCTTCTTTAACTCATTTGTGTCACACTTATGCCCTTTGCCGTGTGGAGCTCGTAAAAATGTTCCCCGCGAGGGGTTTGACAGTAAGTGTTTTGAATATTTTCCCCTGACATTGTCGCCATAGCACTTTCAATATAGACGTTGCCTCAGACAGTGCATGGATTTGACATATTCTTTTCATTTTCGTGCGTGAACATCGACGGCGGGTGCGGCTAGCCAACAGGGGATGCTTACTCCTCCCGGGCACCTGGTTCCACCTCTAGCTTGCTAGGGGTCTGTCGATGCTCAATTTGGTTCTCTATTGTGAGTGTTGTTGAGATTATCGTCAGGATCTTCTTTAACTCATTTGTCGGAGATCCCCTTTCTTTCTCCAAAGAGAGCTAGACGACTTACAAAAAAAAACAACAACAATATACTCTACTAGGAATGAACATGTGATAATAAACTTCGAAAAAGTACCCATCAGTCTCAAAGTCGAGAAAGTAAGACAAAATCATTAGAAGTTACGAATTCAGGAATAAAAAATATTCCGAATTGAGACGAGATGCCCGGAAGGGTAAGTGTTTCCTGTTTGCATGCAACACGCTGTGTTAAAAAACACTTGTCAAATTCGGGGATTGATTCAATGTATATATTATTGATATACATACATGTATCCGGTAAAGATGTCTTCTTTGGTGATGTTAATAGTTATATAGTCGCAATCATAAACGTTCTTCAGGCTGATCATTCTGCATAGAGGGATCTCATATTGTACTTTATAATGCAGATTTTGTGGACGATACATTTTCCTAAATTAGAAAGCACAATAATATCTCTGTTCACAACATTGTAAGACAATTCAATAACGAAACATCTTAAAAAAATCAAATTCAAGGAATTATGGTCCCCCGCTTTTGGGTGTTTGTCTTTAAAGAAATGCTTACAGACATCCCTCCATTCTTAAGTTTTAATAATATATCTCATATATCATCAACATTCTAAATATGAAAGAAAAGGTCAAAAGGTACAAACTTTTGTTTTGTTTCCAAGGGACAGGGCTTATGAAAAGGTACGCACATGTGAAATATTTAAGACCTATGATTTAAATTAAAATCAAAAACTTATGGTCGAGGTTGATGTTTTTAAATGTGGGTCAACATCAATGGACAAGGTCACAAGGTCAGGTTGTTGTTACCAACAGAAAGGTCTCATCAGAAGGAATACACATGTGAAATGTGAAAGCCCTATCATTCTCCATTAAAAAGTTATGGACAAGGTTATAGTTTTTTGAAAAGTAGGTCGAACTCAAAGGTCAAGGTCACAAGGTAAAAAATTTTGGTATCCATGGAAAGGTCTTGTCACAAGGAATACACATGTGAAATATCAAAGCCCTATCACTTTCCATTCAAAGGTTATGGTCAAGGTTAAAGTTTTTAATAAGTAGGTCAAAGTCCACGGTCAAGGTCACAAGGTCAAAAATGTTGGTATCCATGGAAAGGTCTTGTCACAAGGAATACACATGTGAAATATCACAGCCCTATCACTTTCCATTCAAAAGTTATGGTCAAGGTTAAAGTTTTTAGTAAGTAGGTCAAGGTCCAAGGTCAAGGTCACAAGGTCAAAAATGTTGGTATCCATGGAAAGGTCATGTCACAAGGAATACACATGTGAAATATCAAAGCCCTATCACTTTCCATTCAAAAGTTATGGTCAAGGTTAAAGTTTTTAATAAGTAGGTCAAAGTCCAAGGTCAAGGTCACAAGGTCAAAAATGTTGGTATCCATGGAAAGGTCTTGTCACAAGGAATACACATGTGAAATATCAAAGCCCTATCACTTTCCATTCAAAAGTTATGCACAAGGTTAAAGTTTTTGTGACCGACGGACGGACAGACGGACGGACGGACAGACGGACGGACGAACCGGTTTTAATGTCCCCGCGCTTTCGCGAAAGCGGGGGACAAAAATACAAAATATAATGTTACGCTGAATAGGCAAGAATGTGATGAACATATTTCATTTCTAATTAAGAATATGCAATGATATCAAAAAAAACAAACTGCAGATGCAATAAAGGTGAAATTTCCTCAGTGCCAAATATGCGTGTATCTAATGATCTTAATCTATTTATCAATCAAGGATTAACACGACTTTGTCCTGCTTTTGAAATTCCGAAACCCTCTGATGCAAAGATGACGTCTAGAATTAGATACAAGGTCATTCTGAAACACTTATATCAACTAACTGCAATATCTAGATTTCTTACTTCTTACTGTTAATCCATAACAGATTAAGGTTCGGTCTACAGTAGGTCATATATCTATGGTCTGGTCAGTCAACAGTAGGCCATATCTATAGAGAGCTTCTCCTAATCACTCACCCTAGACATATATAGAGTACAACTGTCATAGAAACAAATACCCCCTTTATCTACAATGTGTTGGATCCTGTGACACCCTGGAACGATGGAACTACCTACAGTTAGTTATCTATCAAATTTGGCACGACTTTGCATCTAATTTTACACCGATATGTTGACTCGAATAAATTATGGTTAGGTTTTCCAAAACGATTCATAAAGACGAAGCCGACACTGAAATTAATGTTTGCCCTCTTTTGACAAGTATCATTAACAAAGACGTGTTACAGTTACACAGTTTTACTTGCACCCGGTGATTTTTTTCAAATATAAGAAGGAAAGATAAGTAACCATTCGTTATACTTGTTTATGTTTTTTTTAATATCCTTTACTCGATTTATGGTAAAACCAATGATATTGGTTGCTTTGAAATTCACGGAATTATTCTAAAACAGAGGAGTGTCTTCCTTAAGGTATAATGTTCCTGCGTTCAGTTGTCATTAAAGAAAGGAGAGGATCTCTAACCGGGCTCAGTTGCCGAATCAAAGGCAAAGTACTATAACACACGATGTGTGGTATCCATGGAAAGGTCTTGTCACAAGGAATACACATATGAAATATCAAAGCCCTATCACTTACCATTCAAAAGTTATGCACAAGGTTAAAGTTTTTGTGACTGACGGACAGACGGACGGACGGACAGACGGACAGACGGACGGACGGACGAACCGGTTTTAATGTCCCCGCGCTTTCGCGAAAGCGGGGGACAAAAAAATAATCGAAATTGATACTCTCAGTTTTGACATTTATTTCAAGTTCTCTGGCCTAATCTCATTTGGTGTATTTACTTTTTGTTATTTTACAGAATATTTCGTTTATTATGACCCCGGAATCAAAGATTCGGGGGCATATAGTTTTTGGACTGTCCGTCTGTTTGTCTGTGTGTCTGTCTTTTTGTTTGCCCGAAAAACTTTAACATTGGGCATACCTTTTGAATGGGAGGTTATAGGCCTTACTTAACAGAAAAAAAGTGTTAATTCTAACAAAGATGCCACTAGGGGCATTCGTGTTTCACAAACACTGGCTTTATTTTGCTTTGTTTTACTTTTTTCGTTTCGCGTGAAAATCGTTTTTGAATCTTAAATTTTTGTTATGAATTTCATTTTTACTCACTAATTAAGCAGCAAATTCGTCTTTTTCTCATTATCATAAGATTGCTTTTGATTGACGTGTTGGTTAAACGGGTTATAACATAAAGAATATAAACACGTGCGTGGTCACAAAACGATGAAGCATCTTGGAATAGAAGTAATTATTTTTCTCTTTTAAGGTTGCTACGATGTGGGAACATGCCATCAACATGACGAGACTTGGAATGATAAAACATGTCAAAGCAAGAGATGCAATGGAGGACGAATTGAATTAAAAGGAAAAGGTATTTTTCTTAAGTCAGAAAAGTAATTTACGATAACTAGAGATGGGGACTTCTGTTTCATTCCCGACAAATTGATTTTTACATTGTTTTTTTTTTTCAGGTTGCAGGGATGTTAATGGAAACTGCCATGCTGTTGGTGATACAGGAATCTCTTTTTACAGCAGGATTACTGGGAAAACATACACATGCACATGTACAAACAGTCATGGAATCATGAATTGCCGTGCTTAGCTTATAAAGACAGTCTCGTCATTTGTCTTATTTTTACTCTTACATTTCCCCATTATCATAAATTCCCTCAATATCTCATATAAACCTTGATATCAAACTGAGAAAAAACGCAGAGATATATCATAGAATATTGTGCAAACATGCAAACAGGAGACACTGACCTTCCCCGGGCGCAGGTCTTATATCGGAATGTTGTTCATCCCTTGGTTCGCAACTATTCCTGGCCAATGAAAATTCTAATATTTTTGCCTTGTCTTCTCGACTTTGAGACTGAATAACGAATATCTACTTCTTTGATACTTATTTGCTTATATTTACATTACTAGTAGATTCCCCATGTTGAACGCCAATTAGGCAACTAGAATTATATTCCAATAACTTGCGTAGCTATGGTTTTGAATGTAGGGAGAAATTACCAAATTTAAGATACATTTGACGCTGTTACAGGCAAAATGTGCTATGTTCATGCAAATAAAAATGACCGATAATTAGAATAAATGTTAATATAAGTAATGACTTCTTACTTTTGGTGTTCATGGGTGTATAATTCTGGTTGGACACGTGCAAATTTTCCGAGAGTCGCTTCGCAATTCAAGGAATTTACACGAATTATACACCCATGAACGCCAAAAGTAAGACAGTAATTTCTTAACATAATAATTTTTTCATTGGCTTGAGGTGACAACCAGCATACGGTAAGTACTACCTATATATATTTACTACTTGAATGTACACTTATAATTATGACAAATATGGATAATGACCATTTCCCAATACATAGATCATAATAAATGATTCAGAAAATCATAAACCAAAGGCATACAAAATCAGGATAAAACAAGAACCAAAGCAAACAAAGAAAAACGTATTCGCTATTACATGGTGAATTGCTGTTTGAAGTCGGCGCTTGTGCACATTCTAATTGATCTTCGTCAATCAGTGAATGAAACTTAAACACATAACCCGAAATCAGATTCCAAATCTCGCATTCGAATTGCTTACAAATTCATGAAAAAAAAAATCAAACATAATTTTCACACGAGAAAGAAAAATCTAGCAGACAGAGACAATAACACATCTCCAAAGAAACATGAATGACAACTTTGTCTCACGGAATGCACTCAAGTTACATGTTTGTATTATCTCTCATGTTTTACATATATTTTTGTTCGTCGATTAAGTGACCGTTGGGTGTGGGAGAAGAGGTCGTAGTGCGTCTGGTTATCCCCTGTTCCCCTGTTGTTTGTTGAAAATGATTGATGTCGGATGTTATATGCCATGGTCAGTACAGAGTGGTCTAGCTTGAGTTATCGTTCATACAATATGCCTTTTAACATTTTGAAACTTACTGGAGAAGTTGGAGCTTGATCCCATATTTCTTACCTTCATACAATTTGATATGAACTAACTTTTGAAAACCATCTGGAAATTGAACTATAATTATGCATTTGTTTCAAACTTTAGGACTATAAATGTTTCAGAGAATGTTTTATTTTCGAAGTACTTTGACCCCATTTTTCGGTGATTTGAAACGAGACAAAGGCAGATCGAATAAAACATGCAATAACCTCTTTTAATGGACATGTTCGATCCTGAAGTCTCCAAAGAAACCATCCAAAAATGTTTTTTATCAGCATATCTTCGAGGTTTAAAAATTCTACAACCTTGAAGACGGGACACGACGTTTGTTATCAAGAGCACCTGTTAAGTAAGACTTATTCCTGATTATCTGTCCTGTCAGAGAAGTAGAATTTCTTCTACTTTGGACTGGGATATTCATAGAGACGCTGGGAAAAGATAGCATTGTCTTACCCTTATTCACGTGTCGTTTGATTGCAAAGTCAATTGTGATTTCATACATGATTGCTGCCTTAGCCGATCCAAATATGAAACAGAATAAATAAAATTTCATTTTTGAGTGCTTTTAGACAGTGGGGAAAAATCAATCCCCCGATGTGATCAGGGGCAAGAAAATCCAACTCTCGTGTCCAGGATGTTCTTTTGTTTACGACTCGACAAGACTCATCGTTGTACAAACAAATCCTAGACACTAGGGTTGGATCTCTTGTCCCTGATCACATCTGGTGATAGATTATATAAGTCTCGGATGATTGATCAGGAGTTCACTCAGGCAGTAGAACACTTACTATTTTCCTTAATAGTATGAGTTGGTTTTTTAAATAAATTTCTATGTAAATGTTAGAAAAGTACAAGAAAATTGAATAAACGTATATTTTATTTACTATAACATACTCGATATAGTTTGTCGTCTAGTTCAACAAATAGCATTTTCAGAGAAACTTGTCTAACATTAAAGCATTTCATTGAAGTTTGTCAAAAATACAATAAACATATAAATAGTGACAGTATCGAAATACAAAGCGTACAATAACACTATCTTTGCATCATGCAAGAAGTCTACTTGCTTGGTTCGGTGAACAATGTTCACCTTTTGTCGACAAATATGAACAGGATGCACAATGTGAGTGTTTCTTCTGTTCCATAAAGTCACGTGTGTGACAGCCGCATTCTCTATATTGCCCCTTCCTCTTCATTGAGGACGGTCTTTCTGGTTTTGCTCTCATCAGAAATGCAGTATCCCTTGGTTTCTTGCTCCACATCTGATAAAATGGACTCAAAAGAGCACCATTGATGCCATCAGTTGAGTTCGACTTATTGCACAAACATTTTTGTTCTTTAAACTGGTCATCATTTAGTTCTACTAAAGAACTGGAGCGTTCTCTTATATCAAATTTATCGAATTCAATGTCCTTATTGTATGAACTGTTCCTTCTCAATGCATTATTTGCTGTTTTCGGTCTGTCTATCCTTGTTAGATTTTCTTTTCTGTTACTTCGCTGAACATCGGCACTTTTCGATCGTCGTTTTATTCTTGGTTTTTCTTCTTCATCACAACGCTGATTAGGAGTTTCACTTTCATCTGCCGTTATTACAATATCTGGAACAAGTTCTTTGGATAATGTTTTCTCGCTTGTAATGTCTCTCATTTCTAAATATTGTAAGCACCCGTTTTTAAGACAGAAAATCCCTCTCTATACTCTATGCAGTATGGCGAATTTTAGTTTGTGTTTTGTCGGAACGTCCCTTTTATAATACAAATCAAGCCAAATATTTGACGTCATATGCTCCAATATGGGACATAGGTCTTTGTTTTTATCTATTTGTCAATTTAAATGCTAAATTAATCGTGTACTCTTTAACATTAGATGCAAAGGTTTAAATACAATAATTGTTTAATCATCCCATGCAGATACACCGTTGGTCTACTTACATCTAGGGTTAGAAATCAAAGCTATCTGATAATGTAACCACTTGGGCACGAGTCCTTCTAGAGTACCACCAAGTGCTGCTAGATACAATATAAAATAAAGCTCATAGTTTAAAACATGATTCCAAGATAAACATGTTGTTGTCAGTGTGGATAAAAATGAGATTCTGATGCGCTAACAGAAGCAAAAATTCATTCAAAATCATATTTCACACGCCTCCGAGTTATTCCCCAATTATATTTTCACGAAGAGTTATCAATGACTATACAATGTACAGTAACATAACAGCATACTTTGTCGTCGATACATATTGTTGCTGCAAGCAAACTGTCTTGCACATTTTTATTCCTCAGAAAAAAAAAAACGTGTAGGCGAAAAAATCTGTCAAAAATTGGCAATTAATGTCGCTGGCGACAATAAGTGCAGGGCAACATAAACAACCTTTTCAAACAATTGTGACAACATAGTGAAAGGTAATGTTGTCTTTATTGGAGAATAAAATAAGCAAACTAACTTCATTTCTCGATATTTTTTTCTAAAGCTAGTAAGAAAATATTTTCAAAAGCAAACTATCATAATCCTTCCCTTTATTCTAAATTGATCAACTCAAATCCTTTCTAAATCTTCGAGAATCTTGCACGATTTCATTTATTTTACAATTACACCGAATGAAGATGATGGATTAAAATTACGTCACTAGTTTCGATAAAGATCAGAACACAAACCCTACTAATAAATCAGTTATACGTCATCTCTTCTCAAGCTTACCGTGATATTCCGTTACATTTTTAAACTCATTTGTGTCACACTTTTGCCCTTTGCCGTGTGGAGCTCGTAAAAAAGATCCCCGCGAGGGGTTAGACAGTAAGTGTATTGAATATATTTCCCTGACATTGTCGCCATAGCACTTTCTATATAGACATAACGTCAGACAGTGCATGAAGTTTATATATTGTTTTCATTTTCGTGCTTAGACATCGACGGCGGGTGCGGCTAGCCAACAGGGGATGCTTACTCCTCCCGGGCACTTGTTCCCACCTCTAGCTTGCTAGGGGTCCGTCGATGCTTAATTTGGTACTCTATTGTGAGTGCTGTTGAGATTATCGTCAGGATCTTCTTTAACTCATAATATGTACTCCATTTTCTATTACTGTAAAATTAGACATTCAAGATAAGATATCACTACAACAAATCGAATGCATTAATGATTTTCAGTCGATTTAATGACAATTAGATAAAGTTTTGGACTGACATAATCCCTCTCCGGTTTTTAATTAATCTGTTAATTCTTTACGACTCCGATGCATTTGTAATAATGCACGTTTCTGACGACAACAACAAATCAATCTGACCTTTTGATATGTTCATGTATGAAGACATTATGCATCCCTCGTATGCCATAATTTATTCCGATAGGTTTGGCTTTCTTTTTGAGTGTTTTTCTTTGAAGAAGTCTCTCTCTCTCTCTCTCTCTCTCTCTCTCTCTCTCTCTCTCTACTGGGGTACAGTTTCAACTAGAATTATGTTAGTCCCCAGGGTACATGCGACATATCAACTTCCGCGAAGACAGATATGTGTTCACTTCATGTAAGTGTGATAAATTGAACACATTCAATTCATATTACTTATACATGTTATATATGTTATTTTCGCCATTATATTATTCAGCAATAATTTCAGCTACTAATGTTAGACATGTTTCATGTTCGCACTTGCAGGTACTATGTCACAAAGATGAATTGTTGATGTTATCCCGATGAACCAAGAATACTTTATGTGACATTTGTTTATTTTAATGTATGAAGCTCTCAAGCGTAATTTTATCTATTGTGAGTTCATGCTTTACTTTTTTAATTGCACTTGATTCCTTAACTACGAAAGTGTGAAGTCCGAAGAACGTCATGCCCATTTATAAGCGTCATCAGATATTCCAAACAGAGAATCTGAATAATTGCTTTCACTGTTTACATGCATTTATTCCTATAACCTACTTACATCCTAATAGCGGATTCTAGTGTCAAAATTTCCATCAACTTATTTTCTGATCACTCGACAGACTCCCTTCTAACACCAAAAGACACTGCAAACGGAATACGTTTCTTAATGAGTTCCTAAGTTTATATTAGGCGACCTGAATGGGAAATTAATATTGTATTTGGAGATTTTAAGTTTACTCCACAACTCATAAATAAGCGACCCATGGGGTCCACATCGCTCACATGAGTTGCAGACAAAAGAATGATGCTGGCCAATCTGGTGAAGGCCCATGAGAACTTGCTTTCAGTGTCTTTTTCTGAGATTCTGTAAATTACTTTCAGAAAATGCTTCAGCCAATCAGAGCCCTCAGTGGCCATATTTGTTGACCGATTTGAACGGAAACACAAACTTGATATAGCTTCTTGAATACTCTTGCTTCCTGTAAGATTTTGTGAAATTCTGCGTAGCTCTTGCAGATGAGAAATCGAAAATGATTATGCTGGATGACGACGGACGGCGAATTATGACGAAGACTCACTTGAGCTTCGCTCAGGTGAGGTTAAACAGATATTTTCAGTGCATCGCCATAACTTCATACAATTCAACATAAATTTAAGAATAGATTATATATTTATCATAGAATAACATTTCTTTGTGATGTCAATTGTTCATTTGAAATGGAAATTGTTTTCTTTGGACGGATATTTGTGGATGTGTTCATTGCTGTGTTTGATAAAAATGAAATGTCATAAAGTTTCTGATAAGGACAAAAGGGGGAAATACGGATTCAAGACAAATTTGAGATTAAAATTACATAATATAATATATATTTTCACATCAATCCCAGAACATTTACTGAACAGACGTCACAAGGAACTACATGTATGATTGTCACGACAAATCAAATACATTAATCATTTTCAGACGATTAAATTACAATTGATTAATAAATCAATAATTTTGGCTATCTCATACTTCATGTCCGACCTTCATGAAATTAATTATATTGTAAACACTGATACAACACAGATAATGCACATTGCCGGCGACATAGATATGTTTTCCTGATCACATTTTTAAAATTAAATATTTATTCAAAGATTGTCTGATACTTTGACTTTTGGCGGTATTACAATGAAATTATTTGCTACATTAGCCCTTTATTGGATTGATCCGACATTGTATGGATAGGGAACGTGGTTGATTTTACCCCCTTTGTGCCCTCTATGAAATTATTTTCTAATTAGATTATTATAAGTAGATGATTAAGTGCACATTAGAAATGAAATATAAATTATGCTTATTTTATTTTAAAGCGTCAATATATGAATCTTCACAGTACTCGGGACTACAGGTAGCATTACATACTATTCTCTTCAGTATGTTCCTCCCCAAACCAAACATATTTATGCTTTAGTATTTGTTGTCATTAAATTTGGAGCAGTTCATTGGCATTCTTTTTCTCTAGGGCATTAGAAGTTTAAGGAGGGATGATTGATTCACCCATTCATTGATTCTTTTAATCCTAAACTGATGACACAGTTATGATGTAAAAAATTATCTCAAATTTTCGACCAATATCTTTTGGAAAAAAGGTTCCTATAAGAGTTATGTGCCCTCAGAGTTTACATTGAACTCTATGCAAAAACTACTCCTTCATCCATTTTTCCAAGAAAATGACGTGGGATCAAATACGGATGGATTTAAAATTTCTCAAAAACGTCAATTTCACCGTTTAATTTTTTCGCTATGGATTATAAAGTATTATCCATGAAGGGGAGATAACTCCTAAAATGGCCCTATTCAGTACGTTCCTGTATCAGATGACAAATATGGATAATGACTATATCCCTATACATCTATCATCCTTGCACAAAAGTTTGTAAAATATCAACATCAACAAAATGATGTTAAAAAGATACGTTGTCATGCAATTTCCTTTCAAACTTAAAAAAGTAATAATTTCAATATGTTAGAGACGATATAGTTAAGGATCCCGCACCCCAAAAGAGTACTTCCGGTAAAAATGTATGCACATTTTCATCATTTCCCGACAAATGCCGATTATTTCATATTCGGGAATCTTCGGGATGACAGAGTAGATCATGGTATGAGAAGTGTAATCCCTAAATTTAGATAGAATAGTATGTATAGCATTCTTTTCTAACAGATTTAAAATTCTTATTTCTGGTATTTATCATTGAAAATGCATTAGGGTTTGAATACCTTAATATATACCTCCAGATTAAAGATTGTATTCAAAAGTGAACACATTTTATGTATATCTTTAAAATTGTATGAAAGACACTGTGCTGGTCTCGTTATTAAGAATTTCGGTTGCAGGTGTCAGAGATTCACTGAATGAGTACATGATTCAGGGAAAAGATATATGGTACAAGTAAAGAAAAATAAAGAAATAATGGAATAGAATCAGATAAAGTCGAAAAGAACATCAATAAAAGAGACACATAACCCCTTCGTAAAGTCAATGCCAGGATTTCCAGTGGAAACTACTGATTTTACTTTGCCTTCTCGACTCTGAGACTGAATAACTGATAGGAACTTTGCTGTTTATTACTAAAACAAGTGTTACAAAATTAAGCAATTGACTGATATGGACAACAGACGGCGTCCCTATGTTTCGAACTAACAATGGTTAAATGTTTAAAAATAAACTTCAAAGGTCATTTCTCGTTAGGGTCTATCAATTTTATGATCGTCTTATTGAGTTGGTCTTTAAATAGCGGTTGCTTTGTTCCCATCATTTTTCATTCATAAATTTCGTGATACAAATGTCGTGAGGGACAAACTGTTTACTATGACTACATGTATGTACCTTTAAAACTACCGTATTTTCGTATCTGATCATTGTATTTTAACTCTACTTCTTCAACGCTTTGAATACGTCGTTTCAAAGTTGATGTCAATAATGTAAAACGTAAAAAGATGCATTCCAACTTTTCTATTAGAAAGAAATTACATTGTTCAAGGAATACATGTTGAGGATATGAATTTTAATGACACAGGGTACTTTAACAAAATGAGTTAGCGAAGCGAAGACATTTCAGTATTTTATTTTGTTTTTCGAGATCTCAAATATTATTCTGTTAAGAGTTTATCCGTTCAATATGCTGTGTTGGGTCTTAAAAACACAAACAATTAGACAATATGGTGTAAACCTTAAAAGTATCGATGCATGGATGTAGATATTCTAAAGTAAAGGTGGTTATTTTGTTTCAAGTATGAAGAGTCCTAGACACAAATACAAAGTAAATGCAAGAAGAAGGAATTCTCTTTGCATAAATTTCGAATTTGAATATTGAGTATTGAGATAATAGAATACTTCTGATATATGATTGAGGAGAATCATGTAAAAGGTCAATAATGCAAAATATAAAGAAAAGAACAGAAAATAAAATGCCAAAAATAGCCAAAAACAGTGCACCAGACGAACATGGTTCTCATTTTAGCATTAGTAGAAATTCCAAGCCAAAATAAATCAGACAATATGATTTCCGTTCTTTCCGTATTCTGTCTACAGGTTAAAAAAACCTACAACAATCCTATATGATGAAGGAAAAAAAAGTTTTCCGACTGCTACTTGTTAATTATTTTTAGAAGAACCAAAAAAGAAAGAGGATTCGAAAAAAAGATCAGAGCACCTTTCGGCGTTTTACAAGAACAACGTTCAAACAAATATGTAAAAGCGAGTGTATGGAAATTACGAAAAAAAGAAGAATCGCAATTTATTATATGTCACCTAATATTATAGAATAAAAATAGACTCTTACAATTAATCTAAGGGGATAAAAGTTTTGAGACGACACCTCAGCACCAACGAGAGATACACTCATTCAGTTTTCAGATTTTTATTTGGTTTAGCCATGTAAAAGTGTAATTTGTGCCACAAATGACTTTCTTTTTTTCTTGTATGTTTTACTGTGAAAATATTGTTTCCTTAATTACACTTAAGAAATCTATATTACATAACATAGATTGAGATGGGAAAAATGTCAAAGTCAAAAAATAGGACGGGCCGAGATGACGCAAATGGTATCATCGTACGACGTGCGGTTCATTTGGTTAAATCGCTGTTTTAAAGTCATTCAACTCATATGTGTCACGAGTTGTATTAAGAATAAAATATCCTCATCCTTTGAATCTGTTTGTGGTTTTAAGCAATTATATAACATAAAAATGGTCAACTGTTTAAAATCATGATTTCTTTGCCACATGATTGTATTCAATGGTGCTATAACATTATTTCAAAATTTATCCCCGTTTCCCTTTACTTGATGCAATGCCTTTTTTTTTAAGTTCGTATAAGTGTTAAACGTCTCCAAATTCTAAAGCATCATTTAAGAACAGATAAGTTTGCAGCATGAATCTAGAACCGTCATATTTACGAGAAGTTATGTCGAAATAAAAGATGCAAGTTGATGTAAACGAGTCTTGTCAAAGCTTTTTTACATCCGTACGACCAATGCTATGCTCACGTAATAATTGAAAAATAGTATAAGATGGGAATTGTCTATGTTGATTTTAGCTGAACGTCGTTGATGTCCTCAAATTAATCAATAATATACATCGGCAACGTCAGGCAAAAATGTAGAAAGAAAACGCCCAATCTTAATCTATTTCCTATTACTGTGACGGTAGTATTGGTTGCACATTCATGTGGAATTAAATTACATCATTTTTACCAGAGTTCAAGATCAAACACAATACCCCTCCCCCTATATGAATTCTTGATGAGTGAAGTAGACTGCACTGACAAAAATTATGCAATCCTTTTTTAGTTCAATCATTTAATTGTTCTGTTGTTAAAGATAGCAATATATCGAAATCTGCATGTAGAAATTGGCCAAAAATATTACATCCGGTATACATATCACAGATATCTTTATAAAAAAGGAAATAAAATATAAGACAACGTGTATCAAGTGCCATTCCCTTATATTTGTTTCTGTACCTCCGCACAACATACCCTCCTGATCAGCTGATCGTGAGTGACAGATAGAAGACATTTAAATAAATAACAAAGTATCAAAATAGCATACATTATGCTAAATTAAGATTTTTGGCATAGTCGCTTCGTTGTCATTTCATTCATAAACAGTGTGACAGATAATAGATAGCAAAGTAGTCCTTGAATGGCAAGGACGATATTGGCAAAAAAGAAGAAACAGGGTGAATGAAAACTACTGATTTGGTATATATATATATATGTCAATATATTTCAAATCTATCTTTATTATGTAGTAGAAAACATTTTGTTTTTCAAATTTCAATGGTTTTCATCATATCTTTTAAATAACACATCTTGTGGAAAATAAACTAAATCATTAAGTATACGTTCAGTAAAAGCAATGCAAGTTTTTTATATATAATTTCTAAATTTATTATCAATTTTATCTTCAAAATGCAAATTTATATATATATGTAATTACTTGTCATTCTATTATAAGTTTGAATATAATTCATTTACAGAATAAAGTTAAGTCTTGCATAAGCAAAGTTTATCTGAATCATTTTTCTTCTTTTCCAAAAAATGTCTTGTATGGCATCCACAGTCCCGGTAAACCTTTGACCTTTTCATTGATGGCGGAACTTCCGGTTTAGCTCTCAAAAGTACATCAGTGTCTGATTTTCGCCTTCTCCACAACTTGAAATCCGGGCTAAGTAAAATTCCATCATTCCTTCTATCTTCAGCAGTATTTTTCAGTAATCCACACTTTTCACAAATGTTTTCTGATTCTGTTCGTAATTCTACTGGAAAAGAAGGATACGAGCGTGAATGTGCAGTGTGAGGTCTACCTAAGTGAAAAGGTAAAGTATCACAATATTTACGTGCGTCTTCTTCTGAGGATATTGAAAGTCCATGGTCTTCGGTCTTATGTTTTTCTCGATACGAAACGGCACTTTTTGACCGCACTTTAGACTTCTGTACAGTTTTGACATGTCTCGTATCGTCAAAACTATGACTGTCACAATGTGTCACTATAATATCAGGCAAATCTTGAGATGGTCGATTATGTTGACAGAATTTTCCTTCAAACATTTCAGTTTCTCTATCCATAGATTTCGTTCCCTTCATTTCTTTTCAATTCA